>OU026116.1:5005000-6255000 GCA_907269095.1 Blastobasis adustella | reverse complement strand
TTGACTCTCCCGTTTCTACTACCCTGGCCCAAAATTCCCACAGTCCAATATTTCAAACAAACAAAAAATAAAATATTTCACATTTTATGAGGTCTAAGCGACTGCTCTTATAACGTTCGCACATCCATAAATTTTACAAACTGTTCCTGATAAACCGAAAATAGTTAAATGTTATAACAGCTAGGGATGTATTACCTACGACGTTTTACTTATTAAACGAGTCGATTAAATTTAAACAACACAAAGAAAAGTACCCAAGCAAATGGATTCGATGTGGAATTCCTTTAGACCAAAGTTATAGTGTAGGAAAGTATGAGTAACCAATATAATGACATTTTAGGAACCATAAACTCGACGTAATGTTAAATTAGACCGAGTATAGAGAGGTTTAATTTCTAAGAAGCTAATAAATTTGAGTCATCAAACAAGTAGATTAAAATTAAGTTCTAGTTGAATATTTAGGTGTACTTTAATTCCTTTATTTATTTCGATATTTCGTTGAAACATATTGTATATTCACATCACTATCACTTGTGGGTTTTTTCATGGGTCTCGTAACTTGACGCCAAACATTTAAGATATTCACCATATTTTGACTGTCGTTCAAACTAATCAATAGCGTAAATTTATTACGTGCTTTTGAAATAAAAGATTACGCTTAACGTCAAATAAATTGTCTAAGTTTATTACAAAACCAAGTTTTGGTTAAGTATGTGAGAGCATTTGTTAAAAGAAATCATGATAAGCAAACTATATTTTAACCACACTCTGCTCTGTGTATGATATACGTATTTATTTCTAAATCTATCAACTATAAACATACGACATACAAATAAATAGTACAGTGACGAGCTCATGGTACATAGTGATCATTACACGACCTAAAAAGGAAGCTCTACAATCTAGGTAAAAAAAAACACCTTCATTCCATGGCAAATTCCGGGACTCTCTTCTCTCTAATATGATCGAATTGGTCGATGACTGGGCCCTGCGTTATACTCTATAGTTTTCTTAAGCGCGGTCCAGCTCTGCCTGGCATTGTCAGGCGCTGTCCGTCTCTGTCTGGTATTGTCGGGCACGATCCGGCCGTGGTCGGCTTGGGGTGGGTGTGATCCAGCCCTGGGGTGGCCAATATGTCACTGTTTGTTTTCTTCCTACTTTCCTTAATTGAAAGAGATATTTAATATTTAATAAACCTAAAGGTTAGGGAAATTTTAAGTTTTAGTTTTCATTTATTTATCATCAGATGTTAATAGATATTTTTTATTAGGCAAGCAAATGATCACCATCTCACCTATTGGTAAACGACAATAAAGCCCAAGATGGAACGTGCCTGTCTTGAAACATTCTTTTCAGCTATTCACTCATAACTTGAGGTTCCTGTTCGGGTAGCAGGAAAACTGTTCCATTATTTGGTTTAGTTCGGGACAAAGCAGTTCGTGCGGGAAGCTAGTATATTTACTACATAAGGGCGGAACATCGTTCCACTTCTTGTGCCCCGAATGCAGAAAGGGGCCAACTTGATTAGATCAGCCACTTTAGTTACATAAAGTTCCCGTAAAGTGGCAGCACGATGGAGTGGGCTCCATGGCAGAGAACAAACAAGTCCGTGTTTTGGTAGTGTTGAACCACCAAGTTGGCATCGCCGTTCCAACGACTAACCAAGTCCCTCGACAAGATTAAAGGTCGTCCCTGCTGGATTTTGCATCTATCCCTTATTATGCTGTCGTCTGCTGCGTCAAATGTAAAGGATACAAGCAGATTGTTGAAGTGCAGGAGAAAGACAGTCGCCGACAGAATCCATACCTGAGCTCTGAGGTGAACACCTTCTGCGTCGGTAGCCCGAAAATAAGATGAGCTAGAGAACACTGTCAAAGGCCTTGGGGATATCAAAATACACAGCAAGAGTCTCGCCACGCTCCTCTCCTCACATTATTTATATATGGCACAAACCACGAGGTTTCCACACGACAGTTCTCTTCGAGGCGGGCCAGGAGTACGAGCCCACACAGACGTACGCGATTTCTGCACATCATCATCATCATCACAGCCCGTAACAGTCCACTGCAGGACTTAGGGCCTCTCCCACGAAAGGGGACGTTATTGCCATTCGGGACGGGTTGGAGATCGCAGAGTTTAAATATAATAATGGAAGATGCTGCTGCCCATTTTCCAGACAACAGAGACTTGATCTTTTGCCTCGAAAACATTAGTCGCCTTGTAAGACACCCATGAATGTAAAGGGTTGGTGCTATTCTACTCTGGTGTCCGACCAGACGGTTTTTTGCACGATTTGTACCAAATGTTTATGCAATTTTGGTGTCTATATTAATTACAGGAAGCTTATTTTAGATTTGCAAACAAACGCGGAGCGCCTGCGTGGCGCCCGCACAGTCACCGTGTCGCACCCGCACAGTCGTCGTGTCGCGTCTGCCTAGTCACCGCGTCGCGTCCGCGCCAATAGAGTAGGCTGCGCCTATGTCTATGGTTAGGACGCTACGCGATTGTTAGGTTATTGAGCTCCTATTTCCGCACTTGAACTGAAATGTGGTCCTTTGTACGTAGGTGCTACGCGGTAACGTATAAACGGCCCCTTATTTGTTCAGTGCATGCTCCATAATCTTGCAGAGTTTTATGAAAGTGACCAAGATGGGCGGTAGTTGCCAGCCATGGTATATACTTGTCATTTGTTAAGTTTGCTAAGTTGATGTGTCGGCTACCTATGCTATTCCTATACCTATCCGAGACCCGAAGCTTTAAAAGCTAATTTACATGTATTACGATGTTAATTAGTTAACTAAATATTGAGCCACTTAATGCATGTAAACAACGAATTTCATAGCAAAATTACTTTAATAATTTGACTATGAAGCTACAAAATTAATAGTTGACATGGTTTTTTCTTTTTATTACAATTAAGTAAGCGACATAGTCCCCAAAAATATAAATCTGGAGGTTCGGAAGTTTCTCCGCTAAGACAAGCCGAAAATGAAAACCAGGGGGCGATACCTACCTTTTCTCGAAGCTTTTCGTCGTATTTTCAAACGTCCATTTTTATAAAATTATATTTATGAAAACAAAGTTAATGTCTTTTATTTTATTAAATACCTAAAACATATTTTTATTTATTTTATTTATTTATATATATTAAATCAAATTTACATTTAACAGATACCACTTCACACTCTTAAACCAGGGGGTTTTTCTGAGTGTTGCACATTCCTCAGAAAAAGAAAAAAAAAAAAAACAATAACTTATAACCACTTATCTACAATATTACGTAAATCACAATAAAACATACATATAAACACATTTTGATTACAATTTGGTTACAAAATGCCGACTCAAAAAGCCTACCTATATGGCAGCAATCACCACAAATAAATTGACGTGCCCGAACGGTCGAGCCATTGACTTGTACCTACTTACTACTATTACCTAACCAATAATAGCAATAAAAACATCTCCACACTAACGAACAAATACAATTCAACAAACCATAATATCGTCACCGTCATATCGATTTCGCCACATCCCGAAGTCCTAGAAAGTTGAAGTTTGGCGTGCAAGATAAGATTGATTTGCACACAAATAACCACATAAATCATGAAATGGAATGAAGTGCCGATCTAAGATCCCATCAAAAACATTCAAAATTGGTTTGCCAGGCCTCACAAGCCCAAAAAGCTTTTATAATTTCATAAAGAATCAAGCATCAATAAACAAATCTTGTTCAGAAAGTAAGGCTTTGCCGTTTCATTTCTACTTGGCATGCAATATTTCTACATTGCATATCAAATTACATTGCCTATCTACTTATTAATCTTACCTAAGGCCTTGGGAGTGTCTCTGCGATGCACTACCCCCTAAAACAGCTGTCGTATATACAGTTACTAATGTTACAGAGACTGTCTATTTAATATTTCTGCCAGAGAATCGGCAGCAGTGTTTTGTTTAGGTACTGTTTGTGTAGTATGTATTTTCTACACTGTAATCTCCAACCAGACTAATAATCATCTTGGCGTTAATGTCCCGGTTGTGCTCTCGAGAACGAGGGCCCGGGTTCCGCCTTGACCATGATCCAGGATTTGGCAGGTCAGGTTAGTGCGCGTCACTTTCACACAACCGCTTATCACCCTGGGCGAACGGGATCGTCTGGCGTCTGCATCGACAGCTAAAGTCTGCCGTCATGTGCCACACCACTTCAACTTGGACCGAAGCACTTCCTCTCGCCCTGCTTGAAATACGCGGTTGTGGAAGGAAGATCTACAGGCGTCAGCTGCGGAACTGGTTTACGGCGAACCCCTAAGCTTGCCTGGCCAGTTTTTCGACCCGAAAAATGACGCTTCCGCTGCTGACATCACACTCTACGCGTCCCGCCTGCGTGCTTACATGGCCAAGTTGACACCTACACCAACTTCATGGCATAAATCGTCGCCGTTCTACTTTTCATGCGACCTTACCACATCCACGCACGTTTTTCTACGTCCAGATCACGTGCGCGCATCATTGGAGCCACCATACGCCGGCCCTTACAAAGTTTTGAAGAGGCAGCCCAAGTGCTTCACCATTGACGTCCAGGGCAAGATGGTCAACGTCACTGTCGACAGGCTGAAACCGGCGTACCTAACCAGAACCCAATTTCAACTCCAGTGCCTGCTCCAATACCTGTTCCGCCTGCTACTTCATCAACGGTTCCGGCTTCCACTACCACCAAGAAGACGACACGAAGCGGAAGAATCGTTCGGTTTCCGGATTTTTATCGACCGTAGTTACGGTCTAGCGGGAGGAAGATGTGGCGAACATACAAAATATTTAACAGAGAATATCCGCTCAAGCGGTTTGCACTTGGGCAACCGCCTTACAATTTGGCGAGAAATGCGCCGCCTGTGCATCTTGTACCAAACGCAAGACGAGAACAAAGGACTGGAGCGAAGCGCGCTGCGGCGCGCGGCCTTCACGAGGCGCGATTGTTGCTAGCCGCCGCCGCGCCGCCACTATGCGCCAGCGCAGATTGACCCACCGCTACTAAAGTTTGACGCATTCGCTTGTTTACTATAATTTGCTTACTCGCTGTTCAATTTTGGCTTAGCGCCTTTGTAATAGCTTTACAATTCGATTAAATCTTAACTTCTAAATTATCAACCTTCATTCAGTGTTTACCTCTCATTAATTAGCCTACACTTCTAGCCTGCCGCTTATTGTTATAATTGCCTTAAGCAATTTTCATAGTTCTATTTCTTATCGGGCGAGTGTTCAATAACCTCCCCTTACGCGGGAGAGGCCCTAAGTTCTGCAGTTGACTGTTTTTAGAGGAAATGATGATATATTTCTTAGGGTTTAGAATAGATAGATTGATACTTTTTACCTTGACAGTCGAGTTGGAGACTAGAGCGTCGGTGGCCGAGCGGTTACAGTATCCGACTCGTAAGCCAAAGGTCACGGGTTCGAATCCCGCTCCGGTCATGTACCAATGACAATTTTCTGAGTTATGTACATTAGGTGAATACTAACCGATGCTCTTACGGTGACCGAAAACATCGTGATGAAACCTGCACATTCAGGCGACTGGATGTGTAACCATGATCCAATCTGGTCAGGTTCCCCTGGTAGCAGGGTCATGGAGGTCAGATGGCAGTCGCTCTACTGTAATTAAAGGCAGCGAGGGATTTGAAGAGCTGGCTCTCAAACTGGCGTCCGCGATCCGTGGTCACGCGGGCAGGACAACCGAACCTGGCCATCCAGCCAGACACGAGGGCTGCTGTGCATGACTCTGCAGTGATGTCCTTGAGCGGGACTGGATCAGGCCATCGCGTGAATCTGTCGATGACGGTGAGACAGTACCTGTAATCAGACGAAATAGGTAAAGGTCCTACGATGTCGAGGTGTATGTGAGTGAACCTCGACGAAGGAGTAAGGAAGGTTGAAAGGTGGGAGTTTTGACGGATAATCTTGCTTTTTGGCATTGCAAACATTGCCGTGACCACTCTCTACAGTCTCTTCGGATCCCTGGCCATACATGTATGTGTGAGACCAGTCGCGCTGTAGCAGTACTCCCTGGATGACTCAGACCATCGAGCGTGTCGAAGATCCGTCTATGGAGCTGTGGAGTAATGTACGAACGAGACGGTTGTACTGAGACGTCGCAGAAGATACGTAAGTCACTCTCGTTTTCCTTAATCTTCTTCAGCTTCAGAGCGCTACCATGAAGGAGGAGGTCTCGCAGTTCTGGATCTGTTGTCTGAAAGCGAGCGAGGGCCTGATAGTCGATGGTGGCTGTAATCTCTTCAACCCTAGATAGAGCGTCCGCGACAACATTGTCCTTTCCAGGTATGTAACGTAAGTCTGTGATGAACTGTGAGATATAATCTAGGTACCGGAACTGTCTGGGCGTGCACTTGTCTTTGCTTATAGAGAAAGCAAAAGTGAGAGGCCTATGGTCTGTCAGCACGGTGAACGTCCTAGCTTACACCATATGGCGGAAGTATTTGATGGATTCGTATATAGCCAATAGTTCCCTATCGTATGGACTATATTTCGTCTGAGCGCTGGACAGCTTGTGTCAGAAAAAAGCCAAAGGTGTCCAATCGTCGCCTTTACTGCGCTGCTGAAGTACACCACCGAGGGATACATCCGACGCATCAGTGACTATAGTTAAATCAGCTGATGCATCAGGATGTGACAGAAGAGTAGCTTGACATAAAGAAACTTGCAGTTCTCGAAAGCTCGTAACAATTCCGGAGTTATCTCCACTGGATGGGATCCTTTGATTTTCGGTCCTGCAAGAACGGCATTCAACGGCGCTTGAAGTCGAGCAGCGTTGGGAATGAATCGTCGATAGAAGTTGAGCATGCCCAAGAATTGACGAAGTTCTTTAACGGTTTTAGGCACACTAAAGTTCTGAATAGCCTGAACTTTCGCCTCCAAAGGCTGGGTACCAGCAGCTGAAACGGTGTAACCTAGGAATGTCACTTCAGATTGACCTAAGTGGCACTTCGCAGTGTTGACGAGTATTCCGTATTCCTTAAGTCGGTCGAAAAGCTGTCGCAGGTGCAACTTATGTTCTTCAAGAGACGAAAAGAAGATAAGTATGTCTATGTATCCGTAGCAGAACTCTCTGAACTGTGATCGCAGTCTTCGGAATATCGGCAGGATTAACAGCTATCTGGTTGTACGCTTTAACTAGGTCTATCGTGGAAAATATTGAACATCCTGCGAGCTGGTGAGAGAAGTCTTGAATGTTTCGAATTGGATACCTGTCTGGTATGGTCCTGGAGTTCAATGCTCGATAATCTCCGCATGGTCGCCATCTGTCGTCCTTTTTCTTCACTAGGTGAAGTGCAGAAGACTATGGGCTCTCCGAACGTCGAGCTATACCGCTCGCTAACATATCCTCAAACTCTTTTTTCGCAGCTAACAGGCGAGCAGGATTTAGACGTCGAGATTTCGCCGATACTGGAGGACCTGTGGTTGTGCGAATGTGGTGTAAAGTGCTATGCTTAAGCGTACTAAGCATACCTGCTGGCCTGGTAATCTCAGGATACTCTCCTAGTAGCTCGTGGAACTCCGACTGACCAGTAACAACCTTGACGGAAGCGACATCTTCAGGTAAGATGGACCTTATAGCACTTACGGTAAGTGATGTGATGCCATCGACGAGACGCTGCTTCTTGCAGTCCACAAGTAAGCCATAATGGCTTAGGAAGTCTACCCTGATGATGGGCCTACTGTAGTCTCCATGCTTGTCAGCTGGGTTGGAGATCGCAGTATTATAAATATAACAATGGAAAACGCTACTCCCCATTTGCCAGCCTACAGAGACTGGAGTGTAAGGGGTTGGTGCTATTCTACTCTGCCGGACACCACACGGCAACTCAAGAAATCTAGATGTATTTTTCATAAAGTGCCACAAACTTAAATGACCTGCGGGGCTATTGATGAACTGTAACATTTTGAACACTATAGATAATATAGGTATTTGATCACTCCAATAACGTCATTAAAAAATCACTTTGAAATGCTTCTGTATATAAAATTTTTTCTCTATGTTGAAATGCGATAAATATATTTTAGCGAAGCAGGTCGTTTTCTTGAAAAGTCAATTTAAAGGAACGTCATGTTCATTTCAAGTCATTATCTGACTTAGTCATCTTTCTACATTGCGACAGCTTTTTTTAGTAGGTACTTTTACCTACCTAATATTCTTCTCAATGGGAACACCGCTAAGAACAAAAGTAAATATTTCCCACTGTAATTATATGTAGAAAGTCGGATAATGTTATGACTGTTATACTATTTCAATAATGTACATATTTTATACAAGTAATACTTAAAAGTCAAAATATTATATCTAAAAAAAAAATTTTTAATAATTCATAATAATCTTATGGTATGTATGTAGGTACTTATAATCTTCAAAATCGATCAAATGAAGCTTTTGTCCGCGACTGTGTCAACATTGACGAAGTTTTAGAGTTTTGAGTTTGAGCCTTTTATATTTGTTCACAGACATTTTATTCAAAAATTGTGATATTCCTATACCTAAAATCTGGAAGGCTAGTGACCAAATGAAAAAGGAAACAGGCAACTTAGTATTGCAATAAAAAAATAAAAGCGATCATGTTCTTCCTTTATTTTAAAAGGTCTCTATCACAATTTATAGGACGCCTCCTTGCGACTTTATCCCCTTTTAAATGATATACCTCACTAATTCGGTGTCAAGTGTCACTTGTTCTGTGGATAACATGCGCTTAGCTGGCAGAACATGGTTTTACGAATGAAAACCGATTAAGTTCTTGGAGCCAAGGGATAATATAGCTTCTCTTTTCAGTCAATTCAATTTGACTAACTATGCTCCTTAATCTATAAAAATATAACGGGTCCCGCCTTGATATAAAACACCGAAAATCTTTGCAACTCTGTTAGATAAGTTTTTATTATGGTATTTGTTATCTTCTTTTAGGCCAGTTTTTTTTTCCCATTCATATCATCCATTTTTATTTTTTCAACTCATCTTGGCAAACTTTGGGATTTTATTTTTCGTACTATAGATAAAAAGGTGCCGAGTACTATCGATGTCTTTAATAGTAAAAAAGTAGTTTATATCTAGAGGGGGAAGATGAGCAGACACTAGTATTTTCGAATGTAGCCTGGATACTTATGTTTATAAAGACCACTTCCTTCAACAATGATGGTAACGGAAATGGAAATAATCCAATTTATCTAAAAACCTACAATTTAATTACCGACATTGACAAAAAGGTTGGATGCGTTCGTCAGCTATACAATTTTGTTGGTTCGTAAGGGGATTGAGCCGGCGGATGCCACCAGCGAATTCCCAGGGAAGCCCCATCCGTTTACGCAACAGCGCATGGAACAAGCCACCACCCGGCTCTGTCTCCACAACCAGCCTTAATAATTTCCCCTGTTTTTTTTCTCTTTTTTTTCTATGTTTCCCAAAAGACCAGAATGTTGGCTTCAATGTTGCAGCTTCCATCACCTTCTTAACGAATAAATAAGCACATGGTTTGAATCCCCGCACCAATTTGTTCAAGCGCCACATAAAGTATCTAAGACCACTCCTTACATACTTAGAGGTAAATACTAATGGATGATTTCTATGGCAGGTACACAAATGCGGCTGAATGTCAACCTCAGTACATGTGCGTTTTTCGTTTATCGGTAAGAATAAACTTTGTGCAGAGTCCATGCTTTGGTCGTCATTGATTTTTTTCAAAATTTCTGTATTTTTTATATTCGTTAAGCCAATTAAGTCCAACATCGTCGCATGCACGTCAAGCGGCGTGATCATACGACGAGCGTTCTGCTGTAAATATTTGTATGCCAAACCATATGACTGCCGAAACGACGGTGGCACTAATACGAATAAAAATGGTAACCGTGATTCTAAGTTTTTTCGCTGGCTCTGGCTTTTATTATTGAAAACCATTCCGTGGTCACTAAGAAAAAACACAATAGTTTCTTCCAAATACTTGGATTTGTTCAATTTCTGGAATAGTTTCAAATAATCGTTATCCATAAATTTCACGTCCAGAAAATTTTTGTGGCTAATTGAACTTTCCCAAAAATGGCCAAATAATCTATTTTTTTCCAACGACTCTGTAAGGTCTGCAATATACTCTAATAACACTTGATGCGCATATTTGCCGTTTAAGCATGCATGGTGAAAATCATTATGCTTTCTGTCTTCTAACAAAATTCCATGAGAATAATAGTAAGATGTTGGATTCGCCCCAAAACTTTTCATTAAGTAATTAAATTTGCTATCATTACTGTCTTCTGCGAACGCTGTGTAATAGCCTACCTTATAGAAGCGCTCAAAAGCAAACCTGCAATCTCGTTCTATATTCTGCATATATTTAAAACATGTCCATTGTAATTCTGACATCTTCATGCCTGACAATAATGGCACTAGGTTATCGACCAATTTCTCGCTTACTGTATTATAACCAGCCATGTCTACCGCTCCTAAGGCTTCAATATACTTAATCGTTTTTGGTAGTGCTCTATGAATGTGCAATCTTGAAATACTATCTAAACCTATGATCAACACATTATATGTCGAATTATCATTATTTGCTTCCCTTTCAACAACATCTTCTCGTGCAAATGTCTTCTTTGATGCGAGTAAATGGAGAGTACGATAAATTTCAGTTGATCCGATTAGACATATGATTTTCACAAATTCATCACTAGGATTCACTTTAATCCACGATGAGAATGTTCGTGTTTCTTCATACAGGAGTCGTTCCCCTTCGTCTTTGAAAGTTTCTTGACGAATAATGAATGGCTTGTATTGACATACTAAATTAATTTTATCTAAAGGTTTTGTCAAGTTATAATACAAGTAGATGTTTTGTGTATTAACCCAAATATGCGTTTTATTCTTTCCCGTGAGGCTCGGCTTATTTGGACATACACGTAAACGTGAAGGTTTGTTCATCATTCTTCTCACCTCTTTGTCATATAAGCTGAAACCGGGAATCACGCAACCTTTCGTTTCCACAGCGTACACATCTAACGCGACGATCTCGTCGAGGTCGAGGTTCGAACTTTTAGACTTCGGAGGTCTATTGACGTAAATAAGCAACACGCAGGTAATGTATATCCAAAGGATCAGCAAAAAGTAGATTTTGTAACCTCTAGGACCCCGTATGTTTTTGTAATAATAATAATATTTTTTTCCAAGCATCTTACAGTCTTGCGAATTAATCAATAGAAAGCCATTCTAGTAAATTGTAAATAAAACGTTTAAAGTAAGTGCCTCTTTAATACTGGCACAATAGTTTGGTTTATTGTTACAAAAACTCGTAAACGTATAGGTAGATAAGTATGTAATTAAAATGGCGTATGTTCGTTGTAACTTCCAAATACTTACTAGGTTTATTTTTATTTGCTAGTCATGTTTTGAAAATGTTAAGTACGCTAGTATAGGTACTTAGACAGGATCCCGAGCTTTTAAAAATACATTCACATTAGGTATACCCAAACCATTTTTCGCAGTACACCAAAAGGGAGTTTCAGCGTTGTCATTTCTTAAAACTATTTTATCGCTGACCTTACTATTAGGTGCTGTCCTAATTGGCAACGGTCTTGCTACCATGGTCGTGCGACAGGCGGTTTTGAGGTCTCCTATATCCCTTGTCCTTATAAATTAATCGGTCGCCTTTTAACGTGTCGAGTATCGTTCGTCCCAGTTTAATGATGGATTTCTAATAATGACACAATTATTGGTCAAATTCGCGCTATAATCGAGGCATTCGGCTTCCTCCATGAATTGAACTTCAGGCTTTTACCATAAATATAAGTCCACCACACAATTGACGCCTCTCAATGTTTTGCAGTAGGCCGTCTGTCCGTACTTACTAGGACGCCCAGTAGCAGGACTCGATTCTGTGTTGTGAGGCTTTCTCCTTGGATTACCTTGCAGTTAAAAACATGGCCAATATCACGTCTTCACATTAGCGGGAAGTCGATCTGTTATTGGTGGGCAGGTAGGCAATCGGGAATATTATTTATGATTAATAGGTTTGATCTTAATCTATATCGTAGCTTTTTTAGCTACGATATAGCTCTCTTCTGGAAGAACGTTTTACCACAGTCAAGTCTCTAGCCAGTTAGGCTCCAGTGTTTGACTGGTCGTGGTCAAAGTCCCCATTGCTACGTTCCTTGTACATTGCTGTACGCTGTACCGTTTAGGTCCGTGAGGTGTTCCGATGATGATAAACATTTATTTATTTATTCGTATGGCATATTAATATGAAAATAAAGACCTATATTAGGTACAATAGATGATATGTGAGGGTGTCTTGGAGACTGTTATAGAAAGCGTTTTTGCGAAGTCATCGCTGTCGGACTGAGGAGCATATGCGCTGATGAGGTCGATCGCTCACTCTACTTACATCAAAGATAAAATTTTAAAAATCTCTTAGCACCGTTTATTCCTGGTCTTTAAACCTGACCGCGGTGGCAGGGTAGCTCTCTCTCAAAACTCCCAGCTGTAGGAGGAAATGCCTGCGCGTCGTTTGGAGGTGACGCCCTTCGTCCTTGGACTCATTCCTATTTGAGCTTTCCATTATATTTTATGGTGTTTTGGCTTTTTACGTGCGGCGACTACGATCTGGCCTGCACGACCCGTTTAGGAAAAGCCTCAGAAAAAAGGGGAAAGCCGATTTGTCTGAGCTTCATCCGTCTGTCAGCAGAAAAACCGAGAGGGGAGGTTGCACACCAGGTAAACTGAGATAGTAGTGGTAGGGCCATAACACAAGGAGGGAGTTAAATAAAATACATACTTACGAGTATGTTTAAAATAATAGCAGTTTTATTAACTCATATTCGTAAAGTGTGGGTATACCTATATCGTTACCTATAAAGATCTGTCCTTTTTTATTTTTGATATAAAAATCGTATGGCATTAAAATGTTATACTATGTAGACACATAAAGTTTCCCTGGTAAAAATAAAAATTGTCGCAATCCTTCGGTCTCCCTATTTCTATTTTAAATATTGTTCACCTAAACAAATACTCACATATTTGTTATAACTCCGTCTTAAAAGTGAGGTAATATAAAATGTTTTATTTTTAATATAGTCACTATGTACTAGTAGATCAGATGTCTAATTTAATAACTGGAATTGGCAAAATACCCCTTCCCCTCCTCCTCATTTAGATATAGACATAGACGTATCTTTATTTGGTCCAATAACACATTTAAAAAACTTTATTTCTTTTTTAATATTGTCAACCTTAAACAGAAAACAAATAACTGCAATTTATTATTTATTACTCACAGAATATTTTTTGTAACTTCCTCTTGAAATGCCTGACAGTGAGGTTATATAACTATAATATATTTACTATTAGTCTAGATTAGTTCTCTAATTTAACTACTGGCATTGGCAAAATGGTCGGATGCGTTCGTTAGATACACAATTTTGTTTGTTGGTAAGGGGGTTGAGCCTACGCACAGAGCTAGCCAAGGCCCAGGGGCGCCCTTTCTGCTTACGCAGCAGCGCCTGGAACTTGCCGCCTCCAGGCTCCGTCTCTACTATTAGCCTCAACAACCATTCTTTATCTTTTTTCGGAGTGGCAACCGTCCGGCCTATACGAATAGGCCAGGTGGTTGGCCTCAGCGCTGCAGCTTCAACCACCTGCTTAGCTAATAAATAAACACATGATTGAAACCCTTTCACCAAGTCGTTTAAGTACATTATAAAATAACGGAGGCCTTTAGTCACTAACTTAGAGGAAAGTGCCAAAGGCTGTTCTAAATGGCAGGTGCACAGATGCAGCTCAATATCAGCATCTATGCATGTCCGTTGGTCACTTATTGGTAGGAATAAACTTTGAGCCCTCCTCGTGGCTCCCTCACTGTCCTCGTGCATATTCTCCACATTCTTCGCAACATTTTTGTCATCAATATTGCTCAAGTTGACTGTGTCCAACAACGTTTTATGCACGTCAAGCGGCGTGGTTAGCCGACGACCGTTCTGCTGCAAATATTTGTACGCCAAGCCGTAAGACTCGCGGAACGACGGCGGCACCAACACAAATAAAAATGGTAAAAGTAACTCTAAGCTTTCTCGCTGAGTCTTACTTATATTATTGAACAACATTCCATGGTCACTGAGAAAAAACACAATAGTTTCTTCTAAATATTTGGAATTATTCAATTTCTGGAAGAGTTTCAAGTAATCATTATCCATAACTTTCACGTCCTGAAAATTGTCGTGACTGATTGAACTTTCCCAAAAATGACCAAATAATCTGTTTTTTTCTAACGACGTTGTAAGGTCTGCAATATAATCTAACAATATTTGATGCGCATATTTTCCTTGCAAGCATGTGCCTGTTCCCAAAAGTCTATGGGAATAATAGTAATACGACGGTCTCACCCCTAAACTTTTCATAAAATATTCAAATCCGCTGTCGTCACTGTCTTCTACGAACGCTGTATGATAGCCAACCTTTTTAAACCTATCAAAGATTAATTTGCAATTTGTTGAATTCTGAAAAAATTCGAAACAAGCAATTTGAAACTCTGACATCTTCAAACCTGATAATATTGGTGCAAGGTTTGTGAACATATAATCACTTATTGTATTATAACCAGCCATATCTACTGCTCCTAACTCTTGAATATACTTGATAGTTTTAGGTAATGCTTTGTGAATGTGCACTCTTGAAATACCATCTAAACCTATGATCAACACATTATAATTCGAATTATTGTGACTTGCTTTCGTGCCATTCACACCTTTGTATTTAATTCGCTTCTTTTGTGCAAATAAGTATAGATTACGATAAATTTCTGTTGGTCCAATTGTGCATATGATTTTTACATATTCATGAATACGATTCACTTCAACCGAAGACGAGAATAATCTTGTTTTCAAATACAATACGCTACGTTTGTGGAGGTTTGTGGTATTCTGCGCATCTTTGAAACTTTTTGGTCGAATCATGAAGGGCTTGTATTGACACATAACATTATTTTTAATCTTGGAATTCGTAGAGTTATAATAGAAATGGAGATTTTGTGTATTTACCCAAACATGCGTTTTATTCTTTCCTATGAGGTTTGGTATATGTGGACACTTTCGTAAACGTAAAGGTAACTTCATTATCCTTTCTATCTCGTCGTCATATTGGCCAAAGCCGGGAATAATGCAACCTTCAGTTTCCACAGCATACACATCTATCGAAAAAGGCTCGTCACGGTCGAGGTTCCATTCTAAATGATCTCTAATGACGTCAACATTATTAATTTTGTTCACAATATTAATGAGTGTGAGCAAGATGACGCTGAAGCAAACCCACAGAAACAGCAGAAAGTAGCTTCTGCGCCATCTAAAACCTCTGACACCGATTCTGTTCATATAAAAGCGCAAATATTGTTTCCCAACCATCTTGCAGATTCATTATTCAATTACTAGGAGAAACTACTCGTAGAAAGGTACCTAATAGTAGTAGGAATAGGTACTGTGCCAGAAAATTGCAATTATAACGTGAAATTATTATTTAATACTTACTCTTACAATGGTTTAGTTTATTATCAGAAAACTCATAAACATGTACCAAAGTAATTAGAAAAGTAGTACATCGTAGTAACTACCTGCTTTTATGAAGGCTTTGTAATTATGAGTGGGTGTTAGTTACCTACTGCATCACCAAAAATTTTCTGAACAAACTTTGATCACTCTTTATAGCTACCTTTGTGAGCAATAACTAATTCTGAAATTCAAAAGATTTCCCTAGGCAGGCATCGCTCTCACACTCCTACTAAATTTACTACGTTAATTATTTCTATTTTATTATTATTATTAAAGTCAATAGGTATCTTTAGCACCTTGTAGCAACTCACACGCAAGCTTTGCTTATTAGGTGCGGCGGCTGCTTTCATTGGAGGAAATTGTCGTTTTGATTGACGAACGACCTTAGATAAGGACTTACCTATGTTATAAAGTGTGATTCACGTATAGTCCCACCGATTAGTTAGGGCCTCTCCCACGAAAGGAGAGGTTATTGCCGTAATCTCCACGCGGCGACTTCGTCGAGGTTGAGGCAAATTACCCTCAAGTTTATGCAGTTTTGGCAGGAAAGACTGACTAAGTTTCACCCGGCAGTTTGGCGATATACCTATACCACAGCAGTTTAATCAGAGGTACGAGTACCGTGAAACCGGTACGTTCTCACTGGGTGCAAGTGGACAATGCCAGACGCGACTGCAGAGTTGGAGAATCCTATTTTCGAATGTAAACAAAGAAAAAAAACACCCTAGCCAAGCGACGGACAAGAGTAACCGGAAGAATTGTTGCAGGTACTACGGAAATGAAGCCCGCTTTACGATCGTTTGATGACCGCGGATCGCGTGAAATATTCACCTCTTCAGTGGCGACGCGTTTTGCACGCTGCTAGCGCAATGCGGCCTCTTCAAATATTTAGCTACGATACCGGAGACTTGACTGTATAAACCTGTCAATGGTAGTCAGGTAAATAGGTGTGGAACTGTCGTTTCGTTCGTAGTTCTAAGAAGTTATTAAGTACAAATAAATGAATCCATTTATTACAAATCTCCCACATGATACAATGCATTTAATAAAAGATAAGAACATTGTGCACTGTATCACCTGGGGCCACACTAAGCTAATGTCACGTATGTTTTTTTTCAGCATGCCCTATTATTCAAATGCCCTTCTTGCCGCTTCTTTCCCCCACAGATAGGTCCTCTAGTAGCTAGAATCTAGTGAAGCGGTGGTAATTTCCTTTCCTTTCCTTTATACGGTGTCCCGCTCCGCCTCTGCTCTGCGTTGGCGGATGACATTGTCGGATACGGTCCTTGTCTATCTGGCATTGTTGGATAAGTACGGTCTCTATCAAACATTGTCAGATACGGTCTGACTCTGTCTGACATTGTCGTACACGCTCAGGCTATGCCTGGCATTGTCGGGAGCTGACCAACTCTGCCTACCTGGCCTTGTCGGAAACGATTAGACTTGCGCCATTAAGGCTGTTACACATTCAGTCGTCTGAATGAGCAGGTTTCATCACGCTGTTTCGCTCACAGTGAGAGCATCGGCTAGTATTCAACTAATGTACATAACTCAGAAAAGAGTAATTTTTACATGGCGACAGAGGAATTCGAACCCGATACCTCTCGCATTGCGAGCAGGATACCATTACTACTAGGCCACCGACGATCCACACGCGCGAACCCTAGATTATGATGCGGGCGTGAGCAGATATTAAGTTACCTGTTGTAAAAGCATGCTTCCTCCCGATGCGAATAGAGAGGCTATAGATAAGTTTGATATGTGTCGTGGACTGGGCCGGTTTCGATGCGTTTTGTTTTTTTATTTGTAAGCCGGTTTAATTGACATGGTTCTTGACTTTATTTCCTGCAAGTCCTCCTACCATATTTTGGGAGCACAGAGCACACTTCACGCCTCCCATCGTCGGAGGGTGCAGTGGCGGAAACCGACAGCGGCGACAAACTAAACAGTTCCTCGGAACATTCCCCGTAATACATACGATAGAGAATGCACAAGCTTAGGCTTAAGGGATCCAGATATGAAGGATCGCCTACAAGAAACATAGAAAGTCAAACACCGAAACGATAGGTAGGTACTAAGGTAAAAACCAGTTATCGCTGCAAAACTAGTTAAGGGTAGTTTGTAATCGTACACATGAGTGCTGCGAGGCCGGGCGGGTTAAACTCGATCATGCGAGTTATTGGGCGCCGGTCCGTGACACGGCACGCCGGGAGGTAGGTAGCCGTCTGCACTCTGCAACTGCTATAACCTTTCCCATAGAAATGAGGGCTGAACTATCCTTTTTACAGTGACACAGATGTAATTCCTAATTTGAATATAGCTTACCTACTAATCTCGTCGTCTAAGACGGTCTCGCTTGCATATTTTAGAAAATTTGACAGCTCCAACTGTCGCGTCCGCCCAGGCTAACTTAGGTTCTGGATATTTTCGGTATTCGTTGGTACTCCAGACCGACAGCGATTTAAATAAGAATAGGACGGGCTGTTGACTAACTTCAGTCGAATTAGTACTAGATATGGATGATAAATAACGGCACTGTAAAAAGTGGCGTTTGTGAAAAAGTGCCGTTGTACGCCACTTTCACTATTGCAAACTACTGATAAAAAAACATTGACGCTCCCTCACGGTGATTATTATCGTGTGTCCTTTACGACGTGATTTTGTATCGTCGCCGTCGTTTCTTCGTGTCAAGGCACAGTGATAGGCTCAGGCTTTTTCTTTGACTTTTTCACCGTGACGTTATTTATCACCCCATCTCTAGTAGGTACTATTTCGAGTGAAGGCAGAAACAGCCCGATTTTATTTTATTTTTGCATAGTATCGTCCGCATACTTCTTATTATAGTCACACATAGTTATAGGTTACCCATCCAATTCCCGTACATTGCGAGCATTGCTTAACCATGGTTATCGGACTCGCAAGCACGCTACCACTAGACCAAAGCAGATTGCAACAAACAAATAAAAGATTAAAAAATCAACCATTTCATCATACTTTTTTACAATCCCGCAAATCGCGCGGATCCGCGGGATGGATGACCTCGATCCCGCAGACTTGTGCAGGATTGAGATATTGATGCGTGATTGGATTCCCTAACAGTAATAACATGATATTAGCATACCACACGAAGCCTGTGATTAAATAAGAGGGGTACCGTGCCGTGGCTGATGACCCGCCTCGCTTCTCGCGCCCCGCGCCCCGCGCCCCGCGGCTACCGGTTATTGCATTTCATGTGCTCCCGGAAATTCATCGAAGTTACATCATTGGGGGACGGCAACCGGGAGAGCACTTTTAACATGCCACGGTCGTTGGCGAAAACATTCGGTCGCTTTCTTATTCCCGACATCATCGGCCACTGTTGGGCTTAGAAGATGGGAATTGGGTTAGGGTTTAGGGGAACCTGGAACAAAAATCGTCATAGGTCCTCACGACGCCAAAGCCATGCATCCGAATTATCTTTGGGAAAACCTGTCTCAGCCGTAGACACTTCTAAAGGAAACCTAATGGAATTTAGAGTACATTGCCTCTACGTACTAGTGTTCCCCGGATGATATTCCACGACTTTCACGACTTCGTCTAACGGGAGATAATACCAACACACACATCAATGATTACATACCTACTTGCGGTGGTAGTGCTAGTGGAAGAGCCGACTAATCAATAGGCTCTTTTCTTCTCAACTACTCATCATCATCATCATCATCACAGCCCATTACAGTCCACTGCAGGACTAAGGGCCTCTCCCAAGAAAGGGGAGGTTATTGCCATAATCTCCACGCTTGGCAGGCGGGTTGGAGATCGCAGTGTTTAAATATAACAATGGAAAATGCTGCTGCCCATTTTCCAGACTATGGAGACTCTTGATCTTTTGCCTCGAAAACATTAGTCGCCTTGTACGACACCCATGAGTGGAAGGGGTTGGTGCTATTCTACTCTGCCGGACACCACACGGCCAACTCTCAACTACTAATACCTAACAATAAGACTAATAATTTACAGATGTAGTACCTACAGTAGATGTTATGGGTCGTGTGGTGTCCGGCAGAGTAGAATAACACCAACCCCTTACACTCGTGGGTGTCGTACAAGGCGACTAATGTTTCGAGGCAAAAGATCTAGAGTCTCCGTAGGCTAGAAAATGGGCAGTAGCATTTTCCATTGTTATATTTATAACACTGCGATCTCCAACCCGCCTGCCAAGCGTGGAGATTATGGCAATAACTTCCCCATTCGTGGGAGAGACCCTAAGTCCTGCAGTGGACTGTTGTACCAGCGATGATGAGATGTTATGGGCGATAGTTACCGCTAACCATCAGATATGCCAAAATAAAAAAAACATTAGAAATGCAGTAAAATATATTTGCCTTCGCAATGAATCAAGGCACTTATCTGCAACTTTGCTAAAAATCTAGATATTGTCTTCTTATAGTAAAGAGGTAGATACACTCGCTTTAAAAAACTCAGCATGCTTTATCTTGAACTAGGTTACCAGTTGTTCTCGCGTTAGATTGGCTGCTTACAATTTTTATAGTTTGGTATAGGTACAAGCATGTCGTATCAAAAAGCTTCAAACATTAGCTCAAAAATGGTTCAAAAAATGAGGCCCGGGGGCCCTATTAGTAGGGGCGCTCCCTACCTACTGTGTGTGGAGATCAATCGGAGCGAAACTAGACCGACCAGGGTATTGACTTCATTCTCGAGGGTGCACCATAATTCATATTCATATTCATATTCATTTATTGCTTCACATGGTAATATAATAACATTGGATCTTAACAGTAAATAAGTATCTCATGTGACCCTGTGAGGGCACTGCAAAATAATAAAAAATATAGTAAACAAAATTATCCTTACAATTAATCAAGATTCCATATTGCATAAATTATTACATGTTTATTAATAATAAATAAATTAATTAATCAACTAGCTATACGTCAAAAATAAGAGTATGAGTATGTCAATTAAATATCAAAATTAAATTAAGTTAAATGTCACCTTTTCAAATTAAATTACACGTCAATTATCAATAATAATTAAATTAAATGTCAATCACCGATTAAAATCATTATAAAAATTATATTCTAAGTCATACAAGTACAGATATTGAGCATTAATACAAGATAGGGTATAGATATCAATTTTTCTCATTTAGAAATTCATTTAAACTATAGTAGCTCTTAAATAACAGTAACTTCTTAAGCTTCCTATTAAAAACTTTGCCATCTGTTTCATTTTTCAAAGTTTCAGATAATTTATTATATATTTTGATGGACATGGTATATGTGCTGGTAGAGTGGATCTTTAGTCTGGACACTGGGAGCATTAACTTGTTTTTGTGGCGTAAATTCATGTTCGTAGGCAAATTTCCACGTTTTGTATATGAGCCTAGGTGGTTCCTTACGAACTTACACATTTCAAAAATATACATGCTTGGAAGTGTAAGAATCTTCAGTTTCTGAAAGTGTGGTTTGCATGTTTCAGTTTGTTCAATGTTAGCCAATATTCGAATCAGTTTTTTTTGCAAAATGAAGAGTGTAGGTGCATCTGTACTGCATCCCCACAGGATTACTCCATAGTTCAACCACGCATGAGCATATGCATAATAAGTAGCAAGGGCAGTATCTAAGTTGGTAGATTTTTTTATTTCACGTAGCGCGTACGAAAATTTTGATATTTTTTTACAGATTTTTCCAACGTGATTTTTCCAATCTATATGTCTATCTATATCTACACCCAACAATGTGAATGCATTTACTGTTTCCACTGTATTGTTTTTGTAGTTAAAAGTTACATGTAAGGGATCTTTCTGACGAGGGTAAAATGTCATAATTTTTGATTTTGAAAAATTTAAGTCCAAATTGTGTTTGTACATCCAATCGGTTATAGAGTCGAGCATGGAAGTTAGTTTATTCTCTATATCAGTACCATCCTCACATGAGGTCAATAGTGAAATATCGTCTGCAAATAAAGTACAGTGATCGTTCACAATTTTAGGTAAGTCATTAATGTATATAATGAATAGAAGACATCCTAGAATACTTCCTTGAGGGATTGAGGCATTTAAACTGGTCATTTTAGATCGTATCATTTCTATTCTAGACGTTTTGTCATCGTAATATTCTACTTCTACTAATTGTTCCCTTCTTGACAAATATGACTTAAACCATTCGTGTGCTATTCCCCTTATTCCTATCCCATATAACTTGTTAAGTAAAATTCCATACTGGACTTTATCGTAGGCTTTTGTCATATCTAGAAGCATTCCCACCGCATATTTTTTCTTGTCAATAATGTTTATTACTTCTTGAATGTATTTATAAACTGACAGTACTGTTGATCTTTTTTTACGGAATCCGTTTTGATTATCGTCAAAAACTTTAAACTTTTCACAAAAAGCATAAACGCGGTTGTACATCGCTCTTTCGTAAATTTTCGAAATTGTTGGTAATAAAGCAATTGGACGGTAATTAGATGGATCCGTTTTTGAATTTTTCTTGTAAATTGGTCTTATTATAGCTTTTTTCAGTGCATTCGGAAAAATACCACTTTCAAAAGACTGGTTTATTAAAAATGTTAGAGGTAACGTAATTACGTCAGCGCACTGCTTAATTAGAGAAGGCGGGAGCTCATCCATTCCGTAACTATTTTTAGTTTTCAAGCTTTTAATAATCTTGTGTATCTCACCGTAGTCTACTGGGGCAAGGAACATGGTATTTTCAGTAGGACTGAGCACCGGACATCCTCGCCGGTTTTCAGTGCACTGTGCTTCCTTCTCTCCAACTGACGCGAAGTATCTATTAAAAATGTCAGCGACTTCTTCTGGTTTCGAATACTCAGTTTTATTAACTACTAAGCGGATATTAGATTTCTCTTTTTTTCTTGTTTTATTTGTACGTTCATTTATGATGTTCCACATAGTTTTTATTTTGTTATTTGACTTTTTTAGTTGATTTATGTAAATTACTTTTTTAGCTATATATATTGATTTTTTTAATGTCTTTGCATATTTTTGGTAATGTTCTTTAAGTATTTTGTCATTTGATTTTATTGCAAGAATTTTTAAAAGTCTTTTGTGCTCACACGATTTTTTTATGCCGACTGTTAACCAGTATTTTTTATTTTTAGTTTGTAGTCTTATTCTTTTTTTAGGAATACATCTATTTAATATATTTGTTAATGTATTTCGAAAGTTTTCGTAGTTTTCATCCACTGTGTTATTTTGTTTCAAAATACTTTGCCAGTCTATTGTGCCAAGTTCATGTTTAAATTTTTTTATGTTTGTTTTGTTAAATAATCGTTTCTCTGTATACCAAACACTTTTACTGTTTGTCGGATGCAGATCAATATGTAATACGGTCCCCATATGGTCCGAAAACCCGAATTCTTCAATTGTTGTGTGGGTATTATTTGTATCAAAATTCGTAAATATCAAATCTAAGCATGTTGATGTGTTATTTATTATTCTTGTTGGTCCGTTTATAAGTTGAGTAAAATTATATTCTTTTAAAAGGTTCAAAAACTTGTTTACTTCCGGTACTTTCTTTAGAATGTTTATATTGAAATCTCCTCCCAAAATAATGTTGTATCTTGAGTATTTGGTGGTTAAGTAATTTAGAATTTTATTTAGTTGTGAATAGAACTGGTCCTCCTCCCTTCTATTCCAATACATAGTAACCAAAATAGTATTTTCCCTTGGTAATTCTGTTGCACATACTTCCAGTACATTAATTGCCTGACGTTCATGATCCCTCCGTTTTGCTTGTCAGACACAGCTTTTTAAGTTTATCTTCCCTCTTTCGGGCGTCTTGACCGAAATAAATCAAAACTCTAAGGCAGATGTCTGTAATGTGGTGGAGAAACGCATAGGTATTTGGAGTAAAGATAATAAATAAAATGTAATAAATTAATAGTAAAAATAGTATTTATTCATGAGTTGGTAAAACCACATTAATGTACCACAGAAGATCAGTTTCACAATATAGTCTTTAAAGGTAATGTTAGTGAAGATTCAACAAGATCTAATATCGTCGCCTTCCTTGCTAACTGTCTTTTCAGTAGGGCTAGCACAAGTTGCTCTCGCACGCGATAAGCGAGTAAAGGCGCGACATAGGTATTGCTATCTCTTTCATCTTACTATTGAGAGATAGAGACAAACGCTCTCTCGCGGCGCGAGCTTTGTCGCGGACACACTTGTGCTAGCCGTGCAGGGCAACTTAAAATATCTTAAAGAAATAATTTCTCTAGTTCTGTGGCAGAGTCAGGGATGTTGGGAATAATGTCCTTGGGGAGAACAACAAACGTATTAATACCAACAAAGAGGATATAAGTGTCACCGTAAGATCGTAAAAACTGTTAGTTTTTAATGTAACGTAGTTATATACGCTAGGCTAGATTATAAACTATCGAAATGATGTAAACTACAACAAAATTCACGAAATCATTAACAATTAAACGCATTATTTTTCGAAGAAACACATAATTATTAGGTACAAATTGGGTTAGGTTTGTGTTGTAACTGTGGCTCCTCGCCTGGCTCCGTCAACTCGGCCCAGTGCCGAATTGCCTTACAATGTAACGTAAGTAGTTTATAATCTAACTTAGGTACCTATCCCATAGGTATAGAAATTGTAATCTTGGCGTTGATTTCCCGATTTTGCGACTGCCATCTGACCTCCGTGACCGTGTTAATAGGGGCCGTGACCAGTTACTTCTCGCTTGCGAGTCAGATACCATTACCACTAGCTTCCGCTTTCCGACACTTCTTCTTCCACTTCACACGGTCTTCAGCATCTTCCTGTCGTAAGCCATTGGCTCTCGCATACGACTCGGCAATGTCAATCCACGGCTTCTGATACCGCCAGGTTTAGACAACTGTTTCCCACGTATCCCCGGGGCTTACGCAGCACGTGACCCAACCAGCGCAGGCGGGCCTGTTTAATCTTGTCCGCGATGTCTGTCACGCCAAGACTGCCACGGCTGTAATCGTTACGTACTCGGTCGAATCGTGTTACGCCACACATCCACCGTAGCATTTTCATTTCATTGGCATGAAGTTCGCGCACGTGTTTCGTCAGCGCCGGCCAGGTCTCGCAGCCACAAAGCATTACAGGTCTAATTATGGTCTTGTATAAAAAGCCTCTTGAAAGGACTTGAGCGTCACAGATAACTGCTGTGAGCTCCCGCCATTGGGCCCAAGCTGCGAAGATACGGGACTTTTCGATATCGTCGTTCTCGTGCGGATCCGAGATATTTCGGTTTGTCAGTTCTATTGACAGCTTCGTTTGCTGTATGAATGGTTTCAAGATTTTCGAAACTTTTTATCTGGCTTGCTCAGTAGTAATGTACTCTGTTTTGGCGCCGTTCAGCTTCAAACCCGTTTTCTAGTACTTCCGTTAGATTATAACTTACTCTAGAGTTATACTGACGGTTTGAACAATCTTACGGTAACATAAGCACTATATTTTAATTGAACCACCACAAACAAAGGCAGTATCCAGGGCACAATCCTCCAAATAATTGTTGGCACTTATCTAATAAAAAAACAAATTATTTATTTCAAAATCAGTTTCTTTTATAACAGAGTGAGACAAACGAGCAAACAAGTCACCTGATGGAAAGTTTTCTGTTAACTTTCATTAGAATACTCAATAACAGGTCAAGATGAGTAAGAGTTAGGGTTCTTCAAAAGGCATGTCTAGAGGTACCCAAAAGGCTGGCTCCCCTTTGGTTGCAGATATCCTGGACGACGCGCGACGGTAGCCTCTTTCCCTCAGGTGGACCGTCCGCCCGTGTCATTTTAGTGATCTGTGATACATATTAAACAAACTTAACCATTCATTTTTGCAGTCTTCAGTTTCCATAACAGGAAACTACGTAATAAATAACTATTCTAAGAATATTCAGGACATGTCATCTAGCCCCAAACTGAGCAAAGTATTGGCTACAAGTATGAGATGGTTGACATAATGAATGAAACTCCCAGACTCAAAACAAATACTTTAAAAAATATAAATGAATATATTTGTTGTGTATGGAACCCTGTTTGGTAGACGCGATGTGCACAGATATGATCACCTACTTTGATGACTGCATTTACCTAGATCAGACTCCATAATTTTGAACTAATCGAATTGGATTTGTATGTGAATTAGCTAAGCATCTCTTTCAAACTCATGGTAAGTTGCAACAAGTAAATAATAATAATAAAATGCTTGGACAATTCACACAGCGCCATCTAGCCCCATAGTAAGCAAAGCTTGTGGTGGGTGCTACACAACTGATAAACTATTAAAATACATACTTTTTAAAATTTAAATTCATCATTTCAATCTCTGCTCGGCCGGGAATCGAATACAGGACCTCTTCATGGCAGACCGGCCGGATGTTAACCAGGTCATCAAAGTATGAATCGAATTCGAATGGTTCAAATTACTACTCATGTATTATATAGTTCCCAATTAATTTTTCCAGTGTACTACATCAACTATATACCTCTCCTCTGACAGCATAAATTCATACTAGTCCTGAATTTCAATTACAGATCTTCATATCCTCGCACTTTCCAGGGGACTACCACTGACAACATAATCTTTTTAAATGGAAACTATCGTGGTTGTTATCACACATATTTTAAGGGTATGTTCCAGGTTGCAAGGGTATGGTCCAGGCTACTCGTAAACAAAGGCATGCGGTAGGAAATCCAGAATCCAGTAGCAACATATCTGAAGGAACCACTGACCTATATGAAAAAAGTCTACCATTGAGCACATTTCATTAACATAGGGGTTCAATTGTGGATGCATTACTAAAGTCAAATATCAGAACACTCCACTTTCACAATAGTCAGCAGTAGCACAACTGATTTGAGATGTGAGGCTAGACTTAACATTAACATTCTTCATTATACTAATTTTATAAAAATCTTGATACCAGCACTATGTTTTATCTTTCTTTTTACTTATTTCCTCTAATGCAGATGCTATTCTGAAATGCACAAAATAAACATGTGTATTGCATATGTAATTATTTAAACCAATATTTAAGTAAGGAAATATTAGAGAAAACAGAAAAGATTATTACCTTGCTAATACCTCTATTTTCTGTGCTTTATATTCCCTGTCTAAATCCAATTTTTCTCTTTCTATCCTTACAATTTCTTCGTCAAATGAAGCTGAAACAATAATTTTGATTCAGTTAGACCAGAAAATCAGATACTATAATAATATCATCTTGACGTTACTATCTACATTGCACATTTGCACATGAGGGCCCGGGGTCCTCCTTCACCATGATCCAGGATTTGGCAGATCAGATAATTACAATTAAGAAAATAAGAAACTATATATTTATTTAAATAGGTTTGATTGACTGATAAAAAAAATCATGATTATGATTTTATCTTATCCAGTATGGTAAGCAAATATGCATGCATAGCAATGTAACACTCATCAGCTCAAAAATAGATCAGTCCACTTGTCTTATACCTTTGGGAAGTAATATAACTTCATTGTCACAAATTTAAGCATAAAACAATATAATGTACCTTTTTTCTTGGGAGGAGCATACATTTCACTATCAGTATCATTTTGAGAAGGGTCTAGTCCAGGACTCACACTCGTGTCACATAGACTTGATTGTTGTTGCTTTAGGGCCCGCTTCCTAGTATTCAACTTTAAATCACGCCATGTCTGGAATTTGTTAATAATTATTATTACAGTAACTTTAATGCACATCAACATAAAAATACAATACAATACAATACAAAAACTCTTTATTTGTACACTACAGGATTCACACATGGGATAAAATACATAATAGTAAGCAGTACAAAGGGCGGTCTTATCACTAGAGTGATCTCTTCCAGACAACCTTAGTATGGAAAGAAACAAAGTATTTTATATATTGATAGGTAGTGCACATGAAATCTACACAAAAGTTTACAAAGACAACACAAAAACAATTAGAAAGCTAGTGCCCCAGCGCTCATAACCCCACTAAAGACAACAAGTAATGTTGTTTTACTTTTTTCTTAAAAGTATGCAGCGATTCTGTACACCTAATATCTCGGGGAAGACTGTTCCACAGTCTAGCTGCCTGCAGTGCGAACGATTTATGATAGAAGTTAGTTGTGTGGGCAGGAATCTCGAGCATCTTCTCACGGCATGCACGCAAAGAGCGGCTCTGGGTATTGGCTGTGAATAGAAAGAGTTCCCCGAGATACTTCGGCGATGACTTCCCGAACAACACACAATTAAGAAGGGAGACAATACGAGCATTCTGGCGAAGACGGATGGGAAGCCAGCAAAGCTTGGAACGAAACTCCGAGATGTGATCGAACTTGCGGAGCCCAAACATAAATCGGATGCAGACATTCTGCAGCCTCTCAAGTTTATTCAACTGGGCCTCGGTAATATCTAAGAAGCTGGCATCCGCATAATCTAATATCGGCAAAAGCAGGGACTGCGCAAGCAGGAAAAATTATTGAGTTTTAAAGATAATAAGGAGAAACATATCCACTCCCTACTTGTTTCCATTTGTCCACAGACTTGATAGCTCCTCCCATGTTGTTGAGGGTTACAGTCAGTTCTGCCCAGTGGTTTCTGATGTCTTCTCTATCCGCGGTGTTGCTCATAGCAATCTTGGCCATATCACCGTGTTCCTCCATATATTCCATTAGGGCAGAGACCTGTGCTGATGTAGTTTTTCTATTTGGTGCCATTGTTATATGTTGATAATGTTGAATATGCAATTATTTAAGACATGCACCGCGAACAGGACATCATGCTGTCTAATGCAGCAAATCACCAGATACATTTATAGATGAAAATCAACAATTCTATGTAAACTTTCGGAAAAGGATGAAAAGAAGAACAACATAACCATCTGTCATTCACAAAACGTCAAAATCAAAGAGGGTAGAAGATTACGCGTCAACATTATGAAGAAAATAGAAAATAACTTGCACCATTCTAAATGGAATGATTAGTGGCGACATTTTTGTTGCGATTTGGGCACAGGTTTAAACCTCTCCAACACCGATGCGATACAACGCGCGTTATTATCGCAAGCGTTGTGATAATACCAGCACTACACATTCAGGCGCCAGGAATAATTTTTTATAAGCATTCAGGCGACTGAACATGTGACCATAATCCAATTTGGTCATTGGTCCAATTCCCCTGTTATCAGGGTCACGTAGGTCAGATAATGCGTTTGGCGTCTTTTCCACACTGCTTCGTTATTATCACATGATTTCAAGTTTTTGTAAAGTATAAAAAAGTGACGCCGTCGCATCGAGTTATTGGACGGTCTTGCCGTGCCGCAGTCAGTCAATCGCATGCCACGTCGCGTTGAGGTCGAGCACCGCGCCTGTTCCCTCCACACGCCGCGCCGACGAAGACCGCACACGAGCCCACAACAATGTGCCGCGCTCAATACGATTATTGCTCGCCGCCGGGATTCAATCCCCCGCTACCATCTAGCCAACACCGGGCTGCATCCAGCTGACTACCTACCAACCACCAGGAAGACGACCCAGCGGACGCCACCGCTAAGCATCGCTCGCGGCCATACAGTGGAACAGACACACCGTCGTCAGCCTGTGTTCTACGCTCCCAGCGACCATCCCGGATTGATCCCCAGTCGCAATGCAACCCCCATCCCTCGGACCGAGAGTTCTCCGGCACTGGGATGCCTCATTCTTCGCGCCCGCTGGGTCGAGAGAGTTGCGACGGTGCTGGCGATGCCCCAGTGCTCCGTGTCGCTGAAACAGCGACACCCCTAGGAGTCGTTGAGCGACTTTGTCCTGGGGCTCCACCACCGGAACCCCCGGACGCTGCAGGTAAGCCCATTACCGGCCTGCCGCGGCACCGGCGTCACCTCTGCCACACCAATGGCAGCCCCACCCTATACTGACCAGCACCTGGAAGCCGCACCTACGCTTGGTCGCTCGCCGGGATTCACCGAACGGTGATCCACCCGGTGCGTTTGACCGCGAGGGGCGTGAAGGTGAACTACCGCCAGAGGGAAACGCTCTCAAGAGATCTCCGCGTACGTGTGAGACGATGAAGAGATCCGTAGCCGTATTCACAATGATTCGAAAACTTTGTCGAATATTCGGCCACGGAAACTCTATCGAATGGGAAATGTCTATGGTTCTCCCTCGGAAAAGAAGAGCGTTTACGAAGACACTTTTGTTGATTGAAAAATGGATTATTGGCAATTAATAACATAAATTTGTAAAAAATGCTATTAATAAGTTATATTTCGCTCTATATATTAATTTTTATATAATATTTGATTGTTTATAAGTAGAATATTTTTTTCTTTGAAGTTAATTTGCAAACATATAAAGTAATTATTTGAAAGTTAAATTCTTTCTGTCGTTATGAACACATAAATATTGTCAAACTAAAGTTTTCAAAAAAGTTTCCCCGTTTTTCTTCGAGCGATTTAGTTTAGTGATTAAATTAATGTTTACCCTTTCGTATCTAATCTAATCGAAGAAACCATGTTAACAGTAAGTACCTGACTAAATATTTATAGTACCTATTCACTTGAATCAAGTACAAACTCGGTGATTGAATTTTGGATAAATAGCTATTTAAACTGCCTGTTTTCTTGCGATTCCAGCCATCACGTACATCATACGGCCAACGAGTGGCGATGTTAGAATACATGCGGGCCCATCCCGCACTCGCAACGGGTTGACTGAATTGCCCAGACGCAGCAAGGGAAAAGAAAAATTGTTAGCGGACCTCGCCGTAAAATTGAATGCTATCGGTGATGGTGCAACTAAAACTGCAGACAAATGGATGAAGGTCGAAGAAGAAGTAAATATTGATTAATTTTGAATATAACATAAGTTGTTGTAGGTTGAATATAATATATTTATTAAATTGGTATTTATTTTCAGACTTGGCAGGACTGGAAGTCAGATATAAAAAATAAAGCCCGTACAATTCGGGTATTTAAATCTGGCACTGGTGGTGGACCTTCTCTGGTGGGGGTGACCCAATGCTTAATGCCCTTCAACGCCAAGCTGAAGCAGCCGAAGTGCAAGCCGCAGCAGTGAATAAAGTGTCAGAGGGCATAATTAGACAGGCCGTTGCGATAGAAAATCTTGTAGAGGTTTTCACCCGAATCGCAACTGCCATAGAAAATCTAACTAAGTGATTATCTAAATTTGATTACCCACCACTCACTAAATTTCAACTTTATTATTTTATTAGTTTTATGTGATCATTTCATTTTTACTGAGTCTGATTTAAATTAGTAACTGTACTGTTAATTAAAGTTATAATTAACAATGTAGGTTGATTTTTAAAGAAATTTCATAATTGAGATATGCTTTTGTATGTATCACTTACCAAATTACACTTTGAAAATACAAAAAGCACTAAGACAGCATTTTTTCTGTGATTTAAATTAGCAACTGAATTGTGATTTTAAATGTACCTATAATTAGGTTATTAGTAAATAAGGTAAGGTAAGGTAAATGCTCACTGCATTTAATTTTTGCTGTGATTTTACTGAGTCTGATTTAAATGAGTAAATGAATTGTGATTTTAAAAGTATAATTAGTAAAGTATTTTTTACAACTGTATATATTTTTATTAATATACCTATATCAGGAAGGGTGTAAGAAGTCCGCAAAAGGAATGACCTACTCATTGAACTAAACTCTCTATAAAAATGTGATCAGCTGATCGGTACTGTTGTAAGTAAAAACGAACAGTTTTAATTTCTTAGAGGGTTTGTAAGGGTTATTATAATTAGAAAAAGAGAATAAACGTTTTTATGAATAATAATTTAATTAGTTACCTAATTTAAACTTAACAGAAATAAAAGGAAAGATATAAAAAATTTACATATAGTGCATATAGGACAAATAAAAAAAACACATTTCAATGTTCAGAAAACAAAGAAGACAGGCTTGTGGTTTGCCCGATGGTAAACAGTTACCGCAATCTATGGACGTTTGCAATTCCAGTGGTAAAATTTCCATGTTGCCGACCCTGTAAAAACCTTTTACCCATTTTCTTGAAGACCTCGCATGTGTCTTTGGGACCACGATGTGAGGATGAACTATGCCGAAGGCGAGCGGTGCGTTGATAGAAAGTAGCTGTAGGCCTCAAGACAAATATTTCTTCAGAACAAACACTACAATTTTCACAGCGTGTTTTTTAATATAGTCCCAACGGCCAAGGTGATACGCTGGTGCTTTTGCAACCAAGTTATTATAGAGAGTCACTTAACCATAATCAATGGCAGAGCCTCTGTACTAACTGCCTTCTCACCCTCAGTGCCTCTGCCTATATATATCCCTCTCTTCAAATTTAGTGGCAGATGCAAATGAATCACTATCCTCAGTTTCCATTTCGTCTGGTGGGTTTATGCGCACATAGACACTGAAATTAATACAGATGTTTTTAATGGTTTTGTATTGTTGTTATTGTAAAAAATTTTAGGTTATTTTTCAGCGTTTAGCACAATTTTTGTCATACTTACTTTCAATTCCACCAGAATCGCACAAGCATATGAGGTCCTAGGATAATAGGGCTTTATATCTTCTATAATGCGGATCGCAGTCTCCGCAGAGAAGCGATAAACCCTACTAAAGTTGTGCATGTTAAATGGGTTCGACAAATCCCTTATTTGCCGATTTAGGTGCATTGTATCGGCTCTCTGCTTCGCCTTTATCCTATTACGGTGTTATAGCGCCAGTACAAACTGCATTTTCCAAGAAAAGCGTTCTAATCCACAATTCACACAAACTTCCCGCGAACTAAATAGCATTCGTGAAAATTTCCGAATAATAGACAACTTTCGAATTGAACTGTCATTTTCAAGGTCATTCGAAAAATTTTTCGAATCCGAATCCGAATCGAACCATTGTGAATACGGCTACAGATCGAGTTATTAGTCGTGGTAAGTCAGTGCTTTGTTAACAATGTGGTCGTGTGCTGCGATGTTTTTGTTTGATTTAAAACGACACCAAGCACCCACTAGGGGTTGCTATACAAGTCACGGATACCAACATCTAGCTTTTAAAGAGACATAGTTAGCGAAATTGCTAGTTTTCAATAGAGTGTATAGTAGAATAGAGAGCGCTGTCGCGTTCTATTCATGCAACTTACAGGGACCGTACAGCCGATCTCCAGTAGAACTTCGCCATCTTGATCCAATAGAGTGGAATGACGTCACAAAATCCAATACGAATAGACTCTACTCAAATATAATATATTCAGTAGAATGGACTGAAATTTACGGATCAAGGTGGTGGCGTTCAATTAGAGTTAGGCGGTACAATCCCTGTTGCAGTTCACCGAAAAGCACCTCTTGGTTCAATTTTAATCAACTCAGTTTAAGGCCTACTTTAGAACTCCGCGGAACTTGGATGGTTTTTTATAAGTTCATAGAATAAAGTATTATATAGCTTGACCAGCCACAGAGGTGACCTGTCAATCGTGGCGTTAGTTCTGCGTTTTATGTAGCAACACTGGAAGTAGTATAATCTGTCATCAAATTCATATGGCGCTATAAGAATGTCAGATGGACAGTGATGTGATCGTACATATTTACATATCAATATATATTGTTAATGTTCCCGTATACATACATCCTATCCTACTAATATTATATGGATGGATGGATGGATATACTTATGTTACTCCGTCACGCAACTAATGATATTGTCACAATAGTTATTCCTTCCGTTTCTTGTTTAAAGCGACAAACTTTTTTTTCGTCTATTATTGCCAGTAAAATAACTTTAGTATACTCTTTCCACAACTTGTCAATGTAACCTAAGTCCCTGGTCCCCCTATACAGGGTGTCCCGTAAGTCGACGTCAAGCCGGAATCGGGTGATAGTCCAAATCATAATAGTTACTAGAAAAATAAAAAATAAAATCTAAGTCTTGAATTTTTTTAATCATAGGCATTTCTTTTTTTTTCGAGAAAATGTACACCTGTGATGGTTTTTTAGCTCCTGTTGCTACAAATCTTAACTTTTTTTCAATTTTATTTTTCTTATGTAATTCCGAATAGTGCTAATCTAACCTATTACTTAGAATTCTAAGTCAACTGCTCCAGCTTGGAAGAAAGTGTCACATTATGCCGTACAATGAATAGACAATTAATATTTCGTCCAACTTTAACGGACTGTTCTGAAAAAAAAAAAGTACTACGCCAGGTTGGCAAGTAGCACGAAAAGTTGACGCATTTAATAAGGATTCTAAAATGGTATAATACTTGCTACATTATTTCTTTCATTACGGGGGAAAAAAATTCCTTCAAGAAACCCAGTTTCGAAAAATTTTTCATTTGTTACTAAAAATTATTCTAGTGCGTTCAAAGCTTGCCTAAGACCGAGTGAGACGGAGAGTCATTCATGAAGTGTGAGTGAGACAGGTAGTGACGCTTTCAAGTCAAATATTCTAATGGGTGAGTGAGACAGATAGTGACGCTAATGAGTCAGATACAGAGAAAGTCATTTTATGAAGTGTGAGCGAGATAGATAGTGACGCCACTTTTTTAATATTAGCACACGCAATACAGATTAGTACGTTACGCTCCTTCGTTTACTACGCATCTTTCCGTATTCGTTCGTGTTATTTCGTACTTTCGACTTTTTGCTTCGTTTATTGGACTTGTTTGTTTGCTTGTGATTTGGACAGTTTCGATCTCTTTACAACGACCTTTGCTTTCTCCTGGACTATCGTGTGATTGTGTAGTGCCACCATGCCTGTGTACACCACTCAGGAATATGCCAACATGCACTTTATTTATGGCGAATGCAGAGGGAATGCTAGTGCTGCGGCTAGACTGTATCGCGAGAGGTACAGAAATGCTGATCGTTATCCAGATCACCGAGTTTTTACAAATGTGCACCGTCTACTCTCCACAGAAGGCATACTTCCAAACCGACCACATGGTGAAGGAAGAAGTTCCTTGCCTTACGAGGGCGTAGTACTTCAAGCAGTTGAAGAAGATCCAAGTATTTCGGTACGTGCAATCCAGCAAAGCACAGGAGTGCCCAAAACTATAGCTCACCGAATTTTACAAAAACATGAGCTCCACCCATACCATGTACAGCGAGTACAAACCCTGCATCCTCAGGATTATCAACTTCGGGTTGCGTTTTGTCAAACAATGCTACAAAGACACCGGGAAGATCCGCGATTCTTAGAGAAAATTTTGTGGTCGGATGAATCGACATTTAAAAAAGACGGTTACATGAACCTACACAACTTACACGAGTGGCACGTAGAGAATCCGAATTTAATGAGACAAGATAGATCTCAGTATCGTTTTAAAATAAACATGTGGACCGGAATTTTAAATGGAAGAGTCATAGGACCTTTTGAGTTGCCAGAGATCTTGACTGCTGAAGTTTATTTCGATTTTTTACAAAACAGTTTACCTAGTTTACTGGAAGACGTGCCACTCAGTATTTACAGAGAGATGTGATATCAACAAGATGGCTGCCCAGCGCACTATGCCCGCTCAGTTAGAGCATTTCTCAATGAAGAATATCCGGGCAGATGGATAGGTTGGTCTGGTACGATCTCGTGGCCAGCCCGTTCACCGGACTTAAATCCATTAGATTTTTTTTACTGGGGAGCAGTGAAAGAGAAAGTTTATTTTAAGCCAATCGAAAATGTAGCTGAGCTTCGGCAAAGAATTACGGAAGCAGCTGAATTTGTCAACAACGGAAGATTTGCCCGTGTGATAATCCGATCTTTTTTAAGAAGATGTCGAGCTTGTATTGCAGTTGAAGGAAGGCAGTTTGAACATCTTTTGTAAATAATAAATCTTTGCATCTAATTGGTGTTTAATTTTAAACTTAAGGAAAATTTGTCCTAAATTTAACAAAAAGTTAGCATCTCTGACTTAAAAGCATCACTACCTGTCTCACTCACATTTCATGAATGACTCTCCGTCTCACTCGGTCTTAGCTTTGAACGCACCAGAATAATTTTTAGAAGGTAAAGAATAAATTTTCGAAACTGGGTTTCTTGAAGGATTTTTTTTTTTCCTGTAATCAAAGAAATAATGTAGCAAGTATTATAACATTTTAGAATCCTTATTAAATGCGTCAACTTTTAGTGCTACTTGCCAACCTGGCGTAGTTCTTTTTTTTTCAGTACGGTCCGTTAAAGTTGGACGAAATATTAATTGTCTATTCATTGTACGGCATAATGTGACACTTTCTTCCAAGCTGGAGCAGTTGACTTGGAATTCTAAGTAATAGGTTAGATTAGCACTATTCGGGATTACATAAGAAAAATAAAATTGAAAAAAAGTTAAGATTTGTAGCAACAGGAGTTAAAAAACATCACAGCGTGTACATTTTCTCGAAAAAAAAAGAAATGACTATAATTTAAAAAATTCAAGACTTAGATTTTATTTTTTATTTTTCTAGTAACTATTATGATTTGGACTATCACCCGATTCCGGCTTGACGTCGTTTTACGGGACATCCTGTATACATAGCAAGGCCCCAGACATCGCAATACCACGCGCGATATTATCGCGCCTGTGTGGGATAACCTTTATTTGACTCATGCTTTTGCTGGAAATGTTCCTTTCATTTTTGGCTAAATCTTTCATGTACCTCCTTTATCTGACTGACAATCCTCTTTGATTTGAATTGAGGTTATGTTTATTTACAATTTTGGGGATTCATCATTTGTGCAATGTGTTTATTTCCTTGGATGAATGACCTAAATACATTGATTTACGTTGGGCTCTTCGAAACCGAAACACAACTTTACCTAAATCGGCTTAAATAAAAATATTGAACACTGGAGGTTATTTTTTACAACCAATATTAATTATTTAGGTATTAGCTCCGGTGCGTGTACTGCTTCTGAACTGAACCTACAGTTCATAAAACAGGAGGGTTTAATATATCAATGCCTACAGCAATGCATTTGCTATCTTGGGTAAGATTACAATATAATGTTTACTTGTAGTACAATGTTTCATCATATTCGTACCAATCTTTTATTTCTTTTTAGGGAGCCAACTCTCATGGTCAATTAGGCTTGGGAAAGGTATGTGAACAAGTAGACCAGCCCAGTAAAGTAGTAACGGAAAGATTAGGAGTTGAAAACTATACTGTAAAACAAATATCATGCAATGGAGGCCATTCTCTTCTCTTAGACCAAGATGGTAAATTGTTTTCCTGTGGATGGAATAACAAGCTACAGTTGGGCCAACCTGACAATCAAAATGAAACTTATATTTATGAAAGAGTGTGGAAGCTGAGTGGAATTACTTTCACTAATGTAGCTTGTGGATGGGACTTCAGTTGTGGTGTTACTGATACCCAGTTACTATTTGTATGGGGTTCTAACAGCTATGGCCAATTAGGGTTACCAAAAGATCACTTTAGAGATATCATGACCCCTTTTCGACTACAAGTCAATGCCTGCGCTGTCTCTATGGGCTTGAGACACACTGCTATTATTAACTCCAAGGGTGAAGTGTGGACTACAGGATGTGGGAAACATGGCCAGCTGGGTCTGGGACTAGACATAAAAGCTTCAGACAGATTTCAACAAGTAGCTAAACTAGGGAAAATATCACATATTGCATGTGGTCAGAATCATACTGTAGGTTGGTGTACAGAAGAGCATGCAATGTATGTTTGGGGTGACAACAGACATTCACAGTTGCTTCTATCTCATGAGAAATATAAAAAAATATTTGTACCACAAAAAATAGACATAGATGTAAAGCAACCAATCAGAAAATTGTTAAGTGGATGGACAAATGTATTATTATGGCTAGAGGATGGTGATTTACTAACATGGGGTCGCAATAGTTATGGGCAACTAGGTACTGATGAACCTTTTATAGGTAAAATGAATCATATTAAACTTCCAGGTGAGTGTTTTTATATTATGCCATTAATGGCTACAACATTAGAGCAAGTATTTATTTTCAATTTCCTTTTTTCAGATGACAGGGTGGTTGCGGATATTGCAGTAGGTTCTGAGCATACTCTATGCTTAGCCTCTGATAATACTCTTTGGTCATGGGGTTGGAATGAACATGCCAATACTGGTACTGGAACAGCAGAATCAGTATTTGTCCCAACTAGAGTAAACATTGATTTATATAGTACGTCTATTATAAAACAAATTTATGCTGGGGGTGCACATAACTTTGTTGTAATTAAGGAAACCAGTAGTGATGATGCAGACATTGAAGTGTTGCAGTGATAACATTTGAGTAGATATTTACTCTATCTAGTTATTGTGATTACCTAGTGGGGCAAGGGCAGATGGATGACGACTGAACGTCATGTGGTTTTGTGAATATTTGTGATAAATTTTACAACCTAGTCAAATTTCTTGAAATTGTTTGTTAATATGAAAATGTACAGTGAATATATCAATGAAATACATATTTATTTATACATGTAATTTTAAATATTATTACATCTGTAATCTTTATAGTTGTGCAATAAATAACACATAATGACTTTTATGTATTTGTTATGAAGGCCTAGAGATAGCCTAGGTATGAATCATTTTAAAAACTTAAGATACAATACATATTTTTATGATATAGTTACAAGTTAATTCATCATGTGCAGTCAGCATCAGAAATACCTACTCCTACACTGTTAATAGAATGATCTAACCAAACACATTATTATTTATTTTGAATTATATCCATACCAAACCTTGAAATTATGTCATGACAGTGAACAAGTGATCATTCTGAAATGTTACTTCACTTAGCTACTTTTGATGCCAAGTGTACACTCCAGTTCTGGCTTCCAGTAGAACAACAATTTCAGTATAAAACAAATTTTATCCAAGAAAGATAAAAATTGTAATAAATTGAATGCCTTATCAAATATGCAGATAGCTAAACTACAAATTTGAAACAACACTGATATTTATCACATTATCATACAAATCTATACACTACTATTGGCTAATTGTAAGGTACAATAAGTTTGTAGGCAAATATTGGGAAGCACTAGCCATGTACCTTACAAGAAGCCCTGGGTCAATTCATGCTATCAGATTCAAGGAATCAGCTCTGTCTACTTGTGCTCAAATATATACTATAAATAAATCTGTAGAGAAATTTACTCAGTCAGCTGCGACCACTCACGCTGAACAGTCGAAAACGGAAAGTTAACTTTTATGTTTAGCTTTTAGCTGTGGCCATTAATAAAAACAAGGAAACCGAGAAGAAATTTATCCTTTTTACATAGAATGGAAGGTGTACTCAACAAACAAGTCTTACCCAAATTTAGGTTCTCTCTGTCCGGAACGAACATTTTTTTGGAGTCGAGAGACGGCTCTTGATATTAATGGGCCCCGCCCCCATGCCGAATAATAATGGACGGGGACCTAGAGAAAACCGGAGCACGATCCAGTTGCTTTCGGAGGAAATCGGAGTGGGAAGATCACATATAGTTGAAACAGTTCAAAGGATTCCAGCCGTAGCTCAAGCAAATATATGATTGAGCTATGGATGGAATCCCTTTTTTTTTTTCGTGTGATTCTGGATACTTACAGACAGAGCCTAAGCTCATAATCTAAAAGTTATCAAATTCACCCTTAACAATATGTAATCCATAATACTCATCTTTTTTCTGAGATAAATCTACTGAATACATGAGTCTATAAATATCTATGGGTAAATATGTGCATGATATAATGGAGATAAGAGTGAATTTGCTATGATAACTTGTAGATTGATTCTTCCGATTCTGCACTAGCTTGAATTGTCCCTTAAAAACTAAAAGAGACTTGAGAATTTTGTTTACCTGGCACTAGAATAACACTTATAAGTGCACTTTAAACAAATGTTTTCATTTATTTGTTTTGACTAATGATTTGTAGTGTCAGGCAATGCCAAAAATATAAGTCTCAATTCACATCTGTTTTATACCCACAAAATACCCTGCAAGTATTGAATGTGTAATGAATGTTTAGCCACTTGCCGACAGAGCAATACATATTCTAAATCTACTGTTATACTATTTGCATTATTGTGCCATGTTATTGAGTTGATATACTCCCATTTTACAAGGCATACTCATGCAATAAAAAAAATAATACAGTATTTTGTTTGCAAGAGGCCCAACATGCATATTGTTTAAAGAAGAGACCAATACAAAACCATATCTCCAAAATTTTTCTTCAGTTCTATCTCAAATATTAAAGATATCATTTTGTATGGACCAGTTAGGTGAGACGTGCACACTTGCGTATAGAATTCTGTATGATGCAGGGTACTTAATGGATAATGTTAATCTAGCTAGAGGATTCCAGAGCCTCCTTCACTTGGAGCTTTTATATTGCTACCTCTTCCTTTCACCTTTTTGTGTCTTGCGCTTTTCTTTTTTCTCTTCCTTCAATTGTTTTTGCTTTTCCCTGCAAATAACACAAAATTGAATGAAATTTTTGTAATGCCTCAATCAGGTCAAATGTGGATGTGTCAGGATGGAGTGAGTGTATGTATTGCTTGTGGCACTCTTTAGTCTCTATCTCCTGCTGTGGAATGGGAGTGTGAAAGTGTAGGTAAGTGTGTACTGAATTACCAAACCTAATTCTGCTTTTTGCTCTTTGTACAGAACTAAAAAATCTAATTATTTTCCTTTTTGAAGCAGTAGTAAATAGCTCAATTTCTGACATGCCTCTAAGTTAGGGTACAACAAGAGAGGGCATTAAATTTTTTTTTCTTTCTTGTACCATAGGCCAGTCATCATACAATATAAATACACATAACATCATTATTACACAACAGAATGTAACAAAGATGACACACATGCAACATACATTTATACACATTCACACCCGCATACCTACTAGGGCATAGGAGTGTTTTGCCCAAAACCAAAAAAAAGAGTTTAATATGAAATTCTTGTGATCATACCTATCTTCTTTATCTTTTTCTTTCTTTTTTTGAGCATCCTGGCGAGCCTGTTCACGCCGCTCCCGTGCCGCAGCTGCAACATCTGAGGCATTTGTATTTTTCACTAAATCTCCACTGTCAGCCTCTACCTCACCTTCTTGGTCTTCCTACAACAAAAAATACAATAAATAAAACATAATTAGAATAAACTAGGCTACCTACCATAACATTTTAGGTTATTAATCATACCATGCATTAATACATACTTCATTATCTGATAGTTGACTATACTGTGATAGGATAGCTTCTCTGATTTTCTTTTCATCATCAGTATACTCTCGTCTAGTTGTAGTCGCGAGTGCTTGAGATTCCAGCAACTTGGCTAACTGAGCATCTACATCCGCCATCGGTTTAGGGTCTTCTTCTTGTGGCTTACATGACTCCCACTTGTCTAGTATTTCGTCAATGTGGATGGATATGTCCTTTTCCTGAAATTTCGAATATTTTGCATTTTAAACCAATGTTCAGAGCTCCTGGCCGAGTGTATCCCTACTTGACAGGAACTCACCACAATCGCCGAAAGTATGCCTTCCAATGCATCCTTCTTTTCATCAACGCTATCTTCGCTTTCTAAAATGCTAAATATATAAGAGCCGAATACACCCTCATCTGTTTTTAGGGATCGTAATTTATCACTCAACCACGGAACGAAGTCACTCACCGCCGCCGCCATTGCGAAGTATTGTTGACGTTTGTGACAGGACTGACAGGTTGATTGACATTTGACTTACTGTCACAAGTGACACTTTAGACGTGTTCAGCCAATACAATCGCTAAATAAAGCCCGCCCCAGACTCACCTATTTCATCCTTTCCGGTAAGAATAGAATGACAACGGAAGGTGCAAGGCCGCTAGGCAAATTCAATGTAAGGCCGCGGCCACATAGAAAAGACAGGGCATGCGGAAAGGGCGCCGACGTGACTTTTTAAAACACATAGAAAGGACGAGGCATGGTTACGGATGCAGACAGGATAGGGACAGCAAGCTCTGCGAGCGAACCCCGGCTCCCCGCGCCCCGCCCGCGTTTCCCGGTCACACCCGTGTCCCGTCCATTCAGGATGTTTCCAACAGGGCGCAGACGTGCAAGTTGACAAATTAATATTAATCATACTATGAACTGCTTAGGGGCCCCGCGTCGATTAGGCGGGGTGCTACGAGAAAAAATATATGCATTTTTATAAATAAAAAATAATAATCAGCTTGGCGTTAATGACCCGGTTGTGCGCTCGAGAACGAGGGCCCAGGGTCCGCATTTACCATTATTCAAGATTTTGCGATCAGGTAATTACAGTGGAGCGACTACCATTTGACCTCCGTGACCATTGGATCATGAGTACAAATTCAGTTGCCTGAATTTGCAGGTTTCATCACGATGTTTTTTGTCACCGTAAGAGCATCGGTTAGAATACAACTAATGTACATAACTCAGAAAAGAGTCATTGGTACATGGCCGCAGCGAGAAAATGATATATGAATATTCATTCATTTTAAGGGTATGTTCCGGGTTTCCTACCGCGTACCTTTGTTGACGAGTAACCCGATATACCTTCGGGGGAAACCCGGAACATACCCTTAAAATGTGTGATAATAACCGCGATACCTAGTTTACAACATTATTAATTTTATAAATTGTGTGTATCAAGAATGTCATTGCGCTCGCTTATTCATTGATTTCAGTTAAGTACTTTTTTGCGCCCCGCGCTCTTATTCTTAATTTTAAAATTATCCAAAAAAAAAAACATAATGTGTAGTTTTTTAAATTATCTACCTGGGCACTTACGTAAGATTCAACAAACCAAAATTTGAAAAAAATTTACTTTTGATAATGATTTCCAAGAGAAAATAAGTACTATCTTTGTGCGAGCGAGCCACCCCGGATATCATTAGTAAGTAGTGAAGCACAGCGTTTTTGAGTCAAAATGTAAAAAATTCCGAACTTCCTGCGCCCGCTTTATCACTGGTTTAAGTTACTTATTTTTATCACTATTACCTCAAATTTAAGGGCTAAATTGTAAAAAATTCTTAGCTCACTGAGCTCGCTCATTCGTAGGTACTTTTATTACGACCGCCCCAGTATTCAAGAGCCAACCGTCAAAAATTCTAAAATAGCTGCGCGCGCTCATGCTCGTTATTTTTATTACAATTAATAACCGCCAATTTTCTCCGAAATAGTATGAAACTACTCATTCGATCTCGTCAATTTCTGTGACAGTGACCCAAAGGCGAACGTTTCGCGTAAATAGACAAATTTTGAATATGGGTGTCACTTTTGCGGTTCAAGATAGCATGTAAAAAAAAAATTATTGTGTGTATCTCAAATACCTACTTTTTTAAATAATCTTACAGTTATTTTTCAAGTTAATTAAGAAAATAGACGAAATTTGATGAAAGTGTCAAGTTTCAAAGTTCGTTGCTCTAAAGACGTTCACCACAGTATTTGATCCACTTCCTGGTGTTTTATTAAATTGTAATTGTAAAGTGTAATGCACGTTTCAATTCTATGAAGATAACCTGCTGCTTGTTTCTGTACAGTGGTTAAAGTAGAGTGATGCCACTTGGAACATTTTTTTAAATACTAATTTAGACGAAAACGCAAACGCGATAGTAAAGTAAAATCGAAGCGAAACTCACACTAAGCCCTCTGTTTTGTAGCATATTATCTAGACTGTGGTTTTAGTAGGGCTGTTTTAAAGCATGCAACTGCTGTGTAACAGAAATGTATGTACATACTTGATAAAGCAGGCGAAACTGCTTGTGATATTTATACAAAGTTTTTTGTACGACACTGATCCAGCTTGAGTTATTAAATCGAAAAAAATAATACTCAGTTATATTTATAATAAATAACTAGAATGTCGAACATAAAATTAAATAAAGCGAGCATGTTGAGTAATTTTTTTCCAACGAAAGAACTGAATATGAGATAAACTAACACTTTAAAAATTCACTAAATATATTTGAAGACGAAGAGAGATTTATACAAGACCTTCTACAATCAAAATATTCGCAAAGAAAATAATTTAAAATTTTCAGTAAGGAAAAGGACCGCAGCCGTAACTGAAGATTCGAACTCTTTTATCCTATTTTAATGCTATGTAATGCTCAGAAAAATCACAAAATCAATTTAAATAAAAACTCAGCAACACTCAAAGTGGCCTTTTTAGATCATATGTTCATAACTCATCAGACAGCGGCAGGCCTCCATAGACAGTCGATCACTGTCAGCGAATGTATCGGCCTGAACACGCCCACGAATATTGGCATTTTGCCTAGACAACAAAGCCCAATAAAGGATGTGGCGCAAAAAGGAACTAACATGCCGCCATGATGAAGACGTCCATTGGAAATTATGAAAAGGATACTCGCTCCCTATTACTATCCATCACGCTCAAAGTTTATAGTCTGTGTACAGTAAAAATCCGAACATTTTTTCGTTTATAAATTTTATTATTCGTCTAGTGATGTGAGTAATGTGTGAGACGATTTTTAGGTACTAGGCAAAAAAGTAATAGGTATTGAATATATAAAGTCTCGTCTATAAAAAAATTAAACTTTATTGTGGATGACGCAAATCCTCCATACAATTATCCAGCATTTAACGCCAAATGCTCAATATAATGACGATCAAACGAAAAAAAATTAGAAAAATAACATCAACACGGTTTACCTCTTTAAAATATTAGTATACAGAGATAGAGAAGATATTAATTTCAAATTCATCATGATGACTCTCATTAATTGGTACAATTATGGTCATACACTAATAGAGTGGGATGAAAGAACTGTGTTCTATCCACAGACATAACAGACTAAACACAAATCACAAATATTCCCTGTTTGCTCGCTCTACAATGATTATAAACCTTGCTATCCCGTTTTTTCATCCATTAGAATAAGTTCACGGAAAATGACGTGCGCAATATTTTGAACGTTCGACATATTGCTCGAGGGCTTAACGACCTGACGTTTCTTTTGAAACATCGGTGTAAATTGTATAATTTCCTAATAAAATTTAAATCAAACCATTTAAAAGATTGTAACTTTGTGTGTAATTTAGTGCACATTTATATGAAAGCGCAAAGTATGGAAATACACATGGATTAACCTTGCACCGGTAAGTAAACATTCGTGGTCGCGGCGATCGGGAATCAATTTTAGAAATTGTGACAAAAATATGCATCGTAATAGTGTGAATTTGCAATAATTGAAATGCTTTACCTTAAAACAACATGCCATTAGAGATAAATTTAAGATTATTGGCAAATTGAGCAATATTTCGGTGTCTAAATATGTACGAAAATATTTTCATGCTAACAGGGTCGGACTTAGTATTTGTGGTATAGAATTTTAATACTCAAATCTTGTAAATAGCGGTCCACAATTTTATATGTATTAGAGTTTCATACCAAAAATTTACCTAGATGACCTTTTAAATGTTCAGACTTTTTGAGACAGTTTTATGAAACAATAGATTAATCGCGTATCAACGTTTATTTACATAAATATTTGTTTTTCTAGGTTTCCTAAAGACCATACATGGTGATGTCTCTTCTGGGTGATGGTTTCAAATTGGAAGTGCTGCGTTGTAAACATTTTCAAGAACAAGATAATAATTAGATGCAAGTCCCTTCTGTCCTGGTGCACCAGCATTATATGTATTTTTACTGAAAACAAAGACTGTGCTGCCTGTTTAATATATTAATGTACCTATCCTTTTCATTATTATTCTTTTTTCATGACTATGTCCTCTAGAGGACATCATATTCAATTTATTGTGTAGTCACACCTGTGGACAATGAAGACGCCTCTAACGATAAGTAAGCAGGTACCCACTTAGTTTAGAAGTTATGAGGCAACAAATTAACATTAATACCGGTCAAAATCATAACCCTCCTTTTTGCAAAAGCAAGCACTGCCGATTCACGGTATGTATGACGGTGGTAGGTATCAGGGCGTGTTTATTATAATGACAATATTAAATTATAAGGACAAATTTAAAAATTGCGTAATCTGGAGCGAAATACAAGTCAGGTTTGTTTGTGTTCGTTATGAGTAGAAAGTCAAAATATAACTTATCTACAGATGAGCTGCCTTGTTCCGTCTCTGCATTTGCATTAGTGTGTGTGTTATAGAGATGTGTGACATTTTGTCTCGTATTTAAACTCGAAATGTACTCTCTGCTTCTGTATATAATTTTTTTTCTCTATGGTTCTATCTCTATCGGCTCGCTTTTTGAGTTCAGTACGCACTCCAGTTGTAGTATGTAGTATTCCATATTATTATTTCGTTGGTTCCAATCTACTCGATTTCTTATCCACCAACTCGCTACTAAAGCACATCACTAGAATTACTGTCAAAAAAATTATTTTTGTTTGCTGACTTTGCTTGTTTGCAATTTGCTTGTAATTCAGAGAATTTATCATAAAATATACGTTAATTCGTAAGTAAAATGTCTGCCAGATATGATAGAGCAATTACTGTCTTCTCACCTGATGGTCATCTATTACAAGTCGAATATGCTCAAGAAGCCGTCCGTAAAGGATCCACCGCCGTGAGTAATCAAAAATTTGGTTATGTTTTATTAAGTTTTGTTCGAAGCATTGTTAATTAATTAAAAATATTTATGAATTTGTAGGTTGGTGTGAGGGGAGGTGATGTAGTAGTCTTAGGCGTGGAAAAGAAATCTGTAGCAAAGCTGCAAGAAGAAAGGACTGTAAGGAAAATCTGTCTTCTTGATGATCATGTCGTAATGGCGTTCGCCGGTTTGACAGCAGACGCTAGAATCCTCATCAACAGGGCTCAAATTGAATGCCAGTCGCATAAACTTACTGTTGAAGATCCTGTTACCCTTGAGTACATCACAAGGTACATTGCTAGTTTAAAGCAAAAATACACACAGAGCAATGGGCGTAGACCTTTCGGCATTTCTTGTCTAATTGGAGGCTTTGATTACGATGGGAAACCACACTTGTTCCAAACTGAACCATCTGGAATATATTATGAATGGAAAGCAAATGCTACGGGTAGATCTGCTAAGACAGTCCGAGAATTTTTGGAGAAGAATTACACACTTGAAGAAGTTTCTTCGGAAAATGGTGCAGTAAAGGTAATTAAAATTATTTACTCTTTAACGTATTGTCTGCAGCTCTATGTGGTAGACCTATAACCACTTATATCTTATAATAATAAACCATTGGGCATCTGGTAATCCCTACCTGGTATTCAAGGTGAATACCTTTTTGACTTACCACATTTGTCCTACATTTTCAAATAAATCTCAATGTCTTTAATTAAGTTTAAATAGAAATATTATATATTTAAATCTGAATTTATTGTTTTTAGCTTGCAATTCGTGCCCTATTGGAGGTTGTTCAGTCAGGTCAGAAGAATCTGGAAATAGCAGTAATGCGACGTGGTCAACCTATGCAGATGTTAGATTCAGACACGATCAACTCATATGTGTCAGTTATCGAAAAGGAAAAGGAAGAAGAAGCGGAAAAGAAAAAACAAAAGAAGTAAAAAAAAACTTCATTTAATTATGTAATATTTTATTATTTTAATACATGGCATAAGGAATAATAAATCTTAGTATTTTTTTTAAGTGATAGTATGTTTGGACTTATGAATTAAGTAAATCCACAGTACGAGATATTTGAGAGTACAGTTCTTTTAAATCTGAACATTCTTGACTTGGACCTTTGTTGATTATTATATCATTTAGCATTTGATCCCATTCACCATCATTATAGTGGTCTGACACATCATTGTTCTTCTGCAATATTGTTAAATTTTGATTATGAAGATTTACATCAGTACAAAGGGACATGAAGATATGGGAGGAGGCCTGTGGCTTGACTGAAACCTATAAGAAACTAAACTCGGAGATGAAACTCGAGATCAACAGTGTAAACACAATGCCTATAAAAATAACCCAAGGGGTGGATTATTTAAAATAGTGTTTTTTTTTTATATTCATATGATTTTATATCATTTTTAATGTGATAATTTTCATCAATATTTTAGAGATTTGAAATAATCCATCCCTTGGGTTTATTTTTTATAGCGGAAATTTGTTTAAGGACATTAAACAAAAAATTACCTGTTAAAGTTTGTTATTTCAAAGGTTTCTGTTAGGTAGTAGTTTTTTGAAATCATTGATGTAGAATATTTAACCTAGGATCTGATATACAGAATACTTTGATTACCTATATTTTATGGTCATCATTGTGTACTTTAACCTATGTACGTTTCAAAGAGCCACTTAATCTAAAAAACCCATTTTATTACTTACAAACCTCACCCATAAAAACATAAAATTTTATGACATACCTCAGCCATAGAAACATCATCATTTTGATCATTACTTATAGATGGAAGAACACAGTTCAATGAGTTATGGTCATTCTGCTTATCCCCAATTTTTCTTGTGATGCCTTGATCAATGTCATTATGAATGTCAAATTCAGCCAGTAGCTCAACGCCTGAGTTTGCTGCTGGCTCAGGGTCCAGCTCAGGCATGTTGAGGAATGGAGTCGAGAAGTTGTCATTATTTTGCTGACAAGAATCATCATTGAAAGTCATCAGACTGTCTTGAGCTGGTTCCCTAAAACCGATGAGGGAAATATTGTTTTATTATTTATTTACCAATCATATACTTTATAGTATGAATATACATACCCATAGTTAGTATTAACTTCAGGCATAGAGATGACTGTTGTACTTGTTTGCAAATTATCTGGGAAAGGAAGGTTATAGGAATAAAGGATTAAGGTTGGATTTTAGTGGTAGATAAAGGGTTTAGAATGAAATCGAAATTCAAAGATGTCCACTGCTGGGCATAGGCCCCCGAGTCTTCTATTCCATTCGAGTTGCGGTGCTTGGATCCATCGGGTTCTTACTGTAAATAAACTACAAGGTCGTCCGTCCGTCGCATGGGAGTCTATTCTCTATGCTAGCTCGTCGCTCGCTACTCTGGAACCTTTCCGCCCAATCGGCTTTGCGAGCTATGTGCCCTGCCCATTGCTTCCATTTTTCGATTTTAAGAGCTATGACCCATAAAAATTTTTGATCTTATCACGTATCCACTCCAGCACTCCGAGCTCTTTCCAGCGCATGCTGTGTGAAGTGAGTTTTCTGATAAGGCGTAGACACCACGTTTCTCTGCCGTAACACTTGTTCGACTTTCATATTGAAACACTTCCGCAAGAGAACCTCTTCTTTCGGATTCTTAGTGGGTATCCTGAATGCTCTGCCCATCCGAGATGAAATAAATGATAATATCACGTAATAAACCTTGTGGCATCTTTTGGGGTGGAGTTTCCTCTTCAGGATTATTATTATTATTCTTAGGGATAATCCAGTTAAGTTCGATATTCTCTTCATCTTCAAAGTCGTCTATTGGATCTAAAAAGGTGAGTCTAATAAATTTTAAATAAAGAAGAAGAAACTAAGAAGTAACTAGTTACAATACCAATGATATACCTAACCCTTAGGTACCAGCTTAACTATCTACTACCCATTTAGAAAGGGTCCTTTCTCTCCTCAGGTTTTGAACTATAGGGATTGTTTCTACGCACTGAGGTCTGACTGACAAGTAGACCGTATTTGTAAAGTAAAAATTATCCCCCTGTGTATTTCTGTCTGTAGCATCGAAGCTCCCTAACAGATGGACCGATTTCGACGCGGTGTTATATTTGAAACCATTATCGAGATGGTTCTTCGCTTTGCTCCATTCATATCATGTTAACTTGGTTACATACATACATACCTACGTCAATACCTACTAGTCAGATGAAACCTAGTGAGTGATGAAGTGGCCGAAGATGGGAGCGTAGGTGCGTAGACAGTCTATTCTGAGGGCTTAGTGTGAGTTTCGCTTCGAATTTACTTTACTATCACGTTTGCGTTTTCGTCGAAATTAGTATGAAGAAAAAAACTTCATTTACGTACCACTAGACGGCGCTATACATTTTTTAATACTAATTTTCACGTTGACGCAAACGCGATAGTAAAGTAAATTCGAAGCGAAACTCACACTAAGCCCTCTGTCTATTCGCTCGTACCTCGAACACCTTCAAGGTACGAGCGAATAGACATAATATTCTGTTAGAACCAGCTAACCCAAAATATAACTGAGTCTCCAGCAGTGCTAACTAGCGTAGGTAGTGCGCGTATTGTATGGACCGGCCAGATGAGTCGTACGCATACGCGTATCGCCTTATTTAGATACGACTCAAATGTGTAGGCCGCCCCACAGCGAAAATGTTAGGTAGGTTTAAGCAGGCCAAGTGGCAAAAACATCCATTTGCAATCCCACTTAGTACCTACTAACTAACGTCTGTCTCAACTACGCGCTGCGTGCTGGACGGGCTTCGTCTCGGTTCAATTGATACAGGCCCCTTCCGGTGGCTCCCAACAAACTCCATAAAAATACAGCAGTGTGCTGTTCCCTATCACATTTATTATGCTGGCCATCTTTATGGATAGTGCCATGCCTTTTGGAGCTTATTAATGCCAACTTAGTAAGCTTCTTAAGATATAGGTACTGGGTCTAGTTCTCATGTTTGTAGGAAAGTGCTTAAATCAACGGGCTATTTAGACAGACGGAGTCTTTCTTTAATTAAAGACCCTATGGTCTATTATTATTCTATAATAATAGACTTGAAATCCAATAGGTAAATGAATAGTACCTTCACATTCCAGTTCAAGTTTACAGAATTGCTTTGGTGAACTTTGAATCAGTAAATCTTGTGCTGCTTTTCTGAGAGCAACATGGAGATTACGCCGCGCTTTTTGTAAGGGTGTAATAAATAGAAATTGGTCGCTGTTGCCATAAACATTCTAAAAAATATTGAGGGAGTAAGAGATTAGTTTGTCATAAAAAGCACAATTAGGTAGGTACCGAAAATAACTCACAACCTTGGGTCTGATGTTCTTTCGCATGGCTAATGCTTTTCTAGTAATTTTATTTAACAATTCAGGCCTTCCAAACTGGAAGTAATCATGAACATATTCATGCATGTAGGGATTACTAGAATTACATAATGGATCTTGCAGATGTGATGTAACTTTTCGAAAACCATACAGATTAAGCTGCCTCACAAAACTTGAAATATTTGTAGTTTTAAAAATGGAATGGTCACATTGCAAATAATTATGAAGTACGCGATAGTTCAGTAAAATTGTTCTTCCTGTACCACCCCACAATATTGCGTCTGTTCGAAGGTTTAATAAATACCACAACTTCTGAGGAAAACGCATTTGAAAAATTGCATTTTTGTCGTCTTGCATATTGTGTTATCACTAATTTCCAGCAGACTAATTTGTTAAATCTTTCTATTATTGAGAAATGCACATCAAAAGCAAATCAAAAGTGCGCGCGCGATATCGCCATTTTCTATGAGAATTCTATTGTTTATGGTAAAAATATCAAATAGGTTAAGGATTTGCTATGTATCCGAACGTAGTGACTGTCACTTTGACATTCGTTGACCTTTATGTTGACATCTGTCGTTTGATTCATGTTTTTGGCAATTTCGACCGTATTTAAAGGATATATGATGCATTATCGATATTTATTTACTTATCTTTTGTACGAAATTTTTACTTTTCATTTTCCTTTCCCTTTTCGTTCTATTTTAGTGGGAGCTGAAATATTATGTTTACAAATAAATGTAAGTTAATATAATGTGTAGAAGGACGTACTAGTTGGTGTATTGTTATTAATTTGCTATCGATAAGAACATTCCTATTCTGAATGGATAAGTCGAGGTAAGTGTTCTGTTTTTTCCCGGGTATATTTTATAATTATTTATACGAATAACTATTCGGGATCCGATTAGCACCCCGTGACGCTATATTGTAGTAATTATATTCACTTACCTTGGGTAGGTACTCATTTAAAATTATTGTTTTCAGATTCTCTATGTTACTATTGGAGCCGGGAGAGGTGTACTTTGAGGATTATTCATGCACTTTGAGTGACAATGAGTTAATGAAACTTGGAAGTGCAAAACAGGGTCGTTTGAAGCTTTGTTCTAAATCACTAGTATTTGAACCGAGGAAATGGGAGTATCCTCTGATAAAGTTGCATTTCAAGGACTGTGTAGATATATCCATAGTGAAACAGAACTCTTTTGATGCTGCAAATAATTTGATTAAAGTAAAGATGAAGCAGTATGCAGAAATGCTGGAGGAAAATATACTAGCTCCATATAAATTCGTATATGAGGAGAGATTATTTTATATAGTCTTTGACTTTGCCTCTGTTGAAGAGTGCTCGAGCCAAATGCAGCAGCTTCTAAGGGCATCAACCTTGCATGCTCCAGAACATAACAGTATGGTGGCGACCATACTCCACTCTCGTTACATGAGGATGGTGTTTGATACTGTGATGATGGATGATTTCACAGAACAGATTGTGTGCGAACTGCAGGCTGAAAAAATATCCCCGCTTGTAAAACACCAAGGAAAGCTAGCACTTACTCATACAACTCTATATTTTCAACCTTTTAGTAATGTTGAAGCTGTAAGTTCCAATTTAATTGTTAATCATCTTTACTTTAAGAAACCTGAAATTACAAAGAAAAAGTATATTTACTGATCTGTAATGAATAAATATTGATTATTTTCAGAGTGCAATACTGAAGCTGAAACTTAATGATTTAAAAAGGATATACAAAAGAAGATTTTTGCTAAGGCAAGTTGTATGTATCAATGGAATTTAAATATTATTTTAAAATTTTTGAATTAGTATTAAGTACCAATATTATATTAATATACCTATGTCATCATCTTGGCGTTGAGTTCTGGTTGAGCTCCCACATGGCACCCAAAAGCCCGGCCATAATAATATTGTTTGATATGGTATACAAAATGCTACTTGTGATTGTGACATATTTACAGTAGATAGTCTGTAATGTATGACTCATTTAAATCTTGTGTAGTAAATTCATGAGTCAGTCATTTTAATGTTGTGAAATCACTTCCTGCCATCTGTCCCTAAGTATCTATGTATGTTTAGATCTTTTAAACTACATAATGGATTTTAATGAGGTTTTCAACAATAGATAGAGTGATTCATGAGAAGGGTTTATAAGCAAGAAAAAAAGGGTAGGTAGGGGTAAAGTAGATGCACGCGAAGAAAGTCGCGCCGGGTTCACTAGTATAGTAAATACTATGTACTTAAAGCTGTGGCCAAATAGCATCTGGCATAGTTGAATTCTTCTCTTTACTTATCTAAGCATTTCTAATCTTAATAAAGTATGAAACTTATGGCTAAATTGAGTCTAGGCTGCTGATCTGATGATGATTGTGATGTTGTATAGCAGAATTAGCAGCAAAGAGACAATTTATAAAGTTTAATGTCTCTACTGAAAAACCAGTCACTAAAGTAATATTTGAGAAAGTAGCCATAACTTTTGTGCTTTGGTGTCCTATTTTTGAACACTCGCTTCGATTTGAACAGTTTTCAATTTTGATTTTCAGCTTTAAAAATTGGATATTTTGATGCATGCTGCGGATTTTAACTATTTTAAACAGTACTCTTTTGGTGTTGCCAATATAATTTAAAAAATATGTTATATAAAATCATGCCGAAAATAAAAATTTAAAACCAATCGAATTGACGCGAGCAATTTAAAACTTGTAGTACTCCCATTAAGTAACTAAGTTAAAATTATTTTGTGCACACATAGATATGACAATACACAAGAATCAGCATAATATACACTCGCACAAAGGCGACCTAACTAACTTGGCTTATAGAATATTATTTGCAGGGTCTTGAGATCTACAGTTCCAAGGAGTGCCCAATGCCACACATTTACCTGACATTTCAAGGTGAATACGACAGGGACAAAATATACAGAATACTAAAGGAGTCCTCTAATGCACATTTAGAGAGTGTGCACACAGAAGAAATGACGTTGCAATGGCAGAATGGAGTGGTTTCGAATTACGATTATTTGATGTATTTGAATTGGTATGTATGAATGCACTATGAATGAATTCTTTGCGAAATGCACTAGCTACAAAATGATGAGACAAATATAAATTACCTGTAATTCTATCAGTTACTTGTGCTAGCCGTGCTGGTTAAACAGCTGTACTGAAGGTAGATGAATCCTGCAGAAGGACTTAGCTACCAAAAGAATTAACACAAAATTTGTCAAAATGTGTGTAATGGGTGGAATAACTGTTTTTGTTGAAAAAAATCTGTTAACATACTAATGATTTGCAGTCTCGCAGATCGAAGCAAGAACGATTTGACGCAGTATCCTGTTTTCCCATGGGTGGTCGCAGATTACTCATCCGAAAATCTGGACCTGGATAACATTACCACGTTCAGAGACCTAACCAAGCCAATGGGAGCTCTAAACCCAGACAGACTGGAGAAACTGAAGGAAAGATATCATGAAATGAGTGAACCAAAGTTTTTGTATGGATCTCACTATTCTGCACCAGGGCTGGTGTTGTTTTATTTGGTAAGCCTTATATTATCATTAACACATTAGCTGCAGTATATGAAATCGATGACATTTTAATAATTGTACTGGAGGGGAAAAAGAGGAAGTGGAACGCCTAGAAAAAGTTATGTAAAACAAGTAAAGGAGAAAGTTGGAGTCATATCAATAGATAAAATCTTGTGGGGTGCTTTTGTGTTTAAATCTTGTTAGAGATTTTTGCTTACCATGAGCTCTCATTATGTACATACATTGCGATTGCAATGTTTCTTTTAAAAATTTCTCCCAATCAATTCCAATAAGTGCAACCGTTTTATGGTCACCAGCTGGCGCCACTGGTGAGTAAGGTCTTGTCACTGTCAAAATAACGCCCTTTTATTGGCTGAAATCCAACTGTCAACATTAAGCGATTGATTCTGACCAGCGCGAGTGCGACCTACTTTGACAGCTGACCTTACTCGCCAGTGGTGTCACCTAGTGGAATTTTTAACTCGCGTTAGCCCTCATTCAATTCAATTTTTTTCCTTTTTTAGAGCTATATAGATACAATTTTTTTTGTACTAATACATCAAATGATTTTTTATTTTCAGGTACGAAAATATCCCCAGTACATGTTATGTTTACAAAACGGCAGATTCGACCATCCGGACAGAATGTTTAATTCAGTGAAAGACGTCTACAATAATTGCTTGCGGAACATGTCCGATTTTAAAGTGAGTTCGTTCTTCTTGACCGTCATCTCGCAAAGGTGGGCTCGGGGTTCGCCTTGACTATGATCCAGGATTTGGCAGATCAGATAATTACAGTGGAGCGACTGCCATCAGACCTCCGTGACCCTCCTACCAGGGGAACCTGAGTAGATTGGATCATGGTTACACATTCAGTCACCTGAATGTCCAGGTTTTAAACCTGGACACGTTTTCCCTCATTGTAAGAGCATCGGTTAGCATTCAACTAATATTCAGAACTGAGAAAAGAGTCATTGTTACATGGCCGCAGTGGGATTCGAACCCGGTACCTCTCACTTACGAGTCGAATAACCAAACAACTCGGCCACCGGCGCTTCTTTCTTTGACAAATTAACGTAAAACATATTTTAAGTGATTGCTATCCGCTATATTCTAGGAATTGGTCCCAGAGTTCTACGACACGGATGCTAAAGGCGATTTTCTTGAGAACAAATACGAGATCAACTTCGGCGAACGCCACGACGGTAGCAAAGTGAACAACGTGGCTTTGCCGCCCTGGGCCGCCTCCCCTGAGGAGTTCGTCCAGAAACTCAGGGCCGCCTTGGAGTCCGAGTATGTCTCCAGGAATCTCCACTCGTGGATAGATCTCATGTTCGGCTACAAGCAGAGGGGCGAAGAAGCCGTGAAAGCTAATAATGGTGCGTAGTTGTTTGAGTAATGTGGCGACTAAAATTCGCAACGGATTCAATGTTACATCGAGTGATTCACTAGGACAGTATTGTAGTCAGCGACTAGCTGTAGAGAAAATTAGCCCACCTTTCTCTGCAGCTAACTGTACATAGTTCGCTTTGCCAGGAATACAACTACATAGTATTTACTAGTTGTGTTCCAGACAAATTTCTTTGGCACTTGACTGCGCTGTATGGGTCTTTACACCCAAATCTGTTAAAAATGCTCAAGAAGCTTTGCAGACATCAAAGAAAAAAGCCCATTAAAATTGAACACTGACGGACATAGACATTTCTTTTTTTCTTATTTCTTTCGAGATCAGGGAGCGATGGCAGGTAAGCTGGCTGGTGCGTGTCCGTGCGGGTATGCGCGACGGCACCGCCGTCGTTATCATCACAGCCCATAACAGTCCACTGCAGGACTTAGGGACTCTTCCACGAAAGGGGAGGTTATTGCTATAATCTCCACACTTGGCAGGGGGGTTGGAGATTGCAGTGTTGTAAATACGACAGACAAGAGAAAACGCTGCTGCCCATTTTCCAACCTACGGAGACTAGATCTTTTGCCTCGAAAACATTAGTCGTCTTGTACGACACTCACGCATGTAAGGGGTTCGCACGCACAAGGCCATTTATCGTCGAAGATCAATTTCAGCTCCCATTAATAGTTCTTTTTACCATCGATAAGAGATTGATTAATGCTATTTCAATAAACAGTTTTTGAATTTGAGTAAGATTCATAACCAAAAGTACATTAACATATTCCAGTATTCCACCATGTCTGCTACGAAGGGGCCGTGGACCTGGAACTCGTGTATGACATGAACGACAGGCACGCCCTCGAGGTGCAAATTATGGAGTTCGGCCAAGTCCCGAAGCAGCTGTTCACTCGACCCCACGTCAAACGGATCACCCAGCACGTGGCGAAACCACTCACATCTGAAGGGACCTCGTACAAAATGGAATGCGTGGACGTGATAATGCTTCACAAGGAAGCCGTTACTTGCGTGTTGAGGCACGGCAAGTTTGTCATATCGGTTGGCAAGGACAGCATGTTGAAGGTGTACGATGTGGTGCTGAAGAAGCAGATAAGGAGTGTGGTGTTGGGGCCGACGCCACTGAGCTCTTGCGTCATGATTGACGAGAACACCGTCGCTGCCGGATCCTGGGATAACGAGATGTGAGGCTTTTTTTTTAAAACCAGTGTTAAGTAAAAAAAAGCTAAACTAAGGTGGCAAATAAGCTTACGGCCTGCCTGATGGTTAGTAGTTGCCGCAGCCTATGGACTTTTGCAATACCACCCTCACCCTCGCTTTGCCGACCCCGTAAATCACTTTTCACCATGTTCTTGAAGAACATGGAGTTCTGTACTCTGGAAAACCTCTCCAAGTAGTTAATGAATAAGATAAGCAAATCGTCTCGTAACTCTGGTTTGGTGGGTAAACGTCCAGTAACGTGTTCCTTAGAAAAAATTCACACTTACACACAAATGGCTCACGTTCTTGCCAATCGGCAGTCACAGCGAATTGGTATTTATTTACCAATGATACAATTATCTGATAAGGGCTACTCGTTATTCCCACATACAAAAACCCCGATGTGCGTAAATTCCAGAAACATGTACTATCTTTTATTTTATTATTTGCAGTTATCTATATGACGTCGAGTACGGCCGCATTGTGGAGAGTTTCCGCGCCCACGATGACTCAGTCAGCTGCTTGTTGTGGCTTGAGAAAGGTTAGTTATGATAACAATACTTTCATTACATTTAAGGATACGTGTGAAATAGGTGCGTGAACCGGCCGATATCAGGAAAGAGGCCCCGTGGGCGACCCAAGAAGCGATGGATTGATAACGCTGAGTCGGATGTGAGAGCCAACGGCTTACGACGTGAGGATGCCGAAGACTGGGCGAAGTGGAGAAGAATGGGTAGGAAAGCGGACCCTGGCAGAGGCCGGGATAAGCGCCAGAACGATGAATATGACTTTCATTACAGTTAGGGCAAGTTTTCAATCAATTTAGTACACGTGCCTGATGTGTTTCTGTATTACCGGTGCTTTGAACTAGAATTATCACAGCTACTTACGACGAATGTATCTACGATCCTGACACACGACCCTTTGCTACCTCAATTTGTCATATCGTGCAACATAAAATATTCGTTCTGGTCACTTATTTTCTAAAAATATTATAATAGCAGGTGACATTAATATAAATATATCCTCTAAGTCTAATGAACAAAGACAAGAATGTATAAATAGACTAAGTTATCTGAATATGTTGGCTGAACATGGACTACTACCGGGTCACTCGCTACCTACCAGGGGCAATAGTTGCTTAGACCATTTTATACTCAAGATTGACGGACATAAAAATACTGCTTCTATTGCCATCCTTGAGACCTCTGTCACGGATCATTGTATGACGTTTCTAGCTTTGTCTGGTGTTAGAAGCTTAAACAAATGCCCTAAAACTGCCACAAAAATTGATCTAGAGAGAGCTCTAATCTGTTTGAAAAATGACAACATATTGGAATTGTGCTCTGTCACCGACCCCAATATACTGACCGATTTACTAATTAATAAAATCAGAAATTGTTTACTAGAAAACACCGTAACATCACCGGTACCACGACAGAACCGCACAATAAAACCATGGATAACATCGGGTATTTTACGATGTATTCGAAATAGAAATGCTATGCAGAAAAAACTAAAATCTGACCCTGAAAATGTCATGCTGAAAATAACATATAAACGATATCGAAATCACTGTAATGACCTTATAAAAAAACTAAAACGAAATTATGACAGACAGCAACTACAAAAACACAAGAAAAATCCTAAACATATGTGGAAAACAGTAAACAGTATAACTCATAGAAAGCAACGTATGGATCATAATCTAAAGCTGTTGGATATTAAGGCCTCACCAATTGAATCAGCTAATTTCGTTAATGATTATTTTGCAACTGTAGGTAAAGCTTTGGCTGAAAATATCCTCTCTATCTCATCATTACACAATGGACATACAGTAAACGAAACAATAAGTACCCAAACTAATACTTTTGTTCTACTGAATACCGATCCCCAAGAAGTGTATACTGTTTTAATGGACCTTAAATCAGAAAGCGCTCCAGGCTGGGATAATGTCTCAACTAAATTCCTAAAACTTGCGAGTGAAGTGGTGGTGCCCATAATTTGTCATCTGGTAAATCTATGTTTCGATCAGGGTGTTTTCCCAAAATTATTAAAACGAGCAACTATCACACCGGTGTACAAGGGAGGGGACGGCGACGTGCCCAGTAACTACAGACCTATCTCTGTCTTGCCTTCAATCTCCAAAATAATAGAAAAATTAATACAATGTAGACTCATAAATTACTTGGACAAATATAACATAATATCTGAGAGCCAATATGGTTTTAGGAAGGGTCTGTCAACAGAGGATGCTGTCACTGCGCTTACTTCACTCATAGTGGAAAATGTAGATAAGAACAAAAAGTGCTTGGTGGTATTCTTGGATTTAAAAAAAGCATTTGATACTGTCGCCGTTCCCATCCTTTTACAAAAGCTGGAGAGTGTGGGTGTAAGAAATGTGGCTCTGAATTTATTTGCGGACTACCTTAGTGAGAGAACGCAGTGTGTAAAAATTGGAGATCACGTTAGTCGTGAAGCAGCAGTCAATTTTGGAGTTCCTCAGGGCTCAGTGCTTGGCCCGACCTTGTTTTTGATCTATATCAATAGTCTCTGCAATATGGGAATCTCAAAGGGCCAAATCTTCTCATATGCAGATGATACTGCAATTGTTTTCACGGACAATAACTGGAATGACCTAAAATTGACAACTGAGCAGGGTATGACTAGGATCGCTAACTGGTTAAGAACGAATTTGTTGACTCTGAATACATCAAAAACTAATTTTATATGCTTCAGTAATTATACATCAGCCCAGCCTCAAAATAACTATTCCATCCGGATCCATATGTGTAATGGTTCTGATAGTCCCGGCGTCAACAGCTGTCACTGTGACTCTATTATCAAAGTAAATAGTACTAGGTACCTGGGAGTGATTGTCGACCAGCGATTGTCCTGGCACGAACATATGGAGATGATAATGAAACGAACTAGAAAGTTAATGTGGATATTTAAAGCGCTGAGACATATCGCTCCTAGGAATCTTCTAAATCAAATTTACGTATCACTGGCTCAGTCAGTGCTAAGCTACTGCATTTCTGTATGGGGTGGGGCTATAAAGACCAAACTTTTGGAGGTAGAAAGAGCACAAAGATCGTTACTAAAGGTTATGTATTTTAAACCGTATAGATTTCCTACAGTAGAGTTATACGGCCTTTGTAGACTTTTGACAGTAAGAAAGCTTTACATCTTGGGTGCTGTTTTGAGACTGCATAAGTCACTTATTTATACACCTGACACAACGGGCAGAAGAAGACCCATAGAGGCTGCTCCTGTTATCGCTGTAAAAACATCATTCGCGGAAAGACAATACGCAAGGCAGTCGGCTACCATTTACAATAACATCAATCGACAACTAAATATGTACCCCTTGCTTTATCACAATTGTAGGGTTGCCCTGACTGAATGGCTGATGCCTAAGACGTACGATGAAATTGAAAACATTTTAAAAAGTGGTATTCAGTGAAGTAAGTGGTTATTAACACACGCACGCACACACACACACACACACACACACACACACACACACCCACACGCGCGCGCGCGCGCGCACACGCACACACACACACACACACACACACACACACACATACACACACGCACGTACGCACACGCACGCACACAATTATGTTAAGCATTAAATATTATACATTTTAAATCATGGTGAACGCGAGGGAGGGCGCTAGGTCTTTTACAAAGACTCGTCACATTTCCTATCTTTGAACTAAAATCAAAGTAGGTATAGTGACTTACATATTAGATTAATTGTGTTCCGTATTATTCTTTTTAATATATTTTCTAATATTTTTAATGTTGTTCCCCACTAAATTGATTTCGTTCACTCTGTTTAGACCAACGGGGCCTCCTGACACAAGTAAACCCTTACTTAAAAGGAGACCCCTACAACTTATAAAATTGTGATTGTAAATTTAGTTGATGGAATAAATTTTTTTTTTTTTTTTTTTTTTCTAATGACTGAAATTGTCTAAGTACATTTTCACAATTGGCATCAGCAATATTCGTTTGCACAGAAAATCGTAACCTAACGCCGACTAAAACCGAATGTGAATAGCAATTAAATACAGGCCTTATTGCTTTACGCTAAGAATATAAATGCCGAGACGTTGCGACTACGTTAAAAGACCCGCAGCTTCAACCAATAGCGGACGAGATATTTTATTTTCGCGTCATGAAAACGCCGACTATTGTATTTGCCACTCCCAAACAGGTGTCTATTTAGAGTACTATTTGTATTAGGACACACGCGATCTTACACACCGCTGCAACAATAATGCCGAAATAGAATAGCATGCTTGCGTTTCTGCGTTCTCACAAACACAATTTGTTGTTAGAATTTTGTATTGTGTACACGAACTTAAAATTGTATTAAACAAAGATCGGTCAGCAAGCTATAATATCGCGCGTTATAACGCATCTAAAGAAAGAAAACATACTGTGCCGACCCCAAAGGGCAGGCTAAGGGATGGTGATAACGCATATTTTTGAGAGTGGCTTGAAGTACTCCTGTTTGGCGGCTCGAAGTGTTCCTAGCCATCCCCTATGTCCCCCAGAGCGGCTCCTGGTGTCCGGCGGCTGCGACGGCGTGGTCCGCGTGTGGGCTCGCGCGGGTCGCGGCGCGCCGGCCATGCGCGGCTTGCGGGCCGAGTACGACCACGACGGGAACGTCACCGCACTGGCCTACAGGTGGGGGACACAACTCTGCATTGAGGGGTATGGCGATTCCATAATCCTCAAGATGGCGTGATGATGTGGGGTCTGCTGATCACTAGCCGATGCTCTTAGATTTTACAGCATTTTGCGTCGTTTTATAGTCGCTTCTTGGGGCCATAAGTAGGATTTTACTAATCTTGAACACGCCCTTCCCCCTTGTCAGCAAAAGTAAGACAAGCTCACATTTGTTGCTTACCTTATCTTGAGTAAAACAGTATTTTGCAGTAACACCATCTGGTGGATTTTGAAATCGCAAACACTCTCACTCCTGTTTCAGCACAAGAACAAGCGTAGTGGAAACGCTTGTTCTATTACTATTCCATTCTTTTACGGTGTAGAATAGGGTATTCCAGTAGGGACGAGTCGATGTTGACAGTCTGGTGGTGGCTAGGCCATCGCTCAAATTCAGCCGGATCTATGCGGCAAAGTTATTGAAGACTGGACCTCTCAGATTCGTGCCACCGTGCAAAGCCGCGGAGGACATTTGAACGAAATCATTTTCCATGATTAATGGGCCTGGGCCTTTCTTATAAAAAAAAAAATTTCATCAAAACCACATACACCGTTTCTTTTATTCCATTTCAACATCGACCCGCCCTTGTTCGAAAACCCTTTTCTTCACCAGGGTGGCAATTTGCCCCCGAAACTGTTCGACACCTGTTTCTAAAACGTAGCTGTCTCCCCAGGCATCGCAACCACGAGCTGGAGATCATAGCTGGCACCTCCGACGGGGAGGTGTGGTTGTGGGGGGCGCGGGCGTCGGGGGCGGGGGGGCTCGCGGGGGGCGTGGACCGTCCACAGGGGCAGTTGTGCGCACACACAGCCGCGGTGCGGGCGGCGCGGTTCATGCCGACCGGCGATCGTTTGGTCACCGTGGGCGACGACGGCGAGATGAAGGTCACCGATCTCAGCGTTATGCATTCCGTGAGTACTCTAGTGAAGTTATGGAATGGGTTATTTTGATGTCCGGGGGTTGCGTTGACAAGTGTTATTTTCACGCAAACAAAGTACGACGTACATGTGACAATACTGATAAGTGGCAATACTGGTGGCAAATGTAAATCAGCCATCTTGCCCTTAGAACCAGAGAAAGGTGGTTAATGTGTCCTCCGCACATCAAAGTAACCCCAGTTTACGGTACCAATTTTTTGTGTGTTTTGGTAGACAAACAAAGAAAGCAGTGGGATATTCCGAATAGGAGCCGCCCGTCTGAGGAAGTACTTACCTCCATCTTACAGAATACAGCGTCCATAGGCAGCGGTGATCCCAGGCCCGCTTGCCTGGTTCTCTATCGATTAACATAAAAAATCAAACAGGCGAACCACACGTGCCACCTGATGGGAACTAATCTGATCACCGCGGCTTATGGACATCAGCAGCCCCAGGGGCGTCACCAACGCATTGTCCATATATAATGCATCTCTTAAAGAAATCTATGTCAAAGTCCAAAGGAAACACCGCGACTGGGAAGTCATTCCACATCCAAATAGTAGTAGCGCGAAACGCTCGTCCGAAACGTCGCGTGTACACCAATTGAGGGTCTACCTACTTAATGTAGTAACATTTATGTTGTTGCTGGTGAAGTCCACCCTCTCATAGCCTCGTCTATATGGTATAATTTAAAGACACTCTAATAGTGACATTGGGTACGGCAAATGGTTGCGGAACTCACTGAAAACTTAGCGCGAACGAGTAGCTACAAATCACATCACATCACCAGCCTTATAACTGTCCACTGCTGGACTTGAGAATTCTTCACATCAGTAGAGAGATTTTCCATAATCACCAGTCTTGGCAGGCTGGTTGGAGATCGCAGTGTTTAAAATTTACAACAGAAAACGCTGCTTTACGCTGACGCTGACGCTGTTTTTTCTGGTCTACTACAGCATCATATTTCATTGAAACCGGTATTACGCAAGGAATATAATGTATTGAGGCACCCGTGGTGTAATACAAGTTAAAAGGTTTAGTGCAACGGTCCTTAATCTTTTTGGCTGGTGACCCAAAGTACAAAAATATTTGAAGCTCGCGACCCAATTTCTTATTTGTTATTTTTATGATGCAGTATAGGATTCATTACAAAATTAGACACAGTCAACATTGTTTTTAATTGTGTTTCTAATTGAAATCATCTTTTAAATATCTAAATAACTGTAAAAATGGTGTTTTTGATATTTAATATTTAACAAAGAAATGGTGAGCGCAGTGAACTCGAAATTTTGACTTTATTTATTAGCTGTCAAAACGTGATTTAGATTTCGACACATAAAAGCTGTGGTAATCGTAATAAAAGGAACAAACACAAACTCGTAACTCCAATAATGAATGAAATTGCGGAAATTGCGAATCAGATGATCGTAATAAATCTAACTTAAATAAAAAAAATTAGCAAGTGCAGTAAGCTTGTAATTTTTGGTATTTTGGCTCTGATCCATTTATTTTATCGACGTATTTTAGGTGCTAATAAAATTTAAAGTATAAAAGCTAAATTAATTCAGCTTTGGTTGTTTTATAAGTCTGCTACGACTATCTGTCATGAAAATTTTAAGTTTATAGTATTATCCAGACCAAAACGCTTCGACAATAGTTAAAGATAGGTAGTGCCCCTGGCTATTTTTTTGCTTGTCTCCAGATTCTGCTCTATTCGGTTTTTACAGTGCCACGATTTTTTTGGACCCGGCAAAAACTAGTGATACCCCGGTATTGCGGGAATTTCCGAACGAATATCTGGCTGAGCTATTGTGGACCTCATAATTAATCCCATGGTCAGATCTTTGTCAACCGAAAATATTTGCAATATAAAGGAAAATAAAGTGTAGATAAGGCTTAGGTAGGCTTATCTAGAGACATAATATTGGTAGCAAAGGGTCAATGCGCGCAAAGTGATCGGTACATAATATCTTTATAGTTTTATAATTATTTACACATAAGGAAAACCGCACTGAACTATTTATGTAAAAGTAAACAAATTATGGGAAATAATCGACCGGTTCAATACATTACTCGGCCGGTGTTTATTTTCCTTAACTTTGATATTTAGTGGTTACGTGTCGTGTCCGCCTTAGTCAGACACCTCGCGATTCTTAAATTTTACCCTAACATCAGTTGTGATGATGATGATCCATTACCACATCATTAGTTCTTGACACACATCAAAGGGTCATCGCAGACCGACTGAGTGGCACGACCACGGAGTTGGGTCGAAGTTATAGTAGCCTCTATCAGGCTGACCGCTGAGGACCCTTGATTTCAATGGCTGACGCCCATTTGTGGGTTAAATTGGTTAAGAGATCAATAGCAGATCGATTCCGACGAAATCTGCTGATGTAGCTGATGCTCCTCTAGTTAAAATGCGCTTATTACATTTGGCTAAATTCGGTCTCTAAATTTAGAAGTAAAAAGCGTGAGAGCAAATCAAAGTGAAATGTATTGCTCATAAAATAGGGTCCTAATAAAACTATTATGTAATAAGAGCATTACATAATAATTTATACCATCACTTTAGCGAGCAATGTAAATTATGTGGATCAAAGCAATCGTCTTCTATGGATCGGGTGCACTATAGCTGTCTTGCAAAATATCGGAACAGTGCCAGTTTTAGTTCAGTGTTAGTGCAGAACGCTCAGGGCGCGAGTCATGAAGTTCATGAAGCTCTGCTTTCTCTGTAATATTAGGTAGAACTCTATCAGCGAAAGAATTTTCTTAAACGGAAATGTCGGTTAAGAGTTTTGCATAGGCAGTATTTTTTCGTAGCTTGTGGCATTGAATTTGCTCTGCTTGCCCGATGTGATACGGGCATGATTGTGTATCATGTTAATCATCACAACCCATAACAGACCACTGCAGGACTTAGGGCCTCTCCCACGAAAGGGGAGGTTATTGCTATAATCTCCACGCTTGGTAGACGGGTTGAAGATCTCAGTGTTACAAATATAACAATGGAAAACGCTGCTGCCCGTTCTCTCTACGGAGACTGTAGATCTTTTGCCTCGAAAACATTAGTTTCCTTGTACGACACCCACGAATGTAATGTTGGTGCTACTCTACTCTGCCGGAGACCACACGGCATTGTGTATATATGTATGTATTATATGAATAGCTACCTATCCAATCACATTCTTTTACGGTTGACTGGTTAGGTAGATAATGCTACTTTAGCTTTAAGTCCGCCAATGTACCTTTAGTGCATACAGTTTTAATAAATAAATAAAATAAATGTAACAATTTTACTCTTAAAACTCAGAAGTTGCAATACACATTTAAAACATCACATTTGGTCCTCTCTAAACCCATTAACACCTTTAAAGTTTTAACTATTTGCACCCCCAAAACGTGCGTCGTGTAATTAACCGCGCTCAATGTTTCCCTAACAAAGAATCGTCGCGTAATTGCTACATGGCTCCAATGCCTACTCGATCGATAGAAGTCGACACGCGAGCGTGTCTTCCTGGCACCTTGGTGGGACCTTGAAAGACCATGTATGCATAATAGAGACAAAGGCAACACAGTTGATTCAGAATTTTTATAACACCCACGAAAAAAGACAGTTTAAGTTTCATGTGTCTGTGTGTTTGTCTGTGGATGGACCGATTTCAATAAGGTTTTATTTATTTGAAAACCAACTGCGATTAAAGATGATGAATAGACAAACACCCATGCCACTTCTGTGACCACAGTTCGAGTCTTATGGACTGTATGTGGACTGCACGCTTTACGTTTCACTTTGGTTACAAATTATATCTTCCTTCATCCTGTCGGCGAAGAAAGTTGTCTGTTACTAAACTAAACGTAAAAGCTCCCCGCAATGTAAAATATCAAACAAAGATACAAAACATTTTAAAGTTAACAAAATAACAATATTCTTTTCTGTCGTAGCACTCTTGGCAGAGTGCAATGGTCGTGGTCAATATGGATTGGTGGCGAGCTTCACCAGCCGCCGCCATTCTTCCTTCATGGCTGCTCTTTTTGTGCACTCGTGAAGGGGCCCATCTAAAGCCTTTCTAACTTATTCCGTCCACGTTGGGAGATCTGCCGCGAGCCCGAATGCCTTTGCGAGTGAATCACGCTAAAAATCAATAATAAAGTTGTAGTTTGTATATCGCTAATGTGTGGTGTCTTGAGCTGTACGTGACTTCGTAAAACGTTTTATCACCATCATCATCAGCCTTCCGCAATCCACTGCTGCACACAGCCTCCCCCAAGACGCTCTGTTCCTTAGTTTTGCCCATTTAGTCACTGCCAGACGATTGTGAAGAAGATAATGTCGCTACATCTAACCACAAGGCATCACACATCACGTTTGCGAAGTCGTGGTCTCTAGAACACAATAACAAAATAATTCTAACAACATTGCGTACTAACGAAGTATGCTCGGTTCAAATATTAATGACCTAACCTACTAAAATTACTCACTGTCTCACTCAATAAATAACTGATTCGTAATTTAACTACTGAAGCTCGTAAAATATTAAGGCAGTAGGTTTCTTTCATTACGGAAAATCACCTGTAAACTAAAGACACGATTTTTTAAAGCGCTTTAAAAGAGATAAGTGCGCTTTGTAAACACATTTCAGTTTTTTATATCATATGGTAGACAAACAGGCCAGCGCCCTAACCTGAGGAATAGTGGTCACCGCTGATATAGTTATCAGCAACACCAGAGGAATCACCTATACCTCTCTACTGCCTCTACCCCGGGACACGTTGCTCAGGCAGCAAACAGGCAAATGCCCCTCCACTGCCAAAGCCAAGATTTACCAAATCCCCACCCCATGGAGCACTGGAAACCTTTACTTACCGGCAGGAACACAAGACGATTTCTGTCTGTCTTCCCCAGTCGGGCTGCTCCAAATCGAACGGGACAGATGCCCTACCTCTCTATGTTGTATTCTCTCTCTGTAATTGTATACAAGAAATAATGTGGAACTTTGTATGGGGCTCCCGTTATATTCGATCTTCTGCGATGTATTTTTGTGTTTTTGGAAGAGAATCCCTTTTTATAAGATAGATTGTCAGTGTGGTGTCCGGAAGCGTTGAATGTCGTTGGTGTCGTAAAAGGCGGCGTGATGTCATAGAGGCAGACCACCTATCGTTTCTTACCCATGGCAAAACCACGTGACACTACCAGTACCTTGGGGACATGCTCCGTAGACCAGAAAATTTCTTTTGAGTATTTCCGATACCGCGATCTCAAACCAACATGCCAAGTGTGGATATTATGGCATTTCTTTCTTGGCATGATAATGATATTATGAAAGTATATACAGAAGCCCGTTTACTGGACTAGCTTTGTTGGAAAATTAGACGGAAGGCGAAAAGAGAGGGTGAAGAGTCGCCGATCGGCAGTAGGTGTGTTCGATACGGGACGATGTACCGAAAGTAGGTTGCTGAGTAAGCGACGTGAAGTCGGTCGTCTGTAGGTACCTACTAATATTATAAAGATAAAAGATTGTTTACTGGTGATCGATGAACTATGATATTTCGGAACGGATTTCGCAAATTCTTTCGCAATAGCTGAATTACGGGTTATCATTTATACGACGACGACGCCATATTTAATTTGTCGATGCATATACGAAGTTACGTGTTGTGAAGGCTTAAATAACACGGCCACTACCAGAACTATTCATGGCTTAATTTTGTCACAGTGATAATAAATAGGGTGCTCATTAATGTGACTTCTATTTAATAGAATTATTCTTCTCTAAGAATCAACATTGTTATATGAATTTCTAAGTCATTAATGCGTGTCTAAATAATACTATCTTAGCCACTATATGTATATCTTCGATGTAAGCTACTGTAAACAACTTAGCATGTTATTTATTTTTTAGCTTTTTTAGCATCTACATTTGTAACATATATTCAGCACTTCGAAAACTACTACTAAAACACCATACTTCTAAAATATTTATCTAAGACAGCAATTAAGTAATTGTATCGACATCTAGTTTTAGAACTCAAGTGTGTTTAAAATTTTGTCAAACATTACTAATTTAAAACTCGTTCTGTATTGTTTGATCCCCAAAATGTAGCTAAAATTATCATGAAATAGTAAACTATGGCAACTAAATATTAGGAAGTTTTAAATATCAGACTTTATTTTAAAAAAAATAACTTTATACCATTGGTTATTGTAATTATAATCTCTCTCTCGTTATCTGATTGTGGTGCAAATGACCGGTCGTGCCCGTCTCATTTGCGGCAAACAGATCGTGCAGTCCCTATTTTCATGTTAAAAGAATACGATGTAATATTTCACATGCTGAATTAAAATATATTATGTTATCTCGTTGAAGCTTGAACTATATTTTTTGAGGAACATAATGTTGAATCTGTAAAGCGTAAAATGTTGGTGAGTTGTAAATCCGTGGCTGAGTAAGTAAATTAGGTGGTGCTGGGTTATATTCTATTTGACGCTTTCTTTGAAAATTCAGGTGGCATTTTAAAAAAGGCGCATTAGTTTCTTACAAGCTTTTTAATTTTCCCGTTGCTTAGTTCCAAAATCAAAGGTTGGTTTTCGTGGCCAAAAACAAATCTGTGGCTTGACTTATGATTCCCCATAAAAATATACTACATATTGTGTATTACGTAGTTCACTAGGCATGTAAAAAATCATTATCAATATTTTTTCGATAAATTCGTAACAGAACAAATCGGTGTAAGCAATGGAACGCGAATATAACTCTTATCTGATAAAATGAGACAGCTTATTTTGTAACGCTGGCAGTTTGTTTGCGTGGAGTTCACAATGACCGCTGAGTTAACTGGAGGCTTTTTCAGTTCAGTGACTAAAATAAATAATCTATTATAATTTTCAGTTTAGTCTACGTAGCATAATTTCAATCTAAAAACATTTTATCACTAGCGAATGACGAATCCTTATTACGACCTACGTTTATTGATTACAGCGTTCGGTGCGCGTCTATCCCGGCGATGGCACCTGTAACTATATTGGTCCCATACTGAGCTGAGTATATTAGGTACCCACCTCTGAGTTACCGACCGATCCCGATAGAATAAATTAGTGCCTTTTTAATCTATTTATCTAGTTGATCTTCCGGGCGAATTTCGGCATGGACTATACCTGTTTGCACAGAAATGAAACATAAACAGAATCCCTGATATCGAAAAGAGATGGGGTGCATGCAAGGTGTGACAATCTCCTTTGTTGTAAGTACATGACGTACACTGACCTGGTCTTATAACGCGCCGCCATTTCGTACCGATAACATATTTTTCCTTAAAGAAAATTATTCATAAATGCCGTCATGGGTAGTCAAATGTAAAGATTACGTGAACATTTTTAAAAAATCAGGAGGAATTCCCTACGACGCATAAGAAATGATGATACGTGCTAATTTCTAAAAATTATGTTTTATTTACTTTCGTGTAAATTTCGAACAAAAATTACAATGATGTTGCTAGTTTTTTTACGGGAAAATTTTCTTAAACGGGGAATTCTTTATTTGTTGCGTTTATGACTCAGCTCAGTTAAACAGTTTGTAGGGTTCCGTATTTCAAAAATACATACCGAAAAAAAAAATTACTCCAAATGTAAGCACGACGGAAAATTTAAGTCGGAAAGCCGAGCCTGGATGATGATAATAATGATGATCAATTTATTGTCTACCTAGTCTACCTACGTATGTTATGGTGTGAATGAATCCGGAAACCGAATCCGGAATTTGAATTAGGAATCCAAATCCGGAATCCGAATCTGAAATCCGTATCCGAATCCGGAATCCGGAATCCGGAATCCGGAATCCGAATCCGATATCTTAAGACAACATTTTCCAAAGAAAATTGCTGGTGGCTTTCCGACTAGGGCAGAAGTACGACTTTGCTTAAAAGTCGTCAAAATAACCGACTCCGCATTGCGCAGCATTTTTGTCATTTTTTGTACAGATATTTATTTGGACCGAATAGATTTTCAAAAACTATCAAAATCAGTCATTCAGTTTTTCCATTTGCGTTAGTGTGGCGAGAGTGGATGGACGCATTGCCAATATGCATTGGCGGGGTCAAGCTTGTCATGATACTTGGCAAGCGGCATGGAGATGAGTGACAGGCTTTACTTATGTCACCGCATTCCAAAAGGCGTGATACAAAAATGGCCCTTATTCGATGAGAAATACCTTACAGAACACAATTTGATTTATTGGTGCAAAACGGATTTTGATTCTGGAGCGTCCTCGGCTTTGGTTAAATATATATACCCTTATAGCTTAATATTCCAATTACATATTCGAAAACCGTTGGTAGGGATAAACTTTTTTCATGTTAAAATTTCGTACCTATAATTTTCTCAACTTTGCTGGAAGAAAGCTGCGAATCAATTCTGTTATACATATGCGACGAGGATATAAAGCGGCGCGCGGCGGGAAGTTCACTTCACTACTTTCACATTTATGTATTTATTTGCTTCAAACTAAAAAAAACATTCACAAACACAAATAACAACATTTAGAAAAATAGATTTCATTTAGCGGGATACAATACAATAAATCACAAATATAATCACGAACACAAACTAAGAACAAATCAGGTAAGTTTGAATTTTGAATTTGAATTTTGTATTTGATAATGACATATTTAGGTATTCAGCCTACTTCGCCGCACCCGGGCGCTCGACAAAAAATTAAAAAGTATAAGTGTTGCATAATGATTAATAATTTATTTTACGTTACAGCTGTAATGAAAATAGTATGGGAAATGCTGTATCACGAAGTAATTTAAAAAAAATTTATAGACTGGCGTGAAAAAAGTGTATCCTTAAACGACTGTTTTCGAATATGTAATTAGAACAATACGCTATAAGTGTAAATAAAAGAATTTATCATTGTGCAACACTTTTTTTTTAATTTTTTGTCGGGCGCCCGGGCACGGCGAAGAAGGCTGAATCATGGATGAATATGTCATTATCAAATTCAAATTCAAATTTCAAACTTTCATGCTTATGTGGTTTTTGTAGTATTGTGATTTGTGACTATGTGATTATGACTTGTGTATGGAATTACTTTCCCGCCAAACAGAATATTTTGTCTAATTGTTATATTTTGTGTTTGTGAATGTTTTTTTCCTGTTTAGTACCTACTGATACGAGCATTGTATAACATTCATTACCTATAAAATATTTTAAAGTCAAGAATTACTGCACGCCTTTTTGTCGTAGGGATAGTCAGAGACCACATAGTTCCATTTGCTAATTATAATTCAAGAATTAAAAGTCTGAAATGAAGAATTTTTATTTATTTATTATTGGACGGTTGCGTTGCTAACTTAATATATAAATTAGTAAAGAGGGCAAAATGGATTGTGTGTATGGCAACCCTCAAATCACGCACACATTTAAAATGGCGGCCATTTGCATGCTTTATTCATGATTTAGGAGACAGGGATTCTGTTTTTGTTTGATTTCAGTACCTGTTTGTTCTTTTTCGTGTAGGAAATTCTTATTAAAAATCTTACTAACTTTGCGCACGACTTAGCTCCCCTGGAAGAGACATAAATATGGTCAACACTATATTATCTATATTATTCTCCGGATTACTGACCCGAGTCACAAGGGACTATATGAAGTATGGATATCTAATTTTTTCCCCAATTTCCATTTCCAGTATCTACACTAACCAATTCACGTATTAGGCAACTTATTTTACTGTTTCGCCTCTTATAACCCTACTATACAGAGAGTACCTATTTACGGACAATATAAATTCAAAAACTTGTTGCTATAGAAGACTGAAAACGACAATACCAAAAAGTAAACGGCCTGCCCCAGACGAAACGAAATAATTGTGAAATAAATTCTTATTTACGCGGTTAGTACACTTACGCGTTCGCCCGCGAAAGCAAAACTGCTGATAAGTATAAACGTCGCTCGAGATGGAGCTATTTCTCAGAACGCGTTAAAATTCAAATTGTGAATGGGATAAATGATAATGATGATTCTTTATGGTCAGACTTTAAATTACAAAGTAGCGAGCAATGGAGCAAGGAGTAAAGGAGCATCAGTGGCGTAGTGGTAAAGCTCTCGCGGCCATATACCAATGACTCTTTTCTGAGTTTTGTACGTTAGTTGAACACTAACCGATGCTCTTACGGTGAGAGATAACATCGTGATGAAACCTGCACATTTAGGCAACTGAATGTGTAACCACGATAAAATCTGTCGCTTCACTGTAATTACCTGATCTGCCAAATCCTGGAACATGGTCAAGGCAGTCCTTGGGCCCTCGTGCGCAAGAGCATAACCGGGATATTAACGCCCAGATGATTTTATTAAGTTACAAAGTATTTAGTTTTTATGAGGCACAGATCTCTTATTCTGTTATTAAGAGCTAAATGACTTACTTCTTTAGATTTCTGTGATCCGCGTGCCGCACCGTAGGGTCTCATCTCCTCTCCTATCAATCCAGATGTACCAGAAGCAGCTGCCCGAGCCGGCGGCGGCACTGTGCTGGGACGGCGCGCGCGCACTCTGGCTCGGCGGCGCGCGCGGCGCCCTCATGCAATGGGACATGCTGACGGTTGCGCAAGTCGGACAGATCCAGGCTCATGATGGTGAGTGTTCGTGAACGTTCCTGTTCCACATAAAGGTCCCAAGAGTCCGTTGACAAGTGAAATTGGCCAGCTTTGCCATCTTAAGAAAAATAATGGTCACACCCGAAAAGTATATTAAAAATAGATCATTTTAATAACTCGTCGCCAGTGAAGAGTATGGACCCCAGGAGCTGGATGTAGGGAAACCCAAGGAAAATATGTCCTTCCACAATTCAGTTTATTGAGAGACAAAAGCTGTTGACAATGTCACGAATCCAGAAAGGTGCCGTACCAACAAGTAAACCGCATACATATATCACAGTGGTAGCACTCTGTCATGCCTGAGGAGTCAGCCTGGGTGTGTATCGCCGCCTTATCTATTTCTGGCCCCAAGCAATAATGCTTGCATTGTATTCCGGTTTGAAGGATAAGGTAGCCAGCGAAATTGCAGGCATGAGGCATTTCATCTTAGTCCTCATAGTGACAACGCATCTGCGGTTCTGTATTTTTGTTACCTGCAACCTAAGTGTAGGAATTATAGAAGTTATGGTCGACAGTTTCCACTCACCATCAGGCGGGCTGTTACTCGTTTGTCACTGAGTGGCATAAAAAAAAATGTTTAGTGGTCAGATGGACCGGAGAAATACTGAGTATAAAGAGTCAGTCACGCACCTGACACACCTCTTATCCTCATCCTATCCTCATCGTCATTCGTCATCGAAGCTCATTTCCAAATCTTAATATTTACGTCGTTATTTACGTGTTTTGTCTTCTGGAAAACCCTTATGGAAAGCATTGCATTACACACCATAAATCTTGTAATATAAAGAAAAGGGTGTGAAGTAAAAGCCCTGGGGTCGCTCCAAAACTGGTCAGCAATGGGTGACATTCACTTACTCTGCCTTTGATTGTGAGTGAACGGTTTTTACGAAGATAATTTCGTGTTTCATAAACACCTAATCATTGCTACAGCTATAGATAGTAGTTGGCGTCTTACTTACGTCAACCGAAAACATGATAGTGTGCTTTGTATTTCTACACTCACTGACAAAATTATTCGCCCACCCCATATTTTTTCATATACACTCATACATTTCTGGCGTTACACCTCAGTTCTTAACTGCATAAATATATAACCGATTTTAATAAGGTTTTCTTGGTTTGAGAGCCAATAAAACAATTATTACCTCTGTATATAATTAATTTCTTCAACACGATAGGTCTTTTCCGTAGACAATTTTTTTATAAGCTACTATTTTTATTGCAGCTGTTTAGTATGGAAAACGGCTCATAATGGTACCCCACCCTAAAAAATCAATCTACGGATGCTAATCATTGTCTTATTGGCTATCAAACAGCGAAGACCTAATTCAAATCGATTAAGTATTTATGAAGTTAAAGACTGATTTGTAACTCCAGAAATGACCGGAAAGATATGGCGTGGGCGGCTAATTGTGTCGGTGAGTGTATTTGTAATGACTAATGACGTATTCTTATCTTACAGATACTATAAACAGTATTTACTTCGATGAGGCGTCGATGACGTTGCTGACGGCGAGCAGCGACAGGTCGATCAAGGTGTGGGCGCTGACACGTCAGGAGTACTCCTGACGTCGACAGGCACCCACGAACAAAAAGCACACGACGGCCCCGTTTGTCGGACTGATGAATTGCTCCATTTTTGTGATATATTACGATACGTATTATTACTTTTATGTTCATCAAATCGTATTATTGTAGAAGTAAGTTTCATTAAAGGACAATAAATATTTTTATTTTTGTCGATCTCATTTTGTGTTTGTTTTATTGGGGTGTTCGTTCTAGGTTTTTATATAACACTAAGGTGGCAAACAAGCTTACGGCCTACCTGATGATAAGCAGTCACCGCAGCCTATGGACGTTTGCAATACCAGGGGCATCACCACGCGTTGCCGACCCTGCAAAAACATTTTCACCCCTTTTTTGAAGAACTCCACGTTGTAATCTCCAGTACTCTGTAATCCTTTTTTGAAGAACTCCGTGTTGTACGCTCCAGTAGTCTGTAGTTGATGGATGAATTAGCAGTGTGGTGTCCAGCAGAGTAGAATATTACGCCAACCCCTTCATTTATGGTTGTCGTAAAGGGCGCCTAATGTCTTAGACGTTAGTCAGCCAGAACCTACGTAGACCAGGAAAGGGGCAGCAGTGTTTTCTGGTAGATTTATCAGCTGGTAGGACTCCGTCAAGCCTGAGGAGTCCGCCTGGATGGGTACCAATGCCTTATCTATTTGTGCTGCGAAACAACAATGCTTCTATTTTTGTGTCCCGGTTTGAAGGATAAGGTAGCCAGTGCAATTACAGGCATGAGGCCTTCGTGAAGAAGATAGTTCTTAGTGACAACGCACCTGCGGTTCCTAGTTGTTATGGACGACAGTTACCGTTTACCATCAGGTGGGCTGTCTGCTCGTTTGTATTTTAGTGTGCGATATCCAACCTGCCAAGCTTGGAGATTAGCATAACCCTTCACTGTTGCCGAGGAGGCTCAAGTCTAACAGTGGACAAATATCGATGGGCTGTTGCTCTTTGAGGATGATGAATACACTGTTCAGCTATCGTTCCCAGTTGTTGATTAAATAGCAAGCGTTAATTAAGCTTATTGCTAGTCAGAGGTCGTTCAGAGGGCGTTCCACATACTCGTACGTAGGCATAACCTTTAAACAAAAAGGAAGAACGATGTTGTGCCATAATCTCTGCTTCAAGTATATAGTAGATAAATTATATAAACAATGTCGTCCGCATGATAAATTGATACGAAGAGGAAATATCCGTTCTAAATTTAATTGTGGGCGGAAGAGAGATGTATCAATTTCGGCAGCTTTAAGCGAATTGGATGTTCAAATATACAGGTTGTCTTCCTGCAGATTCGTGTTTTTGTTTTTCTCATCTCCCTGCGGAGGCATGTGTTTTTCAAAATTAAATTAGCCAACATGTAATCAGAGTAATGATGCGTATATAATTTTTGGAAAATAATATCGTCATAATGTGTTCCATCCATGTGTTCTTGTTTTTAGCGGAACGATCTAGCTGTTGTAAAATTCAGTACCTAACTACGATTCAAAGCTGATATCCACGACCAAGACTTACATGACTCCTCATCCTCCTCGTGTTAGCGGTAAATCTTAGTTCAGCTGCTAGCGGTAAACCTGTCAGATAGGGTCTTCTACTAGGAAAGCACTTTCTTATTTACCGAAAACATTTTTCTACCAGAATCCTTGATAAAAAATTTTGACTTCTTACGTGCGGCAACTCATCTGACCCGCATACCACTTTAAGGAAAAGTCGATTCGCCAGATCAAGAGCACACTCATTTTACCCATTTACATTGAAGACCACGAAAGTTCGTGAAAGCCTCAGCTTTGAACCGTACTTATGAATTCTTACTTATTTTGAGCGCTTCGCGAAACACGAGGCTTCGTCATAAATAATATTTTCCGGATAGAGTTTCCAAAAAATGAAATCCGTATCAGTAGGTATTCTCTACATACCATTTTTTTAAAATAATTATGTACCTAATTCGTTTTATTATAGATTTTGTAAGTATAAACCTGCAACCAGACAACCCTTAACCTAGTAGGTACTTAAGTAGGTGCACAATGTTTAATGCACTTAGCTGAGAAATCGTAATCGTTAAATAGGTTATTCAGCTAAGCTAAATAGCTATAAAATAATAAGCTATAAAATCCATAGTTATCCATTACGTTTCTAACAATACATACTTATTTACAATTGAAAAGGCGAATCGTAATAAAGCTCTGCAAAAGTTTCCCAATTAAATATAATTAAAAACTTAATAACATGATATTCAGTAAGACGATTAAAATACAACAAGTAATTTCTCTACACAGAAACAGAATCTACCATAGTTTTCTTAATAAGTTCGCCGAAGTTCTCAGTAGACTCGGCGGGGCTGGGGTCGAGTGGCGCGGCGGGCGCGGGGGCCGCGGCGGGCGCGTCGGCCGCATCCTGCGTCGTCTGGTCAGACTGCTCCAGACCCAGCAAACTGTTCTGACTGTACCAGTTCTCGTCGTTCTCCACTGTTTGCAACTTATTGCTAGTTTGATATGGCAACGTCATCAACGTAGTATAATGCGGGGACTCTTTATTCTCCACGTTCACGGTCGCACAATCCGCCGTGTTTTTGTACATTTCGTAATGGTTCTGCGGCATGGCGTGGTACTGCAGCGCGTTGTGGTCGCTCATGCCCACGCCCGGCTTATGCAGGTAGTCCTGTACGTACATGTGGCCGTAGTGGCTGAACATCGACATTTGGGAGTTATGCGCGAACTCCTCAAAACTCGAAGCAGAAAAGCTTTGTATACCCTTGAAGTGATTGGTGTCTGCGTGGTGCTCGTAACCGTAGCTGTGCGGGTTGAGATCGCACGGAAACCTTTGCATGTTATTGGCCATAGTATTAAAACCCATAGCGTTAGTGTTTGAATAGGGCGGTCCTTTTCCTTGAAGTATGTTAGATGCGTAAGGTTCGACATGAATGTGATGATTGCTCGGGTTATCAAAGTGCATTATGCTTGCTTGATTTACATTTATGTGGTTTGAAGTTTCATTTCTATACCCATATGGCATGTTATCTTCTTGAATGTTACTTCGATTTTCCGCGTTATTCATATCCCGATGAACGTTGTTAAAGCTTCCGCTGTTTACACAAGATTCGACTTCTACTCTTGGAGTGAGATTTACGTCCCGTAATAATCCGTCTTCATGGCTCAGACATCGCCCATTGTCATATGCATTAGCTACATTGCAAGAAGCATTGGCTGCAGCATTCTGCGCGACCCACTGTCGCTTCGCTGCCTCTTGGTTCTCTTCGTTTTTCTTTTCAAGCCCTATCCTCATTAGTGTGTGTATGAAATGCGTTCGTACCCTTACAGGGTTGAATTCTATACGTCCAGTAGTGTTGCCACAACCGTCTCTTGTGCACCCACAAGGAAAGTTCAATCTATCTACTTGACATTTAATGCCTCCCAAACTGCACGAACAGTATTCAGGATTGCACACCCCTTTACATGCACAGCCACAGAATTCACGTGAAGTTCTGATGTCTCGGCATTCATCTTTTTCATAGGCTTCAATTTTTCTGACACCTGCTGCACGTAAGAGAGCCCTTCTTTGTCTTGTGGGTACAGGTTGTAAGAAGTAGTAACTGTCCAAGTCCAATTCAGATTCGGATACGTCACTCGTCTCTTCCTCGGTATCGCTGTCTTCACTTGATGATAATACAGCACCTTGCAGTGCATGACGTTCACTTTTCAGCTGTTGTAATATTTGTCTATGTAAACGTCTTTGCTCAAGGGCATGCTCTGCCAACGTAAACTTTTGTAAATGGCTATGTACCCATTCCATTCCCAGTGTTGATCCTCCTTGAGAGGGAACACATGAGAAACCTTGAGTTCGCGGAAAATAGTAAACCGTTACGTCATCGAATCTGATTGATGGCTTTACTCTTTTAGCCTCTGGCTCATTGCTAGTATCCGCATTTTTCCTTTTAAGGGTACTTCTAAGGGGTTTATTTATTTGTGCATCGGTTCCTTGACCATCATTTGTTTCATTATCAACGTTCCTCTCATTTGTATTATTTTCGATTTGTTTAATTGAATCGTGATTATTAACGTCATTTAGGCCACTCGTGCAAGGTAGAGTGAGATTGAACGCTTGTTGTTTCGGCTCTTCTGGCGTTTCTGAGCCCAGACCAGAGTCACTACCGTCTGACCGATCCTGTACGTCTTCTTCTCTCTCGTTCGGAGTGCTATCCGGGGGTAAGCTACCTAGCGCGGAATCTTCGCTATCAGCGGAGGCACTATCTGTTTTTATATCTTCTATGTCACTTAATGTATCGTTATCATCTATTTTTACAGCATAATCTATTTTACTATCACTGCTTTCATAAAACTGAGAGCAACTACCACTGTTTATATTGTTTTGTTCATCATTAGAGTTTTGGTCCTCACTATTAACGTCACTGTCACTACATTTTTCGTCTTTTATCGTCGTCACAGAAACAGAATCTTGGTCAATGATTTCATTAACAACTGTCTCTTCATGAACTGTTTCTAAGGAACGCTCATCACTCCTAGGTTCTTGTTTTGTTTCCACAAGATCATTCTTGCTCGGATCTTGCTTTGCATCAGCAAAATCTGTCGGGATTTCTGTAGAAACTTCCATTGTTATCTGCAAGAAAATTAAGCAGTATTGAAAATCAAAATCAAACTAAAATAAGACATTTATTTATAGATACACATGAAATGATAAATAATTTCTGTCGCCTTCAATGTATTTTGTTGTTGAAGTAAAGTTATCTCCAATTAATAATAACTACCGACGTACCAACTATTGATAAATACCACACACATACATGTCACTATTATGAATGCCAAGTTATGCTCCATGAGAAATGTATCTATGCGTTGGCCGTGCATATTTTTGAGACTGTTACCCATGCTATAACTTTGTGTTTCGAGTGCAAGCACCTGCACCCGCCGGGACAGGAGAGTATAAATCAAACAAAATGATAATTCAAAACCGGTACCTATTTCAAAAGGCTGTGGCCTCGACGAACTTCACCGGTGCCTCAGAGCTTGTCTCCTCACTGCACAGTCCATGCTGCTGCGGATCACTACTCACTCGGCATCGCTTGATGTCTCACACTCATCACCAGTCCACATCCAAGCAAGTTTAATCATAATTTCTTCCAACAATTCGGTCATCTAATTCACTTCGAGTCTACTAACGTCACCCGTAACCACTATCGTATAAGGTCCATTTTCCAACACAATTGGGTGTGCCGTTGTTTTAACCCTATTTATTTATTTTCCGCCTTATTTTGACACTGACGTTGTCCGCAATTACTGTGGTGGCTGTCATATTTCCAGCCAGAGAGAAACGGCTCGGCATGACGACGTTAGTGATACTGCATGCTGAGACATGTTTGAAATATTTTACAGTAAAATCACCAATGTACACTCGCGCGCGGAGAGAGGCCACTTTTACTACACCGAGCTCGTTGTTCCCACCTCGCGTAATCGCGTTGGACGACTGGCAGCGCAGGCAATTTTAACGCGGCCAAATGTGGCGGCTGTGTGGTGTGGAGCGTGGTATGGGCGAGGGGGTCTTTTCAATTCGGTCGGGTGCGGCATGCGTTGTTCGACGTGACGTCGCCGCGCCCCGCGCGCCGCGCCCGGCCTTGCGGCGCCCCCCCGCCTCCCCGACCGCCCCGCGCCGCCGCTGGGCTCGCGCAGTCGCACACCGTTTTCTTTTGAATATAGTAATACCAGCTCCGACAGAAAACCACCCTCGGCTCTTTTTTTATTCCACCCTTTTATAGAGTGGAGTGTAAGCTTTTGAATTACGAGACGATGTACGTTGTACAGATGTACGTACTTACTTAAATTTTTATACTCTACCTAATGATATTGACTCTACCTCAAGTTTTTACTAATCTTACTATGTTCGTTTGCTAGTGAAAAACTTAATAATGAGTATCGGTACACCGACTTGTTTATTCAAATATGATATTTCGAATGCGATTCTATATCTCTACAGTTAGGTAACATTATGAGACTCTACATTCGGCATACCTACCTAAATAGGTTTCTCGACGAGTTTCTTTGAGAGCCTTTGCTTCGAAAAAATTACGAAAATGATGACTTACGTACCTATTGAATGTCACGGTTGGAAATCTCTTTTACCCTCGCATATGCGCCAAGCGAAGCTGGCAACACGAGTTCACAACCTTTTGCTCTTGGGCCAACTCGACAGGTCTCGACCGACATAAACTTAGTACCTACCGCGTCATACCGCTTCTATGTATCAGTGCTTATGTGCACCAAGAGTGCTCCCGTTATAGGGCGCTCTATGTAGAGGCAGGAAATTATGCGTCACACATGACATGTTGTATGTTGTGGTCCTAAAATAGGTCTGTATGGTATGCGTGAAAGTAATCGGGCGCGGGTAAACTATTTTTACGCAGCATTGCTATTATTTTTACCTACATGTGGCTGTGACGGTGGCGCGAGGGTGGAGTCCCGCGCGACACGGTAGAGTTCTCCAAATAAATTGGCACTCGACGCCGCGTCTGCACGGAGCGCGGTGCGCTATACGTACCAACCTGCACATATACCATAATCAATAGATATTTTCAGGAGGCTTTCGTGGAGCGCGCCGTGTACGCGACCGCCGTATACAGCCCTCTCGCTCTGTCTCGTAATTTACGTAGAATAAGGGAAAAAGCTCGATGGGACAATGTTTTCTGACAAAGTTTCGTGGAGCACTTTTTTAAAGTAAAATTAGGGGCGCGGGATTGTAGATCTTCTTTAGGCTGAAATATTAAATCAACTTGCCAAGAGAATTTGCAAAGAAATCAATTACCGGCATCTTTTAGGAGCTTTTATGTACTTCAATTTGGGAAACCTAAGTTTGCGTTGTATAAGATATACCTCGCGAGATTAAAAAGCTCTATCAGTATTGTACTTTCCTATAACACGTTCTCCATAATAACTTAAAACTATCCACTACTACAACTAATCGATGGATACTTTTAGACAACAATGAAACCAGTTTTTGCTGGTCCCATTTTGTTCGGCTTCTCGACGTCTACGTTGTATGTAGGGTTTTTATCTTACTTATAACGGTATGCTATGTCGGTTGGCGTCTGTCTCTACCGTCTCTACATAGAGCTGTTTATATCCTCCCTACAGCTCCCTACATACCGTATCGCTCGGTGCCTAGGTACCGGGCAGCTCGCTCGCTGTCGGGGCTGATACGATGACACCCGAGCATATAGTGACGTCACCCGCAGTATGCTGTCGTCAAGCTGTCCTATACATTTTTAATTAGGACATACTCCTGGCTATCTATATATTGAAACGACTAACGCAACCACATTAAGGGAATATTGCGGTAAAGTTGACCATTTTTTGCTCAGTGAGTGACTGCAAGGCATGGGATTCCAGGTAGACGGGTTCAATTCGGATGGTTTTTTTTCGCCGCAGCACGAGTAGTTGACCTGTAGCGCGGCAGAGGTATCTATGCTTACATACAGTTAGTCTCTCCTCGATGTGAGTCAGTATATTTCGTCATTAGAGGAACCAGGTTTAGGTTATGACGTTATCAGTTCGGGTTATATTGCATGTGACTCGTTTTAACAGTTTTCGGAATTTTGTTTGAAATCAATTCTTTGAATTGATGCGCTATGTAACTAACCTGACGCCCGTTCCCGTCCTAGGATAGGATGTGAGGCTTATTTATTAATGGCTGAAGAGCTATTTCCGCGCTAGGCAGGGTAGTTGGTACGCGCCGGGTTAAAACAGTCAATAGTACAATATTTAACTCGTTTTCTAGCATAGAGGTTCTAGACGGGTTTGCCTCTGATAGCCCTATTGCATTGCATACGCTATATTATTAAAGCGTCCATAAATGGATGGGGTGAGGTATTGCGCTCAATAAGGCACGACATGGCGAACCAAATATCACTTATCAAACGATGGAATGAAATAAGTGCATAATGTATCGATTTTTTTTTGTTATATGATATGTTATGTTGATTAAACCACTATTTAAAGATTACTATTCAAGTTACTTAAGTGTGGAATGCCAGCGGAGTACACCTAAGGATTGTACTCTACACTCTAAGTGAAATATTGAATACAACGGATGTCAATTTCCGTATGTATGTACGACCGTAAACCAGAAAATGGGCAACAGGATTTTCTGATGAGTATTTCATGTCTAATTGTGCGATCGAATCAGGCCGACCGGCCTTTGCGGAGATCTTTGGAGAGGCATATGCCCAGTAGTGGTCGTCTTCTCGATGGTATGATGACGGTGATTTAGAACGCTAAAAACGTACTAACTAAAGCTACAGTTGCGAGCATTGCGATAGTGATGCGCGTTTGAAACAGAATAAACAACTACCCATGTCAAGCTTAGGTATATGCAGTGACGTGGATCCATACAGCATTTAGGAGAGCCAATCACTTCCCCCTCCCGGAGAACTTCCTGAGGTTGAATCTCCTTCTGAATTTCCTTGACGCTATAGGCAGGAACATGAGTCTTACCCAAATGATAGATTCCACACCCCCACATAAACTAGGCGCAGGCTAGTGAAATTGCGAGAATACCCCGATATATTTAATTTATTGATTTCTTTGCCGGAATGCAAACGTGTATATGCACCGGAGCAGTGTCCAAAAATCAAGCAAATGACAGATAGGCGGCTCCGCAGCTCCACCGATAGTAACGCGGCCACTATAGCGTTGCTTGGAACTGACCTTTGCGAGTGTAGGTACCTGACACCGAACCGCTCGTCGCTAATCAAACACGCTAATCGTTCACATGGAAACGGGTGCAAAACAAACCCTCATTCGTTATATTGTGCTCATTATGTGACGGCTTCGAAGATGGCGAGTTGGAATGAATAAATTATTGGGCGGTGGTACACTGCAGATGGGCGGGCGGGGGTTGGGCGCGGGGGCAGACAGGGGGGCAGATTAAATTTCGTGCCACAGTCAAGAGTGTACTTCGGTGTAATAAGTTGAGTTCTAGATAGTGATTGGTACACAGTGCCTACACAAACTTTGGCGTACCTCCCTAGGTCTCCCTAGTGTTAGAAGGAAACGTAATCTAGTTTAATTGTGATCGTCTATTTCACGCTAATTTTATGAACATATTTGGTAGTAGCGGCCGTGTGGTGTCTGGCAGAGTAGAAAAGCACTAACCCCTTACACCCATGGGTGTAGCCCAAGACGATTAATATTTTCGAGGCAAAAGATCTAGAGCCTCCGTAGACTCCGTAGTTATATTTACAACACTGCCATCTCCAACTCGCCTGCCAAGCGTGGAGATTATGGCAATAGCCTTCCCTTTCGTGGGAGAGGCCCTAAGTACTGCAGTGGACTGTTACGGGCTATGATGATGATGATGATTTAGTAGATAATGTCTCTGCGCTTACAACATAATTCATGTCAATAGTGTAGAGATTTATTTGATATCAAAATATAAGCCTACTTTATAAAAATATGTTACATTTTGAGTTACTAGAAGTTACTTCGTCATTGTACTGCAGAATAGAGTATGTATTGTAGCTACGTAGATTGTGGCTCTATATTGTGTGTGTAGAGCGCGCGCAGTCTGCCTCAGCCCGCTTGTATTCATCACCGTAGGGCTGCAATTGCTTCCCGGTATATTTCAGCTTACAATGCTCCCGTCGTGTGTGTACGTTCGTATGTAAGCACGCTCTATGTAGAGTCTGGCTCCCGCTTGTGTAGACTCTACATTCACTGAGTAGTTTGCTTTTGTGAATTACGTTCCAGTTTTTAATTTGATTACGTTAAATATGTATACCACGGCACTATTTCTAAAAGGGGTGGCTTGAGGTATACACAGATGTATACATACATGAATACACACATATACTCATACATATATGCATGTTATTATTATGAAAAGATATTAAAATAACTTTACTAACTACTAGTGCACCCGGCGCGACTTCGTTCGCATGGCGTTCTACCCCTACCCTACCCTACACCTACCCTTGGTATTAGTATTATTAGTTTAGATATAGGGAGGATGCTCCTTGGCAGAGCAGGCCACACGGCCGAGGGTCAGGGCGAGACAGGTATCGGCGGACTATCCTGGCGTTATCCAGTGAGACCACGTGCTGGAGCATCGCTATCACAGGTCCATCACGTAATTCCAACCCCCAGAAGGCCGCGAAGAGAAGTTGGGACAAAGCCCTTGGTTGAAACTAAAGACTGGTATGATCTCAGTGGACGTCACATTTCTGTAACCTAGTATGCCAGGTTCAGACACTTATTTTTATCTGATTCGGCTTTGATTAGATTTTCATCAAAAGCAGAACAGTCCTGTTCGTAATGATGGATCGGTCCCAGTACAATCCAGAGCGGCCATTTTGCAGCTCTAGCTTCGGCGAGTATTTATAATTTACCTTTTATTGGTACCTTTTAACTAATGAGATCGTAAGTACACGAAATGGAATATTTGGCTGCTTGGTCGTGTCTGTGCAAAAACTCGGTATTATCCAGCATAGGACTCACGAAAGCAATCTGCCTGAACGAATCCAGATCCGAGACAGGCTCTACATGTCCTCAGTCCCATCCTTCAGAACCTCCCCACTCATCATCATCATCGTGTCGTTAATGTCCCGGTTGTTCTCTCGCGCACGAGGGCCCGGGGTCCGCCTTGACCATGATCCAGGATTTGGCAGATCAGATTATTTTAAAATACGTCCACACTATTCCGTGTTAAGTCAGTGTAAGACACGGAATTTGATACTCTAACAAAATAATGTGAATATGGAGAGGCTCAAGTCGAGCAGTGGCCTTGAGATTGAGTAACTTTTCCAAGCAATTCAAAGATCTCCTCCAGCAAATTCAAATATTGTAGTTTTTGTAAACGGTTTAAAGAGAAAAGCCCTAGATGCTACTCATTATACGAGTATGAGTGAAATATCAACATATTATTTTTAATATTATATAAGATATGATAATATAAGCATGGCACGCTTGATCTATAAATATAACAGTATGTCCAATAATTTTCATTAACTTAGTTCTAAGTTAAACTTCTAGGCTACCATTTGTCAAAGTCAGTGCGGACGATCTGGCATTGGGCGATACAGATTTGAAGTTCCTAGTACAAATTAGCTATTTCTGAGTACAAACTATAGATTACCAATTTCAAGCCCAACATTTAATTGCCTAGTGTTTAGTACGAGTACATAGAAACAAAGAAAGAAGATATTTATTACACTTAGACACCACGACAGTATAATTAGGTACAACACAAAAAACAAGGAAATAAGCGTACATTAAAAAAAACATACATATTTCGTGGTACTCAGTAATATTGTTGACAGTACAGTAGGTACTATCAACAATATTACTGAGTATCTGAGTAATAGTACCTACTGTAATATCAACAATATTACTGAATATTGATCTATAGTACCTAGGTACTATCATTCGGACTGGGCGATTGATTCTGTATGAGGATAGTTGTGCTGATGCTGTGTTTGATATAAAAGCCAAGTAAAATTGAATTGAATGTTCATAACGTTTTTTCATCAGTGACTTTTGGTGACATTATAAACTGGCAAAAACCTATGAACTGTTACATTACAATAGCTATTCGTCACTGGCCCGAGTTGTCGGTGCTCCGCGAAGCACTTTGTCACAATACCTACTAACCTAACCGGATCCCACTAAAACAATTTTTTGTTCACGATCTCACTTCTCCGGATCTCAAACGTATTTGGATGAAATTTAGTAGATTTTAGTAGATTAGGGTCTGGAATAATACATCCCTACCGCCGCTTGCGCGATATAACGCGTATTCTACGCGGGCGTGTATTCTAATCTAAGTTTAAAATGAAATAATGCAATATGTTATGTTACTCCAAAGTTGTTAGTTAGACAAGCATCTTATGTTATGACCTTGATTGATTTCAGTGAGTTTTTTTTGAAAGGCAGAGGCAGATGACTGACTATTAAAGCCTCCTTCATTTGACTTTATTTTGACTATTGGTATTTTAATTTTAGAATGGTAGCATGGATGTATTTTCAGATATCCCAAAAAGCGAATTTGTTTTACATGTAAGCTGCTATTCCCCTTTGGAACTGGAGTACATTTTCTATTAATTCCATTAAAAACACGAACCTCATGAGTTGTTGGGTACATCTACCCGCGCCAATTGCAGCTAGGCACGACTGGGAATATATATTCCCGGTCGTACCCACTGGGAACGTTACTAGGAACGACTGGGAATTCCAATCTCAGTCGTACCCACTGGGAACGTTACTAGGAACGATTGAGAATTTCATTGCCAGTCGTACGCATTGGGAACGTTACTGGGAACGACTGGAAATTCCTTTCTCAGTCGTACCCACTGGGAACATTACTAGGATCGACTGGGAATTTCATTCTCAGTCGTACCCACTGTGAACGTTACTAGGAACGACTGGAAATTCCTTTTTCAGTCGTACCCACTGGGTACATTACTAGGATCGACTGGGAATTTCATTCTCAGTCGTACCCACTGTGAACGTTACTAGGAACGACTGGGAATTTCATTGCTAGTCGTACGCATTGGGAACGTTACTAGGAACGACAAATAAATTATGGAAAGGTCTAAAAGGAAACCGGACACGGATAGGGCGTCGCCGCAAAACGACGCGCAGGGGGATCGCCCTACTCCTGTGTCAAGTCGGTTAGGGCTACCGGGTCCAGGGCGGGCCCGGTTAAAGACGCTAGCCCACAGAAAGGTCCGCTTCGCGTCGTGGAATCTTGGCACGCTGACCGGACGGGCGCGTGAGCTGGCCGATGTGCTCGCCAGGCGGAGGGTGGCAGTGGCGTTCGTGCAGGAGACTCGTTGGAGAGGCAACAGGTCCCGCAACATCGGGAACGGCTACAAGCTTATATACACGGGCTCTCCGAGTGGGGACAACGGCGTGGGGGTAGTGCTCTCTGAGGAGTTTCGGGACAGCGTCTTGGATGTGAAGCGTATAAGCGAACGCCTGATGGTTGTAGGAGTGCTTGTCGAAGGGGTCGTGACCAACTTGATAAGCGCCTACGCTCCACAGGTCGGTTGCGGCGATGCGGATAAGGCGCTGTTCTGGGAGCAGGTCGGGGAAGTGCTACGAAACATTCCGTTGTCACAGGGTATTGTTGTGGGTGGCGATCTGAACGGTCATGTGGGTGAGAAGTGTGAGGAGTTTGGCCGTGTACATGGCGGTTTTGGTTTTGGGAGCCGTAACGCTGAAGGGGAAGAAATTCTTCGGACGTGTGCGGCTGCCGATTTGGCCATCGTAAACACGTTTTTTCAAAAGAAATCCGAACATCTGATCACCTACAAGAGTGGGAGGAACGCTACCCAGATCGATTACTTTCTCACTCGGAGAGACGGTATTGGCAAAGTAGCCACCTGTAAAGCTATACCCGGAGAGAGTCTCACTGCCCAGCATCGGGTCCTTGTGATGGACCTGCGCGTTAAGCCTCGAGGCAAATACCGGGAGCAGTGCCGACGCCAAACCCGGTGGTGGCTGCTTGAAGGAACCAAGTCCCACGAGTTCGCCGCTGCTGTCAGCGACCTTAGTGTTGCGACAGACGGTGAACCCGTCCAACAACTCTGGGACAGAACTCAGGCAGCTATCGCACGGGCAGCGCGGACGGTGCTGGGTGTGTCTAGGGGTGGTCGCAGGCTTGACAAGGAGACCTGGTGGTGGAACGATACAGTCCAGAGGGAGACCAGGCTGAAGAAAGCCCTCTTTAAAAAGTGGCAAGCGTCCAGATCTCCTGAAGACCACGCTGCGTACAGGGATGCCAAACGTGCCAGCAAACGAGCGGTAGCCAGAGCCAGACGAGACCACTTACGTCCTTTATACGATAAGTTGGAATCGTCTGAGGGGCAGAAACTCATTTTCAAGTTGGCACGATCGAGGGTTAAAGCGGCACAGGACATTTCCACGTGCCGCTGTGTTAATGACCCTAGCGGTAACCTGTTATGCGATGACCGCGCGGTGAAGGAGAGATGGCGCTCGTACTTCCACGAGCTGCTCAACAAGCAGCACAAAGAGGTGCAGCCCCCGAACCTCCCTCGGAACCAAGGACTTGTGCCACCGATAACGCCTGAGGAAGTCGAGACGGCTCTTCGCCGCATGATGAATCGGAAAGCTGTCGGGCCCGATGGAGTCCCTATCGAGGCGTGGAAATCGATGGGCTCTCGTGGTGTGAGCATCCTAACCGACCTTTATAACCGCATTCTCCGCACCGGGAAGATACCAGACCAATGGAGGCTAAGTATTATTACTCCAGTCTATAAGGGCAAGGGCTCGGTGCGGGAGTGCACCAACTACCGCGGTATAAAGGTGATGTCTCACACCATGAAGCTCTTCGAACGCATTGTGGACTCTCGGATCCGACGGGAGTGTACAATCTCGGAGTGTCAGTATGGGTTTCGGCCGAGTTGTGGGACCATGGACCCCGTATTTGCCCTGAGAACTCTCATGGAGGGATACAGATCAAAGAACACACCCCTGCATTTCCTGTTTCTGGATATGCAGAAGGCCTTTGACTGTATCCCTCGGGAGATGATATGGTGGGCGTTGCGGTCCAAGTCGATACCTGAGGCCTATATTGACATTATCCGAGACATGTACCACGACTCCGATTCTATAGTAAGGACTGCCGTTGGTGACACCAAACCGTTCCCGATTACCGTTGGGGTACACCAGGGCTCTGTGCTCAGCCCACTTCTGTTCAACGTGATATTAGACGTATTGTCAGACAGCATCCGAGATTATCATGAGGTACCTCCATGGCTGCTCATGTATGCTGACGATATCGCGCTGACAGACTCTGACAAGGGGCGGCTAATCCAACGTGTAAAAAAGTGGAAGGAGGCACTTGAGAACGGCGGTCTGAAGATAAATGTGGCGAAGACAGAGTACATGGCCTGCAACAGTGCAGATCCCCTACCCGTGCGCATAGGCGATGAGGAAGTCAAGTGCATGGATCAGGTGAGATACTTGGGATCTGTGCTTAGCTCAACCGGGGACATCGATGGCGACGTCAAGGCCCGAATATCCGCTGCTTGGGCCAAATGGCGGGAGGTGACAGGTGTCATTTGTGACCCCAAAATGCCGATAAAGTTGAAGGGACAGGTCTATAAGACCATCGTTAGACCTGCTCTTCTTTACGGTAGCGAGACTTGGCCCCTTTTAGAGCGACACAAGCAGGAGCTGCGTGTCACGGAAATGAAGATGCTGCGGTGGATGTGTGGAGTTTCACGGAAGGATCGAGTTCGAAACGCCCACATTCGGGGTAGCCTTGGCGTCCGTGACATCGCAGATAAGCTGCAAGAGTGCCGCCTTCGATGGTATGGCCACGTCTTGCGCAGACCGGCAAGTTATGTGGGGAACAAGTGTCTGGCTATGCCGCCCCCGCCGGGCACGGGAAGGAGAGGCCGGCCCAAGAAGCGATGGCTTGACGTTGTCAAGAACGATATGCGTGCCAATAAGCTCACCACGAGAGATGCCGAAGACCGAGCGAGGTGGACCAGAAATAGCAGGAAGGCGGACCCTGGGCCCTCGCGTGCTGCGCGGGGACGAAGCCGGGACATGACGCCAGGATGATGATGATGATGACTAGGAACGACTGGAAATTCCTTTCTCAGTCGTACCCACTGGGAACATTACTAGGATCGACTGGGAATTTCATTCTCAGTAGTACCCACAGACAAAGTACCGACAGACAAAGTTGGATAGCCCAAAGTTTACTTAAAATACAGATCCGATTTTAGTAAACAACCATCTCGATTAAACAGGCTTTCAAACAGAGAAAACCGCATAAAAATAGGTCAATTTATTCGGGACTTACGAGGCCACAGACATATACACAAATCCACAGATACGCACGTCAAACTTATAACACCCCTCTTTATTCGTCGAGGGTTAAAAATGGCTACAATCGTTGCAAAACTAATCGAAACTAGCTTTTAAATACCAGGATCGCAGAACTCGGATGTTGGTGAAACCGTAGCAGTTTCACTCCCCGCAGATTTGGCTGGCGGCCAAGCGGCCGTTGTAAAAACCGTGCTGAAATCGGTTCATTAGAGCCACTACCTCGCACGCTCGTCCGTGAAATATGGGTCGTACATCATGATTTATCCGGCATATTCCTTTTCCTTCGCTTTATAAGTTTCCTTAACGTGGTATAAGTTAGCAATTAGTAGGTAACATGCTGACAGTATCAATTGATTATCATTTTTTTAACGTAGTTTTAGTTAAGGTTTATTGTCACTCAAATAAAGTTATTGTGATAAAAACAAATCTCGATTTCTAGTGCTAGTGAAGCGTCAGGTCTGTTGTCAAAATACTGCCGTGCTATTGTACAGAAACAACGACTGGAAAATGATGAATCTATTACAGACAATGACAACATACCTTACCATAGAGAAAAATAGTTATATACAGGAGCAGAGAGTACAATCCGATTTTAAATAAGAGACAAAATGTCACACATCTCTATAATACACACACTAATGCAAATGCAGGGACGAAACAAGGCAGCAGATAAGTTATATTTTGCCACGAATTTCTACTCGTAACGAACACAAACAAATCTGACTATTTCGCTCCGGACGATTTCGTCATTTTTTTAAACTTGTCCTTATAATTTAATATTGTCATTATAATAAAGCGTAAGGTGTCTAGAGAATCAATCCCACGCCCTGATACCTACCACCATCTTTTTGATCTCTCGATCCTACATACCGTGAATCGGCAGTGCTTTGCAAAAAGGAGGGTTATGATCGGAGGGAGGCGTCTTCCGTCAACCATTGTCCACAGGTTGACCTGTGTGACTTCACAATAAATTGAATATGATGCCCTCTAGAGGACATAGTCACGAAATAAAAATGAATACGATAGGTACATTTATATATTAAACAGGCAGCATATTCTTTATTTTCAGTAAAAATTCATATGGAGTTACTGCACCAGGACAGAAGGGACTTGCATCTACTTATTATCTTGTTCTTCAAAATGTATACAACGCAGCACTTCCAATTTGAAACCTAAACATCACCATGTCTGGTCTTTAGGAAACCTAGAAAAACAAATAATAAATGTAAATAAACGTGAATACGCGATTAATCCGTTAAGTTGTTTCATAAAATGTCTGAACATTTAAAATGTCATTTAGGTACATTTTTTGGTATGAAACCCTAATACATATAAAATTGTGGACCGCTATTTACAAGATTTGAGTATTAAAATTCTATATAATTAATACTAAATCCGACCCTGTTAGCATCAAAATATTTTCGTACCTATTTAGACACCGAAATATTGCTCAATTTGCCAATAATTTTGAATTTGTCATTAATGGAATGTTGTTTTAATTTAAAGCATTCCAATTAATGCAAATTCACACTATTACGATGCATATTTTTGTCACAACTTCTAAAATGGATTCCCGATCGCCGCGACCACGAATGTTTACTTACCGATGAAAAGATAATCCATGTGTATTTCTATACTTTGCACTTTCACATAAATGTTCACTAAATTACACCGTCTTTTAAATGGATTGATTTAAATTTTATTAAGAAATATTAAAATTAACACCGATGTTTCAAAAGAAACGTCAGGTCTTCAGGAGCTCCAGAAACATGTCGAATGTTCAAAACATTGCGTGCGTCATTTTCAGACAAAATATTTCAACAGATGAAAAAACGGGTTATCAAGATTCATAATCATTGTAGATTGAGCAAACAGAATATTTGTGATTTGTGTCTAGTCTGTTATGTTTGTGGAACTTACGTAGCAGTAACGCCATCTCGTGGATTTTGGATTTGTGAAAACCCTTGGTTTGTGTCAATATTCTATGTACTAGCTTTTGATAGCGATTTCATCCTTCGTATTAGGTTCTGGACCCCTTTCGCCGGGAACCACTGAATTTCGAGGTGAATTATGCTACGCTACATAGTGTTATGCTATTGGTAAGCTATGTGTTATTCTGGGTTACAAACTATATTACTGCCATATTTTGTCAAAATTCGTTCAGAAGTTTTGGCGTGAAGGAGTAACAAACATCAAAACATAACATACAAACTTTTGTATTTATAATAGCTATTACCTGCGACTTCGTCCGAGTGGACTTATTGAACATAAAAACATTATTTTCAATTATAATACTAGTGGACCCGCATTCGTCGTTCTCGTACCTACTTTACCTCTACCCTTTTCTTCTTGCTTATAAACCTTCCTCTTGAATCACGCTATCTATTGTTGAAAACCGCATTAAAATCCGTAGCATAGTTTAAAGCGACGAACGGGAAGCGACTTTGTTTCATACTATGTATGTATAGATTTATTTCATTCATTATATTAATTATAAACAGGATAGACGGCCCCTTGCTCTCGCCCGCGACAGCACAACCGAGACCGACACCAAGATGATAATGATGAATGATAGTATGGGATACGATATTTATATTACTAGACAGCATATAATAATAATACACGCTTTGATCACAGCCCATATCAGTCCACTGCAGGACTAAGGGCCTCTTCCACAAAAGGGGAGGTTATTGCCATAATCTCCACGCTTGGCAGGCAAATTCGAGATTGCAATGTTATAAATATATCAATGGAAAATGCTGTTGCCTATTTTCCAGCCTACGGAGATTCTAGATATTTTGTATCAAAAATATTAGTCGCATTGTACGACACCCACGAGTGTAAAAGTTGGTGCTGTTCTACTCTGCCGGACACCACACGGCCATATACGCATTGATGTGTACCTAATATCGGTTTGAGTGTTTTTAATGTTCGATTGCGAATTCTCTCAGGGTGGTTTAAAAGGAAACTAGCACTTATTAACAAAACTTGTAGATACATATATTGCAGTAACGTAATACAATAAGAAATGAACGATAATAGGTAAGTTATGTAGTGATTTTTGAAGCGGTTAAACTGTTATCGGTTGATAAATTGCAACGTTAGTGCAATAAAACGTATCGATTATTAAACATAATATCGACATGATTATATATTTAGTTACCTAGCTAAGTTGATTGCGTGCTTACGAACTTGTCTATCTAACCAATAGTGTAATGTTTTGAGAATTGATTAATTTTTCTAAAGTTGTGAAAGAGACTTTCCGAGTCTATCCGTATTTCCGATAAGTCCTCCTAAACCATGCAACAGATTTTGATACGGCATTCACCATCAGTTAGAGAATTTCATCTGGGGGATTTACATATATAAAACATTCATATCATAGTAAAGAAAGGCCGAGAAAACCCGTGCGAAGACGGGGCCGTTCGTAGATATTTAATAAAAGACGTAGGTACCTATCTAAATTAGATTTAAGTTGTAAACTGATATCACAGTTTTGTTAAAACGCATTGGCGATAATCGAAGCTTGTTCGTCGCGGAAATGAAGTGCACTTAGTATAGATGCCCATAACAGTCTACTGCTGACTTAACCTCCGCCAGATTAGTGGAGGGCATTGCCGTAATCTCCACGCTTGGCCGGCGGGTTGGAGATTGCAGTCTAAAAATAGCTCAACAGAAATCGTCTGCCTTATGACATTAGTTGTCTTTTGCGACACCCGTCCTTGGATGGGGATGGTGCTACATTCGACTCTGGCAGTCACCACACGGTCAATAGATTTATTAAATAACATATATATAAATTTTATTAGGAGCGACGGTGGGCAGGATGCGACTCGTACTCCGAGGTACTGGATTCGAACCCCAGTGCCGCTACGTGCCAATGAGTCTTTTCTAAGTTATGTACATTAGTGTTTCTCTTACAGTGAGGGAAAACATCGTAATTGAACCTGCACATTCAGGCTACTGAATCTGTAACCATGATCCAATATGGTCAGGTTTCCCTGTTAACAGGGTCACAGAGGCAGATGGAATTATGTGATCTGCCAAATTCTGCATAATAGTCCAGGCGGACCACGGGCCCTCACGTCCCGCGCGGGAGCGCAACCGGGACATAACGCCGAGATGATGATGAGTTTTATTGTGGAGAAAACGACATTCTTCTTATCGTGTCAATTATGAATAGGTTAAGTAAAACAATTATTTATTTATGATCAGTACTAATGACATTTAAACACAATAAATAAATAAATGTGCTGTTGTAGAGGCGGCTCAAGACCAGCATACGGGCTGTGATATGTATGATTGATAAGTGATAAATAATCAATATTAGATCATTATAAGCATCAAAAAAGTTGAGTCAGAATAGCTTCTTTTATTTCTTGTAAAAGATTTAAGCACAGGGAAAAGAAATACTACGTAGGTACAAGGTAAAGTGTAAGTGAATTGAGTGCCTACTTCAATCTACATATACATAGTATAAAACAAAGGCGCTTCCCGCCGTCTGTCCCTATGTATCTATGTATCTTTTAAACTACCGTAACGGACTATAATGCGGTGTAAACTATTCAACAATAGACAGAGTGATTCATGAGGAAGGTTTATAATCAAGATAAAAAGGGTAGGTAGGGGTAATGTAGGTGTACGCGAACTGAGTCGCGCCGGGTTCACTAGTAATGTTATATTTATGCCGTACATACCCATTTAACTAACGAACTTTTTTTCTCTGTGCATAGAGTCTTGTTGTCATTGTTTGCGCACTCAGTTTTGTGCGTAGTACAGGGTGTGGCCTTCGCCTTACCAGTGGCTCTATCTAGCGACGCTTGTAGAGACTCCTACAGCATTAACTCTCTCACAGTCATGCTCAGTGGCAAGCTCTATGTCTCATTTAGATTTGAAATGATGACGGGCTGTGCCGACGTGTGGCGCTTATGTATAACTGCTATTTACCGACGAAAAAAAATCTCTGGAGTGAGGAGTTTCTTTCGTCATTGCTGCAAGTCAGTCTTAACTTAACAATAAAATTTTCTGATTCTGATTCTGCTTCTATTTACTCATCCTTGTAAAACGAGGAAGTTAATAAAATATCTTGAATGTTAGCTGTTTAGCTTTAGTACCTATATGGTGTATTGTATAAATATGCTACTTTTTCCGGTAATATCCTCCAGATTGTACTTCACCAGTGGTGGGACTCTGTCAAGCCTGAGGTATCCACCTAGATCGGTAGATAGTTGAGTACCACCATTCTTATCTATTTCTCCGGGTTTAAAGGATAACAATAATAGTCAATTACAGGTATGAGATTATCACAATAATCACAGGTCATCATCATCTTGCCGTTAAATCCCCTTTGAGCTCCCGGGCGGTACTCCACTGCGCTCGATCTGCGGCATCCTTGGTTGTGAGTTTGTTGGCACGAATGTCATTCTTAATGACGTCTAACCATCGCTTCTTGGGCCGGCCTCTCATTCCCATGGCTGGCGGGGGTGGCATGGCAGATATTTGGAGGGTTATCCCACCACCATCTCAGCCTAAGCCAACCGCACCTGCACGTGGTCCCCCTGCTGGTAGAAGGACGAGGCTCTAACGAATCGGCTTTTCCCTAAAGGGTTGTGCAAGTCGGATGATAGTCGACGCACGTAAAAAGCCAAAACCCCGGAAAAATTATGGCACGTTGAGTAAGAATACAATAATCGCAGGTGCACAAGTGAAATTCTTTGTAATGAGGTATAGAAATACGTAAACAAATAATTGTTTGACGCAAACCATTTGGTCTTACGTAGATAGGTAATTACTTTTGTAAAGTTCTTATACAATGTGAATGACGTACGGCTTCTGGCGAGGCTATATAAATATAGACCGAACTAAAACACACCTTTAATATTTTACAAGCTGTTGATATTTGTCAAGTTTTATAAAGCAAACAAACACTATATATAGTATATTTTTTATCCTTGTTTGTTTATACGCAGTATATAGTACGTAATAAAATAAAGTCGCTTGCCGTGTCTGCCTCTATGTCTTTCCGCTAACTTTTCCTAAACCTCGCCACAGAATATTTATGACCACGCAACTAATTTTGATGAGGTTTTCACCAACATTTAGAGAACTTATTCATTTTTTGAATATAATACATATTATCGGTCTTTATTTTTATAATTTAGATATTACCTGCCATTGTGGGCCCGCTTTCCTACTCATTCGCCCGGTCCTGAGTATCGTCGCGTCGTAAGCATTGGGCTCTCGCATCCGACTCTGCCTTGTCTTGGCCTATTTCCTTAATATCCCTGGATGCTATTCTTTTTATCTATAATAGAGTAGAGAGCAAGCGGGCGATTACGGGGGATCACCGCCGCCCCTAGACACCCAGGGAGCCTCAAATGGGTGGCTTTAAGCAGCCTTTTCTTGCCACTCATTTTCAGGTGTACAATTAGCAGGAGTATATAGTTATCAAAATAAATAAATACCGTACGCTATACTTTATTTAAAATCACAAACTTCTTTTTATATTAACAATCACATTATACTTTGGTATAGTCGAATTACAATAAATAATTAAATTACTTAAACTTAAGTGAGCGTTATCTTCAAATAATAAAATTTTGATGCACTTACTCGTAAATAAACTTTACGAAAACTATAATTTTACTCGATAGTAGGTCTGGTATATTTCTATTGGTAGATAGGTATTAAAGAATTTGAATCTATCTAGCAATATCGTACGAGTAGGTACTTAATGATTACGTTACATTACACGTTTACTGGCGATTAATGCATCGACAAGAGCGATGCTCTTAAATTAGTTATCATGACACATAATATGACATAGCTATTATTTAAATAATTGTTCACATACTAATTTTGATTAATACTTGAGTTGGTGGCTTACTAGCTATCCATTTACCTACTTTAAAATATCGATATTACAGTATCTTAAATCCTTATTTATGACACAATAAATGAAAAAAATGAAAAAAATCATTGATGTCATTGGGCAGACTTAAACAAATGCAATTATGTAAACACTAGATCTTATGTTAAATATTACATCTTATGAAGCGCTAAATAAGATTTAAAAAAATATAATCTTCACGCACGGGGTTGCACAACATTTTAAATTAATAAAATAAATAATTTACTCTATCTATCCACAAATTTAATTCAAACAATATGGAAATTTTACTGGATATAATTTCATAAGTAAATGCACTTAAATATAAAATTAATTACATTAATACTGATTTATACAGTTACCTAAAACTTAAATACATAGGCAGAGAGTTTAAATCTCTGTATCTACCTAAAATTCTACTTATTTTGGCACATGAATTCCACTTACTCTAATTCGAGTGATAATACCTAATTCTTACATTAATAATTAATTATTATTTTATAAATCACTACATTAAATTAATAAGCTAATTTCAAACGTTGGGATTACCTGTGCCGTTTAGCACGAGCACTTACTGTACCCAGACCCATGACAGAAACGTCATAATTTCAGTTCCTAGCAGACAACAATCAGACCCGAAACTCTTTGCGTACCAGAACGACATCAAAGCACTCGTGTCGTCGTTGTAAATTAAAAAGTAATAAAGGACTACATTCGACACTGCGGCCGATCTAGGAGGCAGCAAGACAATTGATACTAATCTTTACAAAGTACAAAATGAAATCCTTTTCTCGGATGCGGGGGCGAGGTCTGACGTCCGACCACGGTCGGCTCGCCCGCGCATTCGAAAATAATAATATTAATATATATAATATGAAGGGAGGGGCCTCAGATAATGACAACCTCACAAAGTGTTAACATTTTGGAAGTAGTTTTCAGAAACGCATCAGACTGTACAGCCTATGTACCGTAGTACTATGTTCCACTTAAAGAATGGACATTGGACAATGGAGAGACCCCTACACGGTCAGTTTTACGTTGCTGCTTGCTTTTCCTTGAATATTTCGAGGTAGTTCATTAAGTGAGGTCGAGCTATTAAATTCACGTTTTGCCTCGCGTTAGGATTACAAATACTTGTGAAAGTGTCAGTTTCAAAGCACATAGAATTTTGCCGCTGCTGACGTTGCTTTAACTTGAATATATGTTTTTAATTAGACTAGCTAATTTGACGGCCATCTCAAAATCTCAAAAAATTAAGCATAAACGGCCGTATATTTTGATTGCGTTGACTTAGAAGTTTGATTTTTTCACTGCTCCAAGGGATTGCAGACTTGAGTATTTAATATTAATTTCAGCATGATACCTTCCAAGCGTTTCTGAGAAAAAGGGTCTTGACAGACGGACAGACGGACGGATGGACGGACAACAGTCATCCTATAAGGGTGCCGTTCTTTTCGTTTGAGGTACGGAACCCTAAAAATGAGGGTACTTAAGTCAAATCGATGACGTCAACTCTAATAATTGCATTTGAGTATACTTACCGTGCTACATGGGTGATAACACCACGTCGTCCTCTAAACAGTTTATTATACGTAATTTTATACGGTTCACTACTATATAATAAAATCTACAATCATATTTGATACCTATTCTAGTATCTATTAAAATTAGTGCAACGTATATGTCTGCTTTACGTGTTTAACGTTTTACCACTTTCGACCGGGCAGTTGCTAGTTGTCCCGTAATTTTAACTGCACTGCACTTCATAATTTGTATAATAATAATATTCATCATCTCCATGTCCCGGTTGTGCTCTAGCGCACGAAGACCCGGGGTCCGGCTTGACCAAGATCCAGGATTTGGCAGATCAGATAATTGTAGTGGAGCGACTGCTATCTGACTTCGTCCTACTAGGGGAACCTGACCAGATTGGATCATGGTGACACATTCAGTCGCCTGAATATGCGGGTTTCATTACGATGTTTTCCCTCACCGTATGAGCAGCGATTAGCATTTAACTAATGTACATAACTCAGAAAAGAGTCGTTGGTACATGGCCGTAGTGTGGTTCGACTCGAGTTACCTTAACCACTCGGCTACCAAAGCATTCCGTAATTTGTATATTTTTAGAAAAAATCAGATGCTGCCATATCTTGTATGGCTCGCAGATTAACGTTTGCTTATATCGACACATTATTTGAGCTACATAACGACATCTACACATTAAATAGTCTGTTTATTAAGTAAATAATTGCACCCAAAACGCTAGCTACGTACGTAATAATCTTAATTAGTATAAAAAACGAAGAGACGGAATTTTAATCAATCTACGAGTACACCCGTTAATAGATGTTAGTCAGTCCGTGTCCCGATGCGTTGGCATCTTGGGGCTCTAGTTTGACGGGGGGGTCTCAAGAGGGGGGCTCCGGAGGTGCGGGGGGCCCCAGCGCAGGAGGCTGCAGCAGCTTCGCCGCGGCTGGGAATCCGGTGAGGTCTATACCGGGGGGCGGCACAATGCCCGCCGCAGTCGCCGTGCCTTGCAGGTAGCTCACCAACCTGGTAATTTTGTGAAGGTATTGTGAATTTATGAGGCACATATTATAAATGGTTAAGCAATTGTGATTCATCTTTGGCAACACCTTGCCAAGAATAGAACTAAAGGACAAACTATAAAACATCTCTATATTTTTTTCTTTCTCTACTCTGAATAAAATATGTAGATTGAAAGAAAGACCTTCTTTCATTCGCATTATTTTTGACAAGGATTAATATTGATTTTCTTGTGTTTACTGTCGTAGTAGTATAGTGGACATAGAGACGGTTTATGATTTTTATTAGAAATCTGTATTTATTGTACATTGAAGTTTTCCTATGACCATGTTACAACAATTGAGTAAAAAGAGTATCTAAAGCACCAATTCCATTAATTTACGTATATTGTACGTACATATCTATGGGCACTAATGTCTCATAAACAGACGAGTTAGAACCTCAGTAGACCAGAAAGTTTGGTATGCTTGCTGGAGCTGTACTATACAGACAGTTGACCAACATTTTACCTGATGGTTCTCGTACGTAAGTGAAAATACCACCGAAAATTGAGATGGAGCGTGCCTGTCTAGAAACAGACTTTTACTCTGACCTTAAAGGAGTCCAGATTATTATGACTGATTATATCAGGCTTTGCCATACCTACGCATTAGAAAGGTCGAGTCCGGTACGCACGGATAGCTGGTACGTCTACGATATAGCCGTTCTTGTGTCCAGAAGGCGGAAATTGACTTTTGATAGGTTCACAAAGGGGTTTCCCGGGTCAGTTTCCTTCATACCTTCTCAGTTCCTCGAGCGCGCTGGCCTGCATGAGGATGTAGTTCTTGGCCAGCAGAAGTGTAGCGATCTTTGACAGCTTGCGCACGGACGGCGAGTGCGCATACGGGATCACGCTACGCAGCTCGTCTAGCGCATCGTTCTGGAATTGGATGTATTGTATCAGAGTACCTAATACAAGTCCAAGTTTGGGTAACTAAAAAAACATTTATTGTGAGAGTTTGTGTACAGGCAGAACAACATTTTATGGGTCTCCTAAACGTCTACTATTGCTACAAAGTGGAACTTTTCTTGTACTCGATGACCTACGGCGCCCTCACAGTCTGTATGTTCTCCTAATTATCCGATTTGTCAGGTACATACTCGACTACATTCACTCCCCACATAGGTAGGTACAAAATAATTTCCTTCGTATTTTCAAATCACCATATCCATTTATGGCTCACCGAATAAAATATCGATACACAAAAACACCCATCATCGGCGTACCTAACTCTCGTTATCCGCGCAACAAAAACATAATACTAACGCTGAGTTATTGAGCAGTTAATTCGATCGGTTATGGTAATTGCTTTGGCACTGTACCAAAAGGAAGGTGCTTACCAAGTCGTGCATTCTCCGACGTTCCCTCGCGTTGATGTTCAGCCGAACGGTTTTTCCCTGACGCATCTTCTGCTTGGATTTGGACTCGCCGGATGGTCTGGAACGGAAACGGCACTAGATTTATGGGATAGTTTTTAAAAAAAGCAGATTAGGTGTTAAAAGTGTTAAGGTAATGCTTTTGAATGGGGTTTTATCCAGCACTGTTGATGGACTATTTTCAAATGAGCAGAGAGATGGACAGAGGCAACGATTCAATAATTTATTTTCAGCTGATGGAAAGCGATGCAATAGTTTAGGTTTTTTGTAGCTAAAATATACTTTATCTACACTCATAGCGTAATGTTCCAATTACATATTCGAAAGCAGTTGTTTAAGGATACACTTTTTTCACGCCAGTCTATAAAAATTTAAAAAATTACTTTTCGATACAGCATTTCCCATACTATTTTCATTACAGCTGTATCGAAAAATAACTTTTTAATCATTATGCAACACTTTTCTTTTTTAAATTTTTTCTGGCGCCGGGACATGGCTAAATGTAGGCTGAATACCTAAATGTCTTCAACAAATTCAAAATTCCTGTTTATATTTGTGACCAGTTCATAGTCTGTGGTTGTGATTGTGTACATTTGGAATAATTTTTCGCTAAACAGAATATTTTTTCTAATTGTTGTAATTTGTGTTTGTGAATGTTTTTTCTTGTTTAAAGCAAATAAATAGATAAATGTGAAAGAAGTGAAGTGAATTTCGCTTGATATCCTCGACGCGTAGATACAACAGAACTGACTCGCAGTTACTTCCAGCAAAGTTGAAAAAATTATAGGTACGAGTTTTTAACATGAAAATATGAGTGAAGATAAAGTAGTGTATGCAACTGCATATAATTAGGTATTAAAACACTCGTGTCAAACTATTATCATACTCGGCTACGCCTCGTATGATAAACAGACACTCATGTTTTAATACCCCCTTTTATATGACAGTTGCATAAACTACTATTATCTACACTCATAGCGTAATGTTCCAATTACATATTCGAAAACAGTTGTTTAAGGATACACTTTTTTCACGCCAATCTATAAAATTTTAAAAAAATACCTTTCGATACAGCATTTCCCATACTATTTTCATTACAACTGTATCGAAAAATTATTTTGGTTATTTGTAGGAAAAATATACTTCAACGAGCTGGGTCCAACTGATAGTAAGCGATTTAAATGATTTAGGTTCTTTGTAAGAACAATATACAAATGAGCACTCTGCTTTACTGTTAGAAAGTATAGAAAAAAAATATAGAAACATTGGTGCGTTGCATAATTGTGTTGTTGTGCGTGATGTATGCTCCATCATAAACTGCATCGATACTTTGACTTTACATCTGGTGTAATAATGTACAAATTCTATACATAGTATAAAACAAAGTCTCTTCCCGCCGTCTGTAATATCTACATAAGCTTAGATCTTTTAAAGTACTCAACAAATTTTAATGCGGTTTTCAATAATAGATGAGAGTGATTCAAGAGCAAGGTTTATAAGCAAGAAAAGAAACGTACGTATAGGTAAAGTAGGTGTACGCGAACGAAGTCGCGCCAGGTCCAATAGTTAATTATAATTCGCCCATTAGAAGAAAAATTTAGCTTCTTGAAAAAAGAACAAACAAGCTAGTCTGCCATATCGGTGGTCATATATACAGTGAGCAAAATGGCGGGAGTCCACTTCTTTCCAACATATAATTGAGAATACCAAACGTATCGATTACTCTAGTAGACTGAATAAGACCACAAGGCAATGAAGTGTGGGGTGTATAGCGTAGAGCATTCGCAATATGACCCTTATTGCCATGGTAGAGCGCTCTCGTGGAGTTGTAAAGCGGAACAAGTGTCAAATCGCATTATGGCAGTTTCGAACGCTAACTATAAAAGGGCTTGTTCGAGGGTTATAAAGAAATGGAACTACCACTGTAAAACGAAATGGTTTAGCTTATTATTGTTTTTATTTTATTGCCAACGCTGTAAATTCTGAAAATTACTAAGTGCAGAAATTAATTGTGTGATATTTTGCATTCACTTTTATTTTTTCATTAGCGTTTTTGTTTCCGTTAGGTATGACATGACAAACACGATATTTATTATTTATACAGTTATACGCTTATTCCAGGGTTTTTGCATTGTAAGTGTAAAGTACTGATAGTTTTGCACAATAAGTAGTTGAGTGCTCTGGGCATAAAGTCTACTATGTAATGTCAATTCTAAACGTCAATGAGTCTACAAAATCATTAATATAGTAATAGAAATCTCGGTCATTGAGAACAAATGGTTGTGCAAAGGGCTGGGAGTCCCTTTGTGCACAGATGCTGCATTATAGAGTACATACGTATTTTTGTTTACTACCCTCACAATTTGAACATGTGTGGTGGGTACACCGTATGGTGTAATAGTAGATCATATCCTACGAATGTACATTTTTTGTCAGGTTGTATAATTGTATCGTCATCGTCTCATTATGTATCTATATTTATCTCGCAGGTGAATGGGTCTCTTATATGTACCTATATTTATCTCGCATTTCGTGCCCGCCATTTGAATAAATCAATATCATGGTAAATAGTTTTCGAATGGAAAGCTTTAATATAAGATGCTGCAGATTCGAACCCCTTCAATTGAACTTCGCTGTTTATTTTTCAATTAAGTATCATTTAAAAGTTAATCAGATAATTTTCATTGGAAATCTTAATATTTCTTTCATATGGATTCTTTGGGTAAATTGCGTATCTACTAGTAATATAACAATAAAGTTTTTATATAACTCAACAATATATCAACAGAAATATTTAGCCAGTCACTTTTATAAGGCTACAGATAACTGTGGTTTTACAAACAGGGATTCTATATCTCCAGACAAATAAATCACTTCTATTGTCTCAAAGGGTTGACAGTTATTATGGATACCTATCCGGCATCCCAACGCATGCGTAATGCGAGTTGCGGCTCGAGTAGACAGTCCATGTTTCGATTATGCTAATTAACCTTAGTTTTAAATACTTCAATCAATAGAGCTAGGCATAATTCAGATATTGAAATATAGCAGTATGAGCACAGAGCTAATATGTTAGCTAATACTTACTAAGCCTTTACAGAGAATAGCATCAGCAGTAATATATAACAAAAACACAAACATAATGTTAAACGCTTTTGAATTTCCTGATTATTTTAAAATTGATTTTAAAGGTTTGTTTAGTAAACAAATTGTACGTGAAACTAACCTTTGAGCATAACTGGTGCCGGCTTCTGGCTGGTTTTCGTCTGTGGGGTAGCAGTGTTGTGCCGGCGGGGGCTGCCCACCCTGCATGTAGAAGCCTCCAAGGCCCACGGCTCCCAGCGGAGTCCTTCGGCCCGGCACCGACTGCGGGGGCGAGTGTGACTCCCCGACAGGCACACCATCCCAGCTCCTTCGCCCCTCCATTGTAAACTAGTGCATAACACTGGCCGGTCGAAATAAAAAAGAAATTAAATTTTGTGTGAGGAACGCCAGTCAGCCAGTGACGTTTTTTACACTGGCTGGTTAGGAATTTAGATTTAAAAATGGAGCGCCATCCAGTGACGTTTGTTTGAGCGGGCGCGTTGACAGACAGTGCAGCGGTGCCGAGAAGCGGTCCACAATCGATCGCGGCACGCAGCTGGGGTGCGCACCCCTCATCTCGGAGTGAGCATTGTTCCGAGAGGCGGTGGGATTTCGCCCGATTGCGGCCGACCGCCGCGCCGGCCGATACGCGGACAGTGGTTGATTTGGATTCGTATTAATTATGCTTGAACTCGATGTCTATATTTAAAAATTAATAAGAAAAATAAACTTACTTAATTTAATGTAAAAAAATATTTTCATGTTCATACCTTTTTTAAATACATTATTGTCAATATTTTAATCGTTCAGCATTTCTTCGGCTCATTATTTAAAAATTTCTTAATTGATATTTTCAACGAAACAGAGATAATTATCCAGTTTATTTACAAAAGAAAAGTAATACCTACAATTATGGTGGCAAACAACCGTGTTAACAGTCTGGTCGTAAGTAGTTAGATACCATAGCATAGGTATGGACGTTTGCAACCAAGTGTGTCAAACGAGTGTCCATTACCATCACCATCTATGTACCATATTTACTTGCAAATAAACAAATTGCATTTAATTGAATCGTTATTCATCATTCGGAGGGTTTTGTCGTAATCTCCACGCTTGACAGGTGTTGGAGATCGCTGTGTTTTAAATACATAACAATAAAACGCTGCCTACAGTGCTACGCTCATTGCTCTACGCTGGTCTACGGCGGTCCTACTAAGACATTAATTAACCCTCCCTAAGCTGCGGCGCGCGCGGGCGTGTTGTGGTGCGCGTGGGGTTGACAGGTCCAAAAATACAAAAACCTGACTCGGCGCTTAATTTAACCCTAAAAGCCAGACATACACTTTTTAAATTGCTAATCATAGCTTTTTTAAAGACTGACATATTCTAAAAGCCGAAATAAATATCATAATGAAAAATATTTTATTTATTGAAGATGTTCCGGACACCTGTCAACCTTGCGCGGACCATTTCAAGTGGCATAATTTGTCCCCCCGCGGTTTGCTTATCGCGTTCAGTGAAGCGCTTATACTTACTGAATCATATTAAAGTTGGGTTTTTATCGAAAGAAGACGTTCAGGCGTGCTTATAATGTAAACATTTGTGCCCAAGACTATTGCTGTATTACATCTATTACCATAGCTGGGCACGTTTAATCAACTAGTTTACATCGTTAATCGCTAATCCGTCAATAAAAACTTCTTTAAACGTTATAGTGTTATATTTATAAAGATTTAACGGAAGTTAACGCGAAAATCTGTTGGTTTGGATTATCATTCAAAAGAGCGTCTGTAGCCGGGCGGTTGAGTATCCAACTCGTAAGCGAGAGGTCATCATCATCATATCAACCAGAAGACGCCTACTGCTGGGCATAGGCCTCCTCCAGAGATCTCCACAAAGGCCGGTCCTGTGCCTTGCGCATCCAGCTGGCACCCGCGATCCTTACCAGGTCGTCGGTCCACCTTGTGGGAGGCCTACCCACTCTGCGTCTTCCGGCACGTGGTCGCCACTCGAGAACCTTACTGCCCTATCGGCCATCTGTCCGTCGAGCTATGTGCCCTGCCCATTGCCACTTCAGTCTGGCAATCCTTAGAGCTATATCGGTGACCTTGGTTCGCTTATGGATCTCCGTCCGATCTCCGGAAACGAAAGGGTACCGGGTTCGAATCCGCTGCGGCCATGTACCAATGACTCTTTTCTGAGTTACATTACATTAGTTGAATTCTAGCCGATGCTCTTACGGTGAGGGAAAACATCGTGGTAAAACCTATAAATTAAGGCAACTAAATTTGTAACCATGATCCATCCATGATCAATCCAATCTGGTCAGGTTCCCCTGGTATCAGATGGTAGTCACTCCACTGTAATTACCTGATCGCCAAATCCTGGATCATGGTCAAGGCGGACCCCGGGCCCTCGTTCTTGACAGCATAACCTGGACATTAATGCCAAATGATTATTTTTACATTTTTATCATTCAAAAGTCAAACTAAACTTAATAACTCAACTCAATTATCTCAATTAACGATTAACGGATTAACAGTTTTGTGCTCAGCTCTGTCTATTACATAAAGGGTGGGATTAAAAATGTGCAGGTAACGTCGTTCTTAAAGAACTTGTTTGTGTAATATGCGTAGCTCGTAGAACTCACCGAAAACATTCAAATTACTAAGTACCTAAGTAGTAGCTGTAGTAGTTATCTAGGCCAGTCGAAGTACATAAACATTCTACTTAACAGGATCGGAATTCCAATAAAACAATCGAGAACTCCGACAGAGCCAAATCCTTTTAAATCCGACTCATTGGGTAAAAGGCAGCATAATATATATGAGCCCACCAAAAACCAGTATAAAAGGAGATAACATTGCTATGCGGGGCTATAGGGATGCTAACTCATATATATTGGTTTTGGGTAGGTTGATGTGGCTGCCTCCCGTACTCCACGAGCCGATCGCACGTTACAATAATCGTCAATCATCTCGCCGTTCAAATCGCTCGCCCGTGGAATAAGCCCCGCTATATCTCATGGCCTTATTTCGATGAAATTAAAATGTTATCGGGCTTTAAACCGTTTGTTTTGCAAAGGTCGGTATTTTGGTGAGATTTGCCCGTTATTTAGGTAGCCCGCGCGTGTATTTTGTACACGTGTAATGGATGTAGCTGTGTGTTAAGTATTTTTATTAGAGATGAAACACATATCCTTGTACTGTCCGGTATTCGGCTTATCCGGCCATAATTTACCATCCGGCCGGATACCAAAAAGTGTGTTAATATCCGGCCGGATACGGGATAGCAAAAATGTATGAAAAGATCATAAAAGTGTTTCTAAGCACTGTTGATTATGTACGTTCTTAAATCGAGGGCTACTTGATGGTGACAGACACCGTCGTGGTCTGTGGGACGATGGAGCACATGCCCAAACCATCATCGCATTCTCCATCTTCAACTTTCTCGAGGATGTGTGTGACTTTGTAACTTCCACGAATGTAGACATTATATACTTTATCCTACGACACATGCTGACAAGCGTAACATGCGTATTTCTGTCGACTGTAATTTTGACAAGTGTTGTTTATTTTAATAATGTAGTGTAATAATTTTTCCAATTCAATAAAGGTAATTATACCGGATTTCTCTCATCGTCGTTCTCTCTATTTATATAGGGGTAGTATACGATGTCGTTTGTCTTCAGTTTAAGGAATCTTTCATTGACTGTTCTCCATTATTATGGAGGTTAATGTGTAAGCCCGTAAAACTACGGATCCGTCTGAGGTGGGAAGATCTGTTAAGTTATAATACAGTCTTCTAATTTTCCACCCCATCATCACAGCTTTCACAAAGTTGTTCAGAGACAATGTCCCGGCTATCCGGCTATCCGTCGTGTAGACTGGCCGTATATCGGGTTTCCGGCCATACAACTATCCGTTTCATTTCTAATTTTTATATTCATTTTCTCAGTTACCTATGTATGTTAACTGTATATCTGTTTTCGGCAGACTTAATATACCGCCGCAGATAAAAAGCCAAAACACCGCTAAATAAAAGTATGAAAAGGTCCGCTACACGAACTGAACACCATCGCGGGCGTCGCCGTTGAACGCCGTTGAAGTCCTTGTCATGGACGTCCGGGTAATTAGTCGACGGCCTACGGCGGAACACTGCGTACCGTCTATTAAGTGGTGGACTCTGAGCAGCAAGAGCCAGGAGTTCATGGAGGCAGCCGAAGGTCTCGATTGGAGCCCAAAGGGCGAAACCTCCAATGAGCTCTGGTGTCACTATCAGAAATCCACCCTCAAACTCGGACGAACGGTACTCGGCACGTCTAAAGGTGGCCGACGATTTGACGAAGGATACGGGATGGTGGAATAGTGAGGTGCAGGAAGCAGTTAGGGACAAAAAAACATGTTTTAAGAAATGGCAGCACAGTAATCACTATCGGATAAGGAAGTTTACTTGGGAACAAAGCGGCGATCTAAAATGGCGGTCGCAAAAGCGTGGTTGGCCCAGCTGGCTCCGCTCTATGATGCGTTGGATTCAGTGGAAGGGCACAAGTTCTAAGCGTCTACAAGCTGGCAAAATCGCAGAGTCAAGCCAGTCTGGATGTGACAAAGTGTGTTGCCATAAAAGGTACTGACGGCGTTTTGCTAACAAGCTCAAAGTTTATTAAAGGCCGGTGTCAAGTCCTGAATTTCTGCAGCTTGGGCCAAATGGCGGGAACTCACGGCGGTCATGTGACCTGTGACCCTAAAATCCCTGTCAAGCTCAAAGGGCACAAGAGTATAATTAGACCGGTGATGCTCTATGGCTGCGAGACATGGTCAGCACTGACGAAACACGTTCGCGAACTCCACGCCAACGAAATAAAAATGCTGCGGTGGATGTGCGGTGTGGTGGAGTTACGCGACTCGATCGAATACGTAACGAGTACATCCGTGGCAGCCTTGGCGTAAGGGACATCGCAGATAAGATCGAGGAGGCTCGTCTGCGCTGGTTTGGTCACGTGTTGCGTAAGCCTCAGGGATACGTGAGAAATAGGTGCCTGAACCTGCCGGTGTCAGGAAAGAGGCCTCGTGGGCGACCCAAGAAGCGATGGATTGACATCTCTGAGTCGGATGCGAGAGCCAACGGCTTTCGACGCGAGGATGCCAAAGACCGGGCGAAGAGGAGAAAAAATTGTAGGAAAGCGGACCCTGGCAGAGGCCGGGATAAGCGCTAGGACGACGATGATGATGACATTGGGTCACTCACATTTGGGTCATTTGAGTAGATACAGCATTTAGCTGTTTTTCTAGTGTTTCCCTCGTAGTTATGTATTAGCTAACTCTACATAACTTAGAGTTTATTTTATTCGTGACCTTTTAAGTGAACTGTCTGTATATTTTGCTATATCCGACATACTTAGTCGAAAACAGCAACATATTGCATTTTTATTATCTTGGGAGGCACACGGTCCATGTGATGGAAATCGGCTACCGTCGTCAAAGACATAAGCACTCTAAGAAATAAGATAACATTCTTAGATCAGATCTCTATCAAATTATTGGTATTATTGCCTCCAATGAGGCAACGCAGCCATATTTTTGGGCACCATTATTATGATGAAACCATGATCCAATCTGGTAAGGTTCCCCTGGTAGCACGGAGGTCAGATGGTAATCGCTCCACTGTAATTATCTGATCTGTTAAATTCTGGATCATGGTCAAGGCGGATCCCGGGCCCACGTGCGCGAGGGCACAGCCGGGACATTTACGTCAAGATGATTTATTATAGGTCAAATTATGTGTGCACCTAACAAATGTTGTTGTTTTAATTATTGGTTCAAGGGTGAAATAAAAGTGCGATAGTATTTTGTTACAAGGAAACATTTAATTATAAACTTAATAAGTATAAAATATTTACAGCTTACACGATCAGTTCCGACTTCTTTTAGTCTTCTTTACAATCAATTATTACACAACATGCCCATTACTACAAGTATAAAAGGATGGCTACGTAGGCCAGTAGCAATAGCGAGAATATATTTTAGTACCATGTCTCATTAACCGTCATTGTCAACTCGAAGCAACACAAATACGTTTCAAATATAATTATTTATTGACAAGGTCACGACATGGTAATAAAATGTACACTTTAATAGGCAGTTTATGGCTAACTAGGCCTATCCATTTTTACTTAACTTTTTTCTAAGCCCAGCTTGCACCAAATTATTAAACACATTTAAGAATGAAGTTTAACGTCATTTCGTACGAAATTTTGTGTTTATCTTAAGCTTAAATGCATAACATAAATGGATAGGCCTTGTCAGCAATCCACTTCAACACACCATTTTTATAGAGATTTCTGAAATGTTTTACATTCATAATTTAGTTATAGGTAACTACTTAATTATGCAATACAGACTTCCTCCGCCAGAGCTTTGCCTAATATTACTATTTGACTAGTGTGGTATTGTACCATGATTCGTACAAATACTAAAATATTACGAGCGGTAAAAATTCCGGTAATTATGTACATATGTCTAATAACTCCAATTTTATTCCAGTTTAACTTCAGAACCAATCTTTCCATAATATCCAAATGTCTTTTCACAGCCTTTAATCCTATGACTAGAAGATTGTTTAACGAGTTTTTTTATTTAGCACGTTACACCTAAATTTGCTCGTTCCAGTAATTGGATATACATACATCATAAATAATATCCAGCTTATAGAATTGTTATAATATGCAAAAAATCCACCAGTATTAACTTAATTAATATATTTAACCTTATTTAGCTAATGAGCTAGTTGTGGTCATTAATATATAGACATAAAGTTTACTGGATTTTTCATAACAAAGTGATGTTCACCATTTATAACAATCAATAAGAAATAAGAAACAATTTCTTGTTCATATTTTCTTTCCTATCTATGTTCTTCTGGTTTCTATTTACGACTTATATGATATAGTAATACTGTGTATAAGTATAAAAAAGCTACAGCTTTAGTTAAAATAATCTCAACCTTTCTGACAGAATCTGATGTGCTTTAGTTTGTACATAAATTTAGATATGTACCTAATGCAGTATAAAAATCTAGCAGCAACGATCAAGGTTCTGTGCATAGAAAGGAGAAGGTTCTACATAAAAAGTGAGAAAGTGTACTATCCTATAGTGTCATATTTAACGACAGTTTAGTTCAACAAACGTTTTTAAATTACACGAGATGATTAATTACATTGTTTATCAAATATTTTTGGTAGGCTATCTACAATAATTATTACATATAAATATTTAGCAAATATCTTATTGGCACGAACAATTAAGTAAGTAGGTATTTTTTTATGTAAATTTGGTGCCAGTTATTGTCCCAAACCTATACTAAATTAGTACTTATAGCTTTTACCATAAGAAATACCAGCAAATAAAATTTAATTAAGATGGATTTAATTTAATTATATTAGATAATATTAATCTTTAATTTAGGTAACGTTGACTTTCACTTTGGTATTGCTTTGGTAAAATAATTGGCTAAAATATCATCAAGACCTTAATTCAAGAAACTAAGAGTAAATTGGAATTGTATAATAGGTACTTACATAATATAATTAGGTAGCTACATATTATTAAAATCCTAAACTATATATCATTGCGTGGCTCTCTAGAAAATTGTCCTTGGTCCATTTGCCTTCGCCAGTTCTTCATTCACAATCTCCGCAAACAATTAAATTAGGAACGACATCGTTGACTAGAATTCTTTGGTTTAGATGTCTGGGTAAACTCCTCAAAAACACATCACTCCGACCCATTATGCAAAAAAGCTCATAATTACAGTTCCACCATTAAACTCATATGATAACGAAGCGGCGCGAAAAGATGACGTAACAGGATCGCTAATGAACCACTTCCTCCAGCACCGCTCCCACGCAGCAGGGTCCTAAAGCCCGTAACACGTACAGGCACTTTAACACAAAGGTATCTCGTATCTAAAGGTTTCACACAGCGGCGGGCAAAGGCGTGGAGGTGGAGATGCGAATTGGGACAGGCAGGCAGGCGAGCCAGCCGGCGAGACATCAGCGCGAGCGGTGCGCGGGCGTCTGCTGCTGTCAGGGCGCCGCTGCCGCCAGCGCGGGCCGCGACGGCGGGGGCACCCGCGGGCACGCCACCATGGACCCGCTGCGGGGCGCCGGCGTGTTCGTGTTGCCGCCTGGAAGAGAGCGTTTTGTGTTATCAAAGGTGTCAGTCATTATTATCTCCCTGTCTTAGTGGAGTAGAGGGCCATATTTTTAAAACCGCTCACATCCTCGTGAGCGCTCGCCTTCTAATGCGTATATTTTCTATCTCTAGCTACTTACTACGTGTGTGAAAGAGATAGGTAGCGCACGCGAGCGCTCGTGTGGATGTAAGGGGTAACAAAAATAGGGCCTCAGGTACAAAATGTGCCTATCCTCAATTTAACCTAGCTCTAGCTACCTTTTAACAAATTCTGGTGGGAGTGAAATAGTTTAAGTTGGTCTAAATTACCCTCTACTGATGAAGAGGAGGTTCAAGTGGACTTTAACGGTTTGTCTACAATATAGATGTCGATAGTTTTAAATATTATGGGTATAGAAATTCGTAATTTCTGCGCAGGCGTGTACAGCTAACCTAACCTACCCTACACTACACCACACATATCACCCCAGCCTCCCAACTCACCTATTAACGAGCCGAGCATCTTAGTGACGGAGAACTTGCGCGTGCGCTGCGGTGCGCGGACTTCGCTCAAGAGGCGGTCCACGCAGCGGTACAGGTCGCCGGAGTTGTCAGCGACGCTCGCTTCACTGAAAGAGGCGCCGTGCGACGCGCTCACCGTCTGGCCTTCCTTAGTGGACACCTGGAAACAAGGGAGGGCTGGTGTTAAGAGAAAGTCGTCCTTGTTGTAGAAGGGTACCTATAGGTAAATAAATAACTATGCGTTGGATTTCGATATTCTTTCTTAAGTAATTTGTAACTTCTAGCTTAAATTCCGAAAATAATTAAGCGTAAAAGCTCGTTAGGCTAATGTAATAATTACCAAACCAACAGTAATAGTAGTTAAGGTTGTCTCGGTTAATGTTAATCATTTTTCGTACCTTGGATGTTTTTGTATCACTTTAACACAGCCTAATACCGCCTCTCATAATATATAGCACACTTGTATCATAATGTACTATTATGACGCCCCGGCTGGAGAATTGCTAATTAAAGATTTTAGGTCACCGAGCGCCTAAAATCGCGCGGACCAATTAACAATGCATGTATGTTTAATTAGAATGACAACATTTTGTAACACCACCAGACCTTTGTCTGACCCCGTTATGTCAAAGTCGAAACATTACCCGAAGTATGTTAACCCTCGGGATAATTTACTCAAAACAGAAGTTAATTTTCTATACTCATAAACTAAGGTTTCCAGATTTGTGCTTTTGTGGAGCGAGTTAGTTTACTCAAGTACTTATAGGGATTCGAGTATCTATTACTACCTATATATTATTTGAACAGTCAAGTTGTCCTTTTCCCTTGTAATGTTCTCGACGTTGAAATGTTGGCATGAGAGACTGGTGTATGTAGTGTCTCACAATACCTCGACAGATACGCCAAACTTGGACAATGTGGCTACCTATCAATACCACAACCAGACAACTGTCTTCTTGCCATTCAAATAGTTCCACATCATCTACTCGTATCTAGGTAGGTAGAACAACTAGGTACTCGGTACTTGTTTAGGTACATCAGCACAGAATACTAATATTAGAATAGACCGTTTATTGGACTTTGTTTCAAGTTAATAAGTCCGATCATTTGCGGGCTCCGTGGGCAGCAAAATATTCAGTGTTCTTCCAAAGCTTAATATGATCTTTATCTAATAATGGAAAATATAATTCAAATTATCGGATTAGGATCATAGTTTAAACGCATAAATTCATGTTTATAAATGCATACTCTGCATATAGGTATTTTGGCAAGTGTAGAGCAAATACTCCGGTATTATTGTTTAGCTACAAGGCGTCGGAAGGTCAGCGATCACGTTAGCTGGTCAACTGTTCTAGAAATAAGCATAGATGGTAAAGAAATAAGTACTTTCATCCATCAAAACCAATCCAATCAATCAAGCTTGCTGCTGACCTCTAAATATCTACTGTAATAGGCGTCTACTCTACTGTAACAATTTATATCCAAGATTCGACTAAAGTCAACAGTCTATGGTAGCAGAGTACAATAATAGAAGTTAGTGATTGGCGATTTTGCGAAGCCCACGTAATTTGATTACTCGGTTACGTAACGCCTGTTTCGAGTCCAGATGTCCTAGTCAGGAAAAATTCAAGGGCACAAACAATTGAGCTCTTCCATTAGCCGGGTAACCCCTATAAAAAATTGTTTGCAAAAAGAGACACTCACAAACCAAAGTTTGAAATTGAGACAATTTTTTTCGGCGAAATAATCACTAAGAGCAATTTCATTTGCCAACCTAAGTAATTTACTTTATAGAGTATAAAAAGTAAAAACGAGTATTTATATAGGTATCTATTTATTTTGTATATTGAATTTAAGTGTAGCTACTGGAACAAAATCTCTGCCTACCCTTACGGCAAAGAGACTGTCGTGTGTTTGTGATGTGTTACCTAATAGACAAAAGGAAGCAAAGGCAAGACTAACCTGTCTAAGGTGGTCCAAATCAGTCTTGTTTCCCATGACAGCGAGGGGCATGGAGGCGTGGGAGGCGGCGCCGTGAGCCGGACTGGCGCTTTGAGGAGCCTTTTTCAGGGTATTCAGGACTTCTGTGGCATACTCGAAGCTGGCACGATCCGTCACCGAGTACACTAGCAGGCACGCGTCAGCCCATTGGATCTAGAACAAAAGAAATGAAATGTAAGTAAGTATAGAATTATAGCAAAACTAGCGGTCCAGCGGCTTTCACCCGCATGCATTTATAAACTCTGCTAACCGTGGGATTAAGGGGTATCAAGAACATACACAGAAAGAGTGTAGCTTCCTTATTAGTGAAACAATTTTCGAAATCAGTTCAATAGTTTCGGGCATTAACACTATCCCTATAAATATAGGCAAATGACCTCAGCCCAAATGACTATTATAGCCAATGTTTTTACAGCCCATCTCCTGACAGTGTAGCTTTACAAAAAGATGCGCAACTGAAACCCTGGATTTCATGGATAGAATTTCGGGCGCATTTTTTGGAAAGCAAAAAAAGAAAAGAAGCGACATATATTTTCATCAGAAGAAGGTAAACAAAAACTACGAACATTGACGACCATATGCTCTACCGCTTTATGAAGACGTAATTAAAACTTCCTAAGATCTAGACGGCTGGGCGAGATCAGACAGAAGAAAAAGGAGGCACGAATGTGATTAATTTGTGAGTTGGAGCCAACATTCCCGGCTTAAAATTAGCCGCGGAACGTTTCACGGGCGCTCCCACGCGGCCCGGGCCCTGATTGGCGTATTGCTCAGCCCGCTACTTAAGCAAAATTCTCCTCATTGTTAAATTCACAAGACGCAAACCAGAAAACGTCAATGGACAGTCAGAAATAGTTTTGAAAAACTGAGCTTGTTTATCCAACCCGAAAGCGTGGGGAGCTAGCTAGATCTGTTAAATAAAAATGGTTTGTTATTGAAATTCGCGCTTTGTAGTGAGTATATGCGATTAGATTACGTATTCATAGTCATACTACCGTTCCTGGGTTTTGCCAACTGATTTCCTGTTTAACGTTAACCGTTTCCTTTTATATCTGCGTTCGTAACATGCCATTACGGACTGCAGCACAACTGAGACGTTACGTCAACCAGTGCGCACTTTCCGATTCCTTTGCCGTTATAATTTTACGTAATATTACTATAGTCTTCTTTTAACGTAACATTATAACATTCCTAAGGAAATAATTTAATGTAAATTTCAGATTTAGCATATTATAATGTAAGTCTTCCTTCAGTTATTGTGAAATCCACATACTACACTGTTCAGTATTAGCTAAGCAACATTGTATAGACTCTTTGCGACGACGATCGTCGCGAGGGTGCCAGACGTCTATCCGCGAAGCCTTATTAAGAGAGTATCTATTACATAGCTCCGTAGGTAGTTATTGATTTGTCTGGTCTCCGAGCACTCGAGGATAGCTATTGATTAGTCTGTATACCGAGACTTCCTTCCCTTCCATTCACGCCACCGCCCACCGCCGTCTGGCGACCGGATGGCAACTTGTTGCCAAGTCTATGCTCTGAACCGGTTCGCGCCCGCACCTCGCACGGCGACACAGCCAATAAACATACCGCCGCTATCATTAGCCGTTATTTATCTCGCTATCATCAAGATTTGCGTAAGTGTACCCAACTATTTCTCCCGTGAATCACATCGCCATATTTCAGACCAGATATCGGTCTCGATTGCGACCGTTGACTCGAAAAAATGCGATAGCAAACCCAACATAGCGTGAGATCGTCTCGGGATCCCGAGTTTACCGACTACTATTAATGTGGCGCACTGTAAACAAAACAGTGAGTCATGTTGCACGTTGCAGGTTACTGGAGCGACGGCGCGGGCCACATTTCATGGCACAAGCATTATATTCGGGAATATTAACCTAGATGTAGGAGCATGAAGCGGGTTCAGATTGCGCATAATACTTGTTTTGTTTGCGGAAGGATCGGCGGCGGCCGTTTGCGGTGATTTGTGCTCTCTCCTCCGCACCTGGCTGCCTTTATCCGGATTTACAGGAACTACGTAAACTGCTCTACTCCATTGTTCAACTGAACTCATTTCGCTAATCTGTTTTTGTAACAGATATCGTTTTGTAGTGTACTGAGTTTACGTTGAGAATATTTTACGAGCTGACTAGATTAACGAAGCGGCTACGTCTCGGAGCGTGGTTTTAAATGAAGCGCGTTATTTCCCACAGCATGACGGCCTCGCGTTTCTGTCGTTATGTTTACTGTTGCTGGGCGTCCCTAATCTCCCGTGATTTACTAAGTGTATCATTGTTTATACAAACTGAGGTCGTCTTGCAAAGGGTCGTTTTAATTCGTGAAGGTGAGTGAAATAAAGACAAGGCCCATCATCAACTGGAAACCTATAAACATTCATCAGAAGTTTCAGCGGCAATAAAACGTAATATTGAGCGCTATTTCTGGTTGTTTGAAATATAAGACTGGCTTGTCGGTCAAAGCGAAGGCTGGCGCTTTATGAGCTTAATGCTCTACCGGTGAGTAATGAAGAGCTTTAATTAAGTTTGTTCTAATTTAATCTTACTGATTACACATCCCAATATACAATGTTTGATAAATTATAGTACCTACTATTGTTAAGATATTATTTAATTACCTGTTCAGCTGGAAACTTGTCAGAGTTGGTCCCAGAAACGTCAATGACCTCCAGTTCTATCGACGTACCATTTATTGTCACAGTCTGTTTGTACAGGAGATCTGCAATGGAAAATTAACGTTAATAACATTCAAAATTGAAAAGCAATGTGTTATATCGGAAATAAAAATAAAAATTAAGAAACCAACCTGTATTTGAATGATATTCGCCAATATATCTTCTTGTTAGGTATCGGACAATCAGAGCTGAAACAAAGGAAAGATAAAATGAGGCAAATAATTTATATTTTCTACAACTACTCGACTGACAAAGATGTTGAGGTTTGCGGCTTTTGTTTTTATTTATTCTTCAAGACGTAATCAATGTTAGATATTGAATGAGCTTTACTAAATTGTTTTTTATCCCCTTCTTGTGGAATGAATCACAATTTGATTCACTTGACCGATTTAAACATTGAGTTCAGTGTGTATTGATTGATCCGTAAAGCCCACGGAATGTTGGTTAGAAAAATAGGGTATTCGCCACGATTACATCACTAAGCTAAGTGGAATGGGTCGCTGATGCTCGGTCAGTTTATGTAATGCCTGTAATACCATCTAGGCCGCGAATTGGTGGCCAATGTGCTCGGGTGGTAGAAACATAATTCGGTTTCCAACTTTCCATAGGTCTCTACAAATATTTTATTTATATCAGAGTCTTTTTGTATTCATCTTGGCAACCAAAACGTACACGTGGTAAAATTGAATTTAAATTGAACTATAAAAGCGTAACCTAAAACAAAATGATGAGTAGAAAAAGTGAAAATAATTTCTCCACATTTTTGTAGTCCATTAGATTATGACAAGCACTCAAATATTTAGGTTACGAGATGTAATCAAGATACCTACAGACAGACTTTGGAATGTCTATGTGAATATATGTGTCACATTATGAGAATGCGGGCATACTTTAAATCTGGGATAGGTTGGAATGTAATCAGTATGTTCGTATCTACTGAAAAAATACATCGTAAATAAAACGTGAGGTACAAACAAGTGCCAGTTCAAAATTTGAATTACATATGGATTTGTGAGATACAAGCCCGTGCTTCAGGGGACGTGGTTAGAGAGTAGACCCCCAGATGGTAATAGCTACATAATTTCACAGGTGCCATTTAGAATTATTTAATCATTTATTCATTAATCATTGTCGGCGATAAATAATGCTCATGGGCTAGTTTTGATATCGTATTTACTAACACTGCGCAATTGTTTTTAATGACACTTACAAAAACGCTATACGAGAAACGACACACATTATTGTCGTCGCCATTGTTTTCCCCTATCCCATGCGAATGTTTTCGTGGCACCGTCCCAGAGTTGTTTTATTTCTGTGAGGGGTTTTTTTTGCTCTTACCGGACTTGCCAACGCGAGAGCTCCCGATGACGGCGACGCGAACGCGCGGCGTATTGCTGCCGTCCTTCATTATCACCCAGCCGATCTGAAACAAACATAATATTATTATTACTTGCAATACATAGACATTTGTTGTATTTATAAATTTAAAGTCGGCATCACAGAAGCGGCCCGGTCTAGCAACGTGCTTGCGACCGATAACAAAAGTTAAGCAACCCACGCCAATGCCGGTAACTGGATGGGTGACCGTTTCGTACTTTGAGGATAAACTAAGCACCGCAAGAAGCTCGCCACTCGTTAGGTGTTCCTCCATTATCGTTGCTGAAGCTAAGTTGACCATGGCCTTCTATTGGGGACCATGAGACTGGTTGAATAGTCTAGGGAGCCGATTACCATCCTGTGATGGTATATTATTATTATTACAGTCTGCTTCAAAAGCAGCTAAGAGAACACCTATTCAAAAGAAACCTATTCTCGTAAACTGTGTCCGTAGCGAAATGGACTTTATTCTGTGGAAATTAGGTTCAAATTTTGATGCTGACTGCACGTTACGTCCACATGTGAGTAGTCGTCAGATATTGTTTCCAAAGAAAATAAATGCACGAAAGAAAAGGTTTGTTTATTTTTAGGTTGCCGGAAAAGACGTGTGATTTAGGAATGGCGTAGTTCGCAATTGAGATATCAAGAAAAAGTAGTTGGTATAATGAAGTAGATCTTCCTACTTTACTGCTACTAATACTTCCTATAAGGAAGTAGATTTAGATTTTAGTACCGTGGATTTCGTTTCCTCAAACACTTTCTACTATGACAGGAGTAGGTGCGCTCCTCCTAAGGGCCCGTTTAAACGTCGCCACTTACAAATCGCGTACGCGTCGCCTCCGCCTAGTCACCGCGTAGCGCCCGACCAGGAATCGCGCTTAAATCGCGCAGCGTACCATACACGCGCGGACGGTGACGCGGTGACTAGGTGGGCGCGACGCGACGACTGTGCGGGCGCGAAGCGAGCGCTGCGCATTTGTTTACAAATATAAACTTTCTGTCATTAGTAGCCAAAGTTGCATAAACAATTGGGACAAATCGCGTACGTCTGTATGGCTCTAAAGCCCAGTAGACTGTTCCGGACGTTAGATAATGTAAACAGAATTATATCTCAAGAGTAATAGTTTTATTTTCTTTAAGAGAGAGTTTGATATTCAGTATAATTGCGCGTACGCAGTATTGCCGCTTACGCATTGACATTGACGTTGTGACTAACGTCAGCGTCGACCGTTTATTCATAAACGGTGGTCATTTACGAAGCGTCCTGCAGTTCCAACCAAATTACTAACCAACCAATAACGCAATCGATACAAGCGTATCCAACTATAAATGAATAGGTCAGGTTCAAAATAGGGTAAATGCAGCCAAAAATTGTATCATATTTAGTGCCACTCATTAACCTCGTTAGCTCGCTTGACATTTCCGTTGGTGTAGGTGGCAATGTTCGCCTGTAATCTAATACAGGCATCTTCAAATAATGGGGAAGTATTATTCCATTACTCCATTGACGTACGAGAGTGGAAACGCGTGCATCTGCTAAGTTGATAAATGACCATCATCACGTATTCCTGGATCATGTTTACTCTTATCACGTGACTCGCGATAGGTACTGAATCCACCTATTATAATTAGTTGCCTATTTACGTAATACTGAGGCACTATTTCATAATGAGAATATTAAGTAATTAGTCTCTGCCTTCAGGAATTAGTCACAATACTTGGCACTATATTATGTTCTCCAAATAATCTGCAGTTTTATGGTCGTAGCTTGCAGTTGGCTCATGCTTGATGCACTAATTAGATTCTTTCTGCACGCCATTACTTTAGCTAGTTGTTGAATGCAGCCAAATGTTGGGGAGCTACTCGGTTTCTCTAATTAATTGTATAAATCAAATGTATCTTCGTCGCTTCTTTCTTCGATTGCTTCTTCTAAACTTCAACAGTTTACAGCAATAGATAGAGCGATCTCCGTAATCGCGCGGTAGCTGGTTACAATAAATCCAAGCAAACAATACACTATTTACCGGCCACACTCTGCTAATATTTGTGGACAGCATGCGTCAGCAACTGCCCACTAGTTGAATAACCCTAGAAAAGTGACAGCGGCTATGCGACCTGTCAGTTTGACAACAACGGCTGGTGTGCCAGTGAGGTATGTATTAGTCACTCACGGTCGAATAGCTGCGTGTCCGTCACCACTGCTTTTCCAGAGCCACTGTATTTTTGAGTCACATCCTCTTGAAGATAATGCGATGTGTTTCCAATAAATTCTTGAGTGACACTTCAAGTAAAATCTCAAAGTCGCTAGCCGTTCTCAGCTGCAGAACATCCATTGCTGCCGGTATGTAGTCACTATTCAAGAATCCTTCCGGCTCAGTGAGGTGGCCTGGCGCCTGCATATTGCCGCTTCGGTTTGGTGATTCTAAAACCTTATCTCGGTGGCCTTAGTTCTCCACGCAGAGTGGTGCCGGGCCCACTAGTAAATATTATAAGTATGTACACAAATGTCATGTCTTCACGGTCAAGTATAAGATTGAATATACCTTAATGATTCTGGTAATGGTCTTGAAAATAAACTACTGCCAGCGTAAGCTTTGACGCAAACCGGAAGGAACTTTAAAACTTTCACTCGATATACCCTTTATTTCACACTGTGTTACGATATTTAATACGACAGAATGAATGTTATTCTTGACGTTTTTACTACTTTGCGTACATACGAAAAAGCTTTTACGTAAATACTCAAATTATTACTTGTACTAGAGGGCACCTGTAATTGGCTTGTTGGTTCTAAAATAATATTTATTCTGTTTTATATAGCTGTTTGTACTCCAATAATTAAATAAAATATAAAAAAGGCCTCCAATCAGCTTCTACAAAGTTTATTAAACCACGTGAAATAAATATGAATACTAATTTTGATCAGTAAACAAGCCCATTTCGTTGACAAACAACATTATTAGTCCTGTAACTAAAAAAAGTAAAAAAAAGTTTTTTTTCCTATATACATATAAGTGTCTTTGGGTTCAATAAACATTAGCTCCTATACTGTGGAAGAGGCACTCTAACAGTTTACTGTTATGGCCTGTTAATGAGCTTTAAGCGACACCCACGTGGCCGAGCATTGGTCAGTGTCACTGGGATATTCTGGCCTTCGCGCGCGAATCGTGCATTATTTTTCTCGACGCGACATGGACGTTATTAATGATACCACATCGACGCCGACGTTTTCCGCACCCGCCGTGGCAGCGACGCCAATTTGACGGTTTATTTTATTTACAATCGGCGCCGGCTAATCGCTCCAGGCGCGCCAACGGGACAGCCGCAAGAAAACGCATTTTTAAAACATTAAGTATGTATTAAAATCCACACGACGTACTATCCATTTTTAATACGGCTAAATCTGGCCCCGTGACGTGTTCGCTGATATGAAAATACGTTCTCAAATATTTCCAGTAATACCTAATAGTTTGATTAATTTGTGAAATGGGATGGAAATGTGGCGGTGGCTATATCTATTTGTCGTACAACCGATAACCGTTGTTCACAAGCGGAGATCACGATTGGGCCCGTGGGAGTCCTGTTGCTAGCTGGGGGATGGTCTACGTCTATGCTGAATCCACTCAGTAGGATAAAAGAGAGACTCAGAAAGATGGAGAAGAGCACCAACGAGATAGCCGCAAGAATAACAGATGCATTTGTAGGTATAATTATGATTCACTAAGTCCAAGCCAAGACGAGTTATGCAATTTTAATATGGCTAAATGCAAACCCGTGACGCGCTCATAACATATAAAACACGTAAGTCCCATTTAGCTAGATACTTCAGTAGGTAGGTACATACTGAAGTATTTTTGGTAAAACCATTTTGATTAATATGTGATATAGTAGAGAGAAATGTTATGCCAAACCCACTTAGTAGAATAGTAGGTACCTGATAATATGTAATGCTACTGAAATCTAATCTTATTGTTACCACCAGCATTACGATATCGATATGGGCCAGTCGTCGAATTGGACCAATCGTGATATGCCCAGGTTGAAAGAAAATAGAGGTATCAATTCGGTTAGGTTAGTGTTTTGCCAAAGCGCCGACGAGCCCGTGAAACTTGGGGCACTGCAATGTTGAGCCGATATGTCGAATTGTTTTTTATACAAGACAGTGACAAACGGACATACGGGCTGGACTTCATTGTAAGTGGTAACTGTAGCCCATAGCATCTATTATTCATGCATTTTGCATTTGTGCATTTATGCACTAATGAATACCGAGGCAGTTCTCGATAGCCTCAATTTGACGATCGGCCTACGAAAAGAATATACATAAGCTCAATAACAGAAATACAAATTCCTATTAATGTTTATTTTTAGCGTGTTGTGTAATGTGATTCAAAGATCAATATTGCTTCCTTTGTTGCGTAGATGCTAGAGACATTGCATGTTATTAGGTTTTATTGCGTAGCGGGTTACGCTATGTTGTGTATTTAGGCGTTGTGTATTTGTTATTCGAAAACGGGGTGCGGGAAGGTCTCATGTGACCATCTCACATGAAAGCGTATATACTAAGCATAACATGCACCCAGATGCAACGTGCAATTCGCTGTATGAATTTACGTGAGTTTACACCAAAACGTATGCAGCGCATTCCATCTGCATGTGTTTAGATAGTTAAATTGAATACCAAAGCCAAGAGATCATTTTCATATTCATTGCATCTTTTTTTAGAATTTTAGTCACTTAGTTAATGTAAATCAACTGAACCACCTACATTGTTAGTCAATGTTGTATTAAGGCAATCATTTATGTTAATGTTTTTCCCTCGTAAAACCAAATGGTCGCGGCGGATTCCTAGAACGGCTGTCAATTAATTCGCCACCCTTTTTACGTGGGAGAGCGTCTGGCGGCCCATTGTAGCCAGTGTCATGACGTCACAAGGCCCCAAGCCTTGCTAACCTTGATACTTGAATGTTCCCGTTACGTGCGAGCATGGGCGACGGGCGTCTACACGCCGAAGGACGCGTCCTCCAACCGACAATCCCAAAGGATCATGGGACCTCCACGCGTAACTGTGTAAATACATCCATTATGAGGGAGATCATACGTTTGAAGGTCGATCGCATCGCCTTTCATCGGGAAAGGGCTTTGCAACAAGGGCATTTCGTACACAATCATGTTTACGGCCTTGGGGTCTCAAGTATAGGAACAACAAGGCCATTCAAAAGTATACCGCTAACGGTGTATGTTATCAGAAGTTACACGTGTACTGTTTGTATCTTGGGTAATTTTAAGGTAAATAAAATACCAAGATGTTGTCATACTCAAAGCCTTCTCACTCATCCTGTCCACATTATGAGATACGCTTCTACCACGATATTCAGAAAGTAGCGCAGTATTTATTTAGCACATTCCTCGTAAAAATTGACATCGAATGACCCATTCATTCGTCATGGTTAGACAAGTTTCGATCGTAAACTAAATAACTCCCAAACAAAGTGACTCATATCGTTTATATATTACAGATTATGTGGGTTTCCAAACCGAACACAAAGGACCCAGATGGAATGAGAACATTTCGAGTTGTAAATCAGGCGAGAACAACCAACTAGGTCATAATAAAACCACTGTACGGGCTCTAAAACTCAAATACCGCGTTTCATGGGCTACTATTTATTTACAAAACCCAATTGCGGTTTTATATTGTAGTGCTAAATATCTAGAATCCAGAATCGTGATTACATCAATGCTGAAACTAACGTTTGAGTCACTGGTAGCGTAGTTAGTAATGTAATACGTATGCCAAGCTGTTAAAGCTGGGTACTGCGGCTATAACACTATGATTCAACATACGTTCTCCGCTTTTGCTACTCGTATACCCGTATAAGCAACAACTTTTAGATAAACAAAATTTAACAACATCACAGACTACGACTTGTTTGAAAACTCAACCCACGAATAGGAACAAAGCAATCAAAATTGAATCAATTTATGGGGATTTGGTTAAAGGGAAAGGTTACCTACACCCACAGCTCGGTTAGATGTAGCAAGTTATAATAAACATCTAGCAATCCTTTGTTTTAAAGGCAGGTGATGCATTTAAGACTGGTATACATTTATAGCGTACAATCCGTAACATAAATCCTTTATTTAAAGTTTAATTTGGACGTCTCTATTTATTTAGTCCGCGTTAATGTTTGAATTTTAGTTTCTAACTAGATTCAACCACAAAACTAAATGAACGGCCAAATGTGGGTTTCTCTATAATAGAATTTCCGCGAATTCCGCCAGAACCTTTACCAACTTTACATAACTAATTAAGCTGTTTTAATTGTCAGTATGCTGACTGAATAAGTTTCCCACAAATTATGAAATTGTGAATTCTTCTGCCAAAAAGAAAATGTATTGCTATATAAATTATCGTTAGTACTTCCCATTCTTGTGTCTGTACACAGGATATAGGCACTTTTAACTTAGTCCATTACACACTTAAGTATAATGAAAAAGTTCTTGACGTTTTTACTTCAATCTTAGAATTATATATTGTCCAAAGTTTCCACCTATTTGCACTCAAATGAGGTCGGCGACCCCAAAGTCCGCGTACACGAAAGCTCTTAAAGTTTTATGGTAATACAAAAGCTTTGGATTGCTTTGCGATGTTATTACGGGTAACTTAATTAGTTTCTAAGAGAACTTGTGAAACCATTTTCTTTTACAAAGGCTTTTTGTCGGGGCTTTCCGCGATTTTCCGCTTTAATGTGACCCTTTTCATTTTGGTTGGTATGTAGCTTACCCTACCTTAATCTTGGAACAAAGTATTGCGAGGAATTATATTATCAAGGTCTACCTTTATTTGTATGCTTTTGCTTATCTCGTGTATTTACTTGACAATCTTCACAACCGTTCACTGCTGAATTTGAATTTCCTTTATAAAGGGAATTGCCATAGTCGCTTGAAAACTGACTAGAACCACGGCTCAACTTATTCTGGTTTTGCTAAACGATCTTGAATTGATCCTATTTATTTGTTCTTTGTCTCATACATTTACGTGGTTGCCTACTTCTGAAAATTACAAAAAATTATGTGTGACAATATGTAATATAATGAGAGTAATTACTTTTTTAAATATAGATTTCTATATTAGAGGGTTTTAGTTTATTATATTTAGTCTCATTGTCTCTAAAAACCCCATGAATTAATAATACCCGTAAGCCGTAAATTCCCGGGAAGGCCTAAATTTAGTAGGAATGAGAAGGGTTGTTTTAGTTTTGGTTGTAATTAGAATAATTCAAACAAAGTCACGTACAAAGGTATGAAGTACGGCCGTTGAATGTAAAGGGCGAGCCTTTGTTAACAAAGTTTAAATATTATCCAGGTATTTAGGTCATGGCCCGACGTGACCTGTACAAGCAAGTTTTTTCATATACCTTTGCGTCTAGTCCCAAAACAGCTACCTACGTCACGGCTATTAGTTCTACAAAATTATAGGCGAAGTTAAGGCAATATATATTTTGGTAACGGAAACAAAAATGATTTGTTGCAAACATTGTTGCACGCACTTGTACTTGACCTGTATTCGGTACTGTGTACGAAATTGTTCGGGAATACGTAAACTATTGTTCGAAGCGTAATTCGTCGCTTACGAAACACTTGGAGGTACGGGAAATGCCTAGTCAAGGCGGAGACCTTGTTGTTGTACCGGTACTATTAATAGGTGCTTGTATTGCGATATCTGTATCAACCGTACTCAATCAGTCAATTGCATCAAAAGGCTAGTTAATGTGTCTAAGCTTACCGCCGCTGCGTGCCGCAGCCTTCGAATAACAAATGTGCAGCCACCGAACAGCTATAAAGCTGTTCCATATATCTATAAAGCTATCCACATAAGTGGATACTGGACGCTTATAATATAAGGATAACGTCATTAATACAGAACCCTAATTTGCATAAACAGTTGGAATAGCTTTATGGATTGGTACGGGCTCTTACACAAACGCACAGTCTATGGATGTCTATGTCGGATGAAATCAATGATTCTAGCGAAGAGTTTACACAATGCTTTAAGACTCTAGGAGCATTCATTCGCTTGTTGTAAACAGAGCAGCGGCAACAACACATTCCTGAATTCCCGATTCGAATGCACAAGTCAATGCTATAAGTACCTCATTTAAATTAAGAAAATGAATAGGTTATCTTAGCGTATTTATTCCTTTATGAATGGCTTCCTAGTAATTATATAAAATAAAACCATTATTAAAACAGACGCCAACTTATAGTCTGGTATGGTTACAATCACACCTGTTATGAGTATATGCAGTCAACGCTAGTAAAATGCTGTATTTGATATTAGAAGCAAGGCGATCTTGAATAGATCAGCCTATAAATTAACGACCTATTTATCGACACGGGCAAACTTGACCCAGTTATGAACTCGACAATGCCACTTTTAACAATTTTAACCCAGTCATGTAGTTGCACAACATTCGTCTGAGTCATTTCATAAGATATTGTAGCCGAATATAAAATTAGGCTAATGAGGACTTTCAAGAGCATATACCTTTGGCCGTTATTATTCTTCTGTTGTCCTTCGCCCGAATATTGCGGCGACAAATCGTATTCGCTACATCAAAATCATAATAATGGTGATCATAAACATTACTTGGTCATTATAAATACGCGCCTTCGAATAACAGGACGCTCGTTAAAACACTGAAGAATTCCAAAGGTCGCAGCTGGCGTTAACAACTATGCACAATTTGTTCTTTTTTTCTTTGATTTTTTGGAATGTTTTCCAAGTCGCAAATAGGAAAATACCGCTAACAGAAGGCTACGGAAAGTCTATACGTAAACACGTGGTAGCTATGAATCGTGATGCGTAGCGTAAATCAATGCGTATGGGAATCTGTCTAAAATATGTAAAAAGTAATAAATCAATCAAAATTTCAGTTCAATCAAATTCTGTAAATTGGTAGCGAAAAAATAAGACGTAGAATCTAAATTTACCACTCTCCTGTGCCCTTTCTTCCATGAAATTAGTTAATCAACAGGTTTCGATACCAACAAAAATATTTATAGTAACTACTTACAATTAATTGTTTTTCACATCAACCGCAAAAGATTGCTTTAATAAATACGCCCTTTGAGCCCGAATATTGCCTCTATCAACAAATAAAAATTGGAGATCAAACATTGCTTATAGTTCCATTGAGAGACGAGACCAAAAGTAATGAAAATTTGGGAAAACAGCCTTTTCAGTCGACAAATACTTTATCTATGAATACTCGCGTGTAGATCAAATGAAAGATACCAAAAACTGCGAACAAAATATTCTTATATTAGATCTACCAGTAAGTACAAAGTTTTCCTACCGATAAATATTGTGTAACTCTGCCACAGTGATTTTCCTACAGTGCACCCAAGGACTGACGATGTACGTAGGTACGCGTATTAAATGAACCACATGCGAGTTTTCATACATACATATTATACACATGTGGGTTCAATGGTTTAGAGCTTTAAGTAATTCTTTCATAAATTAAGAAATTGCTCAATACTTCCAAATATTTAGGAGCTCATTGCGCATAAATCAGCTGGAGATTTTAAATTTGGCTTCGATACTTACGAATATGTTGATCTAGCTGAAAAAAGATTAGTTATTTACGTGTACGTACTAATCGTTAGCTTTTCTTGGTAATTTTTACGACGTATCGATGTAATGTGGGTGTCGGGTGTGACTCCGCGATCCTGGTTTTATGAGCCGTAAATCTATCTTTTTAACGTGCTATAAAACCATATGAATCGATTGGAGCTCTCGATAGTCATCTTGGCGTTAATGTACCAGTTGTGCTCTCGCACGCGAGGGCCCGGAGTCCGCCTTGACCATGATCCAGGGTTTGACAGATCAGGTAATTACAGCGGAGCGACTGCCATCTGACCTCTGTGACCCTGTTAACAGGGGAACCTGACCAGATTGCATCATTCAGATCAATTCAAACTCAGCAAGAGCAAAAAAAAATGAACTAACATCCTTTTCGTATTCTTACTAACTACTTGAATTTCAAAATTTTTTTTCAAAGGTAATTTTAAACTTTCTTCTTTTTTCCATATTGAAGTCAAAACCGTATAGAATATATCGGAGAGGGCAACGACTTTCATTCAATTCAGTCCAGCATTGGTATTTATATGAATGGACTCTTCACAGCACATCGGCTTACCCAATACCGCGTCTCTAAAGGAATGAACACTAAAAATAGATTTTCTACGAATACTCGATACCTTGCAACGCAGCATTTTACTATCAGCTTCAACACGAATTAAAAGTTATTTAACTTTGAATCGTTTGGCCCGGGCAGAAGTGGCATTTTTCAACGCCGTTTTCTATTGGCATTGTGTGTTGCGTAGGAAATCTCTGGAAATTGGCCGATTGATATGATAAAGACGTGTACATTCTACTGCGAAAAAATACGTAAATGGGTAAGAATGAATGTTTGTTAGTGTTTCACGCAAAACCTACTGAACGATGACAATTTCGATGAAATCCAGTGTTGTTGTATTCCAGAATTACACATATAAAGGCTGTAATTTATATCGAAATGTAATTTATTTAATGTATGTCTGTGCCTGCGGGAATATGACTTAATCGTTTTTAAAGCTAGTACTATCTAATAATAGAAAATACTTGTCACACCTTCTGCTCGTCAATGTCCAATTGTATCGTGAAATGTCACCGTAAAGCATGGCCTTGTTACCCGCAGGGAAATAATATTGTATGCAACTTCCCAAGGGAATAAAACGATTTAAATTTGGAATGTTAAAATTCGTTTGAAAACTCTTAGCGAATAAAGACTCTATTCGAAAATCACACGACTTTTAGGGTTCCGTAGGAAAATGATTGTAGATCACAGGATACCATCGACTACAATAGTACATTAGGCTTTATTATCCTAACTTAAGATTCAATTCAAAATTATTTAGGTTTATCGTTTTAACAACGATTTTGACCTTTTATCTTTTGCATAGCGCAACCGCGAGATTTAATTGGTGTATTATTCTATTAATACCGACGAGACTCATAGCAACGGAGCCGGAGGGCCGCTGGAAAAGTACGCGCAATTTATCTAGAGTGGCGGTTTGAGGGCTTACTCTGTCCTCTCAGATAATGAGGATATATGAGGGCTCGGGTTGATCCAACCGTGGCCTGTTCGCGGGTTATAATAATGAGTAAACATGATTAACACATCGCTATGTCATCGCGGTCATCGGTGACCTTTCGGACGCTGGAGCGCAGAGCTTCTTACAATCTTGATGAATTGAATCGTCACATCTTTGATCATCATCATCACCAAGTGGTCAATCCCTGCTAGGGTCCGATTTCTTGCTTTTTTTGTTGCACTTCGTCCGGTCTTCGGCATTTGCACGTCGTAAGCGTAATAGGATTGAGTAGAAACCAAGGCGGATTTGTTGATCACAATACATACGCAACTCGCTTTTCGCAAAAATTTGTCTGTTTCGTGGTACACTACGTGGAACGCATGTTATGATTAACTAACATAAAAATGATACGTCTTTTAAGCCATTATCGAATTTCATCGTCATAACCAGAAGAAAATCGCCCACAGCTGGATAAGGGGCTGTTGTTTTGAGATGACCTTATCGAACAGCCTCCCTGCTCTTTCCCACTCGCCTACGCCGCGTCTTCTTTTGCTTATGAAAGTAAGGCTTTAGCTTTCAGTTATGTCGACTAGGTTTTGCCTGTGACTTTGTTTCGCAACAATTTTTATTTTTTAATAATATGCAATCGGTATATATGTGAAAATTTTAAATCCTTCAAGAGCATAATGTAGCTTGTGGGGTGAACATCCAAAGAAACATGTAAACTTAAACTTACTATGCTTATGCTTTTAGTACAACTAGGGTAGAGTTAATTTATTTACTACCCTCATTGACTACCCCATTTTTGACGAAGCATGATTGTGAATTACATAGTGTTGATAGTTGTACTTATTATTTAATTATTTCGACATTTATTAACATGTATTTAATTCTTAATTATCTTTTGGATTTGCAAATTTGTAATCGAAATATCAATAAACGTTTAGATAGTATGTAGTAGTGGATTTTTATTTTAAGTTTGGTCATGTATATTTATTTAAATTAATATAATTAATACCATTATCGTAATTATCCCAGTGACCTTATCCCACCGCGTCGACAATAGATCTCTCGCTCCCTGAGCTATGATGTTTATCGTCTATGTCGTGCAACGTATATGTATGAATGAAATCTGCGATCAATTTCTGTGAAATCTTGTGCAGTTTTATCTCAATGCCCACGTCGCGCCTTGACCGCGAATGCGCGAGCGTCGATTCGTGTAAACATTCATATTTACTGATCGATCAAAGTCCACACGTAAACACACCTCCATCAATCTAGAATCTTAGCTCAAAAAAATATAAAAAAGCGTTATTTTTGGTTTCGTAAATATTAACTTTAGTTGTATTCTTTGCTTGGCTAATTGAAGTGAAAATAAACATGGCGATGGGAAGAAAATGAATCACGGGCTTATTAGTAGCTCATATGAATTCGAAGACATAGGTATTGCATACATTGTGGTGCGTCGTATGTGTTTTTGTTTTAAACATGGAACTTTGAAAATTATGTTAGGAACTTATATTGTGTAACCATGATCCAATCTGGTCAGGTTCCCCTGGTAGCAGGGTCATGGAGTTCAGATGGCAGTCGCTCCACTGTAATTACCTGATCTGCTAAATCCTGGATCATGGTCAAGGCGGACCACGGGCCTTCGTGCGCGAGAGCACAACCGGGATATTAACGCCAAGATGATGATGATGATATTAGGAACTTATATTATTTGCTATTGTTGATGATAATGTTATTTTCATATGTTTAAGCGGAATCCTCATTTTATGTATTATAAAGATTTACTTTATGTTAATACTAAGCATTCCAACTACAAAATAAAACAAATGTCAAACTTTGTTGAACCGAGTATTCAGAGTTATCATTTTTTATCAGTGAGAAAGTTTACAAACAAATAACGCGAACAATTTAATACGAAATTTAATAAGTCAGATGAATGATGATATGTGAGATATATATAATTCTAATATATGTACGACAATAAATAAGATAAATAATTTATGATAAGTAAGATATATATAATTATAATGTATAAATAAAATGAACCACAAAATTTTGCATAACATAAAACCATAACAACTCAGAAAAAATGCAAAAGTGACTTACCAGCAATAAAATAAACTTGAAACCGCAGCGGTCGCAGCAAGCCACGCACCGTTACAGTCTGAGCACAACACACTGCGAGTCCTGCAGTCCTCGTCTACACTGAGTCCGTACGAAGCGTAGGGATTAGTCGTAACTTCACGCGGCGAGAGCCACGTGGTTCGCGCGAGACGGTAAGCGAACGACTGGGCGGCGCGCTCCGCTTCCTTCCTTTAAATACCGCGCTACGCCGCCCGCCCTCCGCTCGCTCCGTACTCGCAAAATATCAGTGGAATTTGAAGCCTAATTTTCTCTGTCACCGACCGTACGGACACAATGGGAGCGTTGATCTCTCATCCGGCTGCATCCAGCGGCCACATTCCTGATCCGCAGGCAGCCCCGTGGCCGAGATACGCCGCAGCTGGCGCTCTACCATATAAGGATCCAACAAATCCTTCATGTGTCCTACGACCTCGAAATGATTTCCTAGATGTGGCTATCAGTGGGCCTATCAATACTTAATAGAGGTCGATCGGTGGCCTGAATCGCGCGACTTTGCAATAGCGATGTCGGTTGAATGTCTATCGCATTATTAAGGTCGTACTAGACGTTAATAATGTAGATAAAGCCCGAATATCATAGTAGTGAAACCGTGTGTTGCAAAAAGAAACCAGTCCAAGGGTACGATTTACAATTCTACAGACACGTCGGAAATCTTGAACGATTTTTATTGTTATTGGACGATACGGCTCGTCTCCAACGAGCTGCCGATGACTCCTGCAGTCGTTTCGTTTTATGAACTATAAATTGAATGCCGATAAAATATCTATCAGCTCACTTATCGACAACTTCAACTTGCTACATCTTACGGGCTCCATTTCGATAAGCCAGCTGTTTGTTATTGCACGTCGATCGAAGTGTGTGCTCCGTAAAGAATACTTTCAGAATACCAACATGTGCTGATCTTCTCTGCACCAGTTGTCTTACAAGCTTATTATAATACATTATCGTTGTTTTTGTTATTATAAAGAGAAACTGGAAAGTTTGAGAGTTTATATGTATGCGGAGAGTACTCTCCGGAATCATTGAATTGATTTCCATCAAATTTACCAATACTTTTATTAGTAGGTACTTTTGGTTACTGATGGGTGAATACCGCCGTGGACAACTAGTTCAAATTAAAGGCATAAGTTTGAGATCACAAAATAACACATAACGATATATCAAAACTAAATTCAATAAGACTATCAACAGCAACAGACCGGTCCACCGTCGGATAAGCCTACGCCCTCTACATTTTGCTTCCAGATTCCATATCTAAAGGATCCTAACCATAAAAAAAAGAAATTCAGAACTTCCAACTGGTTACTCACAAATGGAACTTACAATTGGCACAACTGACTAAAGAACAGGTGTTAAGTAACATATCAGTTTCAAATGAACGTAATAGTGTTTTCAAATGTAATGCTAGATGCGAATGGATACACGGAGGGTATTTTTGGATGTAGGTGGATATCAGAATGTCTCTGTCAAGGAAGCGCCTACTTGTCATTCGCTATGTAGATTGTGGGACATTAACCTTGCTACATCTTTGAGTAACGTTTTAACGTAACTTTCACGTTCGACTAGACTTACACGTGTTTGAAACACGAGTTGGCTTGATGCTATTATCTCTGGCGTTTACCATTTAGCGTCTAAGCTTATTACTTTGAATGAAATTCACGTAGTAACTTTTCTCGAATAACAGAATGTGTCTTAAATGGACACTTGTAGTAATGAATGATATTATTCGCCGCGTGGTGTCTAGCTAAGTAGAATATAGCACAAACCGAAGACTTTCTTTAAAGGAGGAGCGTTGGTGGCCGAGTGGTTAAAACATCAGACTCGTAAGCAGGAGGTACCGGGTTCGAATCCGCTGCGTCCATGTATCAATGATTATTTTCTGAGTTATTTACATTAGTTGAAAGCTAACCGATGCTCTTACGGCGAGGGAAAACATCGTGATGAAACCTGCACATTCAGGCGAATGAATGTGTGGATATGATTCAATCTGGTCAAGTCAGCGTGTATATGATTCAATCTGGTCAAGGACAGACGGCGGGAAGGGATTTTGTTTTATCCTATGGATATATATAGATATAAAATAATTTACTAACTCGCGTGCGACAGAGACGACCTTCTACGAATGCAGAACTAGCCGAAGTGTATTATTTATCGTCGACATTTTTAAGTTATTAATGCGAAAGGTTTCATATGTACTATATACCGGATATCGGAAAGATATATTTGTGTAAATCTTGACATGAATACGCCAAGAAAACTTAATTGTGCCACTAATATCGCGAGGGTAGTAGGGCTTCTGGCCTACAACTACAGTAAAACAAGCACATAATTAGGTGAACATGCGATCGTAATATGCTGATTAGCATTTACATAGAAATGTGTTACAGCATATTGCTACCCCACGGGTAGGAAAAATGGAATTCTGCGAAATACAAACACAATTGGCGTTCATTACCCACATTGCGTGACCGCTGTTGGAATAATTAATTAGTTCTTACAACTTTTAACGTTTCGCAAGTTACGGTAACAGCTTTTCACGTGAAAATGTGTGTCATTTATAACATTATAACAGTTGTGTTGTACGATATTGAATATCATAACCGGATATCCGACTTCAGCATTATAATGTAAGTACTTACCAATAGAGTGGTTCTGTAGGTTGTTGTTATGTAGGTTAGTTAATATATCTACGGTTCGGTGCTTCATGGAAAAAGTTCATCTTTTGATTTTAAAGAATAATACGTCAATCAACATTCATAAGCCTGTTTAATAACGAGATGATTTATTTCAACCTATTCTATCGATCTGTTAAAATACGCATAATAAAGGATATTTAGATTTCCAAAAGAGGCGGTCAAATAGCTGTCTGATTTAAAAAAAGAGCTTTCGAAGATCTTTTTTTTTAAGGTTTGGCAATAGAGATTTGCCAGTGACTCTTTTTGAAATATAAATAGCCTTTATTATCCGTATTTCAACAGATCGATAGAATAGGTTGAAATAACTCGTCTCGTAGATCTTTTTTTTAAGCTTTGGCAATAGAGATTTGCCAGTGACTCTTTTTGAAATATATTTTTATCCTTTATTATCCGTATTCCAACAGATCGATAGAATAGGTTTAAATAACTCGTCTCGAAGATCTTTTTTTTAAGCTTTGGCAATAGAGATTTGCCAGTGACTCTTTTTGAAATATAAATAGCCTTTATTATCCGTATTCCAACAGATCGACTTGTTGCCAATATGAAAGTAAAAGGTAGGGAAACTGTTATCGATGAAAAAAGTGAACGGAAATTTGGAAGAAAAATAATAATAGGTTTTTATGGAGGTAGGAAATTAAACAATATATACTTAAATATGTGCATTTTACACGTGGATATCATTATACAGGATGAACATAGATAGGTACATAAGGAGTTAAGTATCACTAAAAATACATGTTAAACGAATAGGAATGGGGCATTTAAGGATACCAAGGATTGCATAAGAGATGTTCGGTCCTAAAGTGAGCAGGATAAAAAGAAGATCTTTATCATGGGTAAAGTGCACCCGGGGATAACGTACGAAATTACTACAATACGTTTACGAATTAGATTAGATTTAGATTTATATTTATTTATTCACAAAAACATTACAATTATTAATTTAACGCTTTAGAAACCTCTTTGAGTGTTTTACTGACAACGACTGTCTGTCGTAGAACTAAAGGTATTACGTCGTATCACCTAAACATTTCACATAAATGTATTAAATTATTGCGCAAGTTTATATTGAGAAAATATCTAAGGCGGACACAAAACGACACATAACTAATTGGCAATAAGGAATCGTGGATTACAACGATGAGAATCGCCTAATTGTGGACCATGGGAATTTTAGAGAAACTCAAGCTAAAAATACGATGGGGTACCTATGTGAAATCTGTTTTCTCTAAATTTCAATTTAAGATCTTTGAGATTTGTGCAACCTAGTAATAATAAAAGTAATAAGACACTTGAGTTAACAAAATTATGGAAAGCGGGTTAGATTCCATAATAAGGCACTCAATTCAAAAATGTAACAAGTAATTTACTCATATTGCCCTAAACTGCAAATACGACCCTATTTTCTACGTAAAGAGAGCCTATACAACGAATGGGGTCACCCAATTCCCGAGGCAGTTTAATTAGACTGTATCATAGCCAGATATGGAAACAGTACATATTTTGTACTTTATGATATTGACTTTAAGGTTAGCTCTAGTAAATTCTCTCTATTCTTCTCTATTTTAAACACGTGATAAATAGGACGACTGTAATTGTGTATTACATTGGCTAATTATTACCTATAGAATGTTCTCACTTAACACCAAGGGAGAGCCATATAACCTTGCAAGCAACTTTTTTCTTTGAATAGATACACCAGACATATAAATCACCAAAACTATGAGACATGAGTCTAATTAATGTATCAGACGGTAGCGTAATGTGGCTTGTAATTTAGTTGGACCATTATATATAAAGGTTAAACCCAATAACGCTACGAGGATGTCGTAATCGGATATAACTTTCGTCAGAAGCATTCGATTTTATATCAAGTTCGTGAGGTTATAGTAGAGCCCTACACTTAGTTACCTAGCGAGTTATGAGTGAAAAGATCAAACGAACTCTTGAAAAGGATCACAGAAACGACATCGATATCACAATATCGAGGTTAATACGGATCGTCTAGCTAGTTATAAAAGGTAACTGAAAATAGAGCAAGGATATTGAATTCATATAAAATTCTCAATAGGTAATTTCGTTGTCATCCTGTCAAGAGCCGGTTAATAGAAGGGTTGAGGTCATTGCCCGACTAAAGGCTGACGGTGATAGTGTTACCGTCAAACGTCCCTTCCAAATTTAAATTTGCATAGACTTTACCCGTCAGGGGAACACATTGTGTCGTATGATGAGAATGCGGGGTACACTCACGATTTTCTCAACGGCTTTTAGGTTTTGTATTCAATTTATTGGAAGTGTCTGCTCTTTTCTAAAGCTTCTGTAGATTCTTAACGATTTCGATCAAATCTAGTGAAGTATACTAAATCTCGAGATAGTGGGTGGAAGTGCGGGGTAGTTTCACATAATGTGTATTTTATATAATGCATGTTATATATGCATTATATTACTTATAAATTTAAATTGAGACGGGGACACGTATAGTACATATTGTACGTTTAATAGCAATGAAGTCTATCAACAGAATTATGAACTATAGGATAGTTTGGTGTAGTTTCTCCTAAATAAAATTATCCTAATTATGTTGGTAAAATAGGAATTTAGAATTATTAAGTCCTTCCATCCTTGTGTTTTAGTTGTTTGTTCGTTCATAAACTTTGTCTAAGCCTATGAGATGTGGGTGTAAGAGTGTATATGTATCATTGTTTAGAGGAAGAAAAGCTGGAATCCTTATAATAGTTTAATTATTTTCTATTTTAGTGGGCTTAAAAACTTACACGTAACTAACGTCGTTGTTAATAATGTACAAAATCCAGTATTTCTATATTAGTTACTTTACGATAAACGATCTCAAAATGCGTTACACCAATTTTTCTCGAAATCTTACGCTGTTGAATTCTCGGAAAACTACCGAACTAAACAAATAACACGTCATCATCATTAAATCTCCACGTTTTGGTTACGACATTGCTAGCTAGCTAAAAATAAGTAATTAAATCTTACTCCAACCACTCTGTTTGTTTAGAGACCTATCGGTACATCATTTTACTCTTATACTAATTTGCGAGTAGGCGCACCTACGCTTGGCATTATGTGGGTATGAACTAAGCTAATATAATCTCTGAAATGTCGGCCTAACACACTAGTATTTTATCAAATACCTGTGACTTCATACGTGGAATGAGCATTGATTATATACCTGAAATGAGGTAGAAAAAGCTATACAAAAATTTAAATTCTGTCATGAAAAAATTTTAGTTTTAACCAAACAAACAAAGATAAAAACAGAACCGTTTCGTCGTCCGTCTCCCTCAGTAAGTAAACGCATTAGCAATATATGGCCATGTAAGTCGCACTATAAAAAAACAGTGAAGAAAAATTCCATACGACTCACGGGATAATTTTACTCGTGAAGTGACCGTCATGTTTTTATGCGGTCTTTTGATATTGCTTTCACATAGATTTCCCTAAATCGCAGCCTCTGATTTTCCCTACATTAAAGCGGTGTTATTATAATCGAGCGTCGGTGGCCTACTGGTAACGGTATCCGACTCGCAAAGCGCAAGGTACCGGGTTCAAATCCCACGATTTCTGAGTTGTTGAATACTAACCGATGCTCTTACGGTGAGGGAAAACATCGGAACCTGCACATTCAGGCGACTTAATGTGTAACCATGTTCCAATCTTGTCAGGTTCCCCTGTGATCTGTTGCTCTACTGTCATCTGAAAATTCCTTGATCATGGTCAAGGCGGACCCCGGGCTCTAATGCGCATTATGCCATGATTTTTTAATTATTATTACAATCGACCTAGCAACTTAGCTGTACAACAGACACCGCCACATGCGCGCAAATACATAAATCGCACTAACAATAACTGACATTTACTTAAAACAGGGAATAAGAAAGAACAAAAATTAAGGATTAACATAGGATGCCGAGACCGTTGTCATGAACAAGGGCCTGTCCAGATAATTCATTTATCAAGCTCGTCCACAGATTTTATGAGTAAAGTCTTTCGGAGTAATTATTTTTCGTGGCAAAGGGCGAGCCGCGTGGGCGTCCCGTCTAGCTATCGGTTGCTAAGCCGTGGCAAGTTCTCTGGAATAGCAATTGAACCGCAATAATGGACATTTGTATTCAGACTATTACTTATTAAAACACTCGGTTGTAGATAGACCTCGTTGAAATGTATCGTAAAAAATTCTGTGGTGGGTCAACGGTCTGTTTTAGGCTGAAATGTTATAAATATTTATGTACCAATTCTTTCGTGATTGGCGGACAAAGGTACCTATCGCAGCCGGATGGTTTTTTAAGCAATTATTCGATTGAAAATTTGCAAAATAATGAACTTTGACAGTAAAGTCTCGAAAGATATTGCCCCGAGTTTACGGAGCTCCTCCATGCTTGTCACAATCCTAATCTAATCTAACCGAATTAAATCCTAATACAAACTATAATTATTTTTGGGGGTAATGTGGTTAGGTTAGCATCGTGGTGACTATGTATGGAGCAGTCTATGTCCGGAAATTCGGGGCAAATATCATTCTTTCAATATAACTTTCAAATATCTTGAAATTGGTAAATTTACAATTGAACAATTGATTAAAAATCTGGTCGTTTAATTCACCAGCTCATTTAACCATCCGGCTGCGACATATCCACGACCACACTTCTAAAGTTTCGAATCTTGTGTTTATTCCGCATCACATTTCCCTTTGGATTAAAAAAATACTTCTATATTTCGCAAATGTCACTTTTCTTAAAAAAAAAAATATGTTTACTTTAAGACGAAATGCTTCATTCCATCACCCAGGCTATTTATATTAGCAATTTCTCAAATGTAAATAATACTCATCGTAGGCCGTAGGTCGAACCGTAGGCGGAGCGTCTACGCGCTCGTAGCGGCCAACCTTCTGTAGACATTCGTAGCAAATGCGTAGTAAAAAGTTTGCTGCTTTTTTACGTTTACACGAAATACGTAGTATCTCGTATTTCTTTACACTTAAAATATTTTATTATGGATTCTGTCTGTGAAATTTGAACATAATATGGCATCAATCGAAGGCCAAGTCATATAATTATTTACGTCGTATTCAATGTTGTAAAGATTTCGGTATTAATAAATAGGACGCAAAATAAGTTTAAATTTTGCACACAACGATGGTGTTGTTCTCTCAGACTCAGATGTTGGAAAGCTGGAAAAATTACGCTCGCGTAGCACACCACCCACCCGTACGTAAATATGCCCAAAATACGCTAATACGATCATGTGTCATCGCCCTATTTCTTTGCAGTGTTTAAAAACATCATTCACTCTTTTATTGGTAAGTAGTCGATCTCATTTCCATGTTATTGCGTACGATTATTCAGTTTGTGGCTCATTAGAATCCGACGTCAATCAGTGCGGTGAGTGGCGTCCAAAATCGGTAAACATGTTTGCTGAACGCGAGGAATTATTTTATTCGCCACTATTAACACCTTAATAAAGTCTCCATCAAATTGTATTCGAGGCAAACGTCTAAATTTAATTCCGCCTGTAACATCTGCATGTGGGTAATACATAAAAACCTTATAATTAGACTTAAGTGTGTACAATTTTTGGCTGTCTTAGATTTTTGTTGATATTTTTTTGTACAGGATATTTTTTGTTAGGCGCCTCAAAAGCCTTGTCCTGTCCTATTTACCCGTGTATGTCGATTTTATCTTTACGGCAGCACTCAGCTTTATAAAAATCCAAAAGTAGAGCACGTGCGTGGGAAGAAATGCGAAGCGTATCCATATGAAATCAAGTGACGCTATTATACTTAAGAGTACTAGATTTCGAGTGCCTATGCCCCGTCCTTTGTGACGTCTTTCACCTGATATGATGATACAATATTAATGAAAGGTAAAAAAGAGATTTTTGTATGTTATAATTGGAAGCAATAATCAGTTATGAAAGTTATTACTTTCATATTCACGTATTTATATACCGGCGTACAATTGGTACGTCAATTGAAATTGTATGTGACACATTTAAAAATAAATTACAACCTAATTGATGTAACTAAATAAGAAAATATCTTGTTCATATGTTTTATACGATCGGTAATTATATGTCATTTGAAAATATGCCTTTATTCCTGATATATGCGTTTGTTAGAAAATTCAATGCGTTAAAATTCCGATACAATCGAAGTACAGAGGAATCCAAAACCGATCGCAGAATTGGACGATATCTACCTATTAGGTGGTCTGACGACATTGCCAGAGACCGGAGAGTTTGGAAAAACACGGAGCTCTAGAGGTAACTACGAGATCCTATTGGGCTGAACATGAATATTGTTAGGAAAGGTAGATAAAACGGCTGGAACTAACAAACACTCGAATTGAGCAGTGGCAATCCCAAGAAGAGGTATTACTTATACAACTATGTATGACTAGTTTGGACTAAAGAAAAATAGTATCGTGAAAGCAACGTAATATGAGTAGAATAAAAAAGAAAAAGCCCTAAGCCATCCATTAGCCGTGTGGTCTCCGGCAGAGTAGAATATGATACTTATACAGTCAGTTCCGAATTAATGGATCCCTCTACCATTAATTTAATATGTTATTGGGGGATCCGTTCACTATTCAGCTGATTGTACCCCTTCCATTACAAATGTCGTAAGACAGCTCCTATAACCTCCGTAGGCCAAAAAACGGGAAGCATCGTTTTCAAACTGTGATCTCCAATCCGTCTGCCAAGCGTGGAGATTATGGCAATCCCCTCCACAAAGAGAGAAGGTTAAGTCCATGGGCCCTATTTTTGAACCGCTCGCATCCACGCAAGCGTTCGCCTTGTAATGTCTGTCATTTTGCCTGTAGCTACTTACCACGAATGTGAAGGATTTAACTATCCCTAGGTAGCGCAACGTGGATGTAAGCGGTTCACAAATAGAGCCCAAGCACCTGTTACGGGCTGTTAAAGGTTAACGATGATGTAAAGTCATCCATTGCGCCCCAGCGGTGCGGTGCCTCCGCAATAAATAACGAGTTTCAGATATCCGGGGCAGCGTGACGGTAATGGCCGCCCGCGACCGGCCACCGCCACTCGCGAGAAACCGTGTCAAAGGGAATATTGCGTGTCACCTTATTACAACTACCCGCATAAATCGAGACCGCCCCATATTGCCCTTATTCGGTTAGCCGGAGATGTGGTATTCGATAAAATCGCGCCAAATTAGGCGAGCTAGTTTTCCCATAATAAAAGCAGCTCGCAATTTGGGTCTATTGATGTTGTTCGACATTTAGGTGTTAGGCTGGCGTTTAGATTGGAATCAAATGGCTTGAATAATAGTTGTTATATTGAATGAATGTAAAGGTCAATAAAATGCGCTACAGAACTTGTTGCATATAGGTATTATTATGGTAGTCCTTTAGCAATATCAAGTGAAACGTTTATCTGCCTATTCTGTCTTTGGAGGAGATGATTAAGGGTCTAATGTTGACGGACATATTATTGTATGTTATTTTAGATATTATACGACTTTTTTTAAGAAATAATAATTGATATAAATCGGTTATAAATAAAATTATCATACTTTTTACTTAAAGCACAAGAGTTCAAACTGCTCAATTATCAATTAAAATGACATTCATGTCTCCAATTTCGAGACATATTTGTTAAAACAAAAATGTGTCAGATACTATACGACTTATCCCCATAATGCCTTTGTCTGAAACACAGCACCTTATTATACAACACTTTCTGTGCTCATTAATGAATCGATGTTAGTTAAATGAGAGCTTAAGTCGAAACGTGCTTCCGATTGATATTGCAAACTGCATGCGCACGTGACTGAAACAGGAAAAAAAAAAACATCTTGGCGTTAATGTCCTGGTTATGCCCTCGCGCACGAGGGCCCGAGGTCCGCCTTGACCATGATCTAGGATTTGGCAGGTCAGGTAATTACAGTGGAGCGACTGCCATCTGATCTCCGTGACCCTGCTACCAGGGGAACCTGACCAGATTGGATCATGGTTACACATCCAGTCGCCTGAATGTGCAGGTTTCATCACGATGTTTTCCCTCACCGTAAGAGCGTCGCTGACTGAAACAGGAATATTTAACATAATCGGTCGACGTAATTCATATCATTGTTGGCCGTCGAACAAAGACATTTCATATAAATTCATTGCCCTGCAGCAATTTACGTAAGCAAATGAAATACTGGAACGATAGTCGATATCATAACTCGACGTCTTTATATCGAAAATGTCCAACAAAGAGCTTTCTGCGTAAGAGCCACTTAGGTACGGAGTCAATGTCGAGTGTTACTAAGGTGATGTGCCAAACGATCGATCGACGCCACTATTTCTGAAATATCACAGCTTCAGCTCTTCTGGGTTCCTATTGACAGTTTTTTTCCTTCAACTGAGTGTCTTTCTTCCATTCTCAAATACATTACCCTGGGCCTTTATACATACGATGAACTTTGAATTGATAACCTTGCTTGGTAGTCTTTGTAAGACTTTTGCAAGACATTAGTTTACTATAAAAGCAATGTTTTGAACTCAGAAGTAGGCTGTCAATAGGGAGACCCACTCGGAACAGCTATGTTTAGTTTGGCAATACAACCTATTGTATCAAAATTAGTATAAATTAAACATATGGTACCTAGATAACCGGACACTTTTAGGTGGAGTTACAACAGTTTTAGATGATCTACAACTTATATCCCCCGAGTTTTAAAATATCGGACTATCCTTAAATTATTCAAAATGCGAGCTTTGTTTAGACCCAAATTTGATTAACAAACCTGAAATTATAACAAATTTAGACTCAAAGGTCCCAGAAATCAAAACGTTAAGTGAAGTAACTCTCCGTCTTGTAGGTGCCCCATTTTGTACAAGTCTGTCCCGCCATTTATGCTTGAAAATTCCAAATTTATTGTGTAAAAGTACTTAAAATAAAATCACACAATGCCCTATTTTTATTCTGTTTCTGCTTTTTCGTTCCGCAATTCACGTACTTTTTACGATGCAGTCCTATTTGGCGATTTGACAATTTAGTAATACCTTTAGATAATGACGTTCGAACAGCAATCTCCAAAATTCTAAATTTAGATCTTAATTTAAGATCGGCTTTATGATTATCTGTCTATAACACCGAAAATTTAGTCAGCAAAATCCTAGGACCACACACAAGTTTTATAGACAGTCCTTGCTGCACAGATGCTATATAAGCCTGGATGAGTATATGTCCAGATAAGGCTCTCCCAGAGTCTCCGATGCATTAACGGCTATGGGACGTGCCTTTATGCAAAAACATTCTAAAATATTTATTAGTTTCCTCGGCCAATATTTCGGAATGGGCTCGTCTCCTAGCCGTGACAGAGCGAGAGTCATGGTTCTGATTGCAAGCAGTCCCCTCCTCGAATATCGGCACCGACCTGGCCAACTTATCTTTGTCTATATGTTTGGGTATAGGATTGGGGGTCAATCTGGTTGGTCCACACTACTGTCCTTGTGGTGCGTCTATGGATCCACTAGGGCACCACGGTCTTTCGTGTACCCGCAGCGCAGGCCGAACCTCCAGGCACGCGGCAATCAATGCCGTCATTCGTAGGGCACTTGTCACCGTCAACGTACCTGCTGTCTTAGAGCCGAAAGGTACCGTACGTGACGATGGCAAGAGGCCCGACGGAATAACGCTCATTAGGTGGCAGCGGTGTAGACGACTTTTTAAATTTTTAGTATATATTTTATTTGTATTAGTGTATATTTTTATTATATCTGTAAATATTGTATGTGTTTTTCAACTGTTTTACCTTAATATATTTCCTCATATTAGTATACTCTCCCAAAACGTAATATTCGTACGGGAAATTCCCAAAGTCGTAAAAGGTTTGCTGATTCTAGAAATTACACAGAAAAAATATGTCCCATTCAAAATAAAATTTCTCGGAATTATGAAATAAAACCTCTGACAAACAAAACAAAAACATGAAAATGTTGTGGTGTGATGAATTTTAATTAGCTTGTTGCGTATTTCGGCAATGTAAACAAACAGCATACAAAGGGCCACTCGAAGTCTTCAAGTTCCTCTCGAGCGGTTTTCTCAATTATCTCATCATCACAACCCGTAACAATCCACTGCAGGACTAAGGGCCTCTCCCATGAAAGGGGAGGTTATTGCCATAATCTCCACGCTTGGCAGGCGGGTTGGAGATCGCAGTGTTTAAATATAACAATGGAAAATGCTGCTGCCCATTTTCTAGTCTACGGAGACTCTTGATCTTTTGGCTCGAAAACATTAGTCGCCTTGTACGACACCCATGAGAGTAAGGGGTTGGTGCTATTCTACTCTGCCGGACACCACACGGCCAATACTTAAATATCGCTAAATGCTTAGAATGTTTTAAGGCACCAATCAAGAAACGCCTAGTAAGTTTATCTAATCGGGCATAACAAAATTGGGGGCCAATATGTTTCCATATTATGTTGATCACCGCAACGCAACGCGCGATTTCATGCGATTTACCAAACTCACATGTTAAGCATGTTGTATATTCAATTACTCAATTACCTAAGAACAAGTAATATTGCTGTTTCTTTCTGTTTTTTTTTGCTGCATGCCAAACGAAAAATAAATAACAAAATAACACTAAATAGACATCTACGTAATCGTTTAACATTTATAGAAAATGGATTTCACATTGAACAGTTAACGGTTCATGAACCTTCAGGATCTCAATAACATCAAATACTTGTAGTAAAAATTACGTAAAGGTACTATCAGTTTACATCTGTTTTTGACGTAGGTATTGATGGAATAACAAAATTTAAGCATAGGTAAACACTCCTATGAGCCTTTCACTTTTAGTAGTATCTCGTTAAATTGCGTAATTTTAAAATATTAGACTAGATAGGCACTTGACCGCCGTCTCACCTGTTGCTAAGTGACGATGCGGCTGAATAAGAGCATTGCTGTCCAGGAACAGCCTATTTACTCTATAGGGTATTCATTATCATCATCATCTCAGCCGCAGACGTCCGCTGCTGGATATAGGCCTCCCTCCACGTCTTCCACACCGATCGACTCTATGCCTCTTACATCCATATCCTCTCACGACCATCACGAGGTCGTCCGTCCATCTCGTGGGGGGTTCTCCCATGCTGCGAAGCCGGTACGTGGTCGCGACGCCGCCTTTCCGCCCCACCGGCCATAGGTTGAGTATTACTGTATGTAACAGAGAAAAACTGATAACCCCCAACCAAGTTTACTTAAACTCAAATATATTTTAAACTGCAAAACCGATTTTAATGAAACAGAGCTAAGATATATCTAGATTAAGCGGGCTTTCAAACAAAGAAAACCGCATTATAACACCCATGTTTTTCCTTGGGGGTTAAAAAGCTGGTACAGCTTTGTGTATCTCAATTTACTACAATAAATAAGCTCGTGTATGCCTTAAGGTGCGGCCAATAAAAGGAGAGATATTTTAAAGAAAAATCGCGGTTGTAGCTTAATTCATACAAAACTATCACGGCGTAGGATTGTGACATCAATGTGATAAAGTTAAATATCGTGTATACGTTTTCAGGCGACTTACTACCCATGCTTGTTCACTGCACCCGATCCAAACCTAAGATAATGCTGTCCGTGGTAGCCTAAAACTAGGTAGTGGTAGAATTTATATGTCGTACATGACATTTTATAAATTAATTTGATGGATTTTGCCTAACAAGTCGCAAAGTTAAATTGGTTTTTGAGTAGCTTATTATTTTACCAGACCTTATGACATTCTAACAAGCGCTGGTCGAAAATGTCAACATTAAAACATTTACAATGTTGAATACCCTAACGCCTCCGTACTTCAAAACATGCCATGAATACTTAAGGCTTCTTCGGTATAATGTAAAGGTCACGAATCGGTTTATAGGCATACAGAGTTTACCGATGTAGGCAACTACGTGGTGTGATCGGGCTATCGCAGTTGACAGCTTCATCTATGATATACTAAACTAGAACTATCCCCAAGAACTCTAAATCCCTATTATAATTTGTGCTTCTATGTGAATACAACCCCATAAGTTTTAAAGGACGCATTGGATGAGTAAGATGAAGGTCAAGAGCAGATTGAGTGATGATATTATCATCACACCATTTGTAGGGTCTTGCCCTGACTAATGGTGGTGTCATACGGTGTCGTGTGTAGTTATTGTTATTAGGACTCCTGTTCAAACAACTATTCAGGCTGTTGACACTTTTATTTTAAATTTTTGTATTACATAAATCATTTTTATGGGTATATTCTTGGGTATGGCCCTTCAGGCTCTGATTGTTCATCATCCCTGCCTGGAAAATTAGTTAATACTGTAAATTCTGACTACGTTTTGATTCAAATCGAACTTCAATTCGAGTGGAAATTATCTCTCATTTCCTAAATATCCAATTGGTAAAAGTAATGATGGTTTTTGGACAAATACAAGGTTATTGGGGTGTGTGTCTGGATTCTTACCGCTGTAACTTCTTGTTTTTCTTTTGTTTACAATCCAGATGGACCCCCATGCCACGGGGGACATTTTTCCATCACATTAGGGTGTTTATTTCGTAGCAAATATTTGATTTTCTACATAAAATATCACATTTTCCAAAGTAATGTTTACTTTTTGTTATATTATTCTTTGTACGTCATATTTTGTCATGCGGATACATTTTATAGTCCGCGGAGATTTTATTCTTTTTTGTGCTCTTCTTATTCTAGATAATAGCTGGATTCAATTCTTCATCATGTCTTCATGGATTATATCCTTGGCTGCCAAACACGAGGTCGTCCGAAAATTAATATCGACCCCTTCGGGAACTGGCTGGTTGACTATGAGTACTGGCCATCAAGACTATGTCTTCTTTTGTGCCAAATCGTTCTCGAACGTGTTTAAGTAAAGACCCGAGCCTGCGATAGAGAGTGCAGCTGATGAGTGGGCAGAGTTCTCCCAGCCTTCGAACTAGAAGGTGGATCAGTATCATAGCTAGAAGAAGCTATTTTCATAAACTAAATGAAATACAAGTGACCGGTCAAAATATGCACGTGGCTGCAATAAATCATTATCTTTGTAATTCTCTAACTAATCAGTCTGTCGGGTAAATCTGCAATCTGTACTTTTTCGGCCAGCAGTGAACTCAGTGATCCAGCCTGGACATAGGTTATGTGGAGTAGACTTTCGTAGAAACCTTTTAAATTCCTTTTATAAATTTCTTGTTGTTGTAGTTTGTAGTTTCTGGCCTGATCGAATATAAACCCATTACCCTGAATATTTGTGTTTCCTTATTAACTGAACCTGGCACTGTCCGTAGGACAGTGTTACATTACACAATATAGGTTTTTTTTTTTAAAACATTGCACAACAATACAATTGGCGGAGTTAAGCCCAGGTTTTATCTACTAGTCACCATTTATTTTTGCTCTAATACCTAGTGAGACGTGTTGAACAAATTTTTATTACTTAAAATGGGACGTAGATTTTCGAAACACAACTGATAAATAAGACAACGAACGAGTTTGTTCAGGGGCCTTTTACTAGAAATTATTAGATAGTAATAAGTAAATCAGTACATAACTTTCAAAAAATTAGAGCGCGCATTGTTCTATTACTATCTATGAAACGCAAATATTTTGAATTTAGCGTTTATTCCCGGCCGTACCTAATCTATGTGCTATTATTACAAGCTTTTATTTAGTTTCACATGTCCCAATGTCTGCTCGTAATAAAATCTTGAAACTAAAATTTGACCCGGTTTCCGATTGAGCTGAACTCATGTAAGTTCAGTGACAATGCGATGTTATGATACCATCGAGCTGATCTGATCATTGCGACGGAAGATGGCCATCGGAACTCCTAAACTATGCACAGTAAACCCATCGAGTTTGGGCTCGTTTGATTAGTCTTGACAAATACTGGTCTGACTGATCATAGAGAACTATGAAAATATATTCTAAATTTTAATTTGTTTTCTATGAAAGGCCCTAGAAGTAAATAACTCACATAGGCTTGTTTCGGCTTACACGCTTGTATTTACACGCGTGCGACAGAGACGCTGCTCTACGAAGCCGAACTAGCTGATGTTATTTAGTGCCAGCATTTGTACTTCATCTAATGAAACAGCTAATAGGAATAAAGCATGAGGGATTTGTAATGTAGGTCAGTTCCGCTAGACCTGAAAATCAGTGCTGTTGGCAAGGCTGAGCAGGCGTCTATTCAGAGTTCAATATGAAACGAGTATGGTATGGAAATATTCGTGTAATTCGAGTTACATTCCAGACGGCGTAGCTAAATATCTACGAGAGCATAATATAAAATATGTTTGTGCCTTTAAACTGAAGTATGAAGTGGATTTAAATTATCCAATAGATCGATGGAAGCTTAGGTAGGTCGGTATTTATATAAACCACGATTACATCCCACAGAAAACCTCTATAAAGAATGTAAAGTTCTTACCATAAGGCAACTCAACATTCTACAAATGGTTCTCAAGCAGCACATAATACTTACGTATGATCCCGGCATACTAAAACGCAAAAGGCGGTCTGATATAGTCTGCGAGTCGCAACAATTTAAAACAACGTTTTCTCAAAGATTTTTCTGCTTTCTAGACTTATCCTTTGTCTACGTAAGTATGGTTGTCTAAGAAGTACGGTTCATAATACATCAAACATACCTACACACACACATACGCGCGCCCACACAGAAACACACACGCACGCCACACACACACACATACCTCAACATAACTATAGTAATAATAATAATTACAGTGCTAAATAAGTTTGTTCCTTGCATGTTCTTTAGTCAATTTTTATTTCTCTTCATTTGTTAAAGTACAAATTTGTAAATACCTTGTTCATCGTTTACAATTTACAAGATATCCTTTGTCAAATTGATATACTTCCTGTATCTATTTTGTACATTGCTTAATCTTCTCTATAATTAAACATAGTAAGACAGTTTGCTCTGGGGTGGAGACCTGGTGACCTGTAGCACAGGTTTCCCTAGTTCAGGCACCAGTCCCCACAAATATGTATACATATTGTCAGCGATATAACAATAATAATCCTGTATTATTAAATTAAAATATAATTTATAGATGCACTAATACTAAATATTAACAATTTTTGTGATTTATAGAAGAAAACAGTGTCGATAGTGGCGCCCTCCTTATACTATAAAAGGCTGGACGGCGCCATTATCGAGGCATTTCTCATTTGATTGTGAAGGTGTTAAAATGTACGTAAGTTATATGCATTCCTATTTTTGTTCTTGAAATATCATTTATTTCGTATTAATGTATGTGAAATATTTAATTAATAATATTTAATTAAACGTTGTAAAATAAATAGTTGGTATTATATTAATAAACCTAAATTTGAATAAATATTTTACTTTAATTTATAAAGTTTTAGTTTTATTTAACAATTCAGAAGTGGGATTTAGCCTGTCCTGCTATAAATTATCAGGCGTGGTACCAACTATTTTTTTTTCTCTTTCTTTCTCTAAAGCCCACATCCAATAATTTAAACACAGCTACTAATAACAGCTAAATCACAAACCTAAGACTTGCCTTGTTATTTAAAGATATCTAATTCACATTTGTTGTTGATAATGTTGAAACAAATATAAAAGAAAACAACTTTATTTTTCTGTTTTGCTTGTGCATTTTATTTTTAAATCTCAGGACAATGGAAGGTCAAACTTCAAAGTCTCCTGTGCTGCCTATGGCAGGTGGCTACACAATGAGTAGATGCCGACAGGATAAGCAACAGGAGCACACTGGTGACCATGAAATGTGCAACCGGCCTAGTCGAGCTAGGCGCAGCAATTCCAAGCGACGTCGGAGTCACCGGCGTGACCCACGGTCAATGTCACGAAGTCGGTGCAGCCGTGGAAGGCGCAGTCGCTCCAGTCACCGGCTGACCAACCGGTCTAAGCACCGATCGAGCAGCCGGTCAAGTCGTCGGCATCATAGCCGATCCACTCACCGGCGCAGTACGCGCACACGCCAGCTACGTAGCCCTGATCCACGGCGACGGGACGGCACTGCGTGCTGCCACCGTCGCTCACGATCTGGTCTACAAGATCAAAATGCAGCCACCCAACGTGAGCGCCCTCGTGCTCAAGGGCCTAATGTTCAACAGGTCAGTGACAACACATTGCGTACTTCAGAACAGAATAATCCTAATATTGCTCAGTTAGTGCAGGCTCTAAAAACAATTGAAGCAGGTGATAGGGTGGGATCATTTTCGAATACTATTCCCGAATTTGATCCTTCTAGAAAAGAGCAAACCATGAGTATTTGGCTTCATAAAGTAAACGAGTGCGCCTCAATTTATGGATGGAATGAAAAACAAATAGTGCACTTGGCTCTGCCTAAATTGAAAGGCGTTGCTCAGCGCTGGTACGAAGGCTTACCATCGGTGCTCTTTTCTTGGGAACAATGGCAAGCTAAACTGTTGTCGGCATTTCCATCTGAGGAAAATTATGGGCAGATGCTCAGTGACATGCTGGCGAAACGCGCTCGCTTTGGAGAATCCCTAGAAAATTACTATTATGAGAAGATCGCGTTAATAAATCGTTGTAGTATTACGGGTAAACGGGCAGTAGAATGCGTGTTGCATGGAATCGATGATCGATCAGTAAGACTAGGCGCGGAAGCTGTACAATTTGAAGACCCAGATAAACTTTTAACCTACTTACGTAATGCGCGTAACCTTAAACAAATAGATCGAAGAATGAACCGGCCAAATACTAATAAACAACCATCTGACTTACAATCGCGTGCTCCCAATTCCAACCCTAAAGACAAAACACCTCGTTGCTTTAACTGCAAACAAGACGGTCACGTTAGCTCACGGTGTCCGCAGCCAATCAAAAAGTGTAGTGTGTGCTCGAGGTTAGGCCATGAAAGTGAAAATTGCTTTTTCAAAACATCCTCATCAAACGAAAAGAACGTTATGCGAATTTTAAATAACACTGATAGCGTTGGAGCGAAATATTTTAAGTCGGCGTCGGTTAACGGAATACCTCTTACATCCTACATTGATTTTGGCAGCGAATGTTCTATGATTAAACTTTCGGAGTTTGACAAGTTAGGACTACCCACTTATAACACTGACCAATTACCCACACTTAGAGGTTTTGGAAATTCGTTTGTCAAAGCGGTGGGTAGATTTACGACGACAGTGATTATTGATAACGTGGAAGCTATCGTTGAGTTATATATCGTTCCGGATAATGTTATGCAAGTACCTGTCATGATTGGGCAGACGTTCACCGAACAACCGCATGTCATAATTAATAAAACAAAAGATTGTCTCGACATAAGTCAACTCAGTAATCATTCTGTGGTCAATAATAAAATTAAATTGTTTTGTCAAGATGATGTGACTATATCAGGCATAACGGTTGTAGATGTGTACGCTGAACCCCAGTATGACGGAGAATTGTTCATTGAATATAGTTATAGAAGTCGTGATAATTCTTCTTATAGTGTACTTTCGGGTTTATTTCACCTTAGTAACGGGGGTAAGGGCAAAATTGTCGTTAATGGGCCTATGGAATCATGTTTATCCTTAAAGAAAAGTTTTCTAATCGCTCGCGGAATAGTAGCAAATAAAGAACAAGAATTGACATCTGCAGAATGCAGGTTACCGCAGCCCAAAAGAATGTAAGTACCGAATTATTTTTACTAACAGATTTAAAATTTGGCTGCGAGCTAGATACTAATGTGCAACAACAATTACTAAATTTATTAAATAAATATCGCGACTGTTTCGCGTGTTCTATTTCGGAGTTAGGAAGTTCCAATATTACACAAATGACTATAAACATTCAAAGTAATGAGCCCGTAGTGTATAGGCCATATCGTTTGGCTGTAAGGGAAAAGGAAATCGTTCGAGGTATTATTAATGAGCTGTTAGATCATGACATAGTGCGTCCATCGACATCTCCTTACGCAAGTCCAATCGTGTTGGTTAAAAAGAAAACTGGCGATTATCGTTTATGTATTGACTACCGAGCTTTAAATAAGATTACTGTAAAAGATCACTATCCAATGCCACTTATAGACGACCAACTTGATGCATTAGTCGGATACCAATTTTATACAACCCTAGACCTCGCGTCAGGGTATTATCAAATTCCCATAGCCGAACAAGACAAATATAAAACCGCGTTCGTAACACCGGAGGGGCATTTTGAGTTCAATAGGATGCCCTTCGGTCTTGCGAATGCGCCGGCCACATTTCAACGAATGATGCATGAAGTTTTGGGTTCCGCTCGTCATAAGGAAGCATTAGCCTATCTTGATGACATTATTATCCCATCAAAAGATATTGCTAAAGGAATGTCTAGACTAGAATCAGTACTCAAAATGTTACGAAGCTCGGGGCTTACCCTTAAAATGTCGAAATGCGTTTTTTTCGGTAGTACAGTCGACTACTTAGGATTCGAAGTATCTCGAGACGGGGTTCGCCCTGGATCTATAAAAATAGAAGCTGTAGAAAAATTTCCAACTCCTCATAATCAACATACTGTTCGTCAATTTTTAGGCCTCGCGAGCTTCTTTCGCAGATTCGTTCAAGGATTTTCAATGATAGCCAAACCCCTCACGCACTTATTAAAGAAGGATTCAAAATGGGTATGGGGTCCTGAGCAGGAGAATGCCTTTTTCACGTTACAAAAAGCTTTGATTGAAAAGCCTATTTTGGCGTTGTACGATCCTAATGCAATAACAGAGCTCCATACAGATGCCTGTAAGATTGGTGTTGCAGGTATTCTCTTGCAAAGGAATCACCAAAACACTCTTAAACCCGTCGCTTATTTTAGTAAGCAAACTACCCCCGAAGAGCAAAATTATTCAGCTTACGATTTAGAAACTCTCGCTGTGGTAGCGTCGCTTCAAAAGTTTCGTGTATATTTAGTCGGTGTTCATTTCAAAATTGTCACCGACTGTAACTCATTACGTGCGACGTTCCTTAAAAGGGACATGTTGCCTCGCGTCGCTCGGTGGTGGTCTCAAATGCAGGAATACGATTTTGTGATAGAATATCGAGCAGGCAAATCTATGGCACACGTAGACGCTTTGAGCCGCAACCCGCCTGCGTGTCAGTCTACTAGTAAACAATTGTACGATGTATCTGCCGTAAATGAAATTGAACTAGACTGGATTATAACAGTTCAATCTGCTGATTCCGAAATTCAGCGTATTATCGGCATTTTAACTAACCCTGATTTAGATAATGTTATCGATATTAAAACTAATTACAAAATTAAAAATGGTAAATTATTTCGTGTTACGTCTGACGGTGAAAGATGGGTTGTGCCAAAGGGTGTACGGTGGCAAGTTCTAAAACAAAGCCATGACGATATTGGTCACTTTAGTGTAGACAAAACATTAGAAAAACTTAGAACACATTATTGGTTTCCAAAAATGCGTGCTTTCACAAAGAAATACGTTACATCTTGTCTAGAATGTGCCTATGCCAAATCCTCTGGTGGAAAACAGCCAGGTTTCTTGCACCCAATAGAAAAGGTGGCCATACCGTTCGATACGCTACATATGGACCACGTAGGCCCATTTGTACGTAGTAACAAAGGTAATACGCATATTCTCGTTATTATAGACGCATTCACTCGATATATATACTTGAAACCAGTTAAAAGTACTAAAACGAACATTACACTTAAGATACTGCAGGAATATACTAGTATTTTCGGTGTACCAAGACGAATCATAACTGATAGGGGTACATCGTTTACCAGTGACGCATTTAAGGGGTATGTAACAAATTTGGGTATTAAACATGTTCTAAATGCGGTTTGCACACCCAGGGCCAATGGCCAAGTGGAAAGGTATAACAAGGTAATCATAGATTCACTCACTACAAAAGGCATAGGTACCGCAGATAACAAATGGGATGAAAACTTGGGCGACGTCCAATGGGGTATAAATAATACGTTTAATAAAAGTATTAACCGTACCCCCTGCGAAGCTTTATTTGGTATTCGTTCCAAGGGTTCAAGTGACAGCAGAATAATCACTGCACTGGACAATGAGGTAGGACGTACCCGCGGGAACTTAGATGAGATCCGAAATGAAATGAGTACCCATATTAAACGTAATCAAGATAAACAAAAAGCTACTTACGACAAATCGCGCTGCCAACCTATTACATTTAAAGTGGGCGATTTAGTAAGAGTAGAGCGGCAGGTTCCTGCTATGGGCCAAAGTAAAAAGTTAGTACCACGTTTCCAAGGTCCCTATAAAATAACAAAAGTGTATGATCATGATCGGTATCAAATAGAGGATACGCCTATAACCCGGAAAGGCAACAATCGGTATTCTACAGTAGTTGCCGTGGATAAAATAAAACCATGGCTTAATTTTAAAAGACCCCATGATGATTTGCTATCCGACGAAGACTGCTCTGAGTAGTAGATTTTGTTCTGTTCTGTTATTAACTTTTGTATATTAATGTGATGAGTTCATCGTATATCATAATTACCTACTATATTAAAATGTACTGTAGTGGTTAACATGTTTGTCCACTAGTCCCGGGTTCGAAACCTGGTCTCGCATAAATTGGAGTGATATAATTTGTTGTGTCCTATAGGCACACAGATATAGTGACAATTCTAGAGAACTTGTCATTTAATAAAAAAATAAAAAAAATAAAAAAAATGTAAATGCAAAATAAACAGGACAATTAGGTGCCTGAACGCCAATAAAGCTGGACAATTAGGGGCCAGAACTAAATATTAAGTTTTAAACACAAAGCCTGGACAATTAGGGGCCAGAATTACAATTTAATTGATGTTAAATTAAAACTGTTAAATAAATAAATAAGGACCATTATATTTATTTGATTGTAAAATGGTATTTTAGTTAATATATTATTAAGAATTTCATTGCTATAAATGGATAAGAATTTGTGAAAAAAAAAAAAAAAAAAGAAAAACATTATAATAATAATAATAGATAAAAATAAAGCTTGGGCAATTAGGGGCCAGAATACAATTGTTATTTGAATTGAATTTTAAATTAAAAGGAATATTTTTCTTAAGTTATAATGTTAAATAGTAAAATAACATTGATTTTATGATCAAAGAAATTTTTGTTTTATCGCATGAGGACATGCTATGTAATCAGATGGCCGAACTGTCAGCGATATAACAATAATAATCCTGTATTATTAAATTAAAATATAATTTATAGATGCACTAATACTAAATATTAACAATTTTTGTGATTTATAGAAGAAAACAGTGTCGATAGTGGCGCCCTCCTTATACTATAAAAGGCTGGACGGCGCCATTATCGAGGCATTTCTCATTTGATTGTGAAGGTGTTAAAATGTACGTAAGTTATATGCATTCCTATTTTTGTTCTTGAAATATCATTTATTTCGTATTAATGTATGTGAAATATTTAATTAATAATATTTAATTAAACGTTGTAAAATAAATAGTTGGTATTATATTAATAAACCTAAATTTGAATAAATATTTTACTTTAATTTATAAAGTTTTAGTTTTATTTAACAATATGTATACAACATGTTCTGATGACTTATAAATGTACCTTGTTTCTTACCAAATTATGTATACGTTGCTGTGGAGAAATTGTTCATTGTTCATTGTTCATTTATTGCATAAATTCAAAATTTACATGTCCGCTTTGTAAAATTTAAATTGTTACAAATTATTATTAGTGTTATTTAACATATATCTTAAATTATACAGGTATTAAATTCATTGATATTCATAATCATAATTATAATGTTTATTGTGTGGATATGTTTGGGTCAATGACATTCACACACATGATGATTCCTTTGTAGAAATCGTCTATATTATAGCAAGCTATAAATGGATTATTTATTTATTATTACAGCTGTGTACCTATAAGTAGTTTGTTCCCTTGTAAAACCGCGACAGGTACCTAATAGGTACCTAGTAGGTAGTCAATTAATGCATTTGTCTTATATTTTTAGTATAGGGAAGAGGTACGGTACGGAACCCAATATTTACAAGTTCGACTCGCCTTATCTGTTCCTTGGCTTTTCCCATATTTTTTATTATTAAGAGGGATATTAAAAATTCTTTAACGTTAACTCATTTAACGATTCTCTTTTATCTGTTTAATGTGATTTGGGTGTTTTGCCGAAGTCAAGTATCTCTTCGTCTATGTCGCCATAAAATTTGATGATAAAATTGTCCTCTTTCTTTATAAATCTGTGATGTTTCAGCTAAAACACCCCATTTCCGAGTGCATGAGATCATTGTCACGGCCGCCAACGCGCTGAGGATGTTATTGTAAAACAGCGAGCGCGTGCCACTGGCCATCCAGATTCTGAATGGATCGGTGAAATCATTGCAAATGGCACATTCATGGGCTAGACATTTGCGTACCTGAAATTCTTAGAAGAATTTCTGATGTACTTGGAACTGACAGGGATCATCTGAGCAATATTGGCTCGATGTTTCTTGTGAGACTGTTCATTTAATGACAAGAACTTAATGTTTAGAGCGTCGTATCTGTGTTATAATAGGTAAATAAATAAACCTCACATTTTCCATAATCGCTTAGCTCTCTGTATTTTTTACGACTGCCTGCATACTGTGAAATTTAAAAAGTCAATGTCATAAAGCTGTTACCACTCGGCGAAAAGGTCACAGACGCTAGCATATCATAGCATTTCAGCTATGTGTTTTATTCGCATTGTTAGAAAGTAATAATCTTCGTAGCCCTGAAATACTGAAATTGTATCGGCCCAGTTTGAAAACCAATGAAGCGACGGTCAAAGTCTCCGGTTTACGATGCATGAGTTACAGCGCGCTCAGTGTTTTACAGTTTATTGGATTAACGTTTTGACTTTCATCACGCATTAACACGAAGAATAAACATGATTAGAGTAAATTGTTCTGACAGCGTCCAGTATTTTAAGAAAATTTAGGTCTTATGTATATTTCACAACTGTCAATTTATATTATCTACTTATACCTAAAAATTATTTGTGAATTCCGTATGCACTGTATCGCTCTATCTCAAGCTTTACACAAAAGCCCCACTATTACTTAAAACTGTTTACTGAGACGACCTTTATGGCACCTTTTTATTAACCTTTGACTGTAAGTTATAATTAAAATAATCATCATGGCGTTAATGTTCCGGTTGTGCTCTCGAAAACGAGGGCCCGGGGTCCGCCTTGACCATGATCCAGGATTTGACGATCAGGTAATTACAGTGGAGCGACTACCGTCTGACCTCCGTGACCCTTCTACCAGGGTAACCTGACCAGATTGAATCATGGTTACAAATTCGTACTGTTAGTAAGTAAAGGTATTGCTTTCATTCTAATTAAAAATACGTTCTTCTTTTGCATTTCTGAGAAAGCCAAAGCTGAAATGTAAATACGTGCATCAGAAGTGTACCTGTTTTGCCTTGAAACACAGATTTTGTCTAAAAAAACGCGTCTGTGCTCAAGTCGAGTGAGCGCTTGTTAACAAAGGGCTCTCCATGTTATATTTTTAGAATCCACTTAGAAACCGACCATTACTTCTGATGGCGAGTTGGTGACACAAACATTTTCTCTTTTGCAATGTCCATTATGCCTTTACAAATTTCGACTTTTATATGAAAGATTCTGATTTTGTCTATAGATTGAATCACTTAGTTGAATTTGAATCAACAAGTACCTAACTTTGTGATGTGAATAGTAAACAAATATTTTATTTGGAACTTGTTGGCGCACCGAAAAGTTATACAAGATAAATTTAGCTAATTTTTGAATAGAATAGATATAATTCCACATCGAGTATTAGGCTGAAACCCTATCATGGAGAAATAATTCGTGGAGTAAATTGCGATTCGCACCTTGTGGCTCTTTTGGGTGGGTCTTAAAACGTTATAGGAAAAACTTATTTAAATATTAAAACCCTTTTAAACACCGCTTCCCAGGAAAAACACAGAAGCCAATGGCCCTAATGATAATCCAATTTGCACCCCTCGCTGGCCGCCGAAAATTCTTCGAACGTTTAAAGCGCCAATTACAAATGGGATCGAATATAAATCGCTTTCACTGCCGCCAATAAGTTTAATTTACAAGCCTTTATGTTATAAATTCTGTTAATTGATTACGATCCGCTTTGTTTGTTAGTTGTATGGCAAATGGAAAACAATCAACGTGTCCCGAAATTTACAACTATTTAGACATACTCCCCATACAAACGCGGTGTTTACGCTCGCCTTTGTCCAGGCGATCACAGGATGCAGGAAGTTATTAATGTATGCCCTTCGGCTTTCGTCGCTATGGAATCTTTTGAAATTATTTCTGGATATTGACGAAAACTTGAACCGAATAAAATTAATGGTTTATAAACTGTGCTAATTGCCGTTCGTCTACTTCTATTCGTACGTTATTATGGACGCGGTGCTTCTTTGATACGTGGCCCCGATTTTGGACAGTACAGCAATGTTGGGTGAGATGTGAACATTATGAAGATATAATCGTGTGTGAAATTCCAGCTCGTCGTCTATTCGACTTTGATATTTTAAAATATAGAGTTGTAGCTTAGAATAAACATGTAGTAATTGATGTTTCGCGTGGTTCTACTCGACGTTAATTTGACAAAGTATAAATATTTTTGGCATAAAGTCGCCTGGGGCTTGTACCTATCTTTTAAGACAAATGCTACAATGAAAACTCGTTTTATGAAATTTTATTTAGATCAGCGCTAAATACTAACAATGACTTTTCTAAATTATTTGCTAGTTGAACAGTAACCGATGCTCTTATGATGAGGGAAAACATCATGACAAAACCTGCACATTTAGTCAATCTGGTGAGATTCCCCTGATATTAGGGTCACGGAGGTCAGATTGGAGTTGCTCTACTGTAATTACCTGATCTGCTAAATCTTATATCATGGTCAAGGCGGACTCCAGGCCCTGAGCAATCGGGATATTAGTTGCTTACACCTATAATTAAATTTTAGTACATTTTGAAATTCATTGAATTAAAATCGAATTAATTTTGGTACTTATAGGTAAATAAACTTAAAATTTAAATTACATTATACATATATAAAGCCGTGGATAAATGCTAGTATAAATCTATATTTCAGATCCTTGCTTAAATTTTTCTATTTTGGCATTCATTCATTCATACTTTTGGCATAATTCGTCACAAATACATGGAACAGAAAAAGAAACAACAAGAATGTTTACGTATCTTAATAAAGCTGGGCTAATCTTAGCTTTTTTATTACGTGAGCTGGGTTACATTTAAAACTGTCGGTTGTCGCCCACCGCTTCGGGCGGCTATGAATCAGCGTCGCGTGAGGAATCGCTGTTCCAGGTAGCCGGCGACCCTTCAATGCCGCCAGCATGACTGTTGACGGGAGCACAAATGAACCATTAGTGGATTTGAGTAATGTTTTATATCCTTTTAACGAGTTTAATGTTACAAATATGAGTAATGTACTGCAGTCTTTGTCGCATTCCGGAAATGCACCGCGCGGGCGCCAGACGACAGTTAAACGCGTCAAAACTTTATTGTCGCCTTAAAAAAGGCTGCATAACCCCCCCGAGAATATTAAGAAAAGTATGCAGCGACGAATGGGCTCAATAATTTTACGATGCGAAAATAAAGGAAACGATTTGTTTGTTTTTACGGTAAATCTGCGACTTAAATAAGTGCGGAATGGTGCCGCTGGGCCCGGCACGAGCTTCGGATGCCGCCGAGACGACTTAATCGCATCATAACAACTCGCCTGGCTAAGCCAACATGATGCGGTCAAACACCTCACCTGGGTTCTGATTACTCGTGTCGCAGTCATCGAATTTTCCAACCCGATTCCTTCACAGTCTATTAGCTCGTTCCAAATTGCCTTATGTAAATCAGGCACGCTTGTCACATACGCCAGCCTAACTTGTCTTCAGCCATCAACGGCGGGCAAACTGGGCTAGTAGCAAAACTCATCGTTATTTGTCTTTTCAAATACCGTTTCGCTGACATCTTGATTGCTAACGAATGGTCATCTAAAATTCACAATTTGTTTTCTTTTACCTACGTTTGTCTAATAAATATTGTCTCGAAAACTGTTTAAGTCTCCAACGTTAATGCATTCACGAATTTCAATGTATGCTCGTGTATTTTTCCACAATTAAATGGGTCACATCACTGCGTACTAAAATAAATTACTGTCTATGTACGGGACGAATTTAAGAAAATTATTATACAAAGAACATGGGTAAAGTGCACCTAAATTTAGAATACGGAGTCAATGACACACGAGGATATTATCTCACACCTGTGCCTCCAACCAGTAAATTAGCTACCCGATTACCGCAACTGTCTAACTCCTTGGAGACGAGAAAGAAATATGACAGTTGATTACACGAGTTGCCCGGATGGTGTAATTTGCCCGGGTGCGTAGGAATAAGTAATAGTGCCGGGGGTCGGCAACCCGTAATCCGTGGAAAGGCAAGCAGGGATGGCCACGCACTTACATAATGTTAGTGACGTGTCGTCTTAAGTAATGTGCGCCATCTGTCTGTATATTTCTAGAATTGCTGATACAGCTCGTGCCTATTTTTTACAACAGATATAGTACTAGTATTATTCCTTCCATTGTGTTTAGCTTTTGTGGCGTACGAGAAACTCTTTGGGAGTCAGGCCGTGCTTTAATTTTCCGAGAGGAGACTCACAGACTTACTTTTTCTGAGGAAAGTTTAGCTATGTAGTTTGCACTTCTGCAAATATGTTCAAAAGGCTACTTACATGCTCATAGCCCATAACAGTCCCCCGCAGGACTTCAGGCCTTTCCCACGAAAGGGGAGGTTATCGCCGTAATGGCTAGAGATCGTAGTGTTATAAATATAACAATGGCAAACGCCCATTTTCCAGCCTACGGAGACTAGATATTTTGCCTCGAAAACATTGGTCGCCATGTACGACACCCACGCGTGTAAGGGGTTGGTGCGATTCTGCTCTGCCGGATACCACACGGCCAGCTATATTAGCAATTTTATATTAAAAATAGTTACCACACGACAGAGACGTCGCTCTACGAAGAAATAGCCGATGTGCATTAATTACCGCCGATAATTAACATTTACATGCACACTGCATTCGTCTGTACATATTTTGAGAAATGATAATTTTATGAATCCCTTGCCGCTTATAGAGTAGAGTGTAGGTACATACTACACGTGGCCGGTCACCAGGTGGGCAGTGGGCGCGCTAGTACGGCAGTGGGCGCGCTAGTACGACAGTTGGCGTTTCTGCGAAATAGAGCACTGTCAGGGCCTGTATACAGCATTTTGAAGAAACCTCTCCAATAGACAATAATGTTCATGTTTGTTGCGCTACTACTTGATAAATTAGCATGAACTCTGTGGAATACGATAAGTATTTTTTGTCAAATTCAAGGAATAGTAAATCGATATTTATAAAAGCTGTTATGTTTTATGTTTACGTACCAATTTGGTGGGTACCCAAAGTACAGGCGAAAACGTTCCACCTAGATACTTACTAAGTATTTAAAATGGATAGTTAAGGCTTTAAAAAATCCCCACGAAAAGATTGGAAGCGAAACTTATTTTTTCGAATCCGTCTGTATCCTACTGCAGGGTAAAGGCCCCTCTCAAAGAGATTGGAAAGTAAGCTACCTTCATAGACTGGCAAATATTTGCTCTGTGGCCTCTCTCTTACATTTCTACTTAGACCTATTTGTTGCTCCACGAGTTATTATATATAATATTGATAAAGCAATCTAGCATATACCTACTCGTACTTCAATATGTCTAAGCACAACCCTATTTGCACATATCGGGCGCAGCGACGCGCGTGGAGCGGCGGCGAGTAGGCGGCGAGAAGTGGCAGTGTACTCAAGCAAATGAGTCAATATTTACCCGATTATTCCCGCTTTAGTCTCTACCCCGCATACACCGTGATTCAACGCAAGCCTGGAGCCAAAAATGTATGATAAGATACGTTAAAAATGTATTACTCACGCCTCTGTTCCACAGGTGGGGTAGGCAGAGAAAAATGTTTTCTGTGTTATTAACCTGCATAGCGGTTCGTTATTTTAAAGATTTTTTACGTTCTGTTTCTTTGTTCTTACTTTCATACGTAAAAAATTACTGCGACCGTTCATTAAAATATAACGTTAAATTTCATTAAATATACTTAAGTACCTACTAATACGCAAGAAGAATAAAATCTAATCCCTGCCTAAATATATCGTTCAAGATATCAGGACATAATTCAGGATGAAGTCAGCCAACGTAGAATCTTCGATACCTTTCGACATTATTCCTCCTACATCCATCAGTTCCCTTTGACCTTTGCCGACTATCTAATATTATGAAGGCGAAAGTATGTTTACTCGTTTGCCTCCTCTCAAACGACAAAGGAGTCACGTGAACTTCTTTTTCTGAGCTTAAATGGCATGAGCTATTTTTATGAAGATTGTGAATACCTGTTAGTGTGCGCCTGGCTGGATCTGGACTAACATTTAATAAATGGTAACATGTAGATATATAAGTAATAAGTGTAAATATAATGATGTTGTTTTTAACAACATTTTTGTAACATCGTGTCGTCGAATAAATATACTTTCTTTCTTTCTTCTGTAGCCAAAACGTGTAGACTCCTGAAGATAATGTAATAAGAATCATGAATTACCACCCATTTGACCGCCATCTCACCTGTACTGGTGGTATATGACAGGACAAGGCGGCCGAATTATTTTCAATATTAACAAACCAGCAGGTTTCAAGTGAACGAAAAGTGGTACGTGGTATGTAATATCTACTATTTATTAATTTGCCTTTATGGAATAACAGATAAACTTTAATTTGAAAAATTATTTACATAGACAAAATAAATACTTAAAACTAAATATCAGTATAACTTCGTCATAAAACTTAAACTAGATGTTTAACCCACTCTTTGCCATTCCCGGTGCAAAGGTACCCATAACACTAGCAGCGTTGCATGGCTACATGGAATGTATAAAAGAAAACAGAATTCAGGTGCATTATCATTGTTGTGAGAATGGGACTGATTTGCCTTTCGCCTGTTATGATGTCCTTTAAATCGGAACACTTACGGCCCTATTACATAACTTGACGCCGGGAAAAATAGATAAGGAGTGGCACCTATCCAGCCAAACTATAGCAATATTACTGAGACATCACATGCTTAACGCATGATTTTATCGATTTCAGCTCGAATGAAGTTTCGGAATAGCTGTAGTATCTGATGGTAGATAGTAATACGCACTATCATGTCGGCAACTACAAACCTAATGATATTTTGCGTGCAAGGCAAATATCCATGTGACTCAACGGCAGCCAAAACATGTGACAGATAATAACTACATTATTGGTTTGTTTAGAGCAGGGACCAGAATCTGGTAATTTACGAATGGCTCATTTAAATTGCAATAGAAGTTTGACACGTTTTTGGTATTCTGCTTTTTATAAGACTAATGATTTTCCAGTGGACTTCCATGGAACTGCCATTAGAGTATTTGTGGTCTTCGATCGTGTTACAATTACTGCTGTAATTTGTAAATAAATTGTGGACTAAAACGGCAGTCTCTTGGTAGATTTTTGAAGGCAACACCATTAACTATTCAACTGATAGTCAATTACGATGGAGCGTCGGCAGCCTAGTGGTTACGGTATTCGACTCGCAAGCGAGAGGTACCGGGTTCGAATCCCACTGCCGCCATGTACTTATAACTTTTTTCTGAGTTATGTACATTAGTTAAATACTAACCGATGCTCTTACGATGAGGTGATGAAACCTGCACATTCAAGCGACTAAATGTGTAACCATTATCCAATATGCTCAGATTCCCCTGGTAGAAAGGTCACGGAGGTCAGATGGCAGTCGCTTCAAGGCGGACCCCTGGTCCTTGTGCGCGAGAGCTCAACCGGGACTTTTTATTCAATTACAATTTTATTACTCTCTATAGGTAACAAGTTTTTGCAGAATATCCTATTTATTTTAATCGTAATGGAGTCGGAAATAGCGAACTTGGGATCCTTTACCATTGTTATATGGGGGTCATTGTTTTGCTCAAACAGATTCGGCACGTTCTGGCTGGCCATTTACTTTGTGAGTGTTTACGAATTGGAGACAATGTTCTATTCATTTTCATTCATCGTCACGTTGGTAGCCTCTGTATTAAAGCTTCAGTACACATGGGTAAGTCCAATGAAGTGAAGCTGGAAGATGACGTAGATGTTTATCTATGCACCCCTTTTTTGACAAATTACTTCTAGTAGTTATTTCGTTTTGCTGTTATTTTATTTCAAACTAGCTTTAGATTTTATGGTAGCTATTTTGAAATCGATTTTATAAAATATGAGTATTTTATCGATATCTCGACTTCTAAATGACAAACTTGGTGTCTAAATACCACAGACATAACAGACTAAACACAAATCACAAATATTCCCTGTTCGCTCGCTCTACAATGATTATGAATCTTGCTATCCCGTTTTTTCATCCATTGGAATAAGTTCATTGAAAATGACGCGCGCAATGTTTTGAACGTTCGACATATTGCTCGAGGGCCTAACGACCTGACGTTTCTTTTGAAACATCGGTGTAAATTTTTATAATTTCCTAATAAAATTTAAATCAAACCATTTAAAAGACGGTGTAACATTGCACAAGTGCACATTTATAAGAAAGCGCAAAGTATGGAAATACAAATGGATTATCTTTTCATCGATAAGTAATTTCATTCGTGGTCGCGGCGATCGGGAATAAATTTTAGAAATTGTGATAAAAATAAGCATCGTAATAGTGTGAATTTACAATAATTGAAATGCTTTACCTTAAAACAATATGCCATTAAAGATAGATTTAAAATAGCAATATTTCGGTGACTAAATAGGTACGAAAATATTTTTATGCTAACAGGGTCGGACTTAGTATTTATTGTATAGAATTTTAATACTTAAATCTTGTAAATAGCGGTCCACAATTTTAAATGTATTAGGGTTTCATACACAAAATGTACCTAAATAACATTTTAAATGTTCAGACATTTTATGAAACAATTTATTTACATTTATTTGTTTTTCTAGGTTTCCTAAAGACCAGACATGGTGATGTCTGGGTTGCAAATTGGAAGTGCTGCGTTGTAAACATTTTGAAGAACAAGATAACAATTAGATGCAAGTCCCTTCTGTCGTGGTGCACTATCATTATATGAATTTTTACTGAAAATAAAGAATATGCTGCCTGTTTAATATATTAACGTACCTATGCTTTTCATTATTATTCTTTTTTTTATGACTATGTCCTCTAGAGGACATCATATTCAATTTATTATTAAGTCACATAGGCCTACCTGTGGACAAAGAAGACGCTTCTAACGATAAGTAAGTAGGTACCTACTTAGTTTAGAAGTTATGAGGCAACAAATAAACATTCATACTGGTCAAAATCATAACCCTCCTTTTTGCATAAGCAAGCACTGCCGATTCACGGTATGTTGTAACGTAACACTGTCCTACGGACAGTGCAGGCTCAGTTAATCAGAAAAACAACGAATATCAGGGTAATGGGTATATATGCAATCAGTCCAGAAACTATTAAATACAAAAACAAGAAATTTATAAAATGAATTTAAAAGGTTAAAAGCACGAAAGTTTTTACGAAAGTCCACTCCACACAACCTATGTCCAGGCTGGATCACTGGGTTCACTGTTGGCCGAAACAGTACAGGTTGAAGATTGACCCGACAGACTAATTAGTTAGAGAATTTCGAAGATAAACATTTATGCAGTCTCGTGCATACTTTGACCGGTCACTTGTATTTCATTTTGGTTTCTGAAGATATATTCTTCTAGCTATGATACTGATCCACCTTCTAGTTCGAAGGCTGGGAGAACTCTGCCCACTCATCAGCTGCACTCTCTAACGAAGGCTCGGGTCTTTACTTAAACACGTTCGAGAACGCATTTGGCACAAAAGAAGATATAGTCTTGATGGCCAGTACTCATAGTGGCCAGTACTCGTAGTAGCCAGTTTCCGAAGTGGTCGATATTTATTTTCGGTGTTTAGCAGCCAAGGAGACATGAAGACATTATGAAGAATTAGATCCAGCAATCATCTAGAATAAGGGGAGCACAAAAAAGATTAAAATCTCCGCCGGCTATGAACTATGTCCGCATGACAACATATGACGTATAAAGAATAAAATAATAAAAGGTTAGCATTAATTTGGAAAATGTGATATTTTGTGTACAAAATCTAATATTTGCCACGAAAGAAACCTTCTAATGTGATGGAAAAATGACCCCCGTGACATGGGGGTCTACCTGGATTCGCAACAAAAGGAAAACAAGAAGATACAACGGTAAGAATCCAGACACACACCCCAATACCCTTGTATTTGTCCAAAAACCATCATTACTTTTACCAATTGGATATTTAGGAAACAAGAGATCATTTCCCCAAAAGAAAATACTCTAATCTAAGTTCGATTCGATTCAAAATATTTGTAGAACGTAATTACAACGTAGTCAGAATTTACAGTATTAACTAATTTTCCAGGCAAGGATGATGAGCAATCAGAGCCTGAAGGGCCAAACCCAAGAATATACCAATAATATGTACAAATTTTTAAAATAAAAGTGTCAACGTGCTGAACAGTTGTTTGAACGGGAGTCCTAATAACAGTAAGTACACCCGACACCGTATTAAACCACCAAGCTTCAGGGCAAGACCCTACAATGTAGAATCGAGAGATCGAAAAGTCGGCGTAGGTATCAGGGCGTGGGTTTGATTCACTAGACACCTTACCTTTTATTATAATGACAAAATTAAATTATAAGTACAAGTTTAAAAAAATGACGAAGTCGTCAGGAGCGAAATACGCCAATAAGTCAGATTTTGTGTGTACGTTACTAGTAGAAAGTCGTAGTAAAATATAACATCTGCAGATGGGCTGCCTTGTTCCGTCCCTGCATTTGCATTAGTGTGTGTGTTATAGAGATGTGTGACATTTTGTCTCGTATTTCAACTCGGATTGTACTCTCTGCTTCTGTATATAAAATTTTTTCTCTATGCTTAATACACATATTTTGGGTCAGGGAATACAACTACAGTATGCGCAGTATGGATTTCTGTAAATATTCAACTTCCGGGATCAATAGTACCTTATGATTCTCGGGAATAGTGTACCTTGTATGCGTACACCTAATTTACTCCTACCTACCATTTAACTCGTTTATAAATCTTTCTCTTGAACATATTGATGAAAACCGCATTAATTCATTAATCCATAGCGTACTTTAAAAGATCTAAAGTGGCTGACAGACGTGCGAGTAAATACGCGTACTTGTGGCTTGACAACCTTGCTCGCTCGTATGTCAGCCTAAGTACGCGTACATTAAAACCGCCGAGCACGTTCGCCGGCGATCCAGCATATTTGATTTATGCTCGTGGCTCGCGGCTCGCGGCTTTGGCACGAATATCTGTCAGCGCCGCGAGTCACTAGCCGATATTTCTTTTTAGTTTTTTATTAGATATATAATCTGCTCCACTATAAAATTTTGGAAGAAAACAGCATTTTAGCTACCGGTCGCCATTTCCTTGGAAGGCAGGATAAAGTATTCAGTTATTATTGTTATCTAGATACTCATAGCATATAGTTCCAATTACAAACTAGACGGGTATACAATTTCAAACATAATATTTTTTTTGGTGAGAGGAAAATCAAAGCATATTCTGGATTTAAGACATCGCCGAAATCCAAGATGGCGGCAGGAGAAAATGAAAACATACCAAGTGAGGTATCAAATGAAAGGGCTTCTTCAATATATTACAAATATGAAGGTGTTTTTATTAAATCTTTCGTTTTCAAATTGAAAGACTGTGCTATGTTATCACTGTGCATATTAGCACTAACCGGGCAATTTTTTTTAATACAATAAATGAAAACCCGTTTTGTATGGCCCTAGATTGAAAATGCTTTAATGAAATTCTGTGAAGTAGTAATTTTTTAATCGCTTGGTATATCTTCTACCTAGATAGCTAATAATTAAAAAAAAAAGTTTACATTAAATTATATAGGTAGGAACTAAAGGTCTGCGCACCTAGCCGTTAATAATATAATTTAATTATGGTACACATAAATTATTTACAGTTATGATAAAAAAATACAGTAATACCTACTTCTAAAATACCAAATATATACACTAATACATATAAAATTTACTAAACTATATTAAAAAATATGTAAAAAACCAGGGCCCCGCGGTAAGGTGCCCATAATGGCGGCGGCATTCCCGCGCTGGATGGCAATACTTATCCGCTGCGCGAGAAAGCCGCCGGCACGTGGGTCACCCGTCGCCTCCCTGAGCCGCTTACTAAGCTCCCTGAAGAGCGAGTGTGCGCCTGGGCCCCACGGACCCAGTGTCTCGACACCAAATGCGACAAAGTCTTACTGGGCGCCGAGACAGCTGTACTTGCCCATCTTCGAGCGCTCACGCATCTCAGCCGCCGCGCCAGCCCGTTTGGCGGTTGCCGAAAGATAGGTCGCAGCTAGTGTGTCGGCGCACGTGACGTCCCACACCAGCGGGCGACCCATCCTCCACGGTATCATAGACATCCCGTCAGGTCTCTTGCCATCGTCCCGTGCAATGTGTTGAGGTTCCAGGTTTGCGGGGACGTTGGCAGGATGTCATTGATCGCGGCGTGACGGTAGAGGCGACCAGCGCTCGAAGAACAGGCAAGCCCATGGTGACCGAGGCGGTCAACACTCGCTCCACAGGAAGCACAACTATGGTCGATACAAACCTCGGCTCCCAGCCGGAGACCGATGGCGAGACGGAGAGTGGTCGGGTCGATGAAAGTGCCGGTGTTGGGGGATGGGTAAGCGTTGAGCCAGTGCCCGGATTCCCGTCTGGCAACTGCTTCCAGCCTGGCGCGGTCTTTTAAAGATGAGTTATTTATGAGAATGTCTAATACGACTTGAGATGAAATGTTATCCCAGGCCTTTTGAATTTTGGGTGTGGGAGGAAAATTTGGGCTCGGTCCAGCTAGCCAGGCAGTTTCAGCCTCCGCCAAGCACGCGACCTCACAGTTTGTAGCCACGGGGGCTTTAAGAATATTTCCTGTGAGGTCAGACGAGCTATAGATAGAGGACAGAAAAGCCGGCAGTGCTACACTAGAGATCTTACGGGTTCCCAGGCCACCATACCTAATTGGCAGAGAGGCCTGGGTCCATGCCTGCTCGCTTAGTCTGATGTTGGTGATTGATTCAATTTGGAATTTTATTAAATTATCTAAGTCTTGGATTAGATTAGGGAATTTCCACACTGGGCAGCAGCGGAGCAGGTAAGTAAATTTTGGAACAAAAAGACAAAACTTCAGTATGAAAAGGGCAGAAAGGCTGCTAATTTTAAAAAAGCGGTCCGAAAATTCATTAAATTTAGAAACCGAACTTGTTAGAAGCGGTGGAATGGCCTGGTCGAAAATAGGGGAGCCAAGGAGGCTCAGACTGTCTTTTGTGAGTATTCTAATATTTGGGGCTACGCTATTAAAATTTTGGACTATGGATTGTGCCAAGCTTGTGTCTATTTTCTCAAAAATGTAGAGTTCACATTTGTTAAAATTTAGTTCCAAACCAATGAGGTCAAAATTGTGTATTATCATTTCTAAATCAGTTAGGACAGTCTGAGCATCCCCGGCTATGGTACCGTCGTCCAGGTACCATACGTTTAATTTTAAATTGACACTGTCGATTATCGAATTTATGGCCAAACTGAAGATCGCTGGACCGAGGGGATCACCCTACAGCCGAAAGAATTTCATTATTTTTGTGCAATAATTTTGAAGGACAGTGATAACACTGTAGCATAAAATTATAAATCTCCGGAACGTGTAGTTTAATTTTATTCATGAAGGTGTCCCTGTTAACCGAATTAAAAGCATTTTTAACATATAGTTTAAGGATTACCTCGCACAGATCGTCTTGCGTGAAGGTACTTAAGGCATGGGCCGTTGCCTCGCCGCCTCCGCGGGTTCCGAAGCCAACCTGTACGGGTTCGAAAAGAGACTGGAATTTAGAAGGAGTTAGCCGAACACAAATTTTGGCAGCCAATCGCCAAAGGGTGGAACCTACAGCGATCGGTCGTACGCCACCGTCTTTTTAGTCAGGGCTATTAAATTAGCCCCGTATAGGATCGGCGGCACTTCCTGGCACATATTCCCCTCTAGCATGACATTCACCAGCCCGGTTAGTGCTGAGATGACGTGGTCGCCGGCCATGCCCACACCGTGGCTGGTGGGTGAGGTATTGAGTGGAGATGCCATCCAAACCGGACGCCGAACCTGCCGGGAAGGAAGCGATGGCGGCAACAACATCTTCCTCTTTGGCTCGGAGACAAGTTGCAATGTCAGATAAGGGGTCTACAAAAGGGGGGCAGGAAGGGCCTGGGGGGTGTTTGGATTGTAGTGCGGCGGCGGTCTCCGATGAGTCGGGTGCAATGGTATCGTTTGAGAATAGTAGTCGAGCGGCGCCCTTTAAGTCTCCGTCTTGCACTTTCTCTTCGACTTTAAGAAATATGTCATTATTATGTCTGCTATGCGGAGGCCTTCGGGGCGCTCGGGGCGCCGCTTGGGGTAATTGTGTGTTTGGAGCAGTTTTGTTTTTAATTTGCTGTGTGAGGGATATCTTATTCTCAAGTGAGGTGTGTAGTGTTTTGTATGAGAAGGTGAGGAGTGTGCATCTTTTGATGGACTCGGCTAGAGCGGAAGCTACGCAGGATCGGGCACCACGAGGTATGCGTTTCACAATGGATGTAGAATGTTTTAACTGACTAAGGAGTGAGTGTAAGGGGGTAGATGTGTTCGTGAGTGGTGTGTTGTTGGTCTGGGAGTCGGAGCTTTGGCTACATGGTGGGCATAGAATAATGCGCGCGTGATGAACGTTTGATGAATATGGAGTCCTACGATGCTAGTGAATGATCTTAAACATACTGCACAATGTTGCATGGAAATGGGCTCAGGGAAAAGAGACACTTACAGATACTATACGTAGAAAAGAATAAAAACCCTAAAAAAAACACTTATATCTATAAAAAAAAGTATTTTCACACCGGTTTGCTATTCACATTTACAAATGATAAAATTTTCACTTCACTTAATTGTTTACTTATTGTTTTTAAGCGACATATTGTTTTTGCCTCCTCTCTGGTGACATTATCAGGCCAGGAAATACTTCAGCGCGCGCAGACGTCTAGGCGTAGCTAGGCAACATATAGCTTGGCGTCATGTCAGCTCCTGTCAATTTGTTATAGTAAATATTTTGATACACTCTTGGAAACTATGGCGCCCCCTAAGCCACCCACAACGCTGCGCACGCACTGCCACGGGTTTTACAAAGTAGCACCGTATAAAAGAATTGCGTAGGGAGCCATGTAATTTTATTATTATTTATTTGAAATGGAACACCGGTTCACCAATAGATAATTTTTTTTTTTTTTTAGCCGTTAATTACATTTGCCGTACTATATATATAGTGAAATATTATAAACATATGTAGGTATGTTTGATTTACGAAGTGTTGACAAAACTGAATACTTTCTTAAATTTATTTGGTTTATATTATAAAAACATATACATAAAACGTAAAAAAACATTTACTCTTCTCCCTTCATACACCGGATACTTTCGTTGTCGCCAAAATGTTGGATGAAACTTCGCTATTTACGCGTAGCCAACGATACGAAGTCATGATGTTTCACTGGCTGTGTATATTCCTATGGGTGTCAAAGAGATGGATAGATTGAGGGGACAACATTTGTGGGACAACGGGAATTATCCCAATCAATCAAATCCCCTTGAGACACATGAAGGTATCCTTAAAGTAAAAAATATATTAAGATGTTTCTATTCAAAGTTATAAGTTAACACTATACGCGTTGCTTTGAAAGACGCGGCGACACTGGTCACAAAATTAAAAAAACGCCCCCCCGGTGTCATTAAGTCATAGTATTTTTCCGTTGTTTATTTTATTTATATTTGGTTCCATCTCACCTGTTGGTAAGTGACGATAAGTGATGAAGATGGAGCATGCACTTACCGAAATATGGAAAAATCGGCTATAAAATCGAAAATACAAATGATTCTTTCGACCTGAGTGTTTCCAATTTGTTTTACAGACTTAAAAAAAGATGGAGAAAAATGTAAAGAATAAGCACCGTTTGGTGCACAAACATCAATCAGTAAAGATGAAAACGCGGCTTTCGCCTGTCATTAACATTCAACAGGACATTTGCATATTTTGGCCATTGAGACATGAGGCGAAGTAATGACTGCCTGGAAATTTTTTGTTCCCTGTTTATGTGGCTGCGACATCCACGTGCGGCAGCTAAGTGATCAATAGGGCAATCAAACAGTGGGCCGAGTTTTCCGCCCTCATTCGTAAATTTTCCCGGGGGACCTATCTAACTAGTAACAAAATGGAAAGTACACAGCGTAACAATTAACTTTAATAGTCTTGGGTCTGTTCCTGTGTGTTTCTTAACTCCGAATACCTTTGTAACTTGACTGCTGTGACCCACATTTAGGATGGAAACGTGCCTATTCCGCCAAGGGTGAAATTGGCCCAGTAATTTTTGCTTTATATTGTTACGCAAGAAATTGTTCCCGTGACCTCTTTATCTTTATAACGTAATAGGTAGGTACCTACTCGCAATTTGAGCGTCGACCACAAAATCGTTGTGACTTTTTTCAGACTTTGACCTATTATCTAATAAGGAAACAAGTTTTGTTTTATTTTACTACTTTAGGCACACAAACATGGTCCTACACAATTTGTAAGCGTGAGCCATGGTCCGTGTGTCTACGATAAAGAAAAACTTAGTATGTCTTACAAGTAAAAATATGTACAACAGCTGCGTTTGTAATGCCAGCATTATGGCCTAAATCCTTTTACCATAGATATTTTAAGGGCAGGAAGCCTGTGTCTCAGCAGAATTAAGCTGATTACAGGCTGATGATGAAGATGGCGACCCAAGAAGACGTCGCCGAGCAGGACGCAGGCAGGGCTGTGCGAATGATTTAAAAAATTTAACAGCGTCGCGAGTTCGAAATTATAAAAGATTTGTAAGCATAATAAAAGTAACATAAACCAATGAATAACCGAGGGCAGGAAGCTCGGTATTTTTCGTACCTATACCTAAGCCAAAACTATTTCCTTTACCACCGCTATATCCCACACCACATAAACGTCCGGGCGAGTTGTCACCTAAGACGATGCGAGCGCCAACAGCTCGAGAAGTGAAGACTGAGGATGCGGAAGACCGGGTGACGTGGAGAATTAAAAAGGAAGAGTATGACAGCGGAACCTGGCAGAAGCTAGTATGACGATGATGAACCACAGTTTGCCAAAAATGATTCCGTAATATCAAGCTTTCTAGAAATTGGAAATGAAGCGTCGGTCGGTGGCCGAGCGGTTGAGTAGCTGACTCGTAAGCGAGAGGTACCGGGTTTGAATCCCGCTGCGGCCATGTACCAATGACTCTTTTCTGAGTTATGTACATTAGTTGAATTCTAACCGATGCTCTTACGGTGAGGGAAAACATCGTGATGAAACCTGCAAATTCAGGCAACTGAATTTGTAACCATGGTCCAATCTGGTCAGGTTCCCCTGGTAGCAGGGTCACGGAGGTCAGATGGTAGTCGGCTCCACTGTAATTACCTGATCGCCAAATCCTGGATCATGGTCAAGGCGGACCCCGGGCCCTCGTCCTCGAGAGTACAACCGGGACATAAAAAAAACGCTAAGATGATGATGAAGCTTTCTAGAAATCATGTAGCTTTAATAGTCGACTACTCTTCTCCACGGTTTTCACCCGCGCTCACTTCCGGTATCATAAGTACTCTATGACACCCAGGCGTACTGTTAGTGAAAGAATTTTCGAAATCGTTCACTGTTCATGCCGCAAGACTGTGGAATTCTCTCCCGCACGAAGTGCGTGATTGTCAATCTATAGCAATCTTTAAAAAACGTGTAAAAGAACATTATCTTTCCTTATGTGCCAGAATGTTCTACAATACCTGAATATATTTTAGTTTGTATATGTGTATATGTATATTTATATATATTTATACTATTGTGTGTATTTAGTATCTTATTTATAATTTATGTAGTTTATAATTTTTTTTTTATTATAATTGCGCACGTCTCATCCCCTATACTCTACCATGTCTCTCTTCTATAGGCCTGCTGGAAGAGATTTCTTCTTAGAAGTCTTTCATTTTTGTAATTTCTGTTTACTATGTATTGTGTGCAATAAATTGTTAAATAAATGGTTTCGTAAATTAGGTACCTCCAATATCCAAACTTATAAACATACAAACTCTATACAGTAGGTACAATACATATATAATCCAAAACCACACAAACTAATAAAATTTTCCATAGCACACATGAATGCGAATCGTGTTTACTGCGCTCAATAGAGCGTACCGTAGCGTAGTGTAACTGAATATGCGCGAATCGCGCCGCTAGCTGATGCGCGCACCACAACAATGAGTCATGCGCGGGCGCCGGTGAATCCAGGTCAGCCGCGGCCCCAGGGAAGGCCGGAGCGGTGCCACTAAACCCGCCTCTTTTACCAGATCGTTCCCAGCGCAGAAGGTTAATCGTGTGAGCTGGGCTTTCTTTGTTGTGTTTGTAATGGAGAAGAGTTGGGTTTGTGTCTTTGTGATAATGATGCGTCTCGGTTTGGCTTCGCTTTCCTTTGTATTTGATGATTTTTAAATCTTACTTGTGTTTTTTCTGCTCGCGAATTTTCTATTTATCCAATGGTATTGTCGAAGTTGTAGTTACTTAATAAATTTTTCTTTGTGAAGGTCTGGATAGTGGCCTTTTGAAACCACCAATGCGAGCGAAGCCGTGAACAGTGGCTAATGTAAATTATAATAATTTATGCTCATTTTTATGTGAGCAGTAAAATGTCTAACTAACACATTGAGTCTGTAAATCAACCATGTAACAATCGATATATTGTGGAACGTTTGTCCTCAGATCTCAAAGTCAAAGTCATTTATGACTTACAACTTTGTCGTATTGGTGGATGGTAACCACCGGTTTGAATAAAAATATATAAAAACTGGCGAACATTATCATGATACAAACATATCATTCAGCTAGTAAATTACCAAGCTAAACGCTATTACGAAATATTTTAACGTGGAATGAAAATGGATGGCAATGAGTGCTACATTCTTGGCTGGCGAAGCACCAGGTGTCTCTAAAGCAGCTAATTGCCAGCACAATGGTATCTCCAGCTGTAGTTTGCCACAGCGACCTTAACGAACATTTCGTTAACAATAAAAATCAACTAAGAGCTTCCTAATGTCCGCAATGTCACTGACATTGACTACAATTCCAGATCATACGCATTAAATCACAACTTTGCTGTTAAACCTGTCGAGGCACTACACTTAGGGAAGTGATTTAAGATTACAGAGGATTGATTTAGAAACACTTCTTCCTTACTATTTGTGGAGAAATGCGTTTATTTTGATATTTTACTATCGACTAAATGTAGTTCAAACTACTGACGCACATTGTATATTTAGCCAAAACATAAATATATAATATACGATTTTATTTGACATTTTTATCCATTTTTAGCTAAAAATAAAGCTTCCTACAAACGAACAGACTAGACTCTCTTTCATTGTGTAATCAACACTGCCTGTAATCGAAAATTTGGCTTGGCAACCGGGGTAAGTAAGTAAGCTGGTAAGATCAAAGTTACCAAGGCCAAATTTATTAAATCACGTTTGAAATTGGTTGCCATCGCGAAGAGGAACCGAAACCTTTTAATTTTGTAATCGGTTACTAGATATCGCGTTTCAACCGGTGAACCTTTCGATAATTGTTTTAAATGTTAAGGGTTGTCGAACTATGAAGCAGGTTTTGGTATTACATCATAGACACATTGAACAGATTGAACCGACTCCACATTAGTTCATGCTTGGAAGGCGGCAGGAGATTTGATAGACAATCCTGCCAAGACAGCGACAATACTGCTGTTTACTAGTTGCCATTTTTCTGAATTACATGGGTAACAGATGGGCATCCAGTCCCATTACTTGCCTCGATTGAATTGTAATTGGATCGCGATAGCAGCTCAACAGCAGTTTTAATTGTAGCAGAATACCAAAAACGCGTAAAACTGCCCTTGAGCTGCGATGGTGATCCGATTACAAATCAATCGAGCCATTAGTAAATTAGAGGACTTGAGGCCCAGGACGCCTTTTGCGATACCCGTCAATGATGCTACATGCTAAGACAGAGATGGTGTCACTTACTTTTCACCCTTTAGGCATGAAACCCTAAAAAGATTATTCTAATATGATTCTTAATAAATAGCTGATAAACGTTTTGTTTAATTTCATTCTTTTGTGCCAACTCCATTTTTATACAACATACCTAACATGTGAGTTTGGCATATCGCATGAAATCGCGCGTTTCGTTGATCAACATAATATGGAAACATATTGGCCCCCAATTTTGTTATGCCCGATTAGATAAACTTACTAGGCGTTTCTTGATTGGTGCCTTAAAACATTCTAAGCATTTAGCGATATTTAAGTATTGGCCGTGTGGTGTCCGGCAGAGTAGAATAGCACCAACCCAATACACTCGTGGGTGTCGTACAAGGCGACTAATGTTTTCGAGGCAACAGATCTAGAGTCTCCGTTGACTGGAAAATGGGCAGCAGCATTTTCCATTGTTATAATTATATTAAACACTGCGATCTCCAACCCGCCGGCCAAGCGTGGAGATTATGGCAATAACCTCCCCTTTCGTGGGAGAGGCCCTAAGTTCTGCAGTGGACTGTTATGGGCTGTGATGAAGTATGTCAAAGAGTTTAGATTTCATAAAGTTGATGTTGGTGCAATGCTTTTTAACCCCTTACTACAAAAAAGAAGGGTTCTGTAAGTTTGACGTGTATATATGTGTCTCTGTCTGTCGATGGAATCGAATTGGAAGTTATATTTAAATATAATCAGTTTATTATTTTAGTAGAAATAAATGTGTATTTAGTCAGGGCCCGAGTCATCAGACGTTATTCTGTCGGTGAGTTATCTTGTTAGATATATTTTAAATCTACTCAAGCGTCGCCTAAAGTTGAATGCAATTGGGCATTATATATCGGGATTTATATACAAATTTTCGGGATTTATTAACCACAATTTACATTTGTACATACTTCTGTCAACACATTAACGCACTAACTGGCCTACAAGTCTTGACAGACCAGACTGCGGACCTAGGCCTTTGTTCATCCATCAGTCCTCAAGCGCAAGGTCCGGTGATGCATCGGTACATTCCAGCCTTGCTCTTCGTCGGCGCAATGCCGACCTGTCAACAAGTCCTGACGGGCCGCGAAACTCGCAAGACCCGGTCGCCTGTAGAGAGACAATATCGTCGACAACGACACATGGCTTGGTTTTCTTGAGGGTTAAAACAAGAAGTTGTTTTTGTTATCAATACGTTGTGAGTAACTTTATATTTATTTTAGGTTCGCATTGGTGACTCCCCTGGTGTTGCTGATGTCCATAGGTGGCGGTGACCACTTTCCATCAGGTGGCCCGCTTGCCTGTTTGTCTGCCGTATAACACAAAAAAAGGTACTTAAAAGTAATTAATTAAAAAGCCCTACCCTAGTGGGCAAGTACTTACCTACTAAAAGTATTAAGAAAAGAAAACAAACCCTAGTGAATGCTTGCCACTAGGGCTTCATAAAAAAAGAAATGCCTAATTCCTATTTATTTCAGTTGTTTTGTTAAAAAAGTAGCACCAACCCCTTTCATTCAAGGATTCAACAAGGCGATTCATGTCCATTCTGTGCCATTTCCTTCATTCGTAGATTACAAATAGTAACAATATTATTCGGAGCACGCGTCCCACTGACCTCCTTGTGTACAACATTTCTGATCCCAGTTAAGTAGAAACTTTGTCTTGGGAGGGTGATCCGCCCACGGCATATCGTCCCCACAGATTGACCCCAATAGTATCCTTGTCTACTTACACCGAAATAGCCTACATTTTAATGTTGTTTTTAGCGTAGCTTTAAGACAGATAATGGGGGTGGTGTCAGGCAACAAGTAGGACTTGACAGTCTTCATCCTCAAAGATTCTTTTATTTTATCTCGACAGTCTCGGTACAATAAAATACTTGAATTAATAGGACATACGTTTTACTTTACTTTGAATATATGTAATACACAGATAATAGGTACTTATTGATCGCCGCCGGGAAGTCGCGAATGTGTAACGGCTTTTGAGACAGGTGTAGGTTCATTCATTTCTTGAAGGAAAGTAAGGATTTGAGAACCCTTCCTGTTGAGTTTATTAATGAAATACAACAGCATTAAACTAACACCACATTTATTTATTTACTTTGATTTATAGTTAATACTCGGCGGCTCACGGCAGACTTATTGGTTGCCCGTTCCACGAAATATCCCGAAAAATCCCATAACGTAATCCATAACTTCCGCCAGAGTGTACTTTGCCTTTGGTTTAATTGTATAAGAATAATGTTGAAAATGCAGGCTTAAACATTTCTAACGCAATCAGTGTACGTTTCACAATATAACAAACATCTGCGCCAAAGCGATATCGTTACAATTGAAATAGCAAAATTCTCGCGGATGTGACGGTAACAAGTAACAACTATAAAATTTGGGTTACAGTGTACCTGTTACCCGAGCATTGTTACAAAATCATAATGCGTCGATCTCCGATGTCTGTGAAATAGAATCAATGCGCGGGCGTTAAGAATCGAGAAGATTTACGTTGTTGTAACTGCGCGTGGCGACGCGGCGACGGCGGCGGCGGCGCGCGGTATCCGGCGCGGGCGCACTGCAGCGGCTGCGCACTGGCACCGCGCCAAATATGCGCAGCTACGCATACGCAGCGCAGCTAACCCGCTGTGGCATCCACGGAAATTATCATTTTACAACCCGGACTTGAGATGTTGTCGTGAAATTTTCGCCGAAGTCAACGCGTTGAGTAATCATTGTTTTGGTTAGATCGACATTGGAGAGTTCAAAGAAATGGCGGGGTCGTAAGAGTTTGCCAGTTCGCGATGGCGGGGAAAGCACGTGCCAAGAAAAGTCAAGGTGGGCCTTGGTTTAGGCTGCTTGTTAGCTGTCTCTTTCGTAGTCATCATCATCACCCTTGTCCACCACAGTATTGCATCCAGGCCTCGGCTTGCCGAAGCCAATCTCGGTCTGCAACCTTTCGCTGACTGTCACCTGGCCGCGAGGTGTCTAACTCCATGGAGTGTCGGTGCCTCGGCAGTCATCGTCAACCCCAGCACTTCACCTTATTAATTCTCTATATGGTATCTTAGGGATTCTGGTGGATAACCTCGTTGAGAGTTATATTCTTCAGAGAGACTCCGTTCGAGAGCAAGCTGAGCGACCTTGAACGGGTACTGCTGTACCGGCCGTAGGTACTGCAAGTACGCATAATGTAAGCATAATGGGCAACCACGTTGATATTGTAGGTAGTTAAGTAAGTAAATGCCTACTAAATAATGTGAATATATCTATGTTATTTTTTAAAGCTGCGCTGTGCTATGGCTCAGAGTCAGCGAGAGGAAGCCGTCTCCACGCGCGGCAGCCGGCGGCGGCGCGGGCGCCGGCTGCGCTGCTATTTATTGCACTTATCGCTCCTTCCCGATTCGTGTTCGTCGGCAATCATAGAAACGATGTTAAAATTTGAATGTGAACGTCCGTATATTTTTATTTCGTAAATCTTCGTTTCTCTCATGGAAATTTATTGGTATAGTTAATTTTAAATCAGTATTTTTGTCTTGCGCTATAAATTGTAAAATACGAGTTTCCCTATGCCTGTGTTTTTAAAACAATAAAGCTACCTATTGACAGACACATTAAAGCTTCACTACCAGTAGTCCAATGATGGATAACAAACAGGAAAATCATAAAATAAAAAATGTAATCAAATTTTTCTGGGCTAATAAAAATTCTCTTGAAAACCCACCGATGATGGCAAACAAACAGATTATGTCGTATTACTTTCGAGTGGATACTGACGCTTGAACCATGGTAGGTAGGTAGCACTATGAATCACTCTTCGCAGTAATGTTATGTAAACAATAACTGCGGAGGATATTATAAATCTGAAGCGAAATTGTGAAAGAAATCAATGGGTTGAAAATGTAACGATGGGTTTCACCGTGAACTAGATACGATACTATATCATGAAACATAGTCATTATCGCCATTATTGTAAAAGGCTGACTGTTTTGAAATCCCATCCCATAAAATAAGTACATTTACGTGGATCAGTGACATATTTGCAATATGGGCTATAGCACATGCATGCCCTAGACAGCCAATTTATAGACGGCGCCCCCTGCTAGCTCGCCATAAAGTCCTCTTGGCCCACCCTAAGAGTTAAAAATTGACAAGAAATTCAGTTCATATGGCCCGGGACGGAACTAGATCTAAATAGTATTTAGTAAATACACCCCTGATGTAGATATTATTCCCAAACTGTTCAAGTTGGAAATCGTGTTGGAAAACCACTGACAAGTGGGGCCTACCATTTCACAAAAAGGTGCAAGGCTGAAATAAGTACGGAAACTATTGTGAAATCAGTGAGTTTATTATATAGGTACTAAAGAAAATCCCAAATTTTCCAGTCACAAAATATGTACCTCGGTGATTTATTCGACTAGACATCACAGGACCATCATCTTTTCACGGGCTACGCTCGTGGTATCAAGCTATCATCCGCTTGCATTCATTTCGTTTTAAAATATGGCCGCGATATATCTGGTGGGGCGTTTCGTGGGCGCGAGTCGCGTTCATTCACAACTCCGGGCGAATGTCGAAACCAGCGTCTGCGCATCGCCCGTTGCACAACAACGCATTAGCGTTTCCTGGTCTATTTGGGTTGTTTTATTTCTTTTCTGAAATTATTGGCTATGATGTTTTTACTGTATCAATGATGGATTGGTAGATGTTTGAAATGGTTCTTTTGCACCTTTGGTACCTTTACATTAAATTGGTGTACCTACTTGTGCGGTAATTAATAAAAACAGTTAATAATGTTTTGCAGTGACGTACTTTTAGGTGTTTTTTATAGAAAATAGTCAGGTATTTGACTGCCATCAAACCTGAAAGAAAGCAAACTATCCAATACTTTTTATGGTACCTTCATATTAAAATGAATTTAGGATTTGCTGCATACGATACGAAAAGTACTCTGAGCATTACTATAATGAAACTACGTGCTTCTTTTCTGTAGGAGACGGAAAAGGGCCACAAGGGCCACAACCCTAGAAACATATTGTCGCAAAGGCTTATGAATTCCAGTACATCCGACGTCCGATTTCAAGATTGGAAGTTTCCATTGCGCACCATCCTTAGTTAGGTTACAACTGACAACAAAATAAACAACGATTCACAAACCTGATCAATTTACACGTGTGATAAACAAACACATGGGTTATTCTCATCCCGCACTAACGGAAGCAGTAAATACAATGAAGTCTAAAATAAAAATCTTTTTTGTCACCTACCTTACCTACGCTTTTAGTTTTTATGGAGACATTTATTAACTAGAAAACATAAATATACAGTGCACACTACACATTACTAAAATAGTACCGCAGTAGGATTCGAACCTGGTACCTCTCGTTTACCAATCGAATACCGTAACCTCTCGGCCACCTACGCTAACGCTAACTGCTTATTTCTGAGTGCATGAGTGTGAATATTTACCGCCGACATCTGTGTACCACAAACTTATCTGACCCAGTGAGACGACGTCGCTGTTGTTGAATTTACTTGACAACTCGCTATAACACGGGCGTAAACCTTTTTACGTAATTGTAGAAGTGTAAGTATTAAAAATTGTAAAGATAGTCAGAATAAATTATTTCAAAAAAGTTACTGTCAAAATAGCTACACCCATCGCGTCAGATAAGTACAGATATGTATGAATTTGACAGTGGCATATATAGTGCAACAAACTTCCCTGACCCGGTGATAGCGTCATTAGAAATTGACATGGCATTTCGAAATGGTGACACTTAGTTCTAGCTAAGTCCATGGTGCCAGCTTTGGCCACGGTGATATGAATTTGGCAGGATAGATTCGTCTTCACGAGATTCTACCACATGTGATCACGTGCACGGAACAGATTACGAGCTTAGTGAGTAGAGACCGTGAAACAATAAAATTGCTTTATAACCATACCATTGAAAGTTGGCAAGATGTCACGTGAGTCTTCGGAGTTTCTTCGATATCCCTAAAAAAATGAAAGACGAATACCCACATCCGGACAGCAAAAATGTCAATGAAAATGGCAATGACTATAATCTTTGAAGAAAATGAGTAGTGCTACAAAAATTTTACATTACTCATTTGCTAAAAAGCTCTAGATTCTAGTTATTTTTTAGTTTAGTTCTGTGCCAATTGTGTTTTCTCTTTTATATTACTAGTTTCTTTAATTAGTCCGACACACACAGTACCTACAATAAATATAAAAATAAAACAATACAATAACATAAAAAAACTATTATTACTATTATTACGTAAAACAACAAAACACTGCCTGAGGCACTGTCCTAATTGGCAACGGTCGTGCGACCATTGTCGTGCCATTTCCTCATGTGCCAGCAAGCACTTGTTGTACGAAATATGGTTAGCTATATTTTGCTAAAACAAATTCTTCATTTCCAACCGGCAGACATTTGCCTAATGAAAAGAAAATACTTTACTGTTTGTGTCATGTTACAGTTGTTCCAGTTTGGATGAGCTTTGAGTGCGATAAAGATACGTCGAAGCTTCGAAATAGGCCGGCCCTTCATTTCTTCCGCATAGTGACAGCCAAGGAATGCTCTGAATTTCCAGCCCTTGGGAATGATTTAAATTTCGTCTTGTATCTTTTTATCTCAGTAGATTTGTTTGTCCAATTCCTGGCTTTATTTTACAAAGTACTTCTCTGTAAGTAGTAAATTCATTAGTAGATGAATTCCTGCTATAAACTTGCATTTCGAATGTTTATTGGTTTCATCCGTCCGTTAGGTATACTTATCATTGCATTTAGCCAAAGGGACCGAATGCTCAATCTAACATATTCGTTCGGTGTATGTAACCATATTGCAAGTCAGAGTGCGTTCTTTGGTTCTTCTATATACTTAGATTCTTAGAACTAATTAACAACAAAGCATTCTTATTGCTATTATTTATCGACTATCTATATGTCGATGGCTTTGCACTTACAGTTATAGGTTCGTCTCTGGTAAACTGTGATAAAAATAATAAAAATGCGATAAGACTAATGGGCGAATTAAAATAAAAGGCAAAGGTGTTCGTCAGTTAATTATATCATTTATGGAAAGAAAATTACTGTTGGAAATGCAGCTGTCTGTCAATGTGACATGCAACTGTATGTAATTTTTTTTAATGTTATACGGCAGACAAACAGGCAAGCGGGCCACCTGATGGAAAGTGGTCACCGCCGCCTATGGACGTCAGCAACACCAGGGGACAATGACAACGTTAATTGACAGACAGGCGCTAATAAGTAAATTGTTTATCTAAGGTTATCGCATACCGTAAGACTGAAAAGGTTATCGATTTATATTTAATAAAAAAAAACTAACACCCAGGCTATATTAAGATTGAGTAAAGATTTAAAGCATAATATAAATTACAAACATCGATATAGAGTGGTTGATAAATAAAAACATTCAATCCCTAGTAAAAAGTCAGGTCAATGCGACCAGATAACGAGGTCTAAGACTTGTCATACTAAGGTTATGGTGCAAAAAAAGTTTTTAAGCTATTCAGCTTTTTACGATTTATGGAACAGTCTCTCCCACAGACCGACGTTACTTCAGTCATAGAGCCGACACCTATTCCATATAGACTCCCACCCCTTCCGTTATGTATCATATGAATCCATCATCATCATAAACCTAAGAGTTAGACTCTTGTCGGTAGAGAAATCGCCATTCTTCTACAATTTATTTTACTTCTTTATACATTCCTCTCCAACGATGAATAAATCATATCAACAGCGCTGCCCTCCACTGGCCATCCAATTCATAAAGGACAAACAAAGCTCGACCGCCACCATCACATTTTCTAAAATAATCAGAGGTCAGAGGAATTTTTAAATCGATCATACAGAGTGGGTAGGAAATCGATATAGAGCGGTGTGATGATAGTTCTGACACGTCACGCGTAACCCTCAGGCTGTTTGGTAAACTGTTTCAGATGAAAGCCGTTCTAACCTCCGTTATAGTGTACCTTGGACTAATTTAAGGTAATTATTCTAGCGTACGTACTGCAATAACAGTCAATGACAAACAGCGACCGAATTTAAAAACGACTTTAATCTGCAGTTCATCTTTCTAGCCATTCTATCTCTGAATGACTATCCTATCTCCGTGCTCCAGTTTCACTCTATTTAAAAAATTAGGAATTTCAGACAGATGTAGGTCTTTAATAAAATAAAATATGCAAAAGAAAACAAACGTTAGAGATGGAACACTCCATTCATAAAATTCTATCTTCTCGGCGTTATGTAATCAAATTATAGTGAATTAGGTTACAGCTGGCTAGTAGAGTAGACGGGTGCAGATGATACTGTTTTTTACGAAAAATGGTTGATATTAGGCATTGTGATGAGAAATAATTGACATCTGACAAGGGCCCGGGGTCCGCATTAACCATCATACAGAATTTTTGGCAGAGCAGGTAATTACAGTTGGGCGACTGCCATCTGACCTCCGTAAACCATGGTTACACATTCAGTCACCTGTTTTTCTGTGTCGATGCTCACCGTAAAAACATCGGTTAGTGTTCCACTGATGTATATAACTCAGAAAAGAGTCTTTGGTACATGGCTGGCATTCTGATTAGAGCCCGGTACCTCTCGCTGACGAGTCGCACCCCTTAACCATTATTCCACCGACGCTTTGTTGATATTGGGCATAAATCCGTAGAATGTGATACCCAAATTTTACCCGAACTTGACCTTTATCAGAACCAATAAAATTCTCGGTGCCACAAAAAAACGTTCCGAGAAATCCAATAAACAAATAAGCAAATAATCGAATAAATAAATTGAATGGAACGATTCCGGTTATAGCGTCTTTTGTTGAAATGATCATTAATAATTTTTCTGTAAACAATTCCCATGAAAATTGTGTATCATGCATTTGATGTTGATAGGAACTCCGCAAAGACATTCTACGAAGCCCAGACGGAGTTTAGTCTCATTACGTGTTGTTTATAAGAAGTGGCTGAGTACGTACCCGCAATACTTGTGGGAAAAGATGTTTGTTTGTGCCCGTATAATATTTGGTGTATTTTGACGGTACTGTTCTCGTAGTCTTTGATGTGTGAGGAGTAGTTTTGGTTTTCAGTGCGCCCATTCATTCTTTGGTCGCGCCGGGACGGCCATGTTTATTGGCCAACGAATTTACGATACGGCTACGATGGCATCGGGCCCACTATGTTGCAACAATTGCTAAGGCGCGAGCGTTTGTTTTGTTTATTTCAAAAAACCATGCATCTCCTCTTTGATAAGAAGAAAATAATGCAAGAGCTTAGTAATGTCCTTTGCAGGTACAAAAACATGGGTACAGTGTATTTCATGCTTTGCTAGCCAAATTGAATTTTCTGTAAATAAAAAATAATGGGCCATTAGTCATCCCTTAGTCCCCAGAACTCATCGTCCTTGACTTGAATTTAAATAAAAAAATAATTACAGGTGACGATTGGCATTAAGTTTCAATAACAACTTTTGTTGCATGATGCGACAGTCATTATTTTCATTAAGTTCAAAAGGAATTTTTGTAACTGGATAGTAACAAAGGCTCGTTTTGTAACTAGGGTTGCTACAAGTGAGTATTTTCACTAGGTACCTACGTGTTCGATGTTTGAAAATCCAAATATCTGAACTATACATACATAACATTCGGTTTTTTAAACATACGTATTACTGATAGATATAGTACGATAATTATTAAATTTGTGGTAACTGTTAGTCACGTTTTACACTATAAATCTTTTCGTGGATTTATGAACGGAACTGAAAAATAGAAATAAATGTAGGTAATGTGTATTGTACATGAAGTTTTAATAAATATTTTTTAATAAATTGCAGCTGTCTAAAAATTGTGTATTTTATCGTATAGGTTTTGTTTCTTTTCTTGAGTTTCCTACTTCATTCAATATCTACTAATTTTGTCAATTTGATGTGGCAACCCTTGTTCTGACGGCCAACGACCCACGAGTAGGCTGTGTTGTTGAAACAAAGGTAATAATTAAGTGTATATTAATTTATAAGAGAAAGATCCGAGCTCTTGATACCAATTTGCCATTAAAAAGGATCTTGTATCCACCACCGCCGTACCACAGAATACCAGGGGTCATCAATTAGTTTCATTTGTGGTCCGTTTTTACCCGACTGCCAAGGTAGAATTATGTTTTTCGCGCGAATCTTATATGTATGTATATGTATGTATGTTTGTATATTTGCATGTAAAATATCAAAAATTTCGAGCTTATTTATTTTATTATCACCCCAGCATGTAAGAGACAAGCTGCCAAAAATCAACAATTTAAGTTACTTTTATTAATGGTCCCAGCTTTCAACACCCAAAATTTATTTCTGATCGTAATATTTTAATTACGTTTTAAAAAAACGTAGTACAAACACTAAAAGATCGACTGCTATTAAAAAAATTGTAAAGTTAAAAACAAGAGGAATGTTGGAAGTAAATGGTTGTATATAATGCATATGTTAGTAACCGCTCGCCTAGAGTCGGATGGTTTTCAGAGTAAGATATTTAGACTGTAATAATTTTCCACAGGTAGGTGATAAAATGAAACAGCGGTGCCCAGGTGTCTGCGTTTGGCTGACGCAAGGTCGAATATTAAAGTCGAATTCCAATAGTGCCGTAAGTCTGTTCCTATTTAGAGATACTGTGCTTACATGCTAGTGAAGAAAATAATAATTGTTTCTATTAGGTATTGTCTTTTCGTCCGAAACCAACGAATCATCATCATTGCACGAAGTTCAAAATAAGAACAGTTATAACTTTCCATAACTTCGCGGCCAACGTTATTTAAAACTGTAAACTTGAAGACCTAATTATGACATTGTTATAGTTGTTTACAGGCTTACGTCTAATTATAAAAAAAAATGATTTTTATATAAACCGCTGGTTTACCACTAAAGTTTTTAGTATACCAATAAGTTGGCAAACAAGCTTACGTCCTGCCTGACGGTAAGCAGTCGCCTCAATACCAGGGGCACCACCCACGCGTTGCCGACCCCGCAAAAACCTTTTCACCCCTTTCTTGAAGAACTCCATGTTGTACTCTCCAGGGAAAGCCTCTCCAGGTGCGTAATTTCTAGTGGCTCTAATGGAAGTACATAAAATCGATTCAGGCGCAATACGATTATAAGATGCGCTACAGATGTAGGTCGAGTATTTTTTTTAATCAATTCAAGGTATCAAAACAATTTTCCTTATAAAATCAACTAAATCACTCATCCACGATACCCATCAATAAAGTAGGCACCGCAACCCATATTAAAAGTTCTTATCTGATATTGTTACTAGATAAGATTAATTACTAACTTACATTATGAAATGTGTTATGAAAATGTTGAGTGCTTTAGATAGGTTACACAATTTATTGAGCTTTCATACACTGTAATAATAATGTGTGTGCGGTTAGATCCTTCTTGATTGATTTAATTACCAATACCAGTGGGAACGATGGGATTTTCCCCCATTTATTTATTTATTTAAAACTTAACGCACTTTACAGTACAATGGCGAATTTAAATCTACATAGCTTTTTCTGCCAGTCAACGAGAGAGCAATTAACTAAAATTACAAGGTGGTGCAACCAAAAAAAGAAGAGTAAGGAATAGAAATCATGGTTACACATTCAGTCACCTGAACCAACAATGTGTTGATGAAATACCTGTTCCATGTCCGTTCCATTTTAATTGTAATTCTTCCTAGTCTATATCCATACTTCCTGTAAAAGTCCATATTATAAGTAAAAAATTTGTGAAATTGATCACTTTACGAGCAAGTTGAGTTGAAAATATTGTAAACGCATATGTGCAGCCCCGTAAAAACATATACAAACAACATAATTTAATACATTGCGACAGTTCACCATATCGATGGTATGGTATATCACGAAAATTACGTCGGACCAAATAGTGGAATAGTGAATATAATGAATAGTGGATATTATATAGCAAACCCATTATATTCACGGGAGTCAGACTAGCTAAGACTGACGTAGACCAGAAACTGTGTTGGTAGGGAGTTGGTTGGTTGGTTGAAAATGCCTTTTCAACTGTTTTTACACTACTATCAACTCAATTCCAGCAGTATCTGTTGCAGACAGTTATTCTTTTTATTTTTTTTATTTAACCATTTATTGTACACAAGATTTTTACAAAACTATATGACAGAATATATCAGACACAACAGGCCAACTTATTTCTATAAAGAAATTTCTTCCAGCAGGCCTACAGCAGAGAGATCGTGACAATTAAATGCAGTTAAGACGTGCACAGTAGTAAAAAAAAATATATATATAATGCTCAATTAATAACAGCCCATACTATACATACATAAAAACATACATATACATACATACATACATATACATACACACATACTTATACATACATATATTAGACAGATAGAGAAAGGTAGTGCTCTTTTACACGTTTCTTAAAGATGAAGATAGAAGTGCTATCCCGTATTTCATGCGGAAGAGCGTTCTACAATCTTGCCGCATGGACAGTGAATGAGTAGGATAAGAAATCAGTGTGATGGGGAGGTATGTCTAATTTTGATTTAACGAATTCTAATTTGAGTTATTTGATGTGATGTTATCTGTTATGTTACCACATCAGTCAGAGAGATACGTATAAATTAAACAATTTAATCTATCAAATTGATCATAAAGTAGCGGATGTGTGTGAATGAGAATTTCAGCTATGGTAATGAGGGTAAATTCGGCGAAATTCACGTAGGCGAGTGCTACGTAACCGACATTTCCTTTGTACTTTACGTGCCATGGGGCCGTCTCACCACGTTTCCTGCCGTTATACCTACTCATAAATTGTGAAAGTATGGCTGTTTGGTTTTTATTTTAGATGGAATTTGGCACAGATATAGATATAGTTTATAATGTACATCGAATACTTTTTATCCCGAAATTAAATGTATGTAGTTCCCAAGGGAACACGGCATAAACGAAGTCGCTGGCATACGTTACTCGAGTCACAATGGGAAAATTAAAAAAGTCGCAGCGCGAGCATAGTTCCCCAGCTAATTAAATACTTGAATATATCATAAAAGGCCCTATCAAAGTTACTCCCATCGTAGAAAAGATGGCGGAGCCTATTGAGATGGTTTGGACAGACGAGACGAAGAGTTTGCTGTTCTGACTTAGACCATTCCAGGTACAAAGAAGGGCAGAGGGCGGTAGCTACGTGGTGGGTAACCGTTGCCAAGGATATGGAGCAGGCTCAGCTAAATACCCAGCCAACCCTGGATAGAGTATCCTGTCTTCTCAGAACGAGGAAGGCCGACCCTAAGCCCGCAAATAAATGGGAGAGGCGAAGAAGAACTGCCGTAAATATTAGGTAGCAATTATATAAATTAGGATGAGCCAAGAAACTATAAGTAGGCTAATGAAAGCAATAAACAAATAAAAATATAAATAAGAAAATTTCGTACGAAACTGAAGTAAAAAAATTGTCTTCGTCTGCAAAAATGCTCTCTCCGCGAAATTATTCAGTAAACATTATGTTTTGCTAATTGACTAACAAGAACATGTGTTATGCGCAGACCAAACGACGCTTATGAATGGCTCTGTCCAGTAGAGGACAAGGTCTATGCGAGTAATCGTGACAGATCTACGAGATTCGCAGGCCTGAGAACAAGGTCGTTTTGTTAATCAAGCGTATTTACTAAAATTGTTCGATACAATATTGTGAGAGTCAGAATCAATGTCACTGATGTTCTGCTAACAGATTTGTTTATTTTGTCTACTTGTTGTCAAATTGCTCAGTGGAATTGAAATAATAAAAAGTACTTGGCATACATTTTTCTTTTTAATCTCCTTTACTTTTGCTTCATTTACATGGTATGGGTTGCAATGGCCATCTCCATACATATGACCTTGATAATAATGCATTTTTACAACATGTTTTACGGGGTTTTCCCGCGTAACTTGGTTAACGAGTAGCCCGATATTGTTTTGTCTGTCAATAACAAACAGCGTAAACTATTTATTTACGTTACATTACGTTGACTTGAGGTCCGAGAGATGTATTAGAGGTATGTTCTAGGCGGCGGTGACCACTTCCCATCAGGTTTCCGTCTTTGTTTGCCGTATAACTGTTAAAGCAAAATGTAGGTATACATCACAGTTTTAACTATAAGCATATGTAGAGCGCTTAAATTACCAATAAAGGTATCTAGAGATTGTTTACCCAATACCTAGTTTTTGTAATTATATGGTTTCAAAAAGGTCAAACAAAGGACAAACAAAACATATTAATATAATGCTTATAGCACAATTTGGTGAAGGAAATAAATAAACCAGTATCTCAGTTACAAGATGAATGAGTCAACGCGGAAATCGGTCTAGGGACGCTCAGCTTTCCTTCCGGCACGTGAATTGAAAACAATATGCGTATCATCGTCCTCGGTCGGAATTAGCAGTACGGCCTCCAGTTTCCAGTGCTAAAACAATATTGGCAATGAAGATGGACAGGAACTGTACTTTTTATATTCAATTTTATTACACATTCATATCTTCTTTATAAGAGTTATAACAGGTGGATGATGTAGCTTTTTATTTAGTGTAGAGTCTTTCTTTTTATGTTGCGCCTACGCAATGAGTTGGAGCATTGATGGGCTAATGGTTAAGGGGTCCGACTCATACCTCGAGGTAGCGGGTTCGAACCCCAGTCTTGTCATATACTAATGACTCTTTTCTGACTATCATTTTTATTATTATTTGACTCTGACTGACTTATATGATTTATGAACATTACTTGGACGCTAACCGATGCTCTTACGATGAGGGAAAACATCGTGATGCAGCCTGCACATTCAGTCGACTGAATATGTAAAAATGATCATGATGAACATGGTCACGGAAGTCAGATGGTCATAGCGGACAACAAGGACATTACGCCAAGATGATATTTTGGCCCAAGACCTAACTAAATAATCAAAATACATAGGTTTATACCAAGAGGCTAATTCATAAAAATATCATAAAGTATAAGTGTAGTTTAACACAACATTCGTTCTACTTTTAAAGACAAGTGAAAACACAAGAGAGCCATACACTCTTTCACATCGTTCTACGAACAGATAGATTTGAACCAATTTACGGTACATTACTCACAATTAATCACAAACAGCGCGTTCATAACTTCCGAAAACATATTTCACAGTGATATATCATTGACCCAGACATTAGAGCCAATAGAATGACCCAATAATGTCTAATCGTATCCAGCCGCCAGAGATACAAACCACTTGCGTTGCGTTTTAAGGTCACATTATTCAGTTTCCTCTTAAAAATAATATATGCGTTACTAGATAGTAAATAAGCAATATCAATTACAAACGCATCATTATATTTTGACGTGTCTAGGCCGAAAGAAGGCCAAAGATCGCTTCCTAGGATAATTTTACATTCCCGTAGATCGATGGGTAGATATAAAAGTGCATCTATTTGACGAGTAAACATCGTAAATTTTAAACGGCTTTGAAGTTACAATCTGGTTTTGAGCCGAATTCCTCTAAAATTCTCACTCTTTCAGAATTCACGTGGTCAGGTTACTTGTCTACTGAGATACACAAATAAGTATTTCAGTATAATATTTAAACAGAGATTTTTGTCCCCCTATTATACTTTCTATCCTATTTTATTGTTAATTTCTCGCTCGTACGATTCGGATGTGGAATGAGCTCCCAGTACCGCCACATTGTTTCCTTTCTTTTCCTATGACATGGGATCGTTCAAGAAGTATATTAGAGGTCTCTTTAGAGGCGGGAAACGCATTGGTAACACCCCTGATGTTGCTGATTGATGACCCGGCTACAGGCGGCAGTGGCCACTTTCCAACAGGTAGCCCGCTGGCTTGTTTGTCTGCCGTATATCATAAAAACTATTAATGACAGTCCACTGCTGGACTTGAGCCTCGTCCATATTACCAGAGGGCTTTGTCTTAATTTCCACGGTTAGCAGGGAGGTGGGTTTGAACTATTGTAGTCTACCCGAGCGACAGCAATAAGTAACTTGTTTTGAACTTAAACACACATTGTAAAAGATCAATGAACGAGAAAAACTCATAAAAAAGTACTCGAAAAGGGTCCGTAGTCTGTAGGAGGTGTGCGTATTTCCTTAGCGCCAATCCATCTTTCCCAGACGCTGCGTAAATAGAATCAGAGCTTCGTGGGACTCTCACCTGTAGAAGGACATGTTGGTTCAAGAATGCGGGGTCGGGGTCGTTCACACCACGACCCCGCAATCGGCATTAATTACCCTGGCTTTCGTGGACCTACTTACTTTCAAATTAGTAGGAAATAGATTTTAGCGGAAGCTTTCTTGTCTTGACTTTTAAAGCGGATTTGCACAATCAGATGCCTTTGAGATAATGAAACTAGGCTGAGTTGTACCTACCTACCTTACCGGACAATTATCCCGTAGAGAAAATGTAAGATGTAGTATAAATTATAACACTTACTCGAAATAGAGAGTGGTTGATCACTAGACTATCAAATGCAAAGTACTAAATAACACTGCAAACTAAGCAGTTTTGGAGTCTTCATCAATTAGATTTTGGCTTAGTTTAAGTATACTTACCAATTTATGAAAGCTATATTTCCAAACACGTTGACGGCTATCTATAATAAATAGCAGAGTGACCTAATCCCAACATCTCACGTCACAGTCGCCACTCGCCATATGCGTGCGGTGGCCATACGTCGACCACTTTGTTGCAGAAATCCGATTCGGTACCCAAACCGGATGTTTTCCAGTTAAATGGAGACCACACTACGCCGCTTGGTAACGGCGGTGGATCTCTCTTCGGCGCCACTTGATATGTTTACCTCGTTTTAATGTTAAGAAAACTATTTTTATGCCAATTAATTTGCAAACATCAATGATAGACGTTAAAGCAGTAATCGAGTTTAATTAGACAAACAAACATCAAAGAAGCAAATCAAGTCGTGAACCCTGCCGTCGTAAATCTAAATGAAGCTTTAATATAACATGAACCTGTGATACTAAATTATCTATACTGCATTTACACCAACCTACAGTTTTTAGTAATATGACCCGGCTGCAAGCAAGCAAGTACTTTTAGAGCACTTACGAATAGTTGGCCAGCAAGAATTCAAGCATATGTGCCAATCACCTAGTTAACTGATATAGTAAAAGACTCACCTGCAAATAGTTAGTGTATTGTTTGGCTACAGGAAGCGATTATTTGCCCATAAATAATAATAAATACCTGCCCAAACTAGGGCCTACATGAACACACACAGTTAACCCGTATTCAATAACTGGGTTAAACTCTTATTTTATCTCAGGTAGAAACTTATAACCCAGCATCATTTCGTGGTATCGCAAGCTATTTTTGGACGTACTTATTATGAATGAAAACGACATTAGCGTCGATTGAATTATTTCAGTGCAATGAAAACAAACACATCATATTGGAAAATTTCGATCGATCTTTGTGGCCGACTCGAAATAATTTGCTGGGTGTGGAAAGGAGTTTGAGAGACGTTAATCGCTTCACGTAAGTAGTTTGATATTTCATGGGAAATTCCGTAGGACCAGCTACTGCTTGTCCACTTCCTTCTACTAAATTGGATGATAGGTAGTGGAAAACTATTAATAGTGATTGAGTAGTACATGTACATGATTTACTGATAATTAAACTAAAGTTGTTACCATCATCTTGGCATCATCGTCGCGTCGTCTGTGAATCATTTACTGATGTAAATAATATCGATCTGCGTACAACCTTCCGGTTGGAATGGCAATAGAATGCCATCCGGTAACGTATAAAATTATAAACAACTTAAATGTGTTTTGTTTCTGATAGGTAGTCTGCAGATACTGATACTAAGAACAACTTTACTAACGCACAGTTAAAAACTAAGAAGTTAAGGTATCGTAAAACAATTGTGAGCATGTTGTTAATTTAAATGTCAATTAATCTTGAAAAGTTATCTTTTAATTATGAGATGTTTGCCAGCTTGTCATTCGGTATTGTACGGAATACCTAGGTACTCCATAGAATACCGAATTATACAGATAGCCGATAACATTTATAAATATTTATGGCTACCAGCTTCGTAATCTCACAATCACGCTGCCACTAGATGAAGCCGCTTCTGGTTAATAAAGATACATGGCAATTTTGCATTATTGTACTTTTCTTCGATCGGGTTAAAAAAATATATTTTTGGTGTATTTCGCTGAAATTTAATAAAACGTGTAATTGTTGTAACAGCTTTGTTGAATGCTAACCGAGACACTTACGGTGAGGGAAAACATCGTGATGAACCCTGCACATTCAGGCTCTCAATGTGTAACCATGATCCAATCTGGTCAGGTTCCCCTGGTAGCAGGTTCACGGAAGTCAGATGGCAATCGCCAAATCCTGGATCGTGGTCAAGGCGGATCCCGATCCCTCGTTCGCGAGAGCACAACTGGGACATTAACGCCAAGATGATTTTTTATTTTTATTAATTGTTGTAACAGCTTCTAGTAGAAAACGGAATGTTAGTGCTCCGAGCGATAGAACACGCTCAAATAAGCCGAAACAAGAAGGTCTCTCTCTTTAGCTTGAAATGCATTATTTACCTACCACCAGAACTGTACCTACTATTTACTTTAAGTCTATTAAACAATCTATCTAAAAATGCTGAATGTTTTCATTTAATTTTTCATAATTTCTTCATTTTACTACTATTAAAGTAAACCTAGTAGATATGGAAATTGAAATAAATTAAATCTAAATCTATTGCATGTTATCAAACTGTGCGTAGGTATAGCTACTTTCAGTGTTCCAACCACATAAAAAAGTAGGTAGGTACATAGGATTAATTAATAGGTATAAGAGAGCCTTTGCGGAGATCATGCCTAAGCCCAGCCGCGGGCGTCTTTCGGCTGATGATGGAGTGGCTAGGTAGATATTCGACACGCTTAAAAATATAAAAATTATAACGTTCGTAATAAATTTTTTTGCATTGCCTTAAACAAGCAAAACACCGTCTCATTTTAATATTTGCTAACATTACACCTACCAATGTAAATAAAAATTTTAACTCACCATTTATCAAACACAATCCCAAACAAGCGGGCGTTAACCCATCGAATCAATATGTGCTACATACATTTTCAAACAGCCATTAATGGCACGCATTTATCGGGATGAATGCAAAAACACGGGTCGTAACTCACTTTAAAGAGTGTGAATCGAGTTTAATTTCCACCTTAAGCCGTACTCCATTTTCCATTAGTAAGAGGGTTCGGTCGTTGACCTCTCTCAGTCCCTGATCATTGTGCAAAGGGACGATCCTGCACGCAACGGAAACGCTTGATAAATATTTATCTTTCGTCAAAAGGATTGAGCATTTCTTGCTCACGCCTGGAACTCTGGAACCAATTGAGGGAGCCACCTGTAAGTGGACTGGATAGACCTTTATTTAGTTAGAAAACACTCGCATAAAAGTTGCGCCTTTTTATGCCGTAGTTTTACATCAGAGGAAATTCTCGGCCTTCGGAAAGATGACATTTCCGTCAAGGGAAAGATAAAAATAGTAAACCCTTTCTACCTGCTCGGAGTGAATACAAATGCAAAACAAGCTTCAAATGTTTTGAAAATTAATTTTACCTATAGATTAGGGTTATTTATTTAAGGTTTATCTTAAGTAGATGCAAGCATTTACCCGCGAAATGGGACGAATTCGCCAACTGTACTAATAAGCAAGTAGCAGAGGGATTGTTTTCATTTATATAGATAAGTATTGTTTTGATTTTAGCCTATAAAATTACATAACTAATACAACTATCGATAGTAAACAAGACGCTTGAGTGGCCAAATTAAACAACGTCTTGCCGTATATTAGCAAGTATCACGTGATATAGCTAATGGCAATTTCCTGTAACGTGATCTCTACTCCTCGAGGTTGTGAACTCAATTGTATGGCGAATGTGACACGAGAGTCAACGTTCCTATTAATTCATTTAGTTGAGACATAAATTACGGTAGACTTGAGAAGGAACCAATTACACACACCTCCGAAACCGAGAGGTATTCCGATATTACTTTCTCAACTGTACTAATACGCTGTGAACAAATAAGAGGCTATATTAATTCCCGTAGTCAGTACTTTAGGTTAGATGTCAGTGACTGTACAAAAGCGTGATAGTACGCAGCGCAAGTAGTATCTACCTACGCAGGTCTCGTTTTGCTGTCTAGTAAACTGAAAATTCATATTTAATTTATCAAATGGCTTGAATGAGTCAGCCTTGGCATTTCATTTAATAATATAATATTAATATAAACCAGTCGCCATCTTTACGAGCCAGATAGAACATTGTTTACAGAGAACTTTGGGTGTCATGTATCTTTGGCCGTTGACATCACGAGTTTGGGAGCACGGGGGTGTCTTCCTCTCACACTGTTAATATAGATGCGTGGTAGCGTGACAAAGCCAAGTTCAAGTCAAGATGAACTGGCGACGCGAATAGAACACACTAAGAGAATGTAATCCGGTTCCATCCGCAGCGGATCGCGCGATCAGTTTCTACTTACTGCACTCAGCAGCATACACGAACGTTTTTTTGCCAGTGTTGACCCCTTATAAGACAAAATTTATTTAACGGGTTTGTTCATTAAAACCCCTTAGGTTATCTGGTTTCATGAATACAGCTCAAGCATCAAAGCTTAGTCACTCTAAAAAATATAAACCTCTGAGTGACATATTGGGTATAGCTAAGAAACCTTACCCACTACCCGATGTTCTAGAAAATTTAAAATAGCGTCTAGCTGGGTAATTGTATGTATGCTAAGGAAATAACCAGAAAACAGTGAATTTTTAGGATTCGAAATATTTTTCTTTCTCGGCGAAGTCGATAACCATACATATTCTTAATATTGAACTAGGCTCCCATTTTCACAATTATGTTTTTGGGAGGAGGATTTGTCCCGTGCTCGTTTCCAAATCGTTTATCTTAGTCTCCAGCCGTTGTTACTTGTTGATCATATGTTTTCATTTATAATTATGCTATCCATTAAATGGGGCTAAGCTAAGTTAACTAAGTATTTTTAGAATTAAAGTTACACCTAGTAGATACAGAGAGGTGGACAAAAATATAAATAGTTTTATATGTAGTTGTCTATTATAGAAATATAGTATAAATCATATTCATAAATATACCTTAAACTAAGTGGGCTTAAAAAGTTCATTAGACATACAAAAATTCACACATACAACAAAAAATTTAAATTTCTGCGATTTTCTAAAGGAAACATGTCTATACTATTTCGAATACCTTTGTCTCAAAAGGTGATCGAACTTATTGCAAAGACTACACTTTTCTTGAAATACAATTTTTCCGGTCCAATTCGTAAGTAAATACGTGAGCAAAAGTACAAAGAAGGTTTATTTTATTATCTGTTCATAAAACCTCCTTTCCGGGAAAAGGAAAATGGAAAAAGCCTCTTTTGTTTATCGAGTTATCTAATTTATATATTTTCAAAAGCTTGTACGTTTTTTAAATATGTAGGTATATACAGGGTGACCTTAGCCTCTGGCCAAATAAAGAAACCCTGTTTAAGACTGCTACTCAGCAGCATTATCAAATAGGGCTTTCTTTAATTAGACAAAAAAACAAAACCATTTTTCTAACAAATTAAATTGTAACTTAATCGGCAACAATTAAAACATACTTTATCACAACAACACGAATCAATTAATTATTGACATTCATAATATGACACATGAAAAGCGGGTGACGTTATGTCCCACTTCAATTATTGTCAAATTACAATACATTTTTTTTTATTTCATTTAAGCTTTCACCTGGCGAGGAGTTTTAATGCAATTTAAAAGAGTTTGCAATGTTTAGGGTACTAACTAGACCATGCGACCACATACAGGCTGTTCCTTAGTGATAAATTCTAAATCTTTTATTTTTCAGTGAATACTAGACTGATTGTTATGATACTTTGCAGTTTTATTTTAAATAACCTACTCCACTAATAGTATTCGGTACCAATAGTACTTTGTCCAGAGCGTAAGGACATCCTGTATAAAGGTGCTTAGTATAAAGTATTGTATAAAGTATTATATTTATTTCTTAATTGTTTTTTGTCACGTAATGTATGTACTATATATGTCATATGAATGCTTTGTGTAATTTTTTGATGTTACAATTTGTGAAAACTTATTATTGGCGTATATACACATAACTGTTAACTGTGTTACATTATATACTGTCAGTTTCCCGAAAACTTAATAAATAAATAAATGTCAATAGGGAAACTGTATATAATTTGTCTTTACACTCTATCTTAATCTGATTGGAGCTAAATTGCCACTCTACCTTGCATCCTCTATAATCAAAATTGAAAAGACATTTAGAATGATAAACCTAATGAATTTGATAATCTGGTCAGATGTAAACGGGGGGTCACGGAGGTCAAACGCCAGTCGCTCTGCAGTAAGTACTTTATCTGCCAAATTCTGGACAATGGTCAAGGCAGTCTCCGGGCCATCACGCGCGAGAGCTTATCCGGGATTTTGACTCCAAGACGAGAATTAATAGAGAATATCATTAATCAATCTACGAATCAAAAGAGCTATGCGCAAATAAAGTGATAAACCTATCTCCAAAGTAATTTAATTAAATCCTAAAATAGAAACGAAGTCTAACGTTCCCGAAAGCGACTACTGAAATTGCATATTATTCTTTAGCAAATGCGGTGCTTTATCTCTGAAGAGGATTTCAATATCGTACTTTCAAACAATAGGGTCAATACCCGATAGATATTTCGGAACAATAACAATGGAGCACGTACCTATAAAGGGACATTTTCGTACATGAACGATGATGAATTGAAGACAGGTTAGGTTAGCGACGTTAACGGCTTTTATTTTCGTTCTTATTTTGGGAACATCCAGAAAATATAGCCCGGAAAATATTTCCACATTCCTCTCACTGAGTAAACAATCATTCGTAAATAGATTGTGGCTTTGAGGATTAGTATCAAGCTGTGCAGGAATGGAAATCGAATCCGATTTTTTTTTATGTCATATACGGTAGATTTTAATGTCAAATAATTGGAAAGTGGTTGCCGTAGCTAAAATACATTAGCATCACCAGGCAGGGATATCGCCAATTTTACTAAATACTTACTTCATCATGAAATTGATAGCAGCGTCTTTAATCATTATGGACGTTTCTTAGCAGCGCCCATAGGGATCATAACCAGGTTAGAGCGGCCTAAACAAATTCACTGAAATTCCGCGTTAATATAACATTGAACGTAAAACTTTCTCGTTTGCGTGTTTACTGTTCCTTTTTCTTACATAATTTATGGGTAGGTATATTCAAGAGGTTTGATGGCAGCGTGTTAGCGAAACCGTTCACAAAGGTTAAGCAGCGCTGCGTAAACTAGATGAATGACTTTTTCGTAGTTTGAGGCTAGTCGAACCTTAGTAAACGACCATTAGTTGTTAGGTGTTAGATATGCCTCCTAATACGAAGGGAGGTTGACCAAGGTCTTCCGCTGGGCACCCTGAGCTGGTTGAATAGTCTTGGGAGCCGATTGGCAACCCTTGCGGGTATATATTATTGTCACTATAAGGTTCTGGAAATTTTTGGTTTGTAATATAACGCCAGTCTATCAGTCAAATGCGTCAGATTGAAAACTGCAGCAAAATTCACCGAATTCATTTACAATTAAACGCATTCTTTTTCGAAGAAATACATAAACAATAGATTTAAATTAGCCGCGTGGTGTTCGGCATAGTGAAGTAGCACTAACTTCTTACACTCATGGGTGTCGTGCAAGGCGACTAATGTGTTCGAGGCAAAAGATCTTCTTAGGCTGCAAAATGGGCAGCATAGTTTTCCATTGTTATATTAATAACATTGCGATCTTTAATCCGCCTGCCAAGCGTGGAGATTATGGCAATGAGATCCCCTATCGTGGGAGAGGCGCTAAGTTCTCCGAAGGCTGTTATCGGCTATGATGATGAGGTTTAATTCGATTAGGTTAGGTTTATGTTGTGACTTTATAACTCGGCCCACGAATGTAACTGTTCACGATTTTTCTACAATTTGTAAGCTAGCGTACCTACTCTGAATACGTTAGATTACGAACAAGCGGTTTTCGCAATCTTGCGGTGACATGAACTTATATTGCGTCGTTACATCCTCGAGATTTATATTTACTATGTAGTACACTTCCTTAATGTACTAGGCATAGCACAATATTTTAGAGCTAAAATTCAAAAACTGAAAGAGAAAGTTAGATAAAAGTTTTCTATTCTCATCTCTCTCGCTCGCCGCCGCGACAGGCCGCGTCGGATCAGCTGTCATTCGCTTTCTTTGTGCGGGCATCGCAACTTGTTCTTTATTACTGTGTCGAAAAATCTGTGATTTTGTGACTTTCGTAGCTATTTCCAGGCATATTTAGTTTAGTATATTAAATCATGGGGAAACGTAAACACAAATCTGATTCTAGAGAACATACATATCAAGAAAAAAAATTAGGCGCCTAAAGGCGCGTCTTGTAGAACGCGATTATCATGATAGTGCGTCAAGCGAGGGTAAGTCAACATTTTTTTTCATCTACTTGATAAACTTGTTGTAGTTAATACCGTCGTTTTGTTCATGTTGAAACATGCTCAATTTGAACTTTGGAGTAAATTTTATATGACATTATGAATGTTATGCACAGCATTATACATACTGTAACGTGATTACAGTTTTTATATAGTGTTAATTAACAGCTAAATGTATCGTATAAGTACGATTAATTATGTAGGTACCGTAATGGAAATTACGGTCGACATTTTATATTTACGATAGATACTTGTTCAGGTATCAATACCTACCGTACTTTAGCGAGACTAAAGTCAGATATTGCAGAATATATTTGTTATTTGTTTATTAGTATTGTAACGAGATTACAGTCGAACAAATTTTTTGTGAGCTAGTATTATAACGAGATTATAGTCGATGCTTATATTTAACGCAGTACTGTAACGTGATTACAGTCATTATAGATGAGTGTCATGATGCGATCGTGACCGAAAAGTAATTTTCTCTTTTGACAGAGAACGAATACTCAAGAGTACAATTTACTCAACGACGAGGCGGCCACAGCTCCGACCTTTACGTAATGTCCGATTCAGATCAGTCAGATCGACACTTAGGACTTTGATCATCAGTCGTCGCACCCCCTGCTAATTCGGAGTTACCTGTTGCTGAACATGAGCTGCCAGTTGACCAGTTCCAAGTACCCGATGTAACTGAGCCGTCCTGCTCCTCAACGGTTCCGGTTTTAAAGCACTTTCAACGGTTCCTGAAATTTCGCCAGATATATTGGCAGCCCTCGGCGCTGCAAAAGGCAAATCAGAAGTACTCGGACCGCCAATACAGGAACAAGTCTCTGAACTTTGGGGACGTATTCTAACTGAAGAACTCGATAAAAATCTTAAGCTTAAGCTAATGGATAAAGTCTTAGTGCCTGAAAATTTTCAATTAGTAAAGGCACCTAAGTTAAACCCGGAAATTTCCGCTGTTCTTACTGACTCGGGACGGAACAGAGATAAACGCTTAGAAAAAGCACAACAATATTTAGGCTTAGGAATAGCCGAGATAGCAAACACAGTTTCGGTACTTATTAAGACCGAGTTAGACAAAGTCGAATTTATTAAAAAGTTATCAGATATTAACCAGATCCTATTAGACCTTCATTTCGAAAATACTGTCAATCGAAGCAAACTGATTATTCCCTCTCTGGATAAAAAGTTTATGAACATAACACAAGATATTAAGAGGGATAAATTCCTCTTTGGTGAATGCCTCGGAGAAAGAATAAAAGCTTCGAAAACGGCCGAAAAGTCAGGCCTTCAAGTAAAAAGGTCGGATCCTAAGGACATTTGAAGTAAAAGATACATCCCTCAACAGGGAAACTTGAGAGGCCCACCTCGCCAGGCTCAGCGCGGGGGCAAACAAATGGGGGCCAAACATCGGCCTGACCACCAAGGCGCCAGGAAATAAGGGCAACCGAACCGTTACTCAGCTCCAACGAAGTCAGCGTTCAAAACGCAGTCCAACAAGACCCAATAGAGGTAAACCAAATATCAGGTAGGCTTAAACAATTTCTTGAACAATGGACATTCGTAACTGACGATCCTGTCATATTTGATATTGTAAAGGGTTACAATATTCCATTTAAAATACCCCTAACCCAACGATCTTTACCGCTAAATAATAACTTTTCCTCCTCTGAGAAGCAACAAGTTCAATTAGAAATTGACAAGTTATGTAAATCTGGTGCTGTCGTATCTTGTGAGGATACGGAGGGCCAATTTTTATAAAAATATTTTTTGTCCCCAAGCCTGACGGTACATTCCGTTTTATTCGAAACTTGAAGCTTTTAAATAAGTTTATTGATTCCCCTCATATTAAAATGGAGGATATCCGTACTGCCATGAAGTTAATGTCACCCTTATGTTTAATGGCAAGCATTGAGCTTAAGGACGCGTATTTTTTAGTTTCGATAAGACCCTCTTGTAGGAAATATTTGCACTTTACATTTAATAATATTACGTACGAATTTCAATGTCTCCCATTTGGTCTCTGCTAGGCGCCGTACATATTTACGAAACTACTTAAGCCGGTGATGGCTTTTTTGAGGCAAAAAGGGTACATTACTGTGATATATTTGGACGACATCTTATGTCTCGGTCAATCCATTGAATATTGTAATAACTGTGTCCAAGAATGCATTCGGCTACTGACATATCTTGGATTTGTAATCAACTATAGTAAAAGTAAATTAACGCCGGAGCAAATACGAGTATGTCTTGGATATGAATTGAATTCTATAAATATGACTTTAGGCTTACCTTGTTACTTAACTACCTACCCTTGTCTACCCTACCCTACCCTGCCTACCCTTGTTAATTAACGAACCCTAAAAGAAAACTACCTTTACTATAAGGGAGTTTGCTAAGTTTGTAGGAGTCCTCACATCGGCTTGCCTAGCAATACCGTATGGATGGATGTATACTAAACGATTTGAAACAGAAACATTTTTAGCTTTACAAAACTCATCAGATGACTATGACTGTCGTATGTGTTTGAAAAAACATTTACAGACAGATTTTTTATGGTGGAGTAAACATATAGTGTCTGCTACTAGTCCTATTAGTATGAATAACTTCTGTCTCGAGATTTTTTCAGACGCTTCATTGACCGGTCGGGGTGTGATGTGTAACAGCGAACAAACACATGGTTTCTGGAGTGAATCTGAATCCCAGTTTCATATTAACTACCTTGAGTTAAAAGCAGTGTTTATGGGTCTTAGATGTTTTGCAGATACATGTCGAAATATAGAAATTCTGTTACGTGTCGATAACACTGTTGCCATATCCTATATTAACAGAATGGGTGGAGTACAATACAAATATTTAAATGATATAACTCGCCAAATATGGCAGTGGTGTGAAGAGAGAAAACTTAATGTTTTTGCTTCTTATATTAAGTCGAAAGAAAATGTTGAAGCTGATCAAGAGTCTAGACGTATTAATATAGATACTGAATGGGATCTATCGGCTGAGGCCTTTGAGAAAATTGTTACAATGTTTGGTTAACCCGAGATAGATTTATTTGCTACTCGATTAAATGCCAAATGTTCCAAATATGTATCTTGGAAACGAGATCCGTCAGCGTTTAATATTGATGCGTTTACTTTGAATTGGAGTCACTACTATTTCTACGCCTTTCCGCCATTTTCTTTAATATTGAAATGTTTGCGGAAAATCATAATTGATAAAGCAACTGAGTTTATGGTTATACCATACTGGCCAAGTCAGCCGTGGTACCCACTTTTTATGAAATTAGCTTGTAGTGATCTTGTACATTTGCGTTCCAACCGTCAAATGTTATTATCTCCTTTCAGAGAGCCTCATCCGTTATGGATGTCTCTTACCCTGGTGTCATGCAAGTTATCAGGGCAGCTTACTCAAGACAACAGCTAAAGCCAGAAACTATAGATATTATGATATCATCACTACCATTAAACTCCCTAAAACAATATACTGTATCATTAAAAAGATGGTGGCGATATTGTAATAGTAAAAATATTGATTATTTATGTCTAAACATACCAATAATTTTAGATTTCTTTACGGAGCAGTATAATAACGGTGCTAATTATTCTAGTTTAAATACTTGCCGATCGGCGTTTTCACTAATTTTTGGATAATCATTCGAAGGCAATGACAGTGTTACACGTTTCTTGAAAGGTGTTTTCAAAAAACGGCCATCATTTCCTAAATATGTCTGTACCTGGGATCCAAACCTGGTATTAGATTGTCTGGCTAACTTATATCCTAATGATAGTCTAACGATAAAACAAATTTCTGAAAAAGCAGCAACTCTGATCGCATTGTCTACGGGACAACGAGTCCAGACGTTGTCATTGATAAGACGATCTAATATAAGGTTTCGGGATACGTTTGTTGAAATTGTCATTACTGACACAATCAAAACTTCAGCTCCAGGACGTGAATTGCCTCGTTTAGTGATACCTTTTTTTCTAAACAAAACAGAAGTTTGTCCTGCGGGCACACTTTCTTCTTTTCTCAATGTTACTGACAAATTTAGTGGTTCTCCTAGTACGGATAGACTTTTCTTAACTTGTAGGAAACCGACGCATAACGCCTGTGCTTCTACTATTAGTAGATGGATAAAAAGCACATTAGCAAACAGTGGTGTCGATATTGATATATTTTCGGCGCACAGCACACGACACGCTGCCACGTCAGCTGCTCATCGAAAAGGAGTGTCGTTTGATTTAATTAGAAGGTGTGCTGGCTGGTCAGGCAACTCGCTAGTATTTGCGAAGTTCTACAATCAACCTCTTAACAGAAATAATGATGATTGTACATTTGCAGAATCAATTTATGGTTAACAATCGTTGTAATAATAAGAATTGTATTTTCTTTTGTGAGCACATGTATCAGTATAATTAAAGATATAATTAATATAGGTATTGAATTGGGTTTAATTCGCAATGAATAAGATACTCTGAACATCTACATAGTAAATATAAATATCGAGGATGTAACGACGCAATATAATTAATGGTTAAACAAACTTACCTTGTGACGTTTGACCATAATTATGTGAGTCGTTACATCTGAAGAGATTTATACACCCTCCCTCCCTCTAATTTTGGATCACAAAATTCATCCCTATCATTTGCGAATTTCTCTAAAGAATGACAGCTGATCCGACGCGGCCTGTCGCGGCGGCGAGCGAGAGAGATGAGAATAGAAAACTTTTATCTAACTTTCTCTTTCAGTTTTTGAATTTTAGCTCTAAAATATTGTGCTATGCCTAGTACATTAAGGAAGTGTACTACATAGTAAATATAAATCTCTTCAGATGTAACGACTCACATAATTATGGTCAAACGTCACAAGGTAAGTTTGTTTAACCATTAAATATTCAGCTTCTTAACCTAGTAAGAGAAGTCGTGCGTGAAATTTGAAATTTAATAGCAAGCCCTTCCGCTTTCGGCTTACCCCACAACTTCCATGTTAATGTGGGCGTCTCCGCACCCTTAAGAGTAACTTCCACATTCGACCAGAATGTTTACTGCTCTTCAACTTTGATGAGCACTAAAGCGCAAAGTGACCTCCTTCGACAAACATTATTAGCATAACCTCTCTGGGTTCAGATTTTGAAATGAGGACGTTTATTAATAGATTTACCATGTACAACTCCCATATAAAACTGGATGGACATAGATATATTAATCTATCTATACTACCTATTAATAAAATTGTAATATAGCCGTTTCTGTACATTGACGATATTCCAGAAAAAAATTGTTGGATAAGATTTCGCATCTTATAAGCGAGCCTAAAATATTTTTTTAGAATGTTTGTTTTTTGTCTGTCTATCTGTCTGTCTGTTTTTGTGCGCGCATCACGCAAAAACCGCTAAACGAATTTTGATGTGGTTTTCCCAGTTTTGTAGCTTGGGTTCCAACTTTAAATCTAAGCCGTGTTCGTCTAATTCGGGTAGAAGCAGCGATACAGTTTGACCTCTTCGTAGTACTAGAATCTATTAACTGAGGAGGTCATTTGAAATTTATTTTATGAACGAAATCGCGGGCAAAAACTATTTACACGTGGACGAAGTCGAAAAGCTGGTAGCAAATATAACTTTCATTTCCTTTGAAGTGGTTCAGGAATATATTACTGAGATAGGTGTAGTGTGGGTACACTACCCACTTTAAAAACTTGAAGTAAGTGTTTTTTATTACGTGAAATACGATTATCAGCCAACCACATACTAAATTACCACAAGTTTATCTGACCCGGTGTCCAATTTACTAGAACTAAGTGTCGCCAATTTGAAATGTCATTTTGTTATCAACAACAGCGCCGTCGTCTCCTGGCTACGTCACTGAGTCAGATACGTTGATGGCACATGACTTACCGCAAGTATCACCCTTTCGTTAACAGAATAAGGAGTTTATTTTGTCATTGAGGGCGAAAGAGTTGGTTGTCACCAACTTTTTGTTCTGTAGATATATATATTTTTTTTATGTTATCCGGCAGACAAACAGGCATGCGGGCCACCTGATGGAAAGTGGTCACCGCCGCCTATGGACATCAGCATCACCAGGGGTGCTACCAATGCGTTGCCAGCCTCCAAGGAAACCTCTAATATACCTCTTGAACGATCCCATGTCATAGACAAAAGGAAACACTGTGGCTGGGAGCTCATTCCACATCCGAATCGTACTAGCGAGAAACGTTCTTTCGAATCTTCGCGTGGACACCACTAGGGGGTCCACGTAATGGGGATGAGTACCCAGCCCACGGCGGGTGGTGCGATGGCGGAATTGTGCTGTAGGCACCAGATCAAATAATTCCTCGGAACACAACCGGTAGAACACACACAGGGAGCCAAAGTCCCTTCGACCAGCCAGTGGTTCTAAATTGCCTGTCAGTATGGTATCGTCGACAATTCGTACGGCGCGCCTCTGTATGGAATCCAAGTAATTAAGCAGGTCGGCGGTTTCCCCGGCCCAAAGATGGGAACAATACTACATATGTGGCCGCATCTGTTCCTTATACAGCAACAGGCGCTGTTCTGGGGTGAAGTATCGCTTAGACCGGTTAAGCACACCAAGTTTTTTCGAGGCTCGTTTAGCCTTACACTCCAGGTGACTTCGGAACCGTACGTCGTCTGATATGTCGACACCAAGGATCCCGATACTTTCTGAGATGGAGAGGGATGTTCCTTGGAACTGCGGCACCATGACAAAAGGATCCTTTTTGGCGGAAAATGCGCAGACCTGCGTCTTAGAGGGGTTGAATTCCACCAGGTTAAATCTGCCCCAGTGAGCAAGTTGCTCCAAGGAGTGTTCAATCTCTGACACAAGTCTTATTCGGCTTTCCGATACCACGGAACGAGGGATATTCGCACGACCAGTATAACGAGCATCTGCAGTACTGATATAGATTTGACTTAGTAATATTAGCATCACCACCGCTGCTGTGTACTGATCATTCCACCAGCAGATCAACCCAGGTCAGTACTTCATGAATGTCAGATTCATTCGCGCACACAGGATTATCCATGTCGTAATAGCTAAAAATTTACCTATACAGTCCACTTAATTATAACCCCAATTAACATCTAAATCCTTAATCCTAAAGGCATTCGCTGTTCGATCTCGAATCGAATATTTTTGGATTACTATATTTTCAGGCTACACGAAGGAAGCCCGACATGTCAGCGAGAGAACCAAAGCAAAAATCAAAATTAAATAAAACCTATACGATAGACGAACCACAAACAAAAAGTACATATAATATCGGAGCTCTCTAGTCCAAACTCTTTGTACCTATCGGACACGATACCAAAGATCGCTGCAACATAAGTCTGCACTTAGGTTACGGCGTTCATGTTATTGTTTTTATTGGGAGGCGTCATGGTGGCTGTGGTGTTATTCTTGTTGCCTGTATGTCAAATTTAGTTCCATTTACAGCCGCAAGCAGAGTTATTTAGCACACTATACCTCCATAATGTCACGGTCAAAGAGAATTTAATGCTAGTGTCACGATGACAACTAAACATTCCGTCAAGTAAGCTCATGAAAATTACATTCATTTTATTTTGTTACCTATTCATTTACATGCAATAATTCTGATTATTTTCCTCAAATGATTATATAACAATGAGAACCAGAAATTTGCATTTTTTCAAGGGATGCAACGTCAAAGCAGTGTGAAGTTAACATCTCTAGCAAGCGTTGAATGCGAATCAGCTGAACCTCCTGCTCTTGAAGAGGCGTTAGGCAAAGTTGAAGACGAGGAGTTATTCTACACTGCTAGTGTTCACTTCCTCAGGAGGCGGTTGCTAGAGAAGTCAGAAAAGACCCCGCAGGAATCTTCGCAAAGTTGCTGCAATCTAACAACTACCTGTTCAAAGTATAAATTGAAAGACGATCCATCTAAAACAAAAGTAAATTTTGATCACACAAATGCAGAGGAACCGTTGCCAATGGCCCAACTCTTGCCCTATCCCAAATTTCAAAAAGACAGCTTCTTCACTCGCGTCAAAAATACATTTAAAAGGTATCGACAACGCTTTGAAATGACCGAACCCAACAACACATCTGAGGACAGCGATATCTCAAGTAATGTATCAAATATATCAAATTTTAAATTTCCACGTTGTGAACGCTCGAGCAAAAGCCTCCAGCCGAGTATGGTGCGAATATCTGAAGAAGAAAACACAATCGTTTCTGAAACACATCTGAATGTCAGATAAAACTTTATATTGAAAATGTGATGTACTCCAAACTTAATTATAACTTTTATAAAATTGTAGTTGATAGTTTTATTTACTTAATACTTAGATAGATGCAGGAATCCGGGCGTTTTCCATTTACCGACCAATTTATGGTATTTTGCGCGTCATGCGGGGATCATAAGATACAGTTAACTTCCCATATATAGTGGTAATAGGTCACAGTAACCGCAGTTAACACTACTACTACTGTCTCCCCAACTTATGCAATAGACCTATCAGCCATATAAAGGTCTCAGGTTGGGTTTGTGGTTGTGCGAGATGCTTAAACCTGTATCATACTACTTCATTGCAGGTTTTCAGGACAGCTGTTTCTTCTTCCTCTAGGCATGCTCCGCACATAGAGCTATCCGTGAGTCCTGTGGTATCTAAGACCGTGGTTATTAATCCGGTTACCATTCGGAACTGTTTTCATAGAGTCTTAGATATCAGACAGGAGGGGTTACAGCTTGGTAGAGCCTCCGTGGCCTGTCCTTCGCATTGGTACAGACAACATAAACGTATATTACACGTACACTGTTAAACTTTCATGTACAGTGATACACGTTATATTGTCTAATTACAGTAGTAAATCGCGGGATCCAGCCATCAACCATATTAGAGGAAAAAAAGCGAGAGAGACTAAATACAGAAAATAGACTTCTCCACAACAATACAACTTATTAAACAGAGTCTATATAGGAATAGTCCATTATGATAGTGTGTAACGTGCAACAATGATGACATTGATTGACATGATGCGCAATTGCAGGCCGATCGAGAAGCAAATTCTACCAATATCTGCGACGACCTGCTGGGCTTCTCCCGGTAGGTCGACCCTGATAGTTGCCCGCTGCGTTGTACCAGGTATCGTTGGAAAGATGTGACAGAAGCTGATCTTCGCAACTCAATCGCGAGCAATCAATGGGAGAGGAGCAAGCGGTGTGATCTTCTGTCAGAGACCAAGATTCACTTTGGATCGTTAAGCCAACGAAATAAGTTATTCAGGGAACCCAACATCAATAAATTATTTCATAAAAGTCGATTTCGGCCATGGCCTAACGTTGGGAATATTCTTTCAGGTGAGACAGACACATTTCGAAATTTTTCCATTTCTTCAAATTCAAGACAGGATGCAGCCCTTACAGATCAGTGGGATTAGAATAGAAATCTGAAATAATTCCTACAATAGGTTTTATCGTTTTAATGGCTTCATTTCTTGCTTAATATAACTATCCAAGGTTTTTCCCCTGACGGAGTTCTGCATAAATGGTTGCCCATCCGTGCATGATTTAAATTATGAGGAACAGATTTCCATCCGCGGCTCCACGCCTATATCTTATTTCAGACCTTAATACAGCTAACTACAAATTTTCAGCCAAATCCGTTCATCCGTTACGCAGTGAAGATGTAATAAATATACACACTCAAAATTTCGCATTTATAATATTAGTAGGACAACTGAACCCATTTAATGGTAATAAATCTCTAATTTTCTAGATATTAAGCCTATAATAGGAAAACTTTGGTGTTGCCTAAATTAGTCGTAACGGTGCTTTGACCTTTGCCTTTCAAGAGTTTTCTTGTCCCTTGGCAGGCCGTTCATTAAGGATCGTAATTAATGGTGAGACCTGTAATCGACAGGTTTAATGTTTGACTGAATGATTTTTAGTTCGTTGCCCAAGTTCTATAGCCTTTAACCATTTAGTTTTCATCAAAACATTTTTTTCCAAGTGTCTGTAAAGCATTGTTCCATACGCAGGCATCTATTCGAACAGGCCTCTGTTATGTGTTTGTAGTTGAAATTGATTGTAGGTATTCGTTTCAAGTTTACAACTGCGTTCGTACTCATGAACTAGATAGATGCTATGCTTGATAAGCTAGTGGAACAATGTGGTATCTGCCTACCCCTACGGCAAAATAACGTGACCGTTTGTATAAGTATCTACATTAGCAATCATGACTTGTATTGGGTGGACGTACTCCTATTTGCAAACACAGTAAGAAGAAGTCTACCTGTATAGAATACATAAAACAATACTTACTTTCAATGCTTAATAGATAATAGATGCTCATGCTTATCTTTCTGCGCAACAAATTCTTGAAGCTTCAAGAAACTTCGCAACAAGTAAGGGTGACATATCTGCGATCGTCTGACGGAGCGGGTTATCAGGGGTGAACAACCCTATTTACTTTATAGCTGTGATACGCAACGCCGTTTTGTGGTGTGTCAGAACCTGTAACGGGTAACGTGCAAAATGAGATACAAATAAAATGTTATTACCGCTGGTGGAATGTGCAATCGATAATATAATGGTTAGCAAATTGGTTCTCTAACGTTTTGCGATTCTCATGGGTGAAATATGAATTAATTTGCTAATATGACTTGATAGTATATGATATGATGATGATGTGTTTTTTTCAAATCGAGTAGGTACAGCTGTACCTTCTTAGACCTGGGGCTATATTTTTGAGTCGCTCGTCTCAGATCGAACGGCTTTAAATTTTTATTTTAGGTATTGAAAATCAATAAAGAAGTATCATTTTAATGAACAGTTTTCCAGTAGATATTGACATTTAGTTTCACAAAGCATCAATAGATGGCGCTCCCACAATTTTTGTACTTTCTTTTTAAATTAGTATGATTGTAGCAGAGATGTCATGCAGCCAACTAATATTAACTTGAAAATAAAAAGTATATTAATATAAACATAGCTTTTATTTATTGAAATAAATGTAAAAAAATATATTTATGTAAATAGGCACAATGTTCTATTTTGATACAAACCCTTTATATTTGAATTACGTTCATTCTTGATCCTAGCGTCCTTGAAACGAACTGACTCTGTCAAATTGATGTTATATTTTCTTAGTAATAATTTATTGAAACCTCTAAAATTATTGAAAACTATTAATATATACAATATGATCCAGTACAGCGTACCCAGTGTTTGTATCCTCTTTGCTAAGAACCTATTTCAAGAGATCTTCAATTATCAAAATTGTTGGGGCACCATTTAGCGAGTGATTAGGAATGCTTTAAATACCTATTGGAAAACTGCTAATTGAAATATCAATATAAAAAAAAAAAAAAAAAAAAACCGTTAGACTGGAAGGGAGCGGTTCAAAATAGGTGCTCAGAAACTGGGCAACGTTTTCTATTAAATATACTGCCAACAGTCGCGGTCATGGTAGACTTCGCAAACGTGGAGAAGGCCGAGTCCAACAGTGGACTCTGACCAGCTGTTAATGTTGCGATGTGGCGTGTGTCCGTAATTCTGGACTAAGCTAGGTATTTAGGTTACTTGAGGCGACAGGGATAAATGAAATATTTCAAAATAGTTTCTAAAGCTGGTGAATTGCAACCAACTTACATTTAATATTTTTGATGTAGTACTTGTGTAGTAGTAATAGTCATACTTATATCTATCGTTAATTATCTACATGTGTAAAGTAAATATGAAACATGCAAATACATATTAGTATTTATGGCTAATAATATAATTGGTTCTGTCCCTCTAACCAAACAAAAATTTTACTTTTATCACAGGTATTTGACGAATTCTGTACCTTAACTATCTTATCGATACCAATGCTAAACTAAATTCCAACTTAGAGCTACTTAATACTAACAATTGACGATTGTAGAGAAAGAGTAGCAGAACTACTCTCAAAGAAACATAGAAAAGTGTCGTTTCTTAGTTATTTTTTGCAGATTTGCTTTTATTTAGCAAAAACAAATTATATGTAACCTCTTCTTGTTTCATATCTAATACTTCTTAAAATGCAACGGTTTTCATGTACATATTTTTGTATTTCAAAGATATGTTACCATGGTTATTGCTTAGCTACAATTTAACATATTAAAAATAAATAAATACCTACTATTAAAATAGCGTAGTGCACATAGTGGGTATGTTTTAAAGTCAACGACCTCCAAAGAATCCACAGAATAAGTTCGTAAAACAACAAAATAAATTATCCCACAGGCAAAAGTTCAAAGGAGCATCCATCTTGATCATAAGTTCCAGAAGTATTACAACGACTGTAAAAGTTTCTTGTCCTACTTTAACTACCGATTCAGTTTATTGCCTTTCGATGTCTTAGTTTCTTATTTTCAGTATTCAGAAAACCTATTTAACTTACTAGGCGTATTTCTCCTAATAGTTCATTCATTCTGGACCAGAATTTGGGTATCACCCAGATTCATCCATGAAATACCATTTTCAAGGAGCATGGAACATAGAACTGTCAATGCTTTGCCTTCCTTTGACGCTTAGAAAGCAATTTATAAGTAAGCGTGATTATTCGTGCGTCACCCTCATTCGTCCAGATGTAACATTCTAACAAAACTATTCCATGTCTTAAACTAATCTAACACCACACCATCTGCCGTCAGTTTTTCCTCGACTTCTACGCCTAATTCGTTCTTACGGAACTTATAGCCGTGTCCCATCAACTCTTTGACCACGGCTAGGTTATTCTTCAGCGATTCCAGCCATATTGTGTAGGAGTAGTCTGGCCAGATGCCCCCGTATCTCTGCGGCAAGTGATCGGGATGGATGTGCTTGTGAAGAGACGCGATGTCATGGCCGTGGAAGTAAATGCGCGATCGCATCTCAGCGTTGAGCAGCGGCTTGAAGATATTGTAGATCTTGTCGAAGATCCACGCGTGGTTGATGACGTGGATCGCGTGGGTGATCGTTAGACTGCTTGACTGGAATGTGAAATTTTTTATGAAATGTTTGATGAAAGACACTGCTTTAATATCAAGGCTCAATATAAATAGTACGGCGCCAACAGGGTCAATTTGAAATGTTTGAAACTCAGTAGAGCTCGTCTAAGCTGAAATGACGCGCCCCACTATCGCATTAACGCACACAAGCAAATTTAAAATATGGTCGCAATACCTAATTTTGTAAATGAACGTATTAGTGTACTTATTTTATGGGCTACCATGAGCCTGAAATAATTGATTTTTAATTTTAATTTTAATTTTTAATATATATACAAATGCCGTTGTAATTGGTCATTCAGTTGCTGGTGAGACTCAAACGTAGGAGCACGCGTCGTTCGATTGAGCAGTCGACACTCCCACACAGATGCAGTGTCGTTATTAATATTTGCACTCACACATCGAACTCAACTAATTAAGTAGTGGTGCGCGTCATTTCAGCTTAGACAAGCTCTAACAAATATTAGCCGACAGTGTTAAAAAATGGCAGTTGCACCACTGTCATTGTCCGCCTCGGGCCTTTGATTATGCTGGCTTATCCTTCAATTCACAACACAAAGATGCAATTGGCGGCAGTAGATAAGGCTGTGGGACACTACTGTCTCTCTATACCTACATTCGTCGAACTTTCAGTGTAAGGGCAGACTATACTTTTTTCATGGCAGATTGGCTATGAGATTAGAAAAGTATCTGAATACGGTTTGATTCTATTACACTGCTGACTTACCTAAGTTGAAACGTGAGCTTTGATCACAGTACATATTAGTGGGTTTTGCCAGCTTGGGAGAGGAGTGAACTTCTTATTATTTTCTTAAGGTTAACAATTTTTTATTTATTTTTAGTTTAAACTGTAAAAGAAATCTAAATGCACTGCCAACGTGTTCGCGTAACCCTGTACAATTTATCCAAAATTAATATTTGTATTTGTATTTGCAGATAAAATGTAGAAAGAATAAAGAGTAAGTTTCTTTGATAATTGGGAACGTCTAGAAAATTCATCAAATTCACTCATTCTTGTATGAGGATAGATTTGAGGCTAGTCATCTTATAATCGGACAACGTATCTAATACAGATATACGTTTGACGGGATTACCAAGAGCATACACACACATACCTACCTCATAAAACGTGTCTTTCATTCATCCTTTTTCACTCGCATGCAAATACCCTCAGGGCAATGATCCATCGCTATTTCGCGAATAAGGAAATAAAGGCTCAAAGTCTTACGGACCTTTCTTTTTTGAATTATTAATGAAGATGAAGTATAACTTTGGGTCGCTGAGCCACCGTAGGAAATACCTCGCAGATTAATACGAAATCTTCTTCAAGTCATTTCGTTCTTCATAAAGTTGACGTTAACGATAGATTTAGATAAGGTAAATACTGATATTCAGAACGTTTGTTTATTTATGTCTAGCTATAAACAAATAGAAAGAAAATCGTTGTCTGACACTGACCACCAATATCTTGACCATCTTGGCCGCCACGGCTGGCGTAATCTGCCAGGCGTGCTGCGTGCTGATGCCTTCCAGGTCGAACACGGCCACCGCTCCCAGGATCTGCGTCTGCTGCTCGATGATGCCCAGCTCCATAGCCAGCAGGGTCCCCCGGAACAGGTCATCGATCGATATCGCTTTAGGGTCCCAGCGCCCTGGAATCGAGAATTTGGATTTTTTTATAGAGAATTGGCTCCCAAACGGCGCACATGGATATCCTTATACCAGGGGGAATCACGAACGCTTTTCCAGCCTTTAAGGAAGGCATAGATTAATTTCTTTGGTGCGGGAACTTACGACAAAACTATTTTTTTTTTTTTTTTTTTTTTTCCTGTACACAAATATTTATTTATTTATTTCCAAACAGTTTTACAGCAATGAAATTTAGTTATAACTTGTACAATTCAAAGTTGCAATGCCAATAACAAAACTGCGGTTTAACATTTTGAGTATCAAACCATCTAGCAGTATGATAACCTAATGAGAAAAAAAAAGCTTACACATACATAGATGATGAGCTTACAGATACATGCGCCCATATATTTGTCCTTCTCCCACTGAGACTGTATGTATGTGTGTGTGTGTGTATGTGTATGTGTGAGAGAGAGTGTGTGTGTGTGTGTATAGGTATAGGATCCTGTGTGTGATATAGTGAGAATTGCACACGACTGAGATGGAAAACATCGAGAGAACTAGAGACGTGCTTCTCGTACAGGTCTATGGCCCTATTGATTGGGGAACCTAAGGCATAGCCGCTGCACGCACGACGACGGTGGTCGAGTAGCCGCGGCCACCGGCCCCCGCGGCGCGCGCGCGGGTCTCCCGCGCACAGCAAAACCCGTGACAATAGATGTGGACTATCAACTCCGCAATGAACTATGTCATATAGGAGTTTCAAGTCTGCCACCAAGCGCCTGTCATTCAATGAACAGATTTTGTGTGAACTCAGACCAGCTGTATAATCTGTGGTTATCGTGTGGGATATGATGTTAAGTTTGTTAACGAAGAATTTCTGTATGGACTCTAGTCTAGCGCGGTGGATAGCGTAGATCGGTGACCATACAGGGGATGCATACTCCAGTACACTCCTGACGTATGCAAAATAAAGTATTTTAAAAGCAGGCGCCGAGTTCAGACGCTTAACTGTCCTGAAAATGAAGCCTAACATTCTTATCGCTTTCGCGACAATCGATTCATAGTGGGCACAGAAAGTTAACTTTGAATCTAGAATTTTGCCGAGATCTTTAACCTGCTCAGTGCGTTCAATTTTGGTATTGTTGAGCCTATACGAAGTGGGTATAACGCTTCTTTTTCTCGTAAAAGTGATTGTCAAACATTTATTTACGTTTAGATCCATTTACGTTTAGATTATGACTGAGCCCGGCAGTAGTAGGAAGCCGTATTATCATCATGATGTCTGTCTATTCTAAATGTATAGATTACAACAAAGCGTATTTTTATTTTTACACATCTTTGTGGTATGCGAGTGGTGAATCTGCCTTATCAGTGGCCCACACAGGTTTTCTCAGGTTCAGTCTACACGAACCCGCTTACTGTTACCGTATACCATGTCGCATGCCGCGACCAATAGGAGACCTTAAAACCGCCCGTCGCATGACCATGATCATATGACCGTTTGTAATTAGGACAGCGCCAGTGATTTAGAATAAAATACAAAACCTGCCGTCAAACCGTATCGTTGGCCGTGTGGTGTCCGGTAGAGTAGAATAGCACGAACCCCTTACACTCGTGGATGGCGACTAATGTTTTCGAGGCAAAAAATCAATAGGTCTCCGTAAGCTGGAAAATGGGCAGCAGCGTTTCCCATTGTTATATTTATAACTGCAATCTCCAACCCGCCTGCCAAGCGTGGAGATTATGGCAATAATCTCCCCTTCCGTGGGAGAGGCCCTTAGTCCTGCAGTGCACTGTTATGGGCTGTAATGATGACAAGACCTACCAATCCTGTAGAGCAGCATCCGATGCCCCTCCTGGTCGCGGTACGGGGGCGCGGCGATCACGTCGGCGTCCCCGATGCTCTGAAGGTCCATCGGGTAGAAGTCGAATAGATCGGGATAGTCCTCCTTGAACTGGTAGTAGTTCACCATCTGGAAATTTATATGCCCGTCCAAGTTAGTTAACATACAAAAACTATGAGATTTTGAAAGTGTGCGCGAACAGGGTTCTAACTATACTTGAGTGACTATCGGCATCTTGCCTTGATCATAGTAATCGAAATTGACCAATCATAGAGCCGTGTTGAACGCAGTGCGCTCACGTACCAGACGAGCACTATGAGAACTACTTTACACAAGTATTGTTTGAAAATATTTGTGATAGAAACAACTTTACATGTCAATTTACTAGGTATGCGTAGTTTACTCTTTAAGTAGAGGTATGAGAGGTAGGTGTATCGCAATTTTAGGAATATTTACAGTAGATGGTTACATGTCACATTACATCAACAGCCCAGCCCACTGATGGACTTGTGCCTCGTCCAAATTCATGAAGAGCTTACTCTTCCGGTCGTCACACGACCAACATACGCACAGCTATCATTCATTAAGGAAAGATTCCAAGTTCCATTAATTATGTTAAAATGTTTAACATGTTATTTTTAGAAAAGGTATTTTTAACAATCTAAAAATAATACTCATTAATAATTACGTGCGTCTGTCCACTATAGGTACGTTTGGAATATTTCTCAAGGTCAGTAAAGGTACGGGTTTTCCAAACCACAGGCTTACGTAGATAGTAGATCAAGAGTCCAATTTTTTTTTATGGACTATTAAGAGTGATTGTTCGAAAACTATGAGAGGCGAGGCAAAAAGCTTCGCAAACATTATTCAAAACATACGTACTTCAAATAAAAACGCAGATATGCCGTCATTGACCTTGACGAAAACGGAAACGAATCGCGATTGAATGTAACTAGCTTCCAACTGCAGAAATAGTGAAGGGGCACTTGGCAACACACAACTAGGAGTTATTTGCTTGATTGTAGTGTAATTTTTAGGCTTTATTACATTCGTTTGAATCCTAAAACGTCTATGCAAAATTTTTCATCTATTGTAATGAAGGTATCGGGTGGCCCGTTTGCATGCTTATCTTCCAATTAACACGAAAAAAAAAGAAACGATAAGGAAACATAAAATAATTTATAATTTTTATAACAAGTCCATTCCGATTTAATTCGTCACAAAATTCGTAAATAGGTAGAATCTATTTCCCGAAAAACTTCAAAATCGCACTACAACTAAAATATTAATGCCTTGGATATTTCGATAGACGAAGAAGATTGTAGAATAAAATAAATCAAACTATAGAAAACAATCCTCAATCTAGGCCTCTAGAAAGCAGATTAGGTAGTCTCGATTATGAAAAGCTAAGAAAGAGTATAGAACAGCTATTTTCTTTTATTACCTTGAATCATAAATAAACCAAAAAGTACCTACGAGTATATTAATTAAAATACCTATTCACCCGCAATTATAAAGAATCATAATTTGAATAAAACAAAATTGCAGTTTAAAGAACCGGTGTTTTTTTTATCACGAATGGGCTACGTAAGTAAACGACTAATAAATTTAAACACAATGAAAGGAATTTAAAATTCATCTCAGCCTTCCCCTTGACAAACAGCAGGCATTAATAAAGGTCATTTTGTGCTTCTTACGGAAGAAAATATATTTTTAAATCTTGGACAATGGATGGAAAAATATTACCGCAATTTTTCTCTACGTTTGGAGCAGGGCACATTGATGGAAACAAACTAATATCGTAGTTGATAAGTATGTGCAGGTTAGAAAGCCTACGTGTCACTACTTATGTTACTGGGCTATTAAAGGCTGACGATGATGATCGATCAACAACAACGGCCCGTGGATTTGAGCTATTTTACTACATGTTGGGCATCAGTGTTGATAACAGAACCGACAGATCTTATTTTGCAAAACCCACGAGAACCAATAACTAAGTCAATACTAAGTCTACTGGACTGGCATTCAAATAAAAAAAACCGCAATAATATCAAACGATCCGGGTGCCACAGACACAAACATCAAATTTATAACATCAATTTTAAAATATATTGCTGTGTTTTACGTATTGCTCTACTGCCCAGTTGTGGTCTACTGACGTGCCTACAAGATATTGTCGTCTTCGTTTTGTCTTGTGCTTTCTTTACCGAATCAGGCAAACACCACAAGGCCAATGATGATCAAAATAATTGATGATGATTATGATTTACTGAGAAACCTCAGTTTCAACCCTAAGGTGCCTTTATTTAAGGACAGATTAGGTTTAGGACAGATATGATGAACTCACCAATCGGTGCGCCCGCTTCGGTATGAACTTGCGCGCGCGCAGGAACCGCACTAGGAACTCGTCGTCCATGCGGTGCGGCGTGCACTCGCCGCGCTCTGTAACAACGCGACGGTGAACTTCGATTGTGATTCGATTGGAATTTGTATAAGTACCTAGATAGATCATTTGCAAACAATTTCCAAACAACCCTTTCATGTGTAACAATGTATCAGGTTGAATATTGTTTATACTACATAACTATATAGTAGGCATAAACAATATTCAACAATATCAGTTCTCACGAAAGTTGATTTATTTACAAAAAAATCATTATTTGCATATTGATTTATTTATATCCTTGTGTTTATTCTATATGTACTCGTAACTGTGTGGAACATAATTTTATACGTTTATTTTGTTAGTTTAATATCACTGGGGCGTCATATGAATACCGCGGGCAGTAGCGATTCCCCTGGTAGCAGGGTCACGGAGGTCAGATGGTAGTCGCTCCAATGTGATTACCCGATCGCCAAATCCTGGATCATGGTCAAGGCGGGCCCGGCCCTAATGCTCGAGAGCACAACCGGGACATTAACGCCAAGATGATGATTACGTTAGTTTATCGATCGCCAAATCCTGGATCATGGTCAAGGCGGGCCCGGCCCTAATGCACGAGAGCACAACCGGGACATTAATGCCAAGATGATGATTACGTTAGTTTAATATCAAATAGAAATCAATATTTCCATCTTGCCCTGAAACAGATAGTACTGTACGGCAATATACTACTATTTCTTACTAATATTATAAATACGAAAGTTTGTAGGAGTTGGATGTTTGGATGTTTGTTACTCCATCACGCTTAAACTACTGAACGGACTTTCATGAAATTTAGCAGCAATATAGCTTATAGCCCAGAATAGCACATAGTCTATCATTTATCCCGAGTACTTTTCATAAATTCCTTGCTGTTATAAAATGTTCTACGGTATGAGAGTACAAACAAACTCTTTTATTTGTAAACCTTTTAGGTAGCTGACAACTCCAATTTGCCCCATGATTTGTAGTACCTAATCTAAAATTCATCGTAACAAATCGCTGCTAGAAACCTACAAATTACGGGTCATTCATGGTTCATTCCTTGGAAATTACCTTGTCTGTAGCTATGTGGCACAATCTTGAATGGCAACTAGGTTTAAGCAGACAAGTTTTTCCGAGGTCAGTTGCGGATACCGAAATATTTGTCTAACGTTCGATAACAGTAGTAAATTCTCGGGAGAGAGTTGCACTCTTTAAAAAAATAAGAAGAACAGTTTACCTTTGCCAGATGCTAAAGACCGAGCGAAGTGGATACGTAATAATGGTGATCTAAAAAGCATAAAACAAATTTAAAAAATGTATGAATGTATGACTCGTCGGAGGTATATTTTATCATGCCTATGAGCATGATAAAATATACCTCTACGTATGATATCGTAATTCTCCTGCATGAACACTTTACCTACATAGCGAGGTATAAAGATAATTGTTATAATTGTACGACTAACCTCGACTTGTTACGACTTGTTAGTTATTATTATTGTCATCTATTACTTATTCATAAGAATCTATACAGGTTGAAATGTTTTGTGTGGTTAGATGGTTATTTAGTTATCTAGCTAGTTTATAAATATTTCAAAAAGCATCCACTGAGTTTCTTATTTGGAGTTTTGTGCTTTTCTTAGGTACACTGTATGCCCGAGCACTTCAATGGTTCGAAACCCCAATGAATATAAAAACATAACCCTTATTAGATAGGATCACTGTGGTGTCCGTCTAGCTGTCTGTCTGTCGGACAGTCAATATGGTTTTACTCAGGCACGGGTTATTTAGGATATAAAGCTGGAAAAATACCAAACACTTTAGTCTATGAGTCTTTTTACAGCCTTATAAGGATAAGGATAAGGCTGTAAAAAGTCCTTTGTTGATATAATGTACAGCACAACTATTTTTCTTATTTGCGGTTGACTGCAAACGTATTTGCGGTTTGTAACACAACTTTCGCTAAGATATTTCATACGTTGTCTTAGCAAATGTGGTTTTACCTACAGCAAATATGTTCGCTTTTCATTTTTGAGCAGCTAACAAGATTTGGAAGAAAAGTTTTTATTTTTTATTATACCAGTTATTATTTCACATATGATAATTAGTCATTGTAAATCCTTTGGAGTACACATAATCAGCTTGCCTTAGCTAGTACATCTACTGTATCACCCTATATGATTAGTTAACCTTTTACGGACACGAGCACATTTACAGCCTGCAGATAAACGGGTGGCAATTTCCTTATGCGCGCATTACCCACTCACACAATTTTACCTTAGAGGTCTCTGAGCTCGGCGTTAACGCACAGGCGCAACACAGTTACAGTTTCAACCTCACGAATTTTAATGTTTTTTTATACCACAAAGGTAGCAAACAAGGTTACGGCCTGCCTGATGGTAAGCAGTCACCGCAGCCTATGGACGTTTGCGATACCAGGGGCATCACCCACGCGTTGCCGACCCCAGACCCACGCGTTGCTGACCACAGAATGGTACCGGTCTATTGTGATCTATTGTGGCCTGGTAAATATCGCAGGTACCACTTCGATGTGGAAGGCACAGGAGCGGCCTTTGTGATTTTTGGGGAGGTCTATGCCCAACTATGGGCGTCTTTCGGCTGATATTATGGTGTAAATTTCCCACAATGGCCAATGTACAAAGTTTAATAAAGTTTTCACAAACCTAACGAATTCTTCAAGAATGAACGCACTACCTCTTTGGCGAAAGCCCAAGTGGCCTGTGGCTACTCCCTAACTAAGGGCGTGGTTTGTAACTAGAGTACGTGCAAGATAAGTCTGCACTTAGGCTATAGCATCCATGTCAGTTTTTAATGGGAATTGTTCTCGTTGGCTGTCTGTCAACTTAGTTCCTTTTACAGCCGGAAGCAAGGTTACCTTACGCGCACTCTACAAATTCGTCCGACCTCAAAAGAACTGTCAAATTCATGTGATAATTTAAATAAAGAACGAGCTTAAAATGCCGCACCCAAATTTTAATAGTTATTCAGACGTCTTTCAGTGTTTTTATGAACCTTTGTCCTGCCAATCTTCTAGCTATTTCAGTAGACAACTCAGTTAGATTATAATAATCCTACACTACCCTATATTAGTAGACGCTATAGCCAGTAGCCATTACGTGGCAGATGACGTAGTGTAGAATTATCTAATGTTAAATTCAGTTGCCAACTGAGTTAGACAATAGCTCCGATTTATTAAGTTTTATTCCATACATTTTCAATTAAAGAGACGTCTTTCAGACATTTCTACGATTTTCTCTTAAACCGCTTTTACTAGGTAAGTCAACCATATGCCATTAAAAAATTAAAGTAAGGCAAACCCGGTTAGAGTAGTTCTGTCTAACATAATATGATTATATAGTACCTACAGCAATTTAACAATAAATAGGCATTAAAGCAGGGTTTGTAAGGTGCTAGAAAATGCTTATAGCAGCACAAAAATGCCGAAATGCTACATTGATTGTGTGGGAGCCAAATCGTCCAAATGTTTTTTATTCTTCAATCAAATTATTATAAAAGTCTAGAACCTTTCATGACCGATTCACAAAATGAGTACCTAGTTACAAATCTTTAAATGGCCAATGAACTATTTATAAATAGCAATGTTTTCGCAAACGACAACGTATATTTAGTATAGATAAACATGAAAATGCGAAAAGAGGCCGTTTTTAGCAAAAATATACATTTTCGTACGTCAAAGACGTTCGCTATGTAAACTTTATTTAAAAATAATTCATAGCTATTTCTGGATATTTATTTGAGTTGATTTTCGCTTATTACTCAGATTAGCAAGAAATGCTACAATCTACATTTATTTAGCAATTAAAATACATAAAAAATTCATTAAAAGTTTTTGGAAAATACAACTAAAAATTTACTAAAAACTACCCTTAAGATAATAATATACTTGTTCCACGTCCCCAGCACTAGGAAAAGTGCCAGAACAGAAGGCTTGCCCGTATTGCCTCGCTGGATGGCTAATACGTTGACCCAAATTAAGGCCAGCCTTCTGGTTTCAGCAAGAAATGTTTTTTTTTCTGGCAGGTGGCAGCACTTTCACACCTCCTTAATCTCTAATATTATCATCATGGCGTTAATATCTTGGTTATGCTCTCGCTCACGAGGGCCCGGGGTCCTCCTTGACCATGATCCAGGATTTGGTAGTATCTGATCTATAAAATCTGAATTACAGTGGAGCGACTGCCTCTGACCTTCGTGACCCTGCTACCAGGGGTCCCTGACTGATTGGATCATGGTTCATTAACCTCACCTCACCTTAAAACAAGATGATGTATATCCAAACACAAAGTGGGAAGTTTACCGTAAATTAGGTCCCGGAGTTCGTCGATGGCGCGTAGGCGCGTGGCGGGGTCCTCCCCGCGCAGCCGGGCCGAGTACTCCAGCAGCTCGGGCGGCGGAGCCCCCATATCCAACAGCACTGGCTGGGTCGGCATCCTGCTCTGGAAAAGAAAAACATTGGTCAACACAAAGTTAAACAATGTAGAGTCCAGGAACTGAATGGGTGACCGTTTCGTGGAGCCTATGTAACGTAATGAGCTCGCCACTCGTTAGGTGCCTCCTAAGGAAAAAGGGGATAATGTAGAGATATTTTTAGGTTTATGCCTAATTTGAAGATTTTCGTCAGGTTGTTTATAAAAGTAACAAAGATTTAGTGAGATACTAATTCAAAAAGTTGAATGCACCAAATTATATACCTACCCTAGTGTGGCTGTAGCTGTAAAGGAAATTATTCTAATAGTGGTAATGTAGTTACTTTATTGCATTAGGTTAGGATTCAGTCAGTGCGTCCGGGCACTCAAACCATTTATACTAACATTATAAAGAAAAAAATTCGCATGCTCGTCTCCGAAACAATTTAACTATCTGAAAATTCTTTCACACTCAGCAAGCTGCACAGTATTGAGTGTCATATGGCACTTTTGATCTCAGAAAAATAATCCAGTGGGGTGGTTGAATCTGAACTGCGAATACTACTCTACACATCTATATATAAAAGACTAGAAGGCGAGCACCCTCGTGGATGCAAGCGTTTCAAAAATAGGGCCCTGTCCGCTGCTCACAGTGATACCTATAGACTGATTCCTCACACTCCTCTATTGCCTCATCCACGGTATATGACTTTAAGCATCATAAAAAGAGTAGTTTTTTATAAGACACTAAATACTACGAGCATGCAAAACAAACAGTCATATCAGTGATAGATGAAGAAAAAATTAATAGGTATAAAAAAATTATTACTCAAATCAAAAGGTTTTAACGTTATGTCAATTCAACATTATGATCCATAGCAAAAAATTGAAAGAGTGGTCTGTTGGTTATGGTTACATAGATAATTTAGCTACATAAACTTGTAATAAAAATTTGTCAGTACCTATTACGTTGTGGGTAATTTGTGTGATGCCGTGCAGACCAGTATAACAACTATTTTATTTTCAAAATAATGAGCCCCCGTCACACATCAACAATTAATTTCATAGTAGTCAGATTTGGCTGTAGATACAAGTTCAATTCCGGTTTCATATAAAAAAAAAGACACTAAAAATGCGAACGTCATGTTGTGTGAAATTACGTAATAAATCCTTTACGAAAGTAAGAGCTTAACAACCTACTTAGTGCTTAACTTGTCGAACTATTCGTAATAGTAGGTACTAAACGGTTAATGGTAGAATACTTTACTTTTCGCACCATCTGTGAGACAATAAGTAAATTACAGCGTCTGATTCAACTCCGGAGTCTAATCATTTTCGTGTCAACGTAAAAATTTGGGAAAGGATTTTGTTGCGTTTTTTTAATAAACTCTCTTTATAATGCGAGGTTGCTTAGAGTTTTCATACGAATTTGAAGTAAGTAACTTGAGTAACTAAGTATTATAATTATTCAAAAAAATATCTCTAATGCGACATAAATAAACTTAAAACTTCTAATTCTAAATTAATAAAACTCATCTGAACAGATAAAATAAATCGCAACCGTGTAGGTAGAGAAAAGAAGATGTAACACAGTTGGGTAAGGTTTTTATTTTTTCACTTTCAACTTTTTGCATGTTTTTATTTAGTTTTGCAATGTTTGCATGTTCGGGTCAAATCTTGCACGCTTAATTTGACCCACATCCCGGCGTTCAGTTGAGCTGAAATTTGGTATTCCTATGTAACTTGGATAACAATCTATCACCAAGGAATAGATCTGATGATGGATGATGGATGGTAGCCATAGGAACTACTGGAGTGAGCTCTTTGGAGATTTAAGCTTGTTATGAACAAAAATTTAATTTAAGAACTTATTATATTCAGAACTTATAATATCCTACAATATATTCAGTCCTAATTCCATATGCACGAAGCCACGAAGTCGTTTCAAGCACGGTCGGACTAGCATCTACACGATAGTATTTAGCACTGACTAAACTAGAATGTACTTATTAAGTATATGTAAATTATTACTCGACAGAAACAAGACTATCTATAGTAATGCAGTAACAACTAACTCAAGTAAGCATTATAAAGATACGTAGGCGTACGACGTATGTTTATTACAATTAAATCATCAATGCAAAAATACTTTATAACCTATATTAAATAGACATTTACATATTGAACGAATAACTCGTGTTCATGACTTATGTACTTATGTACTTAGGTACTTATATATTTTATGTACATTCTTGCCACATCATAGCCACATACATCTGGCCACGTACATCAATAGCAGTCTAGACTTACCTCGGTGCATTTGAAATGCATGGTTTTAGATTTTATGGTTGAATTTAATTGGGATTATCAACAATAAGAATAGAAATACTAACGGTCGTATTTACTTCGTCAAGAATGTCCGTACTATGAGCGCCATGTCGCTATTAAAAAGCAAATTAGACAATCAAAAATACACTACATAAATCTTCAAGAAGCGAGCCTAGACGCTTATACCTATCTCCCGGGTGAAAATTTTTGGTCCGAGTGTTGCAGGTGCCTATGAGCGGCGGTGATCACTTTCCATCAGGTGACTCGCTGGTCGTTCGCCTCCATCCATTGAGGTCAGCCCTCGACTGCGATCACTGAGGAAAACGTGGCTACTGTCAGGCAACTTATTGAAGAAAACCGACGTATCACCTATATATTCGAGGATATTCGAGGATTGGTATGAGCCAAATTCAAAAAATCATACATCAACATTTAAAAGTTAGGAACCTTTGAACTCACCCCAGAAGAAAAACGAACTCAAGGTTGAAAAATATTGGTGTTGAAAAATATTGTTAAAGTACGATCACTGACATTCAAATGCTGGTGTAGAACATTATGGATATATTGTTACATGCCGGAAAGAAAGCGACAGCCTTCTATACGGGTGTTCAAAGGCGACAGCAAAAAAAATATAAAAGTTTGACATTTACTGCTCCTAAATACGAAGTACTATCAAACTTGATCGCCTATAGATGGCCTATCAGATAGAAACATGGGACAGCTTGTATATCTGAGCGCTTGCTGTCCAATACTGTGAGAAGTTAGGGGACAGAATTTTCCCGAGAAACCTTTGATCCCAGAAGTTCAGGTCGATAGTTCCATTTTGGTAATAATGTAACTTCTTTGTCCCAGTTCCATGAAACTGTTACATTTTTTTTTATAGGTCAATTTACTTCCACTATTCCCAATCCACGGAATGACATTAGGTTTTCTACGTAATCCCATAGAATGTCTGAATGAGGCATCCAATCTCAGCGACATTACGTATACCTATCACAACACCCGCGCACCTTGACGCTTAAATCCATTCTGCAGTTTTTGCAGAAACCGCATAAAATGCAACTTTTATTAACATTATAAAAGAAATATTCTTACATCACTTTTCCGCTATGGCATAATTTTACGCATCACATGTGATTGCAAACAACCAATGAAAGAGAAAATACTGCGCAAACATCGTGTAGGAAATGCTAGAAAACAGGTAATTTCAATACAATGCCCGTAGTTACGTGGTTTTACCTGTTCCCTAAGATTACTTAATGCAAAGCCTTCTCATAACCGACTAGCCTTCTTGGAGTACAACGTAAGAACTTAGGCAAATTTACTTTTGGCTCAGACCGTCTTTAATGAAAAAGCCATGTCGGATTTTCCTGTAGCTATGTACCTAGAACGCTTACAACAGTTTAAATTACGTCTTACTAACCAAAATTATTCATACGTTGTATAAATATTTTTGATTCAGGCATTGTATTGTGAAACAAACTTATCTGACCCAGTGACAAAGTTGCTGTTGTTGAAATTGATATGACATTTTAAAATGGCGACATTTAGTTCCAGCTTTTGCCACCGGGTCAGATAATTTTGTGGCACTATATAAGTCTCATGTCAAGTTACACCCGTTACACACACGTCACCAGCACAAACTTGTCTGACCAGGTGACCATAACTGGAACTAATGTGTCGCCAATTGAAATATCATTTGGCGGCAATACTAAATTCGACAACGCCACGCCGTCATTGGGTCAGATAAGTTTGTAGCAGTACATACGCCATGTAACTACACAAGCGTTAAACGACTTTATCTACACTCATAGCGTAATGTTCCAATTACATATTCGAAAACAGTTGTTTAAGGATACACTTTTTTCACGCCAGTCTATAAAATTTTTAAAAATTACTTTTTGATACAGCATTTCCCATACTATTTTCATTACAGCTGTATCGTAAAATAACTTTTTAATCATTATGCAACACTTTTACTTTTTAATTTTTTGTCCAGCGCCCGGGTGCGACGAAGTAGGCTTAATACCTAAATATGTTATTATCAAACACAAAAATACAAATTCAAAATTCAAACTTTCCTGATTTGTTCTTAGTCTGTGTTCCTGATTATGTTGTGATTTATTGTGAATTATTTTCCCGCTAAATGGAATATATTTTCTAAATGTTGTTATTTGTGTTTGTAAATGTTTTTTCTTGTTTGGAGCAAATAAATACATAAATGTGAAAGTAGTGAAGTGAATTTCCCGCCGCTTGATATCCTCGTCGCGTATGTACAACAGAATTGATTAGCAGCTTTCTTCCAGCAAAGTTGAGAAAATTATAGGTACGAAATTTTAACATGAAAATATGAGTTTAGATAAAGTAGTGTATGCAACTGCATATAATTAGGTATTAAAACACTCGTGTCAAACTATTATCATACTCCGCTACGCCTCGTATGATAAACAGACACTCATGTTTTAATACCCCCTTTTATATGACAGTTGCATAATAGTAGTTTATGCTATTGGAAAAAAAAATATAGCTTATGGAAAATGCTGTATCGAAAAGTAATTTTTTAAATTTTTATAGTTTGGCGTGAAAAAAGTGTATCCTTAAACAACTGTTTTCGAACATGTAATTGGAACATTACGCTATGAGTGTAGATAAACTACTATTATTTATTAGTAAGACAGATTATGTACATACATAATGTAAGTAAAAATTAATGGTTCTTTAGTAATAAAAATAATGAATAAATAAGGCAACAATTAATTACCTTACAACTTTACAATACATATAATTGTATAGACATGATGAACATGTTTTAGTATCTATATTTGTATTAAAAGTTCCATTTTTTCTATAGCCAACCAGTATTTGCCGTGGGAACCTGAGGAAACGACTTGAGGTAGGTACATAAGATCCAACAAAAGTAGTTTGGCAGTTCGATCGCAACCTCCTCAACATAAAAACCTCTAATAGTCATGGCATAGGAGTAAAAGAAGTCACACAATAAAATTGCCCTTTGCCCTCCACGGTAGATCAATAGAATGGCATTGAGCCACAACAGTAAGAACAACCACTAATATAGTGCCTGAGGACAGCGTAAAGAATAGCCAAAATTCCGACACGCTATTTTGTAATTACTTGGCAATAACTCTAAAGTGACTGCATTGTTAAGGAAAATGGCTTAAGTGTTTTTTGCACGTTGCATAGTCAAACGTTATGTAAAATATACAAACAAACACATTAGGGACCTTTCTGCATAAGGTCGGTGTGTCACCACTACCAACCTAATGCAGTAATCACTACATATTATAAAACAAGTCCCACGTCGCGTCTGTCTGTTCACGATAAACTCAAACACTACTGAACGGATTTTCATGTAGATTTATAATTCTGATGGAACTACTGTTTCTTACACTATTTATCGATTGAAGCATTATTATTTCACTTATTTATCGATTGAAGCAAGTCAAGCAGGAGACTGTTATGGAATCTTATGTTGCGTACACAAATAAATAAAAAAGTAATCATTATATAACACTCTAGCTAGAAATCTTCATTGTAATGAATGATACGTGATCTACAAAGTATAATGATCTATAGCACTGATGATGAACTGCATAACTTCCGTTTCGAAAATGTATAGGTAGACAATTTCAGTGCAACTGCACATTTTACTATGGGAAACCACTGCGGTTATAATGTTTTACGACCGGAGCGAGCGATATTTTATAATAGGCCCGTAAAACAGATAACCTGCGCTAATAAATGTGTTGGAAAACTAATTGACTGCAGACGAGAAAGTTGGGTAGAATTCCCCATTAAAACGAGCGAAAATTAGTTTTGTAGAAACTACTTCATTTTATTTAGATGAAAAGGTTGATTTCTCAATAATACGCTGTCGACGATAACTAACTTATACAGGCTTCTGTGCTCTTGATTATAATGTTTAAGTTACTAAAGCAATAAATTATCTACAATGAGCAATATAGCTTATACCTGTGATTTCGTCCGCGTAAAATTCGGTTATAACGTTCCGGAAATCCGGACCCATTCCCGCGGGAACCACTTTGAATTTCGAGATAAATTATAGCCTACACAGCCCAAAATTCAATTTATCCAACTTTACAAAAGTAGTGAAATTATTTCTCGTGGCTTTGCAACTGGTGCAATTTATAATATAATAACTAATCTACCTTCCAGCCATTAGTGATATGACCGCACGATCCGTATCTACAGGGGTCCTAAATTAATCTCTCGCCTCGATTTGAACGGTTTTCAATTTCGATTTTCGGCATGAAAAATTCGATATTTTGATGCATGATCCTGATTTACCCTATTTTTTAACCGAACTGTTTCGAATCGAATCGAGGCGGGCAATTCAAAAATAGAGCCCTAGAAGAGTCCTTTTAGGCACTCAGGCAGCGCCCACATTCGCATTGGTATAATTTGTTATTCCAATGCGAATGTGGGCGCCAACGCGTATCTTCAAACTAAACTTGGCACATTGCACAGCCTCAATACCAGCTCCATATACCGCAGGCGTAATAATCAAGAAACCGCATCGCACGAGTTGATATTAAACTGCGGTGCGCAAAGTCGTTTGCATTATCTGCTGTAAATAAATGTTATGAATAGTACTGTTTAAAGGGGAAATTGTGGTTCATAGACATTACTTGCACGTTATCAGGGCGTTTAATCGCCACAGCCGCAGTGGGGCGGGGAAAGCACTAGACTGTCCGGCAATTAGCTACTTTGTCGCTACTATACGATTAAAAAATCATGTTGTTATTTAAATGAGTAGGTATACTTTATTACTGTGCTATTAGGGAAGCCATATTTATACAAGCAAGCTGGTATGTTTGAAATGATACGATGTTGTAAAACAAAAACACCACTTAGGTGGGTACCAGAATGAATACAAGAATTTGAGCCGCTGCAAGAATTCGAAATATTGAATGTTATGAGAAATTAAAAATGTGTGAGGATCCAACTAATTTACCTACCAATTTTAGAGGGTAGAGTCGTCTTCAATAAGTATCATGTTAATGGCAATGCCATTAGTACCAACCGTAAAAGAAATAGCTCATTCATTTTTAGGGCGTCGTACCCAAAGGGTGATAACGGCTTCCTAATACTGGGCCTCCGTTGTTGATTGCCACGTGCCTATAGTTATTAATAGATCGGTACTTGATTCATACAGAATACGTATTGCTATACTATATGTCGTAACATATAACTCCTAGTTGTAAACGCGTAACTGCCTACTTCCCTATTTCATTCTTTCAATCGAAACGCGTTGGTATTGAATCACAACCTGACTAGTCGATAGTAATATTTATCCAAACAAATAGTCACTATTACTAGGTGTTCTTTATACTATGCTATTAGGAAGCTAACTGTTGTACTGAAAGTCGTTTTAGAGCGAGGGATACCAGGATGTTGTAACAGAGAAAGTGCTTGTGACTATGCCGAGAAGCAGTCGTGCCGGTAGGAGGAACAGGCTCCAGCCGTCGGACTGGTCACGACACGGGTACCTAGCGTGGGAATAGTTTTCCCGGAGACCTCTTACGTTTTAAATTCGACGGCACAGGATTTTTCATCATGTTATTGTTTCACTTTTAATGAGCTGACAGACCACACTGATGGAAAGTGGTAACTGTCGCCCATAACATTTACGATTCATGCAGATAGGCAACGCTCGTGCGATGAGCAGTTTTGAAATCTCCTATTGGTCGGGCGCCGTCTGTCGTACGACCATGGTCGCATGAGCATTGCCAATTAGGACAGCGCCGTGATTTTTTTATTGCCAACGATCAGGCGGTCCACCTGATGCCGAGTCGCTACCGTCGACAAGGACATCTGCAACCTAAAGGGAGCAGATGCGGTGCCGGCTGTTGAGGTCTGATTTCGAAAGAAATTTGACAAAATCCAGGAAAATAGTGAATTTGTACTAATCAGTACTTAGATCGCGTTAAGTACATTATGATACGTTTGTAATGCGCGTCTTCAATATATCGTATTATTAACCGGCTATTATTATCATTCATCACCATCCATCAAAGGACAAAAAACATCTCATTCGGAATAATGTGACGACAGAATGACATTCTAAAATGTTAGTAAACATAAACACGAATGATTTAAAGCAAAATTGAATCTCATTCTTAGATCATGGTGTAGTTGAACTTCGATCTCACTGTATGATAATTATGACAATTGGTTTAAAATAATAACATAATCTTAGACTAAGTACCTCTAATATATCGCTCATTTGGAGAAACAAAGACAAAACTGCATCTTTGCGATTTTACAGGAGAAGCAATCAAATGTTTATATCAAATGTTTAGCGATTTTACAGGAGAAGCAATCAAAGTTTTAGATGTAAGTGTAAGTTAAGGAAAAGTACTTTCAACAAATATTTTGATGTTTCCTTAACTTACACTTACATCTAAAACTTTGATTGCTTCTCCTGTAAAATCGCTAAACATGCAGTTTTGTCTTTGTTTCTCCAAATGAGCGATATGTAATAAAAATATGCTGACTGAACAGGCTTGGGAAGTTTCATATATAATTATTTTATTAGTGACCAGTGGACCCGGTGCGACTTCGACTTCGTTCGTGTGGCGTTCTACCCCTAACCCTACTATTCGCTCGAACCGAGGCGAGTGATTCAAAAATAGGGCCCCAGATCTGCCAAAATCCTGCATACTGATCAAGACTCCTGCGCGAGAGCACAGTCGTGACATTGCCGCCAAGATTATTATTTATATGAAGAAACATCATATGCAGTCTATTGTACCAAGGTACAATACCACTCATTTCGGTGCAGCAAAGCAATATTTTATTTCAAGGCATCCTATTCTAGTCTATGTCTGCTTCCTTGTTCCTGTCTGTAATTTATTTTTAAGACTATACCTAATAACAGGGTACTAAACTGAGTTAACAACTAAATTGCATAAAAAAACTCTACCCAGAGACTGATGCAATTACGTAGAGATAACCTTCTGAATACAATTTTGAATTTTTGAAATTATCGTTTTTGTTGGTTTATGAAAGACTCCACGCAGCTTAGAGTATTCACAAAATATACCTAATTTTCTCTAAGTACAACATACGTTTTCCACCCCATTACCTATTCTTAAAGATTACATTGTCGGAGGTAAAAGAATGGAGAAATAAGTAAATAAATGGAATTGTCTCTAATGGTCTCGAACATGGCGACAGAGATGACATTATAAAAATGTTGTAATGGTGAGCATCTCGGTAAAAGACGTTACGTAACGGCTCCCTGGTAGCTGCGGAGGGCAGATGGATCGAGACAAAAAGGAAATTCTATTCTCTCCGGGACTGTACTTAAGGAATATAACAGCTATATAATATCGCTACAGAAGACCCAATTATACTACTAATTATACTCAGGATGGCGACCTGAGTGGTTCGGTGGTTGACATGGCGGTCGCCACGCAGAGGACCCGAGGTCGATTCCCGGCCGAGCAGAAATTGAAATAATATATTTTAATTTCTGTTACGGGTCTGAGTGTAGTATGTATAATAAGTATGTATTTAAAAAAATAATACTTATAAAAGTAGTTTATCAGTTACTTAGGGACTAGATGGCGCTGTGTGAATTTGTCTAAGATCTAGGATTTGGCATTTGGTAATTACAGTGAAGCGCGCCATCTGACCTCCATGACCCTGTTTAAACATAGGAACCTGATCTCGTGTTCGGTTCCTTAAAGATATATTATTATAATCTTCCTACTTATTGTTAGTTAAATGTTTTTTGTGAGCGCGAGACACCACATAATCATTTGTATATTTAGATATCGTTCACGCATGCATGATAAATGAAGTTTCGTAAAAACGTTACGTACATACAAGTAGTTCGATATTTCATCCTTCTAGCTCTAGTCTCTACTCTAGACTCGTTGATTGTTTTCCTTGACGATGCTAATAATTTAATAAATCACGATTCTAAACGCAATAAATAAATACTATTCTAGCTCCCCCAAAGGCCCCCAAAATTACTAATTCAGCGAATGGGGATTAAGTCTTACCGACACTATTATTTTTTATATAAAAAACCAAGCTTCAGGTAATTTGACTCTACGGGAAATAATGCCCAGACATGCAAGACTCTTCTTTGTCATAACACTGAAACTAAACATACTTGTTTGGTGAGCTGCAGTGTACATTTCGGCGACAGGATTTTGAAGCTAGCTTATTAATTAATCTAGTCTTCTTAATCTGAGTTGTTAAATAAGTTATAGTAGTTCTAGGCACGAAATATTTTATTAGAACCAAAATAAGACGTTAGATTCTGCCGCGACTAGTTATTAATGCCAGTGTAAATTGTTTTTGAGGTGCATATTTTAGTAATACAATCAAAGTCAAAGTCAAAATAATTTATTCAGATTAGGCTATACATAGCACTTATGAATGTCCAACAAATAAATTAAAATGTACATTACAATAATGGTGAACCCTATTTTAGGTATATTCTAAATATTGAAAAAATTGTTTATCAAATATAGATAAATGTCAAATACATATAAATAAAATACAATTAATAAATTTTAAAACCAAAAAAATAATAAAAAAAAATATCACCAAGTTAATTATTCCGATTCAATTGTTTAAAATGTCAATTCACTTACAAACATCAAATATTAAATACACAATTAAACATGTCACAAAATTATTCAATCAATGTGACTAAGGTATTAAAATGAGTTATATCCAGGGATTTTTATCTTCCATGTAGTCCTTTACTTTATAGTATGCTTTGTTTATTAAGTTTGTCTTAGTGGTTTTTTTAAATTTATTAAGAGGTAAGTTTAATAATTTACCTACTCATTTACCTACTCATAGGTACTCTTGTTTTTGTTGAACATAGTTCGTTGTTTTTGAGATTTTTTTGTTGTGCGATGTCTTGACTGTACTTTTTTTATTTGAGGAACCTTTGTAGTGTCTTTACAAAGATTCACAAAACTATACAAATACTAGACACTCATAAATTGAGTGTTTGCACTCAATAAAGATCATGCGGTAGACAGAGTCGCGGTAACAATCCGCGGTATCAAATTCTGGTCGTGAGCATATTTCATAAAACACAATGAATTGTTACATCATTGAGGTCGATGGCAACAAAGTAATCGCAGCATTATCAGGATTGTTGTTCGACTTGTAGAACCAGATTTGTTGACTCATGTAATCTTCTGATAGAAAACATGTGGAAGAATAGGTTGAGAATGACAAGGATCTTTTTTTCTTTGTGATTAAAAATAAAAAATAATCATCTTGGTTAATGTCGCGATTGTGCTCTCGGGCACGAGGGCCCGGGGTTCACCTTAACCATGATCCAGGATTTTGCAGATCAGATTATTACAGTGGAGCGACTGCCATCTGACCTCCATATTCTTGTTAACAGGGGTACCTGATCAGATCGGATCATGGTTACACATTCAGTCGCCTGAATGTGCAGGTTTCATCACAACGTTTTGCCTTACCGTAAGAGCATCAGGCAATAGGCCCTTCTTCAAACATTCTTCCCGAGTAACTACAGTCCCGTGTAGCCGAGTAAAAGTACGGTATAGTCGAATGATACAGCATAGCTTCGAATTGCACGCCGGTGGAAACCGCTAGTCTATATTACATAGCATAAACAAAGTCGCTTAACGCCGTCTGTATCTATGTATGCTTAGATCTTTTACACTACGCAACGGATTTTAATGCGGGTTTCAACAATAGATAGAGACATTCAAAAGAAGGGTTTAAAAGCAAGAAAAAGGGTAAGTAGGGGTAAACACTAAGTGTACGCGAACGAAGTCGCGCCGGGTCCACTATTCAGAAATAAAGCAGGAAGTTGAAGTTTTTATGAATTTTAATGATTGTTACCATTTCTATGATAAACTATACCGTTATCAAATTGTCGGCATACTTGCGAAATCCAGTTTTCAAATCAGCTAAAATTAGAAGGCCTTCCGGCATATCGCGATAGTGGATGAATCATCGTACATCTATTAATATGATAATTTAAATTCAATTTTAATTTATTTACGATCATTAACATTTTAAGCAAGTACATGTTCACTTTCTAACTTTTAGGCTAGTGACTAGGTACAAAAAATTCAGGACCAACACTAAACTGTCAATTTAAAACTAACCTGTGTGCGTTATAGGGATGCTCTAGAAGTACCGACAGTAGCTATTGATTTAGGTTAAACCTTAAGACGTAAACAAGGCAGTTTTAAAGTTTAACAAACTTGTTTAAATTCGTATATCACAACTGTTATCTTCGGTACTACGTCAGCAGTGTTTGATTTTTGAAGGACCGATTTATTTTCTAGTTTTGTGTCGCAAATAAACTATTAATAATTTGATACTGAATGGGTTGATATTTATCTACCTACTTACGGAACGCTTAAAGTGACTTTAGCGAATAGGTGGAGTCAATTTACATTACAACTCCGTAATATTATACTAAAATGTCGTATGAAGGACACAAACATACATAATATCTATCTTCATTATTCCTCATATTTCTCACCATTGCATTGTACAATTTATGAGTATTTGCCGATGTTATTTAACTGCAGGTAAGACACCTCAGCATTAAGTTATAAAATTATGAGGTAACCTCCATTTGCCAACATAGTTACGAATGCCACAGTGAAATTTACAAAAGCTTTTAACGTACACAAATGTCCACAATCGAGCAATAATGTGTAACCTTAAAGAGAGGTTGAACTTTTAAAATGAATTTCGTACGGAATCTCTTCCATGCTTTGGCCTTGATTTAGCCGGCTGACGCGTTGGGGGCACGAAAACCGGTCTTTGCAAAAAAACAGTTCGGCCACCATGTGGCTTGCACGGCGCTCAGTCTAGCCATCCAAAAGAAAGTAAGTAAGGTTTCGAATAATAATTCGTATTCATTTATCAGGAAATCATTTTCACCGTACGTCACGGAGATTATTTCGGAAGACGTCTTTTAAAAGAAGCCTTTAATGGTATTATGATACCCTCAGAGCCTTTGTGTAGAGCTATTAGCAGCGCAAGCTTTTTAATATTTATCAGACGCGAGTGTATGAAATCAAATAACCCATATAAGGTAACTCTATCAAATTTTTCATTATGATGCGCAAACTTTTACCTACATGCGAATCTACGATTTAGCTTTCCTAGGACACTCTACACGTAGGCAATCATGGGACGCTTACTAAAACAATTTATTTTAACGTATTACAAAACAAACGGCATTATACTAAACGCAACTTTGACTAAAGATCACCGGCGCGATTACCTCATGTTAGCTCACTTATTGTTAGCGCAAAATAGCCTAAGGCAATCACGCCTATCGTAAAAGAATCGCAAAGCGTATTCATTTTTGCGCCATCGTCTGCGAGTGGGCGTCTACATTATTAGTTGTGCTGTCTGTGCTGCTGAATGTACATAATTAGTATTAGATAAGGTAGTGCTAGTTCCAGCTGACGCTAAGATCCCTCTTAGTGTCCTCTGAAAAAATAATTTTGGTAGCTAAATCTTAAATGCTAAAGTCATTACCTACGTTACACATCGTTACTTATGCAACACGCAAGACGGTCCTTTTTTGTAATATACTACTCCGAACATTACTGTTGGGCTTCTTTGTGTGTGTTTAGATTTTTCTTTAGATTCTTTCTCTAGCAAAAATGTACTCTTAAAAGCTACCTGACAACTGAGGCTTTACAAAAGCTTAAATTCTAAATATCGACAATAGTAATTTCAATCGAAGGACAATGCGTTTTACATATTTGTTCACTAAGGTACCTAGTAAATAGCAAACAAACCTACAGCCCGCCTGATGGATATCACTAGCGTGGTACCGCTCACTACCGACCGCTTAAAATCTTTTTACACCCTTCTAGACAACAACTCAACTGCTCAACAGGGAGCTTCCACAACATGGATGAGAACAAGGGCTCTATTTTTGATAACTCGTATCGAGTCGAAAGGTTCTCAACATTGATTTTTGGCAAGAAAGATTCAATATTTTGATGCAGGACCCAGATTTTCCCTAATTTTGACCTTTCGCGTCCGCTTTCCGAGTCGAAGCGAGAGAATTAGTGGAAAAATAATTCTGACCATGAAGGAAGCCAACTTTCCAATATTTTTGGGTTTCATATATAATATAGAACTTGACCGAGTTATTGTAATAAGCGTATACAGACCTCCAGCTTCATCATTTGATTTGTTCGAAAAAATAATGGATGATGGCCCTTATTAGCAATTGTAATAAGAATATTGTTGTTTGTGGAGATTTTAATATAAATTTGTTAGATGTATCTTCTTAATATAGTAGTAGGCTAATAACATTATTTAAATGTCACCATTTGATACTTATTTTTAGAGACTACCAGAATAGTACTACAAAAACTTGTCTAGACAACATTTTTTGTGATATCTAGGCATGCTAAGAAGGCTTTATCTCGGCGTGAATATTCCTTTGAGCTGATGTGAACACCCAATTTCTTAGATGCCAGCTTGACCTTTTCTTCCAAATGGCTGCGAAACTGTACGTCACTGGAGATATCGACTCCTAGGATACGTATGTTTTTTGACATTATAAGCGGGATGCCCTGGAACGAGGAGATACAGCAAATGGATCTTTCTTGGCGGTGAACGCGTCTACTTAAGTGATTCTTGGGTAAAATAAGACTAGGTTTAGTTGTCCCCTCTCGTGGACAATCGGAACTCTCGATTTCATCTTACACAAGTTACCAGCGTTTCATTTAGACACAAGTAGTTTTCGAGTTTACTACAATGCAGCACAACCCGTATAAAAGACGACGACACACCAGTGCTGTCATCTACATAACAATGTATGCCGTCAGTAAATATAAACATAAAAAATAAAACAAAATAACATTCAACATCAACACAGCTTTGATGCATATGTTTAACAAAACTTGTTAATCATTTACACAATCTTCCAAGTTAAATTTTATAATTGTATTTACATATATAAAATAGGTACTACTAAAAATCTAGTACCTATGACATTGGATGACTCTTCTTTATATTTGTAGTTTACCTGCATCGGGTATTCAGGTCCTAAGGTCATACACCTACAGGTTTTGAAGTAACTTTGAATGACATAGGTACGATATTATATGTATTGTTAGGTAGGTATATTTCTAATGACCTACCTTGCCAAAAGGTTCAAAATATAAGCTGGCTCAAAGAAAAAATATAATACTAGTCATCTGGCGTTTGATTTACAATGTACAAAAAATCTTAAATAGCATCAACTGTCAGTGGACTCGCTTCGTTAGTTTGTATCTACCTTTAAAAATCATGACGTTAGCTATCAACTGGTAGTCTCATTTCCACGTTAAAAATATTATATAGGTAAACACGTAGAATGGCAGATGTTATGGGCGACAGTTACCACTCACCATCAGGTGGACTATCTGCTCGTTGTCACTGAGAAGCATAAAAAAACACGATATCGTTGCGAGAAAGAACTGTACAACTTTTCATGTACATAGAATTTATCTCGAGTTCAAAAAACCTCTAAAATCAAATCATCAAATAATGTGGTTCTGGTGCTGTGTAATATTGACAAAAAAAAACTGATTGTAATCGAACCTCGACACTATAACCTTCGTTCTTCGTAGATATAATAGTAGGTACTGCATTAATACTATAAGTTTATAACTATTGCACTACCAACTATCTACTCTAGTCTACTCTTTATACACATGTTATACAGAGTTCTAAGTAATTGTATAAACAAATAGTCATCCCGCCACGTGCGTCGGAGTAGCAGTCAGCGAGCGTGTCGTCAAGGCCATTCGACACTAACGCTGGTACTAAAACCATAGCAATAGGATAATAAACATAACGTACCTATCTACATCGACTCCTATCATACGATTGTAGTTATACTCACGTACAATCGTATTGATAAGTCTGGTAGTCGGACGTTTTGTATGGAATATTTCCTATTAAACAATCTGTTTACCGCAAAGCGAATTATAAACGGGAAGTTTCCATACGCGTCGCAACATCTCTTGCGGTCGGGATTATTCCTCGATGTTTGTTGTTTTAATAACGCTTTATGTAATCGCTGTAGGTAGATAATCCTGTGTGTCTTAAGGCGTTCTTTAAAGAAAATTACGTGCTTCTGGTCTAAACAGAGTTTGCTGTTACAATAAGGCAAATGTAGCTTTATAGACAGGGACTGACACGTTTTTTTTTTAATTTAAAATAGTGGGTTAAGGAATGCTCGATTTGATGATCGAATAGCTGCGAAGTCCACAGGTCATCATAACCGATATAGTCCACTGGACTTAAGACCTCTCCCACGAAAGTAGAGGTTATCGCAATTATCTCCATACTTCGCAGGCGGGTTGGAGATCGCAGTGTTATAAATAAATGGAAAACGCTGCCCATTTTCCAGCCTACGGAGATTGTAGATCTGTTGTCGCCTTGTACGACACCCACGAGGATAAAGAGTTTGGTGCTATTCTACTCTGCCGGACATAACACTTACTGACCTAGAACAGGTAGCTCTAACTCAGCGCATTCGAATAAACTTATGCACTGTCGTTAAGCATCTTCTGCTTAACGAGCTTAGTGTATCAAAGACATAGTGACTCATCACTTGGCCTTGAACAGTAGCTCTAATTGAGGCACTTCCGCACAACATACGAGTTCTATGAGAGTTTTCTATAATCCGGCAAATTTAAGTCGTCGCGTGACAAGACGGACTAATTTTTATAATATTTTCAGGTTCAGAATAGGAAGGGACCTTGTCATCGTATATCGAAATATAGGTTGATTTGCTTCGACAAGGCTGTCTTGAACATACACGTGGAGTTTTCGTACTGTGCAGACGTACACCGAGGTACTGTGTCAAGCGCACAGTAAATTTTTTCGTAGTTTAAGGAAGAAAACATGGAGTTGTATGTATTTAAGTTACTCGCGGATCGTTAGTAATTTTGTTCTCAAGGTTTTAAGCGTTCTCCGAACATAGAGAAAAATTTACTTAAAACAGCCCTTTCGCCCGAGTGCTTTCATTTACAAGTTTCCGTCCCATTCTGATATTTACGAGTACTTTTGCCACCATGCGACAACGCTTGCATATTTGTGTTTCGGTTTGAAGGATAAAGTAGCTATCTGCATTTCTGCATTTTTGTTATCTACAATTTTTTTGTCTCTGAGCATCTTAAAAAATAATCGTACTTATTCGTATTTCGCGTTTAGTTGGATGATTTCAAGGACACCGCCATTGTTTCGTCAATTTAAACTTGACCACCTGTAGGTACTTATTCGTAGTCGTATATCTGTATTTTCACGGATTCGGATCGTGTGCAGTGCGTAAGCGCCTTAAAATAAATACGATCGAATAAACTAACGCTCAGTCGTTACACAGGAACGAGGAAATTTTATGCTAACCTTCCATTAGGGGTATTGTTTTGCATACAAATTTGACATTACGTGTTGGTTAGAGAGCCCAATTTTCCTTAGGAATTGTCTAACTACAGTTTTTTCGTTTACGTAACAACTTCCGCCTTGAAAAATAAGAGTACCCATAAAACCATAAAAAACCAAAACAGTATCGTAGTGAAGGACGCTTGTGAACCAAAAGGCATTGCTTTTTAGGCATGTATTTATTGCTGTAGTAGTTATTGTGTGTCTATAGGTATGATTAGAGGGCTTCGCCACAGTCGGTCATCAGAAACAAAACCCGGCTAAGTGTTAGTCGGAATTGCGCGGAATTCTGACATAGCGACATAGTAAATTATTAAAACTAATCCTTTAACCAAATTATGAAATGAAACCTTACTATTGTTTTCAATATTTGTATTTGTAATTGTATTTAGTAACAAAGAGATACGAGATAAAAGCTGATAAGAACGAGCAAAAGTGCTTTAACTTAAATCATATTTTACAATGAGTTTGTCTTTATTTTTTTACAAAGAATTAATAAGCGAAATAATTAACACTAAGGTCAGTTAGCAATAACCTAGATTAAAACTAAAGGTCATACTTGGTAAAGTAATTGTGCAAACCTAAGATGCTGACAAAATGTGATATGACTGTCTGCTTCTGCTGAACAATGCTTATTTTATTGCTCACTAATGGACCCGCCCGACTTCGTCCGCGTACACCGACTTTACTATCACCTACTCTTTTTTCTTACTGATAAACCTTCCTCTTGAATTGCTCTATCTATTGTTGAAACCCGCATTAAAATCCGTTACATAGTTTAAAAGATCTAAGCGTACATAGAAACTTAGAGACAGACGGCGGAAAGCGACTTTGTTTTATACTATGTATTGAAGTTACACTATACCTACCTAAGTTGGTATTTACTTGCGTATTTTCTTCTAAAGAACCATCCAATAACCTTGGCCCAGGTCAGGTTCCCCTATCAACAGGGTCACAGAGGTCAGATCGCAGTCGTTCCACTGTAATTTCCTGAGCTGCCAAATCTTGGATTCTGGTCACGGCGGACCCCGAGTCCTTGTGCGTGACAGCACAACCGGGATATTGATGTAAATATGAAGATAATTATCTTCTAATTAAATTTGTATGTAGCGGTAACTTGCACTTTTGGCCAATGACTATAAGCAACTACAGACTCTACTTATGTTGTTTATGCAATTGCATTTACAATTGCAAACTAATCATCATTGGCACTAGTGGAAAACATTTTAGCATTAGTAAGATGTAAACAGGCTGCAATACTTCATTCTTTGCGATCTAACGAGGTAAGGTATGTTTCTCTTCTGCAATAGCAATAAATAGCTGCAAAAGCATCCATAAATTATGACTAACAACTCCAATAATAATAAACAATGGAACCAGGCATCATTGCCTGTACGATATAGCCCTCTTTAGGCAATCCTAAATTGTCCAGTGTGTCTCTCTCCTTTTTTGCCCTCCAGAAAAGTCATTAGCCTAAACTAAAGATGTCTTTATCGTGGTTCACCACCGAGGCTAAAAACGGTAGGCAGTTGGCTTGCAAAAAAGCAGAGCCACCGCCTTAACTAGTTCTCGAAGGAGGAATCTGCCATTGGTCTACGCCTAAGGAGGAATTTACCATTGATCAACACGGTTCAAGGGTTTTCACGCTAAATGGCGCAAATAAAGATCACCACCAAGACTTGCGTATAGGAGCTGTTTGGCGTTTTCAACCGTGGCGGCGACACGCGGTAACTAAAAGACGAGACGAGGCAAGGGTGTCGATGCATGTAACATTCCAGACCAGGTGCCATCCGGGTTTCCATATAATGAATGTCATTGCGTGAGATTTTTAGCTATAGTTGCTGGCTAAACCATTAGGTTCTATCATCGCGGGAACACCAGCGAAAGTAAAGGCCCAGCGGTGATTCGCATCGAAGAATATGTTCGGCACTCCTGGTGCACGATAGGTCATGGTGGCCACGTTGGTCAACAGGGTGGCTACAGTGGCAGTGGCGCGGAGCACTGCAGAGCGCGATAAGATTGGAAGCCGTTTAAATTGTGAGTTGTCACTTTAACGACTACGATCTATTTTGTTATTTTAACAAAACTATTATCGCACAGCCGATAAACCGTAACAAATACATATTTTCATACAAATAAAATCTCTATAAAAGCAGTAATACGCTTTGTTTCAGTAACAATCTATACACTTATAATAAAACAGTAAAAGAGTGTGTCTGTACATTGAATATATTTACAAAAAAAAATAGGTAGTAATAGAATAAGAATTTTTAAATGTTTGTCTGTCTGTACACGCTAATCGTCGAAACTACGCACGAATTTGAATAAAACGTTTTTGTTGTATAACTATTAAGCCTAGCCAACATCTAGGGTATAATTTATTTTGAACACTGGAACACCTGATGTAGCACCATAATAGACCAGCTAAACTATAAGAAATATGGAAATGGCGGCGAATGAGTTTTGAGTTTGGTAGTTTGAGGTCCAACTTAAAATCTAGGCTTCATCTAGGATGTTTCATCTGATTCGATTAAGTTGTATTAAAGATACAGCTTGACCTCTCCGTGATACTAGCTTTAATATATCATCGAGGTCATTTAAAATGGTCGTTCGGGAAAAAGATAAACTGCCCCGATTTCCACGCGGACGAAGTCGCGAGCAAAAGCGTACAAGTAAAAAAGTAACATAATACAATACAAAAATATAATTAATTTCGTAAAACAAACCACAATTGCTTATTTAAATGCAACTCCATTTATGTACTCACATTTCCTTCCATCACATTTATCTGTTTTAGTTCCAATTTACAAAGAGATAATAATAAATAATTGGATCACATTAAACACAACAATAATGAGCGTACGTATACAAGCTACTGGCTCCAATTATTTGTCAATCACGACAAATAATTTTCGTCGTATATCATATCGCCCTTTGAATTATCATTAAGTAAGTCGAAGTTTCGATCGTCATTGCGATTAGCTAATATGAAATATTGATTTGTCTTTAAGTAGGTCGTGAATTCGTGCGCGACTTGTTTAGCTTCAGTTGTTTACGAATCCCTGGCTGCAGACAGTAACCTCGTTCATTTTGAGCAGTATGGTTGGATTTTATATGATATTCTCACTTTAGCTTCAACACGTTCCTACATTAAATTTTGTACATAATTTTACTTTTAATTGATGACCCGATAATGAAACAATAAAAAGAACAATTGTTATTTTCAATGAGTACATAAAATATACATAATAAACAAATACACACATACGGTATCTATATAAAATAATTTTAACAAAATTGTGCAAGCGTAAACAATCGGCATGATACATATATTTACTATTTGCAAACAACACACAAGCCGACAGATGGGCCTACCGTTATCAAACAAAGAGACTGAATCAATACCCTTGTTACACTTCGATCGATACGAAAAAAATAGAAACTAAATCCTACGAGATAAGAAAGTTTAGTCTCATACAAAACGTTAAATAATTCGATGAAAGAGTAATTGAAGCATGCTTACCCGGTGTAAGAGTATGGGTGGTGTGTGGCGCGCGCACTCTGCCGCGGCGTTGTGCGGACTGTGCGCGCGCGCAGGCGTATCCTCGCGGCCCTCGAACCGTGAACCTCACGCATTGTGTCACTGGTCACTGTACTCCAGCAATACCAAGATCAAATGCAGTACGACGCAAAACTTGGCATACAGGCATAAAGCTATCGTGGTCTACGTGTATTCTGGATTTTTCTAGACGATTGCTCTTGTTGACAGTGATCGTCGCTTTGGGATGTATTGAATTTTTGCCGTAATGTTTTTTTCAGAATGGCCTTCGTAAAGGTGTATATGTTTACGTCTGAATGTTTTTACGCAGTTCATTAGGTTAAAATTCGCGAACCTTTGACATGAAGCTGAAATAAATTTGACAGTCAATGAATGGCAATATTGTATGGAAAATGAACAGGAAAAGTCTCGGCAAAAATGAAGTAAGTACCTAATTATGATAAATGGATAGATAGATAAATAGTTTATTCCGATAACGCAACAAAAAAATATCAGTCTAGTTACTCGTGGATATTATACCCAAACAGGCAAATCAATCTACAGTGTGGGCCCTGTAACAGGAACAATACATAAAAATAATAGACACTTTAACTAGTCAGTAATTATATCCACGTGATTTTAATTTTTTTTTTATGTTTTTTTATTATTTTCACACATAATTAATATAGTTAGCAATGTAAGTAGACCCGGTGACAAAAACGAAGCGAGCGTCGGTGGCCGGGCGGTTGAGTATCCGAGTCGTAAGCGACACGTACCGGGTTCGAATCCCGCTCCGGCCATGTACCAATGACTGTTTTCTGAGTTATGAACATTAGTTGGAATACTTACCGATGCTCTTACGGTGAGTGAAAACATCGTGATGAAACCTGCACATTCAGGCGACTGGATGTGTAACCATGATCCAATCCGGTCAGTTTCCCCTGGTAGCAGGCTCCGCTGTAATTACCTGACCTGCCAAATCCTGGATCATGGTCAAGGCGGACCCCGGGCCCTCGTTCTCGAGAGCACCACCGGGACATTAACGCCGAAATGATGAGAATGTAGGTGGACCCGATGACCGAAACGGGAACTATGGAACAATGGTGGCACTTTTTGAAATGTATTTGAACTGACATATATGTCAATGCCGAAAACAGCGCTACCCCTCACCGGGTCAGATATAATTACTGGCACTGTACGAATTAAATTCCAGGTGCCAAGACAGCTAACGACAGATAACAGGCAATCACGCAATGATAAAATTCATTGATAATGGATATTATTAGTTCTTTGAGTTTCAGCACGTTGGAGGATCAAGTCAAGGTAACTACGGATGTTTTCTGGAGTCATCCTTTAAATTAATATAACATAATAATTGTATCATATATAAGCAATAAAATCGGCCTATACGTGTAATTCTACCTGCGTGCGCTGTAGTGCGCTGTGATTCTAACAAAAAATACCACTTAAAAGCAAAATATTTCAGAAACAGAACGCTAAATTGTAATGCACACGCCATATCTAACGTGAGGGAAGTAAACAAATCTTTTTTTTACACCTGCTTGACAATGTGCAATAATGTTAAATGTCACCGTAAAGCATGGCCTTGTCACCCGCAGGGAGATAATATTGTATGAAACCAAAGGGAATAACGTGATTTGAATTTGGAATGTTAAACTTCGAATTTAAACTCTTAGCATACGGGCTTCGTCAGGAGACTTTATACGAAAATAGCACAATTTTTCTTACTTTTTTCACCAAAAAAGTAAACTTTGCGATTATAAAAATTCTGACTAAAAACTAGGCAATGTAGTTGCAGGACCTTAGTCTGCTCCTAACTGTGCAAATGTAATTTGGAACTTAACATTTTAAGTTCAGTTCCAAATTATAATTTTAAATTGACATAAAAGTGTCGCTAAGCGATGCTCCTAGATATACGATTTAAGTCCGGAGTTTGCTAAACTGACGCTGCAATTGATTTATTTACTGTCTCACAGATGCTGTGAAAAGTAAAGTATTCACCTTTGGGATAAAGCTGTCTGAGTCTTGGGTGCTTGAATCCCTCGCCTCACTCAGGACTCTACACTACGCTCGGGAGTTAACTCTTCGAGTCCGCTAAGCTCAGAGTCCAATATGCCGCTCATGGCGAAAGACACTGCTTTATCCCCTTGGTGTATAATCTACTATTTATTTACAGAAATATTTTTTTATTAATTTGACGGTCTACCGGCTATGGCAAGACTCTTCAAGTCATTGGTAGCTTTTTTTTTTACTAATCGGTAACAAACGAGCAGACAGCCCACCTGATGGTAAGCGGTAACTCAGCGGCGGGCTATGTATCCATAACACATGACTACTCTGTAGAGGCAGACGAATTATAGTCGCTGTCTTTGTTGCCTTTAAGACCCAGCTCCTTCAGTATGGAGACATTTGTTTGGAACGCTGTCCAGGGCACTCTCAACATTTGCCGGTGTATGGCTTCTTCTAGGTTCTCTCAATTTTCCTTTCCAGTATTGTTTTAAAGAACATGTCGTGTCGCATCGCATCAAATGCCCTATCATTTTGCCTCATCTCTCTCTCAATATAACCCAACGTATAAAAATATTATGTTCGCGCATAATTTTAGTTCAATTTTATCAATTATTATTAGAAAATTATTATTAGGTACGTTCCGACCCGTTCCCGCGGGAATCAAATTGAAATTCGTGATAAATTATGTGCTATTCTAAATTCGTTCAGTAGATTTTGCGTGAAGGAATAACAAACATCCATCCAGCCATACAAACTTTCACATTTACAATGTGCATATTGGGGTAACGTTCCATCAAAGTCTGGGTAACACCAATGGTACTGCGAACCTAGTTCCTAAAAGAAATCCAAGAGCCTTACGACCTTAGGAAGATTGCTGGGAGGGAAATTATAGCCGGCCGGAAATATTTATATAATTAATAAGTTAGGAATTAGGGCAGACTCTAGCACGGGAAAGATCCATCAGAATGTATTTTGGGATAGTTCTGTTGAAATAAAGATTCAGCCGAACAGTTTAACAGTGTATTACAATAAAAATAGCATAGAATAGAAGAATAGGATGAATTTAGGATAATTACAGTAGCAGACGTAACGTGGGACTACCAAACTCTTGGGTCACCTGACAGACCCGGAACCACACATGGTCATATCTCGACCGAAACCAGTGAGGTGCATCTGAAGGTCTTTCCATATGCGCACCCTTACTCACTCTCCTTTCTGGAGGAAGGCCACGTGACGAGACGCAGTAAATTCATCGATGGTCGAATGCAAAGTGTCGTTACGGCCGCGCGCCGAATATGACGTCATTACAGTATTCAAGGTCACCGACATAGCTCTAAGGATTGCCAGACTGAAGTGGCAGATGGGCAGAGGCAGATGGCCGATGGGGCAGTAAAGTGGCGACCACGTACCGGAAAACGGTGCGCCTCCCATAAGGTGGACCGACGACATGGTAAAGATCGCAGGTACCAGCTGGATGCGGAAGGCACAGGACCGGCCTTTGTGGAGATCTTTTTATTTTTTATTTTTATTTATGTAAGCAGGATATGTGCTGCCGTTTCTTATTCCTCAGGCATGCTCAGCTCACGTGGCAGTATGTCAAAAGATGTTAACTGAAGGGTCGTGCCCGGTCAGGAAGGGACATATTCTGGAAAGGGCCTACCTTGCTTATCTGCAGTCTTTTCCCGTAGGTGCTGACGGGTCTACGATAGTGACACTGGCACAATTAGTTCCGGTTCTGCAAGTTTCATGTCGGATTGGTTTGTCAGCTGCGTCGTTTTCCCGGGAGCCCTTTATTCATTGCAGAAACCGTATTTGCATTGTATGCGACTGAATGCTGCAAAATTGTAAGATCGAAATCACACACGTTTTTACGGAGTCGGTTACCCCGTGAGTGATGCCCCTGGTATCGCAAACGTCCATAGGCTGCGTAAAGGCTGTCCATAAAAAAATACGTGTGGCGTCAGACTTAGGGTTAATTTAGGAGTACTACATAACACTAAGAACGTCTACTCAACTGACTTGTTTGACTTTTTCTTAGCTTAACACTTAGCATGGTCGTGTCAACTATAAAATTTAGTACCGTGATGTTAATGGCATTAAGCATTCAGGTACTAAAATAAAAAAAACAATTATGACTCGCGCCTTAAGGGTTCCGAACTAATGAATATGAAACATTTCATTTAAATCAGTTCAGGTGCCAAATAAATACCTACTCAAAGTAAAATTTGTAGCTGGAAAAACAACCTTTAAATATTTTAGTTTAGTGTTGCATTGTAGAAATTTATAATATGGAATATTCCTGGTTTTCAGATTCTCTTTCAGAGATCTTATCCTAGGTGTATCTACAGGAAGTACTACCTACCCTATTTAACTACCGGGTTTAATTGAGTAAGTAGCTATAAGAGGGTCGAAAAAGATGAAAGAGATGATTCGCCATACCTTCGTAATGCGTTGACTTAGAATCCTGATTTTTGCACAGGTCACCAAACTTGGTATTTTATATGAATTTCAACCTGATTTATTAACCCGTTCGTGTTCGACAGGCAACCATATGGGACAACAAAGTAATCTTATAAGGGTTTAATTTTTACCTTTTCAGAATCGGAACCCTAAAACACAGAAACACTAAAATACCTACTTGGTTAGTTCATTTTTTGTATTAACACTATTTTTATCCTTAAAAATAGTGTACAAAAAATCCACTAATATTACAAGTCTAGAGGTTATTACAGGTATGCCCGATGGCACTAAATAAAACATGTTATCGTCATCTGCATACATAGAATGAAGGTATGTCAATCGGGAATAAAACACTCAAACAAATTCAATAAATGTTATATAGATTGAAATTGATTGTTAGAGAAAAGTAACCAAATATGAAAAATATCATTTTGTTTTTTGAATATAAAAAATAAACTGTTCATAGTACTAAGTCAATTTCTTTATTCGATGAGAAGTCATAATGTTTTGCAATACTTAGTGATAGTCTTATGATTTTTATAAATAATTACAGTATCAAAAATCTAGTTTAATAAATAAATGAATAGGTAGTCAAAATGGAATAGGTACCCCAAATATGAACCATAAGAAAAAGGCACAAGAAAAAGGGTGCTGCCTCTCGCACGAGCGGATTGGGGGTACCCCAATCACAGAAAAAATATTACGTATAACTAAGTACCTTTTAAGCTGCACAATTGCGACAAAGAAACTAGCGCCACACTCGATCGTAGCGGCGATTACCAAACTACCTACCTACATACCTGATTATTCTTTTCTATCGTCTTCTATTAGTTTATTGTCATTTATTTGTTACTTAAAAAAACTAATTAATCATCCCAGAAATTTTGCCACGGTTTTCAATTATTTTTTAGCATTTTAATTTATCATGCTATAATTTTTTCTCTGCCATAATTAATGTATTATTACTTGATTTTCGGCCAAAATAAAATAGCCGCAGTGTCCTCTCAACACCATAATGGAAATAATGAAGCAATAATGCCCGAATTTCCCGTGGAAAAGCCATGAACTATGAAACAGCGTGTTTCACACAGAAACTAAAACGAATACTGGCTTATAAGTAGTTGTTGCTACTCAGCGGTAGGTGTCACTACTATCATTTCTGTTTTGTGATTTCGCTACCTAATACAAGATGGCGCTAAAATTAATGTTTAAATATTCAATCGGAAATATACCCATAAATAGTATTTATAATTTAATGTAATTGTAGAAGGGGTTTTATTAATATTGTTAATGTAAAAGTGTCTGACTGACCGAGTTTCGCTAAAAATATAACGGAGTGGCCAGTAGGTACCTAAAGTTTTTGAAGTTATGACTAAAGTTAGGCATGTGGCTAACCTATCCTTCACAATAATCGCTATAGGCGATATTTTCCGTGTGTGCACCATTGGACTTTTAGGTTCTACTTACTTCCTTGTATACAAATCCTAATTTTAATATCCTAATATTATCTATGAAAAACAACGTAGTCTTTTAGAAATAAAGGATATATAATTCTAGCCATAGAAGAGTGATAATAAAGTTACGTAGAGTACCGGGATAGGAGCGTCGGTGGCCGAGTGGTTATGGTATCCGACTCGTACGCGATAGGTACCGGGTTCGAATCCCACTGCGACCATGTACCAATGACTCTTTTCTCAGTTATGTAAATTACTTGAATGCAAACCGATGCTCTTCATCATCACAGCCCGTAACAGTCCACTGCAGGACTTAGGGCCTCTCCCACGAAAGGGGAGGTTATTACCATAATCTCCACGCTTGGCAGGCGGGCTGCAGATCGCAGTGTTAGTAAATATAATAATGGAAAATGCTGCTGCCCGTTTTCCAGACTACGGAGGCTCTTGATCTTTTGCCTCGAAAACATTAGTCGCCTTGTACGACACCCATGAATGTAAGGGGTTGGTGTTATTCTACTCTGCCGGACACCACACGGCCGATGCTCTTACGGTGAGGGAAAACGTGATGAAGCCTGCACATTCAGGCGATGTGTAACCGTGGTCTAATCTGGTCAGGTTCCCCTGGTAGCAGAGTCACGGAGATCAGATGGCAGTTACTCCACTGTAAATATCTGATCTCCCAAATTCAGGATCATGGTCAAGATGGACCCCAGGCCCAGCAAGGATACCGCAAGGTTGTGTAGCGATGCAGTTGCCTTGCAGTCGCAATACAGTTGCACATTTGCAACTATGTAGTTGCGATACAGTCGCGCGTCCGCATCGATGCACAAGCGCGAGGCAAATGCAACTAACGCACAGCATAAAGTCGCAGTGTGATTTAAAAGCAACTGATACTGATAGATACAATGCGCTTACACAGTGACCTTTCTACGCAAAAGTTAAGTAAACAAAAGAAGTAAACGAACACAAAGGTTCCGTATAATAGGTACAAAACTTATTCAATCACGGAACGATTTATATGGGAAGCCTTGTGATAATGGTAAAATGAAACACTTTATATGCCGAAGGAGTGTAAAATGGCCTTGCCAGTTCGCAGATCGACCGTTGTATGCAGTGTCATTGATCTAAAGGCTATTAGATCATCAATATAATATGGATTTTGACTTACAAGCAGTGTTTGTTTGTTTTAATTAGGATTTACTATCGCAGGCACACTTATCTAGATTTTCTGACTGGCTGGTCTCTGGTCGCACAGGTTATCCCGCACCTCAGGGTCCATTTAGAATAACTGATTTAAATATTTTATAGTAATTAAATTAAATATACCGTTGGTGTCTTTGATATGAGAGTAAGTAAAGAGGATTGCGTTTGACCTTTCTTGTGGAAAATGAGTAGACGGCAGTTTCTGGAGCACGCATACCACAGGGAATATGCGGCGATCCTTTGAAGGTTGAATGTTTTTATACAACTAAGTAAGAAACAACCTGATTGTCCACTTTATAGAAAGTGGTAACTGTCGCCTATAACACCTATGTTTCATGGTAATGGTTTAGGTTTTTAGAAGGTTTAGGTTATACTTAATAAAAATCTGCAAATTGGTGCAACCGCCGCAGTTGCGTTGTCACTGTGGAGATTAGCCAGCTGCAAAAGGCAGGTCTGTAGTTCGTGTGCTTCCTTCCATGGGCGGCGGTGATCACACACGGCGGTGATCATATCATAAGGATTTTTTTACTACTCAATGATAACCTTTTTTATACTACTCAGTTGCGTGGCTCTATTTTATAAACAGTGTCTGGTTATTTTACAAACAGTCAAACGCGGCCCAAACGAAGTTCGAAGATGCACAACTACTGTATTACTGGAGCATGTTGAAGTTTCAGGAAAATAATGAAGTTTAGAGAAAACATGAAAATGGCAGCGTACGCGTTGATGTCTTTTATATGAAAGTGATAAGTAACCGCGTTGATATCTTTTATATGGGAGAGTAAGGCATGCCTTCAATTTCGGGTAGGTACCACGTTGAATTTAATATGGTAATTTTGAGAACATTTCAAAAACATTTCCTTCAGGAAGATTGTGCTGCGCTGACGCCATACAGCACTGTCGTAATTGAATATGACTAATAGGTACAATAAACCATACATTTCATAACATCCACCTTGCAACAATTCGATATGATGAAAAACAAAGATTGTTAAATCTTGCAATTATCACATTTATTTATCTTATAGTTATCTCCAAGATAAGCCATTTCTCAATTTACTTTCTTCTATGGTGACGCAAACCACATCAGTCTGCTTATCGTCTTTATAAAGCCCGTTGTCGCGTCAGGGCCGGCGAAAATACGCTCTGCTTTCCCCGCTCCCGCCACTCGCTCGCACGCTCCGCCAGACGCCAGTGCCACTCGCCCCTCCTGCCAGGACAGACGCGTCACGTTACTGGCCACCCGGGTGCAAAAACGCAAACGATGAGACAATCCGAATTCGGAATTCGAATTTGAGCGTGACTATTTGAATTTTGAAAACAAAAGACGCGAGGTTTTCGTTCGGTAGTGCGCTGTAGCTACAAACGTAGTGCAGTCTGTGTTCAGTGCGCCGGTTTCTTGTGTCAACAACAACAATGCCAGCTGAGATCACGGCCGGCTGCCGCGTGGTGATGTTCGACGTCACGCCGGAGTGTAAGTAAGCTGCGAATGTAGGTTGCAGCGTGAAATCGAAATTGCGTGAAATCGCCATCGCTACACCGATTTTTTAAACAGAGCCTTTGGGTTTTTGCGAGACGATTTAGAGATTCACGTGCGATTTCGATTTCATTGCAACGTAAGCTCTGAAAACACAGCTGGTATGTTTTTGATACATAGATAAACACTTTATTACTCATACAAAACATAATACAGTAACATACAGCAGTAGTAGTACATTTTTGTTTGGTGTTTAACATTTATGAAAATTTCATTTTTACGGTGAATTTCATTATTTCGGTGAAAGGTGCTTGATTAAATTACACGTAGAGTGCGGTCAATAAAATTAAGGTCGTTCATTTCATATCACAAGTAGCTCCCCAGATACCAGACTAGCTCTCCATTAATCAAATTAATGTGTGGGTATCCACGACTAAAAATATTTAGGTACCTATTATTTAATGAACCACAATAGAGGGAGGCATGGGGGCGTTTACGACATTTCCGAAATTAAACACTCGTACCAGTTTTTTTTTTAATTTTCTAGTCTTTAAAAGTGCAGAGGTGCAAGGTAGCCATATTCTGAAAATGTGATTATTCTAATAATAATTTAAATATGAATAGTTATAACTAACGGTACCTAATAATTATTTATTTATTTATGATATTTTCTTTTGCCCAATTCTTACAAAACTTTGTATAATCAAGTACTTACCTATTGCATAACTTGTGCAAAGAGTTTAAGATAGGCTTGAAAAAGCTCTTAGCGCAGGCGTGTCTGACACTTGACCAGATTACTTGACCTAAGCTGAATACAATAGTTACCAAACAAAGCTTATGCAACATTCGTAAACTTAACTTGGCAACCAATCGAAGTCTCAACTTCTGCTAATACCTATGGCATTGTCGTCATAATACCCACTTGACAGTTTAAATTTCCTGTAACAAGTGAACTCAATACTCACCATACTAACCATTTAAAAAATAAAATATTATGTTTTGTGTATATTTTTCCTACTTGAAGTTGTTATTACCTAAAAACGTGCTCATAAGTTTGAATTTTCTATAACAAATTCTCAATACCTACCACATTAATGTTTTAGAAATATATTTAGTTTTGTGTATACTTTTCAACGAGTGTTCCTTCATATTTTTAAAGAAGCATTATTACTGTAACTGTAAATAAATAACATAAACTTGCAATGTTTATCAATCGGCTTTTGACCTACCTGTGCGGAGTTTTAGAACGTTTTTCTAAATGTAATCTGCTAGGAGCAAATATTTTGGCTTAAGCTTTAAACCAACCAAGCCGTTAACAAGGTTGCCAATCCCATGGTCAAGAAATAAACCTTGACAATGATATTACTGGTTTACCAGTCTTTGTTGGCATTTCAAAGGCTCTTGATAAGGTCTCCTGTGTCTTCTCCTAAGTATCTTAATAAAATATTATTGTTCGAAAACATCTGCAGTACATACGTCGATTCTGTCTAGGAATATTTAATTGAACTTGGCGTAACTAAAAAAGTAGAAAACCTACGAAAGTTTTTAAATTGTGGTTGGCACATCTGCGCTTATTATTCTAAATTAAAATTAAAATTAAAAGAATGTCAAAAGCTGTAAAATTTAACTTAAGTTTTCCTTGTCATACTTAATGCTCTCATTTTTCACGTTTTCCGTTGATTTTGATTTAAGAAGAAATGTTTTATTTTAAATTGTAGTTCTTTAAATTACTTCCGTTTTTGGTGTTATGCGACATTTAAACGTCGGGAAAAAATGGTACGAGCAGTAGGTGCGCTAGAGGGCGACGCGATTCAATAGAATGTTGCTGATACTCTTGGAAGCGTAATTTCAATATTTTGGCTTCCATATCGGTACGCTGGCCAGGTGGCTCGGCGACATCGGTTATATTTACGGCGAGAAGACAAACAATTTCTACGGGTTTTCAAGTTTTACTAGAGCTGTAGGAGGAATACGGTGTACCGCTAAGTGACCATGTTTCATCTTATTCGGTTAGGTAGAACCAGGGGTACAGCTTGACCTCTCCGTAGTACTTTCATAAATTAGGCAGGTAATTTAAAATGGTCATTTGGGAAAAAGATAAACTGCCTTAAAACGATTTCCACGCGGACGAAGTCGGGGGCAAAAGCTAATATTTAATCAATGTGTTGATAATGGCGAATTTTCTAACCTGATGAAGCACAGTAAAGTTATTCCATTGTTTAAAACAGGTAGCACAACAGATTAGACCAGTTTCAGTGATAATGGCTCTAAGTAAAATAATTGAGAAAATCATATTAAATTAAACGAACTAAAAGTCAATTTTATGGAAATAACCTACTGCTCATGATGATGATGAACCTACTGCATCATAAACAATTCTGCTTTACTCGGGGTCTTTCAATGACCGATGCAAGTGTTGAACTTATTAAATATATCTTCGAGGCCTGGGAGGATCCAAGGCCTTTGACTGTGTTAATTATGACACATTGGTCTGAAAATTGCAACATTATGGAATAAAGGGGACAGCAATTAACATATGTCGACGTGATCAAGGCTATTTCAGAAGTCGTAAACTAGTTTGCGGTTAAAATTTATAATGAATGGCAAAATGTTAAAATTTTTCTTGCCAAATGTTAGATCAGAACCGACTAATACCTTAAGCAAGAGGCAAAAATTGGGGTCTTGTTGACTCCACAGTATTTTTAGGCTTTACTCTAGATAGTAGACTACAATTGGGTCCTCAAAATGATAAATTGGCGAAAAGGCTAAGTTCTGCAGCATATGCTGTAGAGAAGAACCTAATTAAGGAAGATAGAGGTATTTCTGAGAGGCTACAGCAAGATTATTTTAGTTTAAGTATTTCGGCAGTATTGGCCTATGGCATACTGCTGTGGGGACACGCTGCCGACTGGCATAATGTATTTGTACTGCAGAAAAGGGCTATTCGCGCGATTTACCAATTGATACCTAGAACTTCACTAAGAGATAAATTAAGAGTATATACAAAAGTCCATGGAACTGAACTGCGATTCTATACAGGTATTTATCTACTTTTACGTAAGTGGTTTTCTTAAGTATAATATACCTATATATTATGTCGGGTGCTGTCAGGCTCTGCTTGGCATTGTCGGGCACTGACCGGCTCTGTCTGGTTTGTCTGACATGGTCCGGCCGCTGTCGGCGTGGAGTTCCGGCCCTGGCGACCGTTCTAAAGAGCCCAAACACGATGGCCTATGACCACCTTCCGACTCCATCATCAGACCAGCTCCATGGTACCATATTAATGTATTGTCATCCAAGTCACATAGGTATACCAAATTTCAGCTCAATCGGATACCAACAAATGGTCGAAAAATAATTTGCAATTTGACGGACGACCTACATTCATACGAATAGTGGAAGATAAATAAAAGCATGTAATAATAGTAGTTTATGCAACTGTCATATAAAAGGGGGTATTAAAACATGAGTGTCTGTTTATCATACGAGACGTAGCCGAGTATGATAATAGTTTGACACGAGTGTTTTAATACCTAATTATATGCAGTTGCATACACTACTTTATCTACACTAATATTTTCATGTAAAAAATTTCATACCTATAATTTTTTCAACTTTTGCTGGAAATAAGCTGCGAGTCAGTTCTGTTATATCTACGCGTCAAGGATATCAAGCGGCGGGAATTTCACTTCACTACTTTCACATTTATTTATTTATTTGCTTCAAACAAGAAAAAACATTTACAATCACAAATTACAACAGTTAGAAAAAATATTCTGTTTAGCAGGAAAATAATTTCAAATGTACACAATCACAACCACAGACTATGAACTGATCACAAATATAAACCGGAAATTTTGAATTTGTTAAAGACATTTAGGTATTCAGTCTACATTTCGCCGTGTCCCGGCGCCAGACAAAAAATTCAAAAAGAAAAGTGTTGCATAATGATAAAAAAGTTATTTTTCGATACAGCTGTAATAAAAATAGTATGGGAAATGCTGTATCGAAAGGTAATTTAAAAAAAAAGTTATAGTCTGGCGTGAAAAAAGTGTATACTTAAACAACTGTTTTCGAATATGTTATTGGAACATTATGCTATGAGTGTAGATAAAATAAGCTTCTGTCGTTAGTATAGAAACAAAAGATGTATAAACGTTTGGGATTAATAGTGCAGAAATCGTGTACCTCTATGCCCTCTACACGATCGACAAAATGTCCTTAAATGTAAGGTATATTTCCATATGAAATGTGTTTTAACCATTTTATTTTGCTCTCCAAACTAGTCTAGTATAGGTTCAAAGAAATAAAATTTCTAGAGGTAAACGGGTAATAGAGAACGCAGGTCAATGTCAACCTTGCCAAAACCAGCTGTGTCAATATCAAAATAATTATTTTCACTTTTGTCTAGCTAGCCAGATTATAGTGTAATAATTTGACCACGTTCCATAACTTACTTTGTCAAGTTCTTATTAGTAATATACCTACCCATTAACTCAAAAAAAATGTTTCAATGGCTGTTCACCCTTAATGACGAAGCAATTAAATGGCTGACTTCGCTTGATTTAAATTTGTAGTTGAATGTGTTTCTCGTATATTGTATTTTTGCCATACGAATTAGAAACTATACCTAACATTCGACTATCCCAAGGGATCCTGTTACTTTTCCGGTACATAAAGTACCCTATGGCACTCGGGAAGAATGCAACGTTTTATCAGCGAAAGAATTTTCGAAACAGCTGTTTAGAAGTTTATCGCATTCCTAAAGACGTGGCGAGAGCTTTTTTAACCCCCGACGAAAAAGAAGAGATGTTACCTCTAATAAGTTTGACAGGTGTGTGGGGATCTCTTTATAACGACCTGACATTGACATGACATTCTTCTTCACCTTCCTTCCATTCTGTGTATTTAAATTGTGTACGAACATTTATTGGCATTGCTTACTTGTAATTACCTACTCGTGCACAGCTGTCAACACGGAGCGACACAGAACACAGCAGGTACGGAATTTACATCATCCACCATACCTACAGGTGTATCTGTGGGTATGTGTGTCCGTCTGTGGCATCGTAGCTCCGGAACGAATGAAACGATATGAATTCTGTTTTCTTTGCTTGTAAGCCAGTTTCATCGAAGTGGTTCTTAGCTTTGTTTTATTAAAATCGGTTCAGCGGTTTAGGAAATATTATCCAAACACACTTGGTCGGTTTGGTTATTATAATACGACTTGTATAGATATTTATTATGCCACATTTATGATAATATCTACAAACATAAACATTCAGAAACAACTCATCGTTGCGTTCTTTGTTGAAAAATGTATTTAGTATATCTTATATGTAAAGCTACAATATGGCTGTATGATTCATTGATGCGCACACGCATGGGCATAAACTGCGGCACAACATTGGCCTTTGTCACAGAGCAGGAACGCGTTTTTATTTATTTTGAAGACGTCCTCTCTCATTTGTTATGTGACACGTTACATGAATTTTTTTGGAAATAATTCACCTACATATTTAATGGCGAAATAGTGAATGGGTTAAATAACCTTACTGTTTGTAAATCATAAATACTGCATCTATAGGTAGTGTTAAAATATGGGTTTCTATTATAATAATTATAATAATTTCTATCATAAGTCATTCATAACTTTTGCTTACGACTTTTTCTCTGTAAGAACTAAGAAGTATATACCTTCGTGACCGAGAGTGAAAGAGTAATAGATAGGTACCCTACGAGTATAATCTAATATAAAATTTCGTAATGTTGGCTCAAAGTATCTAACTATAACTTTTTTATGGTACGCAGTGTCAAACGCTCATAACAATGCAAAAAAATGCAGAACCGCAGGTGACTTGTCACTGTGAGGACTCATGCCGGTAATACTCGACGTATTATTATAAAGTTACGCCACGTCTGTATGAATGCGATAAGCTCCTAAACTGACCTGATTTCGAAAATTATTTCTTTTACTTTGTGTCCCGTAAAAGTAACAGGATCCCGCGGGATAGTCGAATGTTAGCAGAGTTTCGAATTGAACGCGGGTGAAAACAGCGGGGGATCGCTAGTATTTATTTATTTATTGAGAAAACCAACAGTGCTGGAGAGTAGTGTATACAATTTGTAACTAAACATATGCCAATAACAGGTTTTCTTAAATTAACTTAAATATATTGTTTGTTAGAGATCTTTACGCTATACGCAGAGAAACAGATGTACTTATTCGTAACTAAAATCAAATACCTAAATATAGTTTATATTACTGTGTATTCTTATCAGAAATCGCACACAGTTCTTTTGGCTAATTCATATTATTATGGTGTAATAAAAGAAAAAAAGAAAATAATCTTATTATATTAGTGTATCTATGATAGGTTCATAAGCACAAAATATATCATACATAAAATTAATTTTTGTTTCGTTATCTCGTTTTGAGGCGAACGTTATGTACTCGTATGTGTTAGTTTGATATGTCATATCGGTGTATCCACTAAAATAAATATAAAAATATACGTAAGCACCTAATCCACTACACTTGCCCTATTGATACGATGCTTCGACACAAGAAATTATATCGACAATAGGTAGGCACCAACTAACTCCTTTTTATCGTTGCGACGACAACTACAGGGTGCTCACTGCCGGACATGGGTCTCATACCTAGCAGGTAGGTATATATTATGTGTTATTTTGTTTTCCTGAACCCGATAACCTGTGTTTTAAAGCTTAACTTGACAAATGGAAGAGGTCTAGGTCAGATAGATAATATAAAATCCGTTGAATAAAAATATTTATTTTTGCGTTAATGGGTAGATTACTAAATGAAGGCCTTGGAAAAGTACAAGATGTGAGCACGATGAAACTACCTTATACACTAATCAGGCTAGGCTAAAGAGAAAATAATTATTTTAATACATGTAGATACCTACAGCTGGTTTTGGTCTTATCAAAGCGGCGCACGGTTACCAGTAAAAAACTAACTGTTTTTTAAACGCGGGAGACTCCTGGACCTTGACCTAAAGAAATTCACTTTTTGGGGCACTACCAACAATGATATTATTACAACGCCATGCAAGGAACCATCACCAGTCAATAAATAACATGAGCAGCTATCTAACTATATAATTGCGTATTGCATACCTATTCATTGTAATAACTCTTCTCAACAACTGGAATGTTATATTATCATAATTATAATAATTTTTGATGGGGAAAATATTTATGAAAAGCTCTGCCAATTTTGGCCCATGATTGGAATTTCCAGACGCTTTGCTTTGAAGTCTGTTTAATCGCCTTGTTTATTATGACTCCAGAGAGAGCGAGAGAGAGTGGAAGGGGTCGATCTTATTATTCAGTCGACAAGTGTCATCTATCTATACATAGTATAAAACAAAGTCGCTTCCCGCCGTCTGTCCCTATGTATCTGTCTAGGCTTAGACTTTTTAAACTACGCAACGGATATTATTGCTGTTTTCAATATTAGATAGAGTGATTTAAGGGGAAGGTTTATAAGCAAGAAAATAAGGGCAGCTATTTACCCTATGGAAAATGTAGGTGTACGCGAACGAAGTCGCGCCGGATTTACCAGTACGTAATGAATTATTATTATCATCTTTGACGGGATGTAGAAAGGAACTAACTTGCTTGCTTGTAATGGAACTTGCTCGCTGGCCTCCCTCTGTTATATAAAGGAAAACTATGCCGCCATTCTCAAAAGATGGACATCTTGGTTTAAGACACTGACGCCCCTTCGCCTTCAAAGATCCGTGTCGCACTGTAGAATTAAGGGGCCACGAGACTTTGCTGGCAGGTGATGGCGCTCCTGTCGAATTTGTATACTGTGGCTGAACATGACATTGTCAGTCAATTTAGTTTCAGCCACAGCCGGGCGCAAAGTCTCGTGACCCTCACTCTAGTTTGCCGGAAACCACAAGGCGGAGTAAAAAACATAGACTCTAGCAGGAGCAAGTTCATAGTCGATAATATGTAAACTATCAGCATGTTCTGAGTCTTGCGAATTGAAAGAAATACGATAGGAAATAAAGCACAACAATGCCATTTCCGTGTTTAACGCATGATAAGACACGATACAAAACACTGGCCAATGTCAACCCAGAGACAAAGTACGGCGATTATTTGAAAACAAACATCCTAGAATTTGTTGCATAAACTATTATAGGATTAAGCACTGTCATTAAAATGGTGAAAATTCTGCCATATAAAATGTTATAATGTTATAATTATCACCATCATACAAGTCATTATAGCTTTCCAACTTATTTTTTGGGTCATTAGTCATTATAGTCACTTTACAAGTCAAAATTATGCTTTTAAAATAATTATGATTACTTTTTATCAACTTTGACATTTAAGTGAGTTAGAAATTAAATAGGATTACACAACTATCCACTAGATATGACACTCCTTCAATGAAAGGTTCCTGATCTCCAAAGAGACTAAACAAGAAAATTTGACTAAAAAATCTACGGTCTATTAACCAGACTGATTGCCTCTAACTTCTAAGATTATTTCAATATCGCCATCGTCAGGGAGTTCATCCTCGCACCTTCGAACCTAATTGATCGCAAACTGTACAGTTCCTAAGGAACTTTTTCCCACACACATTAAGGTTGCTTTAACTGCGACTTTAAGCTTGTTCACCAAAAACTAGGCCAGGGATGTCCAGAAGATAATTTTTGTGTTTTTACGTGTTTTATAATTTATATTATGTTATATTTTTTTACTTATTTAATAATAGAGTGACATTGTCTTCAGACAAAGCTCCTTCAATAAAGACTAAAAATAAACATGTTCAATGACAACAAGAAACTATAAATAACTACTTACAAAAACCTCATTTTTCATGGCAACATAAATATCGGTGCTGGTTATGTTGCACGTATAAGGTAATGTTTCGTTATGCAATCATATTGCCACAAAAGCCATAATATTACTGCTTTGTTTGGTGAATCACTTTCACTTCTGCGTGTACGGATGGGTGCCAGAAGAGTAGCAAGTCATCAAACTGTTAGAGCACTCTTCAATAGTTATAGCCTCTCTTCAAAGTATGTTCATTGACTGGATCTTTGCAGTAATAACAGTCAATGGTTTTGATTCGTTTGGACATTTTTTTTATTCGCCTAGCCACGCATTTGATCGCCATCTCACCCGATGGTAAGAGATGGATGGTGATGGTTTTGACTCAGTGATATGCAAAATAATAAAAATATTCATCCTGGCGTCAATATCCCGGTTGAGCGTGAGCGCGAGGGTCCGCCTTGACCATGATCCAGCATTTGGCAGATCAGGTACTTAGGTATAGTAGAGCGACTTCGTGGCCCTGTTAACAGAGGGACCTGACCAGATTGGATCATCAGATCGTTAGGGAACTATCTGATATGCTCTTACGGTGAGAGCGTAAGAGCATCGGTTAGTATTCAATTAATGTACATAACTTTGGTACTTGGCGGCACTGCGGTTCGAACTCGGTACCTCTCGTTTATGGGTCGAACTCTTAACCACTATGCCACCGACTCTATGTGCGGTAACACACAGTTGTATCGAAATATGATAATCGATCCATATCGATGATAGATCTATTTATCATCGATCGATACTATCAGTCAAAGCTCAATCAATCCATCATCATCATCAATCCATCGACCTAAATTTACATGAAATATATTTACGAAGTAGGTACCGAGTAAAGGCAAGAAAATAACAACAATTTAATTACAATAATTAATGGAAAATAGCCCTACAGAAATTTTGATGATGATATACAACATAAAATGTAATCTGAATAGGAAAAAAAAGGCATGTACAACGCTCCTACTCGTTTAGCCGGAATATATAGCGGCGATCCAAAGTAAAGCCGCTAAATTTAAAAACCAGGCACGCCCGAGGACAATAATACTGCCTTGTCTACGAAGCCGCAACAAAAATTAAAAAGTATGTGTAATAGTAGGTGCAGGATCCAACTTTGGTTCAAACTTAGAACAGAAATAGAAAACGTCTACTACAACCTTGACGTACAATATTCAGGCGATTGTCGTTCCCATTCGGTTTCTGTTATTATGGTGGTATCTTTGGAAATATGCATATTGGTATGAAATTACTTTGGCATTTCGCATTACGGTTATTTCTTTGGCCACGAAATACCAATTTTGTCCACTAGAAAATTGCTAGTTGAATTGTAAGTATATAGAATACTTATGGCAATTTTAGCCAATTACATGTTTATTAAAATTCCTTACCTACTGAGTGACAGGTAGGCAATTATCGAAACGGAATCAAGGCTTAATTCCGATAAAAATAAACCTATGGGCTTATTCGATCTTAAAATAAAAATTATTAACAAATAACTGTCACTTTTGATAAGGTTGACAGCTAGTCACTGGTTGTACATAACAATATCGACAAAAACTCATATTTTCTGTATTCCGGTAAAAAAACTTTCGAAATCTTAAATGTCACTTAAATCGCTACTCTCATAACATGTTTAAAGGCATGTTACGAGTTTCCTACCGCGTACCTTTGTTTTAAATGTGTTATAATAACCGCGATTGTTTAAATATGTCTCATTACATGTTACGACAACGTGAAATAAATTGAGGAAGGCTTCTGCAGAAAGTATTCACGTTACGGTGATTTTATTCGCTATAATGATATACACAACATGCAACTACGGTTTCTACGATGTTGGAGAATATACGTTCCAAACGAACTAAACGCCAAAATGTATTATATCTTTCAATGCTCACCATTAGTTCCCTCAGCTACAATTGCTAGGATCAATCACTACGTGTTATAAAACAAAGTCCCACGCCGTGTCTGTCTATCTGTTCGCGATAAACTCAAAAACTACTCAACAAATTTTCATGCGGTATTCACCTTTAGACAGAGTGATTCATAAGGAAGGTTTAGGTGTATAATTTACCCGGTTATAAGGTTACCCGTGCGACGCCGGATGGCTAGTATACATTTTTTTTTATATTAGCGCTGCTCTGATATGAGTTCAGCTTGATTGCCTCGAATTAAATAGGTGCAATCAAGTGAGAAAGAGTTGGAGCGTTGGTGGCCAAGTGGTAAATGTTTCCGACTCGTAAGCGAAAGGTACCGGGTTCGAAGCCCACAGCGGCCATGTACTATGTAAATGTTGAATGCTAACAGATACTCTTACGGTGAGGGAAAACTACTGAATGATCCAGGAATGATCCAGATGGTAACAGGGTCACAGAGGTCAGATGTCATTCGCTCCACTGTAATTATTTGATCTACCAAATCCAGGATCATGGTCAAGCCGGACCCCGGGCCCTCACACGCGTGAGTACAACCGGGACATTGACGCGAAGATGATGAATCAACTTCGAAAGTTCAACCTCCCAATTATTTAGCACCCGATTTCGCACCTCTCGTCAACATTGCAGCGTGGTACGTGGACAACATTAGTAGTATTAGTAATCAACTCGTACAACAGACAATAGGATATGATCGAACGGAAAGGTCGCGATCCGTGCCCTTCTCGATTAGTCACCGCGTAGGTACTGATTAGAGGTGCGCGGATCCGTGATATTCATATTCATATTTTATAACAGAACGTTATGCTATTATGAAATATTATGTTATTTTTAACGTTATAACATAACAACATGGAGCTCTTCAAGAAAGGGATAAAAAGGTTTTTACGGTCGGCAACGCGTGGGTGATGTCTCTGGTATTACAAACGTCCATAGGCTGCGGTGCTTACCATCAGGCAGGTCGTAAGCTTGTTTGCCACCTTAGAGGTATAAAAAAAATCACACTAATATAATTATACCTGCCGTATAACGATCGCCGTTTTTACATATGTATTATTATTTACAGTTAGTACCTTGGGGAACAAAATTGTATATAAAAATGCATTATTCATCAATAAATTTGCATTAACACGTAAAAACATTAGTTTTGCTACTTCCGACGAGTTTAATCGTGTACATAACAGAAAAAATAACACAACAATCTAATATTAATATCATAAGGTAATTAGAATCATTTTATAGTTATCTTATGTTGTGTGCAATATATTAGGAGCAGAAAATATTATATATTAATATTAGGTGTTATAAGTATATTTTTATACACGGACATCTCTAGTACTAATAGTCAAACGATCCCGATTACAGTTCATTAACTGGAGCTCGTTTCTATGCGCGATCGGGTCAAGCTGACTTATCTATACCTAAGTACGTGTCATACATAGTTTCGATATAGGCATAAATAGGTATGAGTAGTTCCGTTTGTTAACCCTTGGACGTGCCTGCAATTTGAATATTTACGATTGGGTTTATTTGTGTCCATTACATATAGCATACCAATTGGCCAACCATATATTCCACTAGTAATGTCCAGTTGGCCGTGTGGTGTCCGGCAGAGTAGAATAGCACCAACCCCTTACACTCGTGGGTGTCATACAAGGCGCCTAATCTTTTCGAGGCAAAATATCTAAGAGTCTCCGTAGGCTGGGAAATGGGCAGCAGCGTTTTCCATTGTTATATTTATAACACTGCGATCTGTAACCCGCCTGCCAAGCGTGGAGATTGTGGCAATAACCTCCCCTTTCTTGGGGAGGCCCTTAGTCCTGCAGTGGACTGTTATGGGCTGTGATGATGATGATGAATGTCCATTAGCAACGAAGAACGCGATGAAAGTGAGTTATCCAGTAATGGTTTTTTTATTTTAGATTATGTATCGGAATCCTAATGATAAATAAAAAGATAGGCTAGATATGGTTACGACAATGAGTGTGACAATGGGCAAGCCTTGCTTATGAAGACTTCATCGTCGGTCACGTACGTACCTCCGTCTAGCCGGAAACACTCTCTCCCAAATTAATCGCACAATACAATGTAAGTGCAAATGAGCTTCTTAATAATAAATAATAACTGGGTGGTAAAAAACGTCACGATAGTATCACTGTGACTTTTCACAAAAGAACTATGTTAAAAATTCTATTCATCAGATATAGGACACGATAAAAAGGACCATGAGGGGACTTTAGTGTCTCTTCATCAATAGTTTCCCAATCGGCGGCATGTTGGGACAATAATGAATGTGGCGTAAAAATATACCAACATAGGTATTACATAGGTATTCCAAATTTCAGCTCAATCGGATACCAACAAATAGTTTGCAAGTTTTTACGGCCAACTTACATACGAACAGTGCAAGTTAAATAAAATCTTGTAAAAAGATCAGGTAGTACTCGGTTTCTAAACTTAGACATGCGAGCGGTGCGCGGGCGACGCTGGAGCCGTTGCTGTACCGGCGCAGGCGCGGCGCGGCGGCGATTTGGACGCACCCTTTTGTAGTTAGGGATGTACCTTATCGATTTACGCTTTGTTTTTGTTATTAGGATTCCATATCTCGAAAAAAAAATGAGTAGATAATACGGGCTGTTGATGATTTACTTACTAATCATTTATAGCGAAAATATTCCATGAGTGGCGCAAACAATATTTTTTTATTTATTGAAACAGATAACGAAAAACAGACCGGGTCGAAGGTCCACAGCACATTTCCGTTATCCGCTGACACATTTTGCGCCGCGATAAAATTAAAACAATGTTTTTATTTGCCACAAACGTCGTTTGTCATGCGACGCAGATGACCTCATTATGAGCAACATTGTATCAATTGCTGTGAGGATACAGCAGTCGGAATCAATAAGCAGCTTTTGCTTAACGACCGTGAACGCAATAATCTTGAATTTCATTTCGTAGTCGGTCCGAATGAAAATACTTACTTATTGCGTAAATAGATACGATGAAATAAGTCAGATTTTTCCATAGTGACTCACCTAAACACTGCAATACAGCAAACACTGTACTTATTTAGGCACTAGCGCCAGACCATCTCAACTCGATCACTATGGTGACACATCTCAAAAATTACAATCACAAATGATCGCTGTAATACAAGACAAGTGTGTATTTTTAATCGATCACAATGGGACAATAACAATTAAATCCATAGCGGCGCCACGTGGAATGGTGCAATAACCCTCCCAGTTGGCCGCGCACCAAACATGTGCATACGCTACCAAATGTGCATAAATGTACACACGGCAACACATCAGTCTATCATACACTTTAGTTATACCGTCTCTGGTTTGTTCGTGCAATAGTGATGTTGTCTCTTATTGTTGCTCGATGTACTTGTACTAGTGGCAGCCAGTAGCAGGTTGATGTGCAGCTTTCTGTTCTTACGAAAGTATCTTCTGACATTGTAGGTGCCATACCTATTCTTCATGTAAAAGTGAATTAAATCATCGCTAGTACTTTCTGCTATCGACGTCACGGCACAAGAATTCTGGCAGATAACAGATGCCAAAACCATAGCGTTCGACGAACGTGATTTGATTTACGTCAGGGAACTATCAATTTTACAGCCACTGTAACTGATGTTGGTGTACACAGAAACTGGAGATACCAAATTGGATCGAAACAACAATATTATCGAATGGAACTCAACATTACGCTACAATGAATTTACTTAGGTTTAATATTAGTTAGTGATTAACTAATATTATTACTACACTTTTCGCTAAATCTATCTGATCATCAATTGTATTCTACAAGCACAATAAAATGCAACCCAAGTTCAGAACACAAACCATGCGCAAATTAATAATTCAACGGAAACACGACCTCCCCTTACCTACCGCAAAAAGGTCAGAAATTAATTTAAGGTCTGTAAGGTTATTTGTTGCATACCGGGCATCTATAGTGCCCCCAGCTGCGTATAGGCACTTATTAGACTTAGGCGACCATTCATGACGTCTATCGTTTCTCCGTACTCATCGAATTCGGCTATGTTTATATTAAAGCAATAAGACCGTACTAATGTAAGACTCATTGTTGCATACCTGGCCTCTGTAGTGGCCCAGCTACGTAAAGGTACTTATTAGACAGGCGACCATTCATGGCGTCTATCGTTCCTCCGAATTCATCGAATTCGGCTAAGTTTATAATAAAGCAATAACACCGTCCTGTGTTAGAGACCGCAGTGCTTTGTTCTGTAGTCAGTATAAGAATATTTGAACCCCGGAACTTAATCGGTTGATTTTAACTAGTGGACCAGAACGCAAGTGTTTTCACAAGTGATTGTGTAGAGATTTTTAATGCTAATAAACAGTTTGTGAGTTTAAATGGTGTTTGGATGGGTCCAAACACCATTACAAAAATCTACTTTTACTGAGATAAAGATTCAGATCCCTTTAGGTCATACGAGTCAAGAGTTCAAGACATTCGAATGATCTGTTTTGGTTGTCACTGCCAACTCAATTTTCAATCATTGATAGGTATTGCTGTAGCTGAAGGTCATGCTGGGCTCCATCCACGTAGATCCACCACGACGACTCACTGCCGACGCAGCTGCTGGTCGATGAATAATTTGCTTTTTGCAGCATCTGTGATGCATGCTCGCTTAAAGGTCTGTCTGGCGGTGGCGTGGGGGCTGGGTCGCCCTTTTCCTTCAAATATAGTTGAATTGGACGATGGCTGGGCCCTGCGTTATACTCGTGAACGGGTGCTGTTTTAGTAGACTGGCTTACTCTTGCTGTAGTTTTAGGTGGCTTTTGTTAAGTATAATATAGGTTCCTATATATTATGGCTATATATTACGACTGCATGGCATTGTCGGGCACTGACCGGCTCTGTCTGGTATTGTTGGATCCTGTCCGGCCGTTGCCAGCGTGGGCTGGATGTGCTCCGTCCCTGGTATGGCCAACATATCACTGTGTGTTTCCTTCCTACTTTTCTACCCCCTCCTCTTTGACGATTTGAAGAGATATGTAATGTCCTACTCAATAAAGAATTTTGTTTTTTTAAATTTAGTCTTGTGCTGTTGAGTCAATAAGCGAATATCGTAAATAATTGATACACTATCCTTCACCTTCGTTCAGTGCGCCTACGGCGCGATTGCCGAACGCGAATCGGCAGCGCCCTCGGCCCCTAGCGCAGTTCTAGGTCGTCGACACGCTACAGCCATTAAATGCTAGTTCTTATTGAAATAGATAGGTACCTTTGTAATATTATTATTGGTATATTTTTGTTATTATTATCTACCATTAGTTTAAACAGAAATTTTAACTTACACTTTCGTAAAATTACTCGTATTTTGTGGACATTTCACTGGCTAACGTGTTATTTCTCTTAAATTGCTAGTAAAATTGATAGCCATTTGTTTACTTTAATATAGACAATAAATAAATAAATCCTAATGTCAAATGACAAAATTTTTTCGGAAAATAAAAGCTAGGTAAATGCCTTAGACCTAGTAGACAAACATTTGAAGTAAGTAGTTTACCCGACAACCTTCCGTACAACCTGAATTTTGGGTGTTTGATGTGTGACAGACAGACTACTGTGGTATCGTAACTCCCTAGAGGCTGGGCCGACTTCGATGCGGTTTATTTGATTTGGAAACCAGTATCATCGGAGTGGTTCTTAGCTTTGTGGCTTTGTTTCATTTCAGTAAACTTTGTCGGGAATTTTCCGACATCAGTAGTTAAGATTATCTATAGTAGGTGCCTATATTATCTATACATAGGTACTATTATAAAACTGTTGTGTAATTAAAGTGGTTCAGATCGAATAGTCAGATTAGATAGTCAAGGCGGACACCGCGCCCTCGTGCGCGAGAGCACAACCGGGAAATTAACCCCAAGATGATTATTATTTGATTTAAACAATTTTTTTTTTTTTGTTGTCCGGCAGACAAACAGGCATGCGGGCCATCTGATGGAAAGTGGTCACCGCCGCCTATAGACATCAGCATCACCAGGGGTGCTACCAATGCGTTGCCCGCCTCTATGGAAACCTCTATGGAAACCTCAAAAAATATACCTTTTGAACGATCCCATGTCATAGACCAAAGGAAACACCGTGGCTGAGAGCTCATTCCACATCCGAATCGTACGAGCGAGAAACGTTCTTTCGAATCTTTGCGTGGACACCACTAGAGGGTCCACGTAATGGGGATGAGTACCCAGCCCACGGCGGGTGGTGTGATGGCGGAATTGTGCTGTGGGCACCAGATCAAATAATTCCTCAGAACACTCCCCATTGTACAGCCGGTAGAACACACACAGGGAGCCAAAGTCCCTTCGATCAGCCAGTGGTTCTAACTTGCCTGTCAGTATGGTATCGTCGACAATTCGTACGGCGCGCCTCTGTATGGAATCCAAGTGATTAAGCAGGTCGGCGGTTTCCCCTGCCCAAATATACTATAATAAAACTGTAAAGATTAAGAGAGAATTATAAAGAGAAAAGATTTGTATATTTGTTGTAATACTCAAAAACTACTAGACCGAGTTTAAAAAATATTTAATTGACTAATAGGAAGCTACGTTATTCCCGAGTGACAGGCTAATACCGGGAAAAGTATAGGGACCCACGGGAAAATTTAATGTTCACAGAGATCTCAAATGCGCGCGGGTGAAAGCAGCTGAGAACGGCTTGTTGCAGATATTTCAGAATAGGGAACCATAGCTCCATCTCCATCCACAGGGAACCAGAGATTTAGCAATAATAGAGGGGTTTAACATTTGCCCATCTGCTGCTAGAGCAATGTATTCAAGAATTGCTCGGCAATAACGACGCGACGCGACGCAATATTGTATGAGCCGTCTCATACAATAACCACGGGACTGATTGAACTACGCGCCAGCGGAACTATGAACCGATCGATTACTTACACTTTAAGTGACTCGATACATATTAAACGAGTTGTTCGTTTACCAGCTGTTTCCAGTCCAACCGATGCCATTGACCTTCCACCCGGCCGCGATCAATGAGCCCTACGATGCTATACCCTCCCTTCACAAAACTAGGTCAACGAAATATAAAATAGCCGCTTTACTGCCCTCTAACGGTGAGTGGAAAAAAACGGAAACTCAACAGAAATGGATGTTGATATTGCTACTCGCCGCTAGATGGCGCTGAAATGTAATGCTACGCAGATTCGAGATTTTCGAATGTATGAAGGTGTAGTGTGTAGGAAATACGCAACCTAGACTTATAATTTTAGAACTGAAGAAACCAATGTGGTCTTTGCCTACCTGTAGGCGTAACATGACCTTGGTGTTTTGCTAAAATCTTGGCGTCAACATCCTGGTTATGCCCTGCCTTGACCATGATCCAGTATTTGGATTACAGTAGAGCCACGCTAAGCTTAGCTATATGATCCGATTAACAGGAGAACCTGACCAGTGGTGGTCGCTTATTCTTTCACCGTAAGAGCATCGGTTAGAATTCAACTAATATACACAACTCAGAAAAAGGTCATTGGTACATAGCGGCACTGAGGATGGAACTCGGTACCTCTCGGTTACGAGTCGGACCCGCCACCGATAGAAACTCTATGATTCGGGAAACTCATAATAAGAAGCCCGTCAAAATTTGCATAGGTTCTTACCTACCTATTTTATTCTGAATAAATGTTTTCTGGCTAAACTAAAGGATGCAGAGATCCAATATAGACAGGACAGACCTATCTACGCACGTGAGAGAAAACACGCGGGCATAGTAAGTGCCTTTCATAAGCGAATAATAATTAAAAATTAATTAATGAATCTGATAATCTATTTCTTATTACGATCATAATGAAATAAGAATGCTTAAGTTTAGCGTTCAATAGAACTGATAAGTTAGCTATAAAAATAATTGCTACAATTTGTTTTCAATCACTGCGGCGTGAAACAATGGATTCTTTGGCGTGAACGTCTAAATGAAATGTTATAATTAATTATCGCCTTCTTTATAACAAATTTGATCTGCCGTCGATAGGTACTTACAATTTATAGATTTTTATTGTTTACATTATGATCATCAGTTATGCACTTATTACATTTGACTAAATTCAGTTACTAAATTTAGTAGCAAAATGCGTGAGAGCAAATCAAAGTGGAATGTATTGCTCACAAAATAAGGTCCATTTTTGTATCACTTATATTTTGTTACGTGTCGCTTCATTTTTCAAAAGCCGGGATACAAAAATGAACCTTATTTTACAAACAATACATGCTAAGTTGTAATGCTCTCACGCTTTTTGCTTTTGAATTTAATCGACTGAATTTAGCCAGGTGTAATAAGCGCATTAACAAAGCCATTGATGTAGGTACTAAGTAGGTACCTAATTTACTGATCTGACTTATTTATTTAAGATATTTTTGTTTTCGTTTCCAATTCATTATCATATATGATGATGTTAAGAGTATGACTCTTGTCGGTGGAGCAATCGCCACTCTTCTCTCCTCTCTGCCAATCTCTTCATCTCTTTCTAACGAACGATATTTACGTCCTTCCAATATTCAAATATTAGCCTTCCTTTTCCTCTCTTTCCCTCAACTTTGCCTTCTATTATCGTTTCCAATTATCTACAAGTACCTACTTTTTTTTCACATTTTATCAGATATTTACCCTACAAAAAAGTGATTTGCAAAAGAGGGTAGGTTGTTGCAGTACCTACGTGCGTCGCACACGTCACACATTATCGAATTAACATTTCAAACAGAAGCGCTTTTTGATATATTATTCCCGTACTTATTTAAACTGTGTACAAAACCAACATTGAGTCAATATGGGTAAGTTATATACAATATCTGTGCTTGTGCGTTACCAATATTACTATACCCTATCATCATGACGTAAATATCATCTTGGCATGAATGTCCCGGTTGTGCTCTCGCGCATGAGGGCCCGGGGTCCGCGTTGATCATGAACCATGATTTGGCATATCTGTTAATTACAGTGGAGCGAGTGCTATCTGACCTTCGTGACCCTGCTACCAGGGGAACCTGACCAGATAGGTTTATGGTTACACATTCAGTGTACAGTGTGCAGATGATGTATGCATGACCGCACTGGGATTCGAACCCGGTACTTCTCGCTTACGAGTGAGATACCGTAACCACTTGGCCACCGAAGTTCCATTACCATAACCTATTAATAAGACATTAACTAAGATAATGTTGTGGAGTTGTACCTAAGTTGCAAGCAGGCTATACTGTGATAAATGAGTGAGAATTCTTAGACGAAATAACATGACTTACCAATTTCTAAATTTGGTGCAAATGAAAATAGTGTTGAAACGTGTCATCGACTAATTATAGGATTTCTTTTTCCGTCAGTTCCATAAGTATAACAAACAGTTTAACCTGTCCACTAACCAACTAGGACCTCTAGACCAGAAAATTAGTGGCAGCCCTTTCTATTTTTATTTTACACTGCGGTCTTCAACCCGCCTGTCACGAAACCCTCTACGCATGTGGAGAAGGGTCAAGTCTAGCAGTGGACTGGTATTAGCTAATGATGTGATGATTATTCAATATATGTAGGTACCTAAGTATATGTGGACAATTGTGGATATTTCAACTAGGTAGATTAAAGCTTTATTGCTCATACAAAACATAATACGGCACACAGTTAAAATCAGTAAAAGATAGTTGAGCAAAAGCGGCGTTAACGCTATAAGCGATCTCTTCCAGGGAACCTTCAAGAACCTTCAACTAGGCAAGATATGGGTCAAGGAAATTCCGACGCTTTCAAAAATGTTATTTTTTATTTGCATTTTCATTCGTCATTGCCATTTTTCACTTATTTGATATCACAAAGGTACTGTGCATGTTATTACATTACATTAGCAACACCGTTTTAATAATAATAACTCATATAAAATTAAACAACGTTTGAGTTCCCATTCCCATCGAGAATAAATAATAAATCTTGCATTGATCGACATAAGTTGTGTCAAGTTGTCAAGAATTGTATCAAGTTCAAACAGATGTGAGTTTGATACGCTACTACTACGCTACTATTTTTGAGCAGTTTACCTCGAGTAGAACGGTTGGAGCGTCGGTGGAAGAGCGGTTATAGATCCGACTCGTAAGCTGATTCGAACCCGGGACCTCTTCCCGGGTTCGAATCCCGCTCCGGCCATGTACCAATGACTGTTTTCTGAGTTATGTACATTAGTTGAATACTAACCGATGCTCTTACGGTGAGGGAAAACATCGTGATGAAACCTGCACATTCAGGCGACTGGATGTGTAACTATGATCCAATCTGGTCAGGTTCCCCTGGTAGCAGGGTCATGGAGGGCAGATGGCAGTCGCTCCACTGTAATTACCTGATCTGCCAAATCCTGGATCATGGTCAAGGTGGACTCCGGGCCCCCGTTTTCTAGAGCACAACCAAGATGATTATTATTTATTATTATTACTAGTTGATGTACTGGAACGTGTAACAACATAATGTTATGTATTAATTTGATTTTTTCAATAAATTTATTTGTATTTGTATATGACGATACAGGCATAGTATTGTATAACACAGGAATTATTACTACCCATTTTGTTACTATCCTACATTACTAACCATCGATCTGTGAAGGTCATACAAGGTATACCTTTGCAACGTTAGTAGCCTTGTACGATATCCGGCAGTGGAGTGAACGGACACCAAAGACACCAACAATATGGCTAGTGTACCACAAAGAGCAATGTAGCAAATGACTAATCTTTGTGTCTTCTTTTTTCTCTTCTTTGAGGGCCCGGGGGCCCTCGTTCTAGAGAGCACAACCGGGACATTAACGCCAAGATGATGATGATACCTCGAGTAGAACGGTTTTTAATTTTAATTATCCGCATGAAGATTTCTATATTTTTTAAATTACAGCGAACGGTTCAATAACCTAACTGACAGAAAACGGGTTATCTGAACCCCCGGCCAAGTTTACTTAATCTAAAATATTTTCTAAACTACAAAACCGATTTTAATGAACCACCTCGATTAAACTGGCTTTCGAATCAAGAAAACCGCATCTAAATCAGTCCATCCGTTCGGGAGCGATGCCACAGATAAATACACAAAGCCAGATACACAGATACACACGTCAAACTTATAACCCCCGTCTATTTCCGTTGGGGTTCAAAATAAGGAAAATAAGCGTCGTGCACTAAAATATTGAATTTAACATGTCGAAAATCAAAACTAAAAACTTTGATTCAAAAATAGGGCCCGGTTTGTAGGTGAGTCACGGTTTCATATTCTCTCTAGATACTGATGAACTGATATTACAAATTTTCTATTTACGGATGTGGTAAATTATAAAATATGTTAGCTCAAATGCTTGAAGTCTACACCCTTTAAAACAAAAATATACCTTAATACAGCTTACCACGTAAATATTTTTAAATAATAGATGTCGAATTAAAAAAAAATCTACGTGTACGTTATTAGCTATGTTGTTGACATTTGGACCTGTGAGTCAGCTGTTTGTGTCAATGACATGTATATGGGTAAAACAAATTAATGCTAAGTGAAATACAATTTGTTTTCCGTTGAAGCATCTTAGTGTGAAGATATTTTTATTCTTATTTATTTATGAGTACCTACCTACATTTGCAAAAATACGAGTTCTTCATTAAGTAACACATAGGTACCTATTAATTACTTAACGGTTCAAGGTGTTATCCTATTTTAATGTTATGTTTTGAATAAACAAATTACATAACTGTTTTAATTTGAATAATTAAATTTTAAGGAAAATACTAAGTATTTGTTTTTACAGCCGTGAATAAACTTTCCTTAACATAACAACTATGCTATAAATAACTACCATACCTATCTACCATAATTAGGTATCTACTAAATATAAGAATCATTCTTGTGACAATTTTCATTAACACTAAGTAAAAATACAACATTTCTGCGTGCCATTCAACTCAATTCGCTTCTGTTCGTCAAGTAATTATCACTAATAGTCATTAGTCAGTAATCAATAGTGAATACTGTTAGACACCATCCTTTCCATAATTGATAATCTCAGACCCTCTAACCTCTACAGACCCTCTGAGTTTGAGAAATTATCCTCGGAATTACGGGATGGGGATGGAAATACCTGAGATTAAATTCGAATTCCCGGACTTTCAGTTAAACGTTGTACAGATCTGGACATAAAGTGGGGCAAATTAAAAGGAATTATAACCATGTGAAGAACGTGCTTACATGCAATATGTGCGAGTATTTTGTGAAGAAGATTGGCTTCATAAGCCATATGCGATCGCATGAAGGCCAACAACACTGCAGCCGAAATTAGCGAGGAGGAAAAGACTTCAGACCCAAACAGAAAGCACCTATAAAACACCCGGCACTATGACAAACAAACATGCCTATAGCTGCACTTAGAGTACACTCATCCGCAAAAAAATACACCTAAGATTTTTTTTTTTTTAATTAATTCTTTAACATTTATAGTTATGAATGTTGGCTCTTACGGGCCTGTTTCACCAACTACTGATGAAGTTTTCTATCATATAATTATCTGATAGATATCAGATTTTTGTTTTACCATCATCATCATCATATATTTAAGAGTATGACTTTTGTCGGTAGAGCAATCGCCACCAATATCTTTAATTTAAATTAAGGTCTTGTTTACCTTTTTAACTTTCGACGGCCGCTCAGTCTTATGGTCATGGCCACTTCTGACGTCACACACACGTCAACTGCAGTAACACAGATTAATTTGTTGCACCCAAAGGCAAGCTACCGCGGTGAACGGGTACGAACTGTAAGCACGGGAACAGTGCCAAGATTGCAAATTAACTCGGCGAAACATTGAACTACAGAACGATGGTTGCAGCCATGTAGTCGCTATGGGCTGACAGCGCCGCGCTACGTGATTCTTTCGTTAGCATAGATCATCTGCTTACGTTCGGCAAACCATGCACAACCGAAAACTATACTATAGCTTGCATTAACTCCTTGGCCACACGAGGCCATACGTCTGTGATGTCACAAGCTTCCATTCCCACCAGCTACCGTTTTTACATTACCCGAAAATTTACATATGAAAATTTGAAAATTATTCTCAGATATGATTATCGAATAAATTGAAAAATTGAAAATTGAGTAGTAATTGAATTAAATTGGGTTCCATGTTAATAAACATAGATAGTAACATAAACTCTATAGTTGACTAGGTTGCATAGCGCATTCTGTCATGTGCCTCGCTTGCCAGTCTCTGATCGTCATCTCCATTTACCAGTTACCACTTGGTTAAACCACGCGTAATTTTCCATTCTCAAAAAGCCGATTAAGTACCTTGAACAGCATACTCATTACGGTTACACAAGGGTGGGCGCGAGCGGTCGGCCATTAGCGGAGAGTCGGAAAGACAACGGCAGTAGCCAGCCGGCCGGCCACGGAATACCACTTGCTAACGCGTAAATTTAACGCGAACTTGACCAAACCACGCGCGCAAACCGCAACGCTCACTGACACACAACATTAAGAATTACAGTATTTTTGAAACAAAATTCATTGATACCCTTCCGGTAGCCTGAACAATGGGAAAACGTGAGTATTGCCGCCTAAAATACTGTTTGTAATTAGAACAGCCGTTAAAGACATTTTTACTCTTAATACGTTTTTGAGATTATGTAAATCATGAAGAAACGTGAATTGCTCGTAACAGCTCTCGTTATTAGGATGCAGTGAAGCCGGATTCAAATGATCCTATGTTACCCGGTGATAATAGGTAAATAATAGATATTGCAGCTAGCTGCATAATATTCTCAAACAGAAGTTACGGGCACTTACAAGGTTATAAAACATACTGATGCTATGCACGCAGTTTATTGACTGTATCTACTAATTAATACTGTCCATCCATATCACTTCGTGTAAGTGAGTGACAGACGGACCACGCTACACCTACACAATCCTGTACCTGTGTTAAAACTTAAACAAACGGGAGGTTTTATAATAATCTCAGCAAAGAATAACATGGAAAAGTTTTAAAGACTGTATATGTATTTATGTTTTGCATTTAAAATAAGTTTTTTACAAGTTATTTTATTAATAAGATTTGAAGGTACCTACCGTCTTCTATGTGGACCTTGAATATCTCCACTTAATGTGAATGTGAACGGGTTTTGATGGTTCTATTGAAGTTGAAAGTGTTGACCCATTTAAATTTGAAGAAAATGTGTGGAAGAGGATGTATCAGGGAGGATGTGCCAGTGAGAAGAAATATGAATGAATCTGTAATAGTTCTTAAGGACTTCAAGGATAGCCTGAGAATAATTTTTTTAAGTGCCGTACAGAACCAGAAAACGAAACTGGTCCAATTTCTTCCGGTTTAATTAAAAATCGGAAGTTGTTTTATTGCAGTAGTTGTTAGTGTAGGTCGGAAGGAACATGTTTTACTTAAGAAACCTTGCTCACCTCTTGGTAAAAGAAGGAGGATTTTTTGCCTATGTGCATTCTTAAAAGAAGGCTTTTTAATACTTACAAAAGTTACAAATGCGCTAGCTCCTATACAACATGTATGAAATATTTGCTAATACAACTACACTTTATAAGTTGCTTTTTTAGTTTTTTTGTAATGTTACCACAAATTCACGATTTTCGAATATTTTCCTTTACTTGTGCTACATGGCATTGCTACTTGCCAAATTTCATGATTCTAGGTCAACGGGAAGTACCCTATAGGCTTTGATTCCCTTGCGAGTGTCAAAGTTTGCGGAATGAACGGACCATAAACGGCCGTATCTTTTGATACGGCCGTTTATGCTCCAAGGATGCAGTTACAGACCTGAATTTTTGCTATTAATTTCAGCTTGATACCTTTCTACACATTCCTGAAAAAAGGGTCTTTACAGACGGACGGACGACAGAGTGATCCTATAAGGATCCCGTATTTTCTATTGAGGAACCCTAAAAATGTAAAATATGAAACAAATGCCAATAAAACAGTGAATATTTTGTAACTAAATCCTCATTTAACACAAATTATCCTTTTTTCTCATTGTATCCAATCTCCACTAGGTAAATTTTAATTTAACTTCACAATATTTAATCGATACACGTAGCTATTTCATAAAAAGTTCGATATACTTAAGTACTTATATCATGATGATATAATTATATCCTCGAACCGTGTGTATTTATAAAAAGCTTATTATAACTTTTTTGTGATTTAGGTTTGGTTTTTGTGGTTTAGGTTTTTGAAAGCGGTTGGGCTTTTTAACACGTAATCATGATCTGCGTTAAATCCCATACGCTATGACGCAATTCGCGGCCTCCGATTGCAATGGGTCATTATTTGCTATACAAAGCTAATATGTAATAACATTTTACAGAAAATCTGCAACTGCAAACGTGGAGTAGGTGTTCTTACAAGTTTTACATAATAGCTTTTGTCCACACACAAGATAAATAATAGCTTACTTATTTCTGAATAAGTTTTTCCCCATATTTTTCTCTATCGAAGAAAATTAAACGTCTTTAAAAAAAAAATGAATTAAAATTGAATTGAATATCTAACTGCTAGGTTATCAGGTTGGTTCTTCTAAAAGCTATGCAATGACTTTTATGGAGTAGAGTGTTTATTAGGAAGTTAAGATAAACTGGGTTGGTGTTGCGTTGCTTAAGCGTTAAATTATAAAATTACAATTCATACTCAAAAAACCTAATTGTTAAAAATAAACATAAACAAATTGTCTTTCGGTAAACACGCCGAGACAGTTTAACTATACTCGATAGTATCTCTCTCTCAGGTCGGTCCTTCATGTCTGAAGATCGTGGCCATGGTGGGATTACATTCGGGAACGGAAAAATTGTCCCCAGCGACCTCTATCAGTCTCAGCGGTACGACCTCTATCTGTCTTAGCGGTACGACCTCCATCTGTCTCAGCGGTACGACCTCTATCTGTCTCAGCGGTAGTATAGTGCAATATGAAAAGAACTAAATAAGAAAAATATAAATGACAGCTTTATTAGTATTTTCCATAGGCTTTGTATATTTAATCCAGTGGTCGAACCCCGGAACGATTCTTACCAAACAAGTTTTTAGTATTATAATAAGCATTAAAATAGAAATAATTAAGCAATGTTGAGCAACATACATGGCGGCAGAGTACGTAAATCATTGACCTAGTTCAAATGCTTAATTTGTAATACAGTAAACGAGTTTGTTATTTAATAACATTCGGGTGCCGTAGTTCAAATTGTTGTCAAAACGCTATGGCTATCCCAAAACATGTTATACTACATGGGCTCTATTTTTGTATCACTCGCCTCGAATCGACCGGTTTTCAAATTTTATTTTCCACATGAAAAATTAAATATTGTAATGAACAACGCTGATTTTTCACAATTTTTAATAGTTCGCTTTCGGTGTTGCCAGTGTAATTAGAAAGATATTCAATTTTTCATGCCGAACATCAAAATGATAACCGTTCAGTTCGGGACTAGCGGTTCAAAAATAGGGCCCCAGCACTAGGTTCCTAAACCCTAAGCCTCGTGAAGAAACCTATACTAGTATTTAAGACTATATAACTGCCCGCGATTTCGGCCGCATTGTTAGCTTTTATCCGCACAACCATTTAAAATGACCTCTTCATTGTATAGACGCTAGTACTATGGAGAGGTCGCACTATATCTCTGGTTCTTCCTACCCGAATTGGATGAAAAATGGCACGCTAGTAATACGGAAAGGTCAAACTATACCTCCGGTTCTTCCCACCTGAAATAGATGAAATACGGCTTAGATTTTAAGTTGGGCCCCTAACTGTGAAAACCCCATCAACATCCATTTAGCAGTTTTTGCGTGATGCGCGCACAAACAGACAAAAAGATAAAAATTAAAATAAAATTGTTTTTGCCTGATTACGTTTCACTATCCTACCAAGACTATTTTTTCTGAAATATCTTCAATGTACAGACACGGCTTTCTTATAATTTCATTATAGTAATAGATTATTATTTGTCTTACAAAAAAATCTGGTGTTTATGTCTATAGTTATGCAAGTAGGTACAAAATGATTGAATCTACCACCTAATTCCGACAGACAAAATCTCGACGAACGCTATCCCGACAGTTAATTATTATTTTCTATGAATATGAACTGCTCATGCCTACGACACTTTATTATCTTCCTGGCCATTAACGTAACTTCTTTCCTAGTTATTTTCCAACTCATTTTAAAATTTACCAGGGCCATTAACGGAACTTCTTTCCTAGTTATTTTCCAACTCATTTTAAAATTTACCAGGGCCATTAACGTAACTTCTTTCCTAGTTATTTTCCAACTCATTTTTAATTTACCAGGGCCATTAACGTAACTTCTTTCCTAGTTATTTTCCAACTCATTTTAAAATTTACCAGGTTCAAAAATATACAAGAGTCGTGTTGCAAAACTCGACAAGTAAATAAATAATTTCAATGTATCTCTACTAAGTGCCTAGTAAAGAAAATGCTGGACATTTATGATAATTAAGGTATAATAATTATAAGTATACATGGACGGCATTTAAAAAATCCTGTCACAAACTGCAATATGATAAAGTATTAAGAGAAAGAATTTTTCGAATCGTTCTTATAGTTTAGGTTATCTACATTTTATTACAAATGTATATAACCTATTTTAATAATTACTACAATGTCAGTATCCGCAAACCAAACCACAGTAGGCTGGAAAATCCAAAGATATGTAGCGAAACTGGTTTTCTAAATGTTTCAGTTTTTTATACCAACTAAAAACGTGTGGCTCAATAGACAACGAACCTGTAGATAAGCACAGTGGTTTTAGTGGTATGTGTTCGAGCCCAATTTCATCGAAAAGCTACAAATCGATGTATGTACAAGCTAGCTTCATCTTCAGTTTAAAAAAAAATTCCTTAGGAGGGGAGTAATGACGTCATCTATTTTTCATACCAATGGAAAAAAAAAATCTCACTTATCGAGTGTGGGCTAAAATTAAATTAAAGGGCTTCGATCTGTTTCTAAAATATACCACATAATTAAAAAAAAAACATTTTGGCATTAATGTCCCGGTTGTGCTCTCGCGCATGAGGGTCCGGGGTCCGCCGTTGAACATGATCCAGGATTTGGCAGGTTAGGTAATTAATTACAGTGGAGCGACTGCCATCTGACCTCCGTGACCCTGCAACCAGGGGCACCAGACCAGATTGGATCATGGTTACACATCCAGTCGCCTGAATGTGCAGGTTTCATCACGGTATTTTCCCTCACCGTAAGAGCATCGGTTAGTATTCAACTAATGTACATAACTCAGAAAACAGTCATTGGTACATGGCCGGAGCGGGATTCGAACCCGGGACCTCTGGCTTACGAGTCGCATGCTGTAACCGCTCGGCCACCGACGCTCCATCGACATTACATTCCAGCTATTTGCTTTAAATAAAAAGCAAAAATAATTGTCAAAACATATCAAGTTTATTTATTATTAATTTATCATCAACTTCCTCTCTTCCGGAGTAAATCGAAGGTGAGACACTCGCCAAGTAGACACAATAAGGGAAATCATAGGTCTAGGTACGCTATCTGGTATCCGGGCTCCGTCTTAGACCCAATCCTTTTCTTATTATTTACACTGCAGGCATCAAACGAGTCTTGTCCAGCCTTACCCACGCATCGGGCGTTGGTCCACATCGCGAGAGCTACCAACCAAGTCTCCGTCACCGAATGCTGGAACGATTTGTCACCGTCACTTCGTACCTTGCACTCATAAAATACTTTAATACTGTTTGTTTTGTATTTCTATACTGACACTACCCCAAACCTGTGATTCATGTGAATAGTTGTGGTTTGAATGGTAAGGCAGCCTGCGCAATAACAGGCATTAGGCTTTCTATCTTAGTCCTCAAAGTGACAACGCACCTGCGGTTACAATACAATAATACACTTTTGCACACTAAGTAACATAAGGAAAATACTAGAAGACAGTACAATGTGCGGTCTTATCACTAACGTTACCTCTTCCAGATAACCTTGGTATGGTTTTGCATTTTTGTTGTAAATGCATGAGTCGTAGATGATATGGGCGACAGGTACCGCTTACCATCAGTTGGTCTGTCTGCTTATTTGTCAATGCGTAGTTTAAAAATATTGTCAAATCAAATTCGTATAAAATTCAAATTATAAATGAGGTTAGATGTTGACATCCGTAGCTACGAACCACAGTCTTAGGCAGTAGCTCTCCTATCTATAGGTACTAATGATAACTAGAATAATCGGAGTTATGTAATACGAACTAGGCTTAGGACTTAAGTTTAGGTCCTACCAATCATCTTGTAACCTTTCTACTGAAACAAGTTCGTTTTCCTATATACTAGCTTTCAACCAAGTCATCAGTTGTCACTTCAATATTATAAGTTTCTTCGATAGTAAATAGTTAAAATCATTAATAATCAACACACCATATCCTCGAATTAAGCCTCCTCCATTTGCTGATCCTAGCTGGTCTGATTCTAAGCCAGTCTACTTGTCCTATACTCGTATGGCGTAGAATATAACCTGACCTTATGAACGTATAGAAGGGGTTTGTGGCTATACTCTAATCTGCCAGACACCACACCTGCTCATCCTAACGGTAAATCCTATGGCTTCGCGGCTAGCGGTATGCAGCGGCTGCTTTCCAAATTTACTAAAAGCGGTGTTCTACCAAAAAACTTATTTAAAAATTTTGTGTTTTGGGAAAAGCCGATTCGCCACAGCCTCATCCGTCTGTTAGCAGGTCAGCAGGGGGACCGCGAGCAGATGAGATTGGCTTGCGTCTCTGAGATGGTTGTCGGGCCCCGTAACCCCCCAAACCTCGTCTACCGGACACCACACACCCGTGCACAATTACTGACACAGCCTGTTTCTCCTGCAGTATCGCAGCACATGCTTTCCGACGTGGACAAGCTGCCAGCGGTGCAGCTCGGGGACTTCCTGCTGCGTGTCGAGCTGGACGAGCCCACGGAGACCGTGCAGGAGATCGCGCGGAAGGAGCTGAGGGAGACGCCGGACGTCGTCGGGCCCGCCATGGAACAGCTGAAGCGACTCCTCGAAGGTGAGAGACCTGCTTTGAGTAGTTAAGATCTGTACATTTACGTCGTCAACTTGCTACTGTCCACCTTCAAGAAGTACTTAGAGCTTGGCCTTAAAATCGATAGATGAGGCTTGAAGATTTATAGTATTGAAGATACGCTACTAAAAATTTGTTAAGCTTTTCTGGTTGACCTTCAGTTTTGAATCTGCTCTTAACGGCTTTTAAGTAGTCGCCGTACAACATATGTGTGTAGAATAAGGTTTGGTGCTATGTATTTTTTTCTGCTGCGGGATTTAACGCCAGCGTTAAATCCCTCTTTCCAGGTCCAGTTGACCGTCCCTGGGTTTTACAGACTATAATGAATGTATCATCTTTATCCGAGCGGTCAATCCGTCCACTACCATAATGAATGTATTGTGCTATATCATTCTTACTATTTTATTACTGTTACTCGCATCGCATCACAAGACGCATCTTAATTCTTTGTATGGTGATATTTTGTGCTTATTTTTATCAAAATGTGCTAGTTGCATATATTTATACATATATAAATAAAGTCGCTTCCTGCCGTCTGTATCTATGTACTATGATTTTCATGCGGTTTTCAACAATAGGTAAAGTGATTGAAGAGGAAGGTTTTAAAAGCAATAAAAGGGTAGGTACGGGTAAAGTAAGTGTACGCGAACGAAGTCGCGCCGGGTCCACTAGTACCTACTCTTTATTCTTAGCAAAAGAATAAACAAAACGAGTTTGAGTATTTTGAGAGAATGTCGTGAAATGATAAAAATAACATACTAGGCGAGTAGGTACATACGTTCTGCTTAAGATAAGGCAACATTCTGGTAACCAGATGAATAAACTCGTAATTCGCAATATATATAGCCTTGAATTGTCTTAAGTTAGAAAATTACCATCCATGTTTATTCAATTACTCCCAATTTGGGTAACATCAAATTATGATCAATCGTTATTTTTATATTGTATTAACGGGAACTCATCATCATCATCTTCTTAGCGCTTATCCCGGCCTCTGCCAGGGATCCGCTTTCCTACATTGTATTAATAAGAACGGTCACGGTTAATTAGTAATTAGTTCTATTAATTACAAAAAAAAAAGTACATTGAAATTTATAGATAGAAAGTTAATTTTTTTTATGTCATACGGTAGGCAAACAGGCAAGCGGGCCATCTGATGGAAAGTGGTCACCATTGCCTATAGACATTAGCAACTCCAAGAGCATCGCCAATGGGTTGCCCACCTCTATAACACGTTGCTCTGGCAGCAAAAAGGCAAATTCCCCTCCACTGCCAAGGCCACGGTTCCCCAAATCCCACCCCATGGAGCACTGGAGACCTTACTCACCGGCAGAAACACAATATACTATTTAAAAGAGTATTGTTTAGCTGCGGTGTTCTGTAAGGTAGAGGTACTTCCCCAGTCGGGCGGCTCCTATTCGAACGGGATGCCCCGCTATGGCGTACCTCTCTTAAAGTACATGATTTCTTTTTTCTTTGTTTATTTTTTATACTATAATTAAATCAATTATTGAAGTAGCATTTTGTCGTTATGGCCTGCTACTTATTCCTTAAAATTCTTTTTTTTTATCCTACGCAGTGACAAACGAGTAGACAGCCAATCTGATCGTAAGCGGTAACTGTCTTTTCATACCCTTCACGAAAAACTGTATCTTATATCTATCACGAAAATCAAGTGCTAAGGAAAACCTCTCAATTGCTTAATCCGCAACCTAAGTATATGTGAGAGAAGTCACAGTGAGAAAAAAACAGAACAGAAGTGAGAACAGGTTTCCTTTAGAATATTTTTAGGACGGAAGGGACGATATAAACCTTCAATAATTATTATTCTTCGGAATTATCTTTCCCATATATCTATATTTTTATTCAGGATCAAGTAACTGGATAATCGGATCAGTATCCACCTAAAGGAAGATGAATTAAGTCAGTGTACTTAAATAACCTACACAAAAAATAAGAAACAGGTATTATCAGTATAGTATCTATTCAAGGTATAGCAAAAACAAATGTAGGTATTGGCAAAGAGTCGATAGAACACGATACAGATTCGTGCTCCTACGTTTGACGTTCGCAACTTTTTACAACATATTCTCACAGTGGACTGTACAAATGCTTCCTAGTTAAGTGTTTACCATATGATCACTTGTACCTACGTTAAACAATGTTTTGCCTACTTCAAAAAAGTCAATTGGTTGTTATTTATTCTCTAAAATAAGGTATTTCCATCTTTGGCCCACCTCAAATTGACCCTGATGTAAGTATTTAAACGAAACTGAAGGGTCCGAGAGTACATGTTGGTCCTTTTTTTTTTAAGAGCGACTGCCTTCAGATTTCCGTGACCCGGTTACCGGGGGAACCTGACCAGATTTTCTTTTTTATGTAACTTGCCGTAATAATGCACGCCTCGTATTGTCAATAATCTACCTTGTAAGAACTTTAATGCAGAATATTATTGTAAAACTACATAAGCCATAATGAGAGAGAGAGAGAAATAATAAGAGATAGCTTAGGAGATCATGATTTCCAATCTAAAAAACATTCCATGTGTCTTACCAACCTACCGCATACCTTGGTTTACGTGTATATATTTAGTTTGATGCACAATCATTATCATCATCATATCAGCCGGAACACGCTCTCTGCTGGGCATAGACCTCCCCCAGAGATCTCCACAAGGCCAATCCTGGCCAAAGGCAAATCCAAGGCCGGTCCTGCGTCTTCCGGAATGTGTTCGCCACGGAAAATGTCACTCAGCAAAAAAGCTTAATCGCCAAAAGGGATATCTTCCAGGCTACCCCTATTCAGTTGCAATAGAGACCACAAATAATAATGAGCAAACACTTAATGAAGAATTTACGCTCTTTGCAGAGGACAAGGAGCTTCGTGTACCCCTGGATAATGAATGCTGGTTGATCCGTTTCCTTCGACCTTGCAAATATTACCCGGAAAGCGCTCATGCCCTGGTAAGTAAATTTTTTTATATAGGTACCTCAGGTTGCAAACAAGCTTACGGCATGCCTGATGGTAAGCAGTCACCGCAGCCTATGGACGTTTACAATACCAGTGACATCACCCACGCGTCGCCGACCCCAACTAAAAATAAATACCGAAATACTACAAACATACTACTAATACATTATTACATAGCTAACCATAAATTAATAAATCTACTAAATGGACTATAATAACAGCAAAAAAAAGGCTAAGATTATTAGTGGATTGGGCACCATCGAAACAGGTATTTGTAGTAGGCTTTACATCCGGGCACAAATCTAATAATTATATATTTATTTTCATGATGGTTTTCTGTTAGGTTAGTTGCTTATTCTTCTTCTTCTTATCGTGTCAATGATGAAATAGGTTAGTTTATTACTATTTATATTTTTCCAGTCCAAAACTGAGAGACGCGGATGGCACTGTCTGAGTTTCTTATTAATATATAGGTACATTATAATTTCCAAAACTGAGTCGATCGTCAGTCAATTACGGTTTGATAGTCAAGTCGGTTGTAGGTACATCAACATAGGTATGTATTGTATGTGCTAGTGATTCCGATGACTTAACTTTTTAATATTGTACATACACTAAACGTAGGAACATCAGATAAAAAATCAAACAAAAAATACAGTTTCCTTATTTATATATATTTGCCATCTCAAACGAACGCATATATTCGCCGCACAAATAAAAAACTTGCAAATGACCGCTGATTAAATATCTGCGTTCTGCATCATTCCGCGACTTTGGTCAACTATTTACTTAAGATGAGCTTAAAAAAGTAAATAATTATTTGCAACCGCGTACTGGGAAAATCCGTATGAGGTATTTTTACAATGTCAAGTTCAACTTGTAAAATATTGTTTCAACGGTACGTTCTTGAATTGGAACTTACATTTTTGGTAGTTTCAAAACCACATCCGTTTATTTATTTTCTAAAACTTAATAACGTTATTAATGTAACTTAGATATAATACTTACGAGTATTACGTTAGTAATATCTATAAAAACAGTTCCATATGCACCAACCAATAGGCCTAAAAATTTTTTTTCATGTAGTGAAGTTAATAAGTTTTTTATACATGACGTTTCAACTATCAGTAGCTTATTGAAACGACAACGTGAATTGAATGGTTACCAGTTGTCTACTAATTGGATTTGTGAATACATTAAGGGTGCTAATTTTGATACCCTGCTTTTGACATGCAAATGGTATTTATAGACATAATGAACTTAGTTGCGAATACTCATGTTTTTTTTCTTTTTCTCTCCAGATAAGGCGATATTACGCATTTAAGGTGAAGCACCACAAAGCGTACGACGGCCTGGTGCCGAGCAAGGAGCAGAACATTTTCAACCAGAACATCCTGACGGTCCTCCCGACACGCGACCAGCACGGCCGACGAGTGTTGGTCCTGGAACTCGGCAGTGAGTGCATTGTATACTAGTTCTTTAGCTTCGTTAACACAATGACAGGTGCGCACCTCATGGGGTGTCGCATTCGATGAAACCTAAGAAGCCTTCCCGGTTATACGTACTCCCAAGGCAGAGTAAAAATAAACATTGGCGGGTAGAAAAACAGGAAAGCGGGTCACCTGATTAAATATGGTTACCTCTGCCTGTGGACATTAGCAACACGAAAACTGCGGGTATAAATGTGTTGCCCACCTCTAACCTCGAGACACGTTGCTACAGCAGCGAATAGGCGAAAATTTGGCCCCTGCACTGCCGAAGCCACGATTCTCCATGGAGCACTGAAGACCTTACTCACCGGCAGGAACACAATACTCATTAAAACAATATTGTTCGGCTGACATTTTGCTAAACTATAAAAATTCAACATTTTGAAATTTCAACTTTATGAGAATTAAACTTTTTAGTCCGAAAGAGGTATTCTGTAATGTGGCGGTAGGTATATTCCCCAGTCCGGCAGCTCCTATTCGAACGGGATATTCTGCTATGCCGTACGCCTGAAACTAGTTGCTACCACTTTACCACTGGTAGTAAAACAGTAAAAGGTAAAGACAAAAAGATAATGTCCTAAAGATCAAAGAGACATGTTATGCCGACCCCGCTTAGGGGGATGATTATGATGGTGTTAAGGATTTGTCTTCACCGGAGATTATTCATTAGGCTTTGTGAATTTCTTAGAAACTTCACCGAACAGTTTTTAGTATAATAAAGTTTTATTAGTATAAAAAAGCAAGAAGAATAAAATATTACTACACTAATTCATTTACATAGATAAAACTTAACAATTCCAAAGGATCCAATATGCAATTAAGTACTTATGACAAAAATAAACTATAACATTGCATTATCTACTTTATTGTGTAATGTTGGTACCAACTTTAATAGCGATCTTGTTTTATTCAGGGTTAGCAGTCTCGACAGGTTTACAATTTTTTTTTATATTTTTAACTGATTATATTTATAATACAATAACAAGCTCCATCCACATTAGTTTATTTTCGCGATACATAGGTATGTCCATACGGCATACGGCTTTACAAATACGATTAAAAATAAGTACCTTTACGTAACTTCCCAGCTATTGCAGAATCAGAGTCAGCTATTGCAGAGTACATTGAGAGGTAAACAGATGTGACGCGAAAGACTTGCAGATGGACACAAATAAACCTTAACGTTTATTCGATGTCCACGGTACTCCAAAACATAAAATACTAGTACACAAAAATTACGCGGGCTTAAATAAAAAGTTGTTATTTAAGCCCGCGTAATTTTCTCTGACGTCAATTTTATTCGCAAGTGAATTGCTTCAATTAATACAGAGTCACTAATCTACCTACCGATATATGGTTATTCCCAACTTAATGGTTTTGCGGTATTGCTAGTGCTATTTTTGGCAAATAGGTGCTGCGTGACTATTTAAACTTAAGCAATCATCGCTAGTCATCGTAATTACAATTCAAATGAAGGGAAGTGGCTTTTTATTATCCTTCGTTTTAGTATAGTATAATTACATCATTATAATAGTAACAATTTAGATTTTGTACGACCACCATGTCCACCAATATCCTCGCAATATAAATATACACTTAGCACTGATACTTACTTCTTAAACTTTGAGGGCAGTAAGGCAAAGTTTTAAATGAAAGCATGGAAATGTAATGAAACGTAGGTGGAATGAATGGAAACATTTATAAAAACCAAATTAGTTAGGTACTTAAATATATTTAAAAACATGTATATTTATTCAAATATGTACCCGTACTTATTTATTATTATGCCTACATTGTATCCCTATCTGCATTGTGTTATTTTTCTGTTTGTCATAATCACTGTCTAATGACACAAAGTACTTGTTACAAGAATAAAACAGCACGTCACTAAATTGTATACTTGTTACTGTTTCATTACCATGGCAAAAATTATGTGAGTTAACCTCGATGTGACACGCTATCATCACTATGTCGCCACTATTAAGTGAACTACTAGAATTATCTAGGTGATGAATTTAGTACGAAAATAATACACAGAAACATTTATTCAAGGAAGTTTTTCGAAGCAAATGCCCCGGTGTTTGCCCGTTAACGGGGCAGTTAGGAATAATTGTTTCATGTGCTCTTACCAAGCAAAATGAAACTTTATCAGTGTCATTTGCCCGTTAAATGCCAGAGCAGGGACTCGCGGGGCAGATAAAACTATTTTTCCTCTATTTTTCTGCTCTGTTCACGGAACAAACACCAAGGTAGATGGCAGATAGGCATGTGTATATTTGTATTTCATTTGGTATAGGTGAACAAATATGATCTCTTTTTGAGTTGGGCAACACATTGGTGGTGCTCCTGGTGTTACTGATGTTCATAAGCGGTGTAGAACACTTCCCTATTTGTATGCCGTATAACATAAAAATGACATACTAAATTCAGACTTACTTGGAGTAGAAAATGCGCACTGCGACTCCGCATATTCTCCTAATAAAGTGACGACCACGGCTTTCCTAAACACAAGAACTCTTTACCTCTACAGAGAAATGGAAGCACAACAAATGCTCGCTGGACGAGGTGTTCAAAGGCTGCGTGCTGTTCCTGGAGGCTGCCCTGATGGAGCCCGAGACGCAGGTCTGCGGCGCGGTGGTCATCTTCGATATGGACGGCCTCTCCATGCAGCAGGTGTGGCAGTTCACGCCAGCCTTCGCCAAGAGGATAGTCGACTGGTTGCAGGTTGGTTTACAATACTAAATGAATAGCTTTATCCTTTCATCAGTAGATGCAGTATAATCCCGGCTTATGCTAGGTTTTGCTTTCTTACTTTTCCTCCTCGCGTCGTAGGCCGATGGCTCTCGCATCATACTCGGCGATGTTAATCCTTCGCTTTCTGGGTCTCCCGTGAGATTATTTCCTGATACTGGCAGGTTTAGAATAAAAACTTATATTTTAGAAACGATGTGATTGATAGAATCAAGACAAAAAATTCCCAGCAATACAGTTTATGTTTTAAATCCATTAAGTATTACCCCCTGTTCCCATCACATGATCTAAAAATTCGAAACCTTCGCTTCCAGGACAGCATACCGCTCCGCCTCAAGGGCTTGTACATCGTGAATCAGCCGTACATCTTCAACATGGTGTTCCAACTGTTCAAACCGTTCTTTAACGAGAAACTGCGCACACGCATCATCTTCATGGGTAACGACAGGGAGATGCTATATAAGTACATCAGCCCTAAATGTCTGCCAGAACAGTACGGGGGCACCTTGGCGTTGCCGACAGTCACCGGACCGCAGTGGTTGGAGCTGCTGCTTATGTGTGATAAAGAGTTTGCCGGTGAGAAACCTTGTTTGAAAACGTCCTTTATTCCTAATAGTCCTACTCAGTGATAAACGAGCAGACATCCCATAGACAGCAGTTACCGTCGCCCATCTATTTGATACAACAGTCCACAGCAGCAGTTGGGGCGTCCCTCTCCCACGAAAGATGAGGTTATTGCTATAATCTCCGCGGTTAGAGACCGAAGTGTTATAAATATAACAATGGAAAAAGTTGCTTCCCAATTTTCAACCTAAGGAGACTCTAGATCTTTAGTCTCGATAATATTAGCCGTTATTATGACACCCAAGAGTGTTAGGAATTGGTGCTATTCTACTCTGCCGGACACCACACGGGCAGTCAATTAGATTTTTAACTATTAATTTAACTAATAAATTGTTTATTTTGTTGCAGCTATCAACACATTCGGTATCCGAAAGTGAATATGCTATGAACTACGCGAGCCAATCCCTATGCAAGCCGTTATTTGTGATATTGTAATTGTAAGTTATTAAATAAAAAAATCAAAGCTCAAAAAGAAGATGAATTTGATGTATGTACAAAAACGATTTTATACCATGTTTATTATTGTTTATATTATATTATTTTAAAGGAATTGAATCCTACTAGTAATTAATTTAAGTTCAAATATATTTTAAATTTTTAAGAAGTCAATACAGAGTTAATTAACATATATAAATCCCATGAATATCTGTGATTGTACAATGTTATTGTGAAATAATCGAATGCATTCCACTCATAGAGTTTAGCTCATGTCGTGCCAATAAGACTGTCTTATTTACACTATATCTTATTGGTACTAATATCTAGGATATTGGTTGATATTTTATTTGAAAACGTATGGCACATTAATACCTAACTTTTCTTGTAATTCTGAATAAAAAAGTTCTGCTGTTCTCACAATGTGATGGTAGGCTTTCCGATTGCCAATTGTTATTTATTAGTACCGCGCCATAATTTCAAAACTACAAAATTTACATCTATTAAAATTTTATGTAGGTTACAATACTTATTTGAATCTCCAAAGATCCATGTAACTATAGATCTAAATGCGTAATTCAATATGATTTGTTTTACACTACTATTCCTCACACAATGATCAGAAAAAGGAAGGCAGCGCATTTTTATACCTTTATTTTTTAAGTTAGTTTTTGTGAACCTTTTAAAATATATCCTTACCTAGAAAAGCACAACGTGATCCATAGACTCGGAAAACAGAGTACCTAGAGCGTAGGTTCACCGGTGGAGCTTCTAGTTTCTATTATACACTGCATATCTAAGTGCCATAGAAATTAAAATTTGCTATCTAAGGGCGGCTTGCACCAAATTCTTAAACGCATTTAAGCTGATACCTAAACAGACAACTTCATACAAAACAACATTAAACGTCGTTATTAATAGTGTTTTAGAAGTTGGTGCAAGCGAGGCCAAGTATCTCAATGTTAAGTATCTCAATCTTGCTTGTAGTGTTTGACTCTCTAACACCCTATTTTAGATCTTGCATATCAAACATACAATAGGCTGTGATACCGAAAACATATAAACCATAGTGGAATTCCTCACTATAAACTACTTTTGAATTTTAATAAGTAATACCTAGGAATTCGTACAAATGTGTCCCTAGCACGCATCACAAAACAAATAAATAGTTGTTAAATAAATCGTACTTGTTATATACTCCTAGTTATAAATTACTTAGAACACTGTTAGATAATATATTTTTTCAAATAAAACAATTTGTAATGTATGTCCTTGTTTTATTAAGTAAATATTTATTTTTCATTCACTTATTTGTACTTTGACCCTAAAATGTCATGATCATTATCACAATGCTTATATTCATATTTATCAATTGAAACTAAATAATTAATTATAGGTACGATGTCAAGAACTCGTTTTCTTATTGACGTATCCATAGGAGTTAGCCCCTGAAAAGGAAAGACATAGTAAATAATTAAGTACATGAATAAAAGAATCATCTATATTTTCATGGAAGTCGACAGTAATAATTTGGTTCCAGTTTGGGCGCCAAATTAGAAAATATTTTAAAACTAGCGACTTGGTTCTCGTGGACAACTGAACATGAACATAGTACCTATTCTTTCAAAAACCACGCAATATGACCTGCCCGCTTATGGTCCAAACCCCAAACGCATTTGCGCGACACGGGGCGGTGCAATGTCATTTGTATGGATTTGACGAGTCGCGTCGCACCGCGCCGCTTAAGTGCCAGCTCCATACAAACTCATATTTAAACCCACATACTATTGTCTAACTCAGTTGGCAACTGAATTTGACATTAGATAATTCTACACTACGACATCTACGTTGGCCACTAGCTATAGCGTCTACAAAATTAGATTAGTTAAGATTATTATACAACACAATAAGAATTAACACAATGTTATCTTTGAAAAACTTATTAATCACATTGTAAAGAGTGCAAAGTTCTTCAGCTGATTACCTACTTCTAATCGTTTACACGCCCTTACGCTGCTTGGCGCGGCGCGGCAGGGTTGGTTTATGTCACGCACGCTCCAGGGCAGAACCACGTATTTTTAACCCCGACGAAAAACCAGGGATGTTTAGCATGTGTGCTGGGTATTTGTGGCGTGTATGTGTGGTGTGTCTGGCTGTGGCATTGTAGCTCCCGAAAGAATTGACCGATTTGGATGCGGTTTAGTCAATTTCAAAGCCAGTTTAATCGAGATGGTTCTTAGCTTTGTTTCATTAATATCGGTTTAGTAATTTAGAAAATATTTGAGTGTATGTAAATTTAGTCGGGGGTTATCCAACTTTTTCTGTAGGTTAGGTTATCAGTGTAGTCGCAATAACGTATGCTTTTATGTTTTGTGTTACCGGAAAATCATTGAATTGAATGGATCCGTCAACTACAAGTCCAATAGCATGGAAGTACTCTCATTGCACCCTGACAATACTCACTCTCGAAATCGTCTTGATAGTGGCAGAGCATCTTTGATAGGACTTCGCCGGGTATCTCCGGGTCGGGGAGGGTACCTCCGTGGCGTTGTCTCAGTGCCGACGCGTCGATATGCTCGAGCAGGGAAGCCCTATTCGAGCCGTGGAAGAATATGCGCGAGCGCAACTTCTCACGCAGGAACGGCTTGAAGAGTGCGAACAGCATATTGAAGATGTACGGCTGGTTGATTATGTGTACGGCCTTCAGGCGGGCGGGCACGCAGTCCTGCAATTAATCGCATGGGGTTAGTGGTGTACCGATTGGGGTTATAGGTGTTTGATATACTCGTACTAACATAATCCTAAGTAATATTTCACATGTCAGTCTGTCAGTCTGGTTTTCGTTATGATACGGAAAAAGCTGTTTTTTTGGTATTCAAATGTGTGTAACAAAGGTACAAATGAACAGTACAATCAACAGTACAGCCCACCTAAGTAAGTGGTAATTATCGCCCATAACATCTATATATAATTCATGCGTTGTTTTCTGCAATCTACGTGGTTTTTTTAAAACACTTGCTCGTAAATTGAGCATTATAACATCGTTTTTTGACTCATAATGTAGACTATATGATAACATCGGTCCTTTTTTTAAGGATGATGCGCGTGCTCTATAGCAAAAAAAAATTACTCATGCAGTAATTTTTTTGGCTTGGGCCAAGTCATTTTTAACTCCCGGCGAAAAAATAGTGGTTTGACATGTGTATTATGCGGTTTTTTTTATTTGAGAGCCAGTTTATTCCAGATGGCTTAGCTTTATTGCATTATAATCGGTTCAGAAATTTTGAAAATATTTGAGCACCTATTTATATGTAAACTTGGCCGAGGTTGTTCGACTTTTTCTGTTGATTACGCTAAGTATACGTATAAAACAATTTATGAATAGATACACGCTAATGTTAATTAAATATGCAAGTATCTATTTCATATTTTTCGTCAGTTTTTTATCATAATTTAGCACATGTTTATACGTAATTCAACCGGTTTTACGCTCTACGACGAATTAGGAGGTCATTGGAATAACATATTTGTTCAATAATTATATTTAGTAGATATACATTGGTACACATTCTATTCTATATAAAGAAATTCATACTGGGACGTTGGTAGCCGAGTGGATTAGGTATCCAACTGGTAAGCGGGAGGTAACGGTCAAATCACACTGCGGCCATGTACCAATGCCGTCTGAGTTATGTACATTAGGTGACCACTAACCGATCCTCTTACGGTGAAGTTAAACATCGTGATTAACCTGCACTGCGACTGATTGTGTAACCACGGATACCGCGAGAGAACAACCGGGATATTAACGCCAAGATGTTTTTTTTATTTTTACACATATTTTTCTTTTATATAGTACCTTACACTAAAATTTTAGGATATTATCAGAAGTGGATAGGCTTTAACTCATTAATTGACGAAGCTAAAACTGTTTATTAACTGTTAACTTCGAAAAATCCTTTAAATTGAACGTTCTGCTTGCTGTCAGCGGTCACGTAATTAGACCTGCCTAGAGCGCTAGACTTAATTCAGGGCAAAAGTATGTAAATTTAGGTTCTGGACAACAGTGTTCAAAGCGATTGTTGCCACTAGAATTTACGATTTATATTTAATTAACGATCTAATTTCATAAATAAACCTTATTGTGCGTTATCGAAAGAGCGAAGTAATCTTTGAAGAAATCCAACAATTTGTTATATAAAACTCTCGAAAAAGTACATAAATTTTGAACAAAATTTAAGTACCGTATAATAGACGGACGAAGCCAGAATGCCAAACGCAACAATTGCCCAATCAATGATGGCACGTTCATTGCATTTGTGACCCTGATACAACACATTACGGCCATTCATAGCTATAAAGCGTGCAATGGTATTGGTAATGTACCTTTCCAGATAGAAATCTTTACGTAACTTCTACAACATACAGCCCAATATATTTTTAAATGTGGATAAGCTTATTTCAAAAAACCGGCAAAGACGTGTCGGGGTTCCGTAGTTGCCTGTCAATAAAGAGGGTTTTTTGATACTAGAAATACTGATAAATGCATTATAATGTTAAAAATGCACCTATCTTCTTTACAACTTGTATGAAATATTTGCTAATCCAACTGTACATTATAAGTTGATTGACTATTTATTTGTGATGTAACTACAAATTAACGGGTTTCAGATTTTTTCCTCTACTTGTGCTACATGGCGTCTTGCCTAATTTCATGATTCTACCCAGCAATTCTCGAAATCCGTCTCCACGCGTTCCTGAGTAAACGGGGCCTTGACCACGGAACACAGAAAGAAAGTAGTGTCTTGACAGACAGACGGACAACAAAGCCTATCAGGGTTCTGTTTTTTCTTTTGATTTATGGAACCCCAAAAACGAAAAGGATAGTAATGGAAACCACGTTTGTAATAACATACACATAATATTACAATAAGTAATTTTGTAGTTTAATCACCTACATTAAACTACCGCAAATAATCATTTAGTACCGCAATAAATTCATCTCGCTTACGAGTTTACATTCTAGACGTTTCAAATTCATTATTCATATAACTACCGCATTAATTAACAAAAAGCGAGAGACGACTCACTACAATCTTTGCAACAATTTAGCCGTGAAAATATAGCATACAAACTTAAATCGAACAGACCATTCATCAATGATTCAGTCAGGAGTAGTCGGTCGGAGTCATCTGAGCACAGAGCCAGTTTATCCCGCGGGCTCAGCTCAGCCTGTTTAGAGTGCGTATTGGTGTTGAGATGATTATGATAATAATAGCTTGTCCAATGATCAAGCGAAACCCGGAATTTGAGAGTTGGGAAACGCATTGGTGATACTCTTGGAGTTGCAAATGTGTATGTGACAACTTTCCATCAGGAGGCAATGTCCTGATTAACAAAAAAACCTGTATTTACACATGTACTTGCTAAGCTTAATGGATATGGAAGGCTATATACTGACCTGCACCCACTCCACGACCGCCTTAGCGAAGAAAGGCGTGAAGTGCATCACCTGCGAGAACGAAAGCCCGTCCATATCGATGATGGTGATCACACCGCAGACCTGCGTCCGTGGCTCCACCATTGCGGACTCCAAACCGATCTGGACCGCGCGGAACATGTCCGCCAGGGATGTCTCGCGAGGATTCCAGCGGGCTGGGATGACAATATAAATATAAGTAGATGTTTCTTGATTCTGCAATTACTCCACTTGGTTCCCTTGGTACCACCACAACTCCCCAACCTACGAATATGTTGTTTATTGTCAAAATATGAAAATAGCCGTAATAGTAGGTACAGCAGTAGGCCTGCCAAGCGTGAAGAATAAGACAATAACCTCACCTCTCGTGGGAGAGGCCCTGAGTCCTGCAGTGGACTGTTATGGGCTGTGTTGATGATAATGATGAGTAGGTACAGACCTTTTAAACAAAGTAGTCACATACCTACGTAAATTGAAGAGTAAAAAAGTTATAACATATCAGGGCTCACATCCAGACTCGACGAGAAGTATCCTGCGGCCATGTTGGTCGCGCGGCGCCATGATGCCCACCACTGAGCGGTCGAAGGTGGCCTTCACAGATGACGGTGTCAGCTCACGGCAGTACTGCGGGTGCGTCTGACGGAACTTATAGTACGCCTTCAACTGGAAGACAAAGGCTATGTTACAATAGATAATAATAATCTTGGCGACAATATCCCGATTGTGCTCTCGGGCGCGAGGACCCGGGGTCAGCCTTGATCATGATCTAGGATTTGATAAATTTGGTTATTATATTATTGTATGAGTAGTGGTCGTATGGTATCCAGCAGATCTAATTCCCTATAGTTTTAATACCGTTTACACAGAGATTAATAAAGTTTGTCGTATTTCAATATAAATACCCATTTTTGAGTTTGAGTAGAATATTGGTCTCGTCAATAATTAGAAATTAATTATGCAATTTGAACATACGAGTCGAATGACACAATATCTTGGGGGGACTAGAGTTTAGGTACATCTCCAGATAGGACAGACAGCTTGTGACTCCAGAATAAGCCGTATTAAATCAATACTGTTGTTGAGTACCAATGAGTTATTAATAATTTACAAAAACATCATATCATCTATCTAAATTAACGTTCAATATATTTTGGCTTGCCAGTTCAGTGACCAACTTGTTTAGTATTATCTAAGCTCTCGACAGTCAACAAAATCCACGGGCTATCGAAACAAGCATAATTTATGTATTTCCAATTATGTAAGCCCCATTTGAAAGAGAAACTTTGACGTTTCCCCTCCCCATTAAGCCAGGTTGGCCGAATGATCCAAATTTTAATTTTTGTTGGTTGCGCGGCACTGGTCTTGTGGCTGCGTGCTTGCGACACCGATAACCGCAAGGTTAAGTGTCGTTCGCAGAGTTAGCTAACTGGATGGGTGACCGTTTCGGACTTTGAGGCTAGACGAACTTGATCATAACGCACCGAGCTCACCACTCGTTAGATGTGTCTTCTAATACTGTTAGCGAACCGAGACTCGCTGAACAGTCTCGGGAGCCGATTGGCATCCAATGATGTATGTTGTAGTATTATTATTAATTAAGTATGATTTTACGCATACGGAAAATACCTAAATAGAAGCCCAAGTAAATCGATACTTATTTCCTTGACTAGATCGGTATTTCCTGTAATATCTTCTTTGTTGTACAGCACGATATTTTAGGTGTAGATATCTTTGCCATCCTTGTTATTTACGTAGTTCCTATCTTGCATCTAGGTTACATTTCCCGTATTTAAGATATTTAACAAAAAAGATTTTTCTCAATACAAGAACAGCATTAAACAAGTTTTTATGTCACAATTTAAAGTTTTATTGAAACGATATAAGTAATATTCAAGTTGTACAAAGCTTTGTTCATTCCAGTGCAATCGCTTTTAATGAGGTTATCTCTGCAGGCATATATCTCTCCGAAATAGAACAAAGTATCTTTCTATGCATCGCTATTGACAAGAAACCGAAGTAAATTACACTCAATGGCCAAGCCTAATTGCGACTGCGACCCAGGACACACATCACTTAAGCACAATTACGATCTGTCTGGCGCTCTCTTTCTCCGACAGTTTGCTTGCAGCAAGACAACATAGGTACTCTTAATGTAGGTATTTTGTCTTATCTTTACTGAAATGACTTAGTCCAGATAATGTGAATACTAACCGATCTACTTTTGCTTACAATTTCATCTACAAAATATTTCTTGATTCTAATTGCATACAATTATTCTGAATCGTGTTATAATATAATATAGGAGCGTCGGTGGCCGAGCGGTTAGGGTATCCGACTCGTAAGCGAAAGGTACCGGGTTCGAATCCCGCTGTGGCCATGTACCAATGACTCTTTTCTGAGTTATGTACATTAGTTGATTACTAACCGATGCTCTTACGGTGACGGAAAACATCGTGATGAAATCTGGACACTCAGGCGACTGAATGTGCTACCAGGGTCCAATCTGTCACGGAGGTCACGTGGCAGGCTCCACTGTAATTACCTGTTATGCCAAATCATGAATCATGGTCAAGGCGGACCCCGAGCGTCGCGTGCGAGAGCACAACCAAGACATTAACGCCGAGATGACCATAATGACACATACACTGTAGTTCTTGGATACCTATCTACTTTTGTTTACAATTTCATCTACAAAAGATTTCTTGAATCTAGTTGCATACAGGTTTAAATCGTTATATCAGGAATAGACTGGGGCTCTCACAACTGAAATCATTGCATACGTTATACTTTAGACCTCAAACATTTAATACAAGCGTCTTCGTGATGCATTTAAGACGGATAATTTAGTGGAAGTGTAATTGCACAACGCATAAATGCCTACTCGTATGCGGTTATCTGGGCGCAGTTAAGTGACCGCGCAACAGCAGTTCTGCATTTTTGTGTGTGTATACGTGTGTTCCTACCCACTGTGGTATTAGCTAGCTATATAATAAAGAAAATATGTGTTTATAGCATATCTGGCACTTACTCTTTTGAATGCGCTCTCAGCGTAGTATTTACAAGGTCTGAGGAATTTGAGCAAGAAGTCGTCTCGGTCCATAGGTATCACCAGACCAGGTTCTCCTGGAAATTAAGAATATAAGTAAGTACATAATATTACCATATTTTATTATATATTTAGGTACCTACTAATTAATAGTTTATTGTCAACAGAAAATAAAATCATGTTTATGTATTTGATTAATCACATGTTTGATAAAATACCTAGTTGCAGAGTTTTCTCTAGTAGACGATGTGGCACTTTGCTTTTTCCATGTCTAAAGAACAATTAGCATAGAAAATCCTTTCATGTAGGTTTTTGTTTATAAGTGGGTAAGTTTGTTCATTTGTACCTGTACGAATATGTACCTATTTTTTTTGAACAATTAAAATATACTAAAACATTCAATCCCTGCAAAAAGTTAATTGCGAGACATGATATTTTCAAAGTCTATTTCCGCGCGTGGAAATGCAGGATAACTAGCTAATATTTGGTATAAGGATAACCACATATTTAATCACAAGTAAAACTATAGGTACTGACTTCAATTTTACTACGCTACCTATATCTACATGCTTCCTATTAATGAAAATACGCCGCCGCCGCGGTAATAAAGCTGCAAAATAGGTAGACAATTTTTTCTACTCACTCACGTGGTCTAGCATTATTTTAAGTGTGCATTTCCTTTGTCTGTACTAGTCATGAACTATAATTCAATAACGTCAGTAGTGAGGTTATCACTTTATAGCCGACGTCCGTGATTAAGTTCGTGAAAATGTCCGTTCCCACCCTACAAGTTTTCTCTAAATTCCTTTATCAAACTCGTTTTAGCTTTAAAGTATGTAAGTGTTTTGAAAGTTCGTTAACCATACAACAATAGTACCTACGCATAAAACATTGGTTGATATTGGTTTAGTAGGTAGTATTAATGACAGGATTTTGGAATCCACATAAAACTAGTAGTTCAGTTTAAGACACCTACGTACGTATGTTTAATAATTCAGTTTAAAAATCTAGATTAGATCGGAATTAGTAGTAGTTTCCCGTAAGTTCCTAATCAATAATTAGACACAAGATGAATAAACCTAAAATCCACAAAGAGAAAAATGTAAAGCTATACAGATTACATATCAACGCTATGTCGGGACCTATGGTTCACACCATAGGTACCGACATGATGTAGTTTATTAATTGTAGCGTTTGATTAAGCGGGCTATAATTTGACGACAGCCTTTCCTTTTTTATATATTTGATCATATGAAATTATAATTTCTTTCGTTTGCGCGTCGTAATATAGAGTAGGAAAGTAGTCTTGTAGGTACCGTGATTATACCTACAATTCCTTATCATAGGATTCACCTGTATCGAAGCGGATATAGACAGGTAATAAATGATAAAACTGAAACAATATAATTGCATGTATTTTACCTTGTAAAAGCTGACGTAGCTCTCGTAAGCCTTTTTCTATATTTTCTGGTGTCTCTCTGAGCTCGACCTCCGCCTTCTGCTTAATAGTTTCATCCGTAATCGGCTCTTTTTCTAGTTTGATTTCCTGGTCACCCCAAACCACGTAAGGCGTGCCGTTCTCTTCAAACTGGATCTCCATATTGCGAAGCTTATTTACACTAAAAACTTTATTAAAAATATATAAACTGCAGCGACAGTGACAACTCCAACTCACAACACTCTTGGCTCTTGAGCTGATTACGCCAACTATGTCGTCAGAGCAAACCCTTCACTTCCATTTTAAGTTCCACGCAACTGACACAGTTTATGCTCTCCGCAATTTGGGATTGTGAATTATTATAATGATGTGAAAAATGCTTGTGTGCAAAATTAAAGGTAAACACTGCTCCTCTATACCTATTTATTGTCAAAACACTACTAATATAATCACGAGTTTCCTTGTTTTTGTGTTGAAGTTTTGTTGTTATTGCGGAGTTTTGGACGCGCGTGGCGAGCTCGAGGCGGGTGGACGCGGCGAGCGGATCGCCTGCCAGTGGTCGCGAGTCGGACTGGCCTGCGCGCGCGCACGATCCTCTTAACGGTATCCCACCACAGTTAGGTACTCATGCTACGTGGGTCGCTAGCTCTACTAGATGACCCTTCACTCGCGATCAAACATCTGGGCTAACAACATCAACTAGTACACAAGCAATGTTCAGTTCTTGGTTAGTTGAGCTTCTAGCTGGACCATTATTAGTATATTTAAGTACTCACTTTTTGTTTATTTGTACTATGGGACCTTGTATCCAATGATGTAGGCACTTCCTAAATATCACTTTACTAGTAGACTCACTTTGTATAATTATAAGTATTGTTTCGTTTCGTACTTATAACAAAACGATAATAATAAAAACGTATTAACTGTCTGGCTACTGCTAACAAGCAACAAGTTAATCATCTATAATTGTTAATCGTGTGTATATTATCTTATCACAATGACACTTAGTTAATCACTTTGTTCATTCATTCCCATATGAATAATGTATATACATTTGTTCCTTTATTAATTTACATACACTTCAAACGCATTAAAACTCTGTGAAATATTTAGAACTATCATTACTTTTTACAGTAAATAACGGTAAATTATTAGTAGGTACTGCGCATCTAAGCAGAGAGAAGATAATCACTAAATCTAAGAACAATATTTAAAAACATTGTAAAAATACAACAAAAAACAGGAAAATTACGGAAAAATATTTGTTATTAATCAACTGTCCACGGTTTAAGTCAAAGAAATGATACATAGAGGCATTGCTCTATGTCCAATATCTACAAGTCTATTCTATATAAGTAGTACCACAAACTTATCTGACACGGTGGTCAAAGCTGGAACTAAGTGTCGCTGTTTTGAAATGTCGTCAATTCTAACAACAGCGAGGCTGTCACCGGGTCAGTTAAGTTTGTTGCACTTTAGACGGCTCGCTTTAAACCAAAGACATTTTAGATGTTGTGGTTATTTAGAGGTTAAAGCGTCATTCAGATAGCCGCGGTTTATGACAGCGGTCTACGATTGTGGTCAGCCTTCGGACACGATCTGTTCACTCTGCCGCGGTCGCGGTCACATTGAGTGGCGCTGTTGTCTCTAGGTTAGCTATATTCTTTTAAAAGGCAATGTAACCTGCTTATAACACAGATCTTTAACCTATAAGTAGTTATCGATATCGAGATAGTTGTCACGGTTGCTCCTAACATAAAATGAACTTTATGTCGGGGACGGAAGGAAATAATGGCAGCTGTCAGATGTCAAACAAAGTGAACTCTAGTCCCGAAAGAGAAATGATAGTACTTGCCAAGATCTCTATTTCGGGTGACAGCTGTCAAACTTAAACCCATAATAATTCGCAAATTATAGGACGTCGAACACTAGTTCCTTAAGAGAAAAGATAATCGTCGATAATATCTTCATCATTTTGGGTGACAGCTATCAAACTTAAAACCGTAATCATTCGCAAATTATAGGACGTCGAACACTAGTTCCTAAAGGTAAAAGATAATGGTCGATAATATATCTACATTTAGGGTGACAGCTGTCAAACATGTTATAACCATTATAACTTGAAATAGTTCTTGAATTAAATAAAATTTTCAAAAAATAGCAAGTCAGGAGTAACCTATGTTTCATACATGTGGAAGAGACAAAGAGGTGTGTTAGGATCGTCGCATGTCTATGTATGTATTTTAATACTACATTTAGATAGATATATAGATACACTTTAATACTACACTTTAATAAATACCTAATAAGTTATCGATATCGTTCGCTGATAAGTTTTTGGCCACATCACATAAAATTGTTCGCTATCATGTTTAGCTACATTGCTCTATGTCCAAAATCTTTGAGCTACAAGGATTTTTTATCTGTTTACGTTTAGGTAGGTCTCGTTACGTCGATATAGTCTCATTGGTTTCCACAGGCAAGAGAGGTGACTCATTCTTAGTCCTTGAGCGGCCACGATCAATGGTCGCGGGCGATCGCTTGCTGACCGCTGTCATGATTGCGCCTGTCTGAACATTTCCATAGACTCCCATACAACACATCTGCCCACGTGGCTGACCGCTGTCATAGACCGCGTCTATTTGAACGACCCTTAATATTGGGTTATAGATGCTTACGTGGATGTCCTTCCTCAGCGCCCAGCCAGGTGTCCCCGCCATAGAGCACCACAGACTCGATGGTTCCTCTCGAGTTCTGGTCCTCACACTGATTTTTTGGATGAAAAACACATTTCTCCATCCTTCGCCGTATGGTCCATTCACAACCAATGATACCACAATCCATTTTAAGCCTCCACCTGATGTCAACTGTGGTCAGGAAGCGGTTTTTTCAAGATATCCAAGATAACGAATCGGTAATCGCTTACGAAGGAAGACCTCATTCTTCCACTACGTCGTGTATACGGTTCAGTCCTACGATATATCTTAAGTACAAATATTAGGGCGCTATAGGTACCTCCATCGCTTGCAGGCACCAGAAGTAGAGTTCGTCCCTGATCGACTAATAAAGTCGCCTGACCAGCAGCAACTTAAGCAGCAGTAAGTGGCATATTGAATACGATTCTCCTTTCTTATCTGTTTTAAATGTACCTTACTCAAATAATTCAAAGTTACATTAATCTATAATTAATTGGAAAAATGTCTAAAATTAATTTAGGAACATATGATTCTGAAATAAAGAAATAAATGAACACTAACAAATAATGTTCATAGACCAGTGATTAAAAATTGAATTTTTACTTACCTACTTCTCGGATTAACGCTGAAGACAGCGCAGGACTTTCACTGTCATATCACAATTTAAAATCATAAATTATGCCCTAAATTAAACAAAACAGGTCATTTGGAACCTATTCGCACCAAATCAAAACATATGTTTTTGAATCGGTGAGTGTAATGCAATACAACGTTCCAAAAATATTGCTCGTGTAAATGTTGCAGGTGTTTGGTACATCTGCACACTACTGCTAAAATATTTTTGTTCGATTATATATTTTATTCATTATCATCATCCATCAGGAGGTTTGTACTCTTTCTACCTTAGTTTTATAGTGGTAGGTTGTGTAGAGTAGGCAAATGCGGCCTACTTGCTTAATCGCCTCTTAATGTGTGACACAACGTTATTAAAAAAAGAAAAATTATGAAAAGCGGAAGTTAGGAATTCAAACGTAGAATTTCCGATAGAGCCTACTTTCTTTGAAAGGTGTCGCGGGCATTTTCTTGGATCGTGTCTTCTCCACAAGGACAAGTTAATTTTATCTTAATAAAAAGTGTATCTCTTTGATAAACCGTTATTTTGCTTCACTACGCCCCTATAGTATCTACCTGTACAAAACACTTTTCAGAACCTATAGTAGAGCAAGCAAGTAAAAGAATGTGATGCGAGAGCCAACGGTTTACGACGCGAGGATGCCGAAGACTGGGCGAAGTGGAGTAGAATAAGTAGGAAATCGGAAAGGCAGAAACCGGATAAACGGAGGCTAAGATGATGATGACAATGATCTGCGAAACAAGGCGTGATGGTACCAAATTGTATTGTAAGTATTTAAGGTAAAAATAATTTATATTCTCAATATTCTTAATTAATATAATATTAGTTAAGGGTTGTCTCATGGCTTTACCATTGCAGAAATAAACTATAAAACGTGTACTGCTGTTGCGCGCGAGAGCCCGGCTTGACGCCTGAAGAGTTATAAAAGACTTCTCAATTCAGAAATCGGCTGAATGTAAGTACATACTTATTTTAGGTAAACGTATTTATTACTTAGTTATCACCATTTTCCTGAAAGTTTTAGGATCCTAATACGACCAAGGATGACCAAGTCAAAATTATTTTGTAAGTAAGTACCATTTTGATATTTCGTACATTTTTAGTTAGAAAGATATCATGACGTTATTTTCTAAAGTCTAACTGATCAACTACACTAGTTCTGACGTCAACAGAGCCTGCCCCTTAACCTCTTTCCTCATACGGGCACACTGTCACCGGGCACAAGTTGTATCTTGTATGGAGTATTGCTGCTACTTTTGGGATGTATCAGCAAAGTATCAACTAGCTGCTTTGAGCTTTCGATTCGGTGGAAAAGCGTGCTAAGAATGTTATTCGGGATTAAAAGCTGATAGTCGTTAAGCTGCAGAGCCTTACTCATAGGCATAGGGTTGCAAGCTTGTTGGTCTTCTACTCTACGCTTATCAAGAAACTTCCTGCCGCTTGAACATTGACTGCAGCAGCAGACTGCAGCAGCAGACTGCAGCAGCAGACTGCAGCTTGCAGACTGCAGCAGCAGACTGCAGCAGCAGACTGCAGCTTGCAGACTCCAAAGAGAGACCTTTCTCATATACCGGCAACACATTTGCGACACCACTAGGGTCCTATTCTTGCGCAGCGACATTTTGAATTTGAAATTTTCTCTAGCCACACATTTCCATTAAAAATTCACTGAACTCCAAAAAACATATTCTTATCGCACGTCGCAAATCTTTCTCGTCGAAGATCATTTTCAATGGCATTTTTAATAAGAGATATTTAGCTAAAGGAAACGTCGAAATGGATATGTCACAGCGCGATAATAGGATCCCTGGTGTTGCGAACTACTGCGGGTGGCGGTAATCACTTACCATCAGCTGACCTGCTTGCTCATTTCATCATCACATCCCACTGCAGTCCATTGCTTGCAGGACTTAGGGCCTCTCCCACGAAAGGGGAGGTAATTGAGGTAATTTCCACGCTTGGCAGGCGGGTTGGAGATCGCAGTGTTATAAATATAACAATGGAAAATGCTGCTGCCCTTTTTCCAGCTTACCGAGACTTTAGAAGTTTAGCCTTTGTACGACATCCACGAGTGTAAACGGTTTGTCCTATTCTACTCTGCCGGACACCACACGGGATGCTCGTTTGCTTCCCTCTAAACGTTAAAAAATCTACGTGCTGCTTTTCGGGGAGTGGGCGAAGGAATTGTCCACCCACAGGGCACATGAGGTGGGTAGATGTTCCACCCTTGCGTAGTAGAGTTACCAGCTATCCGCACGAATAGCTTTGGCTCGACCTTTCTATTGCGAATGGCTAAGGAATGGAATGCCTTATGCTGAGCTAGTGTGTTCTCCGAACAGTACAACCTGGACTCCTTCAAGGCCAGAATAAATATGCTGTTTCGAAACAGGCACTGTGATTAAAATTACTACTTAAACCTAAGTATAATCTTTTATTATGGAGAATAAATATTTTTGAAATTCATATAAGTACCTATAAATCCAAATGAAACCACAAATGTAATAGATATCAAACAGGTATATTAGATGATCAAAAACTTTCTATAAAATAAAATTTATAAATATGCGTATAAAAATATCCACTTTGAGCAAATCAGGTATTCGTCATAATTATATTTATTTAAAAACAAAAGTACTTAATACACTTACACGATCCAATATTAAAGCTACTTATATTAATAATTTGGAATGCTTCATAATATACTGCCTAGAAAAATTGTCTAGAAAAGGCACTTTGACAAACATTTGGAAATGATTTATTGGAACATTTACCTAAAATTATGAATTGATCGGGCGTAGCATACAATCTTTCCATATTTTATAAAAGTACATAAAATTTAGATAGAGGCATATAACTCTCGATAATTTACCTACATAAACATATTTCTAAAACTACATCTAATTTTGGTGTGTATGGTACAATTGGCACTATCATATTAGTTCACAGCCACAGTACCTACCTACCTATTATGTGAACTTACTTCATCACACATGCATTGCATATACAAAAATTAAACTAAATTTAATTATAAATATAAAATACGCTTACATATTTTGCACCAGTTACAAAATACATGTCATGATAAACGCTCACATGTTCATTACATATATTCGATCGTAAACCAATTTTATATCTTAAAACTTAAAATGAAGTTATTAGGATACATCATCGTTCAACTAAAAGTTCATTTAACTTTAACGGAAAAAGTAAATGAACTCAATTCCGAATTATTCCGGACTCGTCACTGAATCCAACAAGAACCACTTACAAAATTGCAACACTCCCAGACAGTTTTTACATGTTTTTTAATTCCGTATTGTGTAGAAACCCATCTCGCTGTATTACATAGCTGCAGAACAATACCTAGGTAGCTATCACAAAATGCATATATCTCGTAATTTATTTTATATTTTTTGTTTTGTTTGTTTCAAATAATTTTGCGTATATCTTAAATCACATTTGTAAAACCCACTAGCAAATACAAAATACCATACAGCTACATCTAATGTCTGATACAAACTTTTTAACACAGTTAGAAACCCTGCTAACAAAAGTCTACCATTCTACGTAACCCTGTCTATGGCAATCACTAAGATCATTATAACCTACGTACTAACTATAAGAGTCGAGAACCCAGTTCAATAGAACCGTTAGGAGAACAAACACCCTTCAGCAGACCAGTGGTCTGACCTAGAATATATGAGGTGATATGGTCTGTCAAGATTGTCAAAATTGAGCTAGGTACTAATGCTGTTACTTGCTGTTGCCAGTGTAAGAAATTATGGCGGCACCTGTCAGGCTTTACTTTAGGAGGTACGTTCTTCACCCTTAAACCTCACGATCCATCGAAAACGGTTCTCGACAATTGCTTAAGCTAACACCGGGCGACTATGCTTTCTTGGCGAACCCGTAGGAGTTCCAACTGTTGATGTGTGGGAGCACCTCATTGATGACAGGGTACCAGTCAGCGCTGGAGTAGTCGATGGCGGGCAGCACGCCGCCGTAGTCCGAGGGCAGATGGCTGGGCGCCAGGTGCTTGTGGAGGGAGGACATCTTGGAGCCGTGGAAGAAGATCTGGAAGCAAGTGGTAAGTTAGCCTTGTGAGGAATGAGATGTCACGCGTTCTGCCGGTGGGGCTAAGTTAAGACTCTCCAATACTAATGATAACTAATGACAGCCAACGAGAGGAGATTAAGATAGTTCACAATCTCTATTTTCTCCGTTGGCCTCGCGTTAACACATTTTTACATTAATAACTATGTGGAATACATGTTGCACAGATGGTTGGAGGATATTTATAATATTTTCTATTATTGAATGACAATGAAAACAACTGTTGCATAACATAAGGAATCCTGTCTATGCATCGTTCTACATAATTCCATTATATCCTAGCACTAGTTATACCCTGGTTATCTTGCATACTCACCCTGTTCTTAAGTTTCTCCCTGATGAAAGGTTTGAACATATTCCACACGACGTTGAAGACCATCGGCTGCTTCACGAAGTGCACCTCTTTGAGTCTGAGCGGCATCGCGTCCTGGATGAAGGTCAGTAGGCGCTTGGAGAACGATGGTGTTAGCCCCATAGTCTGAAAGGGAGAAAAGTTTTGTTAGGTACTTTAGAGAAAAGGAAAAAAGAAAGGTTGGGTCTAAACGACGTGTACGTATGGAAATGTGAAAGAGATTTGTCGATTGGTCTGCCCCTACGGGAAATAGATGCGGCGCTTGGTATGTCATGTTTAAAGAGAAAGGTATCTTCTACCCCTGGTTTTGATAAACAATCAATTAATTACTTTACTGATATCTACAGTCCTAATTTGTATAAATATTATCGTTCATTTGCTAACGACAAACACGAACCTATTTATCTAGGTTACCCTTCAACAATATTGGTAGAGATGTTAAGTAGCAATACACATTGTATAATAGATTTAATAAGACCACGCTTAGTCCGTATCACTTATAAAAAAAAAAGCTCTGTGTAGCAACTTATGACAAGTTTTTTATAAGTAATAGAACGTCATTCATAAAAGAAATAACAAACAATTTGATTTCTGTATTGTTTATTTTCGTGAGTTATGAAAAATATTATTAAATAATAGGCAAAACTATTAAAAAGGAAATGAGAGTGATAATTATCAGCATGATTAATAATTTTGTCAAACTAAAAGTACAAGTTCAAGCCAAATCTCTAAATGTTTACAAGAAGGGCTGACAAGGACTGACAAGGACAGATTATTTCCAGATTATTGCCATATCCACATTTTATAATTTTTACTACTGTCAGTCGATTCAGACTTAGCGAGGTCCTATTACGAGTAAATTATCTAACCTGTCAGAGCATCAAAAGTGTCAGAGTGACTAACGCCTTACTTCGAAGTAGAGTAATATTTGGACACTAACAAAACTGCGCTTTACAATGGTAGGTTACATAAAAATATTTGATGACTTTAAAATTAGATATCTTTTTCGCTATTTTCGTCAGACGGTGCCATATTTTGATTTTGTTTCGCGACTTCCTTCGCCTACACCTACTTTACTCCTACCTAGCCTTTTTTTCTTGCTTATAAACCTCCTCTTGAATCACTCTATCTATTGTTGAAAACCGCATTAAAATTCGTTCCGTACACACATACATAGATACGAGAGAGATGGCGGGAAGCGACTTTGTTTAATACTATGTACAGATAAGGTTCATTCTCGTTATATATTCTGTAGTTTTGTGTCAATTCGTGAGGTGTTATTTGGTTTTGTTCATCGCAAGTCGTGAACTTATTTAAAAGCATAAATAAACAAATAATCCTTCCCCTTGTAGTCAATACCTCGAAGTCGAAGGTGTTTGTTTGACTTTGTCCTTAAGAGGCGCCCCAAAGGAAAACCCATTTCCTTACTCGCTTGGGTGCGTACACCGGATGTTTGGACAGTAGTACAATATTGGTATACTTACAAAAAGCTTTGAACCTACGTTAATGTGTTTTCGTTTCAAGACAAACTAGTCTAGTAAGTTTACGTTTATATTTTTTATACGTAGGTCATCTATGTTGGTCTGTTCTAGTTAGATACAATTTTGAACAAAGTACACCTATACTGCCCTATTATGAAATACAAAAGGTTAAAGGACGGTTGTTTGTTATTCTTTAAAACTACTGAACACATTTTGATTAAATTTTACAGCCGCTTAGGCTATCCTTTGCAGGAACACGGCACGGCGAATTTTACGCAGACGAACTTTAACCAGTTCATCCTTGTAAATTAAGTAGAACCTCACTAAAGTAGGTGACACAATAATCTAGAACACGATCTTAAAAAATTATGCATGCGCGTGCGCACCGAATATACAGATGCAGGTAAATTCGAGCGCACACATATCGATAGCAAACAAGCCGAGTGATTCGGTGGCCTCGAACGTGACGCCCCTTGAACTGAGCCCTGAACGTTTTTCCTCTGGAATCGTCGGCGAATCGATTATACCAAGCTATTTTTATCACACGTATTTGGTAAAGAGTTAATTTTTTTTATAGAACAAGCAAACTGTTACGCAAAATTGGTTAATCAGTGTTAATTAATTGTAACTACTAAGTATTCGAATTCTATAACCTAAAATTATTTGGCGGTTAAAGCAGTCTTCCATTAGCATTTCGTACGTAAATTTTTTGGGCAATAATTATCACTTTCCTTCAAGTGGATTCTCAGGTTTTACCACCGTAGTTATCAATAAAATACGCCATACTAATAGCACGTCAAATTAAATTTGTCTGGATCAAACTTCTACCTTACCGATGAAGCAACACATCAAGCGTAGATATAACTATCATAGATGTTTGTTTAGGAATACGTATCGATCCCTTAGAACTCAATAATCACCTACTTAGCCCGGTTTGCACCAATTTCTTAAACAAGATTAGGAATGACGTTTAACGTTTATATGTATGAAGCTTTTAAGAACGCGAGTAAAAAAGTAACGATGGCTCTGACCCTTGTGTATCTACGTGTCTGGATTACAAAAGTCTGTACGCTTAGCACTGGCTTCCTCAAGTGATCACTGCTGTGCGGAACAAAGGAAATAGTAGGTAATTTCGTTGGAGATTTTCCTTTCCATAATTTAATAAATTATCTTATTTGGCACCGAAGACCGCAACAAGTGGAGAAGCATCCCGAGGGCTACATTCATAATAATAATAAAATATTGTATTTTCTTATCACATAGGTATCATAATTATCAAGACAGTAACCAGAGAAGATAAATTAATCATCATGAAACACAACCACTCTGTCAAGAGTGAACGACTGAGGAGGACGAACTCAGAAGCCTACTCTGCAGCACACAGCAAAACAAACCACTCATGATAAATGTTTGATAAGTTGTTATTTGTACGATTTCCGCATTAACACACTAAGTATTGTGCTTATACAGAAATAATGAGTAATAGTAAGTTTGAAAACTTGGGGCCTATGCGGTACAACACGTAGCAACTACAATTCAATAATTTTCTCAAACATCAACATCGCTATTCCTTCTTTATCAAAGGTCCGGTTCGTTACAATAGATTACAAAATGACTAAAGCATATTATATTGTCACTAAGTAGTCATTAACGATAAACAAAGATAACATACAAGGACCCAAGGGAGGACAGAAAAGTGTAGTGCGTGTCAAACAACGTTACCCAAGATTTGTCAAGATTTTAGAACAATTGTCGTACAGTGGCCTATTTCTCGCGCTTTGGCATCTCGAATTCGACATTTTTACTAGCCACATATCTCTATTAGTAATGACATCAAAATATCGATTGCAGACAAAATTTATTTTCTCCACTTTGGGATGTCACAGCGCGAGAATCGCCCCCCTGGTCTTTTATGAACCGTACTACTTTTACCACTTCGCGGCTGCACTCTGCACCCGTCCGTAGGTACTTGAAGACGTCACACATAACAATGTGACTAAGAAGACTAAAAAAAGACTAGGTACTGCACAGGTCCAAGTTGTATGAAACGCACTGTAAGTAGATTAATATAGAAGTGTATACATTTTAATATTTTTTTAAATTTGCATACATGTATTGTCTCCCTAAATAGATACATTGTCAACGCGAATGAATCATTCTTGGAGTTAATTTAACAACAAAGATGTGTGATTATGTTTTTAAACAATGGAAGATAATGTATAGTACAGAGTCCGCTACGTTGTTAGGTATGCATCATAAAATGCATATATGCAAAACAAATTCTGCTATAGAGAATAGTATGTATACTACTTATTACGTCCGATTGATTCATCTATCATCTATCTATATTCATAACAATATGTACTAAGCAACCAATTAAACAAAAAACGAATAAATAATATACATACGTATACATAATGTCAAGCCTTTTTCCCATAGGTGTATGCAGAGACCACAAGCGAAAAAGAAGAAGCGAGTGAGATCTGTCAGGACCGTAGCAAGTTAAACAATATGGTCGCTGTGGGTCTCTACGGTCCCTAAGGGCCTTAATAATTTATCTAAGATGATAAAATGTCATAATCAAGATATAACTTAATATCATTTTAGTAAAAAGGTTGTAAGTTTTTCTTAGTTTGATGATTCCATCTAAACTAACTTGGAATCTTTCTCGAATTTTCTTAAAACATCTAAAAGGGTTCGATTGATTGGGGGAATAAACCAATATTCTCTTTGGTTTGATTACAAGATATTAGCTTCATAAATATTGACAGTAATCCAAGTCCTATCGTTGAGATTATGCTTAAATTACAAAATTGATATCGATGCCTTTGTAAAGACCTTGCAGAATGAAGCAATATCTAGACGTAGCTATTTCTACAGATTTTTCCGATACAATCAGTACTCTGCTGTCAACAAATGAGATAATCCTCAGTACTTCTTAACTTAGTTGCAGAAAAAAAACACCATCCATCATATTTTTATCATCACAGAAGTGTAACAATACGCGTCACAATAGTCCCAAAAGTGCACGTACCTCCCTTGTCCTGTTAGTACCTAATTACTCGGAAAGTTGGGTAAAGTGCTCTACAGTACAGGGGAACTATCCTACATGAATTATTTCAGTAATCCTCACTAACAAGTCTACACCAGCGGATACACGTTAGATCGATGTGACACAAAATAAATATGTCCATACCTAAATACTTGCTAACTCAAATCCATAAATAATCAGAATCTTAATATCGATACAATCGATAATGTCCCGGTTGTGCTCACGTACACGAGGCCCGGGGTCCACCAAAGGCACAATAATTAAAGAGAAACCTAAACTCTGTAACCAATTCCCCCAAAGTATAGTTGACGGTGACCCTATACGTAATACAAGCAAGCGTGTATGCTCAACGCGTAGGTATACCTTACAGCATGTACGGGTCAGCATTCGGTGCGCACGCGCAGCGAAAGTGATCTAGACCCACTGCCCACTAAACGGATTGCCAAATTGCATCTTTATTGCAATTTCACGCTTACACGCTTGACGCACATTGTAGCTAGTAAGTATGTCACAACTAGATTTGATGAATTAGAATAAACGTATCGTGCTTGCATTTATCTGAATAATTAGGCATTAACGACGCTATGCCTGTTTCTTATCTTTCATGATGACAAAGGATACGATAGTGCAAATTATGTAAAGTTCTTTTTCACTTAGTGGTTACTCGCTTGAGGCCCATAATTAGAACCTATCCTACGTATTACCTACCTATCTGTGACATCAGTTATTCCCACCGCTGCAACTCTTGTTTAGCCAGTATTTGCAGCAGCGATTCAAAAAGACATTACCCTTTGTGAAACACTGCCCGTGTGTGAGTAGCTTATGAAAAATGAGTGAGTAGCATTTAATAAACTATATATTTTTGATGCAAAAGGCAAAGCAATAAGGAACAGCTTAGAGCAGTTAACAAAGCGTTTTGTAACAACACAATCAACGCTCAATCCTTTGTTCAACAAATTAAGAGATAATTGTTAAAACAAAAGACCTGGAACTGTTCCAAATCAGTCAATGAGAAATACAAGCTCATAGTAACAAATACAAACATTTCATTGTTGTTTATCGGTCATTATGCTATAATATAAACAAGTTATGTGCCGCATTATGGATGATTATTTTACTCGTTGATTCATTTTGGATGGCGAGAAATTTGGCTTTTTGACATCAATATTAGCGCGTAGAGACACAAATTGATACAAGTTTTGCTTGTAACTTCCTGAAAACAAGTGTGACTAGGCCAATGGCCGGCTGTGCAAGCAGCAATCGACCATAACACAAGCCCGCAGGGGTCAATGACGTTTGCGCACGCGCGTGCCCTACTTTCGTAATAATATAATGACGACGGCCACAATAATCTCCAAAATTATAGTCAGGCGTTTTAATATTAAAGATGAAAATTTCTTAGGTGAAGATGAACACAAACACATAAGAAACGTTGGCTTTGTACAGAGCTCGATCCTAAGATCTATTTACAGATGTCGGCAGGAAATAACTCAGCTAATTCGGCTTCATCATTGGACGTCGATCATCTACCGATATGCCTAAAACTGATTTGTTGCTCGACAGGAGACTGTCGTTATCGTTATCATTCGTAAGTGTTGATGCTACTCCTAATGCCAAAACTTCTTTAAAAAAACAAAATCTTCGAAAATGTTCATGTATAAAATCTTGTACCGCTTTACACTTCCATGTCTTTGCGTGTTTTTCCTGATTGTAATTTTACAAAGCCTGTTATGGAATATTGCGAAATATCAAAACCTATAACTACAGATTTCGTAAAATCAAGGAATCTCAGTCAAAGTACGTTTCATTTTCATATTTTCACGACGAGATCTTGTAACTTTTTCTTGAATCAAATGGATTTTTACCGGAAATACAGCAACACGTTACATCACAATTTTTGAATTAAGTCCTCACCTGTGACCAGCCCATGTTGTGGAAGTCCATGAGCACCACTGTCCCTCGAACTTGGGACTCTGGCTCCAGCATCGCAGCATCGTGGATCAGGTAGAACAGCCTGAACAATTGATCTGCTGTCACCTTCTTAGGGTCCCATGTGCCTGACGAATGAACGAATAAAATAAGTAATACTCCACACTACTTATAGCCTAGTGCTTTCCCTTTTTCAAGGATGTCATGGACACATACAAAAAGAATCACATAAAATAATAAAACACCAGGAGGTCTATTCTTGCCCTGTACCACGAGAATAGGCCCCCAGAGCTAGAATATTTTTTATTTTATCTTGCAAGCGGGCCACCTGATGGAAAGTGGTCCCCACCGCCTAGAGATCAGCAATACCAGGGGCGCTACTAATGCGTTGCCCGACTCTGAAGAGACCTCTAATATACCTCTTGAACGATCGCATATCATAGCCCAAAGGAAACAAGAAAGGTTCTTTAAAACCTATCGTGCTAGAATATTGATTTAATAATTAGTCCAAAGGAAACACTGTGGCTGGGAGCTCATTTCACATCCAAAGGTTCTTACGAACCTTCGCGTGGTAGAAAATTAATTTAATCATTAGAATATCTGCCGGCCGGGAATAGAATCAGGCATGATTTTTAGGCAAAACTAACGCAATATTGGTAATAGACGCATAGCGACCGTGGACCGATCGGGAAAAGAGACTGCTGGTTATGGAAGGCTTAGTTCACAGGCACACCACCGCAGGTAACAAACTGATGGTATGCAGGTACCGCATCTACATACATGATAATATACTATAGCATCGCTTTCTTCATTAGAATTACAAATAAATGATTACTTTTCAGAAGGAATTAAATGATTAAGATTAGAAGACGTTAATCGCTACCTACGCTCTGTGTAATAAAAAGTTATGCATATTTTTAAAGACGCAGGTAATCCATTACGATAAATTGTGTGACGTGCAATTTGTTGTCGTTTTGTGTAAATTTTTTTGTAGTTATCAATGAACACGTTTTATTTAACAAAAATATGATAAATACCTTGATAATATGATAAAGGCTTGCACCAAATTCTTAAATATGTTTAAGAATGACGTTTAACGTTTTTTGTATGATTTTTTTGTAAAAGTCAGCTCAAATGCGTTTAAGAATTTGGTGCAATCCGTCCTTAATTTTTGATTTATCTCAATGAATTCACAAATTGCAAATAATGTGTGATAATATTATAAAGAGAAAGTTTGTATGTTTGTATATAATAATAGAGTAAGCTACATTATTCCCGAGTTTCACAGGATACTTTTGATCACGCATGCGCTATCTATCTCTTCTATACTCGAGGTAATTTGCTAGTTACCTATAGAAAAGACAAGCATTAAAAGGCGGGCGCACGCGTAGATGTAGGACCCCTGGTCTGAAGTCGCGGACGAAAATTAACAAATAAAATATTACAACAATAAAAGATGCGCGTTGATGTCTTTAGTAGGCAGTTTAGGAGGTAGCGTTGATGTCTTTTATATGAGACCTGTTGATATCTCATTCTTGACGTTTAGTCGGTGATCGAAGACAGTCCGCGTGGACATGGGATGGGATTCCGACGGTTACCAAGCAATTATGGGCATGAAATATGTCATGGAGTCGCAGATGATATCAGATTATCATGTGGCCGGTATATTTGTATGCGTGGAATGTGGGCTGTCAAAGAAGCTCCTAGCCACAGTGTTTGCTTTGCACTGTGACATGGATTCTTTCCAGGGGCCGTTTGTGAACAGCTAGTCTCGGCATGAAAAATTAAATATCTTTCTAATTACATAGGCAACACCAAAAACGAGCTCTTCAAAATTACGAAAATCAGTCAAAATATTTAACTTTTCATTCCTATAATGAAACTTGAAAACTGTTTGATTCGAGGCGAGCAATTAAAAAAGAATTCCCAAGAGCTATAACAATATTAGATGTCTCATTAGAAGCGGACTGAGTCCATGGCGGCAGAGATCTCTTTCAATCGGGGGGCCCGCTTGGCCAAACATTAATAAAAATAGTAACAATGGCTCTCGAGAGCAACTCACCTCCAACGCTGACGATAAGCACGCGACGGCCGTGGTTGTCGCGGCCCTTCATCACGTTCACCACCTTGTGATCATTGAAGGCGTCCTTCTCTAAAGTTGGTACCAGGTTGTCCAACAGGGCAGCATTGTCGCGTTTGAACTCAGCGATGCGCCGCATCTGTGTGGACAAATTATATTCTTAAGTAAAGTTGGTTAGGACTAGGGTCGATACTCGAAGCAGGGATGCTAATGATATGAGCCCTATTTTCGGGACCGCTCTAATCCACGCGAGCGCTCGCCTTCTAATGCTTGCCTTCTTTATCTCTAGCTACTTACCACGAGTGTGAAAGAGATAGGTAGCGCACGCAAGCGCTAAGGATGCAATCGGTTTCATAAATAGGGTCCCATATAATGGAAATGGATATGGATACGAATACTTGAATATTTTACCGCTTTCGGTCACGCCCATAAGGGTATGAAATTATTCATACCCATTAGGGTATGAAAATTTCTCGGATTAACCGAAATTTTCGAATAATTTCGGTTACGGATATAGAGACAATCTATCAATAGATTTGTATTTAGATTATTACATTCTTAGGGCGGCTTGCACCAAACAAACAACATCATACAAGAAGTGTTATTTCCTAATAGATATCGCTATCACAACTTAATAACAATTTTAATTTGCAATAACAACAGGATCAACAAAGACAAAGACCACCAGCGAATATCTGATAAGGACTATTATGATTTACGCCTTATTTAGGTTATTAATCCTATCAGGTGTTTATTCGCGGCACTATATTAGTTAAACACTAACCTGACTGCTCTTACGGTGAGGGAAAACATCGTGCTGAAACCTGCACATTCAGGCGACTGAATGTGTAACCATGATCCAATCTGGTCACATTCCCCTGTCAACAGGGTGACGGATGTCAGCTGGGTGTTGCTCCACAGTAATTACGTGATCAGTCAATTCTTGGATCATAGTTAGGACATGAACGCTAAGATGATTATTTTACTCGGTTTCGGGAGCTGGCTCACCGTAAGAGCGTTGGTTAGAATTGAACTAATGTATATAACTCAGAAAAGAGTAATTGGTACATGGCTGCAGCGCGATTCGAACCCGGTACCTCTCGCTTACAAGTCGGATACTCAACCGCTTGGCCACTGACTGTCTAATCAAGAATGCTGGGAGAAATAACATAGTGCAATTCCCTCTCCAATTTTTATATGAAAATGTAGCGATCCATCTAGATAAGCACAAAAGAAATCACAATCTTAAAACGCCTATTGAGGTAAACAGAAATTTGTTTTATAGCATATAGGTATAAACAGAGTAAACGACTTGGTTCATGTCATATTGAACACAATCAGCTACTTTTCTAGGTAAACGTTTTATTTAATATAACTCAGTAACGCAAACTACGTTACCGTGTCTCGGGACTGAATAGGCCATACAAGTAAAATGACAAAACAAGCAACTTATATTGTCCGTTGTTATTGCTTTGTACTGGAATGAACAAACGCATTGAGTGAGTGCAGGCACTTAAATCTTCAGACTGTATATCATTGGCCTATTCTACAATATCATCAACATGCACGTGGTATTTCTGCTTCTTTTACGTAAATAAAAAATCTTTACAATCCTTGATTTGAAACTATCAGCTCTATCCTTTTAATTTTCTATTTTATATTGAAAGGTTACGTACGCAAACCAGATCTATTATAACCTGTAAAAACCATTTTACTAATTTATTTAAGAACTCCATGTTGTACTCTCTAGAGAAAACTCTGTTCTCTCATACTATAAAGCTACAGATCATGTAAGAATACTGTTAATCTTCATAGCAGTGATATGTCTAGGAGACCACTGTTTAAAAGTAATGTTTCCTAATAGAAATGTATGCGGACCGGTTGCGTATACGCATTGCACGACACGCGAATGCAATTATCCAGCGTACGAGGGCGCCACTATCTATCCGAATATAACGGGTTAAAAGAGTTTATGTCGCCAGGAGTAAAGTGCCATGTTATACCGCTAGTTCGTTACGATACGATCAATTATACGTCGGTGTTGCTTCAGTCCGACCAACACTTTGAAGTAAATGTGAAATTAAATGTGATTAAGTATTTCTATCTCCTTCTTAAAATCGCAACTTCGTTATAATAGCTTCACCTACAGCTTTGTATTTTTATATAGCTTCTTGTAATAGCTATTTTATTATTAAAATTGTAATAATCCGTCAATTAAGCAAACTTAATAAGAGTATGGAATGAATCTGGAATTTCTGTGTACGATTTATCAGAAGAACAAAACACCTTGTCAAATCACCATTGAGCAAGTTCGTTATTTATAATTAAAGCATTATTTGAGTATTTGTAGGCATATAGTCATGCCCACGTGCTCATATACCTACCGGTTATCCGGCGAACCTCGGTCAATTTACGAGCTGGTAAGATAGTGTTGTTAACCTGCTAATACGGATCTGTAATTATATTTATCGATAACCTTTAGTTATGTATAATAATTAGTTTTAAGTATATAAATTCCTAAATTGCAGTACCCGTAAGGGTTCATAATGTTTATCTATAAATGTATATCATTGTTTGTAAAATTTATGAAGCAATAAATATTTAATATTGAACCTAATACAAATAAGTTTATTGCAAGGACATATTGACGACTTATCAGTAGATTATGAACTGAATGCCTATTATGACAGTTGGAATTAACATTTTTACGCAATTTTTATTGGGTCAGTAATCCTACCAAATGATGTAAAATATATACCAAGGTATGTAGAATTGTTATCTATAGATTCTCCGACAGTCCAAAGTTTAGGTACAGTAGGTACCCCAGTTTTTAATTATATTTTAGATGTGGCAGTTATCGGGTGAACTTCGGTCAATTTACTAGCTGGTAAGATAGTGTTGTTTACAGCCAGCATCAATAACCTGCTAATACGGATCTGTTGATTAGTTTTATCGATAACTTAATACAATAGGTTTATTGCAAGGACATAATGGCGACATATCAGTAGATTATGAACTGTACGCTTATTATGACAGCTGGAATTATCATTTTTACGCAATTTTTATTGGGTGAGTAATCCTACCAAATGAAGTAAAATGTCCAACTCTAAGGTATGTAGAATTGTTATCTACATTTACTATAGATTCTCTATTGTTATAAAGGTTAGGTACCCTAGTTTTTAGATAATATTTATTTGTGAATAACGTCAGTTTATCATTTATATAGCAAGATTTACTAAGTACAATGTGTGCCTAAAGAACGATTCAATAGAACAAAAGTAGAGCAGTAACGATAAATATTATCCATAGAAATCTAAATAAATTCACTTATGTAAAAAAATATAACAGATAGAAGAAAAATCTATTCTTCAGATTTCTGTGAATATTAGTTACTTAATACTTACATAGTCTGGCGTATGGCCCTACTTTTGCCTTTTTCTATTTAAACATAACCTACTTTACATAAAGGTTTGCGACAACGCACCGAGCAGTCGGTGACATTTTTATTTAGGTACCTCCTTATTTTATCGACTATCGATAAGCTTTCAATATACATATTTATATATATTATTTATTTATTTTATTTATTTATTTTATTAAAAATGTTAACAATTATTATAATTAAAAAGAACCTTACTCTAACCCTAACTACAGATAAAAAATTTGGCCCAGGTCCCCCGAATTTGGAAAAGTCCCCAGAAGGCTGGCCGCGTTGCCCCGCTGGATAGCGAGGCTTAAGCGTTGACCAAAAAAGAGGCCAGCCTTCTGGTGATTCGTAACTTCGACCAGGCGCTTAGATAACTCCCGGTATAAGGAGTGTGCGCCTGGTCCCCACATCCCAAAAATTTATTTATTTATTTATTTATTTCACAGTTTAACAGCAATCTAATTATATTTAAACTATACACATTATCAAGTTGTAATGTGTATAAATCAAAAACCTTTTAAATGTATTTTCTCAGAAGACCGATAGCCCGTTTATTTTAAAAGCTATATACACTATTCCCACACAATAAACTAAACACTAGCCAGCGCATACATAGGTACCTCTTAGTGCGCAACGCTTCGTTTAAATATGCACATTCCGGCGCCAATTGCATAACGTGCAATCGTTTATGAACTGATAAATATGAAGGTGTTAATGATTAGCAAGTTCATGACAGTGTATTGTAATCGCGTAGGAAACAATGCTGTGTGGGCCGGGCAAGTGGTGTGGAAAAGATGGTGGATCTTAAGATCTATTCGTGGATTGAATAGTGGGAATGACCAACTAATCGTTTACTTACTTCTTCTATAATATTCTACTTGTGGTTGATGTTACTAGGGGTTCTGAATATCTAAATTACACCACGTTATCCATATGCCTATTACCTAACTAGACAGCCATGCAAAAAGTTCTGACGAGGGGCTAGATTCCATTGAAAGACTAAAATGTTTGGAAAATTCAAAATTGGAAAAGGCAAACGAGTCAAGGCAAGTCCGTCTACTTTTCTTTGTAAAATTAGTATAGATAATTTATTTATATCGTGATACAGATTACTTAATAATCAAGAAAATACTACTAAATAATCAGGTAATTTCCTGATATCTACGTGCATCAGTAATATAATCCACATAATCGTATCATACATTCATATTGCAAGTAATATTCCGTGCGCAAATCCAGTTGTTAGCATAAATAGGACGCAGTCAACATCATTTACATGTCGCGTATGAATTGTTTACATATATCTCAACGCTACAATCGTAGTACATTGTCTGGGCATGGATGCAATACGTAAAGAAATACCGTAACCTCCTGTAACCTATAGGTTCTTCCCGGAAAAACCATATCACCGCAAATTCCCAATGAAGACTAAAAAGAAAGTAAAAGAAGTTGCAAAAGACCACAGACTCTACAAAATAAAAATCTAAATCGTTTTATCGAATTTCCTTGAGGTAGTAGAGTGCGCGCCAGATAACTTTGCTCGCGGACGACAAAGGTGACACTACATGTACGACGAACTAAATGTGACAGATAGCCAGTAAGAACAACTCACAACATAAACAATAAAAGGGACACCATAGTTAAACGCAAAGATGGCGCTGACTCAATCACACTCACCAACACTCCAAATCGCCCGATTAAGTACCTGTTGGACTTGAGGTCAACGTCTAAATTTAAAAAAAAAAAAAATTTTTAACCGATGTCTTGATAAGGTATTATTTATAGTATCTCTCAGGAATGCATTATATTATGTTATATCGTTTCGTACAGTGTGATTGTATATTGGGTAACTTCAAATATCTTTACTACCTATTTATAAAATTTGCGTTTTATTTGGCGAAAATCACAGAAACTGGAATTTTTCAATTTCTTGGAAATAGTCAATCCGATTGAGATAAAACTTTGTAAGTATAATCCTGTAGTATAATTAGACAACCTTAAGCACATACCATTTCATTTTGATAATACTTTTCATAAAAATACATCTGCTTAAAGTGGCAAAACTAACGACAAATGAAAAGGGGTATTTTCAAACCCTTTAAAAGCTTGAGAAAATATGTTTATTTACTCTTTATTCGAAATCCAGTATCAATTTCGATATGTTATGTACAATTAAAAATGTTTGAGCAAATGTGTAGTTGGCGATCTCTGGTGTCGGAGGCCAAGATCCACTAGAGGTCGCTGAGCAAGCGCAGTAAATAAGTAAATGTGTAATTGGGAAAAGAACCGCCAATTTCGTAGGTAAAGACCCAATATAAGTAGGCACTAAACGCACTGCATAGCGGTCTACCGGCAGTCGATGATTGGGGAACCTTGGTGGTATGTTTTCCCTCGCAGCCCATTCGCGGCGCGTGCATTGCCAATCTCAGCTAGTTCGGGAGCTAGTGGACAAAATAGACCCACAAATTTTCGTTTCAACTTCTATTCCGTATAATTTATTTTTATTATCTACTAGCTGGCCCGCTGCGACTTCGTTCGCGTGTTGTCCTACCATATAAACCTTTCCCTTAAATCACTCTATATATCTATTGTTGAAAACCGCATTAGAATCCGTTGCGTTGTTTAAAAGATTTAAGAGTGCATTGATACAAGCGGCGGGAAGTGACTTTGATTTATACTATGTACAGATAGATAGATTACTTACTATTGAAAATTTATAGTCTTGTCAAATCAAGAGGAGAACCGGAAGAGTGGAGGAGGTCTTTATTAGGCATCTGAATATTAGTACTGGATAATGCCTACTCAATGAGGTACTTGTAAAATTCTACTCCTGGACTTAAGCCTATTTAATGAAAATATGTCCATCCCGGCAGGTGGATTGGAAATTGTGGCGTTGACAGAAAATGTTGATGCTCATTTTCTGGTCCACGTCTTGCCCATACACGAGTCTAAACACGGCTTGCACCAAATTCATAGACGTTTAACATTTTTTGTATGAAATTTTTGTTTAAGTATCAACTTTAATGCGTTTAAGAATTTGGTGCAAGTCGCCCTAAGACACGATACCATTAGTCAAAAGTGCCGGACACCACACGGCGGCGGAGAGATTTTGAGCGATTATTAAAACAAATACACCCGTCCCAATGACACAAAAAGATAAATGTAATTGAAGATAAATGAAAACATTTTCATTGTACTTCCACAACATCCTTTTGGTTTAAAAAATAAAATGACCTACAGCTCCTAGGCTACGCGCGTGCACCGAGCATGCAAGAGTATGCGCTGACTGTTTGCTAAACACACGTCCGACCGCAGGTGTTTAAACCCTGCCTTTGTTCAATGCATCCTATCACCGCCTTGACGCATGCTCACTTGTTATATGATAAGCAGAAGTTGACAACCCTTTCTCCACAAGTTTTAAAATGTAAAGGCATTAGGTACTTCGCTTCAAGATAAGCTATTATCACAACTTAAAACATTTTGTATATAGGTACCTACTTATATGGCAGATGCATGTTAGGTACCATATAGATTTTATGAAATTAGTCAAGCCCGGAAATTATAGCTATAGATAATTCGTTCTAGATCGTTTGTATTATGTACCAATATACCTAACTTCCGAATTATATCCAAGATATTTTGTTCACACGATGATTAAACAGACTAATATTGGTAGTCATACGTTTAAATGTCGGCAAACATTTTTGTTAAATAACAAGAAGCAAACGGACTTTGCCCTTGCTTAAGCAAAGTCCAGCGTTAATAACAAAATAAAGAATAACACGGTACTTTTATGTATAAAAATAACTACGGTTCACAAATGTATAGATAGTATAAAACAAAGTCACTCCCTTCCGTCAGTCCCTATGATGTATCTATGTACGCTTAGATCTACGCTTACCCTATGCTCTAGAATTACTTAACGGATTTTAATGCGGTTTTCAACAATGCTTACAATATTTTTAACCATAAAGTGATTCAAGAGGAAGGTTTATTAGCGAGAAAAAAAGGGATGGTAGGGGTAAAGTAGGTGTACGCGAACGGAGTCGCGCCGGGTCCACTAGTTCTAAAATAATTTCGACATTCCATATTTTCTTGGGGAAAATGAAACATATATGATATACCTTCATAAAACTTATTCCATTTTTAACGTTGAACTCGCTAGACCAGTGTCTGATCGGACTCATTACTTCGGCCTTTGACTGAGGTCCAAACTACCGCATCCTGCTTTGCCTAGGTATTATTGCGTATAACATTCGCAAATAATTAAATCATGATGAAGGTGACACTGAGCGCATCTGCATAGACTGTTTACCTGCTCGTGGCAATGTACAGAACTAACAGATTTACATACATAATAAAGGAAGGGTGAATCACTTAGCGTAAAAATATTGCGACAGATCATTTGAATTTTGCGTCCGCGTTACACGTCAGCGTCAACGAGAAAATAATCAACATGGAACAAACAAGATTATATCTTATTCGCGTCTTGAAGCCTCTGTCCATGTGGTATAATATAATGGTACTGAAAGGGCTATACAGGATTGCGGTTCACGTAGGTGTTAAGTTAGCACGAACATAGTAGGTACTAGGTACGTAACTTAATCAGCATCATCTAAGACGTAGAACGTCCACTGCTGAACAGAGGCTCCACCGCTTTCACGCCGATCGTTTGATTTAATACTTAAATAGATACTATCAAAATAATAATACCATGGACATTTTGGTACACTACCCCAGGTGCCCCGGAAGAAACGTGTTCTAAAAATATGAATATGCCGTTCGTTATGAACAATTACCATTTCATCCTCTAACTCTTCCAACGCGTTTCTAACCTCCAGCTTCTCCCACAAAATGAACTGTTTATCTCACTTAGCTCATGTCGCTCCCCGCACCCCAGCCCCCGCACCATCCCGTTGTTTATTCATTCTCGGCGCCCGTCACCAGCAACATCGATAAGCTATCGCACCCCAGCGCCCGACCTCTGGCGGACCCATCTCCTTCCTTCACACGATCAGTACGTAACCTATTTACTAATTATCTTAGGAAAATAACGATAATGGAACATTATGTAAAGATTACACAAACGTCATTGACTTCACGAGCATATTTTCGGAAACATTTTAAGTATCGCTACCAAAAACCTTCACCTACTTGGAGGACTCTGTAATTATTTACGTTTTTAAGACGGAGCGCTGTCATTTATCATTAGGTGAACAATGTGAGTAGCGAAGTAACTGAGATAAACCAAAACTGCGGTTGCTAAATGATTATTCTGTGAATATGCAACCAACGACCCAGTGCCGGGCCATTATCAGCACATCCAGTCGTATTCACGGGTATTGCAGTGGTGATAAGTGTAAATAAAGTGGCGAAATTAACAGCAATATTGACACAGTGTACGAATAACTAATAACAAACAGATATCATTGTCCAGTTATCGGTCACGTCGATAGTGAGGGACATTATTATTATCCGCATTGTAGGGCTGCCCCTGCGATTGTTTGGTACGAAACGAATTTATTGACCTAGTTCGTATTTACGTAGGTGAATATGGTGTACTCTGAGATAGGTATTTGTACCTGAAAAAATTACGAATGAAAAGAAATTGGTTTTTGTAAAAGAACTTGTCATTTTAAAACATCTAACCCTAACCAACTGATACGACAGCTAAAATACAGTGACAATGACAAGACGCAATTAAAAGCCTTCCAACTGGCAACTATCTGGCAAACCGTATGTCCCGTGCATTTTTAAGCTCTACAATCGTCATTTATACTTTTTTTTTGTAAAGATAGAGCCAACCCTAAGGCCAAAGATGTAAAACAAATAAAATGATTGGTTAACGACCGCGGCGGCGCAGCGACTGATTGCGCACGGACGGTCTCGCAACTAACGAATGATACATTCAACTCCCGTTCACTTATGTAATGTCACATCCATTTGGCTGTTACTTGTGTCGATATTTTCACCCAAGCATTTGCATAGCCGAATTTAATCATTCTATATTTTATCAGAAATACTCTTGAGTAGGAGTATTAATTGTAAATTAATATTTTATGCTACATAATAAATATAATTCCGCAAGAAGACATTAATATTCGCAAGACGGATTTTATTTGCAAACCCCGTTTAAGTCTATGCTTACAAACCACGTACATGCAGCAACCACCTTCTACACGCGGAGTCGAACGCGCAGAGTACAGTACGTAGCCACCGAAAGGATTTGTGAAGCTGCATGACCCTAGTCGCTATGCTGTGGCTGCGCGGACGCAGCGTCACGCAGCGTGGTGACTAAGCGAACGAAGTGCGTTCGCGGTTCGGACGTTACGCGGGAAAGAATAAAGTTACCATTGCATTTGGAATTTGAGACCACGCTCGCAGAAAACACGTATGTCTGTACGGGCTCTCAAACAACGACAGGATACCTTATCGGTTACGAGATAAAATACCTAAATACAGACATTGCTCTGTTTAGACATTATCAGTGCAAAACAATAACATTGCGCAACACGATGCTAGTCATAACCAACCGCAAGTTACGATGGAGGCCTGGGTGACCGTTCGAAATAGGTGCTATCCCTGCGGCCTTGGCGTGACCGCTAGGTTGTGGTTGTAAGGGATAACCTATACCGTCTTACATCGGCGAATTTGACACCTTAAAAACGTACCTACTATTTATAAATACATACTGGCCATTCAAAAACCGTTAAAATTACTCAATGAATCGTTTATGACTTATGTAATGCCCCGAGTACAAACTAAGCGAACCTCATTATTATAAGAGCCAATTACACTAATACATTGCGCTGATTTAATGCGGGTCCTTGATACGAAACGATCTTATAATAAGGCGGGTCTAGGACCAGCACCGCCGTCGCTCTTAATTGAAGAGTTGCTCAAACATTGCGACAGGCTGCGCTTACGCAAAGGCGCAAAGGCTGCACGTAACATGTCATGCCATGAGAACCGTACTCGGCACTCGGCACCATTGCTGCTAGCCGCGCTAACTTTACGCCGTTTCCAGTACAATTTGATTTAGGTAATAAACTTTTATTACGTACATTCACCACAAGAACTTGTTTATTAAATTTGTGACTCCACTTACCAGAGCGAGCGCACTTTCTGGATACCACTTGCAAGGTCGGAGCAAGATCGTCAGTAGCTCGTCGTCATCGCCGTAGTAGAGGTCCTTGTTCTCATTGAGGAGCTCCCTGAGCTTCTCTAGGGCTTCGCGGACCCTTTCGGGAGTCTCCCGCAGTTCCTTCTCAGCGAGTGCCTTTGTCTCCACCGAGAGCTCCACGTTACGCTCGATCTTGAACTCGCTCGAACTCATCTTGATTGGTCTGGAAGAGATGGGAAGGAATTAGTTTGTGAAGAACACGATGCAATAGTCTCTAAAGTACATTTTAATAGAAAAAGAGAAAAGTAGAGCACTACCACGGTAGGTAAGTATTAGATATCAGCAGAAATCTATATAAATTGACTTATTTACTTACGACTTTAATAAGTCAATTTACTTATATTTCTGGAGATAATTATTAAATAAGTTATTTTATTTAGATTTCTGTGTGCATAATACTTACCGTTATCGTGCTCTAGTTTTGTCATTTTCTGCTGAATATTTTATTTAGTCCAATAGATATGTTTAATCTAATATGAATGGGTGATCATGTATTGTCTTTGTGAGTGGGGATAAGAGTGTGTAAAATTCATCTCTATACTATTTACAAAATACGCATAGTATCCATAACACTCTCCTATCTAATAACATAGCTCTCGTTTATTTAGTAGAAGTTTCTTTCTTCCTAGTGTTCTAGTTAAGGGACGCGTGTATGACACTGTCCCGAGGCCGCGCAGGCTTGTTGCGGATTCCGCGCGCGGTGCGCCGGCGCACGTGCGCAGGACACGTTTGTAACGCATAAAACACAGTTTCATTGCAAACAGAATTTATTGCGGATTCTAATCAGAAAATTAAGTAAGATCGCAATCACCGAGTTACGTACATTATAAATTATTCTAAAAATTGACTTTTTTTTTTATTAAGTTACTTTGTAGGTAATAAACAATACCTAAGCTTTTGCGTAAATATTGAGAACTGTTTTCGTTCATAAATGTCAAAACGCTTGATCAGAAGACAGACCAATGTCGCCCTTGTCCTGTAAATTATATAATTTATACCGAAAAAAAATCAAGATTAACCAAAGTTAATTTAGTTCAATTACACGCACATTTGAATGCTCGTAATTTGCATGTTGTAAACAAAGAATTGTAACAAACTGTGCGGGTTCTAAACTCGGATACGTAGCAAATGTTAATGTATGCATCAATGCCACATGCCTAGTTATGCTAACATCATATTTCGTTAGGGTCAAACTTGTACAATAATTAACAATTTTGGGAAAATAAAACTCATACTTACTGATGATGATGACTTATAAGGATTATAACCCGTATTAAACGAATAAATAAACACTTAAATTGCAGTAAATAGTAGTAGATAGGTACCTTTATGTAGGTAGATAATAAGTACGTTGTTGCAGTAAGTGCACGTGCAATTTCATTATTCAAATGGAGAAACCCAATTATGCTATTAAACTGAAATTTGTCATTATCACTGAAGCAATAACAATATTAAGTTATATTCTCTTCAGTAATTTCAGAGTAGTAGTGCAATATTTACGATTGCTGTAACACACGATAAAACAATGGACGAGACACACAACACAAGAGAAACAATGTTACAACAAATAAAGCAAGTAATTAAACTCACAAAAGAACATTAAAGAACAATATTACTTGTCAGTGGTAAAAATTATTCACTGGTAGTTTAGTTTTTATTTTATCTGCCATGGTGTAAACATAGCATGGAAATATAGGTATTACTAATAACTATGACCTAAGTAGCGCTGTTGTTATCGTGCCTGTTTGATATGCCTAAGTTTTGAGTTCGATTCCCGGCCAAGTAGAAAGAAGCCTTGAATTGTTCGAGCTGAATTTTTATGTGCTCGATTTTATAATATAAAAACCTAGGACTTCAACGACTAGAATCGTTTATGGCCTTTGTGGAGATCTCTGGGGGAGGTCTATGCCCAGAAGTGGGCGTCTTCCGGGTGATGTGATGACAAAGATGAGGATGAACAACTACATACGATCATGTTAATACTCGTATTATGTAGTCGTTGTAATCCTATGATGAAGCTACGAGTGTCATATAATTATTTCGAGTTATGTAGTCTTATTTATAAAACTTTATCATTTGCGCCCGCAACTTTATTCGCACAGACTTCGCAATGCCTATGGATAGCCCATTTCCCCAGTTTCCAAGTTATTACCACACAATAAGTTTTAACTATAGTGTTTCCAAATGGCGAGTGTCAAAATGTTCGATCTTCTCACACTTTCTATTAGGTATTCCCTCTTAGTTCGGCCGCTTTGATAACAATGTGTAAAATTAATAATGATAAATATGATTGTTATGATGTTATAAATAGCTAAATAGTGTAACTAAGTGAACAAACGTTGAAACACGTTGTTATCATTCAAGCGGTCATACGTACTCAAGTGTTTTGAAGAAACTACGCACAAGTTTTACTCCTTTGTTATTTTTTTTTTGTCAGAGAAATGTTTAAGATATCACACCAAGACAGCCGGGTGCATGGTTCTTTGTTCTGACAAGCAGACGAACACGAAGCAGTGGGTATTAAATAAAATAAATAAGTAAATATGCTATGACTAATTCACACAGCGCCATCTAGCTTCTAGTTAGATAACTTGTAATCTACTTATATATTTTTCTTTAATTAAAATTCATCATTTCAATTTTTGCAAGGCCGGGAATCGAACCCGCTACCGACCGGCATGTTAACCCGCTGAACCACTCAGGTCGTCAAACCCACAATATAACATTTTTTCTCTATGGTCAAACCAAAGGTATTACCGCGAAAAAATCGGACTTGGGTGGAGTGAAAGGAGGCCCACTATGATAAGTAGAGTTTGAGAACAAAAGAGACGTGTAATTAGTCTAAAAATGTGCTCTAGTGTTATTTACGTACCTAAACGACGGTGAAGGTTATCTTTCTGATCACCCACAAAAGCAAACAATATTTAAACGCTCATTAGAGATCCTTATGTGCCGTTTTGTGCGGGCCTAATCAGCTGTTGATCTATCTGTTTTTTTTTTTTTAATTGAACGCTTACTAATTTTTCCAGTGGTTCAGGCCATTTTATTTAACGCTACGTCAGATGGAAAAAATATCTGACTAATTAAATAGACAATCGATGCAGATTAAATCAACTCGTGGAGGATCACATTACACTAACATTGCATTTTTAAGCTAGTCTAAATTAGACCGAGTTGAAGCAAATAATTAACTATCTAGGTAGAGAATCTATGTGAATAAAACTGCTGATAAATTATAAAAAATTGAAACTTCGAAGATGTGATTACTTAGCAATAATTATCACCTACTAATTTCATTTGCTTGTTTTAATTATGCCAAGGCAGCCTGGTACTAATTAATTTGACATTCTGTAGAATATTATAAACTGAATTTAATTTTCGTAGGTTTGGATATATATGTACCTACTAAAAAACCTATAATTTTTTTTTATCTATCTTTAAATAACAATAAAAATTTAATTGGCCAATGTCAAAACATAAATGTCTTAGATAATTACAATTTTAATAATAATTGTCAATACTTATAATTTGTATTAAAATAATCGTAACTAACTTAAAAATGCAATCACCGACCAGCTAAACTAAACTCACCTTCCGAGCCGATATTATATTTAAAAAAGGAAAACACAAACGTAAAACAACAATATCGGGCAACGAAACACTACGGGCCTACAGTTTCAGTAATGAAAGAGGAACATAATTACCGGTTAGTGTATTCGTAAGGCGCACCTTGCACAACTGTCTGGAGTGCGGTCGCGACACGCTGCGCGGACGCTCCGGTTGCAACTTGCGCAGTGGAAATGTCGCGGAAACACGCGCGCGGCAAAGGGCGGGGAAATCGAGCGGCGCGGCGAGAGGCGCGAGTTTGTGTGCGCGCGCGCCGCCCCGACGCCGTTATATACGCGAGATAAGAGCCGCGCCGGCCGCCCACCCGGGTAAAGGTCGGGGCTCGGGGTGCCACCGGGAACCGAAATTATCTCACTGATACCGCTGTTTAGACAGTCTTTGTAGATGCAGTTTTGATCTTGAGAAGTTGAGTTGCCCAGTTTGATACTGCTGCTAGTGGTGTGAACGGCATAATAATAAGATCTCGTTTTAGTCTGTTATCTGATGCAACTGGGTAATTTCCTATATTTATTGTTTTTAAAGACAGTTGTGTCAAATATCGCTCAATTAGTTTCAGTTCAGTATTTACATTACATATAAAAATATTTGTAATTGAAAGGGTAACAGGATCGTAGATGTTATGGGCGATAGTTACCGCTTACCATCAGGTGGGCAGTCTGCTCGTTGGTCACCGCATAACATAAAAATATATAATTGATTTAATCATTTTTTTGCAGGCAACAATGACCTATTGAGACTTTGCTATTGACCATATTACGGGCCATAAGCTAAGTTGCTAAATTAGGGAGGCGGCCCCAGCTGGTCCGCCCTAATAACCTCTTGGTCTGCCCCATAATTTCAAAATTAAGCTCATAATTTCATAATTTCAGTTGATGTGGGGGATACTCATTGGATTTATATTGATGCGTTGGACTGTTATGGCAGCAACCAGCAACAAGTTGTCGATAACAACCGGGAGAAAACTTAACACGCTCTCTATGAAACACGAATCAAAATTTTAAAAATTAACTTAATCGTTACTGTAATTTATTCATTTAACACTTTATGCACAAAATAGTACAAAGGTGGACTTAAAGCTTTGTAGCTTTTTCTACAAGTCTACCCCGAAAACTGGTAATAAAAATTGCAGGCGGTGCGTTAAAATTTACAATAACATTACACTTACATACTTATTTACAAATACAATTCTACTTACTATTCACTAGTATTCACATAGCGAAGCTCAATCTTTTTTATGAAATATTAAAAACTATAACAACAAGATAGCAGAACGTAACGTACTGGAATACCAATTTCAGTCAAGCTAGCTAACCTTTTTTGAAGGAAGGTTTGTTGGAGCATCGTACCTATCGTAGATATCGACCGGGAGATCATTCCACAGCCTTGCTGCCATTAAAAAAGAAGAGTTGGCGATAAAACCAGTGCGGTGAAGTGGAAGATTTAGACAGAGAGTATCAGAAGAGCGAAGATTGCGCTTATGAGTATCGCAGAGGAATTGAATTTCAAATACTCCGGTACAACTGGATCCTTCAGTATGGAAAAAAGAAGAGAAAGAACGCGCAAGTTACGGCGGTCACGTATAAGAAGCCACTTAAGCTTCGCACGAAATGATGAAATGTGGTCGTTTTTGCGTAAACCATAAATAAATAGAACACAGTTGTGGAGTAGGCGTTCCAATTTGTTCAGTTGATCCTGATTTACGTCAGAGCAACACACATCAGCGTAGCCAATAATTGGTATGATGGTGGCTGTGGAATAATGTAGGCTGTAGGATTATGATAATGGGGTATACAAAGAAACTAATAAAATCTGCCAAATAGCACACTGTGCGAATCACGCGCGAGGCACGTTGCCGGTGTTCCGGCAACATTGTTTCATTTAGTGGCGATAATTTAGATTACTATGTTCTAGATTAATAAATAACACAAATAATAGATATCGCAGCGTAGGTATGAGTATAGATTTACAGCTCACTTGATAGAAACATAACTGTAGCCAATTACTTCATATCAACGGCACTGGGCAGATAGACTTGAGCCTCCTATAGCCATTTAGCCGCTAAGACATTAGTCTCCTTGTACCACACCCGCACGTCGAAGGGGCTGATATTTTAGAGTGCCACCGGCTCCAGATCCCAGTTTGGCCTTGGTCATAAGTTTGTTAAGTTTGTGACGCTGTGCCCTGCCGGACATCACACAGCTAATCATATAATTATACTGGGTACGTTATCTTTCAAACAGAAAATAGATACCGCAAGCATATCTCAAATCATATCACCAAATATAAGCATATCAGCTCATAAGGGTTCCCTAATAGTTTACATATAAGTGGAGACTGGTAGAGGATAGGGTTGGCTTATTTTTACAGATTTACAGCAGATGAAATGGTAAAAAAATTATTTATACAGCATATTATTAGACGACCTGAATGGTTCAGTTGGTTAACATGTCGGTCGCCACGCAGAGGTCTCGGGTTCGATTCCCTGCCGAGCAGTGTTATGTATGTATAAAAAAGTATATAAGTAGTTTATCAATTGTCTAAGACCCATAACGCAAGCTTTGCTTACTTTGGAGCTAGATGGCGCTGTGTGAATTTGTCCAAGCATATGTTGTACTAAAAAATTATAATTAAAGTCTAAAATTAAATTCTCTCTCTGTGTGTGTGTAGATTGTGTGTGGTTTATTTCAAATAACTGTGAATGAAGGTACAGGGTTACTAAGCGGTTAATAACATTACGCTAATGTATTCAACGTTAATAATTTGAAATAAATAGCTTATAATCATTCTCATACGTAAATTACGAAACAAAGGTCAGCAACAAAAATGCTCGAATACCGAACCGACAATGGTACCTTTAATCAACCTACATTTACGTACACCGCACACACAATATTGTGCAATGCAGTAATCGACGTTGCTCAACCAGACCTAAGATATTAAATAACCCTCACATATAATTATGAATAACCATTTGTTTTGTTAGGCTGTTTAACAAATAAATGAGTTAAAACAATGTAGTATCTATCTATCCATTTAAAAATAAATAAATAAATATGCTTGGACAATTCACACAGTGCCATTTAGCCCCAAAGTACGCAAAGCTTGTGTTATGGGTGCTAGATATCTATATACTACTTATACACTTTTAAATACTTACCTATTATATACGCGTATATAACACCCAGACCCGTAGCAGAAATAAAAATGTATCATTAAAATTTCTGCTCGGCCGGGAATCGAACCCGGGACCCCTGCGTGGCAGCCCGGGATGTTAACCAACTAAACCACTCACATTTGCAAAGGCAATAAAAAAGTAGCAAGCATCCGTAACTCTACAAAAGCCTAACTCTACCAACCCTACATTTTGGTCAGAAAGATTAACTTGGCCGTTTCATAGGGCTATTGCATGACATATCAAGCTGGATTCTGGATTAAAGGTTACAGATTTCTAAAATTATTCTTATTTACAAGCAAATCATAGCCTATATACTGTACTAAAGCTCTTTAGAATGGCCTCTTTGTGGGGGTTGGAGGTTACAGAATTTTCAATTTTCTGGTTATTTTTAGTTTCCTACGACTTCGGGAGGTGCCCTTGAGGTTTTGATGGGAAGTCAGTCAGTCAGTCATGGTGTTGAAATTTACGTATTTTAGGTTATAATAAAATCCAGAAATTCCGTACCTGCGGCGGATATCAAAGATCGCGGAGACTCGCCTGCGCTGGTTTGGTCACGCGTTGCGTAAGCCTCAGGGTTACGTGGGAAATATGTGCCTGAACCTGCCGGTATCAGGAAAGTGGGCGTGGGCGACCCAAGAAGCGATGGATTGACATCGCTGAGTCGGATGCGAGGCTTACGGCGCGAAGATGTCGAAGGCCGGGCGAAGTGGAGAAGAGTGTGATGGAAAGAGGACCCTGGCAGATGCCGGGATAAGCGCTAGGACGTTGATGATGACTTCCGTATTTTCCGAAGGTACTGGTCCTACGGTAACACGGCACACTGAGTTTTAAAATTTACGCAAATGTTATTATTCATAGGATCTGAGATTGATTGGTGACTTCACCCTCTCTGTCAATCCTGAGGAACCGTTTGGATAGACCCATAGTCGTAACTATATTTGCAGCCAAGCAATAATTGCTATATTATCGTGATCCGGTCCGGTTTAAAGGATAAGATAACCACAAAAAACCAGACATGAGGCATCAGCTTTAAACCTGATGTCACCATCAGGTTCACGGTAATCATTTTTTTTTTTAAATCTATTCATCGGTTGGGCTGTCGGTATTTCGATAGTCCCTACTACTCCCTACACTACAGTTGCGGAAAGTTTGTATGAAAACACAAGCTTGAAAGATAGAAAAAAGAATAAAGAAAAAACAGTTCATCCTACTATCTATAGAGATTACGATTACGTGTAAATTTTCATCATGATATAAAATCTATCTGCATGTCGAATTTTAGCATGATTCGTCCAGTAGTTAGAGTTGTGCGTTGATAAATCAATTGTCGTTATAAGTACCTACGTTGATTGGTAATTTAGGTCACAAAAAAAATTATCACCGTGGACCAATGATTCATAAGGTTCATGGAACTCGGATACAAAACACACAAGAAAAAGAAATACCTTTTAAAAGCAAACAAAAAATTAAATTTTCAAAAGCTATTACGAAAACATAACTTAATCTAATCACACTGTATTTTCTCTCTATGCTAACCGGTAGGCAACCTACACTGTTTTTTGTATCGAGCAGACAGACATCTGATGTAATAATAACTATCGCTCATATTCATTACCTAGATATGCTGAACCGCAGGTGCGTTGTCAATGCGAGGACAAAGTAGGCATGTTTCATGCATGTGAAAATGCACAACAACGGATGCATTAGCATTTATGCACATCGGGAGAAAGGGATATGGCTGATACCCATCCGGACGGACTCCTCAGGCTTGACATCCCAACCACCGATATAATGTGTTCTCCAAATCACCCTTTTAGGAAGGAAATAAGCCACAATTAAGTGACATCAAGTATTACGACACCGGCTTAGGGCCATTAACATTCAAAAGTAGCGTAGAAACGTTGTAGAGTGAAGTCATATTGTTACGTTATCTTAAAACAACAAATAACCTATTGTCCATACCGTGGCTCAAAGTACAATGTAGGACAAAGTTTAGAGGTCTCGATACAGTCATGCGACTCATTTTAAGTATCTACACGCATATTCTCACTGCAATATGAGATCAACGATAATGAATAATGAACCAACGTCGGAGCTCGCTCGTACTTTGAGCTTCGATGAGTCCTAATTTACTTACTATGACTCATATTTATTGTCCGCATCTTAATTGCAGTGAAGTAATTATATTTTTGTAATCATTATTGATATATTTACCGCCGAGAATAATAGGTACCGTACGTACAGTGATATTACAGTACTTTGCCCCACCATTTATTCCCACAACCTTGCAACTCCTGTGTAGCCATGATCAACAGCGGCGACCACACAGAGGACCTGAGCTTTGATACTCAGGCACGCCGAGAATCGCACGCAGGGAAATGGCGAAAACAGCAGGACAGCTGACCCTGGCAGAAGCTGTACTGCTCTAAAGATAATGATGACAATACGATATAATTAACTTATAAGTCAATTAATGCTGGGGCGAACCTATCTACCATAAAGCGATTTCATTGTACAATTAAAATATCATAGATTCTTACCCATTTCGTTGAATTACCAGACAAAAAAGGTACCAATAGCTGCAACAAAGCGTAAACTCTAAGTTCGGATGCGTCAGGCGCAGGTAATTCCAGGTTAGTGACCAATTTCCCCATAACGCTTTTGTCTCGAAATACCGATAAGGTTGGGAAAACACTATTGCACCAGATACCTACGAGTACCATGCCTTCTAAAAATACATTTATAAAAACAAGTAAGTAGGTTTCTTTCAGGTCTGAAATATGTTCCGTAAACACCAGAAATATTGACAACAGCATTATACCATCTAACCCATCCATTCCATCTTATTAATTTAGCTGTAGTACTGACAAACCTTTACCGTTTTTATCACATTCATCAGCTTTTAGTTTACGTATGTTTAAGGTACCTACTCTTGACCTGACCTAATTAAATGTCATCGATTAGATCATGGAATACATTCCCTGATCTAATCACTTAGACGTACACCTCTAGGTCCAGATCTACGTCCCCTTGCAACTAACACATTCAGTCTATTGGTCGTTATTGATGTAAATTACAAAATAATTTCAAAGATTTCATCGTTTGTTATTGATATACCTACTTATAATAAAACTGCAGCAGGTCCAATTCTGCACCTACATTGCAGATATTTTAATAATTTTTATTGGGGGATAGTCTATAAACGATACTGAAGGCAAAACTAATGTTTTATTGTCTATCTGTCTGTCAGTATCTTGGCCGCGCATCACTCCGACACTACTGAATGAATTCAAATGAAACTTGGTATGATTTGAGTTCATACTACGGTGTAGGACATTAGATACTTTTTATCCTGAAATTCATCACGATACCCTTGGTATAGGGGATGGAAGTCAAAATGTGTACTTAGTTGTTAACGCGTAGTCCGATTTCATTCATTATTTTTTTTATTATAAAGGAAGTACTGTGAAGATTGTGCCGTAAATATTTCAAGGTGAAGGCGATGTTGTAGTTCAGAAATTACACCTTGTAATTTCACACTCATCATTATCTAAATAACTTGAAACCAGGAATGTACAGGAACCTTTGAACGTACGGGTCATGTTAATCTGGCGGATGTACTATGATGTATTTATTAAAATACCTAATCATCTTGGCGCTAATGTCCCGGTTGTGCTCTTGCGCACGAGCGCCCGGGGTCCGTCTTGGCCATGATCCAGTATTTGGAAGATCAGATAATTACAATGGAGCGACTTCCATCTAACCTCCGTGACCCTGCTACCTCCGGGAACCTGACCAGATTGGATCATGGTTACACATTCATTCGCCTGAATCTGCAGGTTTCATCACGATGTTTTCCCTCACCGTAGGAGATTCGGTTAGCATTCAATTAATGTACATAACTCGGAATTTGTAGGTACATGGCCGCAGTGAGATTCAAACCCGGTACCTCTCGCTTATGAGTAGGATACCTTAACCACTCGGCCCCCAACGCTCCTCCTGGCGTGTGCACTTTATTGTATAGGCTTAAAATGAAGACCTATTCTCAAAGTCAGACTACTCCAAAGGAGTCAGATATTGCGAAATGATATTTTTCCATAAAAATCCTGTTCCTTCTATTCTAAACTTACTCGCCAACGGGACAAGAGTAAAGAATGCGGGTAGGGATGCGCGAGGATTATGACGCTTACTTACGCTCAGATAAAACTCCAAATCTTAAACTTGGAACATCTCCGCAATCAGATTTCTTTGTCATAAACTATCTGTTTTTACCCGACTGCGACAGAAGGAGATTTATGTTTTTCTAGCGTATGTAGTATGCATGTATGTATATCTATTTCTTTGTCACCGGATACATTTCGGAGACTGCAAAGTTCCACCACCAAATGAGGAGAGCCTCAGTGAAATGACTGTTTTACAGTCGAAATTACAAAGAGCGCGAACCGCGACGGAACTCTCTACCAGACTCAGTCTTTTGATAAATACAACCTAGGAGTTTTCAAATCCAAAGTAAAAAGCTCTTTTTCTTCAAAAGTGCTTCACCAGACCACAGTGTTGCTTAATATTAGACATACCAAACATCCTGTAGTCCACGCAAACGAAGTCGCTGCACAGCTAGTTATTACAATATACCTAATTTTACAACTTTGTCGTTCGTTGTTTTTAAATTATTTTAATTTCCAGTATGTTTATCTCGAGTTCTAATATTAGTCATAATATGAGATTATGAAGGTGCACGCCGGTTGGCACTGATCTAGTGGCAGCGTGCTTGTGAGACCGATAACAAGTTTAAGTAATGCTTTCAATATCCGGGAACTGGATGGGTAACCGTTTCGTATTTTGCTAGTTGAACTTGATCAGTCCAACGAGTTCGCCACTCGTATTACGCGGCTTGATAGAGAGCGTAAGTAGTAGATACATCTGTGGCAGCCTTGGAATGAGAGATATCGCGGATAACTTCGATCTTAGGCACACCTGCGGTGGTTTGGTCACGTATTGCGTAATCCCATGGATACGTGGGAAATAGATGCCTAAACCTACCTGTATCAGGAAAAAGGTTCCGCGGGAGACCCAAGAAGCGAAGGATTGACATCACCGAGTCGGCTCGAGAGCCAACAGCTTACGACGGCGATGTGAAGATGCCGAAGATCGGGAGTGTCCACTCGGATGATAGTGATGATGGTATAAAATAAATAGTGTCTACGTAGAATAAGTATTAAATAAATAAAACCTCACCTTTCGTGGGAGAGGCCCTAAGTCCTGAAATGGACTGTTATAGGTTGTAATGATGATGACGATGATAAAAAAAAGGAAATATTTTTAAGGCAAGAGGGCGCCAGCTGTTTTTCGCACGCCTGCGCCTCATATGATTAAGACCCAACGGTATGAGAGCGCACAGGCTTAGGCTAACCCGAAGACATGCACGAGCGCCCTATTGAAAGCTTACGGCAATCAATTGAAGTCACCGCGCTCTCACACCACATGATTAAAAAATAATTAACTGTCCCAATAGCTGTTTATTTCGATAGATTTGAGAACTAACGCATTGCAGCGTATTGAGTTTATGAATGGCAAGCCTCATCTATCACAGTCTTTCATTATTCAATTATGTGCAAATATTTGTTAATAATTTTCACAGATAAAAGGCATGTCATTACCATGTAGGTATGTCATTGCCCCAGTGATAAGATATCGACGAGTGCCGGAACTCGCAACTGAAACGTAACGCGTGGGCTGGATATATATGGCAAGCGGACTAAAGTCCCACAGTTATCCGCCGATTAAGGAACCAATAGCTGATAAGATTACTATCAGCCAGAGCGACCTTAAAAGGCCAAATCCTTGTTGTTGTTAATATTAGGTAGGTACCCTACCTATAGGCGAGACTATTTAGGTATTTTATTCAATAGTCTTGTATTTAGATAGTATTGCATGCGGCCGCCCCGTGCCGTGTACGTCGGCCTAATAACACCCACACCAATAACGTCAAAAGGTTTATGCACTCGCAGCCAGTCACAAATGTTTGTATCTATGCACACCGTACTTGAGGTAGACAAATAAAGAAGTGGTCAAAAGCAGAAATTGACCTATTTAGAACCTGGTCCAATGAAGAAGTGGTCAAATATAGAAAGAGACAAATAAGGAAGTGGTCCCCAAACATCAAAAGGTTCGCGGTCATCACAAACTAATGTTATATATTATAGTTGGAAGAACTGTGTTGTTTCGCTGTACACCACGTCGCTATTGCGAAGAAAGGGCGAGCCTCTACGGTATGGTTAGCGCCGCTTTAGCGCAGTTTTTTAATGCGGCGCCGCTCCCGGAGACAGAAATTCTCAATGAGGACAATCAATCGATACTTCATTCAAAGTTAAAGAAAAAGCAGTTTTAATTTTAAAAATACTTTTATTTACTTAATTAAGTAGTAATTGATTCGTCAATATCCATTGCATTCGAACTAGCATCTTCCTCTGAATCCGAATCTTCGGCAGAGCTATCCTGCTTTAACAAAAAGAAAACAATTATTATATGAAATGGACAATAACCTCAACTTAATTTAATTTGATTGGTGAATTTGCACGGTTCGCTGAAACTATTACAAACCATAGTGCGGCGCATTGATGATCTAAATCAGCGCTTTTCGGGTCACATAAACGAAACGAAAAGGAACATGTCTGCTCTGCATTTGAATGTACGAGAGAGAAAGTTTTGTAAAACGCCCTGAAATAAATTAATATTGCACTACGCACCTCAAACTTGACCATACTGGTGTTGGTCAGGATTGTCTCCTTTATATATCTCGTGATGTATTCCCGGCATTTGTCATCAACGTTGGGCGGCAGCCAGCCGCGCTTCTGGTGGCAGAGGAACCCTGGCGGCGGCTCCGCAGCCAGAATCGCCTCCACTTCGGGCAGCATCACGTCGCAGTACTGAATGAGAGGAGGGTATTGCATGAGCCATGGATACACTTGGAAGAACGAATGGGTTCGACGGAATGCGAAGCGACTGGTGGAATCCGGTATGGGCAAATAGGTCTAGCCAAGATGTGAATGCACTGCGACTGACGAGGGCTGATCCCTTAGGGTACATTCGGCCAGCGCTCTTAGATAGACGCAGTACTGCGTCGGCCGAACGTTGCCGACAGGTTCCGATCGGCACTCATAATGGAGTCGCTACGGGGCGACTTGCCTCTTGGCTAGACCTACAGAACCGTAAAGCGCGCGGTTGTTTTGGGCGACATTCGCTGCGTTAACTCAAAACGTTCGGATTCTGGTGGCAAAGGAACCCCGGTGGCGGGTCCGCAGCATGAAGAGCTCCACTTCGGGCAGCATCACGTAGCCGTACTTGGGGTGGGGATGACAGGTGTTGCATGAGGCTTGACTGGTATACTTCCAATGACTAATGGAACGCGATGCAACTGGTGCAATCATGCTTTATTGGGCCATTGTTTTTTTTTTTGCATGGAATTTGTCATCCAATTTCGGATTATAGCTGACTAAATGAGGGCATATTTTTCATGTATAATACATACTACTTCCATTTTTGGTTACTTTTTTAGACAAAAAGTAACCTTGGGCGTCCTTCCCCATCTATCTACCTTGCCAAGGTTTATCCAAATCTGGTCAGCTATTTAGAAGTGAAACCAGTTAATATCGTATATACCACCGACGCTCTTAATATTCTAAAGCTAAGTATTAGAATATTAGGAGCGTCGTACTAATATAGTACAAGAATATTAGGAGCGTCGGTGGCTGAGTGGTTAAGGTATACGACTCGTAAGCGAGAGGTACCGGGTTCGAATCCCACTGCGGCGATGTACCAATGACTCTTTTCTGAGTTATGTACATTAGTTCAATGCTAACCGATGCTCTTACGGTGAGGGAAAACATTAGATGAAACCTGCACATTCAGGCTACTGAATGTGTAACCATGATCCAATCTGGTCAGGTTTCCCTGGTTCTAGGGTCATAGAGGTCAGAAGGCAGTTGCTCCACTGTAATTATCTGATCTGCCAAATCAAGTTACAATCTTCACTCAAATTCTCAGCTTAAATTCTCTCAAGGTCTGCTGGCCTCACCTGATAGAACGTCTGCCGTTGCGTGGGCACCATTCCCGGCTTGATGAGCACCGCGCCGTCCGGCACCTCGGCCTCCGGTTGCAGCCGCTTCTGCCCCTTCACCCGCCGCACGCGGTCCACCTTCTTGTAGTTGCCTTGGCTGCCGCGGGTGCGTACCATGGATTGGAAGCCCGCTGGAAAATGTTGGCAATTAGAATGGAAGCAATATAGCTAATGGATGTTGGCTGAATATAAAGCGTTATGAACGATAGACATACTGATATTGAACTCACTAAGAAAAAAAATCAGATACTCCGCTCTACAATTCAAGTGTAGGAAAGAATGTTCTGCTGGCAAGCACTATACAGTCATCACACCACAGCCCATAACAGTCCACTGCAGGATTTAGGGCCTCTCCCACGAAAGGGGAGGTTATTGCCATAATCTCCATGCTTGGCAGGCATGTTAGAGATTGCAATGTTATAAATATAACAATGCGAAACGCTACTGCCCATATTCCAGCCTACACAGACTCTAGAACTTTTGCCTCGAAATCATTAGTCGCCTTGTACGACACCCACAAGCGTAAGGGGTTGGTGCTATTCTACTCTACCAGACACCACACGGCACAATACAGTATGATTTATCAATTTTAAATTCTAAGGTCGAAAATCCTGTCTATGTTGTGTTATTGTGTATTAATATTTACTGACATTATATGTAACAAGTGGAACTTACATGTAAATTTCAGTCTATAATCTAGTATTTGGTATATCCTAGATTCAGGTTCCTTTCGGGGATCATAACCAAAGCGGACCCAAGTAGTTCTCCATGGTCCAGTGCGCATATAGTACCCTATACATGGCAAAATCAGCTTCAAAGAGTTTGTCTTCACTTTTGTGTAATATTTAATCAAACTATTGGTCATAATAGGCCGTTCGTCGAATTTCTGAAAAGATAAATTAACTATTGTTATATTTACATAGTATAAATTAAAGTCGCTAATCGCGTCAGTCTGTCGGTATATAGCTTGCCTAGCTGCTCCTCGTAACAAATTTTTCCTTACAACTAAATTAAATTTACACCAACAACCGATCATCTGTATCAGCTTAACGAAGGCCTCCTCCAGCAATCTCCATTCTACTCTACCCTTTGCAGTTCCCATCTGCCATAGGGCCAACTTTTTTATTAAAATTGTCTTCTCATTGTTTTGTTTTAAAAAGGTAATAATGCATATTATAATAGTAGAAACCCGAAAACGCTAGTGCGAAGCCAGTGAGGGTCTCTAGTTACTTTTTAGTAATAACACCCCACTGCACTTACAGTTACCTGTTTTGTTGGTGCCATTAATCTATCTATCTATATATATAAATATCAATTGCAGTACATTAGTCTCACATAACCCAGAAATAGCTGGACAAATTTATTATTACTATATATCATTGTCACTTACCACCAGGTGAGATGGCGGTCAAGTGCATGGCTAGTATAATAAAAATAATATTTATATAGGTAGGTGTGGAGTAGGTGTATGGTAGAGGTAGGACACAACACAGACAATGAAGTTGTGCCAGGTCAACAAATATGCAATATATGTCTGTATTGTTTTCGAGTTAATATCACTTACAACAATAGAAAAATAACATACTAATAAAATAAAATGTGTTGAATTGTGTGTTGATAAAATCTGTTTTATACCAAACTTTACTATAACATTTGTTTGGCTATGAGCTGTCCAACAAGGCCTAGCTATGGTGTGTTAGCTTTATGACTCATTTCGCTCACTCCTTTCACGGCACCTTTCGCGAGCAAGCAAGATCTATCTTACTCTAGTAGGAAAGCTAAAAGCTAAGCAATACATCCCCTGAATGGTACACAAAATGTGGTAGTAAACATGTTAATAAAACATTTACCTTTTTAACAAGTTCAAACTCTTCTTCCAATGGTGGATAAATAGCTGCCTTGGCCACCTTTTCATTTAGGTAATATGCATGTGGCTCAGTAGGCATTTCATCGGTGAGGGTGAAATCAACCCTCATGGATGGTGCAGTACGCTCACTTCGATTCTTGACATGTATACTATCCTCATCGTTAGCTCTATCTGCTTTCCCTGGGTAACGTTTACAAGAATATCCATAATTTGTGGGCTTGTCAAACCATGTAAACTTGGATGGACCTAAAAAGGATGGTGATGCTCCTCTACAATTAAAGGAGTTTAATATCATTAATGTGTAGTTACAAAACTTACCAAATCTTTAAAGAAACAAAGAAAAAGAGTTGAATACTCACGATAAAAAATCTACTTGATCAAGTCCTGAGGGTATGACTTGTTCTAGTACACATTTTGGAGGTCCTGCGCCTTCCTTATAGACTGGTAAATATTGAAAATCACACATAGCTGAAAGACAATAAAATTTTTTAACTCACACATTGTCATACGCATACACAACATCAACATCATTTACATAGTATAAAATAAAGTAGCATGCCTCATGTCTGTTTATTGATTTGTCTGTATGTATTTCCGTGAACTCCTCCTAAACAATGCAACGGATTTTTATGTAGTTTTCACCATCAGTGAATTTCTTCCGGAAAGTTTATATGTATAATACATTCATATTATAGTAAACAAAAGCTGACAAAACCCGTGCGCAGCCGGGGCGGATTGCTAGGTAGTTATGATATAAAATAAATAACTAACAAGTACATGCTATCCTAGATAAACTTACAATCAAACTTGAACATTGTTTTCACTCTGCCTACAACTAAAGTTGATATAACTTCTCTTTTTATTTGGTTTCCTTCTTTACTTTTTTTCACTCTAACTTTTAATAGAACACCCGCTGTGTCTTTAACATCTGCATATATTTTCTTTACTAAGGGATTATTTGGTTGAAAACTCAGGCCTATACGCTTCTTGTGCGGCTCAGAATACACCTGAAAATTTAATATATTGAAATATAATAAGAGTGAGACTGTTTTAGGTTATGTTTACATGAATTACGGTAGATGTTAAACGAATTTCAATAAAAGAAGGTGGTGAAATGCATTAAATCATTGAATTGATTATGTACCTGTGAAATAGATCTGATGCCACCCAAACACTCCAAGGCCTTTTCTTCATTTTTCACGATTCCCGGGAACAAAACACAAGTTAAATTTCTATCCATTTCATTACATTCCATTGTTTATTATTTATCCTGATGACTTAATGAACTATTATTCGAGGCAATTAACCATTTGTAAAGATAAACAAAACAAAATCGTGTGTATTTGAAAAATGCACGTGAAATGCTCCGCGCGAATTTGCGAAGCGAAATCATCTACAAAATAAACAAACTAACCAAACCCAAAACAAATAACATAGATCAGTAAGCTAAGTACCCAAACAAACGTCAATAATATAAACTAGCACAAGTTGTGTGGTGGCTCTATGTCCTCCTTTCGTTTTGTAGTTTTCATTACGCTCATCATCTCGGCGTTATGCCCCCGTTATAAATATAAATGGGAATCGTTGCACCGAATTGCAGTATAATTATCGGGAATTCTTTTAGTTGATTATAATAGGATCACGAGAAGTCCGTATTGACTGACAGTAGTAAAAATTATAAAATGTGGATATGGCAATAAGTCAGTTCTTCTTGTAAACATTCAGTTATTTGGCTTGAACTTGTACTTTTAGTTGTCTAAATTATTAATCATGCTGAACATTATCTCTCGCACTTCCTTTTTAATTGTTTTGCCCATTATTTAATAATATTTTTCATAACTCACGAAAATAAACAATCCTACAGAAATCAAATTGTTTGTTGACTGTTATGGCATGACGTTTAAAAAAGTTGGCATAAGTTGCCACACAGAGATTTGAGTGAAGAAGCCACAGAATGTGAAGAAGCGTGTCTCAGCGGCAATGGCTTGGGCCTTGCAAAAGAGTTACTTTTTCTTCAATAAAACATTTTTGCTGTACAAATACTCAATTTATTTTATTACGAAAAAATGGAACATTATCAAGACTGTTGCATATCGATCAATGCATTAGAATTTGCGTTTGCGCGAGTAGACTGTAAGTATCGCCGGGCATCCGGTAGGCGATGTTGCCCGCGAACGTATTCAGGACCTCAGCCTGCTCGCGAAGCCACTCCACTTGCTGTGGAAGGAAAAAAGGATTAGCTAACTTCGCGTTTACTTAATGCGCTGATTACATTTGACTAAATTCAGTAACTAAATTCAGAAGGTAATCAAAGAGGAATGCATATAAAATACTATACTATAAATTTGGACTAGTCAGACATTAGACCGCCACCTCACTCGTGACGAGGTCACAGTGTATATAAGTGACCATTCGGCCGATGATGGAGGCATGCTCCTTTCTGCAGGCATGCATGTCTAGGAACAGCCTATTCACTGTGGCCTTGAAGGCGTCTAGATTACAATGATCAGGGAACACACTCGCGGGTAATGCGTTCCATTCCTTGGCCATACCTTGTTAGCAGTGGCGCTAGCGAACGGATGCTGATGGTGCCGCAGCGCGTTCCGCTGCTTCCGAAGTATGTGGCAGCACGCGCGCAGCACGGCCGGCAGCGCCCGAAGCAATTCCCCGCGGGCCGCACGAGCAGCAGACACCCGTGCAGGAACCTCCGAGGCGGAGAGGGGGACCAGCTCGCAGGATCGGAGGGTCTGGGGGGGGGGGACATATTTTTAGTTTGTAATACGGTGGACGGACCTCATCAAGTCTGCTACACACTCCAACATAAATGAAAACCCTCACTCCGCCACGCACAAATACACATGGCGTTACAAGAATAGGGTGTTGTGTCCGGCAGAGTAGAATGAAGGCAACCGTTTTTGTGCTCACCAATGGGCGCCAGGCGATACTGTCGAGTAAGGGCATGTCACTGTCAAAATATCGGCGTTCCATTGGCTGAAATCCCGCTGTCAACTTAGAGCGTTTGCTTCGCGAGACGTTTTAACAACGGACCTTACGCGTCAGTGGCGCCATCTAGTGGGATATCGACCTCTCATTGCACTAACCCTTCGACTGGGCGTCGTGAAAAACGTCTTAGACCAGAAAGTTTGCAGTAGCGAGTCCATCCAGTCCAGTCCACAAGCAGACCATCTACGAGTATTACCTCCGTAAACCATGCGCTCTAATCTAATAGATTTTATAGAGATAGACAAATGTAGAGATAGAAAAATGGGAAGGAATTTCCAACCCGCTAGCCAAACATGAGGATTATGGCGATGCCATTAGTGGCGAGGAGGCTGGAGTGCAGCGGTAGAAAAGGGAAGGTCCCCCACGAGATGTCCGGTCGACCTCGTAAAAGTTTTATCGAGCCAATCCAATCGAGGATATTAGAGGCACAGAGTCGATTGGTGAGGCCTATGTTCAGCTGTGGACTTCCACCGACTGAGATGATAATGATGAGAAGACTGCACATTATAGAGGTATGTTCGCAGCTCTCCAGTCGTCCCGTGACCATTATGAATGCAGCTACTCGAAATATCGGGCTACCTGAAATCGGGGTAAACAACGGTACGCGATAGGAAACCCGGAACCTTAAAAATGTGTGATAATAACCGCGATAGTTTAAAACATTATATTATGAGTAGACTGTTATTAGTTTGTCCATGTGACGTAAAAGCGTCTCTAGCCCCCGCCTTCTACCTTTTCCGTCGTTACCCATCTAAAACCCTGACCTCCATAGCGCCCTCATAGTTCTCCGCATGGAACTGATCGAAGAACGTCATAAGCTTGTACAGCTTCGTGTAGGCCTCCAGCAGCGCGGACGGCGGCGCGGGGGCGGAGTCCTCGCGAAGGCGGGACGCCACGCGAGAGGCTAGGGCGGCTAAACGACGCCGCAGAGGACCTTCGCCCCCGCCACCGTTTACCACTTGGGAGAGCAACACGCAGAACAGTTCGAGGACTTTCTCCAGGTTCTGGGGACAAGGGGGACATTGGTGGTAAGCAACGAGTATGGGGCCCCAGCGGAAGACCTTGGTCTATCTCACTTCGCGAACTGTAAGTAGGTGTACACCTAGCGAGCTCGTTGCGGTCTCCTGCTGGCGACCAAAACTGGTTCAACAGTCACGAGAGCCAATCAGCACCCCGTGACGGTATATTATTATTATCTCCATAATACTTGCCCTTGTTTTGACGAAAAGTAAATTGAAAATATAAAAATTAAATGTGGCAATAAAAACTTTGGAAGGTATAAGATCAATAAATAAATTATCAACAAGAATGTTTTAGGTACCCACGTGATAGCGTGTCTGTTAGATTGAAATGTCGATTCAATTATCCAGTTTATCTGGATTAGAGAACTTATATTGATGATACATTTCATCACATTATATTGATCAAGTCTTTTAAAATAGATCTGTAGATTTAATTGTACCTAATATAGGTCTTTATTTTCATATTAATATGCCATACGAATAAATAAATAAATCTTCATTACAAATCGATCACACTCGGCCGCGTAAGGCCGATTTGATCTTCCGAGTTTTTAAAGTTAACAACTCGAGAGTAAGATTTCTTGTAACAATACAGCAAAAGCTAAATAAAAAATATTCACCCCAGCGATGTCGTAAACTGTGATGGCATCTTCGAATAGCCCTTTGTTCACCAGCTGCTCAGCCACGTTCAGGGCTATAACCTGCAAACAAACATATAGTAAGTACGCACTATATTCAATAAATAATAATAAATGACAGAAAAACGTCGGTAAACCCCCGACCAAGTTAACATAACACTCAAATATTTTCTAAACAACTGAACAAATTTTTTGATTTTAATGAAACAAAGCTATGAACCATGCCTATTAAACTGGCTTCCAAATAAAGAAAACTTCACAAAAATCAGAGCTACGACGCCACAGACAGACACACACAGTCACATATACACGTCAAACTGTCATCAACTTCGTCAAACACCCATTTTTTTCACGGAGGTTAAAAATATGTTGAGCATCACTTACTTTGCTATCTATATGCGGGTTATTGAACTCGTCGAGCAACCCAGGTCGTCGGGGGCCCGTCACCGGGTCTGCTACGCCGAACAGCAGGTCGTAGTCGCGACTCTCGAGCGCCAGGTCCGTGCAACAACACATGAATAGGTTCTTTCCACTCGGGTCTTTCAGGTTCCTGGAAAAAGTATCGTAAGTTAGACGCATATTGAAGGAAGACGCAGCGTGGTGGATCGACAACCTGGTAAAAATCGCAGGTACCAGCTGGATGCGGAAGGCACAGGACCGGCCTTTGTGGAGATCTCTGGGGAGGCCTATGCCCAGCAGTGGGCGTCTTTTGGCTGATATGATGAGACGTATATTTACCAAAGACCCTAGAAAGATTCTAGTCGGCTCACGCGCGAGGGCCCGGGCTCCGCCTTTACCACGATCCAGGATTTGTCAGATCAGGTAATTACAGTAGAACGATTGTTCGAGCGAGGTTGGCCAGGAGTAGCAGGAAGGCGGATCCTGGGCCCTCGCATACTTCGCGGGGGAACAACCGGGACATAACGCCAAGATGATGATGATGATGATGATTGCCATCTGACCTCCATGACTCCCTGTATACGGCAGTCAGTGGTTTAAAATTAGTGATACCCCTGAAGGTACGTACATGAATTGAGGCCTGCCACAAATCAAATTCCACATAGGTCTCGCTATCTTTTTTTATATTCAATGTGTTGTTAGTTATGTGTAACGCCGGTACTTACCTCAAGAAGTAATAGTAATGCAGAGCATCCGATGGATCAGTCAATTCGAACTTCCGCACGAAAAGCAGCAACAACCTCGCTAAGTTCAAACGACGCAACGGCGTTGGGTCGTCCGTGTCCACAGATACTGAAAATAAATCGGATTCATTAGCATTTCTTGTTATGTGAATCTGTTTTTGTGTCAGTTTTAGCAAAGGTTCCGTTACTAAAATATCGCTAAGACCGGCGATATCATACATACGTTGCCCTGATTGGGGTTTCCGAACTCGACCAACAAAAATCTGTAAAGACCAATCAAAAGCCTGCGTGAAAAGTACCACGGTCTCTGATTGGTCGGATTCCAATTGTGAATTCGGAAAACTGATCCGAAAAACGAATGTAGGGCGAGACTGTTAACTGTCAGAATATCATTGCGAGTGAAAACCGACCTTGTTGCTTAAAGACGTGCGACTGATGTTCAACGTTAGCTGATAAGTTGATAAATAATAAGCTATTTCCTGGTCGGGCGGTGACATGTGAAGAACAGTTACTTACATAACGGTGCCTGCACATTCCGTGGAGTCCCCAGCATATAAACGTCATGGAGAGCAAGCGCCATGTGAACGCCGTGAACTTGGTATCTGCAATAGACACATAAATATAAATCTATAATGAAATGTCCTCATGAGAACCTCATAATTCCATGCTCGCTTCTCACACGCAACCTTCCGCTCATACTATGTTTTCTCTGGAGTGTACAACATGGAATTCTTCAAGAAAGGGGTGAAATAGTAGTTTATCTACACTCATAGCGTAATGTTCCAATTACATATTCGAAAACAGTTGTTAAAGGATACACTTTTTTCACACCAGTCTATAAAAATTTAAAAAATTACTTTTCGATACAGCATTTTCCATACTATTTTCATTACAGCTGTATCGAAAAATAACTTTTTAATCATTATGCAACACTTTTCTTTTTTAAATTTTTGTCGGGCGCCGTGATACGGTTAAATGTAGGCTGAATACCTAAATGTCTTCAACAAATTCAAAATTCCTGTTTATATTTGTGATCAGTTCATAGTGTGTGGTTGTGATTGTGTACATTTGAAATTATTTTCCCGCTAAACGGTATATTTTTTCTAATTGTTGTAATTTGTGTTTGTAAATGTTTTTTCTTGTTTGAAGCAAATAAATAGATAAATGTGAAAGTAGTACCTAAAGTGAATTTCGCTTGATATCCTCGACGCGTAGATACAACAGAACTGACTCGCAGTTAGTTCCAGCAAAGTTGAAAAAATTATAGGTACGAAATTTTAACATGAAAATATGAGTGTAGATAAACTACTATTATGCAACTGTCATATAAAAGGGGGTATTAAAACATGAGTGTCTGTTTATCAAACGAGGCGTAGCCGAGTATGATAATTGTTTGACACGAGTGTTTTAATACCTAATTATATGCAGTTGCATACACTACTTTATCTACACTCATATTTTAATGTTAAAATTTCGTACCTATAATTTTCTCAACTTGGCTGGAAGTAAGCTGCGAGTTGGTTCTGTTGTATCTACGCGTCGAGGATATCAAGCGGCGGGAAATTCACTTCACTACTTTCACATTTATATATTTATTTGCTTCAAACAAGAAAAAATATTCACAACACACAAATTACAACAATTAGAAAAAATATACCGTTTAGCGGGAAAATAATTACACACAAATATAAACAGGAAATTTTTTATTTTGAATTTGTTGAAGACATTTAGGTATTCCGCCTACATTTCGCCGTGTCCCGGCGCCCGACAAAAATTTAAAAAAGAAAAGTGTTGCATAATTATTAAAAAGTTATTTTTTGATACAGCTGTAATGAAAATAGTATGGAAAATGCTGTATCGTAAAGTAATTTTTTTAAATTTTATAGACTCGTGAAAAAATGTATCCTTAAACAACTGTTTTCGAATATGCAATTGGAACATTATGTTATGAGTGTAGATAAATGTTTTTACGGGGTCGGCAATGCGTGGGTGATGCCCTTGGTATTGCAAACGTCCATAGGCTGCGGTGACTGCTTACCATCAGGCATTGTTTGCCACCTTAGAGGTATAAATAAAACGTGAGAGATAAGAGGCACTCGGGCACCGAAATTCCGGTACCACAAATGATACAAGTTACACGCTTTACGATGAAAGAAAAAAAACATGAGTTTCCATACATACCTTGGTATTCTGGACAAAAACTCAATAGCTGGTTCAAACTGCCCAGTCAAAGTCAGCACTTGGAAGTACACCAGAGGTTTTTCATAAGCGTGATAATGTGTTTCGCCTGAAACAAAAGCACTACTATATATCGTATAGGAACAGTAGCCCATGCTCGTAGGAACAGTAAACTAGGAAACTGTTGTTTATCGATTCATGATCAAATCCGTGGGTAAAACTGTTTCCTACTTATTTTTCTACGCTGTGACAAACGAGCAGACAACCCACCTGATGGTAAGCGGTAACTGTCGCCCATAACGATTCATGCATTTAGGTTGCAGGCAACCAAAATACAAAAACGCAGGTGCGTTGTCACTGTGACGTAAGATGAAATGCTCCATGTCTGTAATTGCTACCTTATCCTTCAAATCTTCTTGGTGGCCGAAATAGATATGGCGGTGGTACTCACCCAGGCGGACTCCTCAGGCTTGACAGCGTCCTACCACCTGACGAACTAAACACGTAAGAACTATGTAGCCGTACACACCATGAAATTACACACTACAGAAGGTGTCTGAACATTCAAACCTCGCGACTGTGCCATGGCAAGGTGTAAAGACTACTAACCATACTCCTCCAATATAAGTTTCTGCAGGTCCGAGTATGTGAACGCGTCGGACTCTGTCGAGGATCGAGTCTTGATGGCGGACAGCTTCAGCCAGAGGTAGTCGTCGGCGGTGCGCGCCACCTCGGCGTGCTCGTCGCTCGCGTCGCAGCAGCCGATCACGCAGTACACCTGGCGAGATGGACGGACTAACTTAATAACAGGCATATCATATACATACACTAGTGGACTACACGCGTACACCTACTTTCCATTAACTACCCTTTTTCTTGTTTATAAGCCTTCTTCTTGAATACATTGTTGAAATCCGCATTAAAGTCCGTTGCGTTGTTTTAAAGATCTAAGCGTACATAGATACATACATAGGGACAGACGGCGGGAAGCGACTTTGTTGTACTAGATATAGATAACGCCACGCCTTTTCCTGTATGCAGGCAGGTAGAGACCACATGGTTATACTTCCTACAGTCCTGACAGATCTTCCTAGATAATAACACCCGAGGGTTTAGCCAACATGCATTATGTTATCGACAATAGAACAGATTGAAAAATATATGGGATTTGACATAGGCAATAGTAAAGTGACATAAACCTGCCTGTATCAGGAAAGAGGTCCTGCGGAAGACCCAAGAAACGATTGTTTGACATCGCCGATTCGGATGCAAGAGACACGTGAAGATGCCGAAGATCGGGCAAAGTGGGGAAAGCAAAGTAGGAAAGTGGATCCTGTTAGAAGCCGGGATCGCTCGGATGATGAATAGTAAAGTGACATAGCGATAGCTAAATGACATTTAGGATCGCCAGAGCGATAGTACTGCGAGCGCAAGCAGACAAACTTAGAATATTTGGCATCTTGGCTAGACCCGCCAGACAGAGGCAGAATGTATATGAGAGAAAATATATGAATGTGGAAGAGGCACAAGAAGTGTGTCTGAATTGTAGTTAGTCGCACTCGATAGCGTCTGCCTTCCCCTATGGGATATGAACGTGAGTGTAGTGTTGTAGACAGAAATCTGAGGCTGAGTAAACTGTTTTCTGCCTTTCTGTTAAAGTCTGAAAAACTGGATTTTTATCTAAATCTGTAGGTAGAACATAAAAATACTATGATATTTATTGGTAAGTAAAATATTAATTTATTAATAAAGTAAATAATATATAGTTGTTTTCTGTTTAACACTCACAGCTCTTTTGAAAGGATCAGTGGAGTTCCGGACTTGAATTCTGTACTGGAAGTTAATGGCAGTCTGAACTTTTTCACTTAGCGGCTTTTCGGGGCTGCTGATGTATTCTTCTAGAGCGCCAATGAACTCCTCGTGATCTCGGCTGAAATGGTAAATTAAAAGGAACTTACCTACTACAACAACCAGGACAAAACTCTCAACAATTCCACCATTCCTTCACATACTGATGAAGAAAGAAGTTATTGGCAAGATTGAAGAAAAAACACACTAGAAATCACATAAATCAAAATCAGATAAGTATAGAAATGCCTGTCGCCACCTCGGCCACTACTGCGCAGAACTGTACTACCGCGCAATAACTCTCAGGTGTCAGATTCTATAGGCAAACAATGTCTGTAATTCAGTTTTATTGCATAACCAATGTCTATCGGGGCATCTGTATGACGTCAAAGCTACGCGCGTACAGCACTTCTAATGACTTATCTTGCTTTAATTTCTTTGTCGGAAATACAAAAAATTTACTCTCCCAAACATGTCAAATATAATCAGTTCTTACCCGGCCTTCTTGAGGCAATGCAACGCTGCGTTGGCGTCTCCGCTCCGCAGGCAGTAGTAGACCATGGGCCAGAGCGGGCGGTCGTCCACCGCGCCGTCGGCCAGCCCCTGGGCGCTCTGCCCCTGCAGCCGGAGCCCTACGAAGCCCCGCACCAGCGGGTACGTGCCGGGCTCCCCACCACGCAGCGCCGCGGCCGGATTAGCGCGCACCACATCGCTCATATACTGCTTGTACCTGGGTTTGGTACAATGGAGTATCAACATGCTGTTACAGCGTCGGTAAGCTGAAGTGGCAATGGCAGGGCAGGTCGTCATAGTTTGAAATGGATGCAAGACCCATCAGCATAAGACAGGTTAAGGGGGAGGCCTATATCGAAGCAGTACACTGTCTTTCAAACAAAGTTACACAACAGGTAAACAAACAATTCATTGATTTCTCTTAGCTATAACATAGATAGAAGATCTCCCAGATGTATAGATAAAGACTTATGTAGATAGTGTAAAATTATCACTTTGTAGATAATTAAGCTAATACCGTTCCGAGAATATGTAATTAAAATTTTATTATACTCTACCTACCTGTTTTCAAGGTATTTCTTCCCCTGCCCAATGAGACACTGTTGTATAGTAGGGTTGCCTCTAGCTTTCAGGGGATCCTCATCTCTTACTAGTGCTGGAATATTGGCCATGGTTTTTATTATCTCCCACATCTCTTTCACTTTCTACAAAGGAATAATTAAAACATAATAGTTAATACAACTATCTTGCATACATATTACAAGACAAAAGCCATATTTTCTAGTCAGATAACACTTACAGGATCGTTTAATTCATCAGCCACCTGTGCAAACTTCTGATGCAATGCTGTCCTTGATTTGGACCCTTGGAACACAAGCTTGTTGTACTGGTGAACTTGTCTCGCATAGGCTGTCTCAATATCATCCAACATGGAATGACCAAACTTTTTCGGAGCATCAGCAATGCTGGGAGGGTCAGAAGTGCGCTTTAAATCGAGCCAGTTTTGCGATGGCCCAATCATAGCGTTCATCAATTTAATCTTTTCTCTATTCCATTCTGATACCATATGTTCCCATTTTTGGTCTTCTGTTGTTTGTAGTGACTAAAACATTTTTAAAGTTATTCAAATAATTTTAAATTGCCTTTTATTTGCCTTGGCCCATAAAATGTATCATTATTTTTGTAAAGCAAGCTACTGAAATGGAAAGTAGCTGTTCAAGAAGAGTGTCAACGGACTGTAAAGTGTGCTACAAATCCTTAATAAATGACTACATCAATGGACCATATCAAGAGTACAAGAAGAACTTTGATGCTTTGATTTGTGTGTAGAACAACTATGATCAAATACATAATCGCAGGATATAAGTGTGAGCAAGAACTTTAAGATTCCAAGTTTTCAATTCAATTCGAATGCATACCGCATTGGAATGGAAGATAACACACAAGACACACAGACAAATTCAACCTTAAAACATATTTCTGATGTGTGGGGATTGTAATCCCCCTTTTAAAACAGTGGGTGGGTTGTTTGGGTAGAAAATTGGTTTATAGGTAAACTTACATTTTTATTTACTTCGTCAATAAGTGATAATATGGCATTTTCTCTTTCATTTCTTAAGAAGCTTTCTATATCGGAGTCTGCTATAGGCTGTAGTGGTTCAAATGTGCGTTTTGAACTGAGAGTCTCTAGTTTTTGAGAAATTTGCTGTAAATCGATTCCTTTTGATCCAAATAGTAAATGTCTGCAATTCAAAATAATATTTACGTGGTGTATAGTAACAATCTTAAAACATTAGAAAAGTGATTGATATTTAGAAATACTTACGCTTGAATGTCATTGGCTCCTGACTGAATTACTCTGGAATAAAGTTCTTGTGAAGCTTCTAATACCTGCCCCAAGGAACGTTCGACCCTTGGCAACTCTTCATTTCCTTCAATTTCAGTAGTAAGCTGCTCGGCTTGTTGCAATAACTTACTAAAATCCTCATCAGCCATGGCTACAGGTTATATTAGTGAACACACCAATAAAATTATGTACTTAACACTTCATCTATATATTTTTTTAATTTTTGATTAAATACAGCTGGCTTCCCTATGTAGTTAAAATACTTAATTAATTAATATTATAAGAAATGAAAAATACCGGACAATAACGAAAAACCGCCGATATTTGGGGAACGTTGTTTGACTTTTGTTTTTTTTCCTCTTGCCATAGAAGAAAGCAAAAGGTGTAGAGCCTATACAGCCATATCTTTAGTTGCAATTTGTAATAAAGTTTGACTTGCCTTAGTCGGTACAAACCCCGCCAGGTTTTGGGACAGGTTGTGCACAGCAGACCAACGTTTTGTGAGTCTCCTAAACGTCTACTATCGCTACAAAGTAGATTTTTTCTTGTATTTGATGACGTACGATAACCTACGGTCTTGGTTACATTGGTCACGAAGTGTAATATCTTTGCTGAAATTTACCTACACACGTTTTTCTATATCGTAGCTTTCTTGTACGTAAAACGTCTTCTTTACATTGTATAAAATAAAGTGGATTTCCACCTTTCTCTTTGTAACCGGTAACTCATACAACGGATTTTTCGGTGCTCAATGTCATTTAGATAATTTGAAATGAGACAAAGCTGCAGGGATTAAGGAGACGTACGTTCGCTCTGGGGCCATATTTTTAGGTAGTAGCGGACGCGAGCGCCGTGGTGTGTGGTGCCTACCATTTCGAAGAATAGCACCAACCCATCTCTTCCCGTGGGTGTCGTAAGAGGCGACTAAGGGACAAATCCAAAAGATGAGCAACAGCATCCTTCTGGGTAGCTTAACATCAACTGCACTGCGATCGCCAACCCGCCTGCCAAGCATGCCGATTATGGAAATCTGGTTTACTTCCGGGAGGGCAACCAACTGTCCCTAGGTGGTGTTGGGTTCCTCGTCTACAAATCCCTCGTGAACAACATCGTCAAGATCGAGAGTATGTCGTCTAGGGTAGTGTAGGACAGAGCCAGCTGACGAGACTGAAAACGGATGACGGCAGAGTTGTTTCGACCAAGTCCGAGGTTTTGAGGGAAGTCGAGAGGTTCTATTGACAGTTATACACGACAACACGGGCATCTATTACCAGTATGACAAAAGATCCCAGAGCCAAGTTAACCCTATACTACACCGAAGATATCCCGGACATCAGCCTGTACAAGATAAGTATGGCTCTCAAACAGCCCAAGAACAACGAGGGGCCGGGTGATGATGAAATTACGGCTGAGCTTCTGAAAGCTGTTGGCAAACCTGTGCTTAAGACCCTTCAGAAGCTGTTCAATTCCATCATCCTCCAGGGAAAAACGCCGGAAGCATGGCACAGAAGCATAGTGACATTGTTCTTCAAGAAAGGTGATAGGCTCTCTTGAAGAACTTCAGACCAACATCGCTGCTGACCCATGTGTCTAAGCTGTTTTCGAGAGTCATTACGAATTGTCTTGCACGCAGGTTTGATGACTTCCAGCCTCCCGAACAAGCCGGTTTCCGAAAAGGTTTTAGTACACTGTGGCAGGTTATACATAAGACCGAAGAGTATAACGGGCCCGAACGGGCCATTATGCTTGGCGTTTGTGGACTATGAGAAAGTGTTCGATTCGATCGAAACTGGGTGGTGCTCCAGTCTCTACAGCGGTGCCAAAGTGACTATCGATATATCGAAGCACTGAAGTGTTTGTACGAAAACGCTACTATGTCAGTTCGTCTTCAGGACAAGACCACAGAGCCTATTCAGCTGCAGCGAGGTGTTAGACAAGGTGATGTCATATCACCGAAGTTGTTCACCGCTGCACTGGAGGATATCTTTAGTCTTTTGGACTGGAACAGACTTAACATCAATATTAACGGCGAGTACCTCACTCACCTCAGATTTGCTGACGATATCGTAGTCATGGCTAAAACCCTGGAAGATTTGGGAAAAATACTCGATGGCCTCTGTAGTGCCTCTCAACAAGTAAGTCTTAAAATGAACATGGACAAGACGAAAAGTATGTCAAATGTCCATGTTGTGCCTACCCACTCCTTATTCGTGGTTTCGGCATTCGCACCCGTGTTCTACATCCCCTACTAGCCAGTGTCAGTTGGAGGCACTCCACTTGAAGTTGTCGACGACTATACATACCTAGGACAAATAGTCCAGCTAGGTGGGTCCAATTTCTAGAAAGAGGTCAATCGACGAATTCAACTCGGTTGGACAGCATTCGGCAAGCTACGCCATATATTTTCCTCCCAATTACCGCAGTGCCTCAAGACGAAGGTCTTTGACCAATGTGTGTTTTGCCACTATGGTCCTTATAAGAAAGCTCACTGTTACCCAAATAGCAATGCTTGAAGTCTCGTCAAGAATCGAAAATGCCAGGCTAAAGAGGCAGTGGGCAGGGCACATAGCTCGAAGAACAGATGGCCAATGGGGCAGTAAAGTTCTCGAGTGGCGAGCACGTACCAGACGATGCAGCGTGGGTAGGCCTCCTACAAGGTGGACCGACGACATGGTAAAGATCGCAGGTACCAGCTGGATGCGTAAGGCACAGAATCGGCCTTTGTGGAGGTCTCTGGAGGAGGCCTATGCCCAACAGCAGGCGTCATTCGGCTGACATGATGATGATGATGATGGGCGCGAGCGCTATTTATCTCTTTCACTCGTGGTAAGTTGCTAAACATCATGCATGACCACTGATAAGAATCATTGGCGTTAATGTCCCAGTTGTGCTCTCGAGAACGAGGGCCCGGAGTCCACCTTGACCATTATCCAGGATTTGGCGATCAGGTAATTACAGTGGAGCGACTACTATCTGACCTTCGTGACCCTGCTAGCAGGGGAACCTGATCAGATTGGATGATGCATGACCACTTGATGACCACAAAATTCATCGGTTTGTTAGTAGATAATTACAGTAAGAGATATCTTCAATATCGCGCTGCATCGTTCTGCTGCAGCTAATGCTGAGTCGGGCCCTTTTTGACATCGCATTACTCCATATTCGAATCGCTTTATTTAAGTAGGTTTTAAATATATATATATGTTAAATTTGGATATACAAATGTAACTTACTCAATGAGTTTTGTATTATGAGTATTGTGATGTCAAAATAAATAATGTCTATGTCTATGTCTATGTCAATAATAAAACATAAAAATATACATTCATTTATTTTAAAATACATAAATAATTTTCATGAATGAATGCAGTACGACTCATTGTCCTTAGGAACACGTTCTGTCAACAATTATTAACTAAGTAAAAGTTCAGCGAAAGTATTTTCGAAGTGACAAACTCGGATTTTCACCTTCATATTTATACTTGGGCATAAATGCTGTGCAAATACAAATTTACGTCGATGTGCTGCCTCATATAATTAACATTTTGTAAAAGAATATAAATTTATCGATGTCAAATTCTATACAAGCTCCTAATTAACAAATTTCATATCGTTCGAATCTTAACTACAATAAAGATTATTTTTAAGGACATGACAAAGACATCCTCAAACTGGTTACAATGTTTGAATATCATTTAACCAACCAAAATTGAATAAACTACAAGTAGTGTAATGTCGCAGGGATATCACTATATATTATAAAACAAATTCCCACAAAGTCCCGTCTGTGTATCTGTTCGCACGATACACTCAAAAACTACTGAACGGTTTTACATACGGTTTTCACTAATAGACAGTGATTCATGATAAAGGTTTAGGTGTATAATTTGTTAAGTTGCAAATAAATGTGAAATTACAAACTCACTAGTGACACTACAATGAGGGTTTTCCGATTTGAAAAATCTACCAGATGGCGCTACTGGAGCCTAAGACTTGTCTTCAAAATAAAGCTGTGCCATTGTCTAGAATGGACTGCCAACTTACAGCTGTTGTAGCTGTCCCTTAGCGCCGCCCGCAACAGTATTTTGACAGCAGACTTTATGCCTCAGTAGCGGCATCTGGTGAATTCTTGAAATCAGAAAAGCCTTATTGCACAGGTTTTTGTCCATCGTCTGAGATTTAATACCATTTTATATTGTGAACAAGTAATATTGCCCCGAGCGTCACTCTGTCATTCGCTTTTGCAGATAAAATATCATGTTATCACTTTTTTGCGTTATCCCCGCTACATGCGAGCATACAAAGTTTATCGCAAGCATTTATTTCATTCCAACGAGTTTGTGTCGCAAGATAGTTGTCATTTAAATTTCTTAGGTCCAAATATGAGATCGGCGTCCGGCGCTCCCTTGGGGTGTTGATATTTCTGACGGACGTGCTGCCCTCTGTTGGGGTTGCCGCTGCCCCCCGACCCGCCGCCGCTTTCTGCGCTATACTCCTCTTCTTCTTGCCGCTCTGATATGTTCAATGTCAGTCTGCGGAAACAACGCAATAGAGTTCAAAATGTATTTATTAAAAACACTATTCTATATGACGACATGTCTCAAGACTACATGCAGGTCTTTTCGAAACTAAATAGCGAATATAACGCTGATGGTTACTTAACAAACGTAATTAACTTAACACATAAAATTGGACCTTATGAGCTAGCTAGCATGAGTGATACTATTAATTTGATAATATTTTATTGAAATAAGGTTTTCATTAGCCAGTGGCGGCCGATTGGTGCGATCGCACCGGACGCTAGTGTAGTGGTAGCAACGCAAAGATACATTAATCCCTACCAACGGAGGCCTGTTTTGCCCCTGGTGGGTAAGTCAATTTAAACAGTGGAGAAAGCTTGCGAATGGACCGCGCTTACCGAACACAATATGGGATATTTTATAGTATATGCGAAGGGACTTTTCGCCAATCGGAGTCATCGTACGGAGCTTAAACTTCTGTGTCAACGCGCGTCGTCCAATTGCATTTACTCTCCCGACGCAAATCGGTTAAAAGTTCCACGGTGCGTGATTCTGCGGATCATAATTCATGCCAGACGGCCATGTGTAGAGTGCCACAAACTTAACTGGCCTGATGGCCAAAACTGGAACCAAGTGTCGCCATTTTCAAACTTCACTTTTTTGTCAACAACAGCGTCGTCCCGTCACCGGATTAGATAAGGGTGTGACATGTCTGCGCTACCACGGACGACACCCTTTTCCACGGTGCTGCGGTGAGCGCTGGTCCGCGCAAAATCACGCAACGTCGAAACCCGACTTAAGGTGCGAATCGCATCGTAACTATTCTATTGGGATTGTAATTGGAATTTGTCAGCAACTTTCGCCCAGCGCTCGTCAGCCGAACGTAGACGAATTAGCAGAGTTCCGATGGTCAACCGCAATAGAATCGCCACGAAGCAATTGTCATCTTGTCATCCGCAGATTGGCTGTCTACACGTTAAACGAAGGTTTTCACAATTTCAGATGGCGCTAGTGAGGCGTAAGGTCCGTTGTCAAAATACCGTCGTGCTATTGGACAGAACCAACCACTATAAAATGACAAATCTATTCAAATCAATGACAGGACTTTTGACAGCAGATCTTACGTCACAGCAACGCAATCTCGCGGATTTTGGAATCGCGAAATCCCTTATTGGTCCAGCACCCCCGATCTCTGATAGTACGCTGCCATCTTGATGCAGTTGAGTAGGGATCAATCGCAGCAAGCCAGAGCCAGAGCTGTCTTGCTGCGATTGATTTAAACTCAATTGCATCAAAATGGCGGCGTATAATCGGAGATAGGCGGTCCCACTGCTGAGGGAGGGACTTTTGCAGTTGTGTGTTGGACCTACCGTTTGACTCTCTCCATCTCCTGTTTGTCGACCAGCGCCTGCTGCTGAAGGTTGCTGGCGAGCTCGGGCGGCGCGCTGAACGACTTGTACTGGGGCTTCGTGCCTTTGCGCACCATTAGTACGAACTCCACGCCCTCATTCCCTTGCTGCGTACCAACATTCTAGATAACCATAGTTTAGTAATCTGGTTTAAGGGATACACTGTGGGTATTTATGGTCAATATAGCAACAAATTGTATATCTAATAGAAGATATCTTCAATTATTTACATTTGATTTTAAGAACTTAAAAAAATTACCAACACCATCAAAATGTTAATTATAATTACCATTAATTGTTCGTAGGTCTTCTTAGTTGTCTGCCTGCACGTCATGGGAACGGCGATGTCTCTCTGTTGAGGTCTGTTCTCCCGCTGCCTCTCTGCGATGTTCTCCATCACCATTTTTTCAAATGCTGATTCAAATTCAACGTCTTCTACCTGAATATGGAAAAAGAAACTTCGTCAGTCGAATGTAATGGAGCTTATAGTTTTGGATATTAGTAAATATTGAATACCATACCGGTTTAGACGCGGGTCTCCTAGGTTCCATCGACATATCGTCAGGTGGTGCATCGCCATCATCGTTTCCACCGCCTTCCGTTATCGGCTCCTCATCAGAACTCTCCTCAGGCAACTGAGGGTTATCAGTCTCGTCATCCGTCTCTATAATCGTATCTAAGCCATCATTGACGCTGTCGTCGCCTTGATCTTCATTATCGTACTGTTCTTCTTCACCCAACTCCGGATACAACGTCTGCCTCAACTCCTCGATCGCATCCTTACACTGTTGCCAACTCGTAAACAAATTCAACTTCGGCCTCACTGATGTCAAACATTCTTGATAAATGTATTTCACATAAATAGGAAACTTATTCTCGTCTGTCCAATAGGGATCAGAACATTTGAACCAATAATAATTCTGGAAAAATACTAGGAAATAGTCGAGCCTCTTTTTACTGGAGCCGCTGTTGAAATACGCGCCGCAAGTTTCCAGCAGAGCGCAAACCAGTCTGATACGGAAGACATTGTCGGTCGGGTCCAGGGAGGACATGTTGGCGTGGTCGTGGGTGACGCCGAACGTGATGAAGGAGTACAGCACGGTGAAAACATCGCGAGAGTCCAAAAGCTTATAGTTGTAGAGCTCGCCAAGGTATCTTACAGTGGCTATTCTCCTCTGGTTGTATCTGGGATGCGGGTCTTCCATTGTGATCCTTATTTCCTCTAGTATAGTGTCGACGACGGCCGGCGCTACGGTCTCCTGCCAGGCGGCGAGTTCCGCCGTGAGTCGCGCCAACGCGCGGCGGGCGCTGGCGCGGACCCTCCACCCGCCGGCGAGATGCTGGATAGCGATGGCAGAAATCTCCGGATCCTCCCAATTCAACTTTCTCATCAACCTCAAAATCTTCTCCTCGTTACTCTTCTGCAAATCTTCGTGGAGGATCTTCCTAATGAATTGGTGCATCGCTGGCTCCTCCTCCTTTGGCTGCGCGGGAGCTTCCGGTGGACATACGTAGTAGAAAGCGTTTTCGATTTGAGTTACGTAGCGTGAATCCAACGCTGACACGGTCTGCGGAAAAATTGACAAAAATTATATAATATAAAATATAATGAATTTGTGACTAAAGCCGCCCTTATACATGTAAATTTTACTAATGTAAATAATTTACGTAACAATTAACTTAGGTACGATGAATTTACAAATTTAAACACTTTTAAAGTTGGTATTTTCTTTATAAGAATAGTAAGATGGAGTTTTTACCTTCTTCCTCATCATTTGTTGTAAATATATCATTGTCCTTTGATGTGTGTCAGGATTGCAATACAAATATCTTCCACAAGTCTCAAGAAGGTTACAGGCCATCTCTATATGGTGGTGCTTAAAGTCATGCAGAAGAACTTTCAGACAATATAGGGCTTCCATTTTAGAGTACATGCCAAACTTGACTAATTCGCCAATAAATCTTACGACTTTAATCTGAAAAACATGATTTGAAATGGTAACACAAAATAATTTTTTTATATAATTAAGATTTGAATCTTAAGTTTTAGATTACAAAAATATGTTCACCTTAGACTCAATATTAATTTGATCCTTTTTCCTAACATGATACTTGAAATCCTGCTTGAGCATCTGACATAAATCCACACAAACATCTGAAAGAACTGGATACAATATTGCAGCAAACCTTGAATAAAATGGTAACAAATCAAGCCTTGTTCTTGCCACACTGAATAAAATCCTCGTCAGTTTCTTCCTGTTGTTCTTAGTATTAAGATTTAAAACAAAATCCACAGCCGCATTGTCTATCAGTTCCCTGTTTATGCAATTAGGCAGTTCGTTCAAAAATGCATCCAAAGCGTATCTGTAAATAAAAAGTTATTTATTTTTAATAAATAAATTATATATTTTGTTGATGTATATGTATGTGTTAAATCGCTCACAACAAGCACCTAATGACGCGTTTACATTAAATCATTGACCAAATTCGGTTGCAGGCTATATTCGATCGCAAATTAATGTGGTCACTGACCGGATTCGGTTGCTGGCTATATTTGATCGCAGAATAATGTAAACCTAAGAGACAAGTATTCATTTAGTTGGCCGTATTCGGTCACCAACCTAGTGTATTTGATCGCCTATATTCTGTGACAGACACTAAAACAAAGACATTCAGTAGATGGAAATTCGTACATTGACCTGTAACTACCCGTCTCTGTTGCACAGAGTCGCGTTCTTGAATCGCGGGAGCGTAATGCAAATATATTTACGCGGGAGCAAGAGAGACAGGTAGTGACAGGTCAAAGTACGAGTTTCTATCTACTGAACGTCTTTGCTGAAACGAATTCGGTTAACCGCCTAAATGTAAACATTAGGTCGACGAATTCGGCCAATCAACCTAATGTAAAAGCGCCATAATATTACACTAAATATTAGTTGAATTACATACTTGTTAGAAATATTTGTTGGTTGTGTTTCTTCCTGCTCAACGTCTGGAATGGCCGTGGGTTCTTCATTATCACTTAATTCATCTTCCTTTAGATCTTCATCCAACATTTCTTCTGTTACAGTTTCAGCTTTGCTCTTTATTGCCTACAAATTATTAGAAAGATTTAATCTGTGAAATGTGGTACTATTCTAGGGCCAAATAATTGCATAAACTGTGGATTGTGGATGTTGTGCAGATTCTGCTGTGTAATACGGTTGGACTGTCACATGCAAATATTTCATATTCAGGTAAATTTTAATTTAATTTCTTAGTTATCTTTTATATCAGAACCATCCTCCTATATTGAATCATCCTCTGAACAATAGGGGGAGATTTGCACATTCAGGCTTAGTTAACTTAAAATCTTAAAATTGAATAGTAGATTTGATATTCGCATCAGGATTCGTATTCGTGAAACTAGTATTCAGAGAATGCTCAAACTCCACAGAAAAAAAACTATTTCCGGCAACAAGGACACATATCTCAAATGATCAATAATAATAAGTAAAAAAATAATACCCAGGTCTGATGCTTTACTTCCATTCCGCCATCCGTTGTAAAACCTACATCCGACATTCGGTCGAATTTACGCACCTACTAAATTTGTTAGTGGTTTAAAACACATGCATGACACATAACTCATAAAAGTTGCAGTCATCCAGACCCAGTCTAGTTAATTATACAGCATACATACACACTCACGTCCGGTCCATATCCTGTAGGGGTAGGCAGAGACTACGCATGTAAGCATTTATTATGCAATAATCATACTGGCAACTTACTTCTTTCAATTGGTAGTTAGGCATGAACACCTTTAAATCTGGCAGACTAGTGTAAAAAGTCCTAGTATCCTCATCTTGCCATGGATCAGTGCCAGCTTGCATAGGAAACTCCTCACTGCCTCCTATAGTGACAGATCCTTGAGCCTCTGTGACAGCAAGAGAAAGTGTTGGTGGCTCCCCGGCTTCACCCAACTCTTCACCAAGAACCTCAGAAAAACTTTGGGCACCAGCCAACAGTTTGTCATACGTGGCCTATAACACATGGTAAGTCTAATGAATACATAATTTTAGGAAATCAGTTATTACGAACATATTAATTTGTATGAAAAAGGGGACCGGTCATGCAAAAGGTCAGGTATGGCGGTTTTAGCTATCTCTCTTCATGAAAAATCTATGTTTTCGATCTCGGAGTGCTGCCATGGGCTTAGCAATGTCCACAAAACGCTGAATTTTACGTCATTTTTGGATCACTCACAGATATCCAAAAAGGTTGCCTGGAAGAATTAGTTTTAAGCGATAAGGTCGCCTGTTGCTTCTCCTGCTGTTAATTTTAAGTACCCATTGTATTCTTTTGATTGTGCAATAAAGCATTATTCATTCATTCATTCAAATATCTCCAAAATTGTGCATCATAGAAAAAAGTGCTCTTCTACCGAATAAAAGCTAAAATTCTCTACAACTTTTGCCTTACACACTTTTTCAAATACTAACGAGCAACATACTCTCGATTGTGGCAACACACTTCTTCGGGAATTGTATAAAGAATGTAACACAAATTGGACATGTATTTTTATTATTTGTATGTACGAAGTAACAGTTTTGGTTTTGTCCCTTTTACTTGAGCTACATGACCTTGCTCGATTTCATGATTGTAGGTTAGCGGTAAGTATACCTATGAAGTACTCTATGAGTATAAATCACAGAGCAACTTTATCAAAACATGTAGGGTATTTACCGATAACCTACAATCATGAAATTTAGCAACAAACAAGGTTATATAGCTCAAGTGAAAGGGAACTGACCAAAACTGTTAATTTGTACATATAACAATTTTCATACAATTCTCTAGGAAACAGGTGTTCTACCTACTGCCATAATCGATAGTGTGTCGCTCGTAAATGGTTGGGAATTTAAAAAATTGTTTGAGGCAAAAGTTGTAAAGAATAGCTTTCATTCGGTAGAAGAACACTTTTCTCTATGACTCACCATAACCCGGGCAATGTCATAATTTTCAGCGTTTTATGGACATTGCATCAAAAACTTGGATTTTTCATGAAGCCCACTACTTGTAAAAATATCCAAAATTAACCCATACCTGACCTTTTGGAAGGTAGAATGTATACGCTATGTACATGGCTTTTCCGGCAACAAACATGGCCCTGAAGGAAGTTACCATATCCTTTGCAAAACCAGAGGAAATTTGATGTTTACTAAAAATAGCTCATGTATATTTTGTAAACACTAGAAATATGGGACCCAGCGAACTGACAATACCTGATGTTGCTCTAGCTGATCTTTTCTCTCCTGTGATAGTTCTCCTCTGGTATGAAGAGTTCTTTGATTGGCAGAGTGTAGTGCTTGAAGCTGCGATCTCTCAGCCAACAAATGTTTAGATAAAGTTGCAAAATAATCTTTCAAAAGAGTTCTAACAGCATTCTGTTTTTCAGGTGTCAAGAAAGAGTTCCTAGGTATTGTTGTGTTATATTTCTGCAAAATATAGTAATGATAATGTTATATTTCGTTTAATAGACTGATGACAAAAACATGTAAACATAGAGTATATTAAATAGCTCATACCTCAGCAATATCTCTTATCTTTTTTGGAACTAAACCAGCATAATCTTCCCCACAATGTTTGCAAAATGACAGCAATATGGGAATGTTATTATGTTCTTCTTTATCCATATTTATGAGCACTGTGAGGACGTTTCCAAGCAATGGCAATCCAGTCTTATTAACAAATATTCCTACAGCAACCAATTCTGCATAAAATCTAATATCAACACGTAGTTTTGAAGAGTTTGTGATTTTATCAGTGGCTTTAAATGTCAATATTTTCTGCCAATTCTCAAAGAAATTTGTGGAGAACTCGGCATAAGTCTGATGTAAAATAGAACACAGATTTATGGCCGAAGGAATGTCAGACATCTTCAACTTTGCTTCTGCAATGGCTGCTGCCACTTCAGATATGTACTTAGTGAGATTAAGAGCACCAAAATCCTTCAATAATGCATCTATTTGTGAAGCACTGAATGATTTCAACTTTTTGACAAAAGTTGTATTCTTTTTCAAACCAGAATCTAATTTAGAAAAATGGTTTTCTGGTGGCCTTATACAATTTAGGTTGATGTTCCGCAAATCACTTTTCTGTTTGAGTCTAAGCTCTAGGTTAGTTATATAGTCTGATAATATGGCCTTTTCATTTTCCTCTGTGTTTTCTGGGGGTTCTTCTTCTGCGATCTCATCGATTTCTACATCTTTTTCGGTAGAAGTCATTTTTAGCGAAGATAGCAGCAATTCTAAAATAGAAATTGATGAGTTTGATCTTCAGTCTGGGTTCTTTACACTCAAGGGAAATTAATGGTCTTCATCACCAAGAGTTAACAATACGGGGAGTCAGGTTAAGTACAAGTAGTACAAACGTAGTACTATCCAAAATCATGCAAATAACAAAATATAATGAACTCACGAAATAATAATAGACTTAGATAAATATGTAAATTGAAATGGAATTACTGAATGTAACAACGTATATTGTTTTTCTGTCTGTTTTGATTTTTGATTGTCTATTTGTAGGTTAGGCTCACAGACTATACTACTCAAGATATTTTGTCTTTGATAACTATACATAGACGGTACTAACTACCACAGATTCTTTAAGATAGTACCAAAGAGTAGAGACAACACTACGTTTGATGGAAGGTTTACAAGGTTATATGATCAAGGTTTCATCACGGTTTATCTTTGACAGTAGTGACAGTAGTTCATAGTTTGTGGTAGTGACAGTTTGAAAAACGTAAACAGAAAATATCGCAAGAAATGGAGAATAAATAGACAATAATAAATATTAAACTTCATTATTTTTGTTACAAATATGTGCGGAATACTATTTGAATTGCGATATGCAGACAAAAGCGTATTAAAAGTAATTGTTATTAGTGGAAAAGTATAATATTTACTTGAAACATAACCTTTAAACATTCATTTTATTCTAGGACGAGCAGGTAATGCAAAGAATGAGAAACAGAGGACCAGACTGTACCGATGTATTCGAATTAGATATTGGGACAGGAATGACCTTAGCTTTTTGTGGTGCAGTCCTGAGAATGCGCGGTGATCATGTAATCTCACAGCCATTGGTAAACGAGCGCGGAATACTTTTATTTAACGGCGATGTATTTGATGAATCATGGGATTTGAAGATTAATGATACTATTCGGATCATGGAAAAGTTGCAGATGTCGTTGGTTAGTTTAGTAGCTACATAACCATTAAATAACCTTTCCCAAAACAAAACTTTCGGGACTGTTTTACACAAGGTAAAATCAAGTTTACCGCTAGTGAATCAACTTTTGAACTGGCTGAATTCCCTGTCCACTCTCACTATAAAAGTAAACATGATTTAAAGACGCACTATGCTGTGGTGTTGCTGAGTTTTGCTTCACTACATAGCATAGGTACTAAATCCTGCAAAGGAGTCTATATGTAGGTAGGTACTCGGGTATTTTTCTAACCAGCTGAACACCTGTTTCAAAAAGTTACAAATATTAACTAAGTAGTTTCAGACAGAAATCTCAAATAGTGAGGTGTGTAGTGAGGCGACCTGCATGAACGCGGCACACATAATCAGTTGCTAACCAGACAGTGAGTAGTGGCGTTGTGTGCAAAACTATAAGAATGTAGAATGACACTCAATGACGTAATTGGAGTTTGTAACTAGTTCTTTTTAAGTATCTCCATGTGAGAAGGGCCTTTGACTCACAGGTTACATAGGTGATTAACATTCACCTTTGCCATTTTTTTTTTCCAGACTGATTCTTCTGAAACATGCATAAAAGAACTAAATTGTCTGAAAGGACCGTTTAGTATAATTTATTATGATAAAATTACAAAGAACTTATACTTTACAAGAGATAAAATTGGAAGAAATTCATTATTATTTTACAGAAATAAGGATCTAACAGTTATTAGTAGTGTTTTAGGTAATCAGGCATCAATTTTATAATCAAATTATTCATTTTGTTAATAATATTTTTAGTTTAAATTATTGTTTTGCTTCAGGTAGAAAATATAATTGCATTGAGGTACCAGCTACGCACATCCATAAATGGGATATTAAGACTAATAAAGTTAAATTGTTTCCCTGGGATAATCTCTCCAGTAGTGTAGAAGAACTATCAATTGATGAGTGGTTGACAAACATTCAAAACTTGCAGAGTTTACCAGATGATAAATTTGTTTTTGAATTTGACAATTCTTCACTAACTCAAGATTATGAAGAGGTAATATTAACAAACTAAAATTATAATTTTGCCTTATAGCTTGTAGTCTTGTACCTAGCAATGCCTACCAAACTCATAGGCAATAGGATACAAAAATATGTAGAACACTAAGAGTTGCTCACAAAATCTAGTATTTGAGATAAGTGAGGAGTGCAAAGTGATGATCTACAGTCGCAAGCTTTTGTTTACAATATTGATCTCCTCTTGTTTGCTTTGCTTGTAGGTGTTATTACAAGTGTATTTTGGTTCCTTTGTATAGATTTAAAAAAATTATACCAAAACCAAACTTGCAAAACATTGGTACTTACTTACTGACTTGGAAAAAACAAACTCTGCCTTAATATATATAACTAGTGGACCCAGCGCGACTTTGTTCGCGTGGCGTCCTACCCCTACCCTACCCCTACCCCTACCCTTTTGAGGGTTTTCCCGGCAATTATTCGAATTTTTCTCAACTTTTAAACCTTCCCTAGACCTCCACGAACATTTCAAAACCAAGATAAGATAAATCCATTCAGCCGTTCTCGAGTTTTAGCGAGACTAACGAACAGCAATTCATTTTTATATATATAATTTATATATTATAAATTATAACGAATAGATCGAATGCTTAAGTCAGTATGGTTCTGCGGTACAGGATGGGGTGCGGTGGCACAAATGCATTGCCACGAGCCTCCAATTGTTGCGTACGGATTAGAGACATCACGATCGAGGCACGAAATACAAATGCGTACGCGCCTCAGCCCTAGGTCATGCCTTAGGAGTAATCGTGCCTGCCGTGGCGCGAGCCGCTTGGAGTCGGTTTTTTTATTGTATTCGAAAGCTTAACATAATTTGGACGTAAACCGAGCGTCGTTCTAGTCGTTTGCAAAATGACGGTGGCATCAGCAAGCGGATCGACCGCGTTGCCTCGTACCTGAGCGGCTTGTTGCCGATTTAGCCATCCTCGCGATTGAGCTGTTGCGGCCGGTGTGGCGTCGCTGGCGCAAAGCGGAGACGAGAGGTGATGTGAACGGTGCCGAGCGCCACTGCTGTGCGAGTTCGTTCTTAACATCAAACGCTCACCACACGCAGCTCAGCTCCGCTCTACCCACGACACATTTCTGCTCCGGCCCTCAATATCTACTCAACTTCGGTGGACATTGAAAAGCATCTCCCAGTTCCATCTCCTCTGTTTCGCGCATCTCTGCGTGTCTCCGCTTAGGTGGAGTCCGGGTCTAGCGCAATATCTGTAGATACTGCCACAAAAATACACATTTCTTTCTTTCAGGATATAGTTGAAACCATAAAAAACTTATCGGAAAAAGTAAAAGATCATAATTTACTATTAAAAGCGTTAAATGAAAACACTACTTTATGTAATATTATGTTGAACGTAACAAATTTATTAGAAAAAAGTGTAAAAATAAGGTTACAGGCTCAACCAATGAAATGTAAGAGTTGTATCAATAAAATAGGAAACTGTAACCATTGTGCTGTTGGCATTTTGTTTTCTGGTGGACTCGACTGCACAATTCTGGCGATTTTAGCAGATAAATATATACCTCAACACCAGAGCATAGAACTACTGAACGTAGCATTTAAGAAAGATGACTTGGGAACGTATGAAGTACCTGATAGACTGACTGGTCGACAATCTTTTGAAGAATTGAAGTCACTGTGTCCTTTAAGGTAATAAACTATTTATCAACTAAAAACTATTTATTTGGATTAATATCTACTTATACTTACTATGTGTGTGTGTTTGTAGAATTAAGATATTTTCTAAAATTACTAATAACACAAGCAATTTATAGTGCATAGATTTTGAGTGCAATTATATAGATAGGTCCCTACAGTGACTTCCTCCTTACGACTTTCATAAATGAAGATGAGGATAAAAGGGATGTCATCTTCCCCTGGGTAAACAAGCTGTCTCCGTAAATTCCACCTATTTCGAGTGATTGCGTGACAAACATACATACCGTTACGCCTTTATCCCATAGGGATAGGCGGAGACCACATCGGTCCACTTGCTACGAGCCTGACAAACCTCTCGCTTCTTCCACATTAATCAATTTCTTCATACATGCTCGTTTACATGTTTAAAATATCATTTTAGGCGTTGGTTGCTGAAAGAAATAAATATATCGAGGAGAGAACTAGAAGAGTATCAGCATTCAAAAATAGCCGATTTGGTTCACCCTCGACAGACCATTTTAGATGAAAGTCTTGGCTCAGCTCTGTGGTTTGCTGCTAGAGGTGATGAGGCAACGTCCTCTAATTGCAGGGTAAGGGTAAACAACAAAAATAGGGTAATAAATAAAGATCCGAACGACAAATGTAGACGCATGTCCCACACACACTTGTCGTTCCGATCTTTATTGAACACACGATTTTTTGACTCACTTAATGGAAAGCGATGAACTTCTCATATATGCCTGTTATCCCCGTTGGCCGTGTCCCTAATTGACAATGATGTGAAAACTGAAATTGCTTCCACCGGAGTCCGGATTTAAATTGAAATCATTGACGAAAACAACTCAAAGTAAGAGAGACATGCCTGTAACAGAAAATCGTCGACGAATGTGCCCAAAAATGAACTAGCATAAGAACCATTGTGGTACCAAGCATTATTTTGCACAATATAGCGAGTGGGCATGCTAATAGAAATTCACCCACAGGGCCTGTCCTCCTGACAGTAAGGTGTTTCTTTCGTCATTGATTTAAATACAGTTTGTGTGTTATTCAGGCAGTATTTATTATTTAATAATTTTAGTGTGAACATCGTACATCCATCGATGCAGCATGCTACTCATATTCGTACTGTACAAATAAACAATTTATTTATTTCAGATCTTGCTTATTGGGTCTGGTGCAGATGAACTGTTTGGCGGTTATACTAGGCACAGAAATGCATATAAGCGTCATGGGTGGCAAGGCCTGAACAAGGAGTTGCAATTAGATTGGATGAGAATAGCATTCCGAAATCTTGCCCGTGATAATAGAGTCATCTGTGATCATGGAAGACAGCCTAGAATGCCTTACTTGGACGAGGAGTTCGCCAGCTATGTTCTTAGTTTGAAACCGTGGTTAAAGTAAATACCTACTGTCATTATTTTATCTAGATCTCTTTTATTTTTTAACGCAAACAGTGTGGGGAGCGTCAGTGTCTTTTTATCAGTTTTGTAGTACTAGGCGTAGGCGTTAGGTAAAACCACATTCATTGTCGTTGTTGTTTCCTTCTATTGAAACACACATTTGGTGTTTTTCTGTAGGTATAGTCAGCATCAAATTAACTTGTGTCAAATGTCTATGGCCAACAATCTTATTGGTAGATTGCCCTGCCTCCACCCAGGATCCTATCGGCCTCTCGGTCATACGGTTCACGTCAGACCTAATCACGGGTGATGCGCACGCTTACTTGCCGGTGGCTCTTTGGGCGTGCGCACTTCTTCACATTTACAAATCCTGTAATGTCCTAGCACTCTCCCTTATTGGGCTGTCACCACAAATACACTCTTCTGCCCCGTCGGACAGCTCCCATTCTTCTTCTCTCCCGACTCTTCTCTCTCTGATGCTCCTACTCTTCTTCCTCCACTATGCTCGCACGGTACCAAGCGCACGATTCCCTCAGCCTCGCGAAGTTCGCCTCAGGGGACACTGGTAAATTGAGCCCGCCTCCTTCCGTTCTAACTTCGGGCGGCCTAAGAAGCGTTGGATTGACATCGCTGAGTCGGATGAGAGAGCCAACGGCTTACGACATGAGGATGCCGTAGATCGGGCGAAGTAGAGAATGAAGAGTAGGAAAGCGGACCCCGGTAGAAGGCGAGATTGACCGCTAGGATGATAATGACGACAGACGTGACTCATGAATGATCATTGTAAAAACCCCTAGAGAATGTCTTGATCATCATGGTCCATCATACCAATATATCAGAAACCTAGAAGAAGAGTTAGCGGCAATACAGACATCTGTCGTCAGACGCGGAATGCAACTTTATTATATTTGGCTTTTCCTTCATATACATAATATGCATGTATTATACATATAAACCTTTCGGAAGAAATTCTTTAACTGATGGTGAAAATCGCATCACATCCATTGCCCGGTTTAGCGGAAATACATAGACTGTCAACGCGGAGAGCGACTTTACTTTATACTACGTAAGGAAGACAAACCAATTGAGCAGGACGACCATTAAATATTAAATTTCGTTTTCATATTGGCAGCGTGTTAGTTCCTTTCTACGCCACATTCAGTACTATCGCTGTCGCACTCAATTGTTGTCTTTATAATTTTTAAAGTTTTTATGGATTAAACATTTATTATTTCAGATGTTTCCCTACGGAGCATTTGGGCCAGGGGGTGGGTGATAAACTAATGCTCAGACTGGTGGCTTGTCATTTAGGATTAAAGGAAGTTGCAACATTCCCTAAGAGAGCATTACAGTTTGGGTCAAGAATAGCTAATAAGAAAGAAAAAGGTAGTGATATATCAAAAACATTTATTAATATAAATGTTTAGTTTTTAGAATTTTAATTTGTTACTATTTGCATAGTTTATAAGTTGATAATGTTATACAATATAGGCATAATGTATAAATTGTTAATAGTACTATGAATTATTACTCTAACTTGTGACTCTTTATGTGTTTACGTAAACCACCATGAGATGTGTAATCTTTTGTACAAATTTTACATTTGTATGGCCTAACCCCAGTATGGGTGCGCATATGTGTATGAACATCTGCAGACCGTTTAAACTGTTTACCACATTTTGGGCATGAATGGTTTCTCTCTTCGCTGTGTATTTTCATATGTCTTTTCAAGTCATTGTTTCTAGCAGTAGATAAACCACATATTACACAAAGAAAAGGTCTTTTTTCTTTATGACTATTAATATGTTTGATATATGTTTCTGACCTCGCAAAAGATTTTACACAGAACTTACATTTGTATGATTGCTTTGTTAATATATTGTGAGTTCTTTTATGATTCTTTAATTTTAATTTTGAGTAAAAACATAAACCACATATGTCGCACAAAAACATAAATGGATCTTTTTTGTAAATGTTTCTATCAATTTCAACTATTTCATCTATTCTTATTTGATCACAATAAGCATCTTCAATAGCCTCTTCAATTGTTTTTGTATTCTGTTCAACACTTTCATTGTCTATATTATTATTTGAACAACTGTTGCTTTCACTAGATTGGTATATCAGCCGAAGTTTCTTATCAACTTCAAAACATTTTTGTTTGAAATAACTGAACTTTTTTACTTTCTTTTCACATTTCTTGCATATGAGATTAGGTATATAGCTTTTATCTTGTATCTGAAATATAAAATGACATAAACCCTTAGTCATCCTGTTACTGCATTAGGTAATTTTAGGGTGTGTAGTATAGTATCTTAACGAGTGACCCATGGGTGGTATAAAATTAGTAGCTTCTAGTGGTAGGCCTTGGCAGGTCACAAATTTCCAGCTAAGCTGCAGGGCTTGTGCTGTCTCAGAATGAAGACTTGAAGCCATTTATGGGGCATGGGTGTAACCAATTGAGGGATAAGTAATTGTCGGTTGGATGGACATTTCAGTAGCTCTTCCAACTGCCATATCCCCGTCTGATAGGTGGGTTGGAACATAGACTGCATCTACACTTAGCTACGATGGCATGCAGTCAAACGCGTACCTGTAGCTATGTTTTAGTAATAAACTTAAAATTAACCTGCAAGTCGCTGCAAAATCTAAGTTCTGTGATTAGGCTTGAAAGCTCTGTAATGATGTCGATTGTCATCGCACTTAGCGATTTTGAGGTCATACATAACCTGCAGTACAAGTTTGATGACATTATCATGGTCATTACGAGCTTAATTTTGATAATTTGAGATTACAGGTCGAATATAGTCGTTCGTCCAATGGTAGTGTGTAAAGTCAAGAAACAAAGAAATCACTAGATGTAAGATACAAATAAACAAACACTAGTAAGTACATAGGTAATTAAAACAAACGAAAGATAACGAACGACGACGTCTTTGCACGATAACGTATTTTATGGCTCTGGAAACTAGTCATTTTGAGACAGTAAAATGCGCTATTAGTGATGGGACCAAGGAATACGACTCAAATCTAAGAAAAATTTTTGAATCTCCCTTTTTAATTCCCTCAGAAATCGCATAGCGTGCTAAATCCAATCTCTAACGTGTTTAAAGCTATAAAAAAGCGTTTTAGACACAATTTCCGAGATTGAAAAAGCAGCGACAGAGCAACATGAGGCTCCCTCCTCCGAAAGAAATGCTTCCAATCATGGACTCTACGCTAAAGCGCACTCCAGTGGAGTGACTCCACATGTGGAGAGTTCCGCGGGAACACGAGAATGTAGAGGGAGTGTTCGTGTAGTCCCGTCATAGAGAAAAAAAATTATATACAGAAGCAGAGTACAATCCAAGTTGAAATACGAGACGAAATATGTCACACATCTCTATAACACACACACTAATGCAAATGCAGGGACGGAACAAGGCAGCCCATCTGCAGATAAGTTATATTTCGCTACGACTTTCTACTAGTAACGAACACAAACAAATCTGACTTGTGGGTATTTCGCTCCGGACGACTTCGTAATATTGTCATTATAATAAAACGTAAACGTAGTAAATCAAACCCATGCCCTGATACCTACCACCGTCTTTTCGATCTCTCGATCCTACATGCCGTGAATCGGCAGTGCTTGCTTTTGCAGAAAGGAGGGTTATGATTTTGACCAGTATGAATGTTTATTTGTTGCCTCATAACAGCTAAACTAAGTAGGTACCTGCTTACTTATTGTTAGAAGCGTCTTCATTGTCCATAGGTAGGCCTATGTGACTTCACAATAAATTGAATATGATGTCCTTTATAGGACATAGTCATGAAAAAAAGAATAATAATCAAAAGGATAGGTACATTAATATATTAAAAATGCCGCATATTCCTTAAATTAGGTAAAAAATCATATAATGATGGTGCACCACGACAAAAGGGCTTGCATCTAATTATTATCTTTTTCTTCATAATGTTTACAACGCAGCACTTCCAATTTACATCACCATGTCTGGTCTTTAGGAAACCTAGAAAAACAAATAAATTAAAATAAACGTAAATATGCGATTAATCTGTTGTTTCATAAAATGTCTGAACATTTAAAATGTCATTTAGGAATATTTTTGGTATTAACTAATTCTATTCATGAAACAATTTTAAATGACGATGTATGATTATTACTATGAATAAATGAATATGAATATAATTAATATGAACATGAAACCCTAATACATATAAAATTGTGGACCGCTATTTACAAGATTTGAGTATTAAAATTCTATATAATAAATACTAAGTCCGACCCTGTTAGCATCGAAATATTTTCGTACCTATTTAGACACCGAAATATTGCTCAATATGCCAATAATTTTAAATCTATCTCTAATGGCATGTTGCTTTAAGGTAAAACATTTCAATTATTGCAAATTCAAACTATTACGATGCATATTTTTGTCACAATTTCTAAAATAGATTTAAGTACGATCGCCGCGACCACGAATGTTTACTTACCGATGAAAGGATAATCCAGGTATATTTCCATACTTTGCGCTTTCACATAAATGTGCACTAAATTACACCGTCTTTTAAATGGTTTGATTTTAATTTTATTTATAATAATTTCCTAAATTATAAAATTTACACCGATGTTTCAAAAGAAACGTCAGGTCTAAAGCGTACTCCACATGTCCGCCGAAACTTTCGGCGAAACTTTGGCCGGGGCTTTGGTCGATCCTCTACATTCTCGCCTATTAGGGATGTAGTGAGTGTCAAAACCATAGAGAAAAAATTTTCTATACAGAAGCAGAGAGTATATTTAGAGTTTAAATATGAGACAAAATGTCACACATCTCTATAACACACACACTAATGCAAATGCAGGGACGGAACAAGGCAGCCCATCATGAGTTATATTTTGCTACGACTTTCTACTCGTAACGAACACAAACAAATCTGACTTGTTGTTCGCTCCAGATGACTATGCGATATTTTTAAGCTTGTCCTTATATTTTTAATATTGACATTATAATAAAAGGAAGGTGTCTAGTGAATCAAAGCCATGCCCTGATACCTACCACCGTCTTTTCGATCTCTCGATCCTACATACCGTGAATCGGCAGTGCTTGCTTTAGCAAAAAGGAGGGTTATGATTTTGACCAGTATTAATGTTTATTTGTTGCCTCATAACTTCTAAACTAAGTAGGTACCTACCTACTTACTTATAGTTAAAAGCGTCTTCATTGTTCACAGGTTGGCCTATGTGACTTCACAAATTTAATATGATGCCCTCTAGAGGACATAGTCATGAAAAAAATAATAATAATGAAAAGATAGATACATTAATATATTAAACAAGCAGCATATTCTTTATTTTTAGTAAAAATTCATATTATGCTGGTGCAGCAGGACAGAAGGGACTTGCATCTAATTATTATCTTGTTCTTCAAAATGTTTACAACGCAGCACTTCCAATTTGCAACCCAGACATAACCATGTCTGGTCTTTAGGAAACCTAGAAAAACAAATATTGATGTAAATAAACGTAAATACGTGATTAATCCGTTGTTTCATATAATGTCTGAACATTTAAAATGTCATCTAGGTACATTTTTGGTATGGAACCCTGATACATATAAAGTTGTGGACCGCTATTCACAAGATTTGAGTAATAAAATACTTTACAATAAATACTAAGTCCGACCCTGTTAGCATCAAAATATTTTCGTACCTATTTAGACACCGAAATATTGCTCAATTTGCCAATAATTTTAAATCTATCTCTAATGGCATGTTGTTTTAAGGTAAAGCATTTCAATTAATGCAAATTCACACAATTTCGATGCATATTTTTGTCACAATTTCTAAAATTTATTTCGGATCGCCTCGACCACGAATGTTTACTTACCGGTGAAAAGATAATCCAGGTGTATTTCCATACCTTGCGCTTTCACATAAATGTGCACTAAATTACACACAAAATTAAAATCTTTTAAATGGTTTAATTTAAATTTTTTAGGAAATTATAAAATTTACACCGATGTTTCAAAAAAAACGTCAGGTCGATAGGCCCTCGAGCAATATGTCGAACGTTCAAAACATTGCGCACGTCATTTTCCGTGAACTTATTCCAAAGGATGAATAAACGGGATAGCAAGATTTATAATCATTGTAGAGCGAGCGAACAGGGAATATTTGTGATTTGTGTTTAGTCTGGTATGTTTGTGGTCAAAACGCGTCGACATTATATCGATTCATCGGTGTAATATCGCTAATCTGCTTTAAACAGGATCACAGAGGTGATGGCAGCTGCTGTACTGTAATTACTTGATCTACTAATATCCTAGATCATGGTCAAGTGTACCCAAACCAGTTACGGGAAAAAGCGCTAGGAATATAAATATAAAATCGATCGAATCGAGACGACAACGAACTATCTCTATTTAGTCTATGAAATAGGCGAGACATGCCAAACATGCACGGGACTACACGAATGTAGATGAATACTGCCTCCACATTCTCGTGTTCCCGCGGAACTGTCCACATATGGAGCGCGCTTAATGGAGCTTCAGCAACAGATCGAACGTTCAAAACATTGCGCTCGTCATTTTTCGTCGACTTATTCCAATAAATGAAAAAAACGGGATAGCAAGATTCATAATCATTGTAGAGTGAGCGAACAGGGAAAATTTGTGATTTATGTCTATAGTTCGTTCGCGTTAAAAATGCAGTGAGTCATCAGTGCAACTGCAGGGTAAAGGTGTATTCACAGAGGTGTTAAAATTCAAACAAATTATATTTTAAAAGATTAAGTTTAATGAATTTATAAAAATACACTTAAAAGCATAAAATCAAAATTTCTAGCTTCACTATCACTAGTATCCTCGTCAGTATTTAGTCATCTAAATCCCACATGGTATTTTCTTCTTGTAAGACGTGGTCGCAGCATTTCTTCCATCGATCAGCGTCTACTAGCCGAATTGCGTCGTAAAATAATTTTTTCACGTCAGTTATCTTAAAAGTTGTATTGTTGGCAGCAATATAATTTTTTATTTGGGCCCACACCAACTCAATGAGGTTCAGTTTGCAGTGGTACGGAGGTAAACATAGAATTTCAATGCCGTTACTTCTAGCCATTTCATTGATAAAATATTGATCACATTGTGGGACGATTTCGGTGGCTTTCTTTAACAATTCTTTTTTTTAAATAAATCATGTCCATGAGTATCCCTTTGCTTTTTAGCCAGTCTATTATTTGCTGTTTGTTCAAAGCGGTCGTCGGTATTTTCTCGAGTTCGACAGAATGATAGGAAGCGTTGTCCATGACAACAACGCTCGCTGGTTCTAGCTTAGGCATTTTGTTTTTGAACCACTCAAGGAACCTGTCACCTTCTCTTTCCAGTAGGAACTCTTGGACCGGTAGATAAGCCGTCTTGAAACGCATGTCTCTTGTTTTTTATAGTTGTATCCAACCACGCCTTTGATTTAACATGTCCGGCGTTTACCCACGTTTCGTCAAGGAAGTATATGGTTTTATTTGCTTTTATGTGTTATTTGATTTGCCTGAGATATTTACGCCGCCATAAAACAATGTCTTCTCTTTCTATTAATAATGTTCTTTTATCCTATTTATTAAAGTCAAATCCCAGCTCATGCATTATTTTATGAAGTACGTTTAAACGTTGGAACATCCTCATCAGCTTCACAAATTTTCATAATTTTATTTAATGTAGGGTAGTCGTTATTTAAATATATTGAGTGTACTTTTCTCCTTATAGCACATTTGTTTAATTCATCAAATTTATCAATCATAAACTTTCGGGCCCTTTTTTTCACTGGCGATTTCAATGTATTATTTTCCTTCTTTTTTACTAAGAATACTATAAACTGTTCTCTCGGACACACCGCATGCAGCTGACGTTTTTTGTACTATGCTGTCCACAGTCACATTTAAATCACACTGTTTAAAATACTTTAAAACATTGTAAATTACTTTTCTTTCTCCACTACGAATTACCGAACCACTTTTATTTTTACGAATTGGTAAGGTATTCATTTTTTTTAATTTAAATCAGTTAACACAAATGACAGGACACAACCGTTGCGTTCGAAGCAATGTCTTTAACTGGACACTGTGAACTTGACCTTGTAATTTGAAAAGATTTGATTGGTTAGGGGGCGGGGCTAGGCCCTGATGATGATGATCATCATTGGTCAGAGGGTCGACCAAAGTCCCGGCAAAAGTTTCGGTGGACATGTGGAGTACGCTTTATGCGCAATTCATATTCTAAGATCCCTACGTGGTTTTTACGAAGTAAAGCGTACTCCACATGTCCGCCGAAACTTTCGGCGAAACTTTGGCCGGGACTTTGGTCGACCCTCTACATTCTCGCCTATTAGGGATGTGGTGGGTGTCATAACGCGTCGACATTATATCGATTAATTGGTGTAATATCGCTAATCCGCTTTAAACAGGGTCACAGAGGTGATGGCAGCTGCTATACTGTAATTACTTGATCTACTAATATCCTGGATCATGGTCAAGGGTTCCCCGAACCTGTTACTCGAAAAAGCGCTAGGAATATAAATATAAAATCGATCGAATCGAGACGACAACGAACTATCTCTACTTATTCTATGAAATAGGCGAGACATGCCAAACATGCACGGGACTACACGAATGTAGGCGAATACTGCCTCCACATTCTCGTGTTCCCGCGGAACTGTCCACATGTGGAGCGCGCTTAATGCGGCGCCCACACCAAAGCAGACTCCACATGTTGGCCCAAACTTTTGGCAAAACTTGCCGGGACTTTATTTTTCTATAAATTTATTTCTTATCACAGTTGTCTATTTATTATTGTACAGTTTGGACCCATGATCGATCATTTGGATAATTATTCGAGATCGTACAAGATTTTCTGGGCTTAGCAAGTGATGGACGTCTTGTCTATGACAAATAGACGAGATATGGCTATCTTGCACGAGACTTCACGAGTATAGGCCAATACAGGGAGTATTGAATATCTACATTTTCGTATTCCCGAGTTTTGGCCAATATGTAGAGTTGCTTATAATGTTCATAAAACCCCTATTCTAATAACATTCTTAAAAGAACTTGCATTGGAATAGATGATCGATCAACGCCCTCTCGATTTTTTGGTTTATTTTACGTCCGAAAGTTGTTTGTGTACGGTCAAGGCACATCACCAATAGAGGATAATGATTCGTTGTATTGGTTTGACATCTGTCATTTGTTTTTTTGTGTAGGTTCCGATTGGCCACACGCAATAACGTAGGCGGTTCCGTTTCTTTGATTGGCCCAAAATACAAATGTTACTTAATCAAGCGTAACAAAACCAGAGAGTAGATAAACACTCCCTACGTTTCAACTATATATAGTTCATAGTCTGTGGTTTTAACTCAAAACAGCAAAACGACCAACCAACCACGACAGAAAGAAACTCAAAAATAAATATTTTGTGTGTGACACATAAAAATGGCTGCAACTGCTAATAGACGGAAACAAGACGATAAAAATTTGGAAATTCTACGTGAGCTTATATCAATAAATGGAAATAAATATTGTTTAGATTGTAATCAGCGTGGACCTACTTACGTCAATACTACAATAGGATCTTTTGTGTGTTCAAAATGTTCGGGAATGTTGTAAGTGTTATTTGCGTATATGTATCAAAAGTTTAAATGAAGACGACTATATGTAATGTATGTATTTAATTTTAGGCGAGGCTTGACCCCACCGCATCGCGTGAAATCTATCTCGATGGCTACTTTCACACCAGAAGAAATAGAATTTGTAAGAGTCAGAGGCAACGACTTCTGCAGACGTGTTTGGTTGGGTCTATATGAGGGAGAAAGTGTAAATTTTACTGAAGAACAAAGTGTGAAAGACTTTATGTCCGATAAATATGAAAAGAAGCGGTATTATTTGGAATCAACACCAAGTTCAGTGACCACCAATGGGAGTTCAACACAAAAGAGTAAATCAAAAACCAAGGCTGGAAATATTTCGGCGAACACCGCACCTCTTGTCTCAATTTCACCACAAATGACTACATTAAATAACAACAATTCTAAGATGGTGAGCAACTTGCTCACAACTGTAAATGAGAACACTCACAAGCTTGCAAGACCTATTGCAAACAATTTTTCTCAGCCGATTCTAAATAACTTAAACAATATCACTTTATCCGCACCGGGCTTTACACCACAAGTACCTGAGTAAGTGTCAACTTGAATAAATTAGCTTTATGTATTTTGTTTATTTCATCAAGACAAAATTAAGTGATCAGAGCATGAGGTAGCTAGCACAGGTATTACAGGCAAGAGGCATATAATCTTACGCCTCACAAAAAAGAATAAAATAAAATCAGATAAAATCTTGTGCAGAAGTCCACAGACCACTATGCACATTGGTGTGTTCCGCATAGTAGAATAAAGAATTGCATCTCTGTCGCAAGTGTATGAGTAAATCTAAATTTGAAGCATAAAGTTTGCCAAGTTTTGTAATAAATAGGTACCTATACATATGTAGTCATTTATGTTTAGGTACCTATCTATATTATTTAAATAATAAATAATTTTTAAAATTAATAATCCTTGCTCTATGTGAATCCTATACTTCTAGTTAAAATCCATAACACTTTTTTACCGTTCTGATGAGAAACCTGTACTACACAATACTCACTCAATGTGCTATATAATCATTTATTTGTTTCAGTTTTCCTGTAGATTTTTCAACTGCAGATATTTACAATAGTAGTCAATATAACAGTAATATAAATAATAATTCTGGAACTCAGCCATCCATGACCACTTCAGCATTCAATGTCTTGAATCCGCCTACTTCCACTGCAAGTGAGTGATTTTTATACATAATTTTAAATGTACTATATAACAAAATTCATCATGAGCATCATGTGTTTGCCAGTAACTAGCTTCATTCTTAAATAACTTAATTGCAACGCAACAAGGCTAATTACCACTATTATGCTATGACCTAATTTCTCACCTGTTCAATAAAATCTTTGTTTTAGATGACCGTTATGCAGCCTTAGCAGATTTAGATCATGCATTACGTCAGCAAAAGCAGAAAAATATGGGTAAGCATTGTGTGTTATGCAAACCCTTAAATGGTTTTTCCACTATACACCAGGTCTCCAAGTAGTCTGTGCTAGACAATAATGATTTAATTGATTAAATTAAATTTTTAATATGTTTCAGAGGATGGACTTAATATAAATAGTAAGAATCCATTCCAGAGTTCAGCAACAAACGACTTGTACGCAAATAAAAATCCATTCTTTAGCAGTGGTTGGAGTCCAGCGCCTGCACCTATTAATCCTTTCATGGTAAGTAATGTATTTTTCTCAATAATCTGTTTGTAATTTTTTGTTAACACAGTGGACAACATCAAATAAATCATGGAATAAACCTTCTTAGAAGGATTTATGTGAGAATTGAGTTTGGCGGTCACGGTATTAGTTGTATGGGAAGGTTATTCATTTTCCTACTCTTCACATTCCTATTCATTTTCCTTCACTATGCTGGCGTCGTAAGCCCCGTCATCCCCCTCCGGCCATGTACCAATGACTGTTTTCTGAGTTATGTACATTAGTTGAATACTAACCGATGCTCTTACAGTGAGGGAAAACATCGTGATGAAACCTGCACATTCAGGCGACTGGATGTGTAACCATGATCCAATCTGGTCAGGTTCCCCTGGTAGCAGGGTCAAGGAGGTCAGATGGCAGTCGCTCCACTGTAATTACCATCTAACCTGCCAAATCCTGGATCATGGTCAAGGCGGATCCCGGGCCCTCGTTCTCGAGAGCACAACCGGGACATTAACGCCAAGATTATTATTATTTTATTATGCTTGCGTCGTTAGCGTCACTGCGATAGATATCCGTCCTTGAGCCTTGTGCTCTGGACCTCTTTCGAAGAGCCGGAAGGTTTAGGAACTTATTTCCAGGGTATCAGCTAATCGGGGCCGAAGGCGGCCAGACTTAAGCGGTGAGTGAAACCTCGGGGCATAGCAAGTATTTTCAAAGTGGTCGATATAGAAGGCTCCATTTAAAAATGTTTATTGCTCTTTTCGGTCCGAAAAATTCCCGTCACCTTATCTACAAAATCCTTTAATAATGTACATACAATAAACAGGATAATTATGTGTTTCACAGTAGTATCAGTTTTAAGTTTACAAACAGTTCGCAGAAATGTTATCTCATGGATAACCCTTATGATTCATAATTTTATGATAATAAAATGCGTAATATGTCTGCCCAAAACATTTTGGTGTAAATCCAGATAGCGAAAAACAATTTTGGTATAGGTATTTAAATTATTATTTACAAGTTATGTGTGAACTTTTACTTCCTACTTTTACTACTTTTTGGATGATAATGCTATATCTGGGATCTGGGGCCCTAAAATAAAAATTGTAAACTGTTCGAATCAAGGCGAGTGATTGAAAATTAGAACCCCTGGTCACGTCTCTTTCTGTTTGCGACCCTAGAAAAGCCCAACTAACTTTTTAACCACAAGACGTAAGATTCGGTAATATATAAGTACCTTAGAATACAGCCAGCCAGTGCTAGCTTGGTTAAAGAAAGTATGGTCGCATTTACAATATTAAAATGGTAAACAATAACAATATGTGATTTGGTTTTGTTTCTTTCTAGCCATCTACAAATAATGGAGGATTTAATTCAAAGAATCCTTTCCTCTGATGAGACGCCGTCCATATGAAACTCTCGGAACAAAGTAAGATAATATCAAAGAACAAAGAACAGCAACATAAAGCACAAATCAAGCTACAAATTTATTATAATAGAATATTGTATAAAAAAAATTGTAAAGTACTAAATAGTTTATTTTCCAATATGCACAGAAGTGATGTGTTTGTCATGCAGTAAGAATAAAAAACATGTTTAATATTAATGGTTGTAAACTTAGTGCCTCATTCTGCCTTAAATAAGTAACTTTGAGTGCTTTAAAAATATCTATGCGATAATGTTATTGGTATAGTAGAAAGATATATCAGTGAGACCATTGATGAATGGAAATTTTTGTGTGGGTATTAGATTGATATACAATTATACTGGTCCTAGCTTTATACTAAATTATTTTTATAGTTAGTGGCAAGAATTTATCAATATAAATGCTAACAATTTATTCTTAGTGCACAATAATTTCTAAACTTGCTTTTGTACAATATTGTTGTTATTCACTGAATATTTAAAGATTGTTTTTTAAGTACGCCAGAAAACGTGGCAGAACTGATACCACAGCAGTTGCGAAAGCTCCCAAGAGATGGTGAGTGAGGGTGAGTGACCCGTCTTATTGATAGTCAAATGTACAAACTGTTCTCCAAGCTCACTTTTATTTATTTAAGATGTACCTATTTTTTCTAAAGTGATAGCTATATCAATCACAAGGCCGACTATGCAGTATAACTTGGCTGGTTTAGCCAAATTAGTTGTAGTACTATTAGTAAATGAACTAAAATCATAAATCAAATGATGTAGGACTATTAATTGCACAGAATGTTCTTGATAATAGGAGGCTTGTTAGGCAACAGCAATATTCATTTGCGGGCTTAGTTTTAACAGTTGGATAATTAGTATCTATGTTACTTTTTTATGTTAATAATATTACAGTAACAGAAAATGTTTTGCTCTATCTATGTTGTTAAATAATTTATTAAGTTCCACAAGCAGATTATTTATAAATATACCTACAGGGAGTATTGACCAAGTGAATACAGATAATTTTACAATTGAAGTGAATGAATTCTGCAATTTATCATGTACGTATTGCGCAAATTGATAACCGTACAGCAGCTTATCGCACCCACTACTTTTTGCGCGCACTATGCCCCGAAGTACAACGTCATTTACATTTACCATCCTTCTATTGTCTGTAAAAAGTTTAATATAAGTAAAGGCACATGTCTGGGGCATATGAAATTTGGCAAGAAGATAGCCAATATTATAAGTATTCATAACAATTTTTTAATTTATTGCTAACTTCCTTGTCAGTTTTGATAAGAATTTTTGAAAATCATCTACATACCTATTATTAGCAATCTGTCTAACATGCTTATTAATGACACTGATGCTATACCAGCTCCTGTTAGACGTAAAGCTCTCAATATTACGTTTCATCTGTGATTGTAATCAGTAATTTTTGTAATTGTATGTAAACTTTCAATGAGCTTACTTGAACAATTTTATTCTCTAATTAATTAATGCACTAGACTATTTATTTAGTTTTTAATGTTAATTTTTTACTACTTGAGCACTGAGATCTGTTTAATTTGTATGAAAAGGTAAAAGTTTAACCATTATTAAAATTTTTATAGAAAATTTATGATTTGTCATTATACTCATTGATCCCACCAGTTTCTTCTACGACGCGTTTCTCATGCTGCTGTGACCACTCTCCTGCCAGCCATATCTTACCACCATGTCTTAAATTTTCTACCAGCGGCATGCCAGCTTGGTCTTTGTGACTTGATCTAAAAACGCGCTGTGAGAATTGTCGACGATATAATGCTCACAAGTGGTATCCATTGGCGTATCTAAGGCTATTTTTCAGGCCTGGCCCCTGAGGTGGCTGAAGAAGTCGAGTCGATCGGTTAATGTAGAGTCAGTGAACACGAATCAGCACCATTAGCCACCCAAGTTCACCCAACGCTGATCCAGTTTTCAAGTTAGTTAGTTTTCAGTTGTCAAATGACAGTCGAGCTCTGTAATTATTTTTGATATACTTATTGGTTCTTATAATCTGAATTGATGGGCGGTATGAGCGATGTGAATGTTTTAAAATTGAGCGAGCGTAGGGAGATCGAAATTTTTGTAATCTTGGCTCAAGTGGTGTGAATACAATAAATCTAAAACAAAGTAATGAATGAACGAGCTCACAATGTTTGGAGAGGAAAGTACGATTGAAAAAATTTCGCGAAATTAAAATTATTCGGATTTTATTCTCAAAAAACGAGGCCAGCTTAGTACAAGTAATAAACTAATGAAGTAGCGAACGCAGCAAATTAAAATCTGGATTGATCATGCGGGCAGTATGAATGTATAAAAAATTGAGCGAGTGCAGCGAGCTCAAAATTTTTAAAATTTTAGCTCAACCGAACTTGAATGAACATAATAAAAGAACTAATGAATGAGCGAGTTCAGAGCTTAGGATTTTTGGTATTTTGGCTCATAAAATCCAGATGGAGGACAAGGTGGTTACATAATCAAAACTTCATTTAGTAAATTTGAAAGGTCAACAAATGAAAAACAAAGTTTACCAAAACAAGCCAAATGTATGTTTCATCAAATGGACGACAGACCAAATATTGTTAGATGTAAATTTAAATCACCCTTATCATATTATATAATCACAAATTATTTCCTCCACAGTATTTTATTTCCCTTCCTCAATCTAATGGTTTGAGAGTATGATTCATGCATGACCCAGAAGTTGCCGGTTATAAATCTAGATCAGTAATTATTAATTTATTTGTCACAAAATCGAATCGATAAGTAATTTAAACGTTGATATTTCAGACTTTGGTCAGTAGAACTTATAATCTAATGACCATTATAATTTTAGAATTTGATAATTCACTCATAGTCCTTTTGAAATTTGCTTAATAAAGTTTTGATTTTGTAATAGGTATGTAACCGACGCGGCGCAGATACTGTAATTAAAAAAAAATTGACAGCTTGTCGAGCATGAATTTTGTCTCAAAGAGCTGAGGCGAACATGATAGAAGTAACAAATTAATGAAGGAGCGAGCTCAGAGTTTGACTTAAGGCGGTGTGTATCCACAAAATCGGCCCCTGACTACACCGCGCGGCTACACTACACTCGTACAAGCGATAAAAATATTGTGTTGTTTGCTACTGAGTACCGTAGCATGTGTGCTCGGGCAGGCCCTAGGTTAGGACGGATCCCAAGACAGACCCGAACACCTTTCACCTCCTTGTCGAAGATTCCGAACACCTTCTTGTCTTGGGATCCGTGCATGACCACAGTGACTACAGTACCATGCATGATCTGCGCCCTGTGCCTGGACACCCCTGGTACAGGGTACAGCTCTAGTTACGCTACTGGCGGCGAGCCTCAAACAGGGCAAATACTGTTGGAGGCAGCATACGATTTTGTGCCGTTCGCTGCAGAGACTGTGGGCCCGCGGTGCTCGAATCAGCATAAAAAATAACGTATCAGGAGTTGGGGCGTCGGTTGAGGTATAGGGTCTTCACGATCTGGATACTTTTTGGGTCAGCAAATATCACTCGCTATCCATCGGGGGAACATTTGACTATATTATACACTGGTAGACTGAAAAATGTTCTCTTAGGTTTGTTACCCGACTTTTAACTGAAAAATAACTCAATCTAGGTAGCTTTCATTGTAATTTAATTTCCAGTCCTTTCAGTATTCGTTTGTATAAAAAAATGCGATACAAGCTGAAATGAGCAAAAGTCAGGCAACCAATCTAGAGTCGAGGTTTTAGTCCACCACTATACAATAAACCTACGCTTCTTTGCTAAAAAACAAAGGAGGTACGGTAAGGTTCTTCAAGAAAAGGGTGAAAAGGTTTTTACATGGTTGCAACACGAGAGTAATTCTGTGCAAACATCTATGTTTGTTTGCCACCTTAGCATAAAACAATAGCGACCACTGTCGGTAACGACTGGTTGGTGTTAGTACAAGCGTCGCGACGCGTCGATAAAATGTTGGCTGATGCAAAAATCCGTTAATCCATACAAGTGAATTATCCATACAAAGCATGAAATCCTTCCGCTTTGGATGAAAAATAAAACCTTTTATACCTACTGTGTGTAGCAGGGGTTGTACCAGATTGCATCATTTTCCGACGCCGAAGCAGACCATTCGGCGCACGAGGTCTTATCAAATAACCCATTTCTCATTTTGACTGACTGGAAACTGATCTTCGCTACCATTCCGCGCCACTCTATCCCTCTTTCGAGAATTTTATTTCGCAATGATACAAAAAGCACTACGTATTCCCGTTTATTTTATTTACTTACTTAATTAAAATAACAAATCAGTAGTCTTGATTATTGCGTGTCGGTCACATTTTGTATTTGCTGTTTCTCCTAGTAAACATTGGCGTTGAGAAATTGTCTGGGGTTGCGTTGGGGCTGGGGTGCGGCGTTTTGGGGGTCTCCTGGGCTAAAGAGACCACTGAGACGTTCTTTATGGCCTCTGGCAAGTCGTCGGGCAGCGGGACGGGCTGGGAGGTCGACCCTATCAGCCGATGCTCCGATATCGTTTTCAGTATGTTCTTGCCGGCTTCCTTTGTCTGAAATCAGTAGTTCGTGTCGATAAATAATTATGAATTCATCAGTAGAATGTGAAAGAAATGTATGGAATGCCCTATTAGTCTCGTTAAGAAGCTCATGCTCGGAGAGAACTGCACTTGGTATTAGCGGACCTGTAAGGAAACTGTTGTACTCATGAATGATGGATTTATTAGGTAATACAATATACACTTACGAGCTTAACTATCGAACAAGCCCATATTTTTTCATATCATTTCTGGCGTTACATATTTGTTTTTTTAACTTCAATACTTAATTAATTTTAATTAGGTTTCCGCGGTTTGATAGCCAGCAAGACATTCATTACCTCAGTATTTCTATAGTTCAGTAGTTCCGTATTTAATTAGTTTTTTCAACACGATCGCTTTACGTCAGACACTATTTTATCATAGGCGGTTATGAATTTGCAGCTGGTTTAGTATGGTAATAGGGAACGTGTTGGTGTCGCCAACAGCAGTCCTAACTATGGAATCGGAATCGGGGTAAATGTCTCGGATAATGTCAATATAGGCCTCAGGTAGTGACTTGGATCGCAACGCCCAACAGATCATCTCACGAGGGACACAGTCAAAGGCCTTCTGCATGTCCAGACACAGGAAATACAGGGGCGTGTTCCTTGATCTGTATCCCTCCATTAGAGTTCTTAGGGCAAATACGTATGGTCCCACAACCCGGCCGAAACCCATACTGACACTCCGACATTGTACACTCCCGTCGGATCCGGGAGTCCACAATTTGTTCGAAGCGCTTCATGTGAGACATCACCTTTAAACCGCGGTAGTTGGTGCACTCCCGCAACGAGCCCTTGCCCTTATAGACTGGAGTAATAATACTCAGCCTCCATTGGTTGAATCTTCCCGGTGAGAAGAATGCGGTTATAAAGGTTGGTAAGGATGCTCATACCAAGAGAGCCCATCGATTTCCACGCCTATATAGGGACTCCATCGGGTCCGACGGCTTTCCGATTCTTCATGCGGCGAAAAGCCGCCTCGACTTCCTCAGGCGTTATCGGTGGCACGAGTCCTTGATTCGGAGGGAGGACCGGTGGATGCACCTCTTTATGCTGCTTATTACGTAGCTCGTGGAAATACGAGCGCCATCTCTCCTTTACCGCGCGGTCGTTGTATAACAGGTTACCTTGAGGGTCATTTACACAGCGACAAATGGAAATATCCCGTGCCGCTTTGACCCTCGATCGTGCCAACTTGTATATGAGTTTCTGCCCCTCAGACGATTCCGAACTTATCGTACAAAGGACGTAAGTGGTCTTGTCTGGCTCTGGCTACCGCTCGTTTGGTGGCACGTTTGGCATCCCTGTATGCTGCGTGGTCTTTAGGAGATCTGGACGCTTGCCACTTTTTAAAGAGTGCACCCTAATCTCCCTCTGGACTGTGTCGTTCCACCACCAGGTCTCCTTGTCAAGCCTGCGTCCGCCCTTTGACTCCGAGTGAGAAAGTAATCGATCTGGGTGGCGCTCCTCCCACTCTTGTAGGTGATCAAATGCTCGGATTTCTTTTGGAAAAAAGTGCTAATAACAGTCAGATCGGCAGCCATGCACTTCCGGAGAATTTCTTCCCCTTTAGCGTTACGGCTCCCAAAGCCATAACCACCATGAACACGGCTAAACTCCTCACACTTCTCACCCACATCACCGTTCAGATCGCCACCCACAATACCCTGCGACAACCGAGCGTTACGTATTACTTCCCCGATTTACTCCCAGAACAACGCCTTGTCCGCGTCGCTGCAACCGACCTGTGGAGCGTAGGCGCTTACCAAATTGGTCACGACCCTTCGATAAGCACCCCGACAACTATGATGCGGCCGCTTATACGCTTAACGTCCAAGACGCAGTCCCGAAACTCCTCAAGAGAGTACTACCCCCACACCGTTATCCCCACTCGGAGAGCCAGCGTATATTAGCTTATAGCAGTTCCCGATGTTACGGGACATGTTGCCTTTCCACCTGGTCTCTTGCAAAAACGCCACTGAAACCTTACACCTGGCGAGTACCTTAGCCAGCTCACGAGCACGCCCGGTCAGCGTGCCAAGGTTCCAACTGGCAATACGGACTTTTCTTTTGGCTAACGTCTTTAACCGGGTTCGCCCTTGGCCTGGTAGCCCTAACCCATTTAACACAGAGGTAGGGCGATCCCTCTGCGCGTCGTTTCGCGGCGACGCCCTATCTGTGTCGGGTATCTGTTCTTGACCTTCCATATTTGTGTGGGGTTTTGCCTTTTACATGCGTCGACTCCCATCCGACACGCACAACCCGTTAGGGAAAAGCGGGTTCGCCAGAGCCACGTCTGTCTGGCAGCAGGGGGACCACGTGCAGGTGAGGTTGGCTTGGGCCCCTAAGATGGAGGTGGAACCCCATAACTCTCCTCGGTGGCCGGCAGAGTAGAATAGCACCAACCCTTTACACTTGTGGGTGTCGTACAAGGCGACTAATGTTATTGAGGCAAAAGATCTAGATCTTTAGTCTCCGTTGGCTAAAAATGGGCAGCAGCGTTTTTACTGACATATTTATAGCACTGCAATCTCCAACCCGCCTGCCAAGAGTGGAGATTATGGCAATAACCTCCCCTTTCGTGGGAGAGGCCCTAAGTCCTGCAGTGGACTGTTATGGGCTGTGATGATGATGATGAGTGTAGTACTTTCAAGTTTGGTACTCACGCTCTCATGCTCCAAGCACTTATAGGCGTAGTGTGCTGCGTGGTCGAGCAGCGAGAAGCGCAGGTAGTACTGCGCGAGGTAGCGCAGCGCGGCCGGCAGCTCCTTGCTGTTGCTGTTCGCCGCGTCCTGGCAGGCGGCCGTGTACGCTGCCGCCGCGCTGTTCGGCATGTTAGACTTCTCGTACAGCCTAGGACGGAAATGACCGGGCGTGAATGTAAATGTGTTTACACGTGCGCGGAGGAAAATTAACAGGCGTGAATTTCGACAGGAGACGCCCCTACTAAATGCTTTGTTCTATTATCATTACTTTACTTCGAATTAAAACAAGAATTTTAGGTGTCATTATTAAGGGCTGCGTGAATGGCTGAGTAAGAGGCACCTCTGCGATGATTTGAGCTAATTTTTGGGGTGTACATTAATGTACGTCAACACATTTATTTTAGAGGCATAGAATTTGTATTTAGTAAGTTATTTTTAATAGCCTTTTGACCCTCATTCGCGTCCAGCTAAAAGCTACGAGTATCTCGTCTATCATAGACAAAAATGCACTCGGAGTACTCTCCGATAAATTAATTTAACTTCTTCCACTTAAAACTCCATTACTAAAGTGCCAAAACGCAGGCGGTTGAGTTAATACGCCGTCACAAACGACGATACAATGGTGGTGGGTTCTTTGTAAATCCCGAAACATTACCTAGATAGGTATACCACCGCCTCATTTATTTACCACCACCAATCAATCTGGCGTCATGGCGGCCGTTACCGTTTTTTGCCAGGTGTGATGTTAAAAGTGGCCTGCTCTGTACCAATGACAATGAACCCGCGAGCGCTCGCCTCTCATTCCTGTCTCTTCTGCCTCTAACAGCTTATTAAAAGTACGAAAGAGATAGCGAACGCGAACGCTCGCGTGGATGAGAGTGGTTCCAGAGTTTTTTATAAGAAGCTATATAGAGTTTAAAATTGTTCATACTCACTTGGCCAATTTAAATAACGCCATGCCTTCAATATCACCAGTACTATGCGCTTTGTAGTAACATTTGAGTGCATTAGGTATTTTTTCCATTTTCTCGTAAGCTTCACCCAATGACACTAACATCCTTGAGTCATCTGGTTTCAGCTGCGCTGCCCTCGAATAGTAGTATATGCAGTAACCATTCAAACCCAAGATTTCATAGGCTTGCCCGAGTCCATTCCATGCGCGATAATCATTTCTATTTACATCTGAATAAATATAACACTAATATTAATATTCTATATTCCTGTGCTGGTATGTAAATTTAGTCATTATGTATTTTGCATATAAATTCAAGTTTTGATAATGAGTTTCTCTCTAATATTCTCAAAATTTAGAATAGTTTATTATTGAACTCACCAATGGCATGCCTGTAACATTGTATAGCAGCATTCGCATTCTGCAGCTCAATGAACTCATGGCCCATAAGGATCCAAGCCGATAAGTATTGTGGGTCCAGTGATAGTGCTCTTTGGAAATAAACAACTGCCTTCTGGTGTTCACTTCGCAAGCTGTAATAATTTCCTAAAAATTTTTATTATATTAGTAGCCTCAATTATAAGTACGCCAATGTTAAATTGAACTTGAAAATAAAATGGTTACCTATAACACAACATGTTTCAACTCTGTATTTGTCAATAGAGACAGCTCTTTGCGCAAGGTTTGCTAGCTCCATCCTCTTATCCTTAAGATAGAGTAAATGAGAGTATACATCCCAGTTGTCTAGGCGGTACGGATCATTTTGGTAAAGTTCACGAAATAGAGTTAATGAAGAATCCACATCTGAAACAAAAAGTAAATTTTAGAAGAAACCTTAGTTTATTTGGTGAATAAAAAAATAACTGGGTGTTATTCACATACCTCTTCTATCATGATGAGCAATGGCCATTTGAGACGTCACATAAGTACTCTTATCAAATCCTGCTGCAACCAGTGTTATGTAGCCTTCAAGTGCTTGCTCTGAAAGCTTTAGCTCCACAAATGCATGGGCTGCAAAAAAGTACATCATCCAATGTTTTGGTAACTGTAAAGAATCTAGGGCTTCATATTCATTAGCTAGGCCAGCTAGCTCCACCCAGGCTGCCCACAATGTGGGAGCAGCAGCCACAGCAGCCTGCAAGATTGTCACAGCTTGACTCCGCAGATCTAATTTCTTGAGAACTATGCCTTCTAAATATAGAAGATAACCATCTAGGTTGTTTCTGTTAGCCTGGGGAAAAAGATAAAATTAGTCACTCTCAGAAATAAAATGTCTTTGTTTTTATTTTATGTTATTTGTTAACAATTACAACTTTAACTTGTTGTTGAATGTACTTAAATGAGTAACAAATTGATTGTTATTTTTGTATGTAAATTGTTTCTTTATCTGAGACCCCTTTCAATCTTTAGATCTTTATAGTTTCAAACATTGTAAAACATTCACTGTGCATGTTCATAGTCATTAATATGATAGCTTATCATGACTGCATATGGAGGCAGGGGTGGACGATGTCATAGAACAAAGTCATAGATGATACATTTGTGACTTTAAAGAAAGTCAGACCAACCCTGTGTGCTAATTTTACAAGATATGTAATCTAAAATTACAGGTTTTAAGTAAAAAAATACAAGACTACATAAGCTTATCATGCAGTTTGTTTATTAGCTTTTATAAAATAAAATATCAACAATAAAAATGACTGTTATGTAACTGCAGCAGCGGGCACCGCACAAAAACTGTACCTACAATAAGTAGGAAATGGCCATGTCTAATTTTACTAATTATTATTAATGCCTGTACCTAATTTTAAAGCTAAATGATAGCTGAAATACAGGACACCTGTAAAATATAAGATAGTTGACCTGCCTATGTGTGAATGTGATAAATACTTAGAGAATTATAATATTATAATATGTAAGTGACTTACCTTGAAGAAGGAGAGTAAGTCTAATAAGACTTGAGTGGATTCTGTGTTTTCAGAGCAAGATTCACTAGCATTATCTAACCTTTTTTTCTCACTGGACATGTACTGCGAGTATTTATGAAGGAACACACATTTTGGGCTAGTGCAATTCTCAATAAAATGTGCTGCTCTATCATATTCTTGACAGTCAAAATAACTTTTTGCTAAAGTATAGGCCTCTTTCTCTTCTGGTAATATTCCATCATCATAGGTACTTGGTGGCTCTTCATAAGTAATTTTATGGTCTTTTAGTGCGTAGTTTAATTCTGATAACCACTTGGTGGTTTGCGAAAGACCGCGATCGCTGCTTTCGCGGATTCCGTATAGGATATCTATCCTCACTTGGTTAATATCAATAGGGATATCCCCTCTCACATTCATAGATAGTGGTTGCATTATACAATGAATGAATTATTGATCGAAGTAACAAATATGTAATTCATTCACAAATCACCGGATTTATTTATATTTGTTTTGACTTTTATACATAACTTCAAACACCTTCAAATACGAACGATTTTTTGGCTTGGCCAAAGAGGATATAAACACGATTTATCGTGTGATTAAAAAGAAACTAACAAACTTTCAACAATCAAACTAAACGAAAATGACCTACACTCCACTGCTAATATATTTATTAGCACAATTTGTGCGTACAAAAAGCTAGACTTTAAAAAGAAAAGAGATTTGGGAAATTATAAGATTGATTGAAATCAACAAGTACGGGTACGGGTCGAACGTAATAACTAAAGAATACAATTTTTAGAATAGACACTTTTGAGAATCTTTTTGTGCGCATATTTGAACATTTTGGCTAGTAGTACAACTGTGGTGCGAATGTATATTCCAAATGATAGGTGCGGTGGGTGCATATTACGAAAGTAACTTTTTGTGGTCTGTGATAAGTGTTGCCTTTAGTGTTTTGTGATTTAGTAAACACCCTGTAAACATTCAACTATTTCGTGGGACTTTTCAATTTTTTTCTAGATGAAATGTGCAAGTACAAGTATGACTGGATAAGTACGCATTGGATAAGTAAGCCTATAAAGTTCGGGAATAATGTAGCTTCCTACTAGTAAAAGAATATTCAAAATCGGCTAGGTGGTTTCTGATATTACCAAACAGAGATAACATACAAAATTAAAACAAACAAACATTTCCTCTTTATAATATTAGTAACATAGAGTAATTATCTACAACTGCAAACATTATTATTATTATTATTTGTTATACACTAGCAGCTGTAAGCTGATGCGCGCATATCACGTCGATAAAGCTGGAGAACGCAAGAAAAACTGATGCAAAGAAATAAGACCTTAAATTTTACTAGAATAGAAAACACCATTTTAGAGTTATGGCTTTATTCAGCTTAAATTTCTGGGTACCGTTCCGGGGGATAACGGTGTGGATGATTTTTTTAGTAAGTATATAATGTTACATAAGTGTTTATTTTTTATTTCTTATTGTAAATATTCTTCCTGTAACAATTTAGTTGTAAATAAATTAGGCAGGTAAGAAATACACAATGTAATAATGTTACTTCTCTAATGAGACACCATCATTCACCCTAGGTTTCATAATCCTGATGGTCTTCGTTCCTGACCTAAACTGATTTTCCGGAGTCGGTTTCGAAGGTTGCTTCGATACTTCTTCGTTGTTCCGATGCTTCTTTAACAGAAGGGGTTTCCTTTAAATCCGGGGACAAATATTCGTCATCAGAGGGCAGCTCATTAGCTGCAGGGAATAGTGCTAGCGATCTATTCGAAACCGTAATCTCGCGTCCATTCTCACGAAAAAATAATCAAGGTTGCTCTGCAATTTAAACATAACACAAACAATATGAAATTACCTATTAAAACTACCTAACAATAGCTCCACCTCTGCAATAGCTCCACCTTTTCTATAGCTGGCTAGTATTTTGAATCTCTTACGTGCTTTTTCATGAGAAAAGGTCCTGGCGAAAGCATCCATGTCGGTAAATATTGGCCATTCGAAGAACGTCTTGAATGACTGAACATTCTCTCATGAGTTGTATCGTTCGTGCCAGTGCAAAATCTTGTTGCGTGCAGGGCCATAGCCTTCGCAGACTCCCAATCAGCTATGTCTCGATTATTGGAGCTTAGGTGCAGTTGGGCGTTCCATTAAGGCGCTCCACCAATCCGTTACTTCTTGGATTGTAAGGAGAGCCTTAGTCTAAGACTAGACTAGTATCTAAGACCTTCGTCTTGAGACACTGCGGTAATTAGGACGAAAATATATGGTGTAGCTTCCCGAACGCTGCCCAACCAAGTTGGATTCGTCGATTAACCTCTTTCTCGAAATTGGACCTACCTAGCTAGACTATTTATCCTAGTTAATTATAGTTGTCAACAACTTCAAGTGGAGTGCCTCCAACTGTCACTGGAGTACGCACAACATGGACATTTGACATAATTTTCGTCTTGTCTATTTAATTTTTAGACGTACTTGTTGAGAGGCACTACAGAGGTCATCGAGCATTTTGCCCAAATTTTCTAGGGTTTCAGCCATGACTACGATATCGTCAGCAAATCTGAGGTGAGTGAGGTACTCACCGATAATATTGATGCTAAGTCCGTCCCAGTCCAGAAGTCTAAAGATATCCTCCAGTGCAGCGGTAAACCACTTCAGTGATATGACATCACCTTGTCTAACACCTCGCTGCAGCTGAATAGGCTCTGTGGTCTTGTCCTGGTGACGAACTGACATAGTGGCATTTTTGTACAAACACTTCAGTGCTTCGATATATCGATAGTCAATTTGGCATAGCTGTAGAGACTGGAGCACCACCCAAGTTTCGATCGAATCGAAGGCTTTCTCATAGTCCACAAACGCCAAGCATAATGGCCAGTTATACTCTTCGGTCTTCTGTACCTGTAACCTGCAACAGCATATGTATGTGGTCTATGGTACTAAAACGGAACCCGGCTTGTTCAGGAGGCTGGAAGGCATCAAAACTGCGTACGAGAAGATTCGTAATGACTCTCGAAAACAGCTTATGGGTCAGCAGCGTTATTGGTCTGAAGTTCTTCAAGAGAGCCTTATCACCTTTCTTGAAGAACAATATCTATGCTTTTGTGCCATGCTTCCGGCGTTTTACCCTCGAGGATGACGGAATTGAACAGTTTCTGAAGGGTCTTAAGCACAGGTTTACCACCCGCTTTCAGAAGCTTAGCCATAATTCCATCATCACCCGATGCCTCGTTGTTCTTGAGCTGTTTGAGAGCCATACTAATCTCGTACAGGCTGATGTCCGGGATATCTTCGGTGTAGTGTCGGGTTAACTTGGCTCTGGAGTCTTTTGCCATAATGAATGAATGAATGAATTAATGAATAATACTTTATTGCACAATCAAAATAATACAATGGGTACTTAAAATTAACAGCAAGGAAAAGCAACAGGCGGCCGTATGAACAGGTATCGCTTAAAGCGATTTCTTCCAGACTTCAAGTCTTAATGGTAACAGACGGATAAGAAACAAAAATGTTCATAGGTTAGTCGGGGTCACGAATCTTATCGTCAATTAAAAGTTTGAAGTGCGTGCTCCAGCTTTATCTACAACCTTCTTGATTAGTACAGAAAATTGCTAGTTTCTATGGCCCATTGTGAACCTAGTTTAAAAATCTACACATTGGCAACGCACTACTGCATCACCGTGCGTGATTGCAACGCATCTGAAGTACGTTGTTGCGGATCTGCATGAACGCGCGTAGACTACGGGTAATTTTAATATAATAGGACCACGATAGGCCCGAATCGACTGACAGTAGTAGAAATGATAAACTGTGGATATGGCAATAATCTGTCCTTGTCAGTCCTTCTTGTAAACATTCAGATATTTAGCTTGAAATTGTACTTTTACTTTGACTAAATTATTAATCATGTTGAAAATTATTACGCTTACTTTCTTTTTAATTGTTTGGCCCATTATTTAATTATATTTTTCATAACTCACGAAAATAAATGATCCTACAGAAATAAAATTGTTTATTATGACTTTGATGAATTACGTTCTATTACTTTTAAAAACTTGTCATAAGTTGCCTTATAATTCGATGGAGCCGGCTGCACGCACGAAAAAACATGACTCATGCGGCGTTACCTCGCTCTGAGGCGTTCCATTTAAGGCTTGAAGTGCAAGCGAGAGCGCGGAACGAGCGACAAAGAGGCACAATCGGCAATTATTGCAAATTCACACTATTTCGATGCATATTTTTGCCACAATTTCTAAAATTTATTTCGGATCGCCGCGACCACGAATGTTTACTTACCGGTGAAAGGATAATCCAGGTGTATTTCCATACTTTGCGCTTTCACATAAATGTGCACTAAATTACACACAAAATTACAATCTTTTAAATGGTTTGATTTAAATTTTATTAGGAAATTATAAAATTTACACCGATGTTTCAAAAGAAACGTCAGGTCGTTAGGCCCTCGAGCAATATGTCGAACGTTCAAAACATTGCGCGCGTCACTTTCCGTGAACTTATTCTAATGGATGAAAAAACGGGATAGCAAGATTCATAATCATTGTAGAGCGAGCGACCAGGGAATATTTGTAATTTGTGTTTAGTCTGTTATGTCTGTGGATATTTCAAACAACATTATGTCATACATGCACAACGCTGCGTGGTGCGTTTTAGTGGGAAACATTTTATGTCTATTTTGTGGCAAAAAAATAATGGCGACTGTGACCAGGCAGAGGCGGATTTTCTGGTAACACAGATTCCTCAAAAGGACTTGAATCCAGAGCTGTGAAACAAGTTACAAAAAATTTACAATGTCAGTCAATTTGTCAAAAGATTCGTGTTTGTCGTTGTTTGTTGATTCACTTCGTTTGCTTTTTGCCTTTTGTACATTTCATTATTTCTTTGTTTCTCACTCGTGAAGCACGCGACCCTCTCGCTTTGAGCATAATGGCAGAGCTTAATTCGGATTCAATTCCTAACGATGTAGAAGGAAACTATTCTAGCCCTGCTACCCAACCGAAAGACATGCAAGAAGTGACACAATATGTATGTGATTTTAAACACAAAAATTATAAAATCATGTATTTCATAGTTTTTATTTATTACTTTATTCACAGATTCGTGGAAATAAGCTTCGTAAAATAGTTAAATATTCATTTGTGATTTTCAGGTGCAGTCGCTATTACAGAACATGCAAGATAAATTTCAGAGTATGTCTGACCAGATAATAAACAGAATAGACGAAATGGGCACTAGAGTGGATGAGCTGGAGAAGAATATCACTGATCTCATGACACAGGCTGGTGTAGAGAATGAAAAGTAAAGTGGATAGGCTTGTAATGAAAATCCCACAGTAGCTACACCACATTTTATAATTCCTTCCAAAGATAATTTGTGCCTGAAATTATCTCAGCTAAGTAACGCAAACTGTTATGGTCACTGATTGAATAAAAGAGCCATAGTAGTATGTTATTCTTTTTCTAATGATAAATATACAGTAATTTTGAAAATTTTTAAATCCTTTGCCATGGTAATAAGCCCATGTTCTAGTTTGTACAATTAATTGCAATTTAGATAAAATGGAGCAGATTTAAAACACATGCAATAAATTCTTATTCTATTTTATAGAATGTAAGACCATACTAAGAGAACTGATATAATATTTCCTATTTGATGAAAGCAACTTAATTTCACATGCATATTCCTTAGTGTGTGCTACAACAAATACTAATCAAATTTTAAAGATGAAACTTTTTATTCCATTGACACATTTATAAACCCAATGTACAATTGTTTGCTTCATTAAGGGTATATAGGTGTATCCAAATTAAGTTGTTTCACATGACAAGTCTTTACAGGATTCGTACAAATAATAGATACTGTATTGTCATATTAAAATTATTCATAATTGATCTTAGTGCTCACATAATTATGGCTGCAGGCACAGTTTTAAAGCAAATAATTTGTTTAAGTTAGATGATAAGGTTTACTGTGAGTCAGAATGCTACTGAGGCAAAGTGTGCACCGGTGGCCAAAGTTCAAAAAGGGTAAAAATCAACACCTTTTTATTGTAATTTAATTTTTAATTAAAGTTATAACTTGAAGTTACTTGTATTCATTTGGGTACCTACAGTGTGTCGGGTGTGGTTTCAGAGGGTGCATATTGATTTAATTTTGTGCCTGGCACTGACTGGTACAGGAAGTTTTCGCGTGGATGGTAGAAAATCAATAAACATTGTTACTTGAGTACTTGGTTACATAAGTTTTGAAATAACTTAGATGAAGGACTTCTTTATTTACAGATTAATAATGATAAAAAGTAAAACAAGACAAATACATGTTATTTATTTCATTTTATATTATAAATGCAATTCTTACACAATATACGTATTAGGTTGTAATCCTTAGGTAAGTGTGGCCAGTACAGGATATTCCAGAAATATTAAAGATATGAAAGTAACTTTTAAACTTGGGTATTGAAATGAAAGTGTGATCCAGACAGCAGAATGGTTTCACTCAAGCCAAATTCGATAGTTTACCCAAGTTAGTGTGCATTCTATGTATGATTATAAAAGAGATGTGCGTACTTTAGTAATAACTGTAAACAACTTATGCATTCACATCATTATTAGATATTTGGTTTTAAGTTAAGCCATGGCTTGAATTACAAGTGAGATTTGTACTCTGTGGTTTGATTTATGATGCACAATGTCGAGTTCATAGCACCACCGTTTGATAAATTAGGCTACTGTCGTGACAGTATTCTTGGTGTGTTGGATAAGTTTAAACAAAATAGGTTGAAAATGGAATTTCCCATTTTGATATCAGTTACAAGCTTGTTGATGAGGTAACATAACTCGTTTGTACTCTCGGGCGCGAGGGCACTTTGCCTTGATCATGTTTAAGGATTACTCATGTCAGGTAATTACAGTAGAGCGTTAACAGGGGAACCTGACCTGATTGGATCACGGATACACATTCAGTCGTAGGTGCAGATACCCAGTGCAAGTTTCCTTATGATGTTTTCCATTACTGTAAGAACGTCGGTTAGTGTATAACTCTGAAAAAGTCATTAGTAGGTACATGGCGGTTCTGGGGACCAAACTCGCTACCTCTCGCTTACGAGGCCCATTATACGCCACCGACGCTTACTGATATCATGATAATCAAATCAGCCGAAAGACGCGCTCTGCAGGGTATAGGCCTACCCCAAAGATTGCTACAAATGCTGGTCCTGTACGTCCACTTGGTACCTACGAGCCTTACCTGCTTCATCGACCGTTAATTGACATTCACCCCTCCCAGTAGGGATAGATGGACGAAAATCCATTGTTACCCACCAGGAGGAATACTTTGGTTGGGTCTAATAGAACAGGCGTTTTGTGATCAGTTCTGCGAGCTATGTTATGTGCCCTGCCCACTGCCACTTCGGGTTATATGGCTTCAAGCTTGGTTCGCCTGCGTATCTCCTCATTTCTGATTCAATCGCACAGTGACTCTCCGAGCACATTTTCCATCCTTTGGGTAACGGCGAGCTTTCTTGTAAGGCCCCTAGTGAATACTACGACTCCGTCCCGTATGTCCAGTCTGCTCTTCCCGAACGCTGCCCCATCGAGTTGGATTCATCGATTGACCTCTTTCTCGAAATTGGATATCTACCTAATAAGTGGACTATTTGATTATTTTCTTAGTGAACAACTTTTTATTATCTTTTATTATTTACAGCAATACCCTGAGTACCGACCAAATGACACTAACTAAATAAATGGTTTTTACATCATAGTCGCCTGAAATACTACGTAACTAACGGGATTCTGTTTCTTCAGACGTGTCGCTGGCGTCCGTCTCCTCAGACTCCTGGAAAACAAAAATTCCTTTAAACTTCACGCTTGGCAGGTGGGTTGGAGATCTGCCCTCTTTCTTCTTTTACGACATTATATAGTTGGTGCTATATTTACTCTGACGGGCACCTCACGGCCTCTAAGAGCCCCCGCAGTTTGCAGACTTTTCTATCGACCGATTTTTAGCCGATAGTTTAGTTTGAAGGCAATCGGGAAGCCCATCAAATTTATTTATCGACCGATACCGAATCGTTATAATGTGCGCACTTGAAAAATCTTCATACTAATTAGGAGCCCGACCGACAAAATTATGATCCGATACAAAATTTGCAGGTTGCGGGGGTCTAAGAGCATTATGTTATGCTAATAGGTAGTTGGTAGTAATTTTAAATCAGATTAGTGCCATTCAACCATGTCCACCAAAACATATCTACGTAGAATAGTCAGAAGAAATAAATTAGCTACGTAAGTATATCTATTCTACGTAGAATGTTTGTCTGACATGCAACAAGATCGACCCAACCCCAAACACGCATGGTTACCAGATATAGATAAACAAATAAGTGTAGGATGTGTAGGTAAGTTATCTGCAATATAGCGATATACGTACCGTTGTTCCGTCTTCATCGTCCTTCGATGAAGAATGGTTCATGAGGGCGCCGAGTGAATTTGACCTTACCGGCTTCTCTGGCGATCTAAGCCTCCTCAAACTCTGTTATAAAAATGAGTTAGGTACATTAATATGTATACGCTTTTTCTTTATGGGCCTGCCTGACTTCAGTGGGTATTATACTATCGCGGCTAGCTGCTGCTCCGACTTTGATGTAGGATAGCCCAGTCATCGATTTAACAAATATAGATTGCCCGGGCAGTTACTCGTAAGCCTATATCGTTGTATCGTTTGTCATAACAAATCATTTTAAAAATTATTGAGTAAGTAAGATTCGAACAATTTAAAACTAAGGAGTTTATATATATAGATAATGAGAATGGAAATAAATAGTACCTACCAACCCACAATGAACCCGATAGGTATTTAGGCCTACAATGCTGAAGACTATAAAATAGGATCATAACTTTTAGGGATATTCTATAATTTCTGTATTATTCTGTATTATTAGGTATGTTAAGTTGTTATCGATCGTGTAACTGCTATATCATCTGAATGAATCTTAAATAGTGTACCTATCGATCTTTGTCCAATGCACATTTAAATTCAGTGACAAAGGACCCTCACCGTTGCATCGTCATCTTCCTTCGACGGTGACTGGTTCAGGAGCGATGCCAATGACGAAGACCTCGCCGACGTACCGGTGGTAATTTGCTTTTCTGGCGAACGCAGCTTACGCCGAAAGTTCTGCACAGAGCGGACGAGTCTGAGAAAGCTGCAATTAACTTACTAGCCTCTAATAAATCAATTGAAGATATTTACCGCCGGCTCCTCCGTATCGGAAAGACCTGTTTTCAATAGCTTTTAAACAAAAAGTTATCAGTCAGTAATGATTTTTAAACATTCCTACTAAACTGGACAAAACTATATCAATACTAAAGAATTCACCCACCTGATGGTAAGCGGTAATTGTCGCCAATATCAACTACGATTCATAAACTTTGATTTAATGTAAAATAGATGCAAAACCATTGTCACTGTGAGGATTAAGATTAAATGCCTCATGCCTGTAATTGCACTGACTACATGCCTAAATGACGTTTAAAAAGAACACAACAATGAAAACATTAAAATAATAGATGAGCGGGATTCTACTCAATCAGAGATTTGGTTGGTACCTACGCGGCCGAAAGGTCTTTAAAAGTAAACATTTGAAGAAAACTAGTTTTTTACCAATTGCCTAAAACACCGATAGTTGTTGGTTTTATTATGAAGTAACTAGAATAAGAAAGTCAAGCAACTCACTTCTAAATCAGCTTTGTCATTAATGTCAGCAATTTGCTGGTAAGCCACCGTTAGGAGTTCCACTGCCTTCCCATGGAAAGTCATTTCTATCATTACGAAATTCGAGAGCAGACTTTTCAGTTGCTGTAACTTTCGCCTCTCGAAGAACTCCGTTTGTTCACTGAGTCCTTTTGCCGTGCGCGACATTTCAGCAGAAGCCTTCAACAGCTCCGACTCTGCATAAGTCTATAAGTAAAAGACTATATCAATGAAATTTAAGCCAAGAATACTTACTTTCAATTAAAAGTTACTACTTACAACCTGTTGCCTATTGAAAGGCTGTCTCTCTCTAGCTTTATCAAGCACTTTTTTCCTAGCAAGTTCCTTCTCCCGGACATTCGTTGAGTGCTTCAGCTCCTCCCTGGTATGTTTGCAAATTGTTTCATACTGACATAGTTCTCCAAGTACCTGAACATAAGAAAATCTGAGTGCTCAATGCTCACGAAAAGGCATCCACTGAATACGTTGTTGAATAGGTAGGTAACAGATAATCGAGAGGAAAGAGGATGTTCACGGGAAATAATTCGGATTGCATCGACGTATTCTGTCAGAAGCCTCATTCTTAAAGTGTTGATTTTGGCTTTACCATAAAAAGATAGGAGAGTCATCATCATATCAGCCGAGAGCCGCCTATTCTTGGGTAAAGATAGGCCTCTCCCAGAGATCTCCACAAGGGACGTCTCCCGTGCCTTCTGCATCCAGCTGGTACCTGCGATCTTTACCAGGTTGTCGGTCCATCTTGTGGGTGGCCTACCCACGCTGCGGTTTCCGGTACGTGGTCGCCACTCGAGAACTTTACTGCCCCGTCGGCCATCTGTTCTTCGAGCTATGTGTCCTGTCCACTACCACTTAGCCTGGCAATCCTTAGGGCTATGTCGATGACCTTGGTTCGCTTGCGGACCTCCTCATTTCTGATTCGATCGCGCAACGAGACTCCGAGCATAGCCCTTTCCATTGCCCTTTGGGTAACAGTAAGCTTTCTTATAAGATAGGAGATTGATACCTAGGTATGAATTTTATAACAAACAATTTACAAATCACTTTAGAGGCACCATTGTTGTGGTCACTCACCTTTGCTTCTAACCGTTGAACTTCACAATTACGATATTCTTCGATAGCGGTTAGTGTAATAGACAAATTGTCTAATCCTGCGCTTAAAGATTTGTTGACGATTTCGTTGTTAGAGTAATCTTTGATTGCTTTCGCTAGATCATCACCCATATCACGCAACCTAAATCGATAATACGGTTCAATTAGTTTACTAATACTGGCAGTAAGAATTTGGAAGAACAATAATAATTAAGTTAGACTTAGTGCCTGTTGGAACCATGTGGGCAATTTAGAAATTTTGCTCTCATGATTCCAGCAGGCACTACGCTTGGACTCGCAACAAAAATAACTCATCACTTCCAATTTCTGCCCGGCCGGGAATCGAACCCGGGACCTACGCGTGGTAAATCGGCCATTGACCGGATCGCATGTTGGGTTGGATGTTAACCATTGAACCACTCAGGAGATCGTCCAATTATAGTAAATACCTTGCGGTTTTTCGGGTATAATCACCAAATGCCACACATAACTCCCCAAAGTTTTTTTCAACATTAGTTATTCGATCTTGAATAAACTTTGCTTGTTGTTCGTAGCTTAGGGAGTGCACATTTTCACCTCTAAACATGTTTAAATATAACTTAGGTTCTGTAATAATCCAAAACAATGTAAAAAACGCGTAACTTGTTTTCTATTTGTTTATTTGTAAACTGTTGCTATGGTAACTATCGTATATTTTGGGGTATCCGGGATAAGCTACGTAACGAGTTGTAACCGTTATTTTATAAATGGCAAACTCATAGCCAAATGTCAAAGTCACGTCCCCGTAGTTTATTGGTCTGTGATGACAATCCAATACGACAGAACAGCTGTTGACGATTTATTTGTTTACAATTTACTATTATATTCTGTGAAAATGAATGAAGAAATAGACGAGTACGATATATATCATCAAGATTTTACTACTGTCTCAGAGTGGGAAGTATTTATAGCACGATTGGAAGAAGTGTTAAATGAATGGCGACTCTCTAAATCTAGGATATCCAAACCATCGTCAGAATACACAAAGAAATGGGTGTGTAAAGCAGAGGAAATCGCTTTCCAAAGTCAAACATTTATAATTTCATATCATTTCCTAGAGCCAGTTGAGAATATCGATGATAAAAAAGAGACAGAGGCCAAATCCTTGCAGGAAGAAATACACAATGGCCTTTGGGAAGCAGCTACTCATTTTATGGATGACGTAGATGGAAGTCCCTTTCCTGTATCTTCATGGTTTGGTTTAAATAGATATCTGGTTTTATGTCCAAGTAACCCCTTGGTTGACGGAAGTTTTATAAAACTTGTTATGAGTTCTGTTAATATTGCATTTGCCAACGTAGATTGTGGTGTGCCAATGTTTGTTAAGATTAGAGAGCACTGGCAGCATTGCTTCAGCGGGCTGTATGAGGACAATGAATTCAAGATTGGGTTTGATACAATACATCTCAAAAGGATCTCAAATCAGTGCTCTCACCTCAGCGGACTTATAAGTTTATTTAAGTCCAAAATATCCTCACCAATTGCTCTTGATGCTGTATTAGTATCTGCCAAGTTGTCTTATGAGTTGAAGGACTTTGAGGCCTTTGCTTGGAAAAAGATGAGCCACACTAATGAATTTTTGTCTATAGATGGATTTGATGTTAAGAAATTGATTGAATTACCGTTTGGCTGTGAGAAGAATCCTATTTACAGTGCACTGTTGAATGCTATATGGCCTAAGTTTCGAGAGAGTACTATTGTTGATTGTTCCTCATACTCTGACATGGATCCTTTGATGGCTCCTACTTGGACGATCACTCTACAAATGCGAGATGAAATTAATTGTCAATTATCTGAGACTATTGGGAAAATGATGGATTTGTTAGATTGTAACAACTTACTCATGGATACCTTGGGTCTGAGCAGAAGTTTGGGGTTGCTTAATCCTTTGCACAAAATAACTGAGGCTCCAATTACAATTTCTAAGCTTGTAAAAGCAGCTATGGGGCAAGGTATTAATAAGTCAGAGTTCAAAGGTCCTATAGCAGATGATTTATTGATGCCACTCTTATATTATATATTCCCTGATGCAGTTGAAGATAACTCATACAATTATCCGGATCAACTGGAAGTCGAGTTTAAACAGGTAAATTTGTGATATTGAATATTGTGACTTTTCCTATACACAATGCAAATAGGTTTATCAAATAAAACTAAAACATGTTCCATGTATGAATTATAGGGTGGAAATCTGGAGCCAAGACTTTGTAGCTATGTGAAGACAAGTCCGGAAGGGGGGCTGGTGTGGAGGCTGTCAGTGACAGCCGCCCGACTTCTTCATGCTGGTGGGCTGCCTTACCTCGCGCATATTTGGTACGAGTTCACACAGGAGCTGCAATATCGCTGGGAGCACCAGTTTCCAGTGCCAGGGTAAGTGACAATTTCATGAAAATCTATACAATACTGCTCTTTATGTTATGTCACTTACAATAAATAATATGACTCAGGGTGCATACACTATGTTGATGTCTTGTATGTCTGAATAATGATATAAATTAAACAAATGGAACATCTATACAATGTCTTTAATACTAATAAACTGTTTACAAATAAATACTCTATAAGGAATTTAACATTATGTACATTATATTCCATTTGACAACATTTGTCAATAACTTTCATAAAAATAGCACCATTAGGATATTGCCCTCTGTATTTTTGGAAACTATATCTATATAAATTATTTATTATAATAATAACATATTAATTAACATATATATACAACTTAACAATATTAATTATATAATCCTATAAAATAATAATGCCTTTAGTGGGCTAACAAATTAAGAGGCATTTTAAATACATGAAGGTATTACAAGAATTTCTTGTTTTTTTTATTTAAGTAGGTATTTATTATTATTGTCAGAATTAAAATTTGTGACTAGGTTTTCTTAAACCAGTTTCAACAAATCAAATAAATAAAACATATTACATACTATTTATCAAAACCCTAATATTATTGATGTTTTCTCTCAAATAGCTAATTAAGAAGAAACATCAAATGAATGATAGATCATTACATCACGGAAACATTAGCTCTCGAATATTATATATTTTAACTGTTTCCACAATTCGATTCACAATGGGTAACAGTCTTTATACCTATTTTTATAGAGCCTAAACGATATCCTCGAACAAACACTCCTAGAGTGGTCTGTCCTGTCGTCACTCTTTGAAGTCAGCCCAGCGCTTGACCGGGGCGGCGGGTGTCTTGTGCGGGGCGGCGCGGGGGCGGCGCGCGGGCGGCGGGCCGTGCGGGCCGTGCAGGCCGTGCGGGCAGCGCGCGTTCCCGCAAGCCGCGGCGCGCGCCCCGCGCTATAACGGCACCAGCCCGCCGCGGGTGGTCGGGTTCCGCGCCATGTAGATGTCCATGTCGTGGTCGGTCCAGTTGTCGGACGTGTCGCAGTAGCCCATCCCGAGCGAGCCCACGCTGTAGCGGCTGGCGGGGCGCGAGCGCGAGCGCGGCCGCCGCCGCGAGCCCGCCGCGCCGCCCGTCGCGCCGCCCGCCGCGCCGCTCAGCGACAGCCGCGACGCGCGCTCCGACGCCGCCCCCAGCGACTGCCGCGACTGACGGAGATCTAAAAGAGATACTGTTGTCACGATTAAACTAATCGAATCCAATATCGACGACTCATTAGATTCGATAGTAAGCTGAGACAGGAACGGAAACGGAAAAATAGAAAAGCGGAGCAGGAGAAGACTCACCGGCTCTCGATCCGAGAAGGCTGCTCGGATAGCCGGGGACGGCGTAGCGGCCGGAGTGGGAGTAGCTGTGTTGAGACTGTCCGTCGGCAAGAGAGCGAGCGCGGCCGGGCCGGCCCGGGAGCGGGTCCGGCGGAGCCGGCTCAGTGTAAGTACGTGCTCGCGGGATCGAACGTGCGCTATAGGCCGACACTTGATCCCACTCACGCTGCTTTCCGAACGCGCCGAGAGTGGCGAGCGAGGATAGGGGCCCGTTGGGGCTGGGCGTGCCCGCGAGCCCGCCGCAGCAGGGGTTGGGCATCTTCTCGGGCAGCTGCGAGTGCAGGCGGTGCACGGTGCGGCCGCGGCGGCGCGACGCGGCCGCGAACACCAGCACGGCCACCACGATGGTGCCGCAGATGGCGGCGCTCGCGGCAATCGTGATCTTGTCCATGTTGGACGCGGCCGCCGACACCGTGCGCACCTCGCGGCACTGCGAGTACGGCACCGAGTCGGGGCTCACGTTCACCTCCTCCAGCGATATCACGCACACCACGATGCATTCCTGAAAATTATAACGTTCAGTCAGCGACGCTCATGTGTAACGATTACGAGAGATGTATGTTTTATGAAGTCGAGGAGTACCTGAGAAGGGACGTTTTTTATTTTAAACTCTCGTTCGCTGGCTTCGAGAGGCGGTCCTTGTTTGAAGGTTTTGTCTCCGAAAAGACGATAGACAACGCGGAAGCCGAGGATATTGGCGACTTCCGAATCCCATTGAATTATTACTGAATTATCCTGTCTGTAAGCATTTTTAACGATAACTTCGTCGTCCTCTGGCTTTGATTTCTGATGGGGGAAACTCATGACGAGGGGAGGACGTTGTTGCGGTGCGTGGCGCCAAGTGGGTGCCGCTGGCTTTACGGGCGGGCCGCGGGTCGGCCGGCCGGTGCTGGATGTCGGCTCTTGCCCGGTGACCAGTCTGCTGACTACTTCGTTGCTCGTGACGGGGCTCGTGGACGCTGCCGTGGAGCTTTCTAGAGTTGTTCGCGCCGTTGTGGTCGTAGAAGTTGTTGTTTGACTTATTTTCCAGTCGTTCTTTTGGTTTGGCAAAACTGCTTGGCCTACGGTCGTCGCCGCAGTCGTATCGTTTGCGCAGACTAACTCGTGTGGCTCCAAACTATAAAAACCACGCTCTCGTAGGTTGGGAGGGTTACCGCAAAACTGAGGATTTCTCTCACGCGAAGTTACTTGAAGTTCTCCACTTCGTATCCATTCAATTATCCATCTCATACGGCAGTCGCAATTGAGAAATCGGCCTCCCAAGCTAAGGCCTCGCAGTGAATGGTTTAGATGAGTAAAAGCTGCTTCTGGGACTGTAGGTAAAGGATTGCCGTCCAATGCTAGTAATGTAATTGATGGATTGTTTATCAATGCCTCAGGAGGAAATTTGTCTATTAAATTAAATCCAATATCCAGTACTTTTAATTCGGTCAAAGTAGCGATCGCTGCAGTTGGAAAATCTGGTAAAAGGTTATTGAGTAGACTCAAAGAGCTTAATGAATTTTTAATACCACTGAAAGCATCTTCTTTGAGACGATCCAATAAATTTCTCTCCAAATTTAGTGCAGTCAAAGAATTGAGGCCCTCGAAAGTATTGCTCCCAGCTGGACCTGGAAGTTCTCGAATACTGTTTTGAGAGAGGTCGAGAAAAGCTAGGCTTCTTAACTTACGAATGCACTCAGGGACGGTTTTTTGCTTTGTCCCTTTAAGGTTTAAGTTTTTCAAGGAATTCTCAAGTCCAGATAAAGCGTGAGCAGCTAAAGTGACATTGTTGTCTGAGATTTTCAATGTTGTTAGTTTGCGCAACGTAATAAATGAATGGTTTTCTATGCGCGTTATGCGATTCTTTGATATGTCTAACAAAGAAAGGCTCGTGAGTATCTTCAACGCCTTTACTGGCACTTCGGTCAACTCGTTGTCTTGCAGATTTAAGTTTTTAAGATAAGGCCCCTGGCCGCGGAATGCGTCGTCTTCTACTCTTTTTATGTTACATCCAGATATCTGAAGGTTATGGATTTTCAGATTGGTGAACATATTGCTGACAAGTGCTGGTATCGAGGAGTTGTTTATGTACAGAAGATCGATTTGGATGTTCCGAGCACTTGTGTTTAACGCGGCCAGGAGAGCAGGGAAGTCAACCTGGAAGGAGAAAGTTATTTTTCAATTACTTCAGCTTTGTGTTATGAAATACATAATTCACATCTGTGATAGAGAGCTTGTGTTACCTGATCACATTGGACAGAGAGATCGTGTGCCAGGTTGAAAGCGCAGACGCATTCGGTCTGCAGCACTGGGTTGGCTCCCCACGGGCACTGCGCGCGCGCCGGCTGAAGCGCCGCCAGCAACGCCACCACCAGCCAGGGCCGGGGACGCGTGCGGCTGCGGACTCGCTCGCCCTGGAAGGTGGAAAATCAAAATTTACATTGAACCCATGGTCTGAGAGTATTTCTGTCGAAGGGACTAGATTTCCTACATTCAACAGGATTTCGAGGCGAATTATCCAGTTATAGAACATTGACAATAAATGTATGATTAGCTTTTGCTCCTAAATTCGTTTGCGGGACCGGGCAAGTTTTTGCGTTTCCCCGCTCATTTGACTTTACAATATTTTCTTCCGATCGGAATTTTCGTAAACTTTCTAGGCACTGATAGCTTGCCAGCCTATAATTTTTTTATACTGCTAAATAAGTATTATGAGACATGACATGGAGGGAACAATTCACAAATAATGAGCTTAAAGTAACGAGTATATAAGTCGCTCCGTTGTGTAATCAAGACATTAAAAATAAATTCGACAACATCAAGTTTAAATTAAGCAGTAAGTGGGCAAGTAAGTGATTTAGTTTATGCACTTAAGTTGCACGTGTGAAAGTTATAACAAGACGTCAATTTTACACTTTTACTTTGCAATGTGAGTACTACGCAATGTACCTAATCATATGTATTATGATGTAAGTTTGCGAAACTTTCTGCAGCTCTTTTTTGTAACGGCTGATTATTTGAAATCGATGTACCTACCTAATACCTAAACTTGGCACAAATACACAGCCGCCTATCCGGATTTGTGGATAAAACGCGTGCGAGTGAGACGGCGCGCGGTGGTGCAGGAGCGCGGCCATAATTAAATATTCTGTTCGCAAGCCCGGCACGGGGAGGCGCTCCAAGAATTCGCGAGTAGTTTAATTGGACAGGAGGGCGGCGGCCCACCGCGGGGCGCCGGCCCGGCGGCGCTCCAGCGGCGACATTTTCCACAAGAACATTTTCCACCCGCTTACTCCTCCTGACATGCCTTAATAATGTACACGAGACACTCCATACTTCGCTATCTGACTCCGAAGTCCTGACAACTTTGGTTGGCAGCTGCCTTCATTAAAACTTAAACACTGAGCACAGAAATAGGCCTACACGACAGTTCTCAACACTGAGCGAGTTGGCTGAGTCAGCCTCATTAAATATTGATCTTACGCCGAATGAATGCTCATGAGAAGACGTTTCGGCTGCGATTCGAATATTATACTCGCTTACGATACAATACTAAGCTTATCCTTTATATCCGCTTAAATTGGGGTCCCCACAGGATTGGAACAGATAATAACGCAATAAAGAGAAAACGTTGGACGTGTAGAGAATCAGCTGATTTGCTGTTTTTGGCATTACAGGCGCATCGCTAATGTATCCTTAGACACTATATGAAGATTAGTAGGGAGGAGACTCCCTTTGCGCCTGTAGAGGATAATGGGGTGCAGCTTTGCGATGCTTTCCCCTTTTTCCCATTGTTATGGCGTACATGCTCAGTGGATTAACACAAACTGGTTACAAATTCCTAATATATCTAAACTGTTAACCGTATGTTATATGAATATCCCAATCACAAGAGATCCGTGCACTCCATAACTGTGAAAGATTAAGCGACATGTCGTGTTCAAGCGTCGTAGTCACCTTTATTTTAACTCGAGTAAACATTAATGGCAAACGTTTGGCAATGTCCAGAAATAATCGATGGGCCAAACATCGGTGTCGGGTTGCCGAGGGTTCGCTGGCAGCCGATGCTCGGGGCATCTACCGCGAATGTGCTAGCTGGTGGTAAATAGGTCACGTTACAACTTCTGAAGTATGGATGTTGGTTAGCCGTATCAAATACAGCCCCATTTACCGCCGGTTATGTACAAGTATTTCGTTCCGTGGTAGAAACGAAGTTGGATTAAAAGCGATGGTTGCTCTTTATGTAGGTAGAGTCGCTATTGGCTGTTTTTCGTGATGATAATTAAAAAAATGATACAAAAATGTTCGCTACGTATAAGCTTAGATGAAGGAATTAGTACCAACTAAGCTGCGGCCCAAATGGTTGTGGATAAATAATGTTATCCCATATCGTAAACATTTACCTGTAAATTATTCTTGAAAAATATACCTATTAATTCAAACGTCAAACTAAAATACACAACAATCTATCTCAATAACGAACTTCGAAAGATCAGATTAGCATTCGAATCGGATTCTGTGCAGCTGCAAGGGCCGAGACATAATAAACGCAACGATTCTTCAAAGTAGGCCATAAGCGGGCATCGGAGCACATTCTTACGGAGACAAGATGGCCGGGTTGTCTTGTAACACTGGCCCCTCTTGTCCCGTTTGCATGTGTAAGCGACTTTACCGAGTCAACTCTGCTGATTTCGCTTAACGGTACCTGCTAGGCGGTCAGTGCCGGCCTGCACGTGCGCCGAAACACTTTCTCTCCGTGGCCTTTGACTTTGTATCTCAGAAGCTGTTTATCACCCTTGCGACGACTTTCGGTGTAGCAGTTTTACTTTTTACACGGTATTTCGGTAAGATACGTAACATAAACCTCAACAGGTGTACATTACTTTATAAGTAAGACTTAAGCATGACAGTGTGTCATTATCAAATTACTACTATACCTAATATCAATTTGTATTCGTTACACTTGGTAATCGATACAGCGTTGAAAAATTAACGTAAGCAGTTACATAGTTACGAACTTTTGTGCGTTCAACTATCATTACAGCCCGTAACACGCACGTTACGGCTAAGGAAGTTGTTTTCCCTCGATTACAACAACAAAACGTATATCATAAGCCTATCAATTTACCTTACATAATTCACGGTCTCGGTAATAATGTGTACTTAATGTGACCTAACGGAAAGTGGTCGATTGTGCCATGAATAGATAACGAACGTCGACGAGACGAACTTTGACATATTCTATGTTTTATTATAGTGAAAATATGATCAAGTAAGCGGGCCACCTGATGGAAAGTGGTCACCGCCTGGTCGTGATATGAAAGTTTGTTAATTTTATACCTTTACTTGTTTGAACTGTTGTGAATTACAGTGATCAGTTTTAAATTAACTAATTGATAATGGAAATTAGAAAATGTTTTGTTATATATCCTAAAGTGCTTAACGTGTTTTCTATATAACTTCCCAAGAGGTTAAGAAATTAGTCCACGCGGACGAAATCGCTGTCAAAATCTAGTCATATATTAATGGCTCATCGGTAGCCCTAACACTACCGTCAGCGTTACGTATATTCCTACAAAGGCACAACTTCTCAAGAGGTTAAGAAGTTAGTCCACGCGGTCCAAGTCGCGGGCAAAATCGCCTCAAGTACAAATGGCTCAGATTAGTAACAGATTAGTCGGTTGATTTTCACGGGCGCGAGTCCGATCTGCTTCGTAGAATCCATTATTCAACTGCGATGCGCAATGCGATCTCCCAGATCGAACCGTCTATTATTGAGCAGTTGTATTTCTTTTCGTCCCCGCGGTATTAGCCCAATAAGCCGATGCCAAATAAATCTGGAGCAAAAGTTCGGAATGGAACTAGTAAAGCAGTGTGGATATTAAGTTGATTGTAAATGCGTGGAGGGAGCGCGGCCGAATGTAACGATGTTTGTCTTCTATGGAGGCTTTTGTTCTAAAATTCTGGTTCGTGAAACTACCGTGAGTGTTAGTTACGAAAATGACTAGTAAAATTTTGTAATTTTAACAAAAAAGTGGTTGTTTCAGCCACAGCACTCTGTTCTATAAGTTTTGTGATAGCACCGGTTTTTGTAAGCGAAATTAACAAAATTAAGATATAAAAAGAACTGATTTTGATCTAAGATTGATCTACAACGGTTTGGGTTATTTTTAAATTAGCTCGCCCACTTTATAGCTGGAATCACTTTTAGTAATTTTCTGACTGATTTTCGTGCCAGCACCTTGTATAGTTCGCCTTTACCTACAGGACCACCTGCAGGTTTATGATATCTATAGATTTTATAAATATATACAAAAGGAAACTCTTACGATTCGTTAAACTGTAGTTTGTCGATTACAGTAGTTACAGACCAATTTGCGCGAGAAACTGACGCCTAATGACGATCGTGGTGAATGAACCCAGCTATTTTTTGTTAATCAACTTTTGTCTCCTGTAATGGGCCTCGGGGCACCGCAAAGGCTTTTTAAGTGCATTGTAAATTACAGCTCGTGCCTAGTTTCATCATTGTTAAAAATAGTATCCATTTCATTTAATAGACGTCAATGTCGACATTGCGTATAAAAATAACTTGACGATTCTCGACAACCTTAATAGGTTTAAACGGCGCGACACTTTCATTTACCTAAAATCTGTTACTGAATAAGACGAGAACTCTGTTAAAAAGGGAATGAAAGTGATGGAAACTGAGAACGCTGTTCAAAAATAAAATTAATCCTGCCAAGTCGGTCCCCTTAACACCGGCTCCGAGTGCCAACTTCACGGCAGAAGGTAGAGAGCAAAACTTGAGTATTAGGAAAGTTCGCAGCGAGCAGCTAGAATTCGCGTCGTACTCGTACAACCTTATGAACTAAATATGTATCTGGGGTGTTTTCGTCGCGAGTTATCTAGGAGTCTTTTAGTCATTCACATAAGTCGATTAATTCGGTAAGAACAGTAAGTGCTCATCTATTTTTGCGTTCGGCCTAATTCAATCCGTATCTTCTTTCCCGCCCTTTCACGACGGATAATTCGAATAATTCGCCACCGCCCTTGACTGAAAGATCGATTAAACTTTTCGCAATTTCATCAAATCAGTGTTGGTATACGAGTATTTACGGGACTTATTTCATTTTGGCATCCTGACACCAGTCTCGTTACCTAATTTTAAATCTGTATTATTTGTATTATAATATTTATGTACCGTCACGAGGCTTTAAACTGTCAACCAGTCTCCGGGACCCCAAGCGGCACTGGTATAGTGGCAGCGTGCTTGCAAGACCGGGAACTGGATGGGTGACCGTTTCGTACTTTGAGGCTAGTCAAAGTTCAGCACCGCAACGAGTTCGCCACTCGTTAGGCCTCCTCATACAGCTGGCGAAAGCGAGGTTGACCAAGGTCTAATATAGTATGTACAATAATATGTCTTATAGGACTAATAAGCACGGTTTCATGGTTGTTAAGTGTCAAAACAGTGTTTCATGGTATGAGTAGCTCAACAGGACTTGCAGTATATTTATATAACCTTTAACTAATTCAATTCCGCTTGAAATTGTTACCCACGACGGAACGGAGATGGTATATGAGTTTGGGATTACAGATTGTGTGTGTCCCATTACAGGTAGTAAATTTTTTACAAAACCACTTGACCGATTTGTATTATTATGTAAACATTATTGTCGATGCGTACGTGATAACGTACGAAACGAAGTACGTTATACCTTTTACATGTAAAAGTTCCGTAACGTCACACTAGATGTCGCTGCCGTCGAGTTGTAACGCGCTATCGACTTGGTCCGTACAAAACTATATGGTCTCAGATCGGCGCCAAGCAATTCGATCTTTCCAAAGGTTAAACGGGGGATGATGATTCGGATTTAGCATACGTCTGTGTGATGTTCGCCGCCGATTGTTACGCTAAGGCGAGCCAAAATCCAAGCTGACCCCAAATTTTTGAAAGATCCTATTAATATTTTAATAATTTTATACTACAAAGCTACGAACGAGTTTAACTTTAACTATCGAACCACTCCATATTTTTCCATATCCCATATACTTAATCAATTAAAATTCGGTTTTGATGATTACCTGTGTAGTTAATTAAGTTTTTTAATACGAAAGCTATTTTCAGTGGTGCGATAGTATACTCGTAAATGAATATATGAAAAAAAAATGTACTTTAAAAAAAGTTTTAACCGTCTTATTCATAATAGTAGTTTATGCAACTGTCATATAATACCTAATTATATGCAATTGCATTTTATTGCATACACTACTTTATCTACACTCTAAAATTTTGTACCTATAATTTTTTCAACTTTGCTGGAAGTAACTGCGAGTCAGTTCTGTTGTATCTAATCTACGCGTCGAGGATATCAAGCGGCGGGAAATTCACTTCACTACTTTCACATTTATCTATTTATTTTAAGCATGGGCGTTTTCCGTTTTTAACGAAAACCGATATGTAACTGATTTCGAAGTTTTCATATCGATTTCGAAAACCGTTTTCAGATATCGATTTCAAAGATATGTAAGTGCCAAACGATCTCCAAACGCAAGCGCTACGCATTTAAGCGAATTATAGTTTTATGTACATCGATAGGATATCAGAATTTCACACATAACACTTTGTTATAACTTTTTATTCGCCAACGAAATCAAGGTCAAATGCATTCAAATCAAACCCAAAAACTTGTACAAAAATTACGTAACATTATTTCAACCCTATTGATGTACACATTAACATCAAAACTCCTTAAAACAATAAATAACCAATCATGCATTGGCGGCCGCAAGAACATCGCTCCGTCCCTTTTACTCCACTAAGGTTGGCATTTCTAGGAAAGAGAAGGAGCGAATATCATATGGCGCGTTATCAAATCATTCGTTTGTATGAAGTTTGCGTTTTTTTAAAGTAAATCGTTTGGAGAGTTATAGGTCGGATTTTGCTTGTATTGAGATTTCGCGCGCATGATTGTTACGTTTTTGCCAAAACCGATATCCGAATGCGGGAAATCGATATGTTATGATATGAATGTCATAACCGATTTCAGATACGTTTTGATATAACGAACTCATGCCTAATTTATTTGCTTCAAACAAGAAAAAACATTCACAAACACAAATTACAACAATTAGTAAAAATATTCTGTTTAGCGGGAAAATTATTCCAAATGTACACAATCACAACCACAGACTATGAACTGATCACAAATATAATTAATAGACAAAAATTTAAAACAGAAAAGTGTTGCATAATGATTAAAAAGTTATTTTTCGATAGAGCTGTAATAAAAATAGTATGGGAAATGCTGTATCGAAAAGTATTTTTTTTTTAATTTTTTAGACTGGCGTGAAAAAAGTGTTTCCTTAAACAACTGTTTTCGAATATGTAATTGGAACATTACGCAATGAGTGTAGATAAAAGTTATTTTAGGTTCCATAAAAATATTATTTTAGCAAAAATATGTTACAGACAGATAAAGACTTATTACTGAAATAATTGAATTTGAAAGAAAGTGACAAATCATATTTTAACTAAAATAGGAGCAAAGTTTTTTACTCTCGGTTCTTTTCGAATCGGACTAAGACTAAAATAGAATTAAATGTTTCTGTATTGTATTATGTTTCTGTCTGGTTCGAAAAGCTATGTTATAAATGTAGCTACTGTAGTTACTGATTATCTCTACTGTCCCTACTAATATGATAAATGCGAAAGTAACTCTTTCTGTCGGTCTGTTACGCTTTTGCAAGTGCGGAACAATTATTACCAAACTCGGGAGAGTCATTTTTGGGGATCCTGGGAATCCTGGGATGGACATAGGCTATGCGACGTTACCATAAATTCAAAATGGCGCCGACTGCGATATAAAATGTAGTCCACGCGGACGAAGTCACTAGGTTATAAAAAAATATATACTCAAAATGAAATATAATATTTTATCTCTACAGAAGTGTAGAAAATAGGAGTACCTTATGGTTTTAAGTTTAGGGTAATCAAGAAACTACTGAACTATTTTGAAAATCTATTAGGTACAGCCTTAAGGGGTCCCAGAAAAATAACACAACGAAAGCAAAAACCCTTTCGGCCGAAGCTCACGCCTACTTGCCGAAATGTAAATTAAAACATTTAAGTAGCAGTCGGGACTCAAGAGCCATACGATAAATAAATAAGAAAAATAACAGAATATTACTGGATAACTGAATATCTATAGTTTCGAACTGTACGCGTAGAATAAAATTCGATAGCGGTCGATAAACTTTGAGATTAATACCAATAGGTTTTAACATTTCTGTTATGATATTTGTGTGAATGATGAATGGTGACTATGTATTACTTTAAAGGTTGATGAATTTGGAAGAAGCGAGAGTGCATGTTCATAATGACATAGTGGTCTCTGCCTACATTTATGGGAAAAAGGTTATGGTTCATCATCGTCATCATCGTGGCGTTAATGTCCCGGTTATGCTCTCGCGCACGAAGGCCCGTGTTCCGCCAGGGTTTGGCAGGGCTGATAATTACAGTGAAGCGACTGCCATCTGACCTCCGTGACCCTGCTACCTGGGGAACCTGACCATATTGGAGCGTGGTACGCCAGGCCATGGTTATACCAACTAAAGTCGTATTGGAAATATACTGAAGAACGAAGTCAACGAGTGAAGTGAATAGGACACTTTCTAACAAGCAAATACCGTGGACGTTTCAAATCAATTCCAAAAAATACTCTATCGTGAAGTCGCTAACTTTATATGACGGCCAGACGAGAGTTGCGGTGTTTTTATCTGTTTGTGGCGAAATTGTTTGCATAGCCTCATGTCGACGCAGTTCATTTCTCCGCGGTTTGCATACTTCATGAGGCACCAGCGTTCGGCGGGGGTGCGGGGCGCGCGGGTCGCGGTAGTCCGTGACGTGGGTAACTTAACGCATCCTTGCTCGCTGGCTGTTTCGCATCAAGTCGTAGCTCATTGTTTGGGTTAGTAATGGGGTTGGTTTAGCTGGATACGAATTACGGTTTAAATAAAGTTTGATATCGCACGGAGCGTCGTGTCGTGTGAGGTGTACGTGGAGAAAAGTTATGTTTAGCATAATAATTCATAATACGCTGTGTCCCAAGCGTTATCGAGCGTGAGCCGACCGCGGGCAATGTTTTCCAAATAGTCCGCCGCGGGCGCAGCGGGCGCAGGGCGGTGCTGGCAAGTGTTTTTCGATTTTTAAACTTGATTCATAGACTCATAGTATGCTGTGCTTGGGTCAATGTGGCACCGTCACCAGCTTCGGCAATGCTTTCAAAACTGAAACTTCAGATTCGTCTTTGTTCGTCAAGCTCTAACTTATGTAAACAGTAGTTTCCGCTTTGACTTAAAACTGCCGCACAAGCGAATTAAGGCTAGCTCTATCTCAGTGTACACGTCCAACGGTGACGTATTTACACGCAACATTAGCATGTACGAGTTGTTGGGGAATTGTTATTCTGCATACAATATCTATTAGGCTGCGCAAACGTTCTATCGGGCGATTAGGCACGCATGAGCGAAGCGAAGGCTCGGGAGGAGGCATTTACTGTTGATCCTATGTATTGGCGGCGGGTAGTCACGCTTTCATTGGCGATGCGCGACGCGCCCTCCAATCACACACGCCACCGGGCATTGCAAGTACCGCTCGGGGCTGCAGGCCGGGCGGCCAGTATCCACTCCGCCGCGCGGAACGGTTTATTCGAAACAAATAGCTCACCCGCTCACGGCTAGCACAAGTATTTGCGGCAGCTCGCGCTGCGAGAAAGCCTTTGTTTTCTTCTCTCCTGCCTCCGCTGCCTCTCTTTTATAACATCCTACATATTATGATATCAATATCACAAACTTAGACTATAGAAATATACATGCACCACCCAATAAGCGGCAGACAAAGTGCGGCGAGCGCGATACGGATTGGTGAATTGAATACAAATGTGTCAATCCCAGCGGAGAAGCCATACACATACTCGTATTCTGTGCAATGTCGCTTTTGTATTGTCCGTCGCTGACAAGCCCCGTCGGCCATTCATTCGTCAATTTCGGCTATCTCACGATTCTAACGTTGGTGTGTATTAGATATCATCTCCTCATTGTGTCCGAAGAACCAAGAATTGTTATCGCTACCGTCGACAATGGAGACAGTTTGTAATAAACATGTCTATTGGCCGTCTTTACCGTAGCGTGTGATGACTTAGTAAGCGATGTAGAAAATGCTAATAATTCTGCTTAGTTGTAGTTTTTACTTCTGTACGATTCATGAGGGTTCGATGGAAAAACTTAGGGCATTATAAAAAATTACTTCGCAGTAAAATATGCTGTAATTATGATCATTTTTTAAAACCCGTTGGGTTGCATATTGTGTCGCCTGGCGGATGTGATTAATGATATGTCAGGCTCCGCCCCGCACGCCAGAATGGATCGCCGCTTCACGTTTTTTCTAGAGGACCGCCTCGGCCATATATTATGCACTTTTCGCCAATTTTCCGCATATTCTCGTGCCCTGTTAGCATATTTTAATAAACACTTAATGGCTACAAACATTTATTATTAATTGCTACAAGCCGGCAAAGCTATTTAACCAGTTAAGTTTCCATAAATGCTCAGACTAGGCAATTAACTTTTACAGCTACTTAGGGAGTCGGTATTAAGCTGGATATACACTAATAAGAATGTCTCGTGTTGCAACGCAGTTTGCCAAGAACGTGGAGCATTTGAAAGCTTGAGACATCCCTTTTGCATGTATCGCGTTTCATGGAAGTGCTACAACGCCGAGATTACCCGCTAGCAGTTCCAAAGCAAACGAAGTGTTACTTAAATGTTATGCATTGTTTAAGGAAAGAGCTGTGTATTTAGTAGATGTGCGCTATTTTCTGCTCCGCGCGGTGTCGGTATGTTAAGAAAGCGTGCGCGCGCGAGCGTCATTAACGTTTCACACCACGCCCCGGCACTTATCCTGCGGACGACGCTATCGCTTTAAAATGTAAGGAATCGCGACGCGGGAGGATGCCGCCAGAGAACACTCCCATTTTTACGTTGGAGTCTTCTTCTTTCTTGTTTGGGGATTACTTGCGAATTATTAGTTTCGAAGAAATGAAATTATTGTTTAAGGCTTTAGGAAAAATAAACATTTATTTGGAACCGTAGTCCTGGCCGCTCATATTTTTCTCGGGCCGCGATAAAATTCCTTATGAAAAAGACAAACGTTTTTAATTTACAAGGCCGTTTTTCTGACAATTTTGCGTACCCGAGCCGTTGGAGGGCTCGTTCCGAATTTATCGCGAGCCCTCCCAAGATATACTGGGGCCATTAAAGTTTCACTCTGAAGTAGACATAGCCGGAATGTATAAGCTGCCCCACAATTGGATCCCCGTTCGAGTCGCTTCAAGTTTTACTGAATCCGAACTTGGAACTCGGGGTGATGGATCCGCGTCGCGTCGGTGTCTCACTTTTATTTGTAATTTGATAGGCGTTCCGTTTTCCGTTTTGATGTTTGTCGCCTTCCCACGCGGTGTGAAAGGAAAGTTCATCTGTGGACCTGCCTCCTCTTATGCGATGTACTCAAAGATTGTAAGGGGGATTTCACTAATGCATACAATCCTCCTATGAATAATAATCTATACAGGATTTAGTGTAGGCCAAATTGATTAATTTTTAATTAATAAGTATGCGAAAGTGTCATTTGCAATATGTCGGTTAGGTATGTGAACGCCACTGTTACAAGCCTATAGGACTATTTATCTGCTACTCATGTAATTTTTTATTGAAATTCGCTCGAATAAAGTTGCTAATAAAATATGGTGATTAAAAGTAAAGATTATATTAAAAAACACTGCATGAGGTTTGAAAGTCACGGGGTAACTGATCTCTACTTAGAGATATATATATATATATATATATATATATATATATATATATATATATATATAGATATGCACATTAAACTCTACAGTATTATTGTCGTTTGCGCCGTTAAACTTTATTTGCTCCATTTGTAACATACGCTGAATGGCATTGTATTTAACGATCATGGCACGTTTAATATAATAACACGTCACCCGTGAAGTGGTACCACGACTTATCGAACAGTTAATTTGTTTCCTCAAGCGAAAGTTACTGACTCAAAGCTGGTAATTCCAATAACTCATGGTTCACCCTTCTTTCTTACTTTCTCTCTTGAATGAATCACCGTTTTGTTTTCTAACCTTCGTGTTTTTGTCGTCCTCTCAGTGAGTAGCTTGAATAATAGGTTAGCTTGAATATTCAGCACACTTAGCGGGATTGTATAGCAGAAACAATGCGTGCCTATTGTATTTTCGGCGCAGTCGTGATGGTAACAGAACTGAAAATCAATGGACATTTTTAACCAGTCATGGTGGATGAGGCTAATGCTTTTCTATTCCCCTCATGTTTTTTGTGCCATGGGTTGCAATTTCACCCTTATGTCGTATAGGATCAATGTATTCTCAAGAAGCACACGTCCATTTACAAAGCGAACAGAAAAGGAGTGGAACTACCTGTCTGCGGATTTGAATGGGCTAGGTGACGCTTCATGAGGTCGCTCAATTTAGTTTATTTAAATGTTTAAGCCCAGCTTTTCGGCTGTTAAATAAGCAGGTCAGTATTTAAAAGACCATAAAATAACCCCAATTTCATAAGTTACTTTGTACACGATGACTTGCTATCTCCGAATCATTGCATTGTACCCCATCAATAGATGCGATTGATTATAATTGACGTTAATGGCAATCACGGCCATGACGCGTGGCCGGGCACTGGCGGGTGCCCGGGTGGGCAAGTCGGTCAGTGTGCTTTTAGCCGGGTAGGTATAGCTACTAGCTAGCTAGCTGTATAGGCGTAGTATAGCTACGGCTATGGCCGATATTGATTGCCTCACGGGGACGCGCGTGACGCGTCGCCTCGTACAATTCATCTAAACTAGACCAAGCTTTCTCATTATACATATACTATAAGTACTATGTTTAGTCATTTATTGGCTTTACGTTTATGTACATTGCTGTTATAACTATAGTTTAAGACGTTGTAATAAATGTAAAGCTGTTGGCCAATTAAATGAATTAATAAAGTTAACAATTTACTGTACACAAATGTAAATATAAATAGCTTGGAGACACAGTATACTAAATTGATCTAGGTACAAACTACGTTGACTTTACATTTTGATACCTAATCGTGTAAAAAGTTCAAAATCAAATTGTTTTTTATTTCTATCGAATGTTTGGCACATATCAAATGAAATATCATTGCTGTAAAGTTCATGTGTCATGAACGCACCCAAATAGGTAGACAACAATATTGTGTAGTTACAGTAAAAGAAATTCCGCTTCACTCCAGCACATCTACATAGTAATTCGGCCAAATAATTACGAAGGCAGTTAGCAAATATTTGTTTAAAGTACGGGTCGTCGTGAGTGATACGTTGGACCTTTATGCGGTGGTGATTTACAGTTGATCTACCCGAGACCGTACGGTATGCGCCGTCCCACTTGTGGCATTCTGCTGATCACTCGGTCAGCCTTCCGCTTTACGGGATTCGTCTTACCTTTGAAGCTTAATACATGTTAAACAACTGGCAAAGACTTGCTGCCTACTGGCCTACTGTAAACGGTTGATTTAGTATCTAACTTGTTTTAATAAGGCATAATAATAATTATTATTTATTTATTTCACAGTTTAACAGCAATCTAATTCTATTTAAACTAAATACATAATCAAGTTGTAGTGCCAATAACTAAACTGCAATTTATAATTTAATAAGGTGGTATAGGTTTCGTTTCCAGTCGTATGTAAGTGTATGATGTGTATGACTTCTGTATTATTTATTCTTTATTGTACACAAATATGACATAATTATACAGTACAGTAACAGAGATGTACAAAGGCGAGCTTAACTCATTAATTGAGTTTTCTACCAGTAAACCTTGGAGTCATAGGAACAGGTTTAACTTAAATGCAGGTACTAAAAGTGTACACTTAAACTTACTACGGTAGATATTGATAAACACAGTTACTTACTTACATAAACATATACTAAAACTACATACATATTATGTATAAACACATATATATTACTATACATACCTATACATTATAGATATAGATATACCTACTATGGAAAACTAAAGGAAGAGATAATGCTCTTTTACTCTTTTTTTAAAAACATTCAAAGATGCACTATTCCGAATGCTATGAGGAAGGGAGTTCCATAAACGCATGACATTTTTGGTACTTGCGAGAATAGCTATTAGACGCTACAAGCTGAATTTTTTCTTGTACTTGATGACGTAGGATAACCTGTCATAGGTTATCCTACGTCATTCCAGTTTGTAGCGATAGTCGAGGTTTTGGAGACCCACAAAACGTTGATTTGGCCTGGGTACAACCTGGCATAACAATAAAAAGGTTTTATGACCCAAACTTCGACTCTTCGTAGCGTAGTACTTACATACTAATATATTCTCTTGTGTGGGTTCTAGAAGTATAAAGCCGGGGTGCCTTACATCGTCTCTAGTTTCGCTAGTCAGCCACATTAAAGTCACTTTTCTTTTTGATGACACACACAGTCTGTATGACATTGATTACCAAGTATCCAATTTACAGATCGTTTTTGTTCGAAACACCTTGCTCCTTTGCTTGATTAGCAATTACCTGTCAATCAACATAATGTTAGGCCCAATTTGCAAGTTCTCATTATATTCGTACAAAAGATTTCACCGTTCCAACGAGTCGTTTACAGTTATCATCACTTATCGTGAATATCTATCGCATAGGTGAGTCGATATATAGCGGGCCCTGAGTAAACCTGATATGGTAAATGACTGTGGGATATTGGGATTCCTGCCCCCAACGCCGCGGATGAGCGCAGATGGAAAATAACGCAGTGCCACTGTTTGAATAGGACCGGGAGCCTTGTGTCGGCTAGGGTTGGCGACGTCGCAGTTTGAGGCAACGTTCTTGAGATCGAAACTGTATTTATACTCGTATAAATGTAGTTGTGCGTATCAAATAACCATAGTCTCAACGTTGCCATCAGCTTAGGGTGACCTAGCCCCAATGTGCGTAAGTTATGTATTATATATGCCTACCCTATAAGCTTGCCGTCATCAAACAGGCCGTACGGCGCATTGTTTGTCCGCTCGAAGCCCAAAGCGCCCCGCCGCCCCCCTAGCCTCGTCTCCTACTCCTCGACACACGACACATTTGCTAATTCCCTCGGCTGACCTTTCATAATTTAAGCCGCCAGTATTTATTGGGCAACGCGAAGGTATAACCGACTAGCTTCCGCAAGGTAATCCTTCTGTTGAAATAGCAATAAACATTATTGACTAATTGTCAGTGTGCAGGTGTAATTAGCTATTTGATTGATTGGTTTATCGGCGGTAGTCCCGCCATGGCTATTTTGTAGCCCTGTGTTTGGGCATAGCTATCGCGTATTCCACTCTTTGTTTACCGAGCGGCCGGCAGCGCGCAGCCGATTGTTTTCATTCCCCTCCGAGGCTAACGAGAAATTTCGAGCTTGCACCTTTCCGAGCTGCGTTTGCCACTTTCCGTTCTCTCACTTTGATTTCGATTTTTGTTTATCCATTAACGCGTGCGGTCGCAGGCTTTCCTTCGCGGCGAGCGAGCTCGGTTAGCGGTTCTCGAAATCAGCTGTTACGCAGAAAGGAGGTAATAAGTTGTAATCAGGTAATAAAGTGCAGTAATGATGTGTGGTGGTGATTTCATTACGTTGCGGTGAGTGCGGTGGCTGGTGATAATAAGCCGGGTGTCGTGTTACTTGGCCGATATTCTGAGAAAATCCGTTTCAAGCTGTTGAGTCAAACCTTTTTAACGTTTGGAAGGCAGCAATAGCGCCAATCCTCAATCTTAGTACTCCAACATCCGGACTTTACGTACCGTGTTACGGGCTTGATCTGCTTTATTAACGCGCACCTTTATTGCGCTTTGTTCGTGAAATTGTCAAATCACCCGCTGTAGTAATGATGATGAATGTAAAAGAAAGTGGGTCACCACCGAAAGAATTCAATTTATTACAGCCGTAGTGCAGTCGGTATCTCTAACTAACAATAGTTATTTGTTTGTTGGGGGACGCTTTTATATCATTAGCCCAAATAGACGTTACGAAAAGTTCTTTATTACTCTCACTGTACAGTAATTGCACGTGATCTTAGGAGCTTACATTTGATGTGGAGGTGTCGCAATTCTAATCTAACAGTGTTAGAAAGCTTCACGTATTGATGAATTGGCTTGGCATAGTAACAGAATGCCTTGTCGGATCTGTCAGTGCGCACAGCTCTTCTGCATTGCGTATGTAACAAATGATGCTGTTGTCACCTACATACGAGCAAAGTTTCACAAGAAAAATATGACTAGCCAGACATTTGACCGCCATCTCACCTGGTGGCAAGTGACGATGCGGCCGGACATGGAGCATGCCTGTCTAGGAACAGCCTAATTACTCTAGCCTTGAAGGCGTCCAGATTATAATGATCAGGGAACACACGCAGGCATCGTGTCCCATTCCTTAGCCGTACAGTTTTTAACTGTGAGAGGAGAAGTCAGGGTGGTCGCTAATAGAGTACTTAGCCTATATGTTGCAAGCCTACTCTCTCTGTACTGTTAGGTGCGTACCGCGGCCGCGACCCTACCGCCCCCGCCGCACTACCGCTACCTCAACACAGATTTATGACGCGTGAAATGCTAACCGACTATGACGCTACTGGACGTCACAATTACTTACAGTAAACGAAGACGGTGTATACAGTATATGTTGTTGCGGTGAATTGAAAGAGTACTTGATTCGGTATCTCGTCTTCGAAATTCTGTCAATTTCATGATGGGTAGTCGATGAAACTGAATATTTAGCAAATTAATCGTATTCTTAATGTGTTCTTAATATTGCGAGAAACATCGCATAATCATAAATAGTAACACGGCCATTTTTAGACTTAATACGTCAACGTGCTAAACATTCACATTGCCAAACTCCGTCTGTGCTCGAATCCTCCCATGGGCCACCCCGCACTTTGCCAGTGCAGCGTGGTGGTATAAGGCCTAATTTTAGCACTCGGTGAAATGTAGGTTCTATTCCGATCAAATACGTTGAATCACACGTGCCCTGCACACCTTTTTGCGTCGCCTCTCATTTGGTTAACATTCTTACGCCTCCACTATTTAGTGCATTCTAGGTCCCCGTTAAGTATTTTTGTTTGATCGACTCTATAGTCTGTTACTCTACGTCTGTTAATCAGAAAGCGAGCGGCACAAACACACAACCTATTAAAGAAGCGCGACATCGCTAATCTAGTCGTCGTCGTTGGGAGCACAGAATGGGGCTTAGTGCGCAGTGGCGCAGTATTGGGAATTACCAGCATCTACTCGGGGATCCAATCAGGATAGTGGCCGGTGTTTGTAACAGAACTCGTCGGCGATTGTAACCGCATCAATCAGGTGGGATTGCATTGTATGTGTTGCAAACGTTGTAGTTTTAGTACTCATTGAGCTGAGCACATAGAAATCGGCGTCGGTACTTTAACTCTCTGGTTAATATCTTGTACTGGTTTTTATACCACCCTTAGTGATAAACAGGAGTTAATTTACGTGTCTCAAAATATCATTGGGCTGGCCATATCTAACGAAGAACCGATAACCAGTTCCTAGTTCTTGAGTGTACACCGCAACTCGGCAAGCGTGGTTTGGGATGCCTTTTGGCTATGATTTGCAAAAGGCTGCAGGCAGTGGCACGGAGTATGGCCCTTATTAGGGGGCATATTATATGTCCAGCAGTGGACTAGTCTTGACTGATGATGATGGTATGATGTGTAGGAATCTTCCCTGAATATCAAATACTTAGGATTGAATATTCTTTTGTTTGCAGAAAGAGAGTCGTCAACGAGAGTCCATTAATTCATTTACATAGCTGGATAGTTTTTAAGATATTCCTTGAATTCTTGTCGATTAATTGCCAATTTGTTTTATACTAATAAAAACCAGCTAGATTGGAATACACGCATCGATCGTACCGTAACCATATACCGGATACCGAGATTGCACCGACACCCGTGGATCCAATTACGATGGTGACTGGCTCCCGCCATTCCAGGTCAGTGCCAGATAATGTCTCGGATTAAACCGTACCGGGCGATGCAGGTGCGGATGTATCGGCCTATCATGAGCATTCTGTCCTGCTTGCTCGCATTTTGTATTCTCCAAGAGTGAATAACGCGGCATCTGGTTTAGTGTCGGAATACGGAACAGAGACAGTGAAGTGTTCGTAGGCACCTTGCAGCCAGATACGAAGCGTTAAACAATATCATCTCCACTAAGATGGCTAACAAGCGTTCGACCGCTAAGCGGTTACCGTAGCCTACTCACATTTGCTATGCCAAGTGTATCGTGTATCGTCTTGTCTATTCGCGTGTTGTTTTAAGTTTTTCTATTGCAAACTGTGTCATACGCAGATTTTGGTTTAGCGTAAAATAATGCGATAATGGATAGTATAATAGACGCTTACGTCTATACCAGCTCTGCCTATAACAATGCCCGTATACTCTCAACCTAGACATACTGGCAGACTAGTACGAGCATCACAACATTGCGTTTCTTTTCCCCCATTGTATCCGTCGGATCTAACTGTATTGCGTACTGATGTGTGGTTCTCGCACATTAAACGCGCGTTACGTTTTAATTAGCGGTGTATCGGAGTCGTGTGTACTCGTACGGCTACGTCGGTATCGGCCCGCGTAACAGTAAACGGCGAGGTGTGCTTAGAAAGCGCGACTCCCTACGCGCGGCCGACTGTACCCAGCCCCTAATTTGCCAACTCCGACGCCCGCTAATGTCCACTAATGTAGGTTTACGACGCTCTATTTCCCAAGTATTCGACTACTCGTGTCTATCTGTTACCCGGATCGGTACTAAACGCTTGGAAAAGTCTTTCGCTATTTCCTGTTGTGCTTTTATTGCGTTAAACAAGTTGTAGCGCAAAATTTTGTTAACGATCTGCTGAACGTAAATACGATCAGTAAAATTTTACCGACGATCCAAAGTTCAATAAGAAGAATGAGATACGAAATAAGGAAATCCTTTTCCAAATTACGTTTTCTAGTTGATGTGACTCGACGTCGAGGTTATTTAAAAATCCGATGCGTACGTATAAAAATGGCCGTAATAATCGAGAGGTAGGTAGGGGCTAGGTGATATTGCCGGCTTGATGGCCTCGCCGCGTCGCGCCCGGCTCAAATGGGAGACTGGGGGAGTGTTCATTAGCAGGCCGCATTCCCGATTAAATTGTTGCGCGAAATTGAATGTCGTCATCGTCTAGTTTAACGAAGCATTCTGCATTTGTTACCATACAGACTACGCTTGCTTTGACCTTCGTTATTTTTGCTGTTGCTAAGCGGGATTGTTATGTTTATCAGTGTCATGTTGGATATGCTTTTTATTTGTTTTCAAGTCTCTTTACTTATCATATAATATTCAACAAGTATTGTTGGGTATTTGAACGTAATGTTTCGAAAATGTTCTGTTGCGTGCAGTCCTATCAACCGCAACTCGATATTCTTTGGTATTTACTGTTTAATGACTAGCAATTACGCAATTACTTAATACCTACCTTATACCTCCTAGATGTGTATCTCCGGCGGACAGCTGCTCGGCTACTTAAATCTCTTTAAATTAAAGATGAAAACGTATAATTTGCGATTAATTCCAATGATCGGAGGTGAAATTTGCCGGCAGTTGATAATAACAGGCGTTTCAGTCAAATTGGTGGCTAATAGTCGGGCGCGGCCCTCGCCAGGATGCGGCCGCCGCCAGGCTTGGAGCCGATTGCGACTACAGTTAAGTAGGTTATAAGTTGTTTTGTATTGCAAATGCTTGAATTATACCCTTCACAAAGCATCTATCCAACAAAATATACGACGCCTCTCCAGTAGCTGTGCCGACGTAACCAACTTTTTGCGTGATCAGATAAAAAATTATGTAGTTTGTTTTCTTCTCTCTATAAATCATTTCTTGCTATCTTCGTCTTGTTCTATCGCACTGGCGTAGCCCATATCGGTATCCTTCTCGCCGGCACGGGCGCCGTGCATTCCGGATGCCCGGGCCGGGCATATGAAGTAACTTCCCTCGAGATTTTTTCCGTGTAATTGACCGCGACGAGAAAATTGCGTACGCGTCGCTGCGCTATAAATCCTTCGGCTGCTTCCTTTAAACAATCCGAGCGGTGATGAACTGGAGTTCCTCAAGTATTTGCATATTTTATCCGGTTTAGGTTTTAGGATACAAGTGTTATAGCACCATACCAACTATAGTTCATTTTCTATACTTGTGTATTGGCATTTGCACTGTTATTAACGTGGTATTGTGTTATATTGTATTGTAAAAAATAACGGCAAGAAATGGCAGCCAAGTAATTTGGAGCAAACCGACGAACTAAAAAGGCGCGGTCGGCTCAGCTGGCTGCGCTCTACGACGCTCTAGATACCGTGGAGGGGAAGCTCATCTACAAGCTGGCACAGTCACGGTGTAGATGTGACAAAGTGTATTGCCATAAAAGGCCTGGACGGCGTTTTGCTCACAAGTGCAAACTCGATTATAGACTCTTATTGTTCCTGCCATTTCAGAGAACTGGCCAATAAGACCCCGATCACAGGGGTCAGAGGACGAAGTTGAGAGGTCTCTGGCCCTATCTCATCAATCATCATCAAGAATCAGGATAGAAGTCCCACGGGACGCCCAAGAAGTGGTGGATGTATATCGCTGAGTCGGATGCGAGCGCCGAACGGCGGCTTACGAACTGAGGATACCAAAGACCGGACAAAGTGTAGAAGAAAGAGGCAGAAGCAGATGATGATGATTAACTCTCTATTAGAATTTGTCTATACAATTATAATTCTTAGTATCTATGATTTAGAAAAAGAACGCGAACATAGTAATCGAGTAGCGAAGTAAAAACGCGCGGTTCTATCCGGCTGCGGCGGGATGCGCGGGCGCAGCGGCCGCGATGGCGAGCGGCGCGCGACGCCACCGCCGCCGATTATGCTAATGCCGATCAACGCTTCCATAGCAAAAATTGAATATTACAAAGATTGCACTTTTTGCAGCACGGCTTACTAATAGAATTTTTAATAGTATCCAAGTAAGAAGTGCAGCATACAGAATTCTGATGTTCGTATGTGCGGCCTTATGGTGTCCGGCAGAGTAGATAGAATTTTACCCTTGCACCCACGGGTATCGTATTATACTAGTGTTTTCAGGGAAATCGCCCAATGCGACTTTATGTGGCGAAGTAGTCGCGATGCAGTTGCGCGTTTTCATCGATGCAGGCGAAACGCCTGACAAATCTGCGTTTGCAAACGCGTCGCGAAAAGTCGCAGTTGTTGATCTGCTTTGGGGAAAGGCTAGGACTAAGTCCTCCGAAACTAGAAAATTGGATCATGGTTTTCGGTAATATACTGCGAATTCTAGTAGACTTAACATTCCGCCATCGTATAAGCTTCGCTTAATTTGTGGGTTGGAGGGCACTGTATGAATAGTTTATCAATAAATAATTGACATGTTGTGTCGAGAATTTTCAGAGGCAATGTGCGTAACCAGCTCAGCAGGTGCAAAGTAGTGCAAGCCGATCAAGATCGCACCTGCGTCGGTTCAATAAACTGAGACACTTCCACGCAATATGCCACATTCTTTCTGTAACGAGTTTCTGATGGGCATGCTCCATGGCGCAAGATTCGTTCCCATACCTTGACTTCGGTATTTAGGCAATAAAGAAAGAAAGGTCTGGCATTTCTTCCTGAGTGTGGTTTTGTATATTTTCGGTAAAGCTTCAGTCGAATATAAAAAAACATTATCCGCAATATCGTAGTTTGTGTTTATAACAATAACTCTTTGTAAGTAGTAGTACTTAATCCGGCGGAACTAGATCTGTTTCACTTCCAGCCGTCAGTTCCTGGATGTTCATCGGCATTCTTTTATTTAAACCACTGAGGGCAAATGATTAGTATATGACCCGCCTGATGGCTTACCGTAGCCGATAGACGTTTGCACCGAACAGAAAACTGTGCGTGGCTTGCTGAAGAAGGTTGCATGCGGCCGCGTGGGTTTAATGTTTTTATACTAACCAAGCGTACTATCTACTTACTTGTTACTATCTAGTATGTTCTAAACACCTTGGCCTTTCTTGTCACAAACACCCCCCAAACTAACCCGTCGATACGGCAACAGTGCTAATTGTTAGCAACAAATCAAAATTACTTTTGCCCTCTCGAGTGGCAAGTTCATTATTAATTTAAGTGTCTCGGAATAGCGGCAGGGAAATGGCCACGATCCCGCTCGGCCACTGAGAACTTCCAAATGGATGTTATCACAATAATTATCGCGCGGCTAATGGCCGGATTACCGCCCCATCGCCCCCCTCACCCCTTGCGGGAATGCCAAGTCAATTTACTCTTTTATTATTTGTGAAATTTGATGCCTAAGCTACATATACTGAGCTCAGATAGAGCTGCCTACCCCACATAGGTGCAGGTAGTGCAACCTCTTCTAGTAGTGCCTACCGTACCAGCCGCACAGTCATTACTCATCTCAAATTAAAGAAGTTACCCAATGAACGACACACACTTTGTGAAATAATACGATCGCAAACTAAATTCTCCAAGCTTTAACAGAGTTTCCGTCAAAGTGTCTAAGCTTCAATCAGCCAGGTAAGCTCTACTAAGATCTCGTATTCTCGACAACATCGATATTTCCAAATTTTGTGGAATAAATATTTGTATCCGCTTTTTCGAAAACAAGATTTTTAGAGTTAGAAAGTGGCCTCGATTAATAATCGCCATTTATAGAAATGACGTGTAACAGCTGGCAAACAAGTTTTGGTTGAAGTTCTCGTTTGAAGGGAACAGTAAAACTTAACTCAAAACAGGCATAGCATATTTCACCGTTAAGTTTGGCTATAATCGGTCGATTCATTTGATTGGAAAGTATAAATCGCGGCGCACCCACAGCGTTTGGCATCATGACTATCTTTGTTGTGTTAGTTTATGAGCCTGTAATTTGTTACCTGCGAAGAAAGCGTTTCTCAGCTTTCCCAACCAGTTGTGGTTCGGGTTTCACCCTCGTCCGTAAAAACCGAGTCCTCACAGTTTGCGGCCCACCAATAAACACAAGAACTCCATTTACAAGGAGAATGTGAAGTTTAACGGTAATTTCAGGTTCCGAAGGGACACGTTTTATGGTCTACGTTTTCGTTCACATGGCATACTTCAGTAAAACCCCCATTTACGGAATCGCCCCGTACATAAATGTAAAATGTGGTTCTTATTAATATTTTTTGTAGAGGTAGTACCATGTTATTAGAATATCGGTCGCTATTACCTAAAGCTGTAAACCATAGGAGCACAAAGGAATGAACGCAGAATTTTCGCAGAAAATTTTCTATGCTGTGCACTAGAGGATGTTATACTTCATACAATTTCTCCTATGAATTCATTAACGCAATCGATGCATTTTTTCTGCGAAACGGACGTCTTAATTAGCCATATAGTTTTTGCATGAATATCCAATCGTTTGAAAACGGATTAATTTTGCCGTAGAAATTCATTCTAACATTTATCACATTGACTTTATGAAGTTGTGTAATATTGAAGCTTCTTTTTAAGCAGAATCAATAAAAGCTTATCCGGTAGTTGTGTACGTATTAACAAAAAGCGGTATTGCACACAGCTTTTCTTGTTTGTGAATGAGCTCAACGGCTTAACAGAGCGCGGTCGCCTTTGATGGCAGTCAGTCAGGCAACTCGCTCTGCACAAGGCAAAGTAATCCAGCACAATCGAGTGAACCCCGACCTTCACACAACGAGTTGAGGAGCCTGAGAAAGAATTCAAAAATTAAGTGATTCAAATGGCCGTTTACGAGCGTACAAGTTGGTGCCTTGTCGTCGTTAACCCAGAAGTATGTAGCGCACGGCACGTTGATGAGATTCATTCATTAATCCTGTGGGAATAGTGATGAGCTGAATACATTTGGAAGCCGAACTACTCGGCTACCTGAGTCGTGGATAAAATGTATGTTAGTAGCAACAGCGTACATAAATATTATTTTTGGTTGTTGCAGATATTACATTTTGTATATTGCTCTCAGTTATTATTCTGAGGAGCCGTGTTTTAAGACCTTGCTACAAAATTTAAAGATATTACTGATGGGGGAACTTTTTAATTTTTTCGTGGTCCTTTATTTTTGGGGAGGCAGTTTCGCGCGACGCAATTTCTTCCTGACGGAGACTAATTGCGCTCATCACTAGGCCGGCGGCGGGCGGCGGAGCCGGAGACAATACACGTGAGGCACAATGGCCTCCCACGGCGCATGCGTCGACCGTGTAATCAGCAGCACTGTTAGTCTGCCCATTGTCTTCGGTTCCGTAGGGTTTTTGTCCACAGCTTGATCTCCGGTGAAAATTTCGAGCAAAAAACCCGATGACATTGGCAGGGTAACGAATGTCCGTTTCATTTGTACTCGTCTCGCCGACTCTCGGACTGCGAGTAAATCTCGCTACTCCAATCGCTTCGGTCGTAGACACGTACCCGGCAGTAACTCTGTCACACATTACGCCAGCGAAAAATCTCCCGCGGGTATTTTATTATTAAATCTGTTATCTTTATGGAACGGTCTTTTTTATGAATTCAAGGTGTAATGATGAAGACTCGAGACATTCGCATTGCGTGTAAAGAGGGCGCGCTCGCGGCGGCGTTTACGATCCGCGGAGGGCGGGAAACCGGGCGGCGCGCTATCCGCATCTCTCGGGGGCGATGCTGTCTGCCCAAATAGCCTATAAATAGAAGCTTTCAACCCAAAAGTTATTCAGAATTTACGGTATCGATATACGTGCCTGCTTGGAGGTCGCGAAGCCAATCCACTGTGGGCATGGTGTTTATATTCGCCGGTGTTACGCTCCTAAATTTTAGCTCCCGTTCCGTTGGAAGTTATGCCCTTATTTTATGGAGCCGAAGTCGGGAAGAGCCATCGTTCCCAAATGAAACTTCTCATGGTCCCGCGTGGGGCGTGCGTATGACTATGTAGCCTTAGCGTTCAGCGTGGAATGGTAGATGTTGGAATAATAGGTATTATTGAAAAGCGAGCGGGGGTAACGCGAGGCGCCGTGAAATTGCCGCCGCCGGTGGCACTGTGTCGGTAAATTGTAAGGAAAGTTTATTCAATTAGCAAGTTCGACGGCGGGAGCGCGAAATTTACGTGATCTCCGATTTCTGGGAGCCAATTACAACGCGCGCCGGATTAGAGAGTGACTCGCGATCAAAACACAATCTTCTGAACTACGCTCGTTAGCATTAACCGGCGGTTCGGATGTATAGAGTTGTTTGAGTTCCGACTTGATTTAGTTGGGGTAGTTTCCGTGGTTTCTCTGATAGGAATATATTTGTGACATCAACATTTTATTTACCTGTAAAATGGTAATCGTTAATTACATAAGTAATTATTATAGTATACATATTATAGTATAACACTTATTATGTTATATAGTGACAGGTACATTACAAACATTAAACGTTATGGGCTCACATGTTAAAGTTCCCATAACGTCGGTGTCGTTGCCATCTCGTTTACGAGGAAATCCTGCTCACCAAGATTGACCTTGAGCGTGGTTCATAAAATAACCACTTTCTCTTGCAAATAACGAACTTCCTAATTACTGTTATACTGCTCCACGATGACCGGTTTAGATATCTGTGGACTTGAAGACGCCTCTCTGAATATAACAATGTTCTGTTGTTGTTGCTATTTAGGTACGATAGACAACTACTAAAATCAAAACCTAAACTAAATCAGTATTGTGTTCGGCTGAAACAACTACAGTTTTAACAACAACTTACAATAGATGTAGGTAGGATTCTGGTAAAATGGAGTTACTTTGATGTCCTGGGGCTACACTGATTACTCACTTTTCTTTACAAAGCACGTGACAAGTTTTATAAGTGGCAATACTGTAAATCAGGCTTCTTTCGAAAAGTGAGTGATCAAAGTACAAATTGTCCTTACCAAGTCAAGTTGACAGACTGATTATCAGAAAGAAATATCAATTTCGAAAAAAAGCTAACTCCGCGCCTTCGTTAGCCTTAGTGGTAGTTATTGCGGATAAGATTGAAGAGCCTCAACTGTGCTGGTTTAGTCACATGTTGCATAAGACCGAGGGATACGTGTGAAAAAGGTCCTACGGGTCCTAGGCCCAAGAAGCGATGGATTGGTATCGCAGGGTCGTATTCGAGAGCAAACGGTTTTCGACACGAGAGTGCCGAAGTCCGAAGTAGGACAACTGAGTTTGTCAGAAGCTGGGATTGACCTCTAGGATGTTGACGATGACAACGTGAAGTATATTGTGACAGTTTTTAAATATGTTTTTCTTCTCAAATCTCTAAAACAGGGCTGATGGCAATACTAATAAATAAAGACATGCCTGCCAATAATCAGGTCGCTTCGCGTATAATTTTTAATCTTCGCACGGAATGTGGCGGCACGCTCTCTTGATGAATTAGCATTTTTCGGCAGCGTCGCTTCATCCTACCAATGAGCACCCGATGCCTGGCTCGGAAGTTTACAAGTCAATTAAAGAGCAAAAAATCATATCAGTTGATCCTAATGATAATTTTAACGGCCTATTATTCGTTTTTTATTAATTTTAAAATGTATTCTTTGTAAACTGCGTGACGCAGGTATTTGTACCGTAATGTTTTGTTCCGCTTTCCAGGCACGTACCTGAAAGTAAATACAGAGGGGAATACACGTAAATTCACCTTCAACCCAGAAATTGAATTTCCATTGGCATTACACGGAACACCGCTGACTTCGTACATAAATATACAATACACATATCTACCAAATGTAGTTAAGACCTCAAGGAGCCGCGAAGTGGCTGGCAATTAATTTAAAAATAGAGGTTAAAAAGAAAAAATATCCTAGTTCTACCGAGATCAAAATTTCTGAACTTATTGTTTTGTTGTCACATATAGAGAACTTATTGTTTTGTTGTCACATATAGAGAACTTATTGTTTTAAAATGTTTATAGCGTAAATCACCGATTTTAGCGCCTTTAAACGAATCATTGATTTTTTTTGCTTAGCAAGAGCAAAACAGATATTACTTGCTAAAGAATTTATCAAGGTATGTATTTATTATACAGAATATATATGACACTACTTACTATATTTACATTACCTGATTAAAAGTAAAATATACAATACAAAAAATAAAAAAAGCAATATTACATAATTTTAGATTGATTGTATAATTATATAATCTGGCAGCACTTTCCTAAAGCTCAGCCCTTAAATGAGTGTGGCTTTTAGTACAGTGGCGCAAACGCAATTGAATTACGAGCGCGACTCCACATTCGCGCGTAACCTCCTATCTGTGCATAAATATACAGTAAAATCATTAAAGGCTCCTACGCCTACCTTACTCGGATATTACTGACATGGCGCTCTGTTTCTTTCCGAAATGTTTCAGTTTTGTTTTCTGCTCGGTCGCGCGATAACTTATCTAGACTATAAAATAATAATATATAGATATGTATATGTATTGTTATTTATTTTCCCACCACATTATTCCATATGCTACGAAATCTCTCTCGTTTCTTCCACATGCATCAACCTTTTCTTACATGTTCGACGGTTTAGAGAACTCTTGACCTTTCTCAATATATTGAAATGTTTGGAAATTAAATCTTATGATTGCTTTGATTTAATTATCATCATCATCATCATCCCAGCGAGCGATTCCTGCTTCTGCCAGGGTCCGCTTTGTTACTCTTCCTCCATCACGTCTTCAGAATCCTCGCGATGTCCTCCGCATCCTCGTCGGCGATCACTTTGACAACTTTGATGAATATATCGGTAGGTTATCGCTTTAAAACGAAAATGTTTAGATTGTCCTAAGGAATAAGGGTACCTATATATAATTGCGCCATTGTTGTAGCTGTTTAAAATTACAAATAATTTCTCATAATTTAATTACACTCTTGTAGATAATATAATTTAAACTAAAGTTTCTCACAACGGTTTTATTGCGAAACTTATTAAACTTAAAACTTGTTCAATTTTCGTCTGAGAAGTTTTCCGACTGCAAGAATGCAGTGCAAGGAGACTGGAGAAACTACCGTCATATTATCTATGCTATGTTCAGTCGTTACGTACGGTCTCCTCAGTGGTATCTGTGTGTCTGTGCACGTCTTTAACTCCTCTGTTTTTTCTGAATTGTGGTTTACTTAGTTTGTACTTCGTTGATTAATTTTGAGTATGCTTATTCTTCATTATACCTACAATAAGTGTATTGTACAATAAAAACTATTCTCTACTTTATCACGTTTTTACGATGTGCTATGAACTTTTTAACCACTGCACGGGAATATAATTCCTAAGGTACCTAGTAATGCATGCTCATGTATTGCATACGAATCTCTTAAGCAATAATTATGATCATACGGAATTATAATCATCGATCCTCTGTTCATTTCTATTTATGTTATTCTGATGATAATTGAGATATCTCATGCATTTCTAAGAATGGAATATCTCATAATATAATTATTGGATAACCCATCTGTTGTATACACACACGTACATCACATCGTTGATTGTAGAATAATTAGGTACGTTAATGTTGCGTTAGCGAGTAGCAATTGATTACATGAAGCAACAACGGGATAATATAACTACTCATAACGGTAGTTATAGCAAATTAGGAAATGTCTTGCTCATAGTACATAGGTACTATGGCTTAAATGTCTTTTTAACTTACAAGTGTGACGATTTCACACTTAATAAAACCCACGCACAAGCTATCTAGCGTTTATACGCTATATAATTTATCTAGGAAATATATAATAAACCGGACTAATAGTTCTGTCGTCAAGTTAACGAGACAGTTACGCGAGAAATTCTCAAAATTAACTGCCGCAGTCGCAACTGTTCGTATAGGTTGTAAAGTACAACATTACGTGAGCTCTAAACTAGTTCGTAATCAAATAAATACTTTCACTAAAAACTGACTTTCGCTTGGGTTTCATTGATAATCCCCCGTATCAGTGGACACAATGTCCAAAGTCATCTTCAACCGAATATAGAAGGTTAACCAATGATCTACGCTAAATAAAAACGGCTGCACAGACAACGATGATAAAAACCTTAAGAAAAATACGAAAACGTAACTAACGTTCGCTCCATACAAACGTAGTTTGATCGTATTTTAATTATTACGCTATCAAAGTCAATGAAATTTTGTAGACGTGATCCGTGATCCAGAAACCGATATCTATGCTTGTGGTTTATCAGATTTTCGTTAAAATATATCGTTACAAAGTTACACGGCATTTAAGATTTCCATACAAATTTTAAATCCCGTCCCGTCCTGTGTTTCACACCGGCTCATCGCCTTCAGCTTTATAAGGCGTCAAGCCGCACATGGAATACTGTTCTTACGGGCCGGGGCACCCTTATATCAGCTTTTTCGTTTTGACCGCGTTCAACTTCGGGCTACTCGAATTGTCAACGCCGACGTTCTCGTCTGCCGCCTTACCATCATCATTGCGGAGAAATGTTGGGTCTCTGTGCTTCTTTTACTGGATATACGAGTATATCTCGGGGAGTGTTCTGAAGAGTTGTCAGGGATAGTATCTGCTGACGAGTTTCACCACCGTACTACCCGCCACAAATTAAAGTTCCATCCGTACCACCTAAATGAGTGGCGGTCAACTATTATACGCTTTTCTAGAAACTTCCTACCGCCTATGCTCATTCTTTGGAATGATTTTCCAGCAACGGTTTTCCCGAGCCCAGCTCCATCTTTCTTAAAGGCCGTCGACGCAATCGACGACCATAAGAATAGCCTTAACAGTTATACTTCTACTAAGTATAGTCCTACTTGTATGAATAGATTTATTAGTAACGATTACGGTTGTGGGTTCGTGCGTTGTAGCCAATCTTTTTATCTTACTGGATAACTATATGAACCGCCTTTTATTGTCCATGAATCGTTCTATGTCTACTGAAAGGAGTGTCAATGGGCTTCTGACACCCCCGCGCCCCGCACCTTTCTCTCTCGTGCCAGGAAGGAAACGCGAAAATGTGCCGTAATGTGTTTTTGATATGACGCCAAACACCGTAATGTCGTGATTGCGATTGCAGCGTTTTTTGTCTGCTACGTGCCGAGCTCCGGGGCTCCCTAACGAGTGCGGCGCAAACGATTCCATATCTTTTGTTGTTTCACCGTGTCGTGTGTGCGTGGGCGAGATCTTAGTTAAGAAAATGTGGCTCGCGTTTGCGTATTGTATTGTAAGTCAAAGCGAGAAACATTTCGATTCTAATTAAAATGGTACAAGGGACATGTGGTAAAATGGCGGGTAGCGCAGCACGGGCGGGGGTCGGCTGCGGCGACGGAAATTGGGCTCCACGCCGCCCGCTGCACGTTAGCAGCTCGAAAGGGAAACGACGCCGACACCGTACAACGCTTGTCCAAACCAAATACTACTGCCTAACTAGGCTGACTGCGACTACCCGAAACTGTTTCTCATTTCAGCTCCAATCGCATCGTATCGGGTTTTCAATTTAACTTTAACTTGCGTTAACTCGTATCCTGTTTCTACAGATACGGTTGTTTATGGAATAGACTATAATATGAGATGAGTACGTCTGACCTATCTTGAAATGCAATTTGAAAGAGAGCCGGGAGAGCCTCGAGGTTGAGAAATAAATGCGACCGGCAAGATAAATGCAAATACGGATGCCATTAGCGTAGTTGGAGCGAAACGGGAGAACGTCCTGGATCCAGCGGCCGGCCGGCCGGGCAAACACACTATTAAGCCAGCACACAAGAAAACTTTGTCGAGTAAACAAACCGAAGAAAACTATTAAACTAGGCAAACGACCCTCTGAATCGATACGATATCTCACCCGAAATCGCGTTTCGCAACGACGGCTCGTATTTTGCTACAATGATTTTATTGTTTGCCGTAAAAGTGGAGTGTATTGGTGTAATAGAGAAAGTGCGCGTTTGACATAGTCACACGTGAGCGGCGCGGCGTCTCGCGATGCAGCGACGACGCGCACATCTCTCAAGATATGAGCCAGTGCTTCCAATAATGTCGCCTCAATAACGGATATGTACTCGCGGCAGCAATGTCAGAGTTCACACTCTTTTATGGTTCCGCAATAAACCAAGCGTTCACAACTACCAGCGCATATTTTACTGCTACGATGTATAAGTTATTTTCAATATTATAATCAGAATCCTTAAAGATATTTAGAAAAAGTCGAAACCTATTTCAAGTGATATCCTGTATCTACGTGAAAGTTTTAATATCACTAAAATATACAAAGAGCGTTTCAAAGTTTGCCAATATGCATGAAAAATTTAAAACTAATTTGGCCTAGTACGCACCCCTTTTCAATTTACAAAATCAACAGTAAATATTTGAGCTTTATTCCGGTACCTACCAGCTTTATTCCGATAAAGCTATGCATTAGTTTGAATAAATTTATAACCGTATTGAAGTGCCGAACTAGAATGCGGTAAACCACGCTTTCCCATATAGACGGGTTGTCGCAGATAAAAACCAAGGTTCGTGTAAATTATACGACAATAACACGTTTCTTGTTGGTTGTCGTGCCAGTGGTAGCGAGCGATGTTTTGCCGTAGTATTTAGGTCAACGTACGCGATGAGATTTTCTTCTGCACGCTGCCGATTGTCGAAATAAATGTATTTACATTATTGTAGCAACTCACCATATTGACCGGAATCCTTGAAGAAATTTCGGAAAATCCTTTGAAATAGGCCACTTTCGGCTGACACTGTCACGTTATATTTTTGTTTGTTTTGTAAATCACCGATAGTTTGTCATTATTGGGATCACAACAGTGGGAAAGGGGTCACTTTCGTTGCGTGTGAGTGCGCGGGGTGGCGCTGCTACGCGGGCGGGGAGCGGGCCATGTCTGCGTGCGGGCGGCGTGGTGCGCGCGCGGCGGCCGGCGGACTGCGCGCGCGCACCGCCCCCACCTGCGCCTGACCTACACCCAGTTCCGCAGCACCGGCCCGGCAAACAGACGGTTCACCGACCGATTACGCCGCGAGAGCAAAGACGCCGGCCTCCGCCGCTCAGTAGATACATTTGTAATTCAATGTGGTAACGGTTCCGAAAGCACTCGCGCGGGCTCGGTTCCCGCCCGCCGATTCTGGGTCGCGGCACACTAATCTCCATCGAGTTCGGACTCCCGCTGGTTAGCGTCAGGTGTGTTTCATCGGATCGCGACAATTACCGGCTTACCTATAGGCTATATCCGCCGCAGTGGCGGCCGCGGTCGCGGTGTCAGCCCGATGTGCTATTTATATATACGAAAGAGAAAACGTTTCGCATATACCGCGATCCACTGAGAAATGGTCATGATTTATTTGCTTTCTTTTTGGGACTCGTATTTGTCTCCTTAAAATTGCCTCCAAGTGAAAGTTTAAAGTTGTCGCTACGTGACAGTTGTCATTTAATGAGTACCGTAAAAGTGAACGGATGGAAGCACAAGGAAGGTTAAAATGCTTTGATTTACTTACTTTTGTCCACTTACTTCTTAACTTACTTTTTTTTTATGCCTCCATATGGAACATATGCCTGAGATCCATATGCCTGATGTATTGAAAAAAAAAACTTCCTACTACTTAAATGGGTTACGGTTTGTTTAGTTTTTGTTCTTATTTCATTTTACTGTACTATAGTTCTTGGGGACTCTAAGGGGTATTTTGGGGCCCTACCATCATCCCCTGGGTTGAAGCCAACCACCTGCTCCCCCCTAGTAGTCCCCCTGCTGACAGACGAACGAGGCTTGTATGAATCGCCTTGTCCGTAACGGGTTGTGTTAGGTCAGTTATGCCGCACTTAAAAGCGAAAATACTAAATTTTTTCATTTATACTACGGGATGTTACTGTATTAGAAGGTCCTTTGTACCAGAAATTTGGGGTAGGGTAGAGAAAAGTGTAGAGTAGGGGTAGAGTTCATTAAATTGAAACACGCGAACGAAGTAGCGCAGGACAGGTAATGTTATGAAAAGCTGATGTTATGAAGATGAAGTGTTTTTTTTTTTATATTTCGACTAGCCAGGCATTTGACCGCCATCTCACCTGGTGGATTTCACCTGGTAGTAAGTGACGATGCGGCCGATGATGGAGCATGCCTGTCTAGGACAGCCTATTCACTCTGTCTTGAAGGCGTCTAATAATGATCAGGGAACACACTCGCTGTATGTTCTTGGGGGTAGTCTGCGAATCTACTGAACCGATTTCGAAAGTTCTTTCGGGTTTAAGTTTGACAGCTGTCACCTGAAATGTCGACGAGTGCTATCATTTATCTTTAGGAACTGGTGCTATATGAACAATCATTTCCTGGACTATTTGCTAGTCGGCTCTCCAATTGTGTTAAAAATTTTAACTGAAGGTGGCTAAACAGCAGTCTCTTGGTGGCTGTTGAATTAGAAGCACTTTTTGACATTCGATCGAGCTGATATTTTGCGCACTTATGTAAGTGCGGTGACAGTGGAATGCTATGGCAACGAGCTAATCTGACGATCAAGACAGGTGGTTATAGGTACTCCTAAACTATATAAGCTAAATCCTTTGTGTTTAGGCTCCTTTGTTTTGTGTTGACAAAAACTATAACCTTGTGTGTTCAGGGTCTGATGATGAAGCCGGAAGATAGTTATGGGAACTTCTAAACTACCGGAAAATTGTCATATTACCTCCCTAAACTACTAATGTTACAATTATCGAATTTGGGCTCGTTTGATTTGACTTGACCAGTGCTTTGGCTGATCGAGTATTGTTTCCAATTAAAATGGAACGCGCGATAAAAGCTTGTTATAAAACAAATTGAACTTATCATTCGCCTACCATATCAAATATCGTTTTGAGCTTACATTCTACGTTTTACACAATGCAGCGGTTAATCGTAAGCGTAAGCTACGGTAGGACAACCGCAGTAAGCTGTTTATTTGCTATGTTGCGTCAATATTTGCTGTGTTGCGTCAACGAACAATTCATCATATTGATGACACCGAATTTTATGCGAAGCACATCCCTTTTTCTTTTGAATATTACGGTACAAAGATATTGCCCCGCGATAGATAGACGGACAGACAGCGGAGGCCTTGGAGGTTCCTTTTCCACCCTTCGAGTTCGGAACCTTAAAAACCATGTTCAACTCTTTAATCGCGCTCAAAGTTAGAGCAATAGAAAACTTGTCCATTTAAGTTGTTCATGTACATTTAAAATACATAATTTTAATGGCTCTATATATGTGGGTATGTATTTATTAACCGCGTTCTAAATTAAAGCAATAGAAAACTGAATAAAATTTAACATTTATTCATATAAAAAACATAAACGGGGGCGTCCTCGCGTTGAACTCTTTTGTATGAAAAGTCAATATTTTCTTGAATTACCTACATATTTTATTAATTTTTATGTGGTTGTAAGATAGACAGTTGTCTTCCGAAGCCACGAATGCTGCAGTATTAAAGCTCAATTATTTATGCGTCTGTCAAATCCAGAATTTTTAAATGAGGCGTCTTGTAATACAGTTTACATTTCCCTACTTGATGAATGATGACGTTACGCTAATGCTAAAAAGTTCCTAAATTATGCGCTTATTACACATGACTAAATTCAGTAGACTAAATTCAGAAGCACCTAGCTTCTAAATTTAGAAGCTTCTGATTACACTGTTCAAAATTCAGTTACTAAATTCATTTACTGGTTGAAGCGTCATGAAGTCGGACGTGTTGTGTACGAGAATGACTGCAGTACTTTTGAATTCTCGCCAACCTGTTTTACTTTTTATTTAGATGTTGCGTTCGAAAACTGCACTGCTTGACATTTATATGAAAATTAAACATGATTCTTATAGCGATCATCTTGGTGTTAATGACACTCTCGAATAATGCTTAGTAATATTTATTTTAAATATGATATCTCTAAAAAGGCAGTAGTATGATTTTTATACTTAATTTTATTAATAAACATACAAAATCGTGTGCCTGATGTTAAGTTACCAGCCTAAAATGAGTTTCTGAACGTCCATCTGAATTAAGTAGGTACTAAATGCTATTGCACCATCCTAAATGCGTTACTAATTAGGCTTCTAAATTCAGTAACCACACGTTGTTCTAAATTTAGCATCCTAACTTGCTAAATGCGATTACATTTGACTGAATTCAGTAACTGAATCATTTAGTCTACTGAATTTAGGCGTGTGTAATAAGCGCATTAGCCCTACTTTGATACATACTGTACAGTCTTCTACCCCCATCTGATCTTCAAGCCTCCGACCCTGGTGCTGCCGGTAGCGCCGGGTTCGCTGTAGACGACAGCGTCCAATAGCAACTGGAATTCTGGTCCACCGCGCGGGACCTCAAAGTTTTTTTGAGCCATTTGATGTGGGTTTTATAGGTGTTCGTTTCGATAGGCTATATAGATTTTGCTTGGCAGGCAGTTCGGTACAGTGGCAATATGGCAGGGTGGACATTTTGATAGAGTGGACTTATCTTTAGGGTGGCCATTTCTGTACAGTGGACGTATTCGTAGATTAAAATATACCCATTTTGATAAAATGGATATTTTAATGTGTACGTTTTAATACAGTGGATATTTTGACACAGTGGACCGCATGAACCTAGAATTTGTGTGTGAAAATGTTTTAGCTGAAAAACGCTTTCCTGCTAGAAGATCAAAAGCTGGGACCGCAACGATAATGATGACAGTAAGTAGACTTATTTGATTAATATTTTGTTACAGAGTGGCTGCGGGCACGCCCAACGCTCGAACGTGTCTCTTGCACCAAAAGCTGCAATTGCTTAACTGCTGCATCAGGCGGGCGATGGAGGGCAAGGGCAGCGTGACAGGAAGCTATTCGGATGACGAGTTCTTTGATGCTTCGGAGGGTGAAGAAGACGCGGGAGAAGATGGGACATCGCCCAGCGAACGCCCGCCCGCCGGCCGGCTCTCGCGCCTCGGGGAGGCCACGCTTAAAAATGGAGCTCCACTTTTCGTTCCTCGTACACAGGTAGGTTTAGAATAAAACTCCCTTTGTCTACTTTATTATTTAGGTACGCATGTTCGGTTTACTTAGTCTTAGTAACGTGGTATTTTGCTGTGCGGCCGTAGGACCCGGCGCCCAAGACCGAGGACCAGCTGGAGGAGGACACGGAGCTGATGGTGCGGCTCGGCGACGACGCGCGCGCCTCCGAGCTGCGCGCGCGCATGATGAGCGCCTCGCTGCTCTCCGACATGGAGGCGTTCAAGGCCGCCAACCCAGGCGCGGAGCTGTGCGACTTCGTGCAGTGGTACTCGCCGCGCGACTGGCGGCCCGACGGCGGCGGCGCGCTCAGCGACCGCATGCTGCTGCCGGCCAACCAGTGGGCCGAGACCTGGGCGGTGGCGCGGCCGGTGCCCGCCACGCGTCAGCGGCGCCTCTTCGACGAGACGCGCGAGGCGGAGCAGGTGCTGCACTACCTGCGCTCGCGCACCGTCGCCGGCGCGGCGGAGCTGCTGCTGCCGGGCGCGATCCGGGCGGGGGCGGCGCGCGCGGCGGCGGAGGGCGCGGCGGCGGGCGCGGGCGGCGGCGGGGGCGGGGGCGGGGCGGGCGCGGACGCGCGGCGCACGCTGGAGGCGGCGGCTCGCGAGCTGCGCGCGGCCGAGCTCGCATGGTGCCGCGGGCTGGGCGCGCGCTCGGTGCTGGGCGCGGGCGCGGCGGGCGCGGCGCTGGACGCGGCGGGGCGCGCGCGGCTGGTGGCGGCGGCGGGCGGCGCGCTGCCGGCGCCGGCGCGCCGCGAGTTCGCGCTGCGCGTGCGCACGCCCGCGGGGCCGCACGTGCTGCGCGCCGCGCTCGCCGCCGACCTCACGCTGGTCGGCGCCTTCACCGAGCGCCTCGTCTGCTTGTAGCCGCTCTGGTGATCCGATTCGGTATCTCACGTTCGCTCGTAGTGAAGTAGCCTGAACGGGACGGCTGTCGATTAAAATAGTGTAATAATTGTTGGAAACGTTGTTGTTACCTTGTTATTGCTGACGAAGTTTTGTGCCACGTGATGTGCCTATTTGTAAGTAAGTGAAATATGTGCAATTGAAGGAAGAAGTGTGTAGAAGTAACAATTGTAGCTAGTGTAGAAAAAAATTAAAAATAGCGTAAATAATAAAATATTTCAATTTTAGTAAATTATTCAACGATATCCTTCCCATGACTTAGAAATGTACATATCTAATTCACCTACTGTTATCGAACGAAATAGATAGTTTATAAGGGCAATATTATTCAGTATGTAATCAGACGTGAATCAAAATATGACCAGGCGATTACCTATTCCATAAATCTGAACTATATCAAAAACCTATAAACTGACATTGAAAGTGTGTTATTAGTTTATTTTATTTCAGGTAGACCAACAGCTTATCATTATATTACAAACATCAAACTTAGGTAACTGAAAGCGTCAACAATAGAAACATCAATAGAAATATCAACGGCATTAAACGACATCAATAAAGCCTCTTCCTTGGTTGATGTCTATGTCCAGCAGTGGTAGTCAACTATTACTGTGTTTTATGTTGATCATTGTAAGTATAGCTACTTGCTATAGGTAGGCCTCTTTGATTGAAGCAACAATTAATGAAGGTCACATAATAAACGTTGAAAGTGCTAGACCTCTTAAAGTTGGGAAAATAAAGCCTCGACGAATGTTATATTGAATGTGTAGAAGTATGATTAGTGTTGAAGTTTTCGTTTGATTATACTCGTCAGGTAACATATTTTCGACATCAATTTAAAGATTTTTGATAGGTAAGTATCTCTAGCAATGTGAAACCTCTACGAATGTCAGCCATATTTGCCTAGCCCATAACGAACTATTAAAAGGCAATAGATGTCGTTTTACTCGTCAGATAACATCCTCCCATTTTTTACATTTACAACATTTCAAAATAAGTAAATGTAAAGTAACGACTCACGACACGACTTCAATCATTATTATTATCATCCGAGTGGTCAATCTTGTCTTCTGCCAGGGTCCGCTTTCCTACTTTTTCTTCTCCACTTTGCTCTATCTCCGGCCACCTCACGTCGTAAGCCGTTGGCTCTCGCGTTCTATTCGACGATGTCAATCCTTCGCTTCTTGGGTCTCCCACGGGACCTCTTTCCTGATACAGGCAAGTTTAGGCACATATTTCCGACATATCCTTGGGGCATACCAAACTAGCGCAATCGTGCCTCTTTTATTTTATCCGCGATATTTCACGCGAAGGCTGCCACGGATATACTCGTTACGCACTCGATCAAGTCGCGTATTTTGGACACTTATAGTACCTACTATTTATAAAAGTTTTACTCATTGAATGGCATACCTACTTTTAATATCAGTTTTTAACTCTTAAATTTGCAAATAATCGCCTGGTCACTCTTAATAATGTCTAAGCTTTTTAATATCACTAAGGTGGTAGGTAAACAAGATTACGGCCTCCCAAACTCCATTTCAGTCTAAACTAGTATATCTTCAGTACGTTTAGACAAATTAGTTATTTTGAAAGTTATCGGCCTGAAATCCGCCAATTGAAACGACCGTGGCGCACTACGAACTGATGCTGGATCTCATAGATAGAGCTATAAAAGTTTCTGGCTCAATGTGAGTGAATAAAATGATTCCCAAGTTCAGACGTTCTTATGGTACTTGAATATTTAGGTACTTGAGGTATAACATAACTACACGTTTTTTGGAAATCTGTAAACAAGAACGTAAAATATTGTAATTTGACAAGGAATTTCTACACGAATAAAACTGAACATAATGTTATTTTAAGATTTGTTCCATTCAATGTAATTTATGTATATTAAGTTGTTTTTATGTAATTTTTATAAAATATTTATTGGAATAAAGTACCTAGATATATCATTTTGTGAACTTCTTTTGTCCTTTGCTGTCCCCATTCTCCGACAGATCAATTAAGTTTATGTGGAAAAGTTTCTTCATTTACCGCCGCTGTCGCGTTTAATGTCTGCGATGTATACCCACAGCGATGGGAATATTTTGGGATTTTATCATGAAAATGTTGAAATTAGTTGCATATTAAACGTGTCATCTATCATCTCAGAGTAAAAATAAATATTACGTAGATTATCATGTAAAACCCTGTTTAGGATCGCTGATAGAATTAGGAAGGATTTGCATGGTCGTGTTTTTTATTTATTTTTCTCGCGTGAGCAGGCTAGGGCAGCCGCGGCGGGCGGGCGGCGCGGAGCGGCGCTACAGTGAAACCATCAGATAGCTTTCTAATAGCCTCTCCAAAAGAGCGTGCTGCTATCATAAAAATGTTAATGTGATCGCCCAGCAGTTTGTTGATGTTACTACAATGCTGGAACTGCGCTCGAAATAGATCCGGTTAACCTGAAACGAGTGGCCGAGGACGCAATTCATTTTAGCGTCTAATTCCGAAATCCACGGATCAGTTTTATTTGCGGGTTTATGTCTGTCTCATCGGCGTTAATGAAATACGCGAGGTCCGCGCGGCACGCGGCGGGCGGCGGGCGTCCGGCGCGGCGGCGGGCGGCGAGTGAGCGCGGGCGCGGTGACGTCAGCGCCGCGGCGGCCGCGCGCCGTCCGAGGCGGGCGCGGCGGGCGGCGGCGGCGCGCGGCCCCTCGCGGCGCGCAATGGAGCGCGTCCCGCGGCGGCGGCGGCGGCGCGGCGGCGCATGCGCGCGCGCCCGCAGCGGCCGGGAGCCAGCGGGCGCTCAGTGGTGCGGCGGGACGCGCGGTCGATCCCACGGCCGCGTGCTGGCGCGAGGCTGCCCGGTAAAACGATTGAACCGTAAATTTTATGTGAAATCCATTTCGATATTACGCGAATTCGGCCGCTCTCGTCCTCTGCTTCGTCGCAGCTCCGCTTCGCCCTGTATTTTTCACTAAAACCTCCGAGTGCGCGATCGCTTTATCGCAATAAAAGTTTCGATCTTGATCGAGAGCCATGGGACTTATCTGGACACCTGCTATCATGTGACAATAAAAGCACCTGCTTAGGCGAGAGCGCGGCGGCTCGAGGATACGGATCACGACTGGGAGGACGTTCATTTCAGAGAGACTGGTTGAGATTCAAAGGTGCACTGTTGATTTGATGTGTTGACTAAGACGGCTGATCTTGTTGTGAGGAAACAATATGAGGAGTGAAGTTTCAACTAAGGTTCGTATTCAGATGTAGTAAAATTAAATGCAGATTATTATTTCTTACGGATTATGTGAGTTTTTGTGTCTCTTCCATTCAAGCTGAATTTAGATAAAGTAGATAGAATCAACGAGCATTAACGTCCAGAAATTTAAACACAAAGTAAAGTATATATACCTACCCATAGGGTTAGGAAATGTCAAACATTGGCAACATTAACACATCCTAACCGCTACAAAAAACCATCAATGAATTAAAATCAATGGTTTTCTTTACATCATGATTAATTCCAGATATTCTGTCGGTCTCGTGATTGTTCTAATGCCTGTTGACACATGTTTGTTTTGTTGACAAATATTTTTAAATATATACTTAATTTCTCGTACCTACACCTACGTCCAAAGTTACAACTATCGCGTTGACTTACCTCTTCGCAAAAGTTGTCTGGAAGAGGTCGCTTAAAGCGGTAAGATTTTCCCGATTATTATTTCACAGATTTTGGCATACAATGTTAAACGCGTGCTTTTTGTTTACATTAGGTACCGCACTCGAGCAGCTGTATGAAGGGTACCGAGTTTTTGCTCATTAGGTAGGCTGTATGTAACAGACGCGTGCTTTTTCTTTTACTTGGAGTGACGAGATTTTACATCATAGATATATATGAATTTACGTACGTAAATTAAATATGCAACTAATTTTCTTTTTATTGAAATTTATATTTTACAACAACTGAGGTACCATGTACAGATTATTAGGTACTAGCGTTTTAATATTAGGCTGAAAACTAATCGTGGATTAGGCTAAAAAGTAGGTAATCCTGGTTGTAGGTACACACAGTTTTCAAGATGGTACCTACGAAAGTTATAGTAGGATCCTATCAAACGCTTTTTGGTAGCTCCATGGTTAGGTAAATGGTAGCATCACTTCTGGCGGGTCTATCGCACAAAATAGGTACGAAAGGCGGCTCTATAAACATGATTTTGCTTGGTCTATGGTTACGCACTCCCACGTAAAATAATTTAATTTGAATCAATCTGAATTTGTGCCCGCAATTTTTCTGATGCTTTGTTAAATGCTTTTCTTGTCAAGCGTGATCATGGGTTGAAGCAATTGAGAGCAATGGAGAGGCCTTAGTGCTCAGCTTGGGCTTGGCAATGGCCTTGGATCGAGTCTGGCACAAGGTTCTTCTATGAAACTTCTTTCTTATGAGGTGTCTTATAATCGCTACTCAGTATTATACAGATCTCCAGCTTTCTTACGGATCGTAGCATCAAGGTCGCTGTTAACGGTTTGTGCTCTGACTAAGCTTGTATACGCTGGGGTCCCGCAGGGCTGCGTTTTATGCACTACGCTGTTTCTTCTGCATAGCAATGATATGTTGCAATCTAGTGACATTCATTGTCATGTAGATGACAGTATGGTGGATGTATCATATCCTGGCCAAGGCCAGGCGGTATTTTACCCTGGCACGTCATATTTATCTCCTAGTCCGCCTTAAGGAGTAGGTTAGGTAGGTAGATGATTATATCTCTGGGCTAGGGGTGCTTTAGTATTAGCATCCATTAGACCGCAATCAACGTCGAGCGTCCCAAGGTCTCAACGTCGAGCGGCCCGAAGTCTCAACGACGATAGACTCGCCTGTCGGCTTGACAATCTGGCTTTGAGGGGAGAGGTTGTCTCGTTGTGCATCTTCTGCTGTCTATGTTGGGGAGTTGTCTGAGGAATTACCAGCTGCAGGATTTCACCACTGTACACCCCGCAGCAAATTGAAATTCTAGCCGTACACTTTGATGAGTTGCTATCGACCACCATACGATTTTCACGAAATGCTATTTGCCACGCTATGGAACGAGCTTCCTGCAGCAGTGTTTCCAGACCGTTATAATTATAACATTGCAATCTTCAAAAAACGAGCCTTCACCTATCTCAAAGGCCGGTAACGCATTCGCGACTACCTAGGTGTTGCGTCCTATGGGCGGTGGTGATCACTTTCCATCAGCTTTCCTGAACCGCTCGCTGGTTTGCCTCCCTCTATTATTAAAAAAAGTAGTGGACCCGGCGCGACTTCGTTCGCGTACACCTACCTACCCTTTTTTCTTGCTTATAAACATTCCTCTTAAATCACTCTATCCATTGTTGAAAACCGTATTAAAATCCGTTGCGTAGTTTAAAAGATCTAACCGTACATAGATACATAGGGACTGACGACGGGAAGCGAGTTGTTTTAATGCTGTGTATATACTAGTTTAGGTAGAAGAAAAACGTATGACACTCGTGCGTGCAAACTGTAGCTATACTATACTGTGCTATACTTGTAGTATTTACACACACGACAACATTACACTCTCGTCGGGTTCCAATTGCTTCTCGTGCGTAAATAATCAACGTCATACACTTGTCTCGCAATGTTGTACTATTATCTACTCTTTTACATCGTTATATTTTCATATTTAACTCTGAACAAGTGAAAATGTCAATTGCCAACTAAAAGTGCCACTATGTTATATAGGTATAAGCCTGCCACGCTCTGAATCCCTATCGAAGTCCCCGGTTCCGGCGCCGGGCAATAAATTCAAGTTTAATGAACCAATTTCAATCCGGGCTCCTTTCTCGGTAGGCGGAAGCCTTTTCAGGGTATCAAACTTCTTTCACTCGAATGGAGCTGTGGCTATCTTTTTAGTTTTACAGTTAAAGTTGTCACTTTTATGCAGCTCGGACGATAAAGTAGGTGTAGCAATTAAACTACTTTTTGTAGTAAATTGAAACTATTAAGTTTAATCACTTGTTTTTTATGCTTTAGGTATTACCTACTTTTATTACTGGTGTAGTTATCGTACCCGACCAATAAGAAGAATTACCGTAAATAACTCACAAGGAAAGAATAAAATTTATCCTCAAGTTAGCACCCATTACAACAACTTTGGCACAATTTTAGCGCTTACGTTTTCGGCCTCGGTCGGTGGCCTAATGGTTAACGGGTCCGACTCGTAAGCGAGAAGTACCGAGTTTGATCCCCAGTGCCGCCATGTACCAATGACTTTGTTTCTGAGTTGCGTACATTAGTTAAACACTAACCGACGCTTTGACCGTGAGGGAAAGCATTGTGACGAAACCTGCACTTTTAGTCGGCTGAATGTGTAGGTAACCCATAAGCCAATCTGGTCATGTTCCCCTGTTAACGGGGTCACGGTGGCTCCACTATAATTACCTGATCTGCCAAATCCTGGATCATAGTCAAGGCGGATCCCGGGTTCTCACGCGCGAGAGCAAAACCGGGTTAATGACACCAAGATAATTTTTTTTTCATAGAAGACATAGATATAGACAGCATTTATTTGGCAACAACTACAAATATATATGACAAGTTGTAATAATATCAACAATGATAGGTATAACATGTTAAGACTAGGGTTTATTCAATTAAAATTTATGGTGAATATTGTAGTGTCATGCCAAATTAGAACTCAGCTCAGCATATGCTGTAGATAGAAAAACTACAGCGCTGATTTTCAGCCGAGCCCTATAGTGCGTGCGTCACTCGCCAAATGGTTGAACGAGTACGAAGTGCCATACATTTGCCATAAAAACAAATAATCTTATGAACAATGCTATAGATTATAACTCTGTAACTAGTCCATAAGTAAATGCTTGTTAGTATTACAAATTAATAAGCGCTTACGTTTATTAGTATATCCTTAACATGCTACGTACCTATAACTGTTTGTATGCCGTTTCTTGGCGACTGGCGATCTCTGCCTGTGAAATGGAGAGCGGGTTCCCGATGAATGCTCCGGGCTGGACGGGTATAAATAGCTGTGGACCTCCCACAATGACAATATACGACAGCCTTTCCTCCGGGAGCTTCTTATTGTGCCGCCCACAAATAGAAAGTCGGCCCTTGCGCTTCTGGCCCCCATAACTATTTCAATGGTACACAAAAAGGTAATATAATAAGAAGGTTTATGGCAGCAACTTTTCACTGACACATTTCTTAGGCACAATTATAGCGTCAGTGGCCTAATGGTTAAGTTATCCGACTCGTAAACGAGAGGTACTGGGTTCGAGTCCCATTGCTGCCATGTGCCAATGACTCTTTTCTGAGTAATGTACATTAGTTGAATACTAACCGATGGTCTTACGGTGAGGGAAGACATCGTGATGAAACCTGCACGTTCAGGCGACTGAATGTGTAACCATGATCCAATGTGGTCAGGTTCCCCTGGTAGCAGGTTGGTCAGATAGCAATCGCTCCACTGTAATTACCTGATCTGCCAAATGCTAAATCATAGTCATGGCGGGCCCCGGGCCCTCGTGCGCGAGAGCACAACCGGGACATTATCGCCGATATGTTTTTTTTTTTTTTTTTTTTTTTTAATTTAGATATTATTTATTTTAAAATCGACCTCGTGGTTCTTAGTAACATTCTGCTTTATTTATATATTTTTCTTAAGCACAATTAATATCGTCACACAGCTAGGCTTCGAAAGCTTAGCTACATATTTTTCCAGAAAAGAGTAGGTAGATAATAAAAATGATAATGAATATACCGTGACGGGGTGTCGATCGGCTTCCGAAACTGAAAAAGAGTGTCGTTGCGCGTGACTTCGGTCGCGTGAACAAGTTTTCTATTACCGTAGGTACATTTTTCCGTTTCACCCTCTTCTCAAGACCAATTCCGGAATTAAACTTACTTCCTATGTTAATGTACGTTAGCTTATCATTACTGAAAAAAATTTCAAACAAAACAAAAACATATTCCGCTTTATATCTACTGGTATTGGTATTAATATAGACTGCACATTCAGGCGAGTTATTTCGGCGATGTTAACACTGAGAAGGTCAGATGACAGTCGCTCCACTACAATTACCTAAGCCTCGAATCCGTTCATTTATTAATGGATCGATCGAATTGTAATTGGATCGCAATAATGGCAGTTTGACACGTTTTTCTTATGTTGCTACTAATAAAAGAACAATCACATTCGATTGGTTTTGGATTGGTATTACAATCGTAGCTCGATTCGAATGTGTAATTTCTCCTCTCGATCTGTAAGGTGCGCCTCAAATGCGGAGCTGACGTACCTAATGCTTGCAAACGGCTCGCGCGCATACAGTGCCACAGATTTATCTATCCTTGACCCGGGTCAAACCTGGACCCTGGTCAAGCAATCACTTCTTGACCCGGGTTAAGTCTGGACCCTGGTCAAGCCCCAGGTTAAACAGCCAATCCTTGATCTGGGTCTAGCCTAGACCTCAGCGCGCGAGGCGCTCGCGCGCACTAAGCAAGCATTGCGTAAGTTGTCGAGGCGCACAAATCGAATGTGATTGGTCTTTATATAAAATAGTATCAGAATACCAAAAACGTGTCAAACTGCCAACTGCGATTGTGATTTAATTTACTAATTTTAAAATCATTAATAAATTAGCGGACTCGAGGCCCTGATCTGCCAAATTCTAAGACCTCGGGCCCCCGCGCGAGAATACAACCAGGACATTAAAGCCAAGATGAAAATTGAAATTAACATAGATAGACTATAAAACAAAGTAGGTACAGTCAGCTGCAGAGTGAACGGACCCTCGTACCTACCATACATTTTATGTATGCTAGGGGAGTCCGTTGACCATTGACTGTGTTGGTACCAACCTACAGTACATCGTGTTTCGTCATACCGAATCACGAACTTACTATATATAAAGGAGAGAAGAGAAAAGAGAATCTTGACGGGTATTTATGAGCACATGTTAGATAATACCTTCCAAATCTAGTTGCAGTAGTAATGTTTTTATTGCGACATGTTACTTGGAATGTGTGCACAACATTAAATTTAATTGTTATTGCGTAGTGACCATTTAAGTTTACATCCTCATACCAATGGAATGGTTACGGGCTATTTTGCGCTCCGCATATCAATGAGTTAGTTTCGACAGGCCCAAAATCAAGTAACTAAGCAGTATCTCTATTTGTGCTAAAGGACTCTTCTCTACTTTTCTACAAGCCATCAGGATTAAGACTATTGAATTAAATGATTCACTTTTCCAGCACGAAAAGGGCGCTTTTGGTGCGTGAAAATTTGCAGCAAAAACGCTTGTAGCCGCCAACGAGAGTGAATTCATACACTGAAGTGATTTCATAGAACTGCTGCTTCAGCTGCGAGTATTAACGTTCTTGGGAGAGGGAAAAGTTGTATGTTTCATACAAGAGCAAATTTTTGTTATGTCTCATGCATTTAAATCGCTCACTGTGCGCATTCTATATTAGAATCATTCAATGTACACTATTTCACTAATTCGTGATTTTAAGTCAACACTCACATAAAAAGTAACTGCTCTCCTGTTGAACCCCTGTCTAAGTCAAGCACGCAACTTTAGACACAATCTTCTAATAGGTATATAAGATTACACATAGATTATAGTTTCCTTGTTGCACATACATATTATAGTAGTTTATGCAACTGTCATATAATACCTAATTATATGCAGTTGCATACACTACTTTATCTACACTCATATTTTCATGTTATAAATTTCGTACCTATAATTTTTTCAACTTTGCTGGAAGTAAGCTGCGAGTCATTTCTGTTGTATCTACGCGTCAAGGATATCAAGCGGCGGGAATTTCACTTCACTACTTTCACATTTATCTATTTATTTGCTTTAAACAAGAAAAACCATTCACAATCACAAATTACAACAGATAGAAAAAATATTCTGTTTAGCGGGAAAATAATTCCAAATTTACACAATCACAACCACAGACTATGAACTGATCACAAATATAAGCAGGAAATTTTAATGTTGAAGACATTTAGGTATTCAGCCTACATTTCGCCGCGTCCCGGCGCCAGACAAAAATTTAAAAAAGAAAAGTGTTGCATAATAATTAAACAGCTGTAATGAAAATAGTATGGAAAATGCTGTATCGAAAAGTATTTTTTTTAAATTTTTCAGACTGGCGTGAAAAAAGTGTATCCTTAAACAATTGTTTTCGAATATGTAATTGGAACATTACGCTACGAGTGTAGATAAAGTAATTTAATTAATTGATAAAACTGTAAAGTACATAATGTAAATAAAAAATAAACTACTAAACTAAAATTTAACCAACTATCTTACAAAGAACATTAGTTTATAAATAGCCACCTCTGATTGTGCAAAGGTGGAGCAAAGGTGCCCATCACGCTCGCCGCATTGCCACGTTGAATGGCTATGGCCTTTGTACCAGGTACGAGCCAGAGCGGGAGTCACTCAATTTCTCCCTCAATCTCCGCCCTAACTCGCTTACAAACGCATTAAAGTACATAAACATTATCCTGGGTGCGAAATATAGGTACAATAACAATAGCAGGAACGACTTTTATATCTAACTTTGTATAAAAGTTCCGTCTTTCCAATTTTGTGAAAACTTATTAGTTGCGCTCGCCGAGTGAGGGGGATTTTCCCGTTTCAACGTTGTCGATTTTTCGAGCTGACTGTAAGTCTCTGCAAATTCTATTGAAGGGGCTGTCTACGGCTCTCGTAGCATTTGTAGAGGCTCCAGCGACGTAGCGCATGTCTACATCCGTAGTCAGTTCTATTTTCATGTTATGTTTAGTGGATAGGTAGGTAGGTTGATATGCTTTACAAAAGAAAATAAGTAGGTATTCGTCCAATTTCCGCGTCCATATGTGGTACGGGGAACGTTTTGGCCCCTTTTATTTCGGTGCTACTGTCACTTTCCCACCACCGCGTCCTAAGACGACAGGATAGATTTCTTCCACATCATCTAGATGCCTGACACGCAACTAACTTGCAAGATATGGAATGAATTATCTCCCGAAGTCTTCCCTTTGCACTATAACTTGGAGTTGTTTAAAAGGCATCTCTGCAGGTACCTCAAATGCTGGCACCGCGTCTACACCCTTTAGATAGGCGATATATCTATGTAATACTCGTATTAATAACATTGTGACAATTATTATTTATCAAAATAAATTGGATTGAATTGAATTAATATTGTAATCTGGACACCAGGTTGGAATGAATATAGGCTCTGTTATGCTTCATTTTCGGTCGCATCGCATCGACACTCACCACCTATTATTAAACACTGACGTAGCTCATATCACAAAAATAAGTTTAAGTAGAAATATAAATCAGTGAACTAAAACACAGACGTAGAGACGATTTTTTTTTAAATTATGAGTATGTTTAGAAACAATAGAAATGGCCTGCACCTGTGCCTTTAATTTTTTACGTACGTAGTTCAAATAGAAATGGGTGATACGCACATTTTTACTCGTGCAGACAATAAAAGCACAAGTGTAGCCATTAAAAATAAGTTCTTATAGTTTCCATTTCCCAAGAGCTAGCAAACACCGCGTTAAGTGCCTAGCCTAAGTACTTATCTTCGCAATCTCCCCGCGTGCCCTCGCAGTCTCCGAGACCGGAAAAGGAAATGGCTTAGTAATTTTATTTTGTGCACTCGAATGCGGATGCTGTGTATTTACGGCGTGGAGGAACCGAGGAACGTAGTCTAGTATATCTATGTCTGTTGAGAGAGTCTAGGATATTAAACCTTGCAGAGGCGGAAGGTGAATTTTGTAGAAAGGTAAGCTAATATTTTCTTTTGCTACACGATGCTCCTCCACATTCCATATGAAAAGCTTTTAACTTATTAACCGCGGTTTTGTTTTATCCTTTTAATGTGTCGATCACTTTATACCTATCATAGAAGAGGGATATTTCGTATTTTAAATACGAGTAGAAACGTTACCTGTGGTTTTAGAGGTGGACAACGTCTTGGAGATGCTCTGGTGTTACTGGTGTCTTTAAACGTAATAAATAAATAATAAGTGGAAAAGGTTACAAAATTCATATTTAAAATATATAAATTAGGCAATCGGCGTTGGCGCTGATCCATACTGTACAGTCTTTTACCTCCAGTTGATCTTCAGGCCCCGACCCTCATGCTGCTGGCGTGACCTCAAAGTCATATCAATATCGTGGAGGGTTGTTTTATGGCGGGATTTGTTAATAGTCGTTTTGATGGACATAGCCGTAGGGTGGTCATTTCGATAGAGTGGACTTTTCTGTGGGGTGGACATTTCTGTAGGATTTGTTGTGGCCTTTTTTGCAGTAGACATTTGGATACAGTTAACAATGTAAACCTTAAGGACTTGGAATATGGCTCTTGATAATTTTAATTACATGATCCCATACAGTTGGAATTTGCTAATCATCTTCCCATTTCAATTTCAGTTGAACTTAACGTATTTACCCTATAAAAATAACTCTTAATAAAAACAAAATCCTCTAAACATCTTAATTTTATTATATTCCTGTGAAAATTGTCTCACCTACGAAAGGTCGAAGCTAAAGAGCAACGAAAGGTCGGCCAGCTGTGGCTTTTCAATTTTGACATTTAATAGAGATTATCTTCTATGAATAAATATATAAAGCTTCATTAATTTTTAATAAGAACTAGTGAACCCGGCGCGATTTTGATCACGTACCCCTACCTACCCTTTTTCTCTTACTTATAAACCTTCCTCCTTCCTTTGAAAACCGCATTAAAATCCATTGCGTAGTTTAACGGATCTATTGATACAGACGGCGGGAAGCGACTTTGTTTTATACTATGTATATAAATACATAGATCTTGCTCGATCCGCTCGAATACCTTAGTATAAATCAGTAAACCTCACAAATAGCTCTCAACAACGGATATTATAAGTGTAATTAGGTAATATCGTCCTATCATAATAAAAAAAGAAAAAAAAAAATTCTCAAATCTTCACAATGTATGAGGTAAGTCATCCCCAGTAAGTAATGAATATACTTGTGTTGGGGTGGCTCGCTCTTTCCCTTAGTTATATCTTAATTATTTTGAGATTCTACAAGTAGGTAGTTAACAATTTTACAAATTTAATACATACATACCTACCGTCACCATTACCACCATACCATTTGGTAACCATTGGGTACCATTTGGTAAACCTCGCTTTGCAACGGTATTAGGTGTCATACGTAACGAATATCGACGTTCCGGTTGCTCGATTAGCTTCAAAGAACGAAACGGTCACCCATCCAGTTACCGGCATCGGCGTGCGTTGCTCAACTTTAATTACCGGTCTCGCAAGCAGCCTGCTACTGGCAGACTGGGGACGCTTCTATCTTCACTTTAATCATAAAGATAGGTACTTATAATTGTAATTGAATATGATCTTTCGTAGCCTTGTCCAGCCATATTGCTCCCGAATCCTATATTGTACTGAAGGAACGGATAAGGGTCCCCTGTCCGATACAGCCGTTAATGAAATGGAAGCATGCCTGTCGTCTATTGTCTACTGTTTCCGAGTCCAATATGAAAGTGTGATAATTCGAGTTATAATATAAAAGCCTTTCTTTGGCTGCCGTGTAGAAATCTGTAGAAGTCTATCTCTAGAGCCAAGCAGTGTGACGTTAGGAGGATGTGTAATATCGAACACATGTTTGTATGTTGTTGCATGTTTGGTGGTGGAACTACTTGTATAATTATTGTAATAGCTGTAATTTAGTTTATATGTAGTATGTAGATATTGTAGTATTACTGTAGTACTGTATCAGTTTTAAGTGTCCAATTTATTTTCGGTATGAGTGTTTCAACAGATTTTTTTATTTGTATTCCATAGTCTATCAGCGAAGACCTGTAATTGGCTTTCTGTTTCGTAAGTTTGTTAATACCATGTTGTTGGATAGCTGTTGGTCTTCCAAAAAAAAAATTATTTATATATATATAGACTGTGAGGCAACCGTAGGTTATCCTACGTCATCGAGTACAAGAAAAATTCCACTTAGTAGTGATAGTAGACGTTTAGGAGACCCACAAAGCGTTCGTTTGCTTGCAGGCTGAGCCTGGCACAAAAAACATATTTTTAGTGGCCTTCGAATTTTCATAGTGATGTATGTTCTAGCTTTGTATGCTTTGCTTGTCCCGCTATACAATTTGCTTCACATTATTTGTGGTGAGCTGGTAGAAATCTCTCATAGAGATAAGTTCGCCATTGTACTCATTTTTGTTTGATGTATCTAATTAAGTGTGTATACAATAAAGAATATAATACTTACATATCCTCTTGTGTGGGTTACAATTGCTGTTTAGTATTTTGTGGTAGGTAATTATTTAAATTGATTAAATAGTCCCGTTATTAAATAAAGAGCATTGAACATTTACTATGGAGAAAATCGCCACACACTTTCCGCCATTTAAAAAAAATATCGATTTTGCGGCCACTCATAAAACTTATCGATAGGAAACTTTAATATCTATCGATTACTTTATGTTCTAAAATGTCGAAAACGGTATATCTTGTGAGATATCGCAAGCCAAAGTTTACACCCCCTACTAACTCTACTCATAGTCTGTTAGATATTAAAGTTTCCTATCGATTGGCATAAGTTTTATGAGAAGCTGCAAAATCGATATTTTTTCAAAATGGCGGAAAGTAGGTGGTGACCGAAATGTACAATGCTACTCACATTATTTGTCACCGCGACGCCTAAACAAACGAATGCCCGATCTCAAAATTTCCACTTAAGAAAAGTCTGAATATACATTATTAAAAGTGTTAGGAGCCCCATAAAACTTAGGGGGTGATGGTGAAATCGGGCATAAGACCAGTTCAGATTGTCATAAAGTTATATAGGTATTCTAGTCACTCCAGTGGCCTTTATGACTCGTAACTATGTCTCTCCAAACTGCTGCTCCGAATGCGCTAAAGTTTGAGAGGATGCTATATAGTTTGAATACCGGCCATAGACATGTGCCAGCAGTTTTCGAACTCTGAGGACAAATTGCAGGCTACAGCTGTAGTTTCCGATTGTTAAGGCTCAGACTCGGGCATTCCAAAATCTGGGAGTGCGCTAAGAAGAAACAGTACCTACGTGTTGCGACTACAATTTCCGTAGTAGGTATCCCAAGCAGAAAATAAAAATATTGACGTGATTAAATCTTTTGTGTCTGTATCTACTTTATGTAAAGTTAATAACAATATACCGTCGTGTGGTGCCAGTCTGCTCCCGAGACTGCTCAACCAGTTTTAGGATCTCGAGCGGAAGGTCTTGGTCAACCTATCTGAATTTATCTAAAGTTTTCAACATTCGCCTTGACTGTGAATTGTGATCCAGGATATATAAAGCTGGTTTTTATTAAATAGAAAAGGATTTCGTTACGTAAAAAGTTTTTCTTTATAATTAAGTGGTATTTTCCAAAAAGTACATATATTTGTATATGTCGAACTAACGAGTATTAAACTAGGGATAAAAAAAAAAAAGTAAAAAGAAAAGTGAAACCGCCTTCAAATGACAAAAAGTATAAAATAAACTTTTTAATAGATATACAATACGAGTAACTTAGGTATAATATAAAGAAGTCGTGCCGGGTCCATTAGTACATAATAAATAATACAGTCGAACATAGAACGTCCTCCTTATTTTGTTTTTAAAGTCGTAATAAAAGTATTCTTAAAACTATTTTAGATTGAGTGCCTCAATAAAAAAATATTGTATTACCGCGCTCAGATTATTTGATTGATCACTTGAAACTAAATTTAATAAAATCGGTTTTAGTCTCTCCAAGGTAAAATTGATTTTGCAATAACACTAAGTTCTGGGAACTGTTTATGGATTTGGAGAATACTTATAAATAGGTAGGTTGACTACGTTTTCATCGAAATGGAACCAAGTGGAAAGATGGATTGGGAATTGTATGGATGTGATGGCAGTTAAACAAATGCCTGATTATCCTCGTTTCGTTATATAAATTGAAGTCGCTTTCCGCGTCTGTCTGTTTGTCTGTATGTATTTCCACTACCTCTCCCAAACCACGTAACGGATTTTGATGCGGTTTTCACCATCATTTAGAGAATTTCATCAGGAAGCTTTATTTTTTTTTGTTTTTTATGGTCGACAATAGTCGAACTTATTTCAATTGTTTTTTTTATGCAAAACAAATAAACATTTTCATTTTCATTTATATGCACAATACATGCAAATTACAGAAGAAATACTGAAAAAGCCTATCAGGGGCCCTAGTTTTAAAACCGCTCGCATCCAAGCGAGCGCTCGCGTGGGTTACCTATCTCTTTCACATTCGTGATAAGTTGCTAGAGACAGAAAATACAAGCATTAGGCGCTGACCTAATTGGCAACGGTCGTGCGACCATAGTTGTATGACGGACGACGCCTACCAATAGGAGACCTCAAAATCGACCATGGTCGTACCACCGTTACCAATTAGGACAGCACCTTAGAAGGTAAGCGCGCGTGGATGCGAACGGTTTTAAAAATAGGGCCTCAGATAGCGACACGCGAATCTTGTCCACCGGTTCGCAGTTACCTCGAGGATTTGAATGAGACTGAAATCCCCATCGTCGTTTCAGCCCGAACTTGTAGCTCCGTGAAATGTGTTCTCAATTCCCTAGACGTTTTCGTTTATACGCTCCAATGTTGGAAGAGATTATGATGCGACTATTCAAATTTGATTTCTTGGCTTCTTGGGCTTCGTCACCGATTTATGCGGTTTTCGTTGCACTTAATAACCAAGAGTGGCCTAGCTTGGGGATTACGTTGGTATTGTAAATTTTATAGCAAAGCGGTACTAAAAATCTAGTAATCTTAAATTTAGGTATCTAATAGGTTTTTTATTAAAACCACACAAAGGATATTATGTAGTTACTTAAATAAAACATTTAAACGAGTCGCTTTTAGGAAGGAAACGATTTTAATATTTGGTTCTAGCTGTGGTAATTTTCTTCTAAATAAGGTTTTCATAGTTGAGAAAATACAACAACTATGGTGCCCGCCGATCCTACACACAAATTAGTTTTTACTATTGACCGTTCTACACACGTTCTCAGATGACCAATTACCGGTTCTGTGTACAGAGCGTAATAGCCCGCGGTCGGTGCGGCCGCGAGCGCCGATTTACGATCTGAGACTCTGATGCCAAAACAAATGGCATAATACAGTTTCTGAAACCAATGTGGGGTTACGTGCCCCAATTAGGAAGCCATTAGAACAGAAAATCGAGTGATGGAAAGATTTGCAGTTTCTTATCGATAATAATGTCCATTTTCGACACATTCAGTCTTAATTCTCATGTATCTAATAACGTCTAGAGCCGAGGAGCCAGACCGTGCTTTAAGAAACACTGACACACGAACGGCCTATATTTTTATTCCAATCTTTTTATAACCACCATAAAGTCGGCATTTGCTATGATTCTGCAATAGAGTTGAGAATTTGTAAACATTTTACGATTTGTTTTCTTGATCTCAGTTTCACTTTAGTTTCAATTAGAGCTATAGGCGATTGAATAATACGGGAATGGCTGCTTATAATCATAATACTCAAATACTATTTGGAGCTACTAAAGTTTAATTTGGAGAGGTCATCCCCGGTTTGTTAATTGTTCGTGAAACGTCAAATCTGCATTTATTGAATCGCAAAGTAAACACAAAGCAACGTAGACAGAGACTATATCGGTAAATATTTGAAGCAAGCAAATTTAGATTCAGGCTCCATTCTAAAGTTAAACGCGGCTTTCGTCGACAAACTTCGCAATGTAATTTAGCAATCAAATAATTCAATTATCAAATTAAATGGGTTCATTTTCCTCCGTCTCTGAATTTTAATGCTTTTATTCTTATTACGGGGACGAGAGAACTGCGGATTCATTTATTTAGGTCCCATCCATCTTTATTTAGATTTTGAAGATGCCGACTTGTTGGAAGTTGGTCTCTCTAGTCTCGGAATACATTAAGCGCACTGAAATCGTAAACAGAAACAATTCTATTTATATTACGATTGTGCCTAGCCACATAGTAGGTAGCTCGGACTGATAAAACATGATCCTTAATATTCTGTGCCTCTGTATAATGTTTGTATTTGTGTCAGTTATCCAGCTTACTGGATTGTTTGCATGTCTCGAATACTCGGCTCCCTCCAGTTGCTGGCAACCGTCCAAGGGTAGCTTCCGCCGCGTAAATTATCCATTGACGCTTTTATATCATCACACGAACTAATGGCCGCAACAAAACAAGCTATGCATTACGCGGCTAACGAGTAATTCTCCGGCTCTGGAATCGAGGCTAATGTTATTAATTTCTGTTGTAAAGCAGCTAGATCACGATTATTATCCGCTACGTTATCTGTTTGCATAAGAAGCTTAAGGGCTAGATCGCTTGGTCGACGTTTATTTGCATGTTGCCGAAGATTTTCTAAGACAATAAATTATTTGGTAAAATAAGCACTTCCCGGCTGAACTATCCAGTCATTGTCTTAATAGTGGGTCAGAATTGTATTGTTACTTAGGATTTGAAATATAAGTTCTAGAAGAGTTAACTGCCTGGAGAAATTAACATGAAATTGATCTAAACGATGATAAACATTTGGACGTTATTTTAGATACGTCTGATAAATAACAGACTCATACCTGAATATTCCGGGACCCATAGAGGACGTCCTGCGGCTGACATGATGATCACTATCCCAGAACATGAGTACGCGCATCTTCAAAACTTTAATTTATGGAGACAAAAATGGCGGCGATCTCTTGACTTTTTTGGAATCAACAAAGCTTCCTTTGGGCAGGCCTCCGCCTTTTGTGTGCATTCATTATGTAAAGTTGGGCTGTAAGTGGTAGGTAAGTGGATGGCTGGAGGGCGGCAAAGCACCCTTTAGACAATGGCTCAGCGGGTAGCGGCCCGGCGGAATATAAGTACGAAAGTCGACCATTTTCAGCCCTTATTCGATGAAAGTTTTAGATACGTTAAAGTACACTATGACACATAATAATGAAACTATAAACTAAGCTAACCGATCCCCTGAACAAGTTTTTTTTTTTTTATGGAACTAACAAGTTAACAAATATTTAAATATTTTCTAAACTCCTGAACCGATTTTAATGAAACAAAGCTAAGAACCATCTCGATTAAGCTTTGGCTTTTAAATAGAGAAAACCACATCGAAATAGGTTCATCCGTTCAGACAGTTACGACAAGCCACAGATACTCACGGCAAACTTATATCACCCCACTTTTTTGTCGAGGGTTAAAAATATTACCAATCTTAATAACAAGCTTGTAGTAATTAGACTCTACATGCAATAAGACTAATTATATACGTCTTTTCATTTCAAAAAATTTGGTATACCAGGGCCTACTACTATATACTATGGTTGAACTATGGGTATCACTGAGGTCGAGTCTCTGTATCACTGAGTTAAACGTGTTATCAATATCCATTAATGGCTTTGCGTGGAAACAACTCCATGTGTTAGTGCGTGACGTGGTAGACGGTCTAACACAAGAGCAATCTGCCGATCGGACCATTTGCATGTTGGTTTTTCTTGAATTAAACGTTCAAGTTTCGTGTAGAAAGCAAAGATTTCCTCAAAATAAGACCCGTCTTTCTGTCTGAAGTCTATAACCCCAAGAAATGGTGTATGGATCTGTATATTTTTCACCAACGCTCAGTAAGATATTACTTTCTACTATACCTGAGAAAAGCCGGTGTCACTTCGACAGACACAGCATGAACGAACCCCATAACCGCCCATAACCCAGCTTCCAAATACGCAATCTCAGCTAAGGCTTGAAGTGTTTATATTCTGTTCACCCAAAGTACGATGAGGCGTTAAAATCCCGTAAAGCATTCATTCGGACGTACACCCGTGACGTACACTGTACAGCACTTGCTGTTGGATACACGTATCGGTTCGGGCATGCGAGCGTGTCTGTACCGAAGTTAATTTAATTAGGTACTCATTGAGCCGCGTGCTCAAAGTTGGAGCCCTGGCTGCTGCAGATGATAGAAATGGTTTTGTGTTTGCTGCTCCACGTCTTAGCTCGGAGTGATTGCTCGTGGGAGGAATATGTTTAGTTGGATCCAGTGTTGTGTTATTGGATGGTGTTGAGTGCGTCGGGAGCGGCGATGGCCTGCTAATGGTTAAAATGTCCGTTTAGTATCCCGAGGTACCGGGCTCGAACAGTGCCGCCATGTATCAATGACTCTTTTCTGTGTTACGTACATTAGTTGAACACTAATGCTCTTACAGTGAGGGAAAACATCCATAATCATAATACAATCTGGTCAGATTCCCCAGTTATCTAACAGTGTCGCGGAGGTCAGATGGTAATCGCACCACTGTAATTACCTGATCTGTCAAATCCTGGACCATGGTCAAGGTGCGCGAGAGCACAACCGTTACATTAACGCCAAGATTCCCATTGTGTGCAGCTTTTAGGGACTTTACCAACGCGAGAAAAGACTGATATGATTACGGATTCATTAGAAGTGATTTGAGGAAACCCCGCCATTTCCACTTGATTCCGGGCTATTTCTATATTCGCGATCCCTTTCTCACCGATCTAAGGCCTCCAGAGAGACATTGGGTCTCTGCGTGTTATATAAAGTATGCCGAGAACTCCGAGTGCCATCGTCACTTTTCCACCGTCGCACCCTGCGTCGCTCACATCATACAATCCAACTAACATGGTTCATCGCGAGCCCTTTTTCTTTGACTTTGAACATTGGCATCTTCAAAAGGCACCCCTAACTCAAAGGCCGGCACCGCATCCGCTCCCCTTAGATTGCGAATCTCCTAGATCACGGTGACCACTTTCCATTACGTGGATCATCTGACGTGCGCCTCCCTATGTATTAAAAACCCGCAGTATGCGTGCCTACGCGCGTGATATAAGTTTGTGTCTCGCTTATTTCAACGCAAATGAAAGAGTTATCTAGCTCACTTGCACTTGACATAGCCCGGCTACGGTTGCTACATGTGACATGCTACGGTTGCAGCATTCGGGATGGATTAATGTTACCTTTATACTCGATGTTTTCTTTAACCACGATTTCTAAACCAAGTCTACTAGGCTGTTTGACGAATGAATTCCTGAAAGAGGCAAGTGAACACTGCAACAAATAGCATAATATCGCGTGTAAATGACTAGCCGAAAGACATCATAAAATAGACTGTGCCCTATGAGTGAGGAGTTAGTGACGTAGGGCAGTTTCCTAGCCCCCGCTGCGTACAATGCCGGCCTGCGCTGTAATGACTTCCCCACCGGAACACGGATACTTTACAAGCCTTCGTGTAAGAAAGAAAATAGAAAATTGTAGCCTGCATACATGTACGTGACATGGAACTATGCATATTTACTTCAATTTTACTAGTACATTCTGACATTGTGATGGTACTATGGCGTTTAGTTTTGTGTGTGAATTTAAATCATGGGAGATCAAACTTTAATTGGCAGAACTTTATTAGTCATTCTCTACTCATTTAAAGAATGAACCCTTATTTACCATACCACTTTAAAAAATGTATTGACATATATAAGTAACTAAAAAAAATACTATGTATAAAAATAGTCAATACATCCTTTAGCTAAGTCTACAAGTTAAACGTAACTTAAGTTTAACAGTTAGCATCAAATGCACAGGCGGACGCCGGTTATGATATTCATTTACCGTGTTCAGGGAGGAAATTGAAAATGGTGAGGGGGCCAGAAAGGGAAAACCCCTGCTACTGAGACCTCGCCTTTTATGTACTAGCAGTGGCCGGGGGTCAAGGCAAGTTGGTAGATGTGGCTAAAGGGAATCGATTCAAATATTTTTCGCTCGATGTGTTTCAGAACAAAGAATCTCTACCCTTCACGATGAAGTGTTAGTTTTTTCATGTTTTATTAAGTTATTCGTAAAAGAGAACTTCGGTTTGTTTTTTGTTTGTTTGAGCACTTGATTTCGCTGTGGGATTGAAGCTAGTTATGAACAAAAGTAATAGGAGATTGCGTCGAAAAATTCCCGCAATAACACTCCGGAGTCGTTGACCCACCACTATGACCCACTGGTGGGTCCAGGAGTCATTTGCTATTTATAAATCCAACGACATATTCTGAACTAGAAAGAAGTTGTAGGCTAAATGCCTACACATAATATACCTACCGACGTTTGTCATAAGATTACTTTAGTTGGGTTCACTCACACACAACTTTATATCGATTTATGTATACTATTATAAAACTGTAAAAAAGCTGTGTCTGTTAAAGATATTTCAGAAAAAATAGTCGACATAGGATTCTGACACGTAACTAAGTAAAAAAATGTTTTTTTATTTTTGTGTCCGTTTGTCTGTCTGTTCGCACATCACGCAAAAACTACTGAACGGATTTTTATTCGATTTTGATAGTTTGGTAGCTTAAAGTCCAGGGTAAAATCTAGGACATGTTTCATACAATTCGGGTAGGTAGAACCAGATATACAGCTTGACCACTTCATACTACTAGTATTCATACAATACGGAGATCATTTAAAATGGTAGCGCGGGCAAAAGCTAAACTGTCATAAAAACTATTTCCATGCGGACAAAGCCACTGGGAAAAGCTAACTTACAATATTTTTATAGATGTATTGTGATTTTAAGCTCGATGACGCCTCAATGCCACACGTTAGCGAAAATCCTCGATTTCTCGCTGAGCAGAGTATTTGCTATTAGAAAACTGAGCGGTTCACTTTATCTTGAACGAAGAGATACCTACTTTTTTAACATTAGTTCATAAGCACACCACTAACATAAACTTAATTATAAAAATAGTAGGTCTGTGCAGAAATAATGGCAACAGGACTTTAATAATAATTTTAATTTGTCCAACTTTACATACGATTTGATTCAGAAAGCTGCCATTTTAAATACATGTAGGATTGTAAAAATGATCTTACAAAATAACCACCACCCGCACGAGTCAACCAGTCAAATCCTGAATCAACGTCACATGACACCCACTTGGCCTTGGACCATGGGTATCATTAGGTAACCAATACCATGCACTAAGAGGAATAAACCCAAAAACATAATAATAGAACTTCATAAAAAATTCCAATCAAACTCGGACAGGCATCCTCGGCCGCATCGTCATTTATTATCATGTGAGATGGCGGTCAAATGCTTCCCTAGCAACCCCTATGAAATGTAAAAAATCTACCTAACCCAAACATTACCGAATGCCCTTACACACCATAATGCAAAGAATACTTCTTCGCAGAATTTCACCGCTAAAAACTGTATGTGTCAAAAGGCTGCCAAACGGTCCGGAGTGGCAGTAAGCACATTTGTTATAGGGTTGCGCCTTTGGGGAATTGTAAAAGATATTTTAGACTCCGCTTCAACATTTTATTCCTATGAAAAGATGCACTGTTGCCTCTATCCAGTACGCCAGCTATATAGGTACCAACTTAGCTATCAGATAAGTTGATATATAGCGAGACTTCTCACGGGACTTCTTTCTTAAAACGAGCTTAAGGGTCCTGTTTCATTTAAAAAGAAAAAACATCAAAAATCGTAGGAGAGGTTATGCAATTCAATGGGAACACGTTTGTTACACTATTAATTAGTTTGACAAGGGACTTTTACGATATCGTTCATCAAATACATCAAGACTTGCGATACTTACAGTTTCCGTTATGGTTTTAGGACTATGGAAAACGCCCCGACAATGCGATACCTACGATATATTTTAAAAGTTATTACAGAATTCTGATTGACACGAAATTACGCACACCTACGTGCATATAAATAAATTTGTAAACATTTCAACTGTTTCACATTTCGAAGTCTAAAAATATATTTTATTTATAACTCTTCCGTCCAAGTCCCTGTTCCCGAGTAACAGATATTGTTAATTAAATTTGTTGTTGATTCTACGGCAGTATTAGCTGTTCCCCGGGTATCTTAATTGTCTAACTCAGTAGTTCTTGGAAGGGAGCTGCAGCGGCGCGATTTGGATGCTCCACTGAATTGTTTCTCAGCTCATAATAGTTTACTAATAATTTTTAAGTTAGATGTTAGTTTTCTAGGTAGTACCTACCTATATACAGTGTAAGTAACAACCGGATAAGGTTGCAACAACAATAGGGAAGTCTGTCTTGTAACAGTAGCAGGTAGCTGCAGTGTCGAGTGTTGTGAGACGTTATGGCCTTGCGTATTGTTTTTATAAATCAATGACATGCGAGTTTTTAATATTAATTTACTGTAATATGAACGTTGCGCAGAACTTGAGACGATGCTTCCTAACAAAAATTTACCTGGTAGTAATACATATTTGAGTCAGTGTTTTACAAACCTTTTTCTACGCATTATATTTCAAAAGGAAACTTCAAGGTCTGTCTAGAACCGTGACCGTAAAAACGAAATAATATATAACTTTATATATATGTACTAGCTGCTCAGCGCGATTTCGTTAGCGATTTTTTTTAAATTTAATTAACTCTACGCCTCCCTACCCATACCCTACCCCTGCCTTAACTCTACCCTCACGCTACCCTGCCCCTTCCTACTTTTTTCTTAAATCATTAGCTTGTACCCATTCATAGATACAAACACAACAAAAAAATAATTTCCTGGCGATCTCTAATTTTTTTTAACGTTTCTTGCTTCCCTAATAATGTAGCTTTCTATAGGTAAAAGAAAATGAACAAACAAAATGACAAACAATCAAATCTTTTCTCAAATATTAAAATAAGTATGAATAGTTCAAGCGATTCTGATCTGATTAGACCGTCGGTTGCCTAGTTAGGTAGCGACCCGTAGCGAGAGCTGCCGCCATGTACTCTTTTCCGAATTATGTACTTAGTTGAATAGAAAGAAAGAAACATTGATTACACATGGACGCCAATACACAATCATTTTACAATACAATGCCATGGAGAAAAAAATAAAATAAATAACACTAAGACAATTATTAGGTTCCCAGTGGCATTGTTCGTGAGCATCCAGCGTAAGTGGACCCTCCTCAGCATATTGTTTTGACCGCTTGACGCGAACTAATACGCTGGTTTTGACTGCACCGAATACTAACCGATGCTCTTACGGTGAGGGAAAACAATGTGATGAACCCTACACATTCAGGCAGGCTGAGTGTGCAACCATGATCCAATCTGGTCAGGTTCCCCTGGTAGCAGGGTCATGGAGGTCAGATGGCAGTTGCTCCACTGTAATTACCTGATCTGCCAAATCCTGGATCATGGTGAAGGCGGACACCTGGCCCTCATGCGCGAGAGCACAGCCGGGACATAAACGCGAAAATGAGATGATGAGTTCAAGCGATTCTGAGACATAAGACTTCCAGCTAACAGTGGTAGGACACTGTCAAAACTGAGGAGTCCGCCTGAATAGGTATTCCCGTCTTTTCTTTTTTTTTATGTTATGTTATACGGCAGACAAACAGGCAAGCGGGCCACACCAGGGGAGTTAAAAATGCGTTGCCCGCCTCTGAAGCGACTTCTAATATACCTCTCGAACGATCCCATGTCATAGTTCAAAGGAGACTGAGAATGTCCAAAGGAAATCTGTTTCCGCCTCCAAGCAATAATCCTTTGATGTCCGGGGATAAGGTAGCAGCCAGTGTAATCACATTTTCTTACAGTGACAACGCACTTAGCTGACATATAGATTCTGAATTACTGTCGCGTGTTTCTCTCTCGTGTACATCTCTGGCCAACTCGTTGGGACAGTGCTGTGATGGTAGACAGTGCTGAGTAAGTTTATCTTTTAAAGTCCCGTGGTTACAGCTAGCTACTTACAAACATAAGCTACGTATATAGCTAGTCTGGAACTAACAGCGCCACGCTTCATGGGTACTAAGGGAGGCTTGCACCCACTATTTTGAGCTGATACTTAAACAAAACCTTCATACAAAAAAACGTTAAACGTCATTCTTAAACATGTATAAGAATTTGGTGCAAGCGGGGATAAATGTTGAAACAGATATATACCGTACCGTATTCTGGCTTAATAAGATTATCGATTTCAAAAAATTGTCCAACTGCGAGATTTAGCTCGATGTTTTTTTTATATATTTTCTTAGTGGATTTCAGTCTGGTTTTGTAACTATTATATCCCTAATATTCTTGTGTTCAATAAATAAAAAAAAAATCTAAAAGAATAAAGAATTGAACTTTTAACTAAATAACACTCGTTCCCTTTGTTACAGTTCCAGCGCACACCGCACCCGGCAGTGAGGCAGGTAAGCTCTCATGTGGCTACTATCCACTCCGCGTTTTATCCAAAGAGGTTTTTGCCCACACCACTTTAGCCCTTTTACCCCCCACCCCTCACCGCGCCGCATCGTCTTTCCTAAACGGCGGCCCTCCTCGATCGTAACACGATTTGTCGCAATATCCGAGCCCGGAAAAGATTTAATATCTACACTCACCCTAATTCTACACTTTTCGCGTGTTTTGTGTGTGGAAGACGTGAACACAGCTACGTGTACTGTGTGCACGTACATACTTACAGACAAATGTAAAATATTAGATAATCTTAGTTGATTGACAATCTTTCAAGTAGGTTATTTTTAGTATCATCACGATGATGCGCGGGCATAAAATTCATGTGATGTGATGGCGTAAATCTTTGTTTTGTTGATCTCCCTGCCAAATAAATGTTTCGGGTTTCTCTTTAAGAGTTATTGTGTATTCGTTACTGACCACACTTGATTTTAGGCCAATCTATAATCGTTTGGCAGTATTCTGTGGTTTGGCTTAGAGTGAATTGTTTTCCTTGTAATTAAATAAATGGTTAAAAGATGACTTAAGTGGTGACAGAATTCTGTTAGATTAGGTTTTTGCCTATTACAGTACAACAACATGACACGCCTACGCTGGTTTAGTCACGTATTGCTTAAGCCCCGTAGTGCCTAAACCTGCCTGTATCAGGAAAGTGGTCCCGCGGAATACCCAAGAAGCGCTGGATTGACATCGCCGAGTCGAACGCGGGTGATAAACGGGTTACGACGTGAGAATGCCGAAGATCTGGTAAAATGGAGAAGAAAAAGTAGGAAAGCGGACCCTGGCAGAAGCTGGGAATTACCGTTCAGATGATGATGAGAACCACATTTTTAATTTCTAAACAAATATATCAAAATTCTAAACATTCTGTATCGCGCTGACGGGGCTATGCTATGGTAGGTTCCTTGGTATGTTTAGTAACCAACCTCTCTACATCGGAAACGCATTTATGCGTATCTGCCAGTCTCGGAGGAGAACCGACGGGTTGGATTCGTGATCGCCTCATGGCGTGACCGTACCTGCTAAAACCGTCCTTCTCTGTGCCTAGCGGGAGTCAGTACACTGCCCCTCATGCACATTGTTCGCGTAAAAGCTACGCCCGCGACATGGACAGCAATCACAAAACATGCTAGCTGCCCGTCGGGTCTCCTTGTGGCAAACGCACGACGGGCCCTTTTGCTGTCAGAGACCTAATGACGAGCAGAAGAGGTGCCAGTACGGCGTGCACAAGTTTGTCTCGCGCGCGATGAGCGGGTAAAGGCGCGAGCTGTGTCGCGGACACACTTGTGATAGCGGTGCATCCGGCCGAGGGACCTCTTTCTTGGTCTCGCTTTTGGAGCCGATTCCAACCCTCGCTTCCCGGTCTCGCTCGAAGGTCGAACAAATGCGTGTTAACGCTTCCGGTATCCTTTGGGCGGTACACAATTACGAGCAACGAGAATATCGATACCACTGCATGAGCAGATGTTGGAGTTTGACTCCTTCAGTACCGTTAGACTAGCCTTAGTCTATCACGAACTTGTGAGCCTCGCGTCGTAAATAGCGACACTCCGAAAGCGACAAGCCACTGGCTCGACAGGCCTGCCGCTATTTGGATATGTTTCTCACGCGACATAGGAAATCCGATAATACTGCGGAAACAGACCGCTACATAACAAGTATCTTGAGGCAGGGAGCAATAAGGTTAAAAACGGTCATCTGCGCTGGATTTATATATAGTGCAGGGTTATCCGTGGGGTTATCCGAATGAACCGAATAATTTACCTAATAGTTTAAAATGTTTAAATAAATAATTAGTGTTTAATGTCCGTTGTCGATGGTCATGACAGTGTTGTCGGGCCTGTGCGGGCGCAGCGGGTCCGAATAGTCCATCTCGTACAGACCGAACCGTTCGCTGTTTACAATAATAAATCGATATTAAACATGCGAAGATATTAATCATCTTGCCGTCAATATTCCGGTTGTGCTCTCGCGTGCGAGGGCCTGTGGCCCGCCTTGACCACGATCCAGGATTTGGCAAATCAGGTAATTATAGTGGAATAACACATGCAAAAGTATCGCCACAAGAAGTGATAGAATTAATTTACAACTCAACAAAGTTTTTATATATTTATATATAAATTAATGCAACTTAAACATTATTTACAGGGAAAAAAAATTTAAAACTTTCTTTCTAAGGTACCTTAGAAAGAACAAAAAACCTTAATCTAAATTACTCTACTCAAAGGTAAATTAGTCTTAGGTAAAGGATTGTGAAAAAGTGCCTAGAAGGCTGGCCGCATTGTCCCGCTGGATAGCGTGTAATACTTCATAGTATAAAAGACAGAAAGGCCTCTCAACTCGACTTACGTATATTCCTGTAACCACTTGAAGTTGTCCATAAGACTCCACGCAGTGTAAGCCTTTACGACGGAGCCGTCGTCTAGGATAGCCTCTAAATACCCCCGGTAGAACTACACTCATCATCATCCAACCCTGCGTAGGTCGCGGACCCGTTTCCGGTTATGAGGCTCCGGAGGTTTGACCACTACAACAGTGGTCCCGGATCCTTGTCAACAAGATCATGAAGCACCATGGAACGTAAAATATTTTCAGTTATGCTTTGGGTTGATTTGGTATGATTTATGGAATCCCAAAGCTGAATTTCTTACAAGAACTAATTAGCAAATAATTTATCCACTTGAACGCCAGAATAAGGTTATCTTTGATCTCTACGTTGCATATTATGGAGCATCCAGAGCAATACCTATCCTGTACTTAAATATAAAATAGAGCAAATGGCTGTACACTGTGTTATCTAGGTATGAACACTTACTGTGAACCAATGGTGATCATCTACGTCATTTTCAGTGGCGGGCTTGTAGCTCTGAGCATCCAGTGTTATTCGAATGACTCCATCTTGCGCGGGTTTGAATTCTTCGTTGTAAATATGATATGGGCCTTTGCAAGAGCGAGAATAAGATCTTTGCGCACATATATTCGGCGATTTCCTCTATGTTCAACACTGGGGCCATTGACTTAGCGCCGTATCCATAGTAGCAGGCGATATGCGGTTCATTCATGGTGATCCACGTCCTGACTCTATCACCGAACAGTGTAATGACAGTTCGCGTGAGTTCGCGTACCAGTTTACCACGTGGGGTTTAACCCACCCGCCCATTTCTTGCAACTTTTGTGGCAAGTTACCATAGGTCTTTCATTAGGTATATCAATATTTCGTTTATTAAATTGTTATAACAGTCCACTCCCGCGACGTTGATCTTGTCGGGGAAACTAGTGGGCATGAGGCGAATCCACGACAATGAGAATCTGTAATAGTCGAGTCTTAGTTCCCTTATCATTCCACGTCTTCCTCGTGATGATGGTAGGAGTCATCCGCGACGTTCCCGTTAGAGCAGTCTTTCAGCGAGCTTTTGTCGGTATACATCAAGTGATGCCATATGTTTTCAGACTTTCCTAGAAAATATAACGTCATTACACGAATTAAATAATTTACTTCTACAGGCGCCCTCCAACAGGTAGGAGGCGGTGGGGGACCCGAGCAGGAACCCCCTCAGGGAACCTCCGGGGCTCATCCCTGTCGTTGCCTTGCTCTCCGATAGAGCCAGCAAAATGGCTCTACAATTATAAAGCTCTATTTAATTATGTTGAATAACATTTTGTGAACGGGTTTGTGAGACTATCAATTATAACGCTTAACTGAATAGAGTGACTCCAGGGTGAACACATTTATAAGTATTAGTAACAAATCTCGTCTTTGTAAATCAAAAGTACAGCCCCTAAAACCTCCAGAATAAAACTTTATGATTATTTACCGCTATAAAATCAAAACATGCTCAAAGTGAAAGGAAAATGGCCCCATTGTAAAATAATTTTAGATAAACAGCACATGTTAACGTTTACGTTTATGATCACTCGTAAAGTAATCCATACGGAGTCGCCCCATAAATGTATTTTTTTACTCGAGACAGTAAAATGACAGTTCCTGTTTTGTTTCTCTACTGTAATGAGACATAAAACACATTGAAACATAATAGTTTTTAGCGCTGTACATCGTACAATTTAATATGTAATAGTTTTTAAGTTTGCCGTTTAGGGGAACTTAACGCGTATGTCTTTAGACTGGCCTATATCTTTAGACTGATATTGTTGATGCCACCTCACTGGAGAGTCTTTGAAAACGAAGAACAAAAGTCTAAAATGTCCCAGCAGAACCATTTTACTAAATACAATTTTTTGCTAATATTCAGCAATCCATATTAAGATACCTATACCTACTTATTAAGTTGTATATTTCATTTTAACATTTTTGTGATTACTAAAATAAATTTACTCACAATAAATAGAAGATTCGTAACATTTTGATTCTAAACAACACAGTTCGCAAATGCGTCTCATTAAGGGAATGGGTTCAATTTAAATAGTTCGGGGTTGTATAACATTCTCTAATCGAATTTAATTTCGTAAATATCATCTGCCAGATTAGATTACCACCAAGCTTATGACCCTTACCTAGAATAATGTTTTGTTTTTCGAAATATAAGTAGGCACTCGTAATTTCAACTTCGTTGCGAGGAACCCTCATTCATTAAGAACAAGCTCTTTTCCATATAGTACTTATTCCTGAATTTATTGCAAAAACAAACAGTTAGTTGGAAGACAAGCTCAAGCACCATTTTGTGCGTCGTTTCGTCCTTTGGTTGTCTATTCGGGAGAATCTGTTGCCGGCGTTTACAGTCTGGAAGACAGGGACCTGTCTATTTTGTGGGTTCTTGTTGAGTATGGTGGCCAAACCCGTATCTACGGCTGTCAGGTCTCTTGGCGGTAACTTGAACACAAAATGACTTTTTGAGCACCTGAAATTGGCGACTGATACTTTATGCACTACAAGGAGATAGTGATATTAGAAGCTTTTAATGTCCACCGTGGGTAGTGGCTCGGTTCGTGATCCACTGACCATGCTGGGAGGTCGGCTCACGAAATTGCTTTCTCTTCAACCAGAATCTCTCTACTGCATTGCAAAGGTTGCTCTGATTACGCGCTCCAGTGGGTTTTTCATCTCCGAAGATGCGCCTGCTGGGTCGTCGGGCCTTGGATGGCGTTGCGTCTTGCATTATAAGTCAGTAGACTGGGATTTGTTATGTGAATTTTTTGCATCATACCCATGGAGGCAGCTCTGCTTTGCATGGTGGTCCTGATACCTGTGTAGAATGCTTTATCCCTAATCTTACCACGCAAAGGGGTCCGATGGGACGGACGGGATGAGGTTTGGACCACTGCTCGTATCAACTAGAACCCGAATGTTGCTGATGCCAAGAGAAAGTTAAATACTGTCTGGAGAGGCAGCAAGAGGGTGTATCTCAGAGCAAAATTCACCTTTGTTAGTAGAATTGGTGAGCAACTTGCGATACGAGCTACCCTTCTGGTAGCTGGGCTTTCTGGCCATTTGCCAAAGCTGCAAAGATAATCTTTTGTCAGTCGTCCCTGCCACCACTGCGTAAAACTGACGGTAACATAGCCCACAGTGCAATAGAGAAAGCCAAATCACTGAGTATTCTCATTGCCTCTAACTCGCTCTTGAATAACGGAGGCGCCCACCCGCCTACCAATACATGGTGCGGCAATTCTATGCCGGAAATGTCCATCACTCAACGGAAGGTACGGCGGGCACTAATCTCTCCAGATGTTCACGAGTCGAGCGGGCATGTGGTATAGCGGCGGTGGTGCTAAAATTCTGTTCTCCTGAGTTGTGTGTACTTTTTGCGCTCTTATTTGCCTTTTTGCGCTTTTGTGAAAAACTGCCCAGGTACCCGAAAAGGGAGACAGATTTTAAAAAATAAAGGGTTTATTAATATAAATTTCTTCTTAACTTAATGTATCTCACACACCGTTAGGCTTTAGCCGTTGAGAGTCGAGCCAACCTAGGCTTTTGATGAAAATAATGGATTTTATCAGGTTTATGTTATGATTAAATAATACTTTTTTATGTGAATGGGTAGACAAACAGACAAGCGCACCGTGGTCGGTCACCGCTGCCTATAGATACTAGTTGTCTTCTTCTGGTTTGATCAAAAACCCAATTCTATCATAAACCTAAAGGCAACGTAGCAAATACTGAATAAAGCAAAAACGCTCAGCAGAAATGAATTCGTACATTGACCTGTTACTCGCTCGCAGACTACCGCGAGAATAGCTCTTCGCTACGGCTACGTTTGCTACGAAGCCGCTACGGGTTTCAGTTAATTGATTTTTAATTTCTGAGTATGTGTCACACTAGTTGATTTTCAAGCTTTAGAACATGTTTGGAGAGTTTTTGGCTCTATGTGACCTAGGTATAATTTAAAAAAATTATAGCCCAGTTTTTACTGGCGTAAATAGCACTGTAATCGCGCGCAGTACGATGCATTTGGAGTGTTCATTTATTTAGTAATCACTTGGCAGTACGTAGATCGCTGGAGACCTTACGGTGTTATAGTATACTTCGACAAGCATTGACGCGAATTGGCAATTATTATTTAGTCATTATCTCTCTCTCTTTGTTTCTTAGTTTTCAACAGAGACGGCAAACGTCACTATTTTATGCTACATAACTTACTTCAATCAAGGTTTGCAATCGACGTAAGCGATTGATGCCTGTAACAATTTAGATCTTTAAAACGCAACGGATTTTAATGCGGTTTTTAACTATAGATAATAGAGTGAATCAAGAGGAAGGTTTATAAGCAAGAAAAAAGGGTAATTAGGTGTACGCGAACGACGTCGCGCCGCACTAGTTGGATATAAATTGCTTTAATATAGGCCCATTTACGAGCAAATCTGTCGAAAAATACTTTATAAAATGTCTGATAATTACCGCGGTAGTTTACAACAGAACGAAAATTGGTCTGAAATGTGGAATATTTTACGTTGATAACCTGACGGACAGATGTTGGAAAATCCCCCCATTACACTTTATTACCCCATTTAACTGCTATTGATCTGCGCTTGCGATCCGGTTACACTTCAATCGAGCTATTAGTAAATTAACGGACTTGCGGGCTTAGGCAGGTTCCGCTGTTAACAGGGTCACAACAGTTGCTCTACAGTACCTAATTACCCGATCTGCCAAATCTTAAATCATGGCAGTGTCCTAGGCTCGAATGTCCCGGTTGGGAGACTTTTGTTTGTCTTAATGTTTATAGTCCTAATGATTCTCCTAATATTTCTTAGTCTTAATCTTCTTTGTCCTAAAGTTTTAATGTCCTAATATCGATGCCCGCAAACTTATTAATCGTAATATTAGTCAAAAGTTAAAATTATTTTATGTAATTTAATAATGGGTTGAATTTAGAAACCGGTCGCCTGAGCGGCAGCGACCGCCGTATGCCAGAACCAAATCTATAAATTCTTCAGAGTAGAATTTACAAACTGGCGCGGCAAATGATCTAAAACATTGTTGTATAATTTGCTAACGTATTTGTCCAAGGCACTTTGATTGATTTATATAGGAGTAGCATAATAAACTGTAAAGTTACTGTAAAACTGTAAACTTTGTGAAATAAATAATAAAATATTAGGACTTCGAACGATTAGGACTAACGACATTAGGACTTCCGATAATTAGGATGAAAATTTTTTGGTTAATTAACATTAGGAGTAATATTATTAAGACTATAGATATTTAGGACTTCATTGCTAAGGACAATACATTTTAGGACATGTAATAGAGACCCGTGTTCAACTAATGCATATAACTCAGAAAAGAGTCATTAGTACATGGTGGTACTGAAGTTCGAACCCAGTACCTGTGGGTACTGTATGAGTATGAGTCCCCTTAACCATGAGGCCACCGACGCTGTCTGTATATCTTACAACTCCCAACCAGTAACTCTTCCAAAACTACGCATGGATTTTGATACGGTTTTCACCATCAGTTAGAGAATCTCTTCCAAAAGGGTTACATGTAGGTATATCACATGCACAATAAAGTAAAGAAAAGCCGAGAAACTAGTGCGAAGCCGGGGTGGGTCGCTAGTTTACATATACATTGCATAAGAGCAGATAAGTTACAATTGACAAGATTATTCTGAAGAATTAAGAAAGGACACCTTCAATGTGTCAATATCTATGTTGTTTGGCACGTGTGCGCAAATTCTTGATAAGTAGCACTTGATTTTTATCAGAGATGTCATAGGTACTTTAAAGAAAGATAGTTGATGCTGGGGCATGATCCAATCTGGTCAAAGTTATAATTGCTCCCGCTGCGTTCTTTGATGTGTTTGAGGTTCGATTTAGGTGATTTCCTCTCTGTTTATTTGTGGAGCAATAATAATAAATTAAACCTAATCAAACTTCTCTTTAAGCGTAACGAGGTTGTTCGCTTCAGTATGTTTCGATTTACGATTTGAAATTATGGTGACAATGCAATGTTATGTCACCATCGAGTTGATCTGTCATTGGAACTTCTAAACTACAAATGATAAACCCATCGAGTTTGGGCTCATTTGATTTGTCTTGTCAAGTGCTCTGCCTGATCGTAGATGGTGATCATCATCATCATCTCGGTGTCAATACTTTATGCTCTCGCGCGTCCCGGGCCCGGAGCCCGGGGTCCGCCGAATTACAGTAGAGCAACTGCCATCTGACCTCCGTGACTCTTGAACCTAGCGAGGTAACTGATCGTAGATCGTATACAGTTAAAATAGAACGCACGATAAAAGCTTTTTAAGAATTAATCTTTTTCATTTGACAACTTAGTTAATCGCTTTTGGGGCGTGCATTGCTACGCTCTGGGTTTTGCATTGCCTCGCCTTTTAGGCGTTCCGTCGCGTATGCCACGTACTCAAACTTTTTTTTTTATCCTACAACAAGCGTAATGGAGAGTGTCAGATTAGATTGCCCCCTCGATCTATGCCATTGAATGCTTATCTTAAATACATAACTATATGACGTCTGCAATATGATAAGGTAAATTTAAGTGTTTGTGCGAAATAAATTGTTAACTTCTTTGCATTTCAACGTAACTAACCATCATCATCTTGGCGTTAATGTTCCGGTTGCGATCTTGCGTCGGGGTTCGCCTTGACCATGATCCAGGGCTTAGCAGATCAGATAATTAGATAATTACAGTGGAGCGACTGCCATCTGACCTCCGTGTCCCTGCTACTAGGGGAACCTGATCGGATTGGATCATGGTTACACATTCAGTTCGCTCACCATAAGAGCATCGGTTAGCACCGACGCTCCCATTTCAACATAAGTATTACTCCTTAAAACGATCCATTATGCCAGATAACAAGTAGTATATAGTAGGTATACCTGCCGCAAATTAGCAAACCTATTTTCTGTGTGATCATATCTGATCTTGACGTAAGCCGCCCCACACGAAGCGTATTCGCCGCCTCCAGCACGCCAATTTAGACCGGTCCACAGTTTTTGCATCCAGTTACTGCCAGCTGTACTCTGCAGTCTACTGTTTATTGAAATTCGTAGGGAAATGTCGACGCCTTACGTTCTCTCTCGAATTACTCGAATGACAAGCATAGCTGGATTTATCGCTCGCTGTGCCATCTTAAGGTTTACTAGGTCCAGCTTGTGCCAGTCCACATTTACAGTGCCAACCCGTTTCATAAAAGTATTAATTTCTCTGGTTTCATCTGGTCCACATTTCGGCTCTTTAAGATGGTTTATATAGTATCTAGGACAAAAATACATGGCACAATTTTCCATATGCTTCCCAATTTATTGAACAAGTTGTTATTAGCACCGTCATTTTGACCGTCCGTCCCGCATGCGTTATCATCAGAGGAACGCCTAAGATTTTTTTTAAGATTGACATCGCTGAGCCGGATGCGAGAGCCAACGGCTTACAACGTAGACCGGGTGAACTGGAAAAGAAAAAGTTGGAAAGCAGACAGAATTGACTGCTAAGATGATTAATGTATGATCCTCATTTATTTATATATTTCATGTCTACCTACTATGCAAAAAATTGATAATAGGTACTAGTGACCCAGCCCGGCTTCGCATGGGTACGGACAGACAGATGTGGCGTGGGACTTTATTTTATAATATGTAGTGAAGTACACATTCATAAATATTTTAGCAACATTTATTTCACATAAACAAAACAATACCGAAAATAAATCTTAACTAATTAACAGTAAATAATACTAAACTAAATTATAAAAAAACTAGACTTTTTTATTCAATTTCCGTCGTCGATGGCCATGACAGTGGTGTCGGGCTGGTAGTCGAGGTCGAGCGCGCGCGTGCGCAGGATCTGCTTGTACATGAAGGCGGACTTGCGCGGCGTGCGCGTGCGCAGCGGGTCCGAGTAGTCCACCTCGTACAGACCGAACCGCTCGCTGTAACATATAACGATCATCATCAACTGGAGTAGTCTTTCATCAGGAGCTCCAACTAATATCAGTCTACTTTTATCATGTATACCAATGTAAGATTTTTGACGTCGTTAATTACTTAAAAATCCATGTCGTTATCCAAACGTTAACACACTAATTGCACTACCATAGTAGTTCCTAATCAATCATCATATTATAACAACAAAACACAACAATTGTAGTCTTATAGACTGGTCGGTATGCTTAACTTTTAGTTAAGTATGTATTAGTTTAAACAATGTCTATTGGTGGAAACCTGTAATTGGCCCTGTGCTGCCAGTGTTATTTTATATTGTAATCATTGCTGTTGGTTTTCCTTAAGTAAATAAAATAAAATAAACAAAGATATGGGGCTCTTCCAAACCTGCAGGGATTAGCCACCATCTTCGAACTTTACATCTAGGTTAAAGAGTTTTGAAAGTCATAATTAGCCTCTTTTTTCTTCCTCTCTGTTATAGCAGGTGTTAATAGTCTGTCTCTAACGGAAAAAATATCTAAATTATCACTGATTCTGGAAACATACGTAAAGCCATGCATCCATTCAAAGTTATCCATGATACTCCAGGCAGTGTAGACCTTCACATTGCAGCCCTCCTCGATGGCATCCAACATGGCGTCCAAGTAACTGGTGTAGTACTGCACTCGGTCGTTGTCTACTAGGCCTTGGCGCGTCGCGAAACCATTCTCGGTAACAAACACAATGGGATTGTTGTACGTATTCGATATATACTTCAGGAGCTTGTAGAAACCCTCAGGGTTAGCCTATTAGGATAAATACTTGTATTAATTTTTGTAACCACAAAAATAGTTAAAGTTATTTAAATGCTATACGAACCATTACAAAGTCGGACTCTCCAATTTTCCATTCACTTTTCGTATAATATCGAACATCAAAGTCATCGTAAAATGACGGGGATTTATAATATCCATAAACAGATTCGTTTCTATAGGTAATTTGTGTCGTATAGTGATTCAGCCCAAAGAAATCAGATGTACCACGAATGTAAGCCACTTCCTCAGGTGTGAGCTCTGGAAGTCTGGATCGAGCGAACCCTTGGGCAGCACTTTTAGATGCAATCCTTTCTTTCATGACTGGAGGGAAGTCACCCTCATCTGAGAATATAGGATGAGCGTATATGCCTGTCTGAAACGAGGCAAATAGTTAAAATTCATGTAGATATGTAACAATATATCTAAACAAATATAATAAAAGACAAAAGACATACTTCGAACGCCATCGCATCTTCGGCCGCTACAACATGATCCTCACTTCCCGGTTCATACCAATTGGAACTCAATGTAATACCGATGGTTCCTCCGTGTTTTGATCGGAATTCCTCGTCGTAGATACGATATGCTTTTGCATGAGCCAAGAGCAAATTTTTGGCGCACATGTAATCAGCGTAACCCGAAAAGTCAAGTAATGGTGCCAGTGATGCGCCTCCGTACCCTTGGTAGCAAATTTCTCTGGGTTCGTTCATGGTAATCCAATATTTAACACGATCTCCAAAACGTTCATATGCAACACGTGCGTAGTCCGCGAACCAATCTACTATGAAGGGATTTGTCCAGCCTCCCATCTCTTGCAGTTTCTGTGGTAGGTCCCAGTGGAACAGTGTGACCATTGGCTCAATGTTGTACTTGAGCATTTCATTAATAAGATTGTTATAATAGTCAACTCCAGCGTCATTTATTTTATCAGGAAAACTTGTAGGCATTAGCCGCGTCCACGATAAAGAAAACCTGTAAAAATCCAGTCCCAATTCCCTCATCATTTCGACGTCTCTTTTATATTGGCAGTAAGAATCGTCGGCTATATCACCAGTAGATCCATCTCTAATCGGACTGGGATCCAGGTGTGTTAAATGATCCCATATATTTTCAGATTTTCCTGAAATTAATGATAATGATAAAGACCTAAACCCATTTTTATGAATTAAAAATAGATACGTAAGTTTAAATTTGCAACTCATACCATCCTCATTCCATGCCCCTTCGATTTGATATGATGCTGTTGAGGATCCAAATAAGAAACCATCTGGAAACTTTCTCGGCTCGCTTCGGTTTTTAATCGTTTTACAAATCGTTAACGTGAAGCAAGCGCCAAACAATCTGTAATAAATAAAATTGTTGTCAGTTGGAAATTAATTTCTATACTTATTATTAAAATGTTGAAGAGTGTAAAGATTGTTGAACTATTGTTTGCCATCAGAAATAATAAACTGGTGGGGAATCAATTACACTTCTATAATATTTGTGATATTGTATTGCACAGATAGTAAAGTATTGTAATACTTACATTAGTAATTTTAACGTCATTATTCTCTTGTTGTTTTCTTGGCAGACTAGCTACACGATGTATCGATTTTAACTTTTATACCCAAAATAATATCTCACTACGATATGGCATCATGATAACAAATGAAGTGGTTACTACTTGTGGTTTTGTTTTTATTATCTAACGACTTATCTATAGGTAATGCGATTAACAGAGATTTCCCATTAACAGAGTCACGGAGGCTGCCAAATCCTGGATCATGGTCAAAGCGGACACCGGGCCCCCCGCGCGAGGCCCTCGGCCGGCGTGGTGACTCTGTTAATAGGGGAACCTGACAAGATTGGATCATGCTTACATAATCCGTCGCCTGAAATGTGCGGGCTTCGTCACGATGTTTTATCACCGTACGGGCGTGTTAGTGTTCAACTTCTTTAAGTATTAGTGTTCAAGCATAACGTTGTAAACGAAATTAAGAGAAAGAAGAGAATTCCACTTGGGGGTTTCATTCGTTTGAATAAAATGGAACCGTAGCGCTTCGTGCGATTGGGTGGAATACCTACAAGTTGAGGGTGCAAACCCTACCTAAATAGTGACTTTAACACGAAAGTGAGAAGGAAATAGTTCAAATACCTATGTAAGTTTAAAAAAATTTAATTATGTATTAAGTATATCAAAAAGTATCTACACTATTTTTTAGCTTATTTTTAATTATTTATAAAGCTATCCATATTCAATTTCCGTCGTCGATGGCCATGACAGTGGTGTCGGGCTGGTAGTCGAGGTCGAGCGCGCGCGTGCGCAGGATCTGCTTGTACACGAAGGCGGACTTGCGCGGCGTGCGCGGCCGCAGCGGGTCCGAGTAGTCCACCTCGTACAGACCGAACCGCTCGCTGCAACAGAGAGAAGAAGTATCACTGTAAATGAAGGATGCGAATAATCACATGCTACTTATTAGGAAGTCTTGCGGTATCCATGGTGAGACTCTTTTGAGAATTAAGATCACGGCTCACCGTTGACGGTCCTTGCTAAGATTCATTCAGTTCCAATTGTAGTGGCTTGTGGCTTCAGTCAGCTTGACAAAATATAGCACGGAAACACATCTCCAAATGCGCGTTGGTGTATGAACTTACGTATAGCCGCTAAACCACTCGAAGTTGTCCAAGAGGCTCCAGGCGGAGTAAGCTCTGACGTCTGACCCTTCTTCTACGGCATCCAGCAGAGCGCCAAGGTAACCTCGATAGTAGGTGATACGGTCCTCATCCTGGAGACCTCCGTAAGTTGCAAAACCGTTTTCCGTAATGTAAATCGGCGGGTTGTTGTATTCCTCCCTAATGTAAGTCAACAACTTGTAGAAGCCCCAAGGTACGAACTGAAAAGTTAATTAAATATTATAGATTTTTAATAAATTTTACGCTGGTTGTATTCCAAGGAAGTTTAAAATATGACTTACCTTTGTAAATTCTGACTCTCCAATCTGCCAAGAACTGTTCTGGTATGTTATCACGTTCAAATCATCAAGAAATGAAGGTGTGATGTAATACCCTACGACAGATTCATTCCTGTACGCGTAAGCAGTGCTATAGTGGTTTAGTCCAAGAATGTCTGAACTCCCTCGAACATAGTCTATTTCTTCTGATGTTAAATCAGGCAAGCGGGACCTTTGAAAGCCTTGTTCGAAACTTTTCATAGCTATTTTCGTCTTTACTACAAGAGGATAATCGCCCTGGCTAGCGAATATTGGATGGATAAATAGATTCCACTAAAACAAAAATAGTTTTGACACAAACTTAGACATTTTAAAATATTAAAGCGATGGTATAACTGATAAATTTAAGCCAATATTTAGTGTCACTTTCAGCCTGGTTACAATTATAGCACACTCCACTTACCATAAACTGATTGGCTTCGTCCGCAGCAGATTCATCGCCTTTACTGTCAGGTTCGTACCATTGCGCGCTGAAGGTAATGAAAATAGTGCCTTTCTGAATGGGCCTGAAGTCTTCATCGTAGATGTGGTACACTCGAGCGTGAGCCATGAGCAAATTCTTGACACACATGTAGTCGGCCACTCCAGATATGTTCATAAGAGGTGCTAAATTAACTTCTCCATAACCTAATCTACAAATTTGGTATGGTTCGTTTATGGTAATCCAAGTCTTGACCCTATCTCCGAAGAGCTTGAATACCGTGCGCGCGTAGTCACCCAACCAGTCCGCGATGTTCGGATTCGTCCATCCGCCCATTTCCTGCAGTTTTTGTGGTAAGTCCCAATGATAGAGAGTCACTATAGGCTGTATATTGTATTTCAGCATTTCATCAATTAAATTGTTATAATACTTTACACCGGCTTCGTTCACTTTGTCGGGAAAGCTTGCCGGCAATATCCTGGTCCATGAAATCGAAAATCTGTAGAAATCTAGTCCCAATTCTCTCATAATTTCCACGTCTCTCTTGTATTGGTGATATGAATCGGCTGCAATATCTCCATTTGAACAATCTTTTATTACAGTACATGGTTGCGTATGTGTCAAGTGGTCCCATATATTTTCGCTTTTTCCTGCCAATCAATTATTATTTATTTACTAAAACTTTATGCAATTAAGGTACATTAGCGGACTTAAAGCTTTTATAAGCGAAAAAATGTTATCGAGAAAGGTAGGCGGTGCGAGAGAAACTATAAGACAATGCTAAGTAGTTATAAATATACAGAGATACAAGATAGAGTTGCACAACAAATACATACTAAAGGTAGGTAGGTACATAGGAGTAAATAATAGGGAGAATAATGTATTTATAGAGCATGCAGGTAATGCTTGTGTACAGCCTTTTGAACGAGAATTTGCAAGTTAAAAGCTTAATTTCAGAGGGGAGATCATTCCAGAGTCGCATGGCCACCATCGCGAAAGAGTTGGATATGAAATCAGTGCGGTGAAGAGGAAAATGTAATAACCGGTTATGTGTGAATCGGAGATTGTAGTCATCATGGGTATCAGATAGAAACTGGAACTTGGATTTTAAGTAGTTTGGGATCGCCGGGTCTTGCAGGATCGAATGAAGAAGGGTAAGTATTCTCAAATAGGGAGCCACTTCAGTTTGGCGCGGAAAGAAATAAATATAACGTTATGTCCGTTGAACAGTGTCCGGAAATTATGACAAATGTCAGGATAAAATGAAACGATTATTTGCATCTTTTAGCAGGCCTATTTCAACACAAAAATTTCTAGACGTAAAATCTGTTTACTCCAAACCGAAAACGTAATTTTGTATAGTGGCCCCTTTACTCGTACGAGCAAGAGTGTCGAAAACAATTTTTCGTTAATCTCCTATAAGTACTTAATTTCATAGTTAGCATAGGTTATAATTAACGTACCGTCTTCATTCCACGCGCCCTCTACCTGATAAGAGGCAGTGGAGGCCCCGAACAGGAACCCCGCCGGGAATGGCCGCGGCAAACTCTTGGCCGGCTCGCAACCCGACAGGGTCACGTGACACGACACACCCCTGTGAAAACATCCGGCCGTAACAAGATCTCTACGATAAATAGATGGTTGCCCTACGATAAATATTCACGCGCCTTCAAGTTTCTGACTGGTTGATAAAGAAATTAGTCGATCGATTTAATTGATTGGCTCGACGATCAAAAGTATATTGGCCTCCGACATAGATTACGAACAATATGTATATAATATATACTACATACAATGCCCGTATCACGCAAGACTATATTTTGCCACAAGCAACCGGGTACACCTTTTTTTACTCTCTTCCGCACTCATTCGAGTAAGAACCAATGATTTAATTTAAGTCCCTGGGACCTTGAGACTGGTTGAACAGCCTCGGTAGCCAACGCCAGGTGACATTATATATTATACTAGTTATTATAATATTAACCGTGGGGTCTCTCACAGTGATCCAAAAAAGGTCTTAGCCTGAAGGTAGCCAACTTTTCGATTTGTATGTGGTCACAGATTTGAAATAAATATTAATGTAGTACTAGTGAACCCGGCACGATTTCGTTGGCGTAACCTACTTTACCCCTACCTACCCTTTTTTTCTTGCTTATAAATCTTCCTCTTGAATCACTCGAAAATCGCCCTCCTGATCAACGTTCCTACATGACAAGAAAGACGTTACAGAATTTAATTGCAATAAAAATACTCACAAGAGGACCAATATCCAAAACATGATGCTTGCGTTTGACGCTATCTCTACGGAGAGAATTCCTTTTATTTACAATTCCGTTCGAAAGAGAATACATTGGTCACACATGAGACATTCAAATAAGCGCTTTGTAAAAAGAGCATAAAATAAACGAAGTATGATATTTACATAAGAATATTATTATACATATACCATGTCTAAATCAGTAATTTGGTTTACAATATTCTTTTTGAATGACATTTAAGATGGTCAGGCTAAATTATGGGTTTTTCAAAAAATGCACACAAACTGAATAGAATTATACTTTGCGAATACACAAACAATGCTTAATGCCTACCAAATTATCTTACAGGTAGACCTATAGGTAGATATAAATACCTAAAAATTACTGCCTTTTCAACCGCGATTAAGCTGTATAGCGTAAAATTAATACAGCTTTACTCACGGACTTGAAAATACGGACGCCATTCTACACTAGAGAGAAATGAAACGCTCATTTTGTTGTGTATGGTCTACACACTCACACAGATCTGTCATTCCGCCGCCATTTTGGTATATTTTGTACCGCGCTGTCACGCCAGTGACAGTGGCAAAGCACGCACACACTTAAAGCGGCGGCCATTTGTAGGCTTCACTCATGATTTTAGAGAGTGTCCGTCCGTATTTTTTTCAGATCCGTGGTTTTACTATGATTATTCAAATCGATTTGAACACCGACAAGCGAGTTGTCTGGCCGGTCGAACTTTATGTATACTATGTGTATTCGTGAGGTTGATTTAATAAACGTGATTTAATTCCAACATGATTTGGAGCTCTATGGAACCGTGCACACTAGATAAGTATGCAATCCACATACATTTATTCCGAACCATACGATATGTTTCGAGATTAATGTATAACATGATGCCTACAGGTACATTCTCACACCTTGGAGGCAAATTGGTAGCGAACTGTGCGGTTTCAAAGGAACTTTATCCCTCGCACCCTAAGGTTGTGTAATGAACTCCCTGGAGAGGTTTTCAATGGGGAGTACAGTATTTTTTTTTTATTCTGATGTACGGCAGATAAACAGGGAAGCGGGCCACCTGATGGAAAGTGGTCACCGCCGCCTATGGTCATCAGCAACACCAGGGGAGTCACCAATGCGATGCCCGCCTCTAAAGAGACCTCTAGTATACCTCTTAAACGATCCCATGTCATAGTCCGAAGGAAACACTGTGGCTGGGAGCTCATTCCACACCCGAATTGTACGAGCGAGAAACGTTCTTTCGAACCTTCGCGTCATGACCAACAGAGGGTCTACATAGTGAGGATGAGCACCCAGCCCACGGCGGGTGGCACTGGGAATCGTGTTGTGGGCACCAGATCGAAAAGTTCCTCGGAACACTCTCCATTGTGCAGCCGATAGAAGACACACAGGGACCCAAAGTCCCTTCGGTTTGCCAGTGGTTCCAACTTGCTTTTTTGTATGGGATCATCGACAATTCATACGACGCGTCTCTGCACGGAGTCTTAAGCAGGTCGGCAGTTATGCCGGCCCAAAGATGGGAAGGATGGAAAAGGTGAGGTGCGCAGTAAAAGGGTGAAAAGGTTTTCCGCGGTCGGTAGCGCGTGGGTGATGCCCCTAGTATTACAAACATCCATAGGCCGCGGGGACTGTTTACCATCACGTAGGCCGTGAGCTTGTTTGCCACCTAAGTGGAATAAAAAATACTTGCAAAACTAACCAAGGTGCAACTAGTCGCTTATATAGATAGCCCATCAGACTACATTCGGTAACGAAAACAATAGACTCTTACATAATAAGACCAATAACAAAATAAAAATCTCAGTATGGCAATTTATGACAAGTTTTTTAAAAGTCATTCATAAAAGTCATAACACAAAATTTGATTTCTGTAGGATTGTTTATTTTCGTGAATTATGAAAAATATTTAAAAAAAATGGGCAAAACAATTAAAAGGGAAGTGAGAGTGATAATTATCAGCATGATTAATAATTTAGTCAATCTAAAAGTACAAGTTAAAGCCAAATATCTGAATGTTTACAAGAAGGACTGACAAGGACAGATTATCCCCAGATCATTGCCATATCCACATTTTATAATTTTTATTACTGTCAGTCGATTCGGACTTAGCGTGGTTCTATTATACCTACCTAATCTCTGCCAACCTGTTACTATTCATACACCCAGGTTACACAACATAAATAACCATTAAAGCGAAAGAGATTGGTCTTGGTCTGGGCCATATTAAGAAACAATGTGATCTCGGCCTAATGAGATCAAATTGAAAACGTTATTTTGCGATCCAAATTTTTTTTAATGTATTAAAAAAAATTATTTAAACAGGAATACGGGCCACCTGATGGGAAGTGGTCACCGCCGCCTCTAGACCTCAGCAACACCAGGGGCGCTATCAATGCGTTGTCCGCCGCTATTATACCTTTTAAACGATCCCATATCATAGTCCAAAGGAAACTTTATCCAGAATGATATCTACTAATTGATTAGGAATTTGTGCTAACGATGTTATTTTCCATCCGCAGGCGTGGTGCGCGAGGTGAGTGATGGCGCGGTGGTGCGGCGCCGCGCTGTGGGTGGTGTGGTGCGCGCGCGCCGCCTCGCTGCCGCTGGACGCGCCCGCGCCCCCCGCGCCCGCCGCGCACCAGGCGCCGGCGCCGCACTGCGAGTCGCTGCTGCTGCGGGGCGCGCCGCCTAAACCGCCGGTGAGTGGTCGCGGTTATATCAACTTTTTTTATATACACAGTGTTACATAATATATGTATGATGAAGCCGTGAACTGATCGAGTGCTAAACTTATTAAAACGATAGGTACCATTATTTCTGTCTTACGTGGAATAGTTGTAGAGCTTGTCTAAGCTGAAATGACGCGCCCCACCACTTAATTAGTTGATTTCGATGTGTGAGTGCAAATATTAATAACGACACTTCATCTGTGCGGGAGCGTCGACTGCTCAATCGAACGACGCGTGCTCCTACGTTTGAGTCTCACCGGCAACTGAATGACCAATTACAACGGCATTTGTACATGTATTGCGTCCATATTTTAAATTTGCTTGTGTGCGTTAATGCGATAGTGGGGCGCGTCATTTCAGCTTAGACGAGCTCTACCACTCCATCCAGTTCACGGCTTCATACATTTATTATGTAAAAACTTGTATAGTAGCATCGGTAGCGCATTGAATCTGCTCGAAAACCCGATTTGTGTCACCTACCCCGTGACAGTTGTTGTATAGGCATGCGTAGACACAGGATGAACCTCCTTGTTCCACGCACATCCACAGATTCGTCACTCAGTTCAATGGCTAGACGTCAACTGCAGATATCACCTCTGACGAATAAGCACACACCAGCGCGAGGAAGAAACCTGTGTTCCAACTTGTGCCCAGGATAGTGGAGATACGAAGTGTTGGCCGGAGATGATTTTAGGTGATCTGTGTTACAGTCTGGAGGAGTAAGGCGAGTTTCGCCGTCTCACGGTGGTGGTGTACGGTGTTCAGATTGGAGTGGATATAGCCCCTGATATAGCAAAAGTCCACTTGAAGTGTAGACAGGGGTGGCGCTGAAAAAAAATTTCTCCTATTTTTTCTTTTCGCCAGTGGTATTATTAGAGCAGATGAAAAGAAGTGCTGTAATATTGGTATCCAGCAGGGCAAAGACGTTTTGCTGTAGAGGGATCGGTTGTGTGAAAAGCTGGCACGGGGGACGGAAAGGGGTTTGGGTGATGATGATCACTCATCCCTTGCTGTTCGAACCTTTCAGGGCCAATGGTAAAGTATGACTTCCCTTCAGTTGAATTTGAGGACCTGAGTGGTTCAGTTGGTTCAATTTCCGGCCGAGCTGAAATTGAAATGATAAATTTTAATTTCTGTTACAGGTCTGGGTGTAAGTATATGTATAATAAATATGTATTTAAAAATATATAAGTAGTTTATCAGTTATCTGTCACCCATAATACAAGCTCTGCTTACTTTGGGGCTAGTGCTAGCTTTAGATGGCGCTGTGTGAATTGTCAAAAGCATATTAAAAAGTTACTTTTTTATATCATATGATAGGCAAACATGCGAACATCACGAAAAGTGGTCATCGCTGCCTATAGACATTACCAATACCAGGGGCGCTACCAATGCATTGCCCGCCTCTAAGGAGATCTCTAATATACCTACCTCTTGAACGATATGTCCAAAGGAAACACTGTGTCTGGGAGCTAATTCCACATTCGAATCATACGAGCGAGAAATGTTCTTTTGAATCTTCGCGTGGACACCACTAGTGGGTCTGCGCAATCGGGATGAGTTCCCAGCCCGACCACTGACCACTTTCATCAGGTCTTTCACTTGCCTGCAGTATTACTTAAAAAAAATGCTGTGCCCACCTCTGTAACACGGCCAATACTTAAAGGCCCAAAGCGTTTCGCTAAAATTCAGTAGCAGCCCTAGTCCAGTCGCTTCGGGCACCAGTTTATTTTCCGGGGGCGGTTATTAGCGACGAGCCGTGCTTAATCTCTCTCCGGCGCGTAGAAACCGCCGCTTTTTATTGTTTTATTATGAACGAGGGAAGTTTTTCAGAATAATTTCTTTTAATTATTAAAGAGATTCGGTCTTGGGGTTTTATGAATTTTCGTGATGTATCAGCTACTTTTGTTTTAACTTTTATCCTTGTTAGGGTTCCAAGCCTCTAACGTAATGAAACTAAACCCAATAAGGGTTTACTTTTTGTCCGTTTGTCTGTCTGGCTGGCCGTCTGTCTTACACTCAAGATCCTTCTTATCAGGAACTGGTAATGTTAACCAGTTGAAATGATAATGTAACATCAAGAATCTCAAACGATTTATGCTCTGTGGCGTTATATTCTGATGATAATCAGAATTTATTTAGCCGTTCCCGTAGATCTAGAAAAATGAAATTTATCAAGAACCAAAGTTTTACAGCACAAGTTAACGAAAGAGTCACAAAACTGACATACAAAACAAGTAGGTATATTTATTACTAGCTTTTGCCCGCGATTTCGTCCACGTTTTCGGTTATTATGTTCCGAACCCGTTCCTGCGGGAACCACATTGAATTTCGGGCTATTCTGAGCTGGATAATTTATCATCATCGTCTTAGCGCTTATCCCGGCCTCTGCCAGGGTCCGCTTTTCTACAAATTCTTCTCCACTTCGCCCGGTCTTCGGCATCCTCGCGTCGTAAGCCGTTGGCGCTCGCATCCGATTTAGCGAAGTCAATCCATCGCTTCTTGGGTCGCCCACGGGGCCTCTTTGCTGATACCGGCAGGTTTAGGCACCTATTTCCCACGTATCACGAGGCTTACGCAACACGTGACCAAACCGGCGCAGGTGAGCCTCCTCGATCTTGTCCGCGATATCCCTCATGCCAAGACTGCCACGGATGTATTCATTACGTACTCGATCGAGCCGTGTAACTCCGCACATCCAGTGCAGCATTTTTATTTCGTTGACGTGGAGTTCGCGAACGTGTTTCGTCAGCGCTGGCCATGTCTCGCAGCCATAGAATTTGAGCTGGATAATTTATATTTTTTTAAATTTATATAATCCTCAGCGAATGTACCCATTACAAGACCTTCTGTTTCTCTCGGATTTTAGAAACCTTAAGGTTTAATCATCTTCTTTCACAAATATATGTCTAGAAAGTAGGATTCCAGCAGTTAGTAGAAGTTTTGCGGACCTAATACCTACACTTACTTAGTGTACGGTATGTATGTAGGTACCTATTGCTGTAAAGTTTAACAGTCATCATCATCATAGTCCAATGCAGGACTAAGGGCCTCTCCCGCGAAAGGGAACCTCTCCATTGAGGAGATCGCAGTGTTGTAAATATAACAATGGAAAACGCTGTTGCCCATTTTCCCGCCCTACAGAGACTCGTAGATTTTTTGCCTCAAAAACATTAGTCGCTTTGTACGACACCCACGAGTGTAAGGCGTTGGTGTTATTCTACTCTGCCGTACACCACGTGGCCACACGGAGAGTTTTTTCTATTTACGCAATACGAAGACATTCTACATGGAACACTTTTGACAATTTAATCCTGACGTGTCGACCACTTTACATGAAATTGTTAAAAGTTTACGTTAAAAGTGTTTGAATGGGAATATAGTTAAGGGAATAAAGTTTAAGTCCAAAGGGTAAAGTTGCATTCGTGTAGCGTTTAATTATTCGGTTACTACATCTCTCTGTAAATTCATCATCATCATCTTGGCGTTAATGTCACAGTTGTCCTCTCGCTCACAAGGGCCCGGGGTCCGCCTTGACCATGATCCAGGATTTGGCAGGTCTGGTAATTACAGTGAAGCGACTGCCATCTGACCTCCATGACCCTGCTTACAGGAGTACCTGACCAGATTGGATCATGGTTACACATCCAGTCGCCTGAATGTGCATCACGATGTTTTCCCTCACCGTAAGAGCATCTGTTAGTATTCAACTAATGTACATAACTCAGAAAAGAGTCATTGGTACATGACCGCAGCGGGATTCGAACCCGGCACCTCTCGCTTACGAGTCGGATACCCTAACCGCTCGGCCACCGACGCTCCTTGGTAGTATATTATATAACCTCTTAATTAACGCTTTCAACTTTTTACCCACGACGGAACGGAAAAGGTATATGAGTTTGGGATGAGAGGTTGGGTGTGTGTCCCATTACAGGTTGTAAATTTTTGACCTGACCGATTTGTGTTATAGCACTAACACACTAGGGGGCGCTGCAATCAACATTAATGTCATTGCCATATTCTGACAAAAATCTAAATAACAACGTACGAAACGAAGTATGTTATACTTTTTACCCTCAAAGGTTCCGTAACGTCACGCTAGATGTCGCTGCCGTCGAGTTGTAACGCGCTATCGACTTGTTCCGTACAAAACTATATGATTTCAGATCAGCGCCAAGCAATTCGATCTTTCCAAAGGTTAAACGGGGAATGAAGATTCGGATTTAGCATACGTCTGTGTGATGTTCGCCGCCGATTGTTACGCTAAGGCGAGCCAAAATCCTGCTGACCCCAAATTTTTGAAAGATCTCATTAATATTAATATTACACTACGATACGAAGCAGCGAACGAGCTTAACTATCGTTCGAACCACCCCATATTTTTCCATATATGTATGTATACTTCTAGATTTTTGTTTTAATATTCTCCGTAATACTTTTTAAAATACACAAGTTTAAATTCTCGTCCTTACATTACGCTCTGGTATCTGGTATTTGACGACCTGAGTGGTTCAGTTTGTGGCCTGTCTGCCACACAGAGATCCCGGGTTCGATTCCCGGCCGGAAAGAACCCGAAATAATAAATTTTATTTCTGTTACGGGACTGGGTGTTACGTATAATAAGCATGTATCTAAAAAGATATAATTAGTTTATCAGTTTTAACATGAGCTTTGCTTACTTTGGGGCTCGATGGCGCTGTGTGAATTGTCCAAGCATATTATTATATTATTATAATTATATCCCCCCAGAACGTGGTGGAGTACGAGGCGGCCGCGATCCACGCTGCGCGCGCGCTCTCCGAACTCGTGGAGCGGGGCGCAGCCACTGAAGCCTCCGCCGCCGAGATGGCGCGGACGGTTGCGCGGACGCCGCTCGCACCGCCGCCCGCCGCGGTCGCCGTGGGCTCCCCGAGACTGCACATCGGCGTGTTGTACATCGCCGACCCGCCTCGCCTCGTCGTCTTCCAGCAGAATAATACTGATACACTTAAGCAGGTTAGTATAGATACTTATTATGGAAGTAATTCAACTAAGGCTAGAGCATGAGTAGCTACATATACTGCGATGTGTGCAATATTTACAGTCCAAGAGTGGAGTTTATGTGGCAAAATCCAACACCGATCTGGACTCTCCACCGGTCTCGTAGAAAACTGACTTGACTCAATCTGAGTGAGAATTTTGGAGATCTTAAATACTCTTTAGCTCTCGGCTATATATACCTCCTATAATACTTATGCTATTAATATGCAAGTTTTTATTTGTTTTACTTTTTGTAACATTAACAAGTACCGCCAGCATAATTACAGGTATACATGAGTCATACCAGCTCTGTCCTCACAGTGACAACGCGGTTCTTTTTGATATTTTGGTACATGAAATCTAAGCGCATGAATCGTAGTAGCGAGTAGCGACAAACTAGTACCACTGTCCACTTTCCATCAGATGCAGTGAAGCCCACCTGATGGACATTGAAACTGCTCGTTTCGTACTGAGTTTGGTCGTTTACATGTGTTTATGTAGTGATGTAGTGTCCTCGTATAAACACGATAATTCATTCCTTCCCCAGTTCTGGCGCACACTCGCCTCGGCCTGGAACGCCAGTGCCGTGGTGTGGTCCAGCGCGTGGCTGACCTGCGACCAAGGGTTTTGGGGCGGCGCGGCGGCGGCGCGCGGCGCCTGGCCGGTGCGGGCCGCTGCCGCGCTCTTCTACAGGTACGAGTGTAATGATTAATATGGTATTCGAAAGGTTCGATGTTAAAAAGTAGAGCTATTAACTTTTTAAAAAAGCATATGTGTGATTTTCTATCAATCGAATAAAAACGAATAATTTAATGGTATGCAATAGAAGCTGGATTGTGATCTCAAAGGAACGGGGTCTAAGGCGCTGTCCTAATTGACAACGGTCGTGCGACCATGTTCGTAGGACGGACATCGCCCGACCAATAGGAGACCTAAAAACCATCCGTCGCAAGACCATGGTCGTACGACCGCTGCCAATTAGGACAGCGCTTAAAGGCGTACAAAAACACTCAAAGTCGTCTGAAGTAGCAAGGAAAGCTAGTAAAAGATTCAAAATCAAACAATATCATTAACTAGGCCTTTTCATTCGAATAAATTTAAATTTAAAATTCATTATAAAAAATATTGTAATTTTTTTTTTCTAAATTGTTTAAATAATTTAATGGGTTACTATCTGAACTCTACAGGCACAAAGTCAACGGAATTGCTCTATTTTGTGCCGCAGGATACCAGCCGTGCCCTGCGAGGAAGCCATGTACGACTGGCTGGACGGGCCGCCGCTCTGCGACCACCACACCACGGATTGCGAGGCCACTTTTGGACAGAGCGAGCGGAGCTTAGAAGTAAGTCGATCGGCAAAGATTTTAATTTTGGGTCAACCCTAATAGCCGTGATGAGAAGTCTGCCACAACATTTAGTCCCGACCTTTCCTTGTGGCATTCATGAATCCGGCCATATCTACAGACAAGGAGAAAATGGATACCGTATGTTTGTGAGCCATTAAAAAAACAGTATAAAAACGAGCACTCCATCATCATTCTAGTTATAAATTCTGTTTAAGGGATAACGAAGAGATCGCAGATTTCAAAGTGTTTTGAAGGTAGTGAACCATTCCGTACTTTGAGGCTAGTCGAACTTCATCACCTCAACGAGCTCTCTACTCATTAGGTGTGCCTCCAAAATCCTTGTACGAGCTACGTACAATTAATTATTTTGCTAGCGTTGCAATACTGCAGCCTAAATATTAAAAATCCGGCTCTATAGAGCCAGTTACCACTAAAGCGTCGCTAACTAGTAGTAGCTATACGTACAAAGTAAGGCTCAGTTTACTACAATACAACCAGCAAAGAAGCAACTAAGTAATAAACGAAAAATTCATCTCAACGTGTCTTTGGCTTCAATCAACTCAACCAGCAACAACTACAACATTTTGACCGTCAACGACGAGATAACCTATACAATCCTAATGCTAATCTCGTGACAATGGTGGGTATAACCCTACCGAAACCTCGGGAAAACAAATTGAAAAGGTACGTCGCGTGTGATTCCCGTTTAGTACAATAATTCTAATACAGTTGGCGAAGCAAGGTTGACTGGCTTCCGCCGATGGCTGGTGCCGATTGGCTACCCGGGACTTTACCTTTGTTTATTATAATGTTCCCTTCCCCACGGTTCCAGTACCGGTGTAAATGCCGCGCCGGCCACTGGCACCCGGGCGGCGACGGCTGGGTGTACGGCGCGGCGCTGGCGGAGGCCGCGCGGGAGCTCGCGGGGGGCGAGGGCGGCGAGGAGGGGGCCGTGGCTGAGGTAAGCTTGGTCTGAATGAAGATGTTTATTTGGAACGGAAAGTGTACATCGTACTAGGCACCTACCCTAAAAATTTAGTGAAAAATATACCTGTAAAAAAACGTAATGTGAAATACGCTCGCGGCTCGTGACGGTTCCAAACAGGCTACAAGCAAAAGTAGGACGCGTTTTGGTCAGGTGGAATGTCGATTTGCAAAACCTGCATGTGGATGCTGGACGTCAAGCAGTAGTCTAATGGCGGCTGTTGGGGTCAATGCCCAACAGTGGACTAGTATTGAATGACACACGGGCGATAAAGGTCGTGGAGCCATAAGTACGCTACCGTACTCGTCTATTATCTTATATAATTATCTTGGCGTCAATATCCCGGTTCACAAAGGGGCCGCTTATATGGAGGCAGTGATAATAAATCCATTTCAGAAATCCACGGTAAGCACATAGTTGTTAGTGTTTTTTCTGAGATGAGGGTATGTGTGATGTTGTCTCATACTTAGTTTTTAAGACTACCTTCTTATTTTTAAAATATAAGCATCTAAACTTGTCACGGTCACAACTATTTGTCGGTTAACGAATCGTACAGATAAAATTGCTCGTGAGCCCAACTGTGATATCTTTAAAACCATAAGTGATATTAGAAAGCGGTAAAATGCAGGCATCTGATCAGGGTATTTACTTTTTATTTACGATATAAACACAGCTTTTTAAAAGTTACAAATTAAACTATAGCTTATGAAAGTCATAGTTATTTTTTACCCAGAACGTGAAATGTTTCATCAATTATCTTTTGTTCAGGCAACCACATCCCTAATGTGTAAACGTACATTATAAATAGAGGTATTAGTTATAAATAGTCCGTTGAGAAACGTGAGATGTGGTTGCCTGAACTATTTATATTAATTTAAAAAAAAAAAGTAGCTTTTGCTTATTTTGTTGTACACTCATATATTGTCGAAAAAAACCCTATAAAATAATTGAATTGCCGTAAAACATTAAAACAACAATAAAACACGTAATATTTATATGATTTAAACTTGTTTTAGAGACTGGAACACAATCCTTTACGTGCAACAGAAAAACTTTAACAGAAATTGCTTTCGCGAGCAAGTTTAAAAGTTTTGATAAGAAGATGGATGAAGTGTATTCATTTTTGGTTAAACAAACAAATTGCCCACCAACAGAAGGGAAACAGCTAAAAGTACAACTGCACAACTTTAGAAAGCAATTTAAAATGAAGTGGGAAAAATCAAACCGCACAAAATCAATTTTTTTGTCTACCGAGTCTACTTGGCTCAGTACAAATTTAGTATTTAAACATTACTCCGTACTGGTATCTCCAGGAAAATCTAGTGGCCGTCCTCCACTCGATTTTGATTCGAGTAGTGAGCAAATGAAACGTAAAAGAACTGCTAAACTCCGTGAAACTACTTCTGCAAACGAATTGCTGTATGCCGCGCAAATGAGTCTTAGAGCCAGTGGTCATAAAGATGCAGCAAATATTGTAAAAAAAACAGTTCCACAACCAGAACTAACCAATACGCTTAAAAGTACACCAGAGACAATACAAATCAAACCATTGTCTCCTCTCGAAGCTTTATCGATGTTAATTGAGGCTAAGCTCACTCGCCATCAATACGAGGTTATCAGAAGCTTTGCTACAGAGATGTTCCCATCTTACAAAAAATTGCAAATGGAGAAGAAATTGTGCTACCCTAAAACTATAACATTAACTGAAAAGAGAGCTGAAGTTAGGACACAGGATTTACTTGATCACACAGCTCAACGAATTTTAACTTCACAGAAGGTTGTCAGCTTGTCTCCGAATAATGATCTGATTTTAACTTCAAAGTGGGGATTTGATGGAAGCTCAGGCCACAGCCAGTTCCATCAAAAATTTTATGAAGAGAGTGAAAGTGACGACAAATTTGTATTTATAGCCTGTCTAGTCCCACTAGAACTAACAGACAAAGATAAAAATATTTTTTGGAAAAATACATGCCCAGCTTCTCCTCGATTTTGCAGGCCAATGAAAGTTATTTTTGAAAAAGAAAATGACTCCTTAATTAATCAAGAAAAATCTTCTATAGAAATGGAAATCCAGAACTTGGAGAGTTCTGTAGTTTGCATTGAGGACAATGAATATATCGTTAAACATAAATTGATACTCTCGATGATAGACGGTAAATTATGTAACAGTCTCAGTGGGACTACATCTGCTATGAGATGTTACCTTTGTCATGCTACGTCTAAACAATTTAATGACATTGACAAGATGGTGCAGCTACCGATCGTTGAGGATTATTTGTCTTTTGGAATGTCAGTTTTGCACGCATGGATCCGGTTATTTGAATGCTTGCTACATGTCGCCTATAAGCTCCCACTAAAAGAGTGGAGATCGAGTAAAGCTACTGAACATGTAATTAAAGAAACCCAACTTAAAATACAAAAGGAATTTAAAGAGAAAACTGGCATGGTCGTTGATAAACCCAAACCTGGTTATGGCAATACCAACACAGGTAATGTAGCAAGGCGATTTTTCCAGAACAGCAGTGTCTCAGCTTCGATAACAGGGATCGATAAAAATTTAATTGAAAGGTTTCATGTAATATTGCAATGTATTTCAAGTGGATTTTTGATTGACAAAGAAAAATTTAGAAAGTTTTGCTTGGACACTGCACATCTTTTTGTTGCTTTATATCCTTGGTACTGTATGAGTACCACTGCTCACAAAATTTTAATACACGGCCACGAAATAATTTCTAAATCTATCCTGCCAATAGGACAGCTAAGTGAAGAAGCCTTAGAAAGCCGCAACAAAGATTTTAAAGTTTACCGTGAATTTTTTAGTCGGAAAACTTCCAGAAAAGATACACTTATAGATATTTTCAACAGAATGTTGGTATCCTCGGATCCAGTGATAAACAGCAGAAAAAGGAAATTCGTGAGTCTTAAGAAAAACATCTTTAGCAAAGAAGCCATTAATATGTTTTTGGAGCCAAACGTAACACTTGACTCGGAATAAATATTATTTTGTGATTTATTTATACAATTTTTTTTTCACTACTTCGTGTGCTTGTATACTGTTAATACCCAGTAAATTAGTCTTTAATTAACGTATTTGTTAATTTTATTTAAAAAAATGCCATAATAGGAATTATTATCACGAACTCATGCCTCCGGCCCCAGTGTGCGGTTGTGCATTCGCGTGCGAGGGTTCGGAGTCCGCCTTGACCCTAGTCTATGGCTTGGCAAGTAATTACAGTGGAGCGACTGCCATCTGCCCTCCGCGACTCTTATTAAGAGGGAACTAGACCAGATTGGATCCCGGTTACACATTCAGTCGCATAAATTCTATTTACCATCTTACGCGTAAAATATACTGCCTTTTGGGCCTAGATGGCACTGTGTAAATTTGTTCAAAATTTTATTTTTTATTTTTTGCTGCGTAGGCGTCGGCGGCCCTGAGCTGCTCGCCGTGCGAGATGGGCACGCACGCGGCGGCGTGCCTGGCGGACGTGTACCGCGCCGCCCTGTTCGCGATCAACCTCGCCGGGATGCTCATCTGCGTCGTGATAGGGCTCATCATCTTCAAGAAGCGGAAGTGTAAAGTGAGTGACAAACCCGATAATTTGTGTAGTCTAAATGTGAGTAACCACGAAAGTCTTAAAAGCTATATTGAGTAACTTGGGTTCAATCTGCATCGGAGTGGCAGCGACAGCGCGGCGGCCGGAGGTTTTGTTGCCACCCCATTTTAAGCTTTATCTCCATTAGGAAATGCATTGTATTGAAAATTTGAAAGACTCGGCTAGTGCATAGTATCGTTTGTAAGACTTCAGCGCCTCGGGCAGCCGAAGGTGGTAACGCACACACGAATGTAGATTCTAATGGCCCGAGACAAAGCACTGGCTTTCAAACGCGCGCAACCTGCTGTGCGGTGCCGCTGGCAGCCTTTTTGCTGAGCTGGATGTTACCGGCCGGTGCCGCTGAATTCTTACGTCCTCTTTTTCCTGTTGTGAAATGTACAGTGGGTACGTAGGTATTACCGTAAGGCAGTTGCCTTATTAACCCGACGAATCCCAAGAAAATAACAATATGAAAATATATGTTATAGGTACCTTCTTGCCTTCTTCATTGGTTATTTATTCCTGTGGTAGCGATTCGGTACGGGGAAGAGTAAGTTGTGACATAGGTAACCCTGGGTCGCCATGAGTCACGTTAGCATTGTCTGCATTGTTGCGTACCGGATTGAAGGATAAAGTTGCACCGTAATTGTACCGATCTACTCTGTGCTTCCTGCACCTGCTTCCATCAGTTCCCTACTATTATTAAATTATTAATGAATATAATATATCTAATTACAGGCAGTGGCTATGGGTATGTGGACAGTACTGGAGATGGTGCTACTAGGCGCGCTGCTCATTTACGCTTCTGTAAGTATAAATATCTACTTTGAATTTAACAGTTTGAAGCGGCTTGCACCAAAGTCTTAATCGCGTTTAAGCCTAAGATATACACAACATTTAATAGAAAATGACGTTAACTTCTTTGTAAATATGTTTAAGAATTTGGTGCAAGCCGGGCTCAGAACCTGTAAAAACCTCGGAAGTTTTGAAATACCCTATTTTAATGTCGGTCAAATTGTGTGCAGCGCTGCAAGGGAAACGAACACTAAACGAACAACAAAGAAAATGCAATTAAAAGCAATAGTTTGTCCCATTATAAACTGAATTCGGCTGTGCAGCGGGCGGCTCAAAAGTTCGACCTCTGAAATCTTCTATATATTTATCCAAATAAATGAAAGGTACGGCGAAGCGGGAGATCACGTTCAAATTGCCTTGCCATCAGATTTGCTTATTCGTCTGCCGCTTGAAAAGCAACTCGTATTGCACCCATTGCAGGCAGCATCGCAATACATATCGTCGATGCGGTGGCGCTGCGTGGCGGGCGCGTGGCTGCGCGAGCTCGGCTTCGTGGCGTGCTACGGCTCCGTCGTGCTGCGGCTGTGGGTGCTGCTCGCCGAGTTCCGGACAAGGAAGGCGCATCGGTGGACGCCTAAGGACTCCGAGGTGGGTTGCTTTGGCTACAATGCGAGAGCAAGTGCATAACCACCTTAAGAATCATATTCCTTTGAACTACAGTGCAGTTGTTGAACGGTTTTATAGCATTAATGAATTACATTTTTTTTTTAATACCCTGGGTGTGAAGGACGAGTCCTTTGGGCATAAGGGACGGCTAATGCTCCCTTCTTTTAGCAGAATTATTTTGGTTAAAGATGCACCAAATACAGTGAATGTTGCTGTAGCGGAAAAGGAATATTTTCTTGAAGTGGTAATTGCTCTTGGATTGTACAGTCATCATCTTGGTGATAATGTCCCGGATGTGCTCTCGCGCGCGAGAGCCCGGGGTCCGCCTTGACCATGATTCAGGATTTAGTAGATTGAGTAATTACTATGGAGTGACTGCTGTCTGACCTCCGTGACCCTGCTGTTAGGGGAACCTGACCACGGGGCTATTCTCTAACTCAGTTGGCAACTAAATTTGACATTAGATAATCCTACACTACGTGATCTCATTGGCCACGGGCTATAACGTCTACCAAATAAAAGTAGTGTAACATTATTAGATGTCAAATTCGGTTGTCTACTGAGATAGCCAATAGCCCCGAGGTCGGATCATGGTTACACATTTCGTCGTCTGAATGGTACAGTGATTCAACGAATTAGTTGAGCACCAGACCATTATGATTTTATGCGCGATTATAGCAGATATCTGCTACGTAGCTTTAAGCTTTAATGTGCATGAAGTTTTAAATAAATTAATATCGACGGGGTGACTTCTACAACGAACCGTATGACGTCTGCGTAGCTGCATAGCTCGGATTGGGGGCGTTCAAGAAACGGGAAAGAATATACCTATATCAAAGGCCGGCAACACTTTAATGACCCCTCCTTGTCAGGATCACTACCAGTTGACCTGTTTCCTCAGTAGCCTCTCTCTTTTAAAAAACCGATCCGGTCAGCTATCCGGGCAAACGACATCCTTATGTCGTGGATCTTCCAGCTATCCGCACGAGCTGCTTTGACCTTTATAATGCGTGCGACTAATGAATGGAACACGTTGTTGCGAGTGTGTTCCCTGATCACTATAATCTGGACGCCTTCAGGCTAGAGTGAATAAGTTGTTGATAGACAGGCATGCTCCATCTTCGGCCGTACCATCACTTACCACAAAGTAAGATGGTCAAATGCCTGACTCATCATCACAGCCCATAACAGTCCACTGCAGGACTAAGGGTCTCTCCCACGAAAGGGGAGGTTATTGCTATAATCACCACACTTGGTAGGCGAGTTGGAGATCGCAGTGTCATAAATATAACGGTGGAAAACGCTGCTGCCCATTTTCTAGCCTACGGAGACTCTAGATCTTTTGCCTTGAAAATATATGGTGCCTTTTACGACACCCGCGAGTGTAAGGGGTTGGTGCTATTCTACTCTGCCAGACGCCTCACGACCAGATTTTATTACGAATAGACATAGGGACATGTGGAATTAAATAAAAGTTTGTAATAAACAAGCTTGCTTGTTTTGTGTTCCTGTGTATTTTATTATGTAATTGTATTATTTTTATGTTTTTTTGTATTACTTGTACCTTTTTAATATTGTAGTGTTGTTGTTTGTGCAAATAAATGTTCTTTCTGTCATTCTTTCTTTATAAATAAAAGCTTGTAAAAACGCACTGCAGGTGCTTCGGATAGTGGGCGCGATGCTCTGCGGCGCGGCGTGCTACCTGGCCGCCTTCACGGCCACCACGGCGTGCGAGGTGGGCGCGGGGGGCGCGGGGGGCGCGGGCGCGGCGGCGGAGGGCTGCGCGCGCGCCGCCTGGCACCACGTGACGGCGGCCGCGGAGCTGCTGCTGCTGGCTGCGGGGCTGAGGATCGCGTTCGCCGCTAGGAATGCTAATGTGCCGTTTCAGGTGGGTTCTAAATGTGCAGAAAGTGTGAAAACTAATCCAAGCTTAGGCGCTGGCCTAATTGGCGTCGGTTGTACGACCATGGTCGTGCGACGGCGGTTTTGAGGTCTCCTATTAGTCGGGCGACGTCCGTCGTACGACCGTTGCCAATTAGGTCAGCGCCTTCTCTAGAGACGAGATTAGCGATTTGAGATTTTAAGACAACTTTTGGTTTATTAATGATCTTTGGCCAAACTGGCGATATCTCAATTAATCTCGAAATATCCAGATTTGGCTTGTTTTTTTTATGTGGCGGTAATTTTAATCTTAAAAATAGTTCCATGAAAACTATTTAGAATATTACTGTAGGCATTAGTTGGTCAACATAATATTGTATTACGTGGTGTACCAGGAGCGCGGCTGGCTGAGCGCGGCGCTGTCGCTGGAGGCGCTCTGCGGCGCGGGGTGGCGCGCGGCGGCGGCGTGGGGCGCGGCGCCGGAGCGCTCGGCGCTGGCGGCGGCGGCGCGCGCGCACCTCTCCGCGGGCGCCGCGCTGGCGTGCGTGCTGGCGCCCAGGCTCTGGCACGGGTACCGGGCGCGGTCGCTGGCGCAGGAGGTGGGTCGCTCTAATTAGTATTATCCGTAAAAGTCATCACCCAGATGCTGTCCGGTCTTTACGCGGCGGTGTAAAGCGACTTTGGGCGTTTCTGAACGACACTGCAGAATATTTATGTATGGAGGCTTTGGAGACTAAGGACCATATTCTGTAGAAGAACAGGAGCGCAGCATTATGCTTGCTCGGTTAGAGAGGAAGGAAGTGGGCCCGGTCTATTTTACGGACCCTGTGTCCTCGAAGGCGAACATGGTACCGTGTGTGGAGAATGGAGGAGAAATACGAGCAGAATAAGAGGTAGAGGAGGGAGGATAGTGGGATGGGAGCTTGCCGACGGGATAGTAAATAGTATGTTGTGACGTCAGTCCGTTAAGGGCGAGTGCTTATGGATATCTGGATTTGTGGGTGTCGAGAAGAACGCACGCGCAAAGAGACACCGACAAGTAAGCGTGCGTATCACCCGTGATTAGTATGACCGAGAAGTTGATAGGACCCTGGGTGGAGGAGGGTACCCACGAAGGTAGTAAAGTGGAGGAAACACTACAATCAAAAGCTTGGATCAAATACAATACACAAATTACTTTATATCTTTATCTCATTCACTGTGGTCCGACCATTCATTCATACATTCCGACATACACCCTATTTAGGAAGCAAGGGCCTGACCACAAAGAGCGATACAAATGCTTCAAGTACGCACTGGCGCATACCAGCGCGTACGTCCCACTTACTTAGCCAGGATGTGATTGCGTTTATCGTTTATTTGTCTTTTTAGCCATTTTTGTCCAGTTAGAAACAGCGTTTTGTAATAAAAAAGGTAGTGTTTAATGTTAGCTTTTATTACACTAAATTATACTATTATATTATTTATTGGTTTTCATAAAAAATAAGGTATATATAATTATTTATCCCATATTAAGTTACAGGTTCTACATCTATAAATATATATTTATTTTATTTTATTTTGTATTATATATATATAAGTATTAATAACATTTCTGTATTAGCACGTCGTTCGCGTCGTGCGCGCATCGAGCTCTATTATGGGTCAGTCTGAAAACCAGCGCTGTGTTTGGCTGCTGACATTCATAGCATTAAGCTGAGGCTCGTCCAATTTGGTGCGATGATGCATCGCCCTGCTTCCTTATTATGTACTTATAATGTTAGTTTTAAGTTTTTTTTAAATGTGTTATTGGACCAAATAAGGATTCGTCTATGTCTATGACGTTCCGAATTCGACATTTTTGTAACCAAAAATCTCCATTAATAATGACAATGAAATATCCATTGAAGCCAAAAAATATTTTCTCAACTATCTTCGACAACCGTATAATATCGAATATCGATTTCAGTGTGTTTCAGTTGAGATTTGTTGTTAGAGAAAATGTCGATTTTGAGATGTTACAGCGCGAGAATAAGCCCCCAGTGGGCTTATGACATTATGATCATAGATATTGCGTCGATTTGTCAGGACCGTAGTTAGTAGAGATTCCTGCCTATCCCTACAGGAAAAAGTCGTTACTGTATGTATAAAGGCATCATATTACATCTACACTCCTGTTACACAACTTCCAGGTATCGCGCCGCGGGCCGGCCGAGGGCTTCGGCGTGGAGGGCGAGGAGGAGCCCACCTCGGAGGAGGTCCGCGCCGAACTGAAGCGGCTCTACGTGCAGCTCGAGATCCTGCGCAACAAGACCTTACGGAGGGACAACCCTCACATCAGCAAGCGCCGCGGCGGCCGCAAGCCGCCCCACCGACGGTTCTCCCTTCAGGTAACAGGCGAACTAGATAGCTGCCTCAGCTTCCTCATGCGGACTCATGCCTCATGCGCATTTTGAAACAGACAGGCCAATCTGCAGCCTAGCTTCCTCATGCCTCATTTGTAGCGCAAGGCATTTTGAGATAGATACTCCGATTGGAAACGAACGCGTCGAGCGACGCTAATGATATCCTGACACCCAATAGTTGAGGGAAAAGCGCTGCGTTGAATATCATCATATTTATCGAAATTATACTTAAATAAGGAACGTTGGTGTCGCAACTTACAGATAATATTGGACAGTTAAATGGTACAGCTACTCTTACTTTTCCATTTTCCCAATTCTTGTATGTTGTGTTGTAAACCTTCTGAACCTACCTGTAAAACTATCTTCAGTATCTACTTTTAATTGTCCGTCTTTATTCGTCTCTCTTACTGTGTTATTGTCTTATTTTCCTGACTTACTAACTGACCTACCCGACCTACCCGATCTTTGTTTCTTGAATCCAGTTCAATCCAGTGACAGACTCCCTAGAACACCGTGTAGGATAACACGACCCTGCTCTATCTATCATGCTCATTAATTCAATGTTTCATCTTCCATCCTACTCCGTTAGAAAAAAGGCAGCCGCGATAAGGTAAGGAGGTGTGAATTTAACCGCATGCGCACTCGTGGAGCACCCGCATGACCCCTGTGGACGTCCGGCGCCGCCTGCACCGCCCCGCGCCCGCGCCCGCCCCGCGCCGCCCCCGGCCCCACACCGCAACGCTACCCACTGTCGCAATGTCCGCCTCTATCTGTCCTCAACGGATTCGGCACCGATACTCTCGCTCTTCTTGAGAACACCACGTCGATCGGATACTCTCACCTTCAACCGCAATCACGTTTTTATTCTTTCTCGCCTCTCGGCTCACTGGTTACACGTTAAAAAAAATTTATTGCAAGAATTTTTTATCGGTTTTTTTAACAGTCGACTTTCCCTAATATTCAGCTTTGAATCCCGGCTACACGCTAAAATCGTAGATTAGAGGTTGTTTATTGAAATTTGTTGATTTACTTGTACCGTTACACCATACGTACTTTTAAATACTTACAACAATATTAGTGTACACTTTCGCACAATTACGAAATCAACAAGTTTCAACTGTCCACTGCAAGTGTTCTACAAGATTCTACATAAGTCCCCACGGGTTGCAGGCTCTGCAGGCGCGCCGCGGGGGCAAGGGCAAGGGCGGCACCAGCGTGGTGGAGCACAGCGAGGCCGGGGACGTGTCTCGGACGCCCGAGGACTCGGTGTGCTCCAACGAGGGCCCCTCGCACTACACCGACGGCGACACGCAGGCGTGATGCGAACTCCGGCTCGCGGCCGCCTGCCGAGACGTGCACGTCTAGGCCGGCCGCGGCGGCAGCTTAAAAGGACTCTAAAAATATATAGGTACCGTCAAGTGTCAATCGGCAGGACTCTTTAAAAATATATAAGTACCGTCAAGTGCTAAAGTCGGCTCTTGGACTCTAGTGACGTATGTGCCACCAAGATTTGGAGACGATAAAGTGTTATCGAGTTTCTCAGTGGCGTTTGCAAAGACATTTTGTAGGTACCTTTGTCTTCGACTACTTATTGTTAGTTTAGGTAACGATCTCTATAAAAAACTGTTTAGTTTAGAATAGGGACGCTTGATATGTTGTTTGGTTGTAGTTTTAGAAAATGGACGACAAACGTTACAAGTCACAAACATTGTTTGCCATGTCTCTATGTAAAATACCTAGTACAATAATTAAATGATTACTTCATATTAACTTCGTAGCGGTGAACTTTTATACATATACAGCTACAGCTGGTTAATTTGTGTATATGACTGAATGTGCAGTAGGTTAATATTATTACTTACCTATTTTCAAAAGTGTTCTGATACTTATATACTTAAGGGTTTTATTTTTATGTTCCATGCGGAAAGGTTGTTACTTTGGTTTATAAATTGGGTCCAATCTAAGTTTAATATCGGGAAATTTTACCAAAATATTTGTCACCTCTCTAGCAGGAAAAGGGCGCTTTTGGTCCATAAAAACTCGCAGTAATAAGTTTTTTGCGGCGAGAGTGAGGCAAAGCGATCTCCGCTACAACAACTGTTGCTGGTGTGCTGAGATTTCTAACAGACCAAAAACACCCTTTTCGCAGGAGAGGTGAAAAAATCTTTCACACTATAGTAATTTTTTATGTCTCGTGCCTTTTTAATCACTCTCTGTGCTCATATCAGTATTCTGTATTAGAATCCAACTCCGTAGGCTACTTCGCTAGTTGTGATTTGATGTCAGAACTCACAGCAAAAATAACTTTTCACACCTCCTGCTCGACAAAGTCCCATTATATATTATGAAATATCACCGTAAAGCATGGCTTTGTTACTCGCAAGGAAATAATATTGTATGAAACTTTCGAAGGGAATAAAGTAATTTGAATTTGATTGACACGGAAATGTAATAAAGAGATGCTGTAATTTTTTTATTTATTTTCTCACAGATGGTGTGTAAAGTAGAGTATTCACCTCTGGAATAAAGCTGTTTTAGTCTTGGGTGGCTTGAACCCCTCTAGAGTTATGTAGAGCCCCTTACTCAGGGCTCTACATAACTCTAAAGTATGTCGTCCATGATGGAAGTCACTGCTTTATTCCCTTGGTGAAACACCATCAACTATTGCACTATTGTTGAACAAATAACGATTACTACAGTACTTAGTATGAAAATAAGTTGTATGATTTTTTGCATTTGTATTTTGCATTTCATGGTCCTATAATGTACCCCTACCATTATAATTTGTTGACAAAAAGAACAACCTATAAGTATTTTTATAAATTATGTACAGGCTTTTATTAAAAGTTGCAATTAGCAAGGCTTATCTATAATTACTGTTCTATTCTCCTCATATTTAAAATGTATGACTCTACTTGGAGTACCCCCACCTTAGATAATAAGAAAGTGACTACTGTGAGGGATTTGCATTAATTTATGTACTTAAGTAAATACCAAAGGATCAAATTCTCCATAAATATAAGTCGTAGATTTGTAAGTTATTTAAATAAAAAAGGTATAATTTGTCGTGAATTTGTTGAAGTGGATATGTTGAGGGGGTACATGTACAACAATGTTCATTTCAGTAACGTATCGTCCCTACCTCTGTGGGTATTTAAGTATTGATAAGATGAACATTTATTTTATTAATTTAGCAATGTACCACCCACGTGATAAGGTTGTATTATTTTCGTGCGATTCTTTTAATTATTAAAATCTCATGGGTATTAGATTAACGGTGTAAATAGTACTTAATTGTTAGTGCTAACAATTTTTATGTGCATTTTATGAAATTGTATATAAAATGGTACCCAGAGTGCTCACATGGAATTTAAATTTTACATATAAGAGTATTTAAAAGGAGCTTTGATATTTGTGGGCAGCAGGTATCTACTCGTATATTTGAGCTCAGGGGCCAAATTTTTGAAACCGCTCGCAAACACGCGAGCGCTCGCCTTCTAATGCTTGTCTTTTCTATCTCTAGCTACTTACCACGAGTGTGAAAGAGATAGGTAGCGCACGCTCCATCCACTCGCGTGGATGCGAGTGGTTTCATAAATAGGGCTCCTGATCGACTATCACCAAAATTCTGAAAAAGTACCCAACCTGTCCAATGTGATCACTCTAGGTTGTTATGGATATATTTTGTTCCGATGTTGTTGCGTTGAGCTTCGTCGATGTTCGCGATGCGTTTGTCAAGCCAAAGATATATATTAAATTGTATACATTTATGGAATAAATGAACATGTTCATATTTTAGCTGCGTACATTCATTCGTTATGCACAAGCACCTAACTTAACTCCCTATCTGCTGAGCTGCTAGTCACAGCAGATGGTTCAGATGATGATCATGGATGACATATTGTCACCTGTCACATACACTGTACTAGCAGCTTGTTGCCAACAGTTCTCTGGTTTCAATGATTGAAATTGTTACTTTTACGATTACTATAGTAATCGATTACTAATAGTTTCAGTATATTTCAATGGAACTTTGTTAGCAACTAAGCCCATAAAACCGATGATACGGAATCTCAAAAGTATCAATTTTAATCATTGAAATCAGATGATTGTTGGCAACAGCGTTACGTAATTAGCCTAAAGGGATGGCAGCTTGATAAGGAACACGATTGCTCAGATAAAATCACTACATATTATAAAACAAAGTCCAACGCCGATAAACTCAAAAACGGATTTGGTCTGAGCACGGTTGAAAGACGCCTCTAGAGCGGCCGGTCCTCTTCGAGCATATATTGTCTACAGCAATACCAGCGAGATGACCGAATATCGTAGTTTCTCGTGTAGTTTGCAGTATCGTCACTTATTTTATCTTACCGACTTAAGGTCTTATCTAAAAAAGTGACCTGGAGGGTATCCGCCGCAGAGATCAACTGAGCTCATGGGGAAATGTGTGCGGGAAGCAGTCTTTTCAAGTGTGTGGAATGTAGGTAGGCTGGTAGGTCTTCCGAAGGGGAGCGGAAAGGCTTTGACTGACCCCAAAGCATATAGATCCGTCTTCCCGTTCACCGGATGGTGCTCGAAAGAGTGGTGTGCTAGTGTACACCGTGTCTCTACTATCGCATATCCGACGGCCAGCATGGGTTTGTAAGGGGGCGCTCTGCAGTAACGAAGCTTAACGCTGTGCTGCAGGTAGTACGGGCGTCTTGTTGCAAGTACGTCCTGGCGATCATGCTGGACATCTCCGGAACTTTTGACAACGAATGGTGACCAATTAAACTAATGAAACTCAAACTGGGGGATGTCCACCCAACATGTATAGGATGTTATCGTCGTATTTTTGTGACAGATCAGTAGGTATTTGGGCGGGGGGATTGTATGCTATTAAAAATTCGACATTGGGGTGTCCTCAGCGGAATTGACTAATAGACGACCTGCTGCACCCTCCATTTCCGGAGGGCGTGCGGGCCGTAGCCTATGCGGACTAAGTGACGTTTCTGATCGAGGCGAACTCTGGGGCGAAAATCGAACGGCTCATGCCATTGCCATGCCCCATGGCTGAGACCATACGTCTGGCGACAGAATGGGAGCTCAGAAACAGGTTGGCCTTCGTTCCGGCGAATACCGCAAATATCACTTTTAAAGGGAAGTTTAAGAGCCAACCTGTGCTTTGCCTAGGATTAACCGATCAGGAATACCTCGGCCGTCAAGGTTTGGGGGTGACGCTGGACCAATCGCGCTCGTTCAGAGCCCACGTCCAGGATATAGGAGAGAGGGCGGCAACATGCTTTGGGAAAATGGCTAGGGTATCTACTTTAGCAAGTACGTTGCTACGGTGACGTACGCGGCCTCTGTATGGTGCAGTAGGATCGGGTTTTATGTGAAGAGCCGTCTGCTCATACGTACCGTACTACAAGTACTGCTGCTCTGGCGGTGCTTACTGGTGTCCTGCCCGCGGACCTGGAGGTGGGGCGGGGGATGTAAGTGGGGGACCGGATTGGAGAGGAGGGCAGTGATCGAGCTTAATAAAATTGCCCATGTTAAGATGGTAGACGCAGTCGTGCCGAATGGACATGCCCTTGCGTGCGCACGTATGTACCTCTGGCACTCTTTAATCATTTGTATCAGTAGTTCCTATGACCACCTTTTAGCTTTCTTCATCAGACTCTGGACAAGGTTATCTACAGTTTTTATCAACACAAAACAAATGAGCCTAATCACTAAGGATTTGCCTTGTATAGTTTAGAAGCGCTTATGACCACATTTATGCCTCCATCGTGAGATCAGCTCGATGGTGTCATAATATTTAATTGTCACCGAACTTTCAGCTCAATCGAATGTCAAGCAGTGGTTCAATTTACATACGTGGGTTCTATTCAGCAGCACCAAGAGCCAAGAGACTGCCTTTTTAGTCCACCTAGTTATAATTTGTAACACGATTGCAGAATAGACTAGCTCCTTAAGCACAATATCCTAAATGATAGTAGAAATATTCGTTGACATTTCGGGTTACTGCACTCAAACTTAAAGCCGAAAGAATTTCGAAATCCATTTCGTCTACCCCCAAAAATATAAAACTTTTCATTTTTATAATATGTTATGGCTGACCGGCGCGACTTTCCGTCGCGTGTTTCAATTTAATTAACCCTCCCTACTACACCGTTTACTCTACCCTATCCCGATTTTCTGATGCAATAGACATTCTGGTACAGTAGACGTTTTGATACAGTGGATATTCTGAAATCTTAGACTTCCATGAAAGGGACACGTACGTAAGTGACTTATCCCTTTCAATACGTCTCCCTTTCATGCCACCTGTCCCCTATATCGTGGATGTCCGTGATAATATTGTCACGTTACAAATTATAATAGCGACCGTTTAGTGGTCATTCTGATACAGTGGACATTCTACTGTAGAAATTTTAATATAGTGGAGCATATAAACCTAGCCTAAAGGAAACAAACCTAACAATATTATATTGTCATTTTGTAAGTTACTAATAGTCCAAATTCTTGCTTCCATAAGATTCATATAACTGTGTCATGAGCCATTGTGTCTCTCGTCCGACTCATCGATGTCAAGCCATCGCTTCTTGGGCCGTCCACGAGACCTCTTTAATTATAACGGGAGGTTATGACACCTAATTCCCACGTGCCCCTGGGGCTTACACGACACGTCACCAAACCAACCCATGCCTGAGTGCAATATGCAAGCCATGCACAACCCATGCACATGCTGAGTGGCTACCATTTGTGCTTGCCGCCGCGGTACCGACATTGGCATGGGAGGCTACTCATTGTTTTAAATGTTTTAATTATTAATGTTTCCTTTGACAATTATGTAACTATTATTGTGTCGTGGTGTGTTATGTGTAATAGATGTCTTAGATTTATTTTTCTTTCTTTCTTTCAAACCACCGCAGGCGAGCTTCTATTATCTTATCAGCGACATCCCTTATACAAACTGATGTATTCCTTATACATCTTTGCAGCGTCTCCAACGTAGCTAACTAGCTGACTATTATTTGAGGTCGTTGCTAAGCTACCGTTGCCATAATGCGGCTTGTTTTCATTACACATTCCGATACCAAAACATTTTCCTCTTTTTTTGTTATGATTGTTATGATTAAGGCCGGAATGTCGTAGCCGTTACGTGGCAACCGACACCGCATGCGGACTCCCAGGACAAAGGGATTGCCGAAATGTGAAGTTACTTGCCAAAGAAAGAAGACTGAGGATAGTGTTTTGTATTTGTGCCAGTAGATCTGTGATGGACTGAAGAAGGCAGGAAGATGTCAGGTGAGATGATAGTCATCGCTATTACTTAACTTTAACAAAACTGGAGCTATCAGCTAGCTACCTTAGACTGGCAAATTTGTTTTAGTAAGGGGGTTTTAGCAAGATATTTTTAAGGTGTTATAATGGTTATCGTTATTAACGTGCTTTCTCGAATATAATTGATATGAAAAAACATAAAACAGTGCCATTGTTATGTAGGAAATACATACAAATTCTTCTAAGCAACCACAGGTTACCCACCTGTGGTTGCTTATTTCGCCACTAGGTATACCTACGTTCGGCAGTATGTTTACATTGCGTGTAAAAAGTAGGTACATAGATATCTACTTGCTATGTCATATTCATGTAGGTTATATATGTAGTAAATCAGTAAGTAAGTTATGTAAGTAGCATAGGATAATTTGCACCATTACTAAAAGGGTAGTTAGTGTAAGTTGGTATTTGTAAAATAGAATAAAAAAATAATTATTCACATAGAAAAAATACCACAACAATAAAACAACAATTAAAACGACAAGAATAACACACAATCGGAAAGTACCTACATTAACGAACGAAGAAACAAAAACAAAGTTACAATAGTTAGGTAGGTAGAATGCCGTAACATACCTACGGGTGTATTTTGGCGTATTTAATGTGTGAAAGGGACCTCACTGTGCGCTTTGCTCCGGCGTAAACCGAAGCCTGTAATAAGAATTTACGACTTTTCGTGCCCATTTCAAAGTTACTCGATCACGCTTAAATTCGGTGAACCAGCAGAAAACAGTCGCGCAAAGGTTTGTTCTGATTCGCCAGTCGAAGTCTTGAAACGATTCTTCTGATTTTAGTCACAAACTAGAGAATAGCCGACCCGCGTTTCGTACTGGAATAAGGAATGTTTTTACGTTTGTAATTTTTAATTGACATTAAAATAACCCAGTATGTCATAGGCAAAAACTATCTACATACTGATAATAGCAAATATTTTAGTATTATGTCTCTAGAAAGTTTGCCAGAAATCGAACAAGTGTGCATGTTGGTGAGTTTTTTAGAATAGAATTTTGTCAATGCCACGTAGAGCTCCAAGCTCCAAACACAAAGTAAAAAACGGCCCGAACCAAGCTTCAAGCATATAGTGCAACAAACTCACCTGACTCGATGACAGCGTCGCTGTTGTTGGAATTGACATGACATTTTGAAATGGCTACACTTAGTTCCATCTTTGGCCCCCGTTCAGTGGCCAAGTTTGTGCACTATAATAGACCCAGCCTCCTAAGATGAAGGAGGCTATGATAGACTCTATTTTAACATTTAGTTCTTATGAAGAGACACTGATCTCTATATCCTAGCTATGATCTTGGCTAATGCTTGTAATTTCGCTGATAACCACGGGCCTCATATCTTAAAGCGAGAAATAATTCTAAAATTTATTTTAAAAAGGAAATGAAACGTACTGTTTTCTCACAATCTTTTACCTGGGAAAATACTTAGGTACTTTATACGGATTCGTCGGCAAATTTGAAAGTTCTCAGTTATAGAACTTCTCATAATAAAAAGGTTGAGAAACAGTTAATAGGGTTTCTCAAAGTTCTTGTCGTATGTACAAGGCCTGCCTATAAATACCTTTCTCCTAACTGGACGCTTTCAACGGCTTGTAGCTTACGGGCAGCTAATTATTCACAGCAATATTGTTTTCGGACAGACTATAAACGTCTGTTTCGGTTTAAATATTGCGATACAATATATTATCTCAGTGAAACCTTAGAGCCTACTGTTAATTAAATAAATTAAATATTTGTAATTGTGATTTTTGTGGAAATAAAGATTTTTATTATTATTTTATTATATTTATTAAAATCCTCCTAAGACATTTTAATGATTATTTCTGCTATTTTTTGCATCATCATAGCTACCTACCTGCATTATCTACAGCCTCTGACGAAATATATGAGTTAATTTCATTTTTAGGGTTCCGTACCCGAAGGCCAATGGAGCCATATTGCTATCGGTCAAAATATATCCGGCTGTAGTCTATCACAGGCTGGGATATTTGCAACCGTAACATCTACATACGTGTTCGTAATATAATATGTGTTTCTATGGCTGCTATAACAACAAATAATAATAATAATAAAAATAAAAAGTTTAATATGTTTTAAAATGAAGGTAAGAAGTATATGTAATACTTTTAATCCCATACAAATGAAGAGGTACGTGAAAAAATATAGTTTTACCCAAACGTGTGGGGTTATCATTGTTTAGAGCTTGTTAAGTAGATAAAGATTGTATTTTTTCCATTAGCCTATGAACTTGGAATTTGGTGATCATGTATATTGTTATTATGTAAATATTGATAAATCTTAATTTTTCTATAAAATTCCCTCAATCCTTTTACAAACCAGCTCAATTTTGCAGTCAAGCACCACCCAGCATTTGGTACGGAATCTTAAATGTGCGAAGCACTTGGCTGGTTTTTATAATTTCACCTTATCGGTTAAAATGGACTACAAGTAGGTACCTAAGTTGTCTTATTGATATTCTACATAACAAATCTAAGTACAATTACAGTAGGTTGAAACTTAACTCATCATTTGCCTGCCTTATCCCATTTATTTGGGGTCGGCACACTATGTTGTAACGTAACTGTTGAAGATATATTTTCTTACGGCTTATACAATTTAGTACTTAAGGGCGGAAACATGTAAAACTTAATATTACTATAAAGGCGCACCCATTAATGAAGTTGATAGCGCTCCGTTCCTTGGGTTAGAAATTGACAAAAACCTTAATTTTCTGAATCATGTAGATCATGTATGTGCTAGAATCAATAAGTTTGTTTATGTTCTCCGCAGACTCAGACAAGTAGTGTCTCAAAATGTAGCCCTATCTGCTTATCACGGCTACATAGCATCCATTTTGAGATATGGGCTAATAATCTGGGGTAATAGCTCTTTCATCCAAAAATTATTTATTGCACAAAAAAGTGCGTTCGAGCATTATGTGGCTTAGGTCCCTTAGAATCTTGTCGACCTTTCTTCCGAAAACACAATTTGCTAATCCTTACCAGTATGTACATCATGGAAATATGTAAATTCGTCAAACACAACCCCAATATATTCGCTCAATACAGTACACTATCGACTCGCGCAGTGAGAGATCCTGAACGCAAAATATATATGCATTGTCCTAATACCAGCCTATTTGTAAATAATTGTAGCCATATGTGTCTCAAAATTTATAATAAACTGCCGCGTGACCTAAAATGCTTAAAAGGCGTTATATTTAATAATGGGCTATATACGAGCTCGTACATGGCTAATTAGTAAAACATTTTATTCAATTCAAGTATTTTATAATTATAATTTAAATAAGTAATTGTACATTCAAATACAAGTCATTGTTATTGTTATTTTAGTTATATATATTAGTGTAATATACCTATTGTACATCTGTATGAGACAGATATTTACTGCTGAACGAATGTCAAAAACATATTTTTCCACCTATGTAACACACAGTAAAAACAAAAAAGATTTTATGATTATGATTTATGATCATAAAACTGGGAATACTCATAGTATTCCCAGTATACGTAAGTGCCCCCGCCAAGGCGAGCAAAAAGTAGGAGGCATTGCCTTTTCCCGGACCGTTTCGTAGTATTTTCAGGTCCTCATATCTTTGGACCAGATTATATTAAGCTTAAATTTTCAAGATAAGATTTCCGTAGACTTCTAAAACACTTATGTTTGTCTAGATTTAACATTATTTTAGATTTTATTAGCACCTACATACGTCGATTTCGACACAGACTCACTGGGTCATGTAAACCTCTAGGACACTTCCCAAAGTCTTAGGAAGCAGCACGAAATATCACACAAATAATAAAACAAATCTTATTCACCCTTCAACCTCCACAAAGGTGGCCTGTTTCTTTAAAAAATTAAATCTCACACCGGGCACAAGTAACAGGAACAAGCAAACTAAAAACCTGCAACTTTACCTTCCAACGCCTATAAATAAACAAGGGTCTGTAGGTATATCAAATTCAACGCATAGTATACATCCCGAAGTACTACTATATAAAAATCTAAATTAAACACATTTAGGGCTCAAGGAGAAGTGCTGGAAGTGCTAAGTATTCAGATAAACTTTGTTCCACAAGCTAATCGGTGTTACTGTAAAAAAGGTATCGGGTCTCATGAAGCGCCAAGCCCGTAACTCTACAAAGCCTAACTCTACCAACCCTACATTTTGGGCAGAAAGTATGGCTTGGCCGTTTCATAGATTCAAACGTAACTCTACCCAATGATTAATTACAGTGCAGTGCTGATGCTAGGTAACACAAGCTTGGTCCGACGTCAGCCCTCACGCAGTGACGACGGCGTGTGCGTAAAATGCAAAGCCGTAACTAGCCCTTTATTATTTACTGTCGACTATATAGCAATGGTGTTAAAAATTCCGTGACCGAAAACTGTTACAGAACGAAATATAATTTTTAGGGTACCGTACCCCAAAAGAAAAAAATGGATCCCTTACAGGATCAATTTGTTGTTCGTCCATCTGTCAAGACCCTTATTCTCAGGAATAGAAGAAGCTGAACTTCATATCAAATACTCAGGTCTACAAACCCTTGGAGCAGTGAAAAACCAAACTTCTAAGTCAACGCAATCAAAAGATACGGCCGTTTATGCTCCGTTTATGACGTATATTTCGACCCTCTCAAGGGAAACAAAACCTATGGGATACTTCCCTTTGACCAAGAATCATGACATGTAACAAGAAGCAATGCCATGTATCATAAGTAAAGGAAAAATTCGTTAGGATGTATAGTTTTAGTTCCATAAAAAAAGTCGACCAACTTATAAGTGTAGTTGGAATAGCAAATATTTCATACAAATTGTAAAAGAGCAAGTAGGTAACTGGGAGTGTATAAAGGGAAAAGTCTGAAAACAGCAAATATCTACCCCTGAAGGGGTGAAATAGATGTAGGTTAGGTAGGTGAAACACATTGTATGAAAGGTTGCAGGTTTTTAGTTTCCTTGTTCCTGTTACTTGTGCCCTGTGACAGAATTAATTTTTTAACAAATAGGCCACCTTTGTGGAGGTTGGAGGGTGAATAAGAGCTAGGTACATTAGAAAGTTAGTAATATGTGTAAAATATCAAAAACCCTCTTTTAAGCATGCATATGTACAGGCAACTACGGAACCCTACACGTGGCCCGACACGTCTTGGGCGGTTTTTTTTATTTTATTACCTCAGTCGTCACATGTCACTCACATATTCAATTATGGCAATATTATGGGCCTAAGCTGAATTGAATTTGAGTTTTGTCTGTCGGAATGTTATTCAATTTTCTATTCTTTTATTCCATAAAGGTGCCTGTAAAGCACTTTTGTGAAAGATTGACTGACTTCCTATTTAGGTTTATTTACGTTTGGAATATGAGTTATTTAGTGTAGGTAATTATGGCATTACTCATAGTCATTGCAATACTCCTGAAAGTGAGCAATTGCAGTGAGCTCAAGTACTTCTTCATCACTTAACATCATATTATGTGCCGGTCGGTGAAGTGCTTGGTTAGGTTGTTGAATACTTGTTGTGGATGTCATTAAATCAATATGTGTTGTTTTATTCACGGAGACTAGATGTCCCTGATGCATTTTTACATCGTGGTAATAACGTGGCTGTTATGTATGCATTTAGAGAAATTGTAAACTGCATTGATAACCCATCAACTCTCAAAGTCACAGCCACGTTGATACTTGTGTTCACTCAACATAGGTATATAAACTAATTCAAAACATGTCATGTCCTCGAAATACTCTCAAAACGAAAATGACATGCCTCGCCAAAATGCAATGGACATGATAAACCGAAGTAGGCATCTAGGCACGCGAAATGCAGTTCGATGAAAATGCAGCCTTACAACTTGTTAACATTTCAATTGGGTGCCAAATAAGACTAAAGAAACCGATGGCGTGTCGCGGATAAACGGTTTTACACCCGGCCGTCGGCAAACTAACTTACCTATTCTTCGATACATCGCTCGTGTGGCGTTACCAGTGCACTAACGGATCTAGGTTCGCTTAGTCGGCACCTAGGAGCCCTAGATCACGATGGCGGCCCGAATGGATGACCTCGACCATACAAACATATTCGGACGCGACTTAGATGGTAGTTACCGCTGTTTGTTATTTTTCGTTAATTTGTGGTGCTACTGTGTCGTAGTAAGTAATGTAGTAGTATGTAATTGTAATAAATAATTATTAATACTCGTAGTTATTGTCTATACTAAATGATAGTAAGAATATTTTTTATTGTTTGTCGGTTTGTTTGTTTTTGTGTTTGTAATGGATAAAATAAAAAACTAAAGAACCGATTTTTAAAATCCTTTCACTAATCGAGGCGCGGGCTTTTGCTCCAGGCTAAGATTGGTAGATATTTGCTATTTTCAGATTTTGCTTTTTATATACTCCCAATTAGCTATCTCATTATATTATATATCTCCTATAATTTCATATTTCTAAGTCACCTGGAAGTGGTCTATGTTTTTGATGTCAGTGAGTCAGTCGGTGACGAAATATTAAAACTTCGATAACCGACATTTTAAAAATCGTTAAACTTAGACAATGCAATTTAAAATTTAGGTAGTTTCTTCAGCTGAAGATTGCAATATCGGAAAAGATTGCGAAGATGTAAATGGCTTGAAAATGCGTTAGGACAGGAAACAGAACAGATAAATACAAATACCTCGGATCCGTGCAGCACTCGTGCTCGTCTCAGACTCGTCCAGTGATATCAGCCCCGATGTCAAGTCCCGAATCTCTGCAGCTTGGCCCAAATGGCAGGACCTGTGACTCTAAAATCCCAATCAAGCTCATGGGGCGAATATACAAGAGGATAATTAGGCTTGTGATGCTTTACGCAATAACGAAGGAAGGTGAATGTGTGGCGTTACGCGAGTTGAGCTAGTGCGTAACGAGTACATCAAGATCATAGAGGCATGGCTGCGAGATGCGTAAGCGCCAGGGATACGTGGAAAATTGGTGCCTATACCTGCCAATATCAGGAAAGGGGTCCCACGGGTGACCAAAGAAACGATGGATTGACATCGCCGAGTCGGACGCAAGAGCCAACGACTTACGATGTGAGCATGCCGAAGATCGGGCAAAGTGGAGAAAACAAAGTAGCAAAGCGGACCCTGGCAGAAGTCGGGATTGACCGCTTGGATGATGATTAATTACCTGATCTACCTAATCCTGGATCATGGTCAAGGTGGCCTTAATTGGGGGTGCTTTCCTATTGGGCAAAATAGTTAGACCATTCTGATAGGCGAGAAAGAAGAACACGCGTTTCCGACATCTTAGGTCAGGCTATTGTTATCCTTTAAAAATTAACGGAACCGTAGATTTATTTTGAAGTAGAGTTGTTTTACTAAATAAATTAAACAAACCCACTAAACCCCAGGGAAACGACGGAGGGAACCTCACCAGGTAAACGAGGTCATTCCATCACTTCCATCATGAATGGAAGTTCGATTTATTTACTTTGTTTCATAATATCGCCTAGTAGTATGGAAAATAAATAATTTTATGTAGACTTCGTCGGGGATTTTCCGACATTATGTCGGTTAGATTAGGTTCATAATTATCATAAATTTAAGAGTTGGAGCTTGTCGGTAGAGCAATCGCCATTCTTCTCTCCTATCTGCTAACCTCTTTACGTCTTTGTAATCACCTGCGTTCACTTTGTCTTTCACATCCTTCCAGTATTCAAACCTTGGCCTTCCTCTTCCTTAGCTATGTAGGTTATGTTTTACTAAATCAATGAAACAAACCCCCGAACAGATAGCGAGGAAAGCGACGGGGAGGGTGGCCTGGGCAACCTGAGCCGGCTGATAGTGCGTCCTCCCGGTCACAGCGGGAAGGCGAAGCGAGGACACCTCTGCTTCGACGCGGCCTACGAATGCGGGAACCTGGGCCGGGCTGACCACATCACGGAACTGGAGTACGACCTCTTTATCAAGCCGGACACCTGCCGGCCCAGGTCCAGGTTCTGGTTCAACTTCACCGTGGAGAACGTTAAGCAGGATCAAGTGAGACTACTTCCATTTTGAAATTCAAAGTCAATGCAGTTGCAGCCCTAGTGAGACAGGCAAGATTACGCCCTTCTGGCTATTCTGCATTTTGTGCCCGAGCCGTCCCACCATATTCTTAAATCGTCTAATACATTATTAGTCAGTGTTTTGGGTTGGTCTTGAGCCTCTTCCAAATTAGTAAAGGATTTTCCCAAACCAACGAAATGTAAGATGCAAAATTTCTATCTTACGGTACCACACATTAATTTTGTAACTTCCATTTTGTTTTCAGAGAGTTTTATTCAATATCGTAAACTTAGGCAAAGAGAAGACCTTGTATGACGACCACATGACTCCACTTGTTCGTTCAACGTCCCGACCTAAATGGTAAGTGTGGCTTTTTAGTACCTAATTTTGTACTCTCGCAATTCTAGTTGTCTCAATACTTACAATAGGATGTTAGTTATTTTAGAGTAGATACCATAATTTCATACCAAACCCAATAATAATGAGAAATACGGTTCAACTGACCGAATGGAAACTCAAACATTCGACTCATTCGAAAACTATCCCGCGTAATTCTCTTACTTTGCCGGGAAATAAAGTATCCTATGGCAATCGGGACGAATGTACGTACGGTCAAAGAATATTCTAAATCGGTTCAATAGGTTCGGAGATTGCGTTCAAACAAAACAATATCCAAACACAAAACAAACAAGTACTTATAGACAAAATAATTTATATTCCAATAGTCGAGGAGAATTTTGCTGCGTCAATAATAAGCCCCAGCCCCATGTTCTTACTTCCCTAATGATAAAATGAAATTCCCCTCCGATTAATGCTATCGCACGTTAGACAGACACCGGATTAGACGCATCAGGCGGTCAATCTGGCGAGGCTGACACCGACATCCTGACGCTCCCTCACACCGCACCGGTCGTGCGACGCGGCACCTAGCACCGACCTGCTCCAGAATTAATTAGAGCCTCTGCAATTCGCATATATGCACCTCGCAGTCAAGTATCAAGATTGGAAGTCGCTAATACCTTTTCGGTTGGGAAAGGAACACTTCTTCTATCGATAGAAGGGAATTTGATTAATGAAATGGCGAATGAAAAAAAGGTAGTTTAATCATTAACAATGCTTGATTGAGTCGATTTCGGAGATTTGCAATTTGGGTTTTTATATAATCCGCAACCCGCCTGATTCATCTGATTTATATTTAGATCCGGCAGACTTTCATCAATTGCCAGAAATAAAAAATTGAGAAAGTTTTTCCGGAAACGTGGAATATTGCGCAGGCAGATACGCAAATAGAAAAATAAAAATACTTTTAGGCATCTACTTTACTTACTTTTTGAGTTTGACCTGGAGCCACGAACTTTTCAATCCACCCTCATGTTTTCGGCTATAATCTTAATTTCCAGTAGGCTAAGGTTTAAATTCCTTTTGTGCCAAATTCAGTCAGTGGGCTCTCGATTCTCGGAAATTGTTGCGAGAAACGTGATCACGTGGCTATTACTTTTCGTAAGTTTGTAAAAGAGAATTTGAACGACTTCATCGTGGAGGTTGTATTGATCGTTACTCGGAAGCAGAAGCTATGAGCACGTAAGAGAAAACCCTGTATTTTTAACTTCCGTGGGGCATTGGTTACATATTCGGACAGAGACGAAATTACTATATACCTACAGCTACTAGAGTTACCTAGAGAGGAAGCTAGTAGATTTTTTTTTATTGAAAATGGTCAGGTATTTGACTGCCATCTCACCTGATATAAATTGCCGATGCAAATGCAGTCTACCGTGGAGATTGTTATTTGATTCAGATTTTTGCAGTCCTTCCAGAGCATTATTTTAAAAATTAGACAGAGCGAAGAACTCTGAAGTTGTACCAGTCCCATGACAATTGGGATCTTTTAGAGTATTTTCTCATAATTTCTATATGAAATTGACATGCTGTCCCAAACCAGTCTGGCTATATCAAAATACAATACCAAATCAGCTATATAAAAGACACCGATGAACTATCCCGAAGCAGCCATACAAAAGACATTAACGAGCTTTCCCAAATCAGTCGTATAAGAGCTATACCTAACCAGCCATAAAAAAAAAACATCACCGGGCTTTCCCAAATCAGCTGTAGACACCGACGAGCTATCCCAAACCAGCACTTTATACAAAACGTACAAAAATACAAACTTTACATTTTTTTAAAAGACTCAATTTTTTTTTGTGAAGGGAGGCAAATGAGCAAGCGGGTTACCTGATGGTTTAAATTCTGAATCTCGAAGTTAAAAACACCGATGTAGGTACTAATATTGAGAATGTACATCATCGCGAGTTCGAAAAAGATGAATTGAGAATTACCTACCCGGGTGTTAAGAATCTCCAAATCCCATACATAATTTTTCAACATTCCTTACATCGCGATGACGAAAATTCTCAATATTAATTAGAACATCGCTATTTTGAACGTCAATATTCAGAATTACACTCCTTTGCCGCCCTTAGATATATGTAGATATTCTTCAAGCTTTCGTTACTTCTATTGAAGGCAACGCATCCCGCGGCGGCTGCTGTTTTACCACCGCTCGCTTCTTCACCGCGGGCGGAAACTACTCAGCATAGCGTTCGCGTTCGACCGCGAAGAGGACATTTACCAGTTCGTAGCGGCCGCGCCGTACTCCTACTCGCGGCTGCAGAAGCACCTCGCGTCCTGGGAAAAGAAGGCTTCGGCGTTCGCCACCAGAGAATCCATCGCGCAGACCACGGTAAGTACCTTGGATAAGAGCGTAAGAGCGCTTCTCTACATCCGACCCAGGGCCGCAAAAATATTGTATCCGTCTAGTTGAACTTGGCACTCCAACGGCGACTTCGGAAAATATAGAATAGCAGGAAAGATAGATACCGTTGTGGCGCCGGTTATATTTAAAACATTTCAATTTAAACTCGACGAACTCAGAAAACTCGGATAGAATTCATCTAAGAGAGCCGAAGAGCTGGCAGCTACCAGCATCTTAGGTACCTACGCTTCCGCACGGCCCAAAATGTTTACATATTATAAGTTAGTTAATTCCTTTTTTCTTTTTATTGTAAATATTTTGTTTTTATGTTAGTTAATATAAATAAATGAGTTTCATTTAGATATAGGTACATAAGTAAGGAAATTGAAATAGTTCAGACCGTTACAGAATTTAGGAGCCAGACAGAATAAGCGTAGGAATCGCGCCGGTATTGTCGTATTTAATTCTATAACAACAGTATGAGCGTATCTCCACCGAACGCTATTCCAATTTCTTACTGTGGCCACTTCGGATAGCTTTTTATCGGAGATTCGGGTCGAGATCGTTAGACAGGTCGTGCAGTATTAGGAAACATTATCACACGGGTAGGTCCCGAATTAAACTTTACTGTTACAGCAAAAGCGTCGAGTGGACCTCATAACAATCGGAGAACTCACTGTGAAAGAGAAGGATCCTAATGAGATCAAGGAAGATGGCATAACGAAGAGCAAAGTGGGAGAGCCGAAGAAACGGGTGGTGCTGATCATTGCTAGGGTACATGGCGGGGAACACCCTGCTTCATATATTTGCCAAGGTTTAACTTATGATTTTAATATTTCTATGTAACTTTACCTACTCTAATCTTTATAATATTAAAGGTACCATATAACATCTTATGATGTGATCTGGAGAGGGAGTTCTAAGCATTGCACTTGTTGTTGTTGGGGCGATACATTTTAGAGTTATTCGTAGAGGTAGATATAGTGATTGTTTATATTTAATTTAATATATATTATCGTGATTATAAAAATCGTATCTCTGATTTCACAGGATTTTTAGATTATCTTGTAACTTCGTCAGAGAAGGCGTCTGCGTTACGAAACGGTATTACAATCAAGGTAGGCGCCATTCTAAAGACTCAATTATTTTTTGTTAGAATTTCTATATATCTTCCTCTCTTTACACTGTGGTTATATTCATCACCATCAACAGCTCATAACAGTCCAGCCTCGAGCCTCCTCCATATTTAAACTGGAGGTTTTTACCATAATCACCACGCTTGGCAGGTGGGTTGGAAAACATAGAAAACGAGGTTGTCTATTTTCAAGTCCCCGGAGGTCTTAACTGACCGCGCCTTCTGCCAATGCCTTCTACAATAACGCAGCTAGAACGAGTAGGTGCCGGATACCACATGGTTTAAGATCACAGTCTTTAAAATATTCAACAGAGAACGCTGCCGCCTATTTTCTTATCTAGAGAGGTCTTAGCAAGGTCACTAACATTCGTATTCAGAAACGTTACTGTAAGGCTTAGTCTAACAGGATTGTAACAGACAATCTTGAGGTGGCGATCGGCACTATGAGTCCGTCTAAATTAACGAAATTGATGTTAAACAAGCAGCACTGTTGCAGGTGATCCCTATGTTGAACCCAGATGGAGTGTTCCTCGGGAACCAGCGCTCAGACCTGTTGGGCTCTGACCTGAATCGCTGCTGGAAACTGGCAACTAAGTTCGCGCACCCACCACTGATAGCAGCTAATGAAGTTATTAAGAAACTAAATACTGAAAAGGTATTAGTTAATTTATTACCCACCTAATGTTACAATACGTTCCATTTTAGTAATTATCAGAAATATGAAAGAAATTTAAGCAAAACAGCGCCACATCTAATGAATTTTGCTATGCAAAATACAAGAGTTTGGAAAAATTATTTTATTTATGTTGAGCATCAGCCAGTATCTCGCGTAATTCTAAGTAGGTGATTTTTCTTGGAATAAACATGCGAACGAAAGTGATTTAAGTAAATATTCTATGTTTTAGACTATTCAGTTAGACTTCATAATCGACATACACAGTGACGTGAGCCAAGAAGGAGTGTACGTGCGGGGCAATTCATACGACGATGTGTACAGGTTAGATTTTGCAAAATTTCGAATAAAATAAAATAATCATCTTGGTGTTAGTCCGTGTCCTAATTGGAAACGGTCGTGCAACTATGGTCGTAAGACGGACGTCGCCCGATCAATAGGGGACCTGAAAACCACCCATTGCACGACCATGGTCACATGACCGTTGCCAATTAGGACAGAGCCTTAATGTACCGGTTGTGGTCTCGCGCGCGCGGGCCGCGTCCGCGTTGAACAGAATCCAAGATTTGGCAGATCAGGTAATAACAACCAGGTAAACATCTGACCTTCGTAACCCTGTTGACAGGAGAGTCTGACCAGATTGGATCATGGTAATACATTCAGTTGCCTGAAATGTTAATTTTGCAAATTTGCAAATACCTACTTAGAAAAGAACACTTGAAAACGAAAAGCAAAAAACTATTTGATTACAAATTCAATAACGAGGGTCGCCTACGTCATGTAGTAACAGCTCTTCTTCAAATCCGTCCCTCGCTGTTCACTGTTTAGGCAGTACATCGTGCGCGCCCCGTAATGTGTCCGCGCGCGGCTTCCTTGTGAGGCTGTACAGGACCTCAAATATTATTTTTTATGTTCCAACGTTCTTTGACAAACAAGCAGATAGACCACTTGATGATAAGTGGTAACTGTCGCCCATAACATATACAATTCATACATTTAGGTTGCAGGTAACAAATATGCAGAACCGCAAGTGTGTTGTCACTAAGAGTTGTGAGAACTAAGATGAAGTGCCTCATGCCTATAATTTCGCTGACTACCTTATCCTTCAAAGCAGAACACAACAATGTAACATTGTTGCTTGGCGGCAGAAATAGATAAGGCGTTGGTATTCACCCAGGTGGACTCCTCAGGCTTGACAGAGTCCTACCACCTGACAGAATGATGGAAAAAAGGCTAGTTGCTTATCAAATAACCGTTTATCAGATTCGAACGGCACGCGGTACTGCCGAAGTTCCTGTCGGGCCGCGTCGAGGCGTGGCGGCCAGAGCTGTGTCTCTACAACGCCGACCCGGGAGTGGCCGGCAGCGCCCGGCGCGCGCTGCCCGTGGCTACCACGGACGCGTACACGCTACTAGCTTCACTTGGTGGTCGCCGGCTCTCGGCCAAGGGGCCCTACATGCACTACACCGAGGATGCTTGTATCCTTTGAATTAACTTCGCCTTTGATTTGCGGTGCGAGTATCTGTAGGATAGGAGCCTATAAATCCACTTTTGATTAAATTTTTACAGGCTTCTTTCTCACTTTGAAGAGATTGAAGTTTGGATAGGTTTATTTTTGCGATTACTCACGTTAACGCGTCGGAACTCCTAAAAGAAAACGGTTACGCTGAGGCACGTGGTACCTGAAAGGATTATTAGACTTGGCTAAATTCTGTCCTCTATAGTCAGTAGCAAAAAACGTGAGAGCTAGTACAATTAAAGATAATTTTTTGTATCACTTATATAAGTTACGCTTCGCTCCGCTTCCCAAAAGGCGTGATACAAAAATGTTATTCTTTTAGCAACACATTCTACTTTGATCTTGCTCTCTCGCTTTTTGCTTCTGAATTTAGACGACTGAATTTAACCAAGTGTAATAAACCACGGCACTGAACTAGTTCAGTTCCATACAACGATAACGACGATATCGATATCGAGCGTAGTGTATCACAATTTCCTTCCGACTACAATTTCAAATGCGCAGACTTCAAAATAGGCAGGTCGCTGGTGAAGGCGCTGTGCGACTACTACCGACACACGGGCGTGATCCCGCCGCGGGTCTCCGTCACCAAGAAGAAGGACTCGCGCGGCCGCCGGCGCCGGCGCAGGCCTCTCGTTGCGAGGGAACGGTGGGTCCGACAGCCGTGCCGCCGATCTCCGATAGTACGCCGCCATCTTACTTCAATTGAGGAGGGACCAATGAAGATGGCGGCGTACCACTCCGGAACTCCGAATGTAGCGTTCGTTTCACGTAATAATTACGGTGGTAACCAGTGGAACTACAACCGTTAGATATGAACACAGCCGTAGACGTAGAATCTTCCTTATAAAAGACAACAGCGCCTCTCTCGTAGGGACGAAACGATTTTTCATGTTTCTAGGTCAAAGATTGATCGACCAGTTAAGCAAAATACAAAATATCCCACGTGCCACATCGATCGCAGATCAACCTAAAGGTGCTGCTGTCCTGAATACCCGTGGTTCGTGGTTACACACTTCGTTCACTAATAACAAGTTATCTACACTGTTCCCGAATAGCATCGGATGTTTAATGTAAAAAAAATAGTTTAATGTTGGATGATGTTTCCTGTGGGTGTTTCGACCAGACGCAAGAGAATGCCTCAAGTTAGATAGTATCCATATATGTATTTTTTCATACCATGCCCTACCAGTTGTTAATCTCTCTGCAACTCCTGCCTAGCTAGGACCTAAGCGGCGACCCAGATCTACTGGGCTTGTAGTATCACTATACCAACTAGTTCTCCCGTTCTCCGTGTTAACAGGTCCCCCAGCTCATCCCCCGAGCGTCGCGTGGTGGCGGCCCGCGTGGTGTCCCCGCCGCTGCCGGAGGCGCCGCTCGCGCCGCGCCCGCCGCCCGCGCTGCCGCGGCACCGCGTGCGAGTGCGGCTCCGCTCCAGGACAGAATTGGAGATAGGGCTGCCTTGTGTTACGGGTGGGTATGGACTGACCGGCAATCGCAGTGTAGGAGGACCCTACACGAGGTGAAGGAAATACCTCGTAATGACCTCGACCTAACTAATTTATATCCGAAAAGGATAAACTGGCCATAGGCTATGTTGTTGCAAAAAAGTACTTTACTAAGGTCGTAGGGAGCCGATATCGTTGAGGTAGGCTTGGGGGAAACCTATGTTCAGCAGAGGATATCCTGCGGCTGACTACTGTGTGCAGTCACAGAATACTAATAGGAGCTTTTAAGGTCTACTAAACTACATGTTAAGCCACTATAGGTACCTATTAAAGTTTTCAGCATAGGGTTAAAACTAAGTGCTTTTCAATTAAATTTTAACCCAACTTGTAAAGTAGGGGTAGACCGGTAACTACGTTAGAATCAATGACGGCATAGCAGTCAACAGTAAAATTCTTCTGACGCGTGGCTCAACATTCATTGAACCCAAGTGTATTCAATGTCTAATTGAAACAGTAGATATGAGAAACTCCTAATCTATAAAAGAGAGAAAGAAACTGCCTGAACAGTTTGACCGTTTTATGTTGGCCGAATCAAATTTTTGGGTCAAGCCGCAGGCGAGTTTTCCATAAAGATAAGTAGGGGAGACCAAGATGTTTTGAAACAAATGTGATTTGGAACGTTAGTCAGCGAGGAGCCAACATCATTATGCGCCCATGACATAAGACCCGCGCTTGTTGCGTAATGGCAATCTCGCCACAAAAATCGTGAATGGTAAGATTTAATCGTTATTTTGAGAGACCTATAGGTACTATTTAGGTAGGTATTTTCAGCATGAGGCTGTATTTTGTGTACTGATTTTATATATTCCGAAAGCCAAATAACTACCTAACTATTGAAACGCGATTGATTGTATGGAAACAAAAATAATATAATAATCGGGACAGCAGCTAATTATGATAACAACATTTGCAAAGACATTGCACGGCCATTTTCTTAAGCTTTTTATGTTAAACTTACGGCAGACGAAAAGGCAAGCGGCCAACCTAATGGAAAATGATAACCGCCGCCTATGGACATCAACAACACCAAGGCCGCATGACTTCAATGAGGTATATTACTTGAAGCATCGAAGGACGTAAATTAATATCTGATTTTCACAGGCACAGCAGTGCGCACGCCTCGGCTAGCGGTGGTGGACATGAGCTCGCATATCCGCGCGCCGCGACCGCCCGCCCGGCCGCGGCTGGCGCGACGCCCGCAGGTCACGCATCTAAGACTCACCAGCGACGAATACGACACACAGGGCTCGGACTCGTAGACCAGTGTCTACTGGTGACAGACAAGGTGTCAGCCGATCTTCCGGATCATCTCATCAGCTAGCCGCCTCGTATTAAATTAACAATCCCGCATTGCATGCACAACTCCGACTCGCTAGCGATGAATACTACCCAAGCTCTGTCGTATCTGGCAACGGCCGTGCGATGGGCGGGTACAGGGTCTCCTATTGGTTGGGCGATATCCGCCGTAAGACCATGGTCGCGTGACCGTTGCCTATTAGGACTGCGCATCAGAGCCCGGACTCCTAAACCTTAAATTAGTGCTGGGTGTATTAGCTGACACGTTGTCAGCCGATGTGTGGGTGCTATATTTGTCACACTATCAGCTGAAACCATCACCTACGACTGGCCAGCCACGACCAATACATAGGACTACAATCGCCCTATTCCTCTATTCAACTTGCGTTACCGGTAGGTAAAACGTATGAGCCAATAAATGCTACCAATCTTGTGTATGGCTATAATTCTCTTGATTCGATGACAGTAAACGGATGATGGCTGTATTTTTAGCAATAGTTCGTTAATATATTGGAACCGGGCATGTAACCATGCTACTGGGAATGTGGGCTGGGTTCATCTGTTGAGTGCAGAATGTGGGGTGGCGAAGCTCACTCTGTGACATCTCAAATTCGACATTTTCTCTAGCTAAAAAAACTATTGCGTCACTGAAATTGATCTTCGACAATATACGACTGTCAAGGATAGTTGAAAAATATTTGGCTGCAATAGACATTTCAATGTCATTATTAATGGAGATGTGGCTAGAAAAAAATGTCGTAGTCGAGATATAACATCCGAGAATGAGACCCGTGTTTTACACCGATCAAAACACTCGTCAAGCACCTGCGACTAACGAATGCGATACGCAGAGTTCAGCTTCGTTGGGCTGCCAACGAAGCTGAACTCTGCGAACTTCTTTGCTTCCGAGGGGTGCACACGTCCTTCCCTCTCGACAAAAAAAATGTCTAATATCCTACATCGATTTCCAATTATACTTTAGATTTTGTACTTTGTAAATAGGTATTCAGTTAACATTGCTCGCTGTTAAGATTTTGAAGTTTTTTATTATGTATTTGACTAATTAATGTAAGTAATTTATTCTCTATTGGTCCAAACACTAGCACTCCACACCCATTTCTTATATTCTCCTATGATACATGATTGCTCCTAATATGCAATTAATTCATTGATTACAAGAAAACTCTTCGCAACCTTGCTACATTTTTTACCATTTTTGTCTTACCAGTTTCACTACAGTCGTGCGTGTGTAGTCAGCCAACCACTATACTCGGTGTACCATACCTTGTTCTTGTTCCACATTTACATTTCGTTAATTTCAGGAAATGTCAAGTTTATTTTTTGTCGTGTTATAAATCTAAAATAACGGTGTCGCACTCAATTGTTTTATCTTTCTCTTTAATGAGGCATTTTCTTTTTTCTTAACACTGTTAAAGTTAATAAAAAATCTTCATAAGCTCACGCGCGTTTCCAATAATATTATAATTAATTTTAGTATCTAATCTTTCATAAAGAAAGAGCCTCATTGTGCCTTATTTTAATTAAAAGTGTAAAATTAATTACAAATAAAATGTAACCAATAAAACAATACATTTTTATTTAAATGTATAATGTCCAAGCCTTCATATTTACAATCACTAACATCTAAATATCATTCAGTCATCTCTTTCTTAGAACAAATTCTTATTGAACACTATTATCACTACTAATTCATCAATCATAACGGCAAATGAAAACGCGACTGAGTATCGTTAACGCTATCGAGATTAGTTTCATGTTCTGTCGTAGTTAAGTTTCATAAAAAATTTGGTACCGACAAACAAATCGACTGCACCTACGCATACTAATAGGTCATAGGATTCCAAAATAATACAAAGGTAGATAGAGAAGCGCTTGCGCCGGGCGCTCGTCGGACGGCCCGCGCAGGCGCGGAGCACCTTCTAATAAATATCTTTGGCATGAACCGAACAGCTCGCCGACAATTCACACGCGATTGCACCGCCAACCGACAGTTATTGGTCGATGCCAAACGGGTCCTGCGCACGAGGTCTCGCGGCGGGGGCGGTCACTGCCAGGCGTCGCCCTCCTCGTCGGACACGGTGACGAGCCGCAGCGCGTCGCGGGGCGGCGGCTGCAGCTGCGGGGGCGGGGGGCGCGCTCCCCCCGCGGCCCCCGGCGCCCCCGCCCCCGCCCCCGCCGCCGCCCCGCCGCCCCCGCCGCCCGCGCGCGCCGCCCGCCGCGCGCGCAGCTGCTCCTCGTCGGCGGGCGTGCGCGCCTTGCGGAACTCGTACACCAGCGGGAAGATGCGCTCCACGGCGGACTGCACGTCGCTCACGCTGCGGGCTGGGGACAGGGACGTCATGTATACCAACCGCTCGCGTGATTCATTTCGTTATATCTATATATAGTTTAAAACAAAGTCGCTTCCCGCAGTCTGTCCCTGTGTCTATGTACGCTTAGATCTTTTAAACTACGCAGCGGATTTTAACAATAGATAGAGTGATTCAAGGGGAAGGTTTATAAGCAGGAAGGGTGGGTGGGGGTCGAGTAGGGGTACGCGAATGAAGTCGTGCCGGGTCCCCTAGTTTTCTTATATAATATACCGTACCGGGGTGCCAATTGGCTTCAGTTTCAGGAGCTCATTGCGGTACTTGAAGTTGGACTAGCCTCAAAGTAAAACGGAAACCCATTCAGTTGCCGAAATGAGTGGGATGCTTGAGCTTTACTGTCCATGGCGGCGACATTTGCTCAATGCATGGTAGCTGCAAATGCCGGCAGGTGGTTTTTTATGTCCGTCCACGTATCGTCATTAATCGACACACAAGCTTCAACACGGCAGACAGTCCTTTAGGTTTTCCTTTTTGAGTTGGCAAAATCTCAAGTGATGATAAATATGTGATTATGGTATAACGTAACACTAATAGAAGACGACGGACCAGACGCGCATTGTATTAACTTCACCCATCGATGTGTGAAAAGAAAGAAAGAAATATATGTATTATGAAAGCTGAGTACGAAGACTAAAATATGCATCTACAAAACGGTAATCAGACTGACTTTGATGTATGGCTGCGAGGCCTGAACACTAACGCTAAAAGAGGAAAATAAGCTCTTGGTGGCTGAACGAAAACTGTTGCGGACAAATCTGGGAACTACCAAACGGGAGACGTCCGAACAAATAGGGAGATCGAGCCCAATTTCATCGGTTAGACCAAGGCCGCGAGAATGCGCTGGCTCGGCGTGAAAAGAACCTACTCTGGGACTTCCAAATGGGAAACGTCCAGTGGGACGTCCTAGATACCGCTGGCTCGATGTTGCTGCAGGATCTATCCGAGCTTCATAGGCCGATGGAAGGAAACCATTCAGGATCAACATGAGTGGCGTCTCTTGGTGTCGGAGGCCAAGATCCTCTTTGGGTCGCTAAGCCGGCGCAGTAAGTAAGCATTATGTAATAGACTGTTTGTTGGTGCCAGAATACATGCGAGGATACTGTTCAATAATATGAACAAAATTGACTGCTGAGGCGGCCATTTCGTAAAAAATACACGTGTTTGCGTCTCACAATCAACTTGAGTAGTGACTGGCAAAGGTGACTTTTTTATATATTTTATTTAGTCAGGCATTTGACCGCCATCTCACCTGATGGTAAGTCACGATGCGGTCTAAGATGAAGCATGCCTGTCTAGGAGCAGCCTATTCAATAGAGCCTTGAAGACGTCCAAATTACACTGATCAGGGAACACACTCGTAAGCAACGCATTATAAAGGAACCAAAGAGGCTCGTGCGAATATCTGAATAGCTGGACTTTGCCGCTCTGTAAACGTTTGTTTGTAAGCAAGATGCACATAACGATATTGTGTGTATGATGCAGCTTAGTGGACAGTACCACTAGACCAGAGCCACTACTCCACACCACAGCCACATTATAAACTAAATGTTACATATTTGACCAAGTGTATGAAGTTAACCTGTATCTCATACTAATTTCATTTATAAAAAAATTCTGATATGACCTCTAGTCAACTGCCATAATACATTGACTAACAGACCTTAGTTAGGATTCAATGATGCGCTCACCATTGACAAGATACAAAAACAAGTTCACCAATATGAACAACCAAACTCAGGACAGTAGTCACGGGGCCCTAAACTGTCTCTTGAGTCATCAGCGGAAGATCTTGGTCAAACTAGGACCTTGGTTGGTTGGCTGTTTTAGTAAGACTTGTTAATACTTATGTCAGTAATAATTTCAGTCAGAACTAGATCACAAAAAGAGGGATGACTCACCTGTTATTGTCACGCCACCCGTGGAGAATATCTTTAATGTAGCTTTGGGGTTATACAGCTTATAAGTCACCCCAGGATGAAGCTCTGGCTCGTAACTGAAATAGAAGAACACAAAATGAAAAGATGATTAGAATAAAAAATTAAGAGCACTTGTTATTCTACTCTAACAAATAGGCCAATATGAAACAGGCAGATAAGCTTGTAGACATTGTAGGTAAATGAACTTTTACAAAGTAAACTGTGATTGTCAACAGAGCTATTATACAGATTGTTGCATTCTTTTTCAGCCCATACAACCATCATCATCATCATCATCTCGGCGTTATGTCCTGGTTGCGCTCCCGCGCGGTACGCGAGGCCCCGGGGACCGCCTTCAGTCCATACAACCACCATAACCATTATTACATAAGAGTGCTGGTACTAAACTTCATATTCTATTTTTATCACTAATAAAACAATGATAAGTAAAACATCATCTTGGCGTTCATGTCCCGGTTGTGCACGAGGGCATGGGGTCCACCTTGACCAGGATCAGGATTAGGCATATCAGGTAATTACAGTAGAGCGACTGCCATCTGACCTACGTGACTCCACTACCAGGGGAACCTGACCAGATTGAGTCATGGTTACACATTCAGTCGCCTGAATGTGCCAGTTTCATTACAATGTTTTCCCTCACTGTAAGAGCATCGGTTAGTATTTAACTAATGTACATAACTCAGAAAAGAGTCCGAACCCGGTACCTCTCGCTTATGAGTCGAATGCCACCGATGCTCCAACAAATAAAGCAACAATAATAGGAAAAAAAATAACAGGCATTTTCATTTATGAAAATTCTAATTATAATACAGTACTAAGTTTGTAAAGGCACATTTTTTTACTTCTACAGTAGCATAAAAGTAAATAGCATACAATGTGTGTCACTCCAAGACAGTAATCTCTGATTATTTAAGATTACAGCCAACAATAATTTCTACATGATAATAACAATCTAAAAAAGTTCAATCTTCAGACCGCTGCTTCTGGTCAAAATTTTGTTCAAAACACCTTCAGCCATGAAATAGTAACAAAGAATTTGACATAACACACACCCCACACACACTCATGTGCGACCTATAGGGGTAGGTAGAGACTATCAAATGGCCCAAGCTATCATCAAGCCATAGCAAGTCCCTGGCCAATAATCATCTTGGTGTTTATTGTCCAGTTTGTGTTCTGGCATGCGAGAGCCTGGGGTCTGCCTGACTGGAGTAGAGCGCCAACCACCTAACCTCCATGGGGAACATGACCAGATTGGATCATAGTTACGCATTCTGTCACCTGAATGTGCACGTTTCATCACAATGTTTTCCCTCACCATAAGAGCATCAGTTAGTGCAACTAATGTACATAACTCAGAAAAGAGTCATTGGTACATGGTGGCACTGGGGTTCGAACCAGGTACCTTGAGGTACAAGTCTAACCATTAGTCTACAGATGCTCCAATTCCTGGTCAATATATTCTATAATAAAGTTGATATAACAAGAATAACACTTACTCTGCTTCCTTGTATCGTTTGGAGAAAGCTATGATCTTGATTCCGAAGGGCATTCGACATGTTCCTAACACGTTGACCACGCGGAAGTTCTGAAAGCGCACTTGGAAGCCGAGCTTCTGCAGGGCGCGGGCATAGCGGCGCGCCGCCACCTTCGCCTGGATCTCGCTGGTGGCGCCGGTGCAGGTGACTCGCCCAGACGACCAGATGGACGCCGTGGTGTATGGTCGCCGCAGCTTCATGGTAACCATTCCGTTCTCTCGCCGGAACTCCACATTAACACCGTTCAATGCTATTTGTCTCAAGTTCAGGTGGCACTTAACACTAAAACTGCACACAACATTGTTAATCATTATGTCTATTTCGGGCGTTTCCTCCTCCTCCTCGGCTGGGGGAGCGTCGACGGCGGCGGCGCCATCCGGAGGCTGGCCCTCGGGCGGCTTAGCCGCCTCGCAGTACTCGTGGTCCGGTACCATATGGTTGGGCACCCCGTGTGACATGCCATGGTTGGTCGCCACCCCATGGGTGCCATTCTCTTGGATGAGCGTAGCCATGGACACCACGCCTTGCTGGAATTACGACATTATGGTATGTTATGTCATGTCAGAATTATGATTCACAAAAAATTATATAAAAGGACATAATTAGGTAAGAATAGTGATGTAAAAGGGCATACAAAATGGGCATGTTGAATATTTTTCATGTCACTTTCTTCAACATTAAATGATTATTGTTGGTATTCAAGAATTATCCAATATTATACATTAATAAAGATTCTATAACAGCAATGCTTATTTTTTCGAGAAAAGTCAATACATTATGTTAATGAAAGATCAGAACTAGACTGAAGATCTTACTCTGTATGTCATGCATGAAGTCACAGGTCCCAACTTTTTTAGGTAGGTACAATTTTCATGAATACCTAACAGAAAAGAAAAGCACAAATATCCAAACCTAATAAAAATAAAATACAAGTTGTTGCAGGAAATGAATCACAATTTTAATCAAGGACTGAGAGTAAGTGCGAACATAGCGGTTATCAGTAGCCACCAACAACCCATAAAGGACTTTATTGAAATTTGTTGATGTTGATTGCACAACAATGGCCAACGCTAAACACACACGTGAAACAATGAAAACATGAACAACTCAGCACAGTTTTCAGACGTAACCGCTATGCAATATTCACCTTTATTTTTGCATTCAATCACAGATAATCATTGTAAGGAATTTTTAGTTCAAATATCACATTAAGGCATCATACATCTACTATTGTTTAATTTTGAAGATGCTTGTTGTTACCTGGAGTCGCTTAAAATATTTTATCCAATTATGTCGATGAATAAAAAATCTATAAAATATGAACTTAAAAATAAGTCTTTACAATTCAATTTCCTACCTGTATTTCATGGATGGTTCCACAGAACATGGTCAAAAATCTTCAAATTGCAATCATGTAGTGATTTTGCATTGGGTCACAAAGAAATACTATACAATAGGTACCTACACAACTGTATCTATTTATAGTTTCACTGTTGGTCACTGAATGTAAAACCAAATGTCTAGAATGGAATTTCTTTCACGAGGCTCGCATGAAATTCGCGAGATTCAATAGAGGGGCAATATTTAGGACACTTCCCACGACGTAGATCTGGGCGGAGAGGCGCGGCGTGCGACATGACACTCGCACAGCTGACTGCCGGACGGACCCGCCCTGCGCCCCCGCGCGTCCCCCCGATACGTCTGATCCCCAGCGAGCGTGCGCCCCACGGTCAGCCTCGGTGCACTTGCAATGCAATGCATGCACATGCTGCCGAATTGCAGCATGGACTAGAGATCTTACCTGCGAAAACCTTGCTCGAACGAAAGAATTTATAAGTGCAATATTTTCCACGATCAAAGACGGGATTGTCAAAATATAAAAGTCACTGACATTTTTGCGACCTAACTCGAACGGTTATAGCCGAAATAATCTGTACTCTGCAGTTATTGACCCCATAAATACGACCTGGGATCACACGTGATTGGAAGAGCACAAAGACAAAAACTATGGCGTAAAGAAAATTGCATGACCGAGAGAATGTCTAATTTTATCCAGAGTTGTGACTGATACCTGTTTACTTTATGTGGATAATACTGACTGTCGAGTAGTTCGATGGTAGTATGAACTTGAACTAAAATGGGGCACTTACGAGTACATATTTCTAGAACTAAAATATGGATGCCAAAATTTTATTGGAACGTAGATATTAGGAAAATGTCTTGTAATAAAATAATTAGTAAAACAACCGTTTACCTGAGATAATCTGTTATATTTCTCACAATTATTTTTACACCAGCAACGAAGTAAGAATTTTCATTGCAAACCTAATGTCCCGACGACAAGGCGCAGGCTGGTAGTTACACAGATAAGACAGTTATTTCGCACAAAATAAAAGAAAATCATAAAAATCGTAAACCAATTTTGCAATTTAGTAATAAATGCATAAATCAAAAACCTATGTGCACATCCTGCCTAGCACCGCCATGTTCCATTCGAATGAATGAAAGAAGAGAATGAATGATTATCCTTTACAACATTGCCAGATTCACATTTCGAACATGCCGATTAAAATTAAAAAATACCATAGAGTTTTTGTGAAAAATAGCAAAGAGTTTGAAAGAGAACAAAGCGGACTATATCATGAATTCATGACAAAGCACGCGGCCCAATCCACGAAGCCACGACATTAATGACACTCGAAAAAACATTAAGTTACTCACATAATTATATAACAGACAACAGACTAGACACAAATCACAAATATTCCCTGTTCGCTCACTCTACATGGATTATAAATCTAGCTATCCCGTTTTTTCATCTATGGGAATACGTTAACGGAAAATTACGTGCGCAAGGTTTTGAACGTTCGACATGTTGCTGAAGGAGCTTCATCAACATGTCGAACGTTCAAAACCAGACGTTTCTTTTGAAACAACGATGTACAATTTATAATTTAGGAAATTATTATAAATAAAATTTAAATCAAACCATTTAAAAGATGGCGTAATTTAGTGCACATTTATGTGAAAGCGCAAAGTATGGAAATACACCTGGATTATCCTTTCACCGGTAAGTAAATATTCGCAATCGGAAATCAATTTTAGAAATTGTGACAAAAATATGCATCGTAATAGTGTGAATTTGCAATACTTGAAATGGTTTACCTTGAAACAACATGCCATTAGAGATAGATTTAAAATTATTGGCAAATTGAGCAATATTTCGGTGTCTAAATAGGTACGAAAATATTTTGATGCTAACAGGGTCGGACTTAGTATTTATTATATAGCATTTTAATACTAAAATCTTGTAAATAGCGGTCCACAATTTTATATGTATTAGGGTTTCATACCAAAAATGTACCTAGATGACTTTTTAAATGTTGAGACATTTTATTTATTTACATAAATATTTGTTTTTCTAGGTTTCCTTAATCTGATAATGTCAAATGTGTGCTCTATAATGGTAACTACCCTGCCAGCTACAAAGGCTGCCAAGTATATAAAGACCTACAGAGAGCTACATACCCAGCACTTAGGCCAAAAACACTCCCTAAACCATTATTTCGTAATGGTGATACAAATATAAACCAAAATCCCCCTGAACCGCAACATAACCAGAACAGATTTGTACAAGGAAACCTTACCTATTCACAAGTAACAAAAAATGAAACAAGTGACATTAATGACCTAAAAGCTATGATGCGTGATTTGATGGACAAAATGGGAGTTATGCTCAATCTGCTAACGGCCATTGTAGCGAAATTAAAATGATTTCTACACTTAAATTAGTCGTCTGGAATGCAAACGGCCTGCCAAAATATAACCTTGAGCTGAGAACCTATTTGAATTCAGAAAATATTGATATTGCCCTCATTTCTGAGACACATCCAACTGATAAAAGCTATGTTGAGATACCAAACTACTCTATCTATAACTGTAACCACCCAAGCAACAAGGCCCACGCTGGATCCGCCATAATAATAAGAAATAATATAAAACATCAAGAGAATTATATATTTGGTGAAACATTCTTGCAAGCCACGTCAGTTACTGTCTTTGACTGGAATGGACCCCTGACAATATCTGCGGTTAACTGCCCACCGAAACACACAATTACCCAAGAACAGCTCACGAGTTTCTTCACTACTCTTGGCCCCAGATATTTGGTTGGCGGTGACTTCAACTCAAAGCATACGTACTGGAGCTCTCGTTTAATGAACACGAGAGGAAGGCAACTTTTCCATACCACCCAAGCCCTAAAACTGCATCCTATATCCACACGTGAACCTACGTACTGGCCAACAGACAAGAATAAAATCCCTGACCTCCTAGATTTTGTTCTCGCTAAAGGAATCTCACCACAACAACTGAATGCTCAATCCAGCTTTGAACTTTCTTCAGATCACTCCCCAGTCATCATACACATAACAAATAACGTATCTAAAGCTACAAAAAAAGCTACATTACATAACTGCAGAACAGATTGGAATGCCTACCGTCATCATGTGGAGCAGACGCTGGACATAAACATTAGCCTCAAAAATGAAGCAGAATTAGGCATTGCGGTGGAACACTTTAATTCATGTGTACAGTCAGCATCGTGGGCAGCAACCCCTGATATAGATCGTGGGACTGAAAATACCTACATACCAATAACCATAAGACAACTTATCCATAAAAAAAGAGAAATCCGGAAGCTCTGGCAGACTACACGCGATCCTGAAATTAAAACCAAACTAAACAAACTAACTAAACACCTCAGAAAGACCCTGAAACAGCATAATGACAGAGACATAAACCTACCTTGAAAATCTAAGTACCAGCCCTGCCTCAGACTACTCACTATGGAAAGCTACAGCGAAACTCAAAATACCACAGAATGTCCAACACCCCATTAAAAACCTAACAGGTGAATGGTGCCGCACTGATAAAGAAAAAGCTGAAGTATTCGCTGAACATCTGAGCACTGTTTTCACTCCGAACGAACGGGAAAGTGAAGTAGACGAAAAATATATTTACGATCTATTGAATGAACACCATGAACCAGACAGTAGTATCAAGCCTTTTACCCTGAATGAAGTTGTAAAGGAAGTTGCCAAACTGAATCCAAAGAAGTGTCCAGGCTACGATTTGATAACAGGAAGGTGTCTTCAGGAATTGCCGAAGAAGGGTATACGCTATCTAACTTACCTATTCAACGCTATCATAAGACTTCGTTCATTCCCCGCACAGTGGAAAATAGCTTCTATTATTATGATTCACAAGGCTGGGAAACCAACACACGATGTTAAATCATACAGACCCATAAGTTTGCTCCCAATAGCGTCAAAGTTGTTTGAAAAACTGCTGCTTCGTCGCCTAGCTCCACATATTGAATAAAGAAAAGTTATTCCATCACATCAGTTTGGATTTCGGGAGAAACATTTCACAATTGAACAGGTTCACAGAATAGTACAGAGAGTTCACACAGACTTAGAAGAAAAAAGATACTGCTCTGCTGTATTCCTTGACGTCACCCAGGCTTTTGACAAAGTGTGGCACACAGGTCTCCTGTACAAAATGAAAAAAGGTCTTCCACTGAATTTCTATTTCATCTTAAAGTCGTACTTGACCCATCGCCACTTTCTGGTTAGACACGGAGAAGAAACCACCAAATTGTACAGGATACACTCTGGGGTGCCCCAGGGAAGTGTTCTTGGGCCAATGTTATATCTAATATTTACCGCAGACCTACCAGTGTCGGACACATCAACCACTGCCACGTTTGCCGATGATACGGCGATATTGACCTCCGACACTGATTCCACATTGGCTTCTGAGTTACTACAAAGAGATCTGGACAATATCCAAATCTGGCTGCGAACATGGCGCATAAATTTCAATGAATCGAAGTCCGTTCATGTAACTTTTGCAAATAGACGTGGGACCTGTCCTGCAGTAAAGTTAAACAACCAAACTATCCTCCAGGCTGAAGATACCAAATACTTAGGTATGCATTTAGATAGAAGGCTTACTTGACAAAAACATATATTCATGAAAAGGAAGCAATTGGGTGAAAAATCAAGAAAAATGATGTGGTTTCTTGCCAGGAAGTCCAAAGTAAGTTTGGAAAACAAACTTTTATTATATAAAGCCATACTGAAGCCTGTATGGACCTATGGGATTCAGCTTTGGGGCACAGCTGCAAAATCAAACCTCAGCATTCTCCAGCGATTCCAATCTAAAATTCTTCGTATGATTGCTAACGCTCCATGGTATGTCACAAATGACCGACTCCATAAAGACCTGAAGATGCCAACCATCGAGCAAGAAATTTCATTGCACGCCAATAAATACCACAGAAGATTGCAGTCACACCCCAATGAATTAGTTCAGGACCTGCTAGACGTTAAAATGACAAGACGATTAAAAAAGAAAATCCCTTCCGACCTCACAACCTTTGCTTAAAAGATATATTGGGGGTGCATCACTGGATGCATGCCTGGCAAGTTATATGACACGCCAAAACTACTACTAAATGTAGACAGATCGTAGTAAAAAAAAAAAAAAAAGAAAAAAAAAAAAAAAAAAAAGGTTTTCTTAAGACCAGACATGGTGATGTCTGGGTTGCAAATTGGAAGTGCTGCGTTGTAAACATTTTGAAGAACAAGATAATAATTAAGTCCCTTCTGTCCTGGTGCACCAGCTTAATATGATTTTTTACTGAAAATAAAGAATATGCTGCCTGTTTAATATATTAATGTACCAATCCTTTTCATTTTTTTTTTTATGACTTTGTCCTCTAGAGGGCATCATATTCAATTTGTGAAGTCATATAGGCCAACCTGTAAACAATGAAGACGCTTCTAACGTTAAGTAAGTAGGTACCTACTTAGTTTAAAAGTTATGAAGCAACAAATAAACATTAATACCGGTCTAAATCAAAAGGAGGGCTTTTTGCAAAAGCAAGCAGTGCCGATTCACGGTATGTGGGACCGATAGATCGAAAAGACGGTGGTAGGTATCAGGGCGTGGGTTTGATTCACTAGACACCTTACCTTTTATTATAATGACAATATTAAATTATAAGGACAAGTTTAAAAAAATTGCGTTGTCGTCTGGAGCGAAATACAAGTCAGATTTGTTTGTGTTCGTTACGAGTAGAAAGTCGTAGCAAAATATAACTTATTTGCAGATGGGCTGCCTTGTTCCGTCCCTGCATTTGCATTAGTGTGTGTGCTATAGAGATGTGTGACATTTTGTCTCGTATTTAAACTCGAAATGTACTCTCTGCTAATGTGTATATAAAAAAAAGTCTCTATGAAGTTAATAAAGCTATCGAAGAAATAAATAAGGTCAAGGGATACATATGTCTTTCGTCTAGCTAACCGAAGACAATATCAAGACATAAATAACGATGGTTATAATTGCAAGTCCCTCAAGAGGTCGGCGGATTATGTGCGTGAACTCTGTGATACGGCTGATATCCTGCTATTGCAGGAGACTTGGTTACTGCCGCATGACCTTGACTATGTACAATCTATTCATGGAGAGTTCCGAGATATTGATAAGTCATCTGTGGATACCTCGGCAGGTGTGCTGCGCGGGAGACCGTATGGTGGTCTGGCAATACTCTGGAGGAAAGACAAATTTCTAAATGTAAAGCAGGTACACTGTGTTAACAATAGGATTAGCGCTTTATGTATAAGTATCGGTTTAACATGGATTCTAGTAATAAATGTATACATGCCTACAGATAATTTCGAATTGGATAGCCTAACGGAGTTCGTAAGCTGCCTTGGTTGTATAAATGCCATAATTGAAGAAAATAGTGTAGAGGCTTGTTACGTATTGGGTGACTTCAATGCACATCCGAGCGCTCGTTTTGGTAGAGAATTATTTAATTTTTGTACGGAACAACAGTGGCATTGTGCTGATGTGGAGCTATTAGGCTTGGACTCTAAAACATTCACATTTCTAAGTGAGGCTTATGGTTCATGCAGATGGCTAGACCACTGTTTGGCTACAAAAGCTGCGTGGGACTCCATTGTTTCTGTTGACGTAGTCCAGGGTGTGTTTTGGTCTGATCATTTACAAATATTGAACGTATTTCAGAGGGCCCTGTTAAAAACTTACCTATCAAACAAGGTGGAATTCGATGGGGTACCAGAAATATTTGTCAACAAGATAGTTATTATGAATTTTGTAATGTTAATTTAAACAAAATTAATGATTCATTAGTTTGTCACATGTGTGACAAGGCTGTAAATTGTTGTAACATAGAAGAACACTATATATTTATTGATAAGTTTATTGACAACATAGTGTCTGTGCTTAGTAACGGTGCAAAGCTGACATTCGATTCTCGCCCCAATGGTCGCAAAAGGAATAAGCAGATAATAGGCTGGAACCACCATGTCAAAGATTACCACCTATTCTATAGATCGTGTTTCAGTACCTGGGTCGCTTGCGGAAAGCCATCTGATGGTACTTTCTATGAAGCAATGTGCACTAGTCGTAGAGACTTTAAAAATAAGCTTAAATGGTGTCAGAAAAATGAAAACAATAAAATTTGACATTTTGGCTACATCGAGAAAAGAAAAAAATGTCCCTAAATTCTGCAAAGATATTAAAAAAATTGGTTCTAAGCAGGCACTTCCTATAAGTGTTGATGGTCTTCAGGATCCTGTGGAGATAGCCAATAAGTTTAATAGCAACTTCATGCTCAGTCCAGAGTTAGTTACTCAGCGCTTTGCTGGCGGCCGTCCTGTTGATGACCCAGTGGCTACAGGTTGTCAGGACCAGGTCACAAAAGGTAAATCACCTGGATATGACGAGTTAAGCCTCGAGCATGCACTTTTTGCCGGCGAGATGTTGTACGATAAATTATCTCAATTGTTTAATTTATGTTTAAAATATGTGCCCATTGTTAAAAACAGGACAGGCGATCTGGCAAGCTCTGGGAATGACCGACCCATATCTCTGGGAACAGTGATAGGGAAGGTGCTGGAGAGGTTATTGCAGCCCGAGCTGGTTAAATGTTTGAGTATTGATGATGCACAGTTTGGCTTTCGTCCCGGTCACGGAACGGACTCCGCCATAGTAAGTTTAAAGCATACAGTGAATTATTACCTGAGTCGTAATACATCCGTGTATGCCTGTTTCCTGGACCTGAGTCGCGCGTTTGATCTAGTTAATTACAAAATTCTCTGGAGCAAGCTGCGCGACTCGGGAGCACCGGAGGAACTGGTGGGTCTGCTGCGGTATTGGTACGGAGGTCAAACAAATCATGTTAAATGGGACGACATGACATCTAACTCCTATAAGTTAGAGTGCGGGGTTCTTCAAGGAGGGCTCACATCGCCGGACCTTATAACTTGTATATCAACGGCCTTATAGATTAACTGAGGGACACAAAAAAGGGGTGTCATATTGGTGCCACTTGTATTAATAGCATCAGCTACGCTGACGACATGTTGTTGCTCAGTCCCTCTATTAAAGGTTTATGTCAGTTGCTTTTAGTCTGTGAGCGTTATGTTAACGCTCATGGACTGAAATATAACGTAAATAAAACAGAACTGATGGTGTTCAGGGCAGGGAAGGGTCCGGACCGCGTGCCTGAAGTTAAGCTGAATGGTTTGCCAGTTCGGGTTGCAAGGCAATTTAAATACTTAGGCCACATTATCACGGATGATATGCGAGACGATGAGGATATGGAGCGAGAGAAGCGAGCGTTGGCGATAAGAGGGAACATGGTAGCACGCAGATTTGGGAGGTGTAGCGACGAGGTAAAACTATCCTTATTTAATTAATAATTTGGCGTTTTGCCAAAGTTTCAACACCTGCCAACTCTGGGTGCAATATCGTAGAAAGACCTTCAGTACCATAAGAATTCAATATAATGATATATTCCGAATTCTTATGCGTCTGCACAGGTTTTTCAGTGCCTCAGGCATGTTCGCCGACGCGAGGGTGGCCGATTTCTATGCCATTATCCGGTCTCGCATCGCTTCATTCTGGGACAGGCTGTGCTGTTCTAGTAACAGTATCCTCGAGCAGTGTGCAACGACTTTAACTCAGATATATACAAATATATCTGAGTTAAATATCTTTCAAATGGATATCTTTTCATTGGGACGAGAATCGAAGATGACTGAATGACAGCATAATGGGTAATTAAGTATGCACTCGACTGGTTTACACCATATACATGTAAATCTCTATTTGTAAGTAATAGGTAATTAAGTATATGACTTGTGTTTGTGACTAATTTACACCTTTTACATGTAAATTTAGTATACATTTAAGACCGTAGTGTAATGATAATTGTATTACTTTATGGGTTTTTTAATGCCTGCAATAAAACTTTTATTATTATTATTATTATATCATAATACATGAATAAAATTGAATTAAACCCCCATCCGGAATGGGAAGGCCCTTTAAAAGTGAATGACGCCATAAGCGTTGGTACCTATCCAAAATCTGTGGATTAGTTTGTCTTGACAAATATTTTGACAAGTGATTGTACAATCAACAGGTCCCCATTGAGATCAATTGAGGCCATGGAGAAAAAAATATATTTACAGGATGTCTGTGATTGGGGCCTTAGTTCTGCGTTTTAATAGCAACACCGAAGTCATGTAATAGTATGACAAAATAAGGAATGTGGAGGAAAAATAAACTAACATGTACCATTGTAAAATCAGCACACCGACATTTCATAAAAAAGATCTAGCGATCTCCTTCATGGAAATATGATCCTTGACAACAGACATTTATAAAAATATTCTTGGCTTGACGTATGTGAAGTAGTAGAAAAACGTTGGCGCAAAATTTTGATGGTTCAAAGTGAATAATTTTAGGTGCACGTACAATAAAGAAGGCGGCAATAAAGGTTATGGACTACGCAATAGCGCCGAATTACATTTCCTGTTTAAAGTTTATTATTATCAATAAAATAACTTTAGTATACTCATTTTACCGTAACCTGTCAAAGTAATCTAAGTTCCTGGTAGACCTTAATTTTAAAAATAATAAATTGAAACAAAATTATATTTTTGCGATGTGATAATAATTTGTGAAAAAAGGGAAGTACAAAAAGAATTTATCTACTGTGTTTGGGAAATATTTTTTTAACTGGTCACATCTTTGTCACATCATTCAATCTTAATGAGTGAATGATACATTAGAGATTTAGATGTTCATTCAACTGAAGTTCATTAGTATACAGAGACATGATATCGCCTTGACTGGACCGTGCAGCATACCTGCATTTTTAAGGACACCGCAAACTGCCAATCGCAGTTACATGATTGAAAGTTTCAAATGTGTAGATTGTAAATCTCATGAAATGGCCTTTCAACATTTTATTTACAGCTTTTAGCATTTTGGTCAGAAAGTAGGTATTGACCGTTTCATGGATTCAAACAAACGTAGCTCTATTAGAGACAACAATCAACTGATTCTATTGTGCTAATCCGACCGATGACATAACTTGACATATTTTATGAAACGGCCAATCTAAACTTTCTGACCAAAATGTAGGGATTATAGAGGCTTTGTAGAGTTAGGAGCTTGGTTCTGCATGATATTTGATAACTTTTTCTCAGTGAAATCGTCAGAGCTTAGCAGGCTTGGCCAACCAATATTACATTAAATGTTTTTGGTGAGATTGCAGGTTTCCGTACATTCAGGCGACTTAATCTGTAGCCAGGATCCAATCTGGACAGGTTCCCCTGTTAACAGGGTCTTGGAGGTCAGATGGCAATCGTTTCATTGTAATTACCTAATCTGCCAAATCCTGGATCATGGTCAAGACGAACCCCGGGATCTCGCGCACGACGCACAACTGTGATATTGATGACAAGATGATAATTTTTTCCATTGTTCAGAGCGCGACGCAGGGGAACCGGCTGGTACGTGCTGTCGGCGGCGAGGTGCCATACGGTAAATGTGTGCTGTAGGCACCGCTCGCTCTGCGGCTAGGGCTAACTGTAGCACTACACTTGATAACTATGTATTGGCGTTCGGCGCCTAGAGAACGCGTACATTTCGTCGTGGCCGGTCTACATACATCACCTTGGATATCCATCTACGCTCCATGGCTACGTCCATTAAGCACCTGTCTACATGTACATGTATAGTGAACATACTTATCTGACGGGTTATAGTTTTAGCTACTGGGTCAGTAAGTTGGTAGTACTGTAATGTAAATTGGCTGCTTGTTTCAGTATCCTTGACTGGAGGTTCCCTTGACAACAGAGTCACGGACGCCAGATGATGGTAATTACCTGCAAAACCTGAAATGCCCAGAATCATGGTCAAGGCGGAACTCAGGCCTTCGCGCGCCAATATGATTATTGTTTTGTATGCTGACGGGGTTCGTTCAGTCTGCAGAAGACTGTACAAGCTTTGCTTATTTTGGGGCTAAATGGCATTGTGTAACCTTGTCCAGTGCAAGATCATCCAGGGAGAATGCTTCACTGCACAGCACCGAGTACTTGTTATGGATGTCCGAGTAAGTAGTAGATGGCCTACTGCGGAACGTTTCTAACCATCTATTAAGTGATGGACTCTAAAATAACAAGAGCCAGGAGTTCTGGAGGCAGCCGAACGTCTCGACTGAAGCGCGAAGGATGAAACTACTAATGAGCAGGTGCAATTTCCAAAAATCCAGCCTCAAACTCGGACGAACGGTACTCGGTACGTCGAAAGGCGGCCAAAGTAGCCAGAGCTCCCCGTCTCCCGTCCCCAGCCAGAACTGCAGTTAACTCGCTTCTTAATTTTAAAAGCCAAATACTCGCACAGAGACAGATTTTGCTGTGGTCGCTTTTCATCGGTTTCTGTTATATTTATTATTGCCAAAGTTCTTTTAAACCAAATTTGGAAAAAGTCGAAATAAACGGCAAATTTTTTTTATCATTCGAGCCGACCGTGCCACATGATGAATCTGGATTTTAAGAGCCAAAATAGGTATCAAAAATTGTAAGTTCGCTCATTCATTAGTATATGCCGCCTGTCTGCGCCACGTAATCAATCCGGATTTTAAGAGCTAATATACCAAAAACTCATAGCCGCTCGATGCACTCGCTCTATTATTGGTTTAAGCTACGTCTATCATGTTCATCTCAGCTCTTTTGAGCCAAAATTCGAAAAATTTCGAGCTCGTTACGTTTTTTCATTTTATAATTTAGATTTATGTTTTACGAATATTTATGATTGAAGAGATAAAATGCCAAATGTTTCAAAGGAGGGGATTCGTTCTCAAAAGGTCTCACAGAGGCCTTGTCCGCATGACATACCTATACGCTTTTTTGCGCTTGCCTCCCTACCCCCTGCACAGATTTCTGGCTACGCCCTTGGCATAACCTCGTATAGACAAGGTTCTTATAGAGAAGGCTTATAGAAGTTGACAAAGTCTCGGAGTCGAGCAAGTTTAGACGTGACAAAGTATGATGCTGTAAAAGGTGTGGACGCCATGTCGCTCACAAGTGCAAACTCTATTAAAGACCGTTGGTGCTGTAATTTCAAGAAACTGTCTAAAGAGATTGACAAATACGTGCCAACACCACAGCTTCTTGCAAACCTTGGTGAAAAGGTCTCTGGCCCGTATGAAGAACGGAAAAGCTATTGGCCATGACCGGAATACCCATAGACACTTCGAAAACAATGATTTCGCCAGAAATGCACCTCGTCGGAATCATGCGCGGATCCAGGATTTGATTCCAGGGCCGAAAGTAAAAATTATAGGTACCTATAAATGAATGAGCGAGCGCCCTGAGCTAAAAAAAAGTTGGGCCTTTGTAGTGGGGTGATCAATAAATGAATGAGCGAGCTCTGAAATTTTGACTTTTAATAGCTGGGGTGAATAATGAATGTGTGTGCTACCGGAGCGAGCTCAACATTTTTGACGTTATGGGTCTTAAAAGCTGGGGTGATAAATAAATGAATGAGCGAGCAAAGCGAGCTATAAAATGACATTTTGTGTTTATAAAAGCCTGAGGTGATCGTTGAACGAATGAGTGTATGGAGTATGCTTGAAATTTTTTACATTTTGGCTTAGGTGCTGTGATGTTGTGTGATGCTTAAATTATTGAATAAGCAATCGAAGCGTGCACGAAACATTACAAGCTGGGGTGATTGTTTAAATGAATATTTGAGCGAGCGCAGCGAACTCGGAATTGTAGGTCTTGAAAGATTAATTAACAATATGAAAAAACTTAAACCAATGAATGAGCGAGCTCAAAATTTTTACAATACGGTTCTCAAAGTTGGAGTGATTGATAAAATAATTAAAATAATGGAACGAGCTAAGCGAGCTTGGAACTTTTGGCCTTTTGTCTCATAACATTCAGTATGGCTTTAGGCCGGGCCGCAGCACTATGGATCCAATTTTTGCCCTCAGAGTCCTCCAGGAGTCCCACTGCAGTAGGAATCTACCTCAGTATAACGCATTTCACGACCTGCAGGGGCCTTCGACAGTGTCCCTATGGAGATAATCTGGATGGACTCTGAGATCAAAGTCTGTGCCCGAAGCGTACATTAGGATTATAGATACAGGACATGTACCAAATACTGAAACCGTCGTCAAAACCATCGTAGGCCATACTAATCCCTTCTCCAGGGTTCAGTATTAGACATAGACATAGACATAGACGTATCTTTATTTGGTCCAATAACACATTGAAAAAACTTAAAACTAACATAATAAGTACATAATAAGGAAGCAGGGCGATGCATCATCGGACCAAATTGGACCAGCCTCAGCTTAATGCTATGAATGGCAGCAGCCAAACACAGCGCTGGTTTTCAGACTGACCCATAATAGAGCTCGACATATTAGGGCATATTACGCCCTTACTTGTTTTGCATTGTGGTCGATGTCCTCTTAGCGGAAATTCTGGACACGGCTCCTTAGCTTATGAAGTACGCTGATGGTATTGTAGATGGAAGATGTGAATGGAAGGATGTGCTAAAAACCGGTGGCTTGAAGGTGAATGTCACCAAAAAATAGTATTTGGCTAGCTGTAGTGCGGATTCTGAAATCATCTGTATAGACTATATAGCACAGTGATGCACGAGTCCGACGATATCGGCCCCGATGTCAAATCCCCAATCTCTACAGCTTGGGCCGAATAATACCTGTCACCCTAAAATACCAGTCAAGCTTAAGGGGCTTATAATTAGACCAGTCGAAACACGTCCGCTACTTCACGCCAACGAAAAAACATGCTGTGATGGATGTGCGTAGTAACGCAACTTGACCAAGTACCTACGTAACGAGTACATACGCGGCAGTCTTGGCGTGAGGGGAGGAGGCTCGCCTAGATTCGTCTAACCCACAGATCTATGATATCCATCGTGTATAAGAGCTCTAACATCTTTTGGCAGCATTGGCAGCAGCAGTCGCCAATGTCGCCATTGTGTTGCGAACTTTCGCAATGTAAAGCTAACTTCATGCTATTGTGTGTGCTGTGCGATCATCATTCATCAATCAAGCGGTTGGTTATTTCGTAATTTTTACATTACTTTTCAATATTGTGCCAACTAATATTTTATTCAGGTGATCGTGCACGGCTAAACAATCATTTTATGATATAAATGAACCTAATAAGTGGCATAAGATTGCAAACGTGCATATGCTTTGTTGTGAGAACCACCTTTATCTTCTGTCATTCTATGCTGTAGCAAGTAAATTTTACTATCATGAAACATAAGTTGCCGCTTTGGTAATTATTTTACAACGCCAAGCGTAGTGCGGGAGTGTCGGGGAATCCAATCGTTGATGAGTCGTGATGAGAACTGTGTTTCACGTTTGAGTGGCCGTCGGGAGAATGTGCGGTGGCGTTTAGTGGCAGAGGTCAGACACAGGGTAGAGTATGGAGGCGGTGAAGGACGAGGAGCGCTTGCGGCGCCTCCGGCAGCTTGAGGAGCGGCTGCTGGACTCGCGCTCCACGGGCAATGTGGACTGCCTGCTCGACACGGTCACGGCGCTCGTCTCCGACTGCGACCATCCGGCCATCCGCCGCATGAAGAATGTTGAGGCCTACACCAGTAGATGTAAGTGCTCTAACATTACAATATTTATATTCTCAATGAGTATCTTTTATATTATCTAATCATAGTTAAATCAATAACAGTAATAAAATTACGTACACAAGATGTTTAACTTGTTGGATGGTAGCAACCATGTATTGTTAGCTGCAGTAAAAGGCATCTTAATATAATGACAGTGAGACCATGAACAGTGATTGGTGGCACATATTTTAATCACTTACATAGCATGTTTGACTTTACAGTGGACAGCAATTTAGCCTAACGAGCTTGCTCCAATTATGGTTGATATAAAACTGCTGATGTAAATAAAACAATGATAAGATAGTTCTGTTATTGCACTACACATATTTTAACTTGTAGTTTTGTTTACAGATTAAATGTTACTGAGTATCAGTCATACACTCATATAGAGTAAGTTCTGTACCATTTAGGTTAAATATTGAACTTTTTGTTGTTGTAGATGAGGTGTTTGCTTCAGAAGTTGTGGATCTACGCATGAAAGCAGCTGACTTTGATCTGATCAAAGTAATTGGTCGAGGAGCATTTGGTGAAGTACAACTAGTCAGACACAAGTCCACACGTCATGTTTATGCCATGAAACTTCTCAGTAAAGTAGAAATGATAAAAAGATCTGACTCAACATTTTTTTGGGAGGAAAGACATATAATGGCGCACGCCAACTCAGAATGGATTTTGAAATTGCATTTTGCATTTCAAGATCATAAATATCTTTACATGGTGATGGATTACATGCCAGGTGGTGATCTTGTTAGCCTTATGTCCAACTATGATATACCAGAGAAGTGGGCAAAATTCTATACCATGGAAATCGTGTTAGCGTTAGATGTCATTCATAATATGGGATTTGTGCACCGAGATGTGAAACCTGACAATATGTTGATAGATAAGTATGGGCATTTAAAACTAGCAGATTTTGGTACTTGTATGAGAATGGGGCCTGATGGTCTTGTGCGAGCTAGCAATGCCGTGGGTACTCCTGATTACATATCCCCTGAAGTGTTACAATCTCAGAATGGTGAAGGAGTTTATGGGCGTGAATGTGATTGGTGGGCTGTAGGAATATTTTTATATGAAATGTTAATTGGAGATCCTCCTTTTTATGCTGACAGCTTAGTAGGAACTTATGGTAAAATAATGGATCATAGGAACTCTTTACAATTCCCTGATGACATTGAGATTTCAAAGGAAGCTAAATCTCTTATTAGAGGTTTATTGACAGATAGGACTAAGAGATTAGGAAAAAATACTGTTGATGAAATTAAGCAACACCCATTTTTTATCAATGACCAATGGAGTTTCGAAAATTTAAGAGATTCTATACCACCAGTTGTGCCCGAATTGTCCAGTGATGATGACACGAGAAATTTTGATGATATTGAGAAATCAGATGCTTTAGATGAGTCTTTTCCAGTGCCTAAAGCTTTTGTAGGAAATCACTTGCCTTTTGTGGGATTTACTTACAATGGTGATTATAAGTTGTGCAGTGGCAAAGCTGCTGATGTAGTAGACACAATCTCTAACAATCATATTAATAATGTTGGGTCAGAAGCTATACTACAATTAGAAAAGCTTTTAGAAAGAGAAAGAGATGGAAGGCGAAAGCTAGAAGACAAGCAAATGACGTTGTATGCTCAATTAGAAGAATTGTCGCAAAGGGAAGCTCGGAGTAAGAAAATTATAGCTGACACAGACAAGGAGCTGGCACTTATTAGACACAGTTTGAAAGAAAACCAGCGTAAAGCAGAGATTGAGGCAGAGGCGAGGCGGAAAGCTGAGCTTAACTATAATGATGCCAAACGTCGTTTAGAAGAAGAACAAAATAAAAGATCTAAGGAAATTAGTTACCTACAATCTTATAATGAGAAAATTAATGTATTAGAGAAACAACTGACTGAGCTGCGAGAAAAGTTGAAACATGAATCTGAGGCTGCGGCTAAGTCGAGAAAACAAGCGGCAGAAATCAGTGCTGCACAAGCAGCTGCCGCTGCAGTTAATGATGGCACTTTGGCTAGTTTACGCGCCCAAAGAGATGCCTTAGAAAGAGAGCGCAGTGTGCTCTCAGATGAACTAGCAACAGCAAAGGCAGCTAAGCAGCGTACAGAAGCAAATATAGCAGAAGCCACTAGCCGTTTAAACAATGCACACGCAGAAATGGAAAGATCTTCAATTAGACTTGCAGAAATGGTAGCTGATAACAGACAGCTTTCGGAACGGGTATCCTCTCTGGAAAAAGAATGCACCTCATTAGCGCATGAGTTGCGCGCCGCTCAGCACTTGTACCAGCAAGAAGTGCGGGCGCATCAAGACACACAGCGGTCGCAGCTCCTCTCTAAGCAGGAAGCCAATTTGGAACTAGTCAAGGGTGAGTATGGCCTTCTATCTGAATGTGTTGCCCACAACCTAGATTCATGCTATATCCTTCTCATAGTGAAGTAAGCTAAAGCCCTTGTGACTGAACATTCATTATAAAATTCCCTCTGTGCATGCCTCAGGAACATTGGAAACAATTTTCAAAGGTATTGTTCAATTTGCTAATAAGTAGATATATTTTATTTTTGAGTTGAAAATCTTACAAAAGTATTAAATAATTATTTGATTTGCTGAACTGCATTATGTTATTTAGTTTAGGGCGGCTTGCACCAAATTCTTTATCACATTTTAGTTTAAATAACTTCGTTCGCGTACATCTACTTTACCCCTCCCTACTCTTTTTTTCTTTTTTTTTGCTAATATACCTTCCTTTTTTAATCACTATATATTGTGGAAAACCGCATTAAAATCCGTCACGTAGTTCAAAAGATCTAAGCGTACATAGATACATAGATAATGACAGACGACGGAAAGCAACTTTGTTTTATACTATGTATAGAAGAAGTCATTCTTAAATGTGTTTAAGAACTCGGTGCAGGCTTAGAACCTGTACTAACCACAGAAGTTTTGAAATATCCCATTTTCATGTCGGTCAAATTGTGTACAGCGCTGCAAGGTAAACTGAACGAAGAGAAAACGGGTCGGCAGCGCGCCGACGCCGCGTGCCAAGAGAAGGAGCGCCAGATGTCCATGCTGAGCGTCGACTACCGCCAGATGCAGCAGCGGCTGCAGAAGCTCGAGGGCGAGTACCGCCAGGAGGGCGAGAAGGTATTATACTCTTCTTAGAAATATTAATGTAACTATAGTTTCAATTTAGCAATAACACAAGCTGAGTGTTGTGTGCCATGTTTGGCAGGTGGAAAAAGCATCAGAAAATCCTCCTACCAATTTTCTGGTTAATCATCAAAGTCATTAGTTGCCTTGTGTGACCATAAGGGGAATGGGTTGGTGTTAAGTATTTTTTATTCTGTTAGGCACCACATGACTATAGCGGCAGGCATGACAGAAAACCTATCCCCACTTGGTGACATTACTTTAGATAGAGACCTGTCAAATCTCTCAGCACACACTATGAACCTTGTATACATCTCGGTAGCTCTTTACCGAATTCTATTTATCAAATTATCCTGACAACCTCCGGCTTTGTGGCACTGCTATAGATGGAGGCCTGTCAAACCTCTAGGTAAAGAGTATCTGTCAAATTAATCTGAAAGAAAGAAAACATTTATTACCTAAGATGTCACGACACAATAATTATTATTTTACATTACAATAACATTTTACAAAAAAAAAAATATACATTAAACATGGGGACAATTAACAATGATTGGGTTTCCAGTGCCATTTTTCGTGGGCATCCAGCGTAAGTGGACCCTCCCTTGTGGCCATTACAAATAACTAACGCTCACCGTGGTCGTCAGGTGGTGGTTTTGTGTGGGCATCCAGCGTAAATGGACCCTCAGCATAATGTTGTGGCCATTACAAATGACTAAAACTAACCGTGGCCATCAGGTGGTGGGCCTGGAGGCTGCATTGGAGCAGGAAAGGTCGGCGCGGCTCGCGTCCACCGGCGAGGTGTCCGCGGCAGAGGCGGCGGCGCGCGCGGCGGCTTCTGAAAGGGACGCGCGTGCTCGAGACCTCTTGGCGGTGCGGTCGGCTCTCCAGGAGACCTCGGAGAAGCTGGCCGCTGCAAGCGCTGAACGCGATATGCATTACGCTAGGGTGAGTGGTCACTCAATTATTGATTAGTAAATTAATTTCAGGTACATAGGGCCCATAAATACATAATAATGTGAAAATTCAATCATAAAATATCCTTGTTTGTAATATCATACCCACACATATATGTTACCAAGAACAATTACAATTAAATGTAATATAAATTTAAAAAAATATTAATATATGTTACGTGGTGTGCTTTTAAGCCAGTATGTAATACGTCCTAAGTGAAAGGGCTGTCGTAGTCACGTGAAATTGAAATTATGAATGGTTTTTCAGAAAATTCAGTGTGAATGAGGGAGTGTTCTATAATTTCCTAAATGTTGTTCCACTTCTTGGTCCTGCCAACCACTTTTGCTTCTTCCACATTCATCGACTTCTTCATACAAGCTTGTTGGTTTTGTTGGGTTGTTCTTGATGTAACCATTCTTTAAAATATTCTCAATTGTGGAATGTGGAACAATAATAATGTTTTTATTTCACTGTTCTGTCATCCAAGTTTACTATAAAAAAGTTTTGAACTGATTACAAATATTTCGTTATGATATTCGTATTTTTAGCTTTAACAACTTTAAATGAATTAATATTTGAATATTTAATTGACTACGTCATGATATCAAACGTACGAAACACTAACTTTTCATTGCCTGGATCGACTCACAGAAACAGTCATGATAATATAGATTGCAATTAGTTATTCAGTCACATACATACATGCACTGCACATAGTCTGTATAGAGAGACATATATGCACATATACAATTGGGAGACATACGTGTACACAATTGGATAGTTGGCTAGTTGACTGATACTGAATATGTCGTAATTATTAACAAAATACGAAAATAATAAAAAAAAATTATGATACAGTACATGGACATGGACAATTCCACTCCCTTAACTGGTTTTCTCTGCGGAAGATAGATTCCCCCTAGATAACTGATTATCAAAAATGGTTTCTGGGTAGTACAAATAAGTTTAGATGTCGTTTGCACGCTGTGACCTCGGGCCGTGATATCTCCCTTTCTGTGTAATGACGAGTTTAAAACGTTCATATCTTACTTATTTCTAAAGCTATTCCAAGTTTTTGTTTGCTTGTTATAAGTTAATTAAATCTCCTTCAAATGAAGTAATAAATAAATTCTAGGCAATTAGCTTATTCTCATCCTTACATAGTTTAAGATAATAATGCTTTCCGCGCCTGTCTGTCTGTCTCTATCGGCTAACTCTTCCTGAACCATGCAACGGACTTTGATGCGGTTTTCACCATCATTTTAAGAATTTCTTCCGGATGGTTTATATACATATAGGTGAACCCGTGCGAAGCCGGGCGCGTCAATAGTTGTACCATATAATTATTAGTAGAGAGTAACATGGAAAAAGAGCCTTTTCGTGTATTGCTGTGAATTAATCATGATAATCTCATCGTTCTGAAATAGAATGTCCTCCGACATCGGCGAACAGTGAGTCATTGTCAATGGCAAACACGGCACACGCGGCCCATCGGCGCACCACCGTTCGCCATATACGCGGTAACTGCGCTCGCGCCGTCAAATAAATAAACACTCGATTACGTAGACAGCGGTTTTTCTACACGAATGTTAGTCATTGATATGATGCGATTCGCACGTTTAATATTTATTCACCACAGTTCACAGAAGATTGTGGGAATGGAGGCTCTAATAATAAAATTGTTACATCAACGATTTATTCATTGGCATAAAATGGAAATGTGATTGAGTTGACAGCTCATAGTAACGGCACAATCGGCTTTAAATGGCCATTGAATCCTTTATTCGTACATCTGTTTCGCTAAGGATTTCATTATTATCATTATTTACTTAAGTATTTGTACGGAACACAATAAAAAGTAAGTGTAGTATACAGTGTAGTGTTTCAGATATCTATATGATAATGACGAAGTAGTTAATGTTTCTGGCGTTAGAAAGGGATGTCTTAAATTTGTAGGATAGCTTCTGCTAGACCGTGAAATAGAGGAGCTTTTGAGTCCATATTATATACGCAAAGGCTATCACTGATGTACTTGTTACGCACTCGATCACGTCGCGTAACGGCATACGTCCATTTTCCACAGAATTTTCATTTTGTTGGCGTGGAGTTCGCGGACCAGGTTGCGTAGCTGTAAAGCATTACATTTTTAGGATTTTAGGGTCACAGGTGACTGCCATGAGCACCCGCAGCTGCAGCCTATATATTTTTAAATAATATATAGGCTGCAGCGCATGTTAATCGTTGATAAAGCAGCTTTCTATAGATCTTTTTTAAATTTAGTCAAGTAGTTTTTGAGTTTATCCAGCTCAAAAAGCATTCTAAAAACCTTTTTCTCTTTTTGATAATTAATACCCGAGGCTTATATTAATTATGAATATTGTATTATTAGATTTGAATTCAAGAATGTAAAGTTGTATTATCACTTAGCATCCTTATCTTGATGTACGCGACGCATGGAATCTGTTCCTTTATATTCGCTTGCCCTGCAGGTCAGTCGACGGTCCCATTTCCCCTAGACTATATACTCATATTATAAATAGCAAATATTACGCTATTCACGTCAAATAATGTCATAAATTGACCTCATATTTCTTGCCAGAGAATTTACATTTTCTGCTGGCCTTGAATTTATGACATCACTGAGTTTTGCCCGCGGCACTGAATTCGATGAAAGGTTGCGTACGGCCACACTAGGGATTCCAACTAACGATTGTCTATACACATATATATTAATATTACAAAGAGAAACATTTGTATTTTTGTTTCTAATGAATAAACTCAAAAAGAACTGGATCGATTTAAAAACATTCACTAAAAGTAAGCTACATTATTCCCGAGTGACATAGGCTGCTTTGCATCCCGGGAAAGTAATAGGGGCCCGCGGGAACGTTGAATGTTTACGGAGATCCGAACTGTGCACGGGTAAAATCCGTTGGAAACGGCTAGTAACTAATTATTGCTAAACGGGTCTTCTCAGCGGTATTATTGTGATATTATTACTGTACTGGCAAACTAAAACGTACCAAGTGCCTAAAGTAGATAAACATACTCGTACATATTCATTCATCATTGTTATGGATAAGTGTATTACACATTTGTGATTAATTATTTGTTACGTTATATGTGAAAAGGCTTGTTATTTTCTTGAAGCATTTTCCTCAAAACCTATGCACATAATTAATTTATACATGAATAGTTTTATACAAAAAATGTACTTCAAAGAAGCCAGCTCAGTAAAAATAAATGTCGATGGCGCTAAGCAGGTATATTTAAAACCATTCGTTTATTGGGTGGCTCTTTTCCTAGAACGAAATGGGTGTGATAGTTCAAGGTTTTCGATAACCATTCCTAGAAGCAGCAATCAACAAGCTAAGCTGAACTAGTCTGCCTACGTATGATGAATTTGCTATGCCCAGCAATCACCGACCTATCGGTCGAAAGGTTGTCGATATAGATTAATAGTGACCCGAGTTTGGTCGACTATACTTAGTATGCATGTATTATAGATACATTATAAACCTTCACAAGAGATTCTCTACCGGATGTTGGAAACCGCATTAAAATCCGTTGCGTTGTGGAATTAGCGTCACAGACAGACGAGTAAGGATAAGGAACGAACCAGCATCTCTTGATTATGTCATTGTGATGATAAATTTCCCGATCGAACAACAAAAGGCAACCCCATGACACTACTGGTAGTGTCACGGGGGTGTAAGAAACGGGAAAAAGTTAGGTATATACTCTTAATAATAAATATACCTATTCGCTGACAGCGCTGACAATGCCCTCTTGATGGGCAGCTGTAATCGCTTACCATCAGGTGACCAGCTGGCTCGTTCGCCTCCCTCCCTTATTTAAAACAAATTATTGTTGCCAGTCAATTTAAAGTTATATAAGTACTTGGAAATGCCAAGTAAACAGAAACTTGTCCAGTTCATAAAGCCTTCTAAATTATGGCAATGTTCACTCACAAGAATGTACAATCGGCTGTGATTCCGCATCGTCTGCTTACTGGTTATGAAGTTATGATTTTATTGCTGAATAATTAGTTTGTAATGGCTCGTAATGGGCGCTGACTAGCATGCATGCGTTCATCAAGACACTATTGCGAGGATGCGAGCGTCTCACATCTATCTCGTTATCCTGAATCAAAGCCCCGCCGTGACTGATATTAGAATTTGCTTTGACTTTGTTGTATAGTTAAATGAAATATATTTTTTTGTTTTATATGTCACTAGGCGTCAATAAAAGATAAAATACGGTATAGTTTAATAAGGGAACGTGCTGGAGTGAAAGAAGACGTAGTGACTAGGATAGAGAAAGGAATGCTTTGATGGTTTGGTCATGTAGAGAGGATGAATGAGGAAAGATTAACAAAAATGATCTAAGTGGTAGGAGTGCAAGAGGAGTGAGGAGGGTGGTGGGTGAATGGAAGCGTTGGAAGGGGAATACCAAGACATCAAGAGTTCCCTAAACTGACGATCACGTATGAAAAGGTTGAAGAATGTGGAACAAGCGAAAGAGATCTGTCTGGACTGTAGGAAGTAGAACGATGTGGTCTCTTCCTAACCCTACGGGAAAAGGATGTGACGGTCTGTTTTCACCCGCGTGCAGTTTAGATCTTTGTAAACATTCAACTATCCTGCGGAACCCTATTATTTTTCTCGGATCAAAAGTTTCTTATGACACTCGGGAATAATGTTCCTTAAGGGAAAGTAAATAAAAAAAAAAAAACGAGTTAAAGGGTTGAACTGAGCGCTGTTGGAAACCGCTGGGTACTGTTTTATATGTTTATTTATATTTTCAACTATGCTGATAAGAAATTTGATGCCGGATAAAGGTCAAATGCAGCACCACTGCCAAAGCCACGTTCCCCAAACCCCCACCTCACTTAGCAACAAGGATAAAACCAGACGCTTACTAAACTCGGATATGAAATTCAAGATCAAAAGTGTAAACAAATGTCCCCTGTAAAAAATAAACCCAATGATTATTTAAAATAGCGCTTTTTTTTTTAATATTTAAGTTTTATTTAGGTTTTATTTCATTTTGAATGTGATAATTTTTATCAATACGTCAATGATTTTAAGTAATCCACCACTTAGGTTTAATTTTTATAGTGGCAATTACTTTACACTCTTCTTGAATTTCTCTCCAAGTATAGCACAATATCTTATGATACCATTTTATCCCCGAGTATAGCACAATATCTTATAATCTGGTCGTTTTGGGCAGTGCGAGGAGCTCCGCTCGCAGCTGGAGAGCGAGCAGCAGTACGGGGTGTCGTTCCGCGCGCAGGCGGCGGAGACGCGCGCCGAGGCGGAGGCGGCCGCGCGCGCCGCCCGCGACCTCGAGCAGGAGCGCGCCTCGCTCATGCACCAGCTGCAGCTGGCCATCGCCAGGGCGGACTCCGAGGCCATCGCCAGGTGAGAGCGTAGCCATTGCCGGGCCACACTGGGGGGTGAAGACAGGTAGTCCTTGCGGCAGACATGGCGCTTCCTCGCCAACCCCGTACATTGTAAACCAGCTGCAGGCCCATCGCAAAGGCCGACTCCGAGGCCATCGTGGCCAGGTGAGAGTATAGCCATTGCCGGGCCACACTGAGGGTTGACAGGTAGACAGGTAGTTCTTGCGGCCGTCATACCGCTGCAGATATAAATGAGTTGTGAGGTATTATACCGCACCACAAAGGCAAGTCTATCGGACCTAATTCATATTAAAGATCCACTGAACCCCGTAACAAAATAACCACGAAATAAACTTTCGTACCAACAATAAAATCAAAGGTCTACCTTCCTGATGCTCACTGACCTTTTCACGCATGTTAAAGGTAAAATGTCACTGCGCTTTGCAGGTTACGCTTTGCACTAGATAAAAGTTGACAGGAAGGTGTGTAGGCAAACTATTCACGGGCCAATGGGTTCAAAATAGTGCTTATAGACATATTAAAATTTATAATCATCTTGGCGTTAATGTCCCGGTTGTGTTCTCGCGCACGAGGGCCCGGGGTCCGCTGCAGCTGACTGTCGCCAGGGCGGACTCCGATGTCATCTCCAGCTGAGAGCATAGCCATTGCCGTGCCGCACTGGGGGGGTAGAGACAGGTAGTCTTTGCAGTCGACAGCGCTGCAGATATAAATGATTTGGGAGGTATAATACCGCGACGGCGTGTGGTGTGGTGTCGATAGCGCCAATCCCGTAAGTTGTGCAGCAGCTGCAGCTGGCCATCGCAAGGGCGGACTCCGAGGTCTTCGTCAGGTGATAGCATTGCCATTGCCAAGACATACTGGGAGTTGGTAACAGGTAGTCCATGCGGCCGACATAGCGCTGCAGTTATATATTAGTTGGGAGCACAATGGCGTCTGGTGTCGATAGCACTAACCCCGTACATTGTGCACGAACTGAAGCTGACCATCGTCAGGGCTGACTCCGAGGTCATCGCCAGGTGAGAGCATAGGCATACATGTAAAAAGAAGTTTGAGCAACAGTGAGAGGGAAGTGTCTGTCCTGTCTGTTCATACCACTTATTTTTTAAATGTTATTTCTCATGTTTCTTTTATCCAGCGTATATTACAGCATATTTTCGGAGTTTTTTTCCTTACTCCAATCTCTCCTCCCCAGATCAATAGCCGAGGAGACCGTCGGCGAGCTGGAGAAAGAGAAGACTCTGAAGGAGCTGGAGCTGCGCGAGGCGTCGTCGGCGGCGGCGGCGGCGCGCGCCGAGGCGGCCGCCCGGGACGCGCTGCTGCAGGGCTTGCGGGACCGCGACCATGAGATGTGCGCTACCCTGGACCTGCAACGGAAGGTCGGTGGTTTTACCAGTACTTCTGGCCTGTTTTAGGGTAAATTCATGTCTAGGCGCTCCACGTTCTTGACGAGAAATTTAGGTAGAATGCGTAGGAATGCAGGAAGGCATAGGGCCAATAATTTAGACTATTCGACGACATCGGGCGGCCGCGAGGGACGCTATGTTGCAAGGCTTATATGTTGCAAGGCTTATATATGACCGCGACCACGAGATGTGCGCTACCCTGGACCTGCAACGGAAGGTCGGTGTTTTTTTTATACCTCTAAGGTGACAAGCTTACAGCCTGTCTGAGGGTGAGCAGTCACCGCAGCCTACGGACGTCTGCAATACCAGAGGCATCGCCCACGCGTTGCCAAAATTGCAAAAATTGACGCGTATTTCCGATAGTTCTACTGGATGCTTTAGGGTAAATTTATCTCTAGGCTCGCCACATTTTGACGAAAAATATTTTTATTCTTTATGTCTACATCTACTAGCAGCCCATTGGCTGTAATTAGATTGTTTGGTTTTAGATATACTTGATGAGAAATCTTGGTAGAAGATTTGCCGAGACAAGAGCGACCTTCTACATTCTTGCTTAGAGATGCATGGAGGCCTAGGGGCCAATAGTTTTAGATTATTCGTCGACATCATACAATGTTTTCGGTATTCATAACTTGTAATGTAATGCTTTGAAAAAATCTGCTGTTGGTCTAATGCCAACAGTTTATTTATTTATTTAATTTGCCAACTGATTGATATAGTTTTAAACTATAGTGAGAATAACAATTTACATAAATATAAAGTCAATAACAGACCTTACGTGCATAGTGCAGGGTTGTAATGCTTGTTACACTTATCTAGGAGGTGGACGAGCTACGTCGCAGCAACACTCTTCTATTGGAGCGCACTGCAGCTCTCCAACGGCTGCAAGAGGAAATGGACCGCCTCTCCAAGAAACTCAACTCCGAGAGCATGCTGAAACAACAGGCCGTCAACAAGCTGGCTGAGATCATGAACAGGTAACGGAACCTAAAGCAGTATAACCAGGGGCCTAATTCTCGCGCTGTGACATCTCGATTTCGATATGTTTTCTAGCTACATATCTCCATACGGACATTGAAATGTATATTGCAGCCAAAAATATTTTCTCAACTATCCTCGACAGTATATTGGTGAAGATCAATTTCAGTGCCGTTTTAATACAGTTTTTTGGCTAGAGAAAATGTCGCATTTGAGATGTCGCATGCGAGAATCACCCCCGTGGACTCCTTCAAGAATATAATATGCTGTTTTAGACAGGCATGCTCCACCTTCGACCGCATCGTCCCTTTCCATCTGGCGACATGGTGGTCAAATGCCTGGCTAGTATACTATTAACCGAACCAAATGGAACTGGATTTCAAATTAAGAGAACCGCATCTAAAACTGTCCATCTGTCCGGAAGCTGCGATGCCACAAACAAACAAACACACACCCCCATACGTATACAGAGCCAGAGATACACAGACCCACAGATACATACAATTATACCACCCCTCTTTTTCTCGGGGGTTATAAAAAAGGTCAATTATTGGCTATAACGCACCGAATCTTATGTAAAATACTAAATGTGTAAACTTTTAACTGTATTTTTCTCAAAATCATTTCATTGTGACATCGTATGTTTTTCGCCTGTGCCCTTGATATTGTAACCATTGACAACACCATTAACTAATTCGACAATGAAAAAGCTACAGAATCCCACCGAAGCTCTCTCCACCGTCTTCTCCTCAAACAGTACCTAACGCCCCCCCCCACCACCTGCCCACAGGAAAGACATGAACCCGGCCATAGCTAAGAACAAGAAGACCTCGGGCCGCAAGGACAAGGACTATCGCAAATTGCAGCAGGAGCTCACCCGTGAGAAGGAGAAGTTCGATCAGACCACAGCTAAGCTCCAGCGCGATGCTCAGGAACTACAGCATCAGTTGCTAGAGGAACAGCATGCCAAGCTCAAACTGGCTATGGAGGTGAGATGGGATAAGGGTTGACAATTTTTAGCAGCGGTGGTACGAGGGGGAACTAGCACCAGCTATACCAATTACTAGAGGCAGTACTCGCTTAAACCTGAGGAGTACTCGTGGATGGATCATCATCAACATCACCAAACGTTCTGCTCTGGACTACCTACCTATATATAACCATCACTGCCCATAACAGTGCACTGCAGGACTTAGGGCCTCTCCCACGAAAGGGGCGATTATAGCCTTAATCTCTACGCTTGGCAGGCGGGTTGGAGATCGCAGTGTTGTAAATTTAGAAATGGAAACGCTGCTGCCCCTTTTCCCAGAGACTAGAGTCTCTGGGAAAACTCTCTTTTGCCTCGAAAACATTAGTCGCCTTATACGACTCCCACGCGTTTAAGGAGTTGGTGCTATTCTACTCTGCCGGATACCACACAGCCTATATATAAGATCCGATGTTATAAGATTCACCAGTGGTATAATGAACAAATGTTTTAAGCCTCCTTCAAGTCGGTAGGGATCTCGCCGTAATCTCCACATTATTAGCAATATTAAAAATCATGATCACTCATAATTAGCCGCAGGACGTCCACTGCTAAACTGCTGCCTCCCCCCTTGTTTTCCACATCTATCGATGTTCGAGTCGGCGCTAGTGAGGCGTTATGTCTGTTGTCAAAATATTACTACGCTATTGGATGGATTTAACAGCTGAGACATGTCGGATCCATTCCAGACCCATGGAATCGCAAAAACCCTCATTGCCCCAGCTTCCGAATCCCTGCCACACTCAATACGTGCCTTTCCAATTCACCAGGTGGACAGCAAAGACGTGGAGATCGAACAACTGAAAGAAAAAATCGCAGCGCTGACAAGCGAGACGGCCTCCCAGTCCTCAGCCGACGCCGAAGACGGAGAGACCGAACAGACCCTAGAAGGATGGCTGTCCGTACCCTTCAAGCAGAACATCCGCCGCCACGGCTGGAAGAAGCAGTACGTGGTTGTCTCCTCGAAGAAGATTATCTTCTACAATTCGGAGAACGACAAACAGAACACCACGGATCCCGTCATGATATTGGACCTCAGGTTAGTGTTGGCGTATTTTTTTATGTCATACGGTAGGCAAACAGGCGGGCTATCTGATGGAAAGTCGTCACCGTTGCCTATAGACATGGGCGACACCAGGGCCTCAAGTACGCTAATTACCAAGCCTCAGCTCAATGGCAGTTTGACACGATTTTGGTATTCTACTGTTACTAACGGGTGGCAATCGCAGCTAAGCAGCTGGCAGTTTGATGCGTTTTTGGTATTCTGCTACAAGTAAAACTGCCGTTGAGCTGCGATTGCGATTACAATTACTATTCAATCGAGCTTTAAATTATCGGACTTGAGGCCCTAGAGTATCGTTAATGCGTTGCCCACCACTAAAACCCAGGGACACGTTGCTCTAGCAGCAAAAACGCAAATGTCCCTCCACTGCCTAAGCCACGGTTCTCCAAATCCCTACTCCCAGGAGCAGTCGAAACCTTACTCACCGTCAGGAACACAATGTTATTTAAAATAGTATTAGTTAGCTGCGGTATTCTGTAAGATGGACGTATTTCTCCAGTAGGGCGGCTTCAATTCAAACGGGATACTCCGCTATGCCGTACCTCTATTATTGATAGTAGTCTGAATGGCGTCGTAAAGTAGTCACACACAGCATCAGGCGGTAAGAAATGCACATCGGCTAATTTCGGCTTCGTATTTACTCACACGCGTGCGACAGAGACGGCGCTATTATTTACCATAGATATCTTGTTACTGTTATATCATACTAGCGACATGCCCCGGCTTCGCACTGGTTAACCTTAAGAAATTATACCTAAACCTTCCTCATGAATCACTTTCTTGGTGAAAACCACATGGAGATCCGTTCGGTAGTTTTTTAAGTTTATCGCGAACTGACAGACAGACAGACGTGGCGTAGGACTTCTATACTGTGTAAGAAGTCTAAATCAAAGAACAATAAAACAAAGTCGCTTCCCGCCATTATGTATCTATGTAATCTTAGATTTATCTCTTACTCTTAGATCTTTTCGGCTACGTAACGGTTTTTAATTTGGAGCGATTTGATAGAGGAAAAGTTGCTGTAGGAGCAGGCGCTGACTCACACCAAAACGGTGTTGTGTCATTTTCTTCAGCGTATTGTGAAACGAACGGAAAACACAAAACACTGTTAAACCTAACGATTGGCACACGATATGACTAAATGGGGTGACCTCATTTGTCTCTTGCATATTTTTAAGTATCAACAAACAAAACGTTATTTAACTTCAAAGTCGAATCAGTCACTCTTTATCAAGTATTAAAAGCAAGATATACAGTCAAGTACGTTGTCGTGTTACTTTTATATTTATTATGTTAGTATAGATAAATAGACACACTTTAGTATGTTACTTAGCACGACTATTTTATCTTCAAGAAATTAGAGTTCAATAGGATAATTGCAATAATATAACCAATGGTATCCATCTTCGCGTATAATTTCTGAGCGGCTGCACTAATTTTTCTATTTATTTTTGTTGTTTGTTATTGTCATGGCAAGGTTTATATGTATATAAGAAAAAAGGTTAGGTAGGGGTAGGGTAGGATAGAGTAGGTGTTGGATATGTGTAGGGTGCATGGCTAGTCAAAGAAAAAAAAAAAGAAAAAAGATAGGTGTGGGGTAGGTGTGTGTAGGATAGGGGTAGGGTATGGAGGGTAGGTAGGAAGGGTAGCGGTAGACCGCCACGCAAACGAAGTCGCGCCGGGCCCACTAGTGTTTGATAAAATTGTCACTGTTCACACCTCACACGACGATTGCTTTATTGAGTATTCCTCTCTTCTGTTCCACAGCAAGGTGTTCCACGTGCGCTCAGTGACGCAGGGCGACGTGATCCGCGCCGATGCCAAGGATATTCCGCGGATATTCCAACTGTTGTATGCGGGCGAGGGCGAGGCGCGCCGGCCGGGGGACGCGCTCGACCAGCCGCAGGACGCGCAGGACCATGCCGGTAACACTACAAGCCATAACGATTGTGTGACACATGCTAGTACCATACAAGGTATGCCGGTATGGGATCACGACACTAGCGTATCATATGCTCATTCTGCACCATACAACGAGTAACATTGTCATTGATAGAAACGCTCGTGTTCATGGGCTGCGATGAACACTTATAGCATCAGATGATGATGTTGTAATATTACTAACAAATATACCAGGGGTGGATTTTTTCATATTCGCGCCCCGCTACTTAATTCGATACATTAGTACCATCATTCGGTACCATTTTTTTTATCCGGAGAATGCGTTGTGTATGATACCGTCTGGCATTACCGTCTAAATAGGTACACCTTTTTTGCCTTTGATAAGGCGTCACCATACCCTCAGTATGGGTTAGGTGATGGTTGGTTTTAGGTACTTATTTTTTGTACAGCCCTAGTGAGACAGCTTACCTGATTGGAAAGTGTTTTTAAAGGGGTTTTAAACATGCAATATTTTTACTGCAATGTGTGGATGCAACACATTGGCTGACCTTACCGACGTCCACTGCCAGCCATTTTCTAGTTCCAGCTATAGTTGTTTCATCCGTGTGGATGTTCCATTGTTGTGAAACAGTGCATCCTTATCTACTGGCCGTTGCCGTGAGTGACGAAGTCACAATATTGCAGCTACATCAGATATACATATTGCATTAAAAATTACCCGCTTAGAAGCCGTTCAGTCTTGAATGAATAGGTAAATATTTCAATAAATATTTGAAAGAAGTATCATGTTCCATTCTCTTCTCTTTTTAGATAGTTTAGCCATTTGTCCTTAAAATATTGATCAATCATTTAAGTTGACGTTCATATCTACAATATTTGACAACGATTTTGCTTAATTCGTTGTGGTTTTGGATATTTCGTAAGTATATTTGTGATTGTGTGATTTGTACAACTTTTGACAGAAGAAGAATCGTTGCCAGAAAAGACCCTTAACGCATTTGCTAACATCTCCAGTATAACAAAACCTACGCTATGTCCCCAGGAAACACGGTGCAGCACAAGGGCCACGACCTGGTCAGCATCACGTACCACATCCCGACGGCGTGCGAGGTGTGCACGCGCCCGCTGTGGAACATGTTCCGCCCGCCGCAGGCCTACGAGTGCCGCAGTGAGTACCATATTATGCTTATAGTGTAATGTACTGCCTGTCAAGAATGTTGTGAAGAATTTGAGGGTGACTATCCTACGATATGACAGCGGAATACTCAGTTTCACAGTAGTTTATTTATGCAAGATCAACACAGTGCCACAAACTTATCTTACCCGGTGCCGGACGACGCGGTTTTTGGCATTAACGTGTCAGTTCAAATACATTTCAAAACGAAGTGCCGCCATTATTTCACTGTTCCAGTTCCACTGTTTTTCCTGATACACGGTATGAGTGTCGCCTCTGGAGTGTTATGGTTTCCCCGTCATTCTTGACTGTGATTATGACGAAATCGAACAAAATTATCAGAATCCGTATCACAACCACCCATCTCCCCCAGGATGCCGGATGAAGATCCACGCGGAGCACGTGACCGAGTCCGAATCGGTCGCCGCGTGCAAGTTGCACGCCGACCGCGCGCGAGAGCTGTTGCTGTTAGCGGCGGCGGCGCCCGAGCAGCGGCGGTGGGTGGCGCGGCTCGCGAGGCGCGTGCAGCGCTACGGGTACCGCGCGGCGCACCACCAGCCCCATCACCACTCGCACCATGCTTCTATAGGCTCGCACCACGATAAGCTATCGCCCAGGTAGGTAAGGGAGCCACGGGAGCTCGGAGAGGGAGTAGCAGCGTCGATGGGTCGCACGGCACACCACCAGCTACACCACCACTCGCACCACGCCTCTATAGGCTCGCACCACGATAAGCTGTCGCCCAGGTAAGTAAGGTAGCCTCAGGAGTTTAGAGTGGGAGTAGCAGCGGCGCTGGGTGGCTGCGGATCGTGAGGCGCGTGCAACGCTACGGATACCACCGGCACACCACCAGCCACACCACTATTCGCACTACGCCTTCATAGGCTCGCACCATGATCGGCTATCGTCCAGGTAGGTAATGGGGTAGCCGAAGGAGTTTGGAGTGGGAGTGAATGAATAGAATACTCTTTATTTGCGACCGAGAAGGCATACATAGAAACGATATCCTAAACGACAGAGAAAGTCGGATAACCCCCGACCAAGTTTACATATTCTGAAGTATTTTCTAAACTACAGGACGGATTTTAATGAAACAAAGCTAAGAACGATCTCGATGAAACTGGCTTTCAAATACAACTGCATTCAAATCGGTCCATCCGTATATATCCATCAAAATTATACCACCCATCTTTTTTCGTCGGGGTTTAAAAAATATATGGTACATGACGCAGTACAAAGGGCGGTCTTACCACTAATGCGATTTCTTTCAGACAACCTTGGCATGGAAAGAAACAGAATTGTACAGAGGTGGCCTATGTTGGTGGAAAAATATTGGACAGTTTCTTTGTCCTCAAATTTTCCATTCGAAAGGAAATGTTGATGATTAGTGATTCTGCAACACTATGATATTAAAAAAAAAAAGATTCTCGTGGTGGATTCTGAATTTGAGAATTTTAGTTCGCAATGGAAGTTGGGAAGGAGGCGTGACGTTGTGTAGGTTGTGTATCTCGTGTATCTCGACTTACTACCATGAGACAAATTTACGATTCTACTTCAAATGATAATCCGTCTCTATAGAGAGAAGCGCAAATCACCACAACTATGTCTTATTTATTATTTCCAATATTTATCCTTGTCAATCGCCCTACCAGTTTCCAATGAGAGCACATATGTCCATCCTGCACAGATCGTAATAGATAATCGTGGCTGACGTGCAAAGGTGATTGGCAGGGACTCCATGCGGTCGCAGGCGAAGGCTGGCTACTTGAACGCGGCGCAGCGGAGCTCCACACTGCCCGCCAACGCCTCGTTGCCAAGGCAGTGACCGATCGCACCACCCCTCACTAAACACAATGTGATAAATACCTGATAATACCACAATGTGGTATAAACCTGATAAAGATTTTCGAACCGAAAACCTTGTCTCGGAGGCGGATCTAACGCCGTATGAATCCCATTTCGTGATAAATTGTGCTCTGATGCATAATGTATCGCGAAGTGATTGTTGCAAACTGATTAAATTAATGCTCATCTTTCGAATATACAAAAAAATATAAATGTACTCGTTACCGTTATACGATTCGGTCCACGGCAACCGTGCAACGATTGGAATGTTACAAGACACTACCATCCAGTGGCTTTGAAACGGAATACATATCTTGTAAGTTATATCAATCAATTATTTAAAAATCAAGTCTTCTGCAGATCTAGTAGTGTGTATGTCAGTTTATAGTTGAAAACTAGTCTTCGAAGAACCTTTGGCGTGTGCCTTTAGGCATGCAAGGCCCGGCGAGAGGGCCTCAAACATTGATAATGTTAGAACAGAGTACTTATTTTCATGACCCTTGTATTATTCAAAATTATGACAATGATATTTTTATAATTTCACGTTTTGGTATTTTTTAAATTTATTATGTAAATATTAATTACATTAATCGTTTGATATTATTACTGTTTGCATTTCGCTTGATATCATAAATATGCGCGTTGGGTTTAGATGCAAATAACTTTATAATATTGTAATAATTTTCAGTGATATTCTGCTTTTAGTGGTTTAAAGCACGGGCAGGGTTAGGTGGGCTTGGCTTCTCGGACTGCCGGCTTGGTTACTCTGCGTGCGCGGCGCCGCGCCAGCAGGACGGATTTTGTTATTTATACGGACAATGTTTCATCATTAGTTTCAAAAACATAGTTAAAAATGAGAATCCACTATTTTTATAATTTGTTTTCATTCGCCATGTGCAAATATTAGAATTTATTTTAGTTATTTTTTTATTAATTTAATAATATGACAACATTTACATACAAACAACGGTTACAATATCAGGAGATTTGAAGTTTCAATATTCAATTTTGAAATTGCCAATGGTGGCCTGACCTGCAGTTTTTAATATCTAGGTTTAACGTTAGACCCTTTTTAAATTTTATATCTGCTGATGTTACGTAACCTTTACTTTTTGAAAATATGTGCAAATGTGCAGATGTTGTGGCGATCTCGTAAGCGTAATATAATAGTGTTATACGTAGACAATGAAGACAGTTGCACTCTATACTAGCTGCATTCATGAGTATAGGGACAGAGACGATAAGGTTAGCTATAAGAACCCCGATGCTTGCGCACTTAGCCACATGGCCTAATTTTAACGACTGTGAACAAGGATCCGCGTCATTCACCACACTAGTGCTGCTACATATTTGCACTGTTTTTAATTATCGTTTATTAAATTATCATGTAGCATTACATGTAGTTTATCCTTGACGGAAATGAATACTGCGACGTAAGGACCCTTATTGGCACAGCCGGTGAATTCAAGGTTCTCTATACAGAAGCACGTAATGAATGTATGAGTCAGTAGTTGCTAAAGTGTGTTGACCAAGGAATTGCTGGCCCGAACCTCGTATTTCGCATAACGTGCGGATTTTTGCATGGAAGAATGTACTCATAGTTAAATTACATATAAGGTTGTTTGTACTTATAATGCCACCCATTGATTACTGTCGCCAATTCGTATATAAACTGACTAATTTTGATAAGGACACTCCAGGGACCCTTATTGTTAGTGTAAGTGCAATATACTTGACGTCGTATTAGCATATCGTGCAAGTTTAACGAACAACCGTGCCATAAGTGTTTAGTAAATCTCTCCCGGTAGTTGCTCAATGTAATAACTACTAGTACTAACAAAATTCCATGTGTTATTAGTAATAGATGACCCCCAGGGCTTCCTCGAATCACAGAAGCGATACGATACGCATTGCCATCAACCATAGTATACTGAGTACGAGCTTAATCGCGTAATAAAGTGAGAATATTGATTTATATTAACAAATATTATTGTTCGCCTAATTAATGTAAAATTGTATACAATATTTAGATTGGAATATTTATTTCGTGTGAGACAACGGTTCTCTAAGAAGCAATATTGTAAGTGTCTTAAAAATGTTGTTAAAATTAGGTGCCAAAATTAATTTCTCGATATACTTTGTCGAGAATTTGTGATTTTTTTGTGCAAAGTGTAAATTTGACAGATTTAGTTAATATGTTAATATGAACACCAACTTACACAGAATTTAAAACAATTGAATGTTCAATGCGTCTTTTCCGATAAAATTAGCTAAATCAATTTAGTTGTGATATGAAAGTACAAAACGTTTTGAATTAATTGCCGGCGTATAATTGTGATTGTTAGGCCGCTCATTATTAGTCGTTTGGACGGACGACATATTCGTCGTTCTTTTAAATAAAATGTCGTCTAATTCAGTACAACTTATACAATAACTCTGATATTCGTTGAATAAGTTAATTGTTCAATAACCGCTCCAGCCGACACTAGCGAACTCGTCTGCATTGTATCTGTGGTCATCCGCGAGACCTTGTGAAATCGTATTAATACCTTTGATGGTCTTACCGTGTACTGGAGGTGGGTGGTACGTCCAGCGTGCCGTGAGGGCCAGCGGCGCCGAGCCGGCTGGCGGCTGTGATATAGACGAGACGAGTCTAACACCGTGGTGCTAACGGGAAGCAGGCCTCCGACGCATTGTTGTTTCTATTGTATTAACTATTTTCTTGTTGAACGTAATATAATCCGCTGTTTATTATTACTTTACATTCCACCAACGAAAGCTATGTTGAGTTTTGTTTGTCTTAGTTTTATATCGACGCAGATACGACTCTGTTGCTTGTCCAGTTATTGCCTTTATGTTTTCGTAGGTTAAGTTTAATGAAAACAATCTCTATACCCATGAACTGACGAATTTCAAATTTACGTACTTAAGTTGTTTAAAAGTTTAAATTCATCGTATTTTTTAATGCTTATTTTTGAGATGCATTTTGTAAAAGTATATTTTAATTAGGGCAGCTATAGCATTGTTCATATTTTTTCATTTTATCTCCAAGCGTTCGGATATGGTTAGCCAAAGAATTGAAAATTCTGAAAGATATTGATTGCAATTTATTCGAAATAGTCCATGTTATATTTCCCTCGTCATTAATAATAATTCAGTGTTATAATTATAAATAATATTGTTATTTACTATGCATAATTGAAAACCTGATTTTATAGTGTGACATTTTTCGGGAGCGGCGACCTCGCCAGCCCGCGGGCCGGCGGGCGCCCTGTTGTCTAATGGACAATGTAAAATCATATGTAAATTTATTTATTATTAAATTACATTTTTTATTGTAACGTTTTATTTATCGAACTAAATTAGTAAGTTCCTAACTAGCTAGCATCTGTAAAGAATACTTCTCAAGTAGCTTCACGCTGAACTGATATAAGTAACAGCTTATCGTTTAGTGCGTATATTTTATACCATTCACTATTGATATCGGTGAATCGATTGTAATTGATCATGCTTCGGATCGGAAGGCGTCTTGCAATACTAACCACGTGCCTTAGCTATGGCCCATTCCCATATCATCTAGATGTATTACGGTTTATGTATCAATAGCTATTATAATGTACATAATGTTTTCAAGTAAACCAATATTTTATGGATTTTTAAGGATTTGTATATTGTAAAGATTATTAATTTTATCATAAAATTAATGCATAGCTAATAAGTGCTACATTTGTGAAAATAAATAACATTTTAAGATCCCATTGTTTTATTTAAGTCAAACATTAGAATAGAATGTAAGTAAATGGGTAAATAAACATAAATAAGTTATTAATCAACGATAGTCTTATAAGTTGTTATCAACAATTATAATAGTCCTACATCATTGCCACTAAGCTCTAAAAACAACGTGAATATCTTCACACATTTTTGCAGGATTAAACGTGCGCCTTTACCCCGCTCGGCCTCAAGAACGAATCATCAAAAGTCGAGATATGGGTGCGAACTGTGACGATGTCCATCACTTGAAACGTCACTACAGTTCGGTCACTTGCACCCTTGTATCTTGGAACAAGTAGTGACTCGTAGCATATCCTCCTCTATCTGACATGCGGGAGGCTATGCTCGTAGCCTATGGGCTTCCATTGTCCAACATTCATGATTTGTTGTAACCGAGAGCCCGAGAGGAGAAAATGCATGCGAATATAACATATTAATAAAATTTTAAATAGAAAAACATCCATAATTATGACTTATACCTACTTAACATAAAATACTGTTGCGTTTAGCATGCAAACGATCTATGCGTTATTGAATAAATTAAATGTGATGTATTGTTTCACAATGGAGGGAGCCTGCACAGTTTTACAACTAAATTCTATAATTCGCCGTCCTGTTATGACGTTTTTTGGCTTATTCTCTTTATTAAAACAAAGTATTGATGGGCTTAATTTTCGATACACAAGCAAAAGGTCAGCGAAAGACATGCCACATAAGTGAAGCCGCGGCCAAAACAAAATATCTTGGGCGCGACCTCCACGAACGAGGGAATCGTACCATTTAATTCTATAAGAACGCTATGAGATTTGTCTCCATGGCGATGCGCGGCAGGCGGCTTGTGGAGACATGTTCCACAATTATAGCATTGTTATGGAATTAAAAGGCACGACGATAATATCGTCGCGGATTCCCTCGCTCTTTGAGGTGGCGCCTTACGAACCACGAGTTTATTGTGTCGTCAAAAAAGGTAACCGAATTAAGAAACGGAGTGTGTATAATACTAGTATGTAACAGGCGTTCCGTTTTGGCTGGAGCCGACCAACCGTCAGTTGCAGTTGATACTAATCCTTACGCTGTCAAAAATAAAGTCGTTTTTGGGTGCGGGGTACGTGGTCGGACGTCCGACCAAGGTCGGCTCGCTCGCGCATCCGAATTAATCCAAAAGCGACTTTATTTTGTACATCATAAGAATTAGTATCGAATGCCAGTGACGGTTAATCGGCTCCAGCCAAATCTAAGGGTCTTTTACTACTTTAACAAATGTAACAATAACAATATCGCCGCGGCCAATCACGGCCATCCAAGCTAGAGTGCTAGAATAAGCCGACGGCCTTCTTGATCTCCTTCTGCTTCCAGGCGGGCAGCGCACGGAACTCGCCGTACGGCATGCTGAAGGTCGACACGAAGTCGTCGTGGGTTAGGTATAGCTGGAAGCAATGTTCATTTTTAATCTATAGGTATAGGTACTTATGTAAAATCTATGTGTGTATGTTCCGCATCGACTTCGAAACGGCGAGACCGACTTTGATGAAATTTTCAGGAAATTTTCAGTTTAGCCCAGCGGTAGCGGGTGTTTTAAGTTTGGTAGCGATCGGATCAACAGAAAAAAATGGGGTAGGGTAGCGATAGGTAAGTATATATAGAAAAGGGTCAGTTTCTTCCTACGGGCGTGAGGATGTATGCAGTAGGATCATAGAGAAACTCGATAATGGTTTGGCCTTGCCAACTCACCTCCTTGGCGAGTGGGTCCACATCGGGCGGCAGGTGCTCCCGCGGCCCGCTGAGCACGGCCAGCGGGTACTTCTCGTGCTGGTCGAAGCGATTCGCGCTGTTGCCGCTCTGCAGCGCGCTGTTGCCGCCCTGCACTATCGCCTTGCCTTCCAGCGCGCTCACTATCGCCGCGAAGGTCTTGTGACCCTGGGTTCGAGGGGTAAGTGTAGGTATTAATTGCGCTTCCAGAGTCGCAAACTGAAGTGGCGACGGCATCCGGCTGTAACAAGTTCTAAATGCTCGTCACGCTAGCGCAACTCGTCATTTTCGCAACTGGTCATTTCGTCAAATCGACTTTTTAACAATATTTACAATAAATTGCGCGGAAAGGTTCTGGAGTGGTAGCCACGTACCAGCAATTGCAGCGTGGGATGTCCCGCAAGAGATGGACGACCTAATAAAAGTCGTAGTGACCGGATGGATGCAAGAGGCACAGTGTGGAAAGCATGGGCGAGTCCTATAGGGCTTATAGGCCTACACTATCAGCAGTGGAGGTCCTACGGCGATGAAGTGCACTAATTAATTAAGCATGCACCAACTCCTAAGAGCTACTTACTCGTATCGCCGGCATGTGTCGACAAGAACGAAATTTTTGCTGACAGAATGGGGTATTTATTCCACAACCGGTTGTAGTACAAGGCCAAAAGACCGGCAACAATCCAGAAAAACAGCTCTTGTATTTTCAACCATTTATTCCCGGTCGTACGCACTGGGTACGATTGGAAATAAAATTCCCAGTCGTTCCTAGTAACGTTCCCAGTGGGCACGACTGGGAATTCAACACAGCGAGTTCTGCGTAGAGATTTGGTCAACTCTCCTCTTTCGAGAAGGCTCAATTCAAACGTGATTGTTAAGTGCTGAGGGCCAACGATGATGAAGTCCACCCCCCGAGGCACATACCTTCCACATGGATTGCTTCCAGTGCGGGAAGAAGCCGGTGAAGTTGGGCGGCTCCCGGCCCTGGGTCAGCACCAGCACCGGCGTCTCGGGGTCGCGCGCCGACGGGTCTGGAGAGAGACGTTAGAGCAGGTAATTATACTACGAACAGAAAATACTTCCCGTGGTAAGTAGGTATTATACATCTTTGTTCATCTCGGTGAACGACGGGTAAGAGAGAAAGTGCTCTGTCCCAGCGGACCTATTATCTAACTCAGTTGGCAACTGCATTTGACATTAGATAATTCTAAACTACGTCATCTGCGTTGGTCACTGGCTATAACGACCAAATGGTGGACTAAATCGGTGAACCACAGGAAAGAACGGAAATAGTTGAGTACCTAGCTACAGTCGCATTGCATGGTGATAACCAGTATTGTGGACTAATGTAACTGTGTCAACGCAGTATCACTGTTAGAAATAGATAAAACAATTGAGCGCAGCAACGATATTACCGATTGTGGCGTAAAAAGCATCTCATCTGCCGATAATAGGGAACTGGATCCTGAAGACAAGAAAACTGACGCGCTCGGTAATATTACCGTCGTCATCCTTCGTTGAAACACACTTTATGGTGACATAGCTATAGGTACTTCTGCCGGGGATGGGTCAGTTCGACTTCGATCGTTGGAGCGTGCACGTCCTATTTCACCAGTGTAACTTTAAAAGCTACTGGACCCCACACTGCTGCTTCATAGATAGGGGATATGGGCGATAGTTTAGATAGATAATTTTGGCGACTCGAGTGGTTCAGTTGGTTAACATGCCGGTCTGCACGCAGAGGTCCCGGGTTCGATTCCCTGCCGAGCACAATTTGAAATGATGGATTTTAATTTCTCTTACGGGTCTGGGTGTAGTATGTATTAAAAAAAGTATATAAGTAGGTAGTTTATCAGTTATTTAACAGCCATAACACAAGCTTTGATTACTTTGGGAATAGATGGAACTGTGTGAAATCCAAGCATATTATATATTAGCTACGTCACGTTCCGCTTATGTTACTTTAAAACCCACTGGACGCCACACCATAAACCTGTAGATAGATGCTACGGGCGATAGTGATCTTCGTACCTTGCGCCAGGTACTGCGTGGCCAGTTCCCGGGCGTGGTCGCGCGCTGAGGGCCCCGCGTGCGCGCCCAGCCACACGAACAGCGCGCAGTGCGCGTCCAGCACGGCCGCCATCTCCGGCGCGAGGTCGTACTGGCTGAACGAGACTATCTCCTCGACTGGAAGGAATGGGGGCTTTTCTTTTTATGACATCAGCAACAACAGGGGAGTTACCAATGCATTGCCTGCGTCTGAAAAAACCTCTAATATACCTCTTGAACGATATCATATCATAGTCCAAAGGAAACACTGTGGCTGGGAGATCATTCCACATCCACATTATTTCGTTCACTTACTTCATGATCTACCCATAGGTATAACCTAACGGTTAGATAAACTGAAAGGAGGAGACAGACTGTCTCAGACTGTGCCGACCCTAACTACATATTTGATGATGATTATTATTTCTTCCTTGTCAGCATGGCTACAGCACTCTTCATCATTATTATCTCACTCCTCCCCCTTAGTGCGCCTGATGGAAGAGAGTAATGGGATGACGATACCTTTACTTGCGCGTAATATTCCGTGAAAATTTTGATATATTATGTTCATTAGACAAATAGGCAAGCGGGTGACATGATGGTACGTGGTCACTGCTGCCTATGGATATCAGCAAAGGCGGCAGTTTCACCAATGAGTTGTTCACCTCTAAAATCCCGGGGCAACGTGGCTTCCGGAGCAAATAGGTATGTACATACTCAACTCCTTGCTTGGACAACCACCCGTTAGGTACTCACAGCAATATTGTCCTCCAGTTTTCCAGGCAAGTTCTTCGCGGTAAGGCGGTATGACTTTGTCATACCATCCTATCTATTTCTGCTGTCAAGCAATCAAGTAAATGTTCTTGTTTGAATAATAAGGTAGCCAGCGCAATTACAAAAATGAGGCATCTTAGTCCTTACAGTGACACCTGCGGTTCTGCATTGTTGTTACCTGCAATGACAGTTGCTGTGCGACAGTTACCGCTTCCCATCAACTGTGCCGTCAGCTCGTTCGTCACTGCGTTGCACAAAACAAGGCTATTTACTCACAGCAATACTGTCCCGGCGTGGCGACGGCGGCGTAGAACAGCCTCGGCGGCAGCGCGCGCCGCGGGCCCGCCGCCGCGCCCGCCGCCGGCAGCAGCCGGCAACCGCCCACCGCCTCCCAGAAGGCTGGAGACTCCTTGCCTGGATAACCATCGGTACATAGGTGTTAGAAATCACAGCTGTACTTCCAGCTTCATATTGGAATTCTGGCTACGACGATCCTAATACTGATAGATAACGCGGCTATAAAATATATGACAGATAACGCGGCTCATCAGACCTATCAGGATTCACACTATGATTAAAACCCATCTATCTATCTGGGTTCAATTCCTGGCCAGTCGAACCTAGGACTAACCTAGTAGCTTAGCAGATTTATTTATTTTAAAGGGAAGCCAACTGAGTCAGCAATGTTACATCGTAAACATTGTATACCTAGGTATTGATTCTAATTGTCAATTTGATAATAGGCAACCACAATTTACACAATTATGAACCTTTAATAATTTTGTAGTCTACTAAATTAATTGATAATGAAATAATTTAATGCGTTCTTGAGGCAGGTAATCCTCAGTTTATTTACCCCGAGTATACCCGCAGCCCCTAGCAAAAACCGGGATAGACGCTAGAATGAGGATGATGAGGTACCCAGAGTCGGTTAACTGGACCCGAACACGATTTACGATACTATGTTCCGTACTGTAGGTATAGTATACACAAATCAGATACAAAAACATACATCGATTCCTGTCCCTTTTCCACGCACCTTGCATAACCAGCGTATGTTCCGCGGCCGCCATGTTCTTGGCGACCTCCCTCTCGTCGCCCGTAGCAGCCGCCGCGCACCACACCCACACCCTGGCGCCGTCCCGCACCACGTAGCACGCCCCGCGCCCCTCGCCGCCCCCGCGGACCTCCACCCCGCGGGCCTCGCGGGCGTACTGTCCCGATACGCGGATGAGGGCGCGCGATGGTGCTACCACGCGGCGGCCGCTTGCTAAGGTCAAATAGTAGGTATGAGTGAGTGGGAGTTGGTACTAGTAACCAGCAATAGCGCATATCTGTTGTGATAGGCACACTCTAATCATCCCCAGCACAACAATTCGCGAGGTAGCTAACTAAACTTTAGCTAGCTCCATATCAACTGACTTGAGACACGCTTGGCAGGTATGTTGGAGATGGCAGTGTTAAGTTTACACAACATCTTTGCTGTTTATTTTCTGGGATTTCTAGCTGGCCTGCCTCTAGAGTCTAGATGTCACTGTTAGACAGAGTGGACGCGACAGTTGGAGGTATGGAGGTATTTTACAGTATGCAAATTCGTGTATCGATTACGTTTCTAGTGTATGTGACAAATATGCGTTTGCATACTTTTCGCACGCGTACTTATTTTGACGCGAATTTCCAAAGTTCACAATTTTGACAAAGGTTCATAGAGAAAGGACTTACGGTCGTAGTCTGTAGCACTGCCTACGTAGGTGATCATCCGACCTTTGAAGATCTGCAGGAAGTGCGCTGGTTCTTTGCCTTGATATACCCAAGCCTGGAAATATATATGAATTTAAGACATAATTCTATGAATATCTCTCTATGAACGGAATTGCATATCTTCATGTTACCTGAACGGGAAGACGCCCCAACTTGATGTAGAGGTCTTTGGCTTCTTTTGCACCCAAATTCCTCAAATCATTTGGCGAAGAGCCACCCTGAAAATGTTACATTTCATGTCAGTCGTAGGTATTTGCTGTAACAGAGAGCATACATTTTTATTTATAATGTAACAGTGGACATATTATCGTATACATAATTTGGTATAAAACTACAGTGTTAAGACATCAGAGCATGAATCACATACATATATTTGTGGAGGCTGGTGACACTTGTGCTAGGTCATCAGAAACGGTTTCATAATACACAGTTTCGTTACCGCAGCAACCTAGGAGTCTGATATCTAAACAGGCTCGTTCAACTCACCATCCAGTAATAGATAATGGACTGGTCGCCAGTGGGCGCGTGGTAGGTGTACAGCGCGATGTAGCAGTCTTGGTCGTAGAAGACCGCGGCTTGCGGGCGCTCCAGCTCGGCGGCGGCGCCGTCCGCGCGCACGCGCCATACGCGCAGCGCGCCCGAACCGTCGTCTGGGAGCTGCGCCTGCAAGAGACAGTATCGCAGTGTGCAATAAGCACTGGCGTAATTTGGACATAAATGTGTACCAGGTGTGGGTACACCCAGTAAGCAATACTTACATAGATTTCTTTATCAACAAAAAATATTACGATATACTAGGTGGATGTTTTTGAATATCGCAGTTAAAGTGAACTTTTTATTCGTTGCAGAGCATAGTGTGTGTTTTATGACGGCTGCGGTATAACGGCAGAGGTTATTCCTCCTCCAACAGCGGAAGAGAGCCGGATTACTCCAATTCCACAGCATATGTAGCTATCTTAAGTCCTTACCTCAGCAGCAAGCCAAGCATTGGCAGCGAGGCTGACGGCATCCAGTCTCGTGGTGGCTGAGCGCGCGGCCCTCAGCGACGTGTCGCGACGGGCATCATTCCAGGTCCAATCCTTGAAGAGGGCTGCGAATTCCAGCGGCTCGTGGCCTGCCATGGCGGCCGCTACGGGCCCCGCGTGGCGTCTCGCCCGGGCCAGCCCGCGGGCCGCAGCCAGGGCGCCGCGGCCGAGCGGGCCGGCGGTTGGGCCCACCCACGCCCACACGCCGCGGACGCCCGCGTCCACCACGTACACGCCCTGGGAAGTGGGGTGGTTAGTCGGAAAGCGACTCTTAGTGAAACGTCACGAGTGGTAGACGTCTCTTACGTCTTACGTGTAAGGTGCTGCCAATTTTTTATAGTCATGGGTACTGCTGTTTATGAGCCTCTCCCAAGACCGGACTATGCCATAATCTATTAGGGATAGCCTTATTGAGAAATACTTCAAATAAGATATTTATTTATTTATTTTTAGTCTACTAAGCCTAGTCTGTATCTGTTGTTATTGACTACACTCGGATTTATTGGATAGAAAGAGGCTACTCTGCTCCAAGGAGCAGAGCATTAAAATAAATGAATAAACACGAGTAACGTCCACTCCTGAATTTGTAGCTCAAAGCTATGTACCTATATGACCATACCTATCTGATCCAAAACGTCACTAGATACTTACATCATCAGTCAAGTCCTCCCTGTACAACGGTGCTCGCTTGATTTCCTCGAGGCGCGCGGCCACGCGGGGCGACGGCAGCGCGGGCGCGGCGCGGGGCGCGGGGGGCGCGCAGCGGTACAGCCTGGACACGGGGTATCATCATCATTATTCAATATAGTTCAGTGGTGGATGAAAGCCTCTGTTGATGACTGGGGGTAAGCGTAAACGCGATTAGCTTTATTTTTGAATCGTTTGCCTCGATTCGAGCGGCTTTCAATTTTTTTTTTTTTTTTAATTCAATACATTAAATAATTCACATTGGCAACACCGAAAGAAAACGATTAAAAATTTTGGAAAATGAACATCATGCATCAACTTTACATGCCGAAAATAAAATTTGAAAACCGTTAAAATTGAGAAGAGCGGTTCAAAAATAGGGCCCCTGGTGCGGGATTATGGCTTTGTCCACCGTAAGTGTTAAGTTGTACTGACTTATCCGTCTTATTACCACGTAAATACTTTAAAATAATTCTTTCAATTTCCAGTTTTTAATAATCCATTGAAGTCGGCGAAGCCGAGAGACCGCGGGCTAGACCAGGCCGCAGGTCCTGACTCTACGTCCAGTGTCGCGTCGGGTTGTTTTGGTTCACATTTTCCCTGCGGCGACCTACACATTTGAGTCGTAATCAGCGTTACGTGACTGCACACGACTCACCTGGCCGGTCCATACAATACGCGCGCTACACTATTACCACAGCTAAAGACTCTTTGAAATTTTAATTACCTCGCGGGTCTTGTAGCTTGCGGCGCAGCGGCGGCGGGCCTCACGCGGCGCGCGCGCAGCTCCAACAGCGCATCGAGTAACGCCCGGTCGCCGGCAGGCAGCGTCTGCTCGTAGCCGTCGTGGGCGATCGCAATACGGCGAGGGGTTATACCCTTGTCGGCACCGCGGGCCATGCGGTAGGCAATCTGGATGTGGCAGTTGGAAAGTTAAACACGATTCGAGTGTTTATTATTTTTGGCAACAATACGCCTACACGTACCGGCAATCTCGGCGTGGAACGGCCCCCGTGAGATGAACGACGAAAGAAGGTTGTAGGGAGGAATGAATGCAAAAGACAAAAATCTATCGGTGTGGAAAGTATGACGTTCACTGCTGTTTAGCAGTGAACGTCCTACAGCTGAGATTATGAAGATGATTTGACATTATTTTTGTTTCTTCATGTCTCCATCAGCCAGCAGCCCATTGGCTATAATTAGATTGTTTGCCGATCTTGGATTTAAACGGCGCTCATCCGATGACGTGGCTACCCATATTCGGCATTAGACGACTGTCTTGGTGAGGCTAGACTTTTCATCTTGAGACGATGCACAGTCTTGCTATCATCAGTTACGTTGGTAATCAGCAGTGTGTTTACATACTTTCACTTATTCATAGGCTCCTCTGCCCACAGGTAAAGTTTGGAACCTCAGCGAACAGATCCACTATTGGACTGGGAACAGTTAAACGAACACACGTACCTACGTGCATTGGCGTATCACGGTCTCTTGTTAGGAGAACCTTCAATACCATATGTAAGTCGGTACCTTAGCTCCGAATATCTTCTCGACGAGGTTAGCAGTACGGCCGAGCCATAACACGAGCAGCTCGGGCGTATCCAGCAGGAACACGCCGTCGGCCGCGAGCTGCGCCCACGACACCGGCTGCAGCTGTAACAGCAGAGGCCGCCGCCCGCGGACCAGGAATAGGCGCGCGCGGTCGGCTGAGGAGCCGCTGCGCAGAATTCTGGAGACAAGCCGTGTTATCGTGTTATACCAGCCGTATCTTGTATCTTCGATCTCATCGTGACTTGGTCGCTGAGATCTATGAACTGTCGGTCTAGCGACCCGCGAGAGATTTCGTTTGTCGGAATTACAAGTGGACTGACGATTTGCAAAAGGCTGCACGTGGATGCTGGATTCGGCAAGCAGCGGCACCAGAAGCCACGACGCCGAAAGCATTTTTAGTCTTTTTAGATAGCCACCAGATCTTGGCTGAACAGGAGTGCGACACAAACCTATTCCCAATCCATGGGTACGAATGATTGATGAGTTTATCCTTACCTGATCCTATCCCGGAAGTACGAAAGCAGTCGCGGGGACTCGTTAGTCGCCGCCTTGCGGTGCACGACCGCGGGCGCACCCAGGTGTTTCCCCACTTGGGCAGCCCAGCAGACCGCGGCCGTCGAAATCACATAGAGTTTCTTCAAATCGCCACCTCGAACTTTGCCTTGGGAGATGTAGCGACGGGACCATGGGTCTACTCTCAATCTGTGGGTGGAAATTATTGCTGTGTGTGTGTTTACCTGATCCCATCCCGAAAGTACGAAAGCAGTCGCGGGGACTCGTTAGTCGCCGCCTCGCGGTGCACGACCGCGGGCGCACCCAGGTGTTTCCCCAGTTGCGCAGCCCGACGTAACGCGGCCGCCGCTAAGGCACCGCTGCGCTCGCCGGCCCACGCGTGGATGTGCCGGTCCGCGCATTCGCTGGTGCCGCTCTCTTTTATCTCGCGGCGCTGGTGAGGGAAACGAAGTGTGTTTGGTTTGGAAGATAGTATTGAAGGTAAATAAAATTCTCCTGGGTTAGCAGGGGAAACCTTCTCCAAAAAGGGGCACGTCAGGATTACCCACAATGGGCGTAAGCATATGAGAATGTGTATGAATGTTGAAGAGACAAACGATGTGCGATAGGATCTAGCTTGTGGCACTCTCCCTGCCCCTATGAGATACGGGCGTGAGGGTAAAGGTAATAGATGTGTTAGTGGTAATATACTCACGATGACGTCAGGCCCTGCTGGCTGTCCGGGCCCCGAACACGAGTACACGAGGTAGGCCTCCGCGTCGTAGAAGGTGCCGCAGTGCGACCGCGGCAGCAGCTCCGCGCTGGACTCCTGCGCAACGACGCCCGTAAGAGAATCAAAATAAAATAATTATTGCATAAAAAAGAACAATAACAATAGTTAACTAATCTAAGGGACAGATGTTTGTCTGTCTCGTCTCATAATCATCATCATATCAGCCAGAAGACGCCTACTGCTGGGCATAGGCCTCCCCCAGAGATCTCCACAAAGGCCGGTCCTGTGCTTTTCGCATCCAGCTGGTACCTGCGATCCTTACCAGGTCGTCAGTCTCGTCTCCTGACTCCAAAATATTCAACTTTGTATAATGTGGGGGGGGGGGGGGGGGGCGGCATATAATGTAAACAGCGCCCAATAGGTGACTTCTTCAAAACCGCCCATCGCACGACCGTTGTCAATTAGGACATCGCCTTAGTATATGTAGTATAGGCATTGGTGCTGTTTGAATCGGGGTCGCCTCTCCTTATCAACTTTTGCTAAGACGTCGTCAGGTAGGTACACGCTATAAAATAATACTGATTTACGATTTTCGATTAAACGGTTTGCTGTACTGATTTTTAACAGCAAGAGGCAGTGAGCAAGCTCCAGTGAGCAAGGCATACCTATGCATTGGTGCATAATACGGCTGACTACAATTACGCAGGCATGCGCTGCGCCCGCGCATCTGCGCAGCTCACGCCACCCGATGGATTAGCCTCTTAAATTGTGCTATTTTATGCAAAAAACTAGCTTTCAACAAATCATCTCTCGAACGAATACGAATTCGATCCAATTTACTCCATTTTATAACTAAGTAATTCAAAAATTTCTTTGTAGGTGCTCAATTTTTTTGCACCACTAAGGTGGCAAACAAGCTTACCTACGGCCTGCCTGTAAGCTGTCACCACAGCCTATAGACGTTTGCAGTACCAGAGGCATTACCCACGCGCTGCCGACCCCGTAAAAACCTTTTCACCCCCTTTCATAAAGAATTCCATGTCCCTACTTCGTCTCTCTCTTCCTTGCTCTTGTTTTTTTCCAACTAGCAGTTATATCTACTCACGCCCCCAGTCAGTCAGAGAATATCAAAATCACACAATCTTTCAAGCTTTTGTCTCGGCATTCCTCTCGATCTGTTCAGGCCGGCCATGAACACAGTATACAAACTGCAGTCACACAATATACCTAGTTACCTATTTATTATAGTTCACCTATTTAACTATCATTATGAGATTTTCATAAGCAGTGCCATTGTCGGGCAGATAGAGAACCTTACTAAGGGTAAAAAGAAGAAATGAACACATGATTGTAGTCCCTCAGAAAAACAACTACGAGACTGTTTATAGTAAGACTCAACCAGAGTCCTTGAGATACGTGCCTGCGTAACATGGCCTCATGTCAATGATAGAGCTCATCCCCGCGTCTATATTGAGGAGGGGAACTTCCTCCTCAATATAGCTAAACTTCCAAATTCGTTCACCTTTTAAGGCGTTAAGAGGTAACAAACATACACGCAAACTTTCGATTGATACTGCCTATTATAATTGTGTGATGACAACGATTTGAACAAACGCAACCCATAGCTTGCTTTGTTTGCATCCACGATGCCTCTACGATGCTTGAACGTAAAAGAAAGCAAGTAGGTACCCACATAACGAGAAAATAGTTATCTCATTCTTTTAATTACATTCGCATTGGACCATGGTAAAGGAGATCGTGTCTTTGTTAGATAAGATCGTGGTATTGTTTACTTTTATCGGTTTTTCATAAATTGCCATTGCAAAAATACGGTATAGGTACAATTCATTAATTTGCAATATTAAAGCGTTTTAACCCTCAACGAAAAAAGAGGGGTGTTCTAATTTGACGTGTGTGTCTGTGTATCTGTGTCTGTCTGTGGCATTGTAACTCCCAAACGTATGCACCGATTTAGATGCGGTTTTCTCTATTAGAAAGCCGGTCAAAATAGCTCTTTTGTTTTATTAAAATCGGTTCAGTAGTTTAGAAAATATTTGAGTATATCTAAACTTGGTCGAGGGCTATCCGACTTTTTCTGCCGGTTAAGTTATTTAAATAAGTACAGGTAAGAGATACCTTAAAAAAAGCGGAATGGTCTAGTCATCTTATGATAGCTTTATGACCGATTCAAAGCTCACCTTGTCCTTCCAACCTGAGCAACAACGCGACCAATGTTGCTTCGTGCCACAAATATATAAAGCAGCCTTACTAATTCAGGGTGACTCTTCAGGCGATAGAGTTTATGTAAACCTGGGAAATAAATGGTAGTGCCGTAGCAAGGTCTGTGACCTATGACAGAGTTCAAGAATATCTTAATATTTAATGTGAATGAGATTAGAAGAAGGTAATTAACCTAGCCAAGGCTTCTTTCCTTGTTCTGTGAGGCTACATTTTGCCGAGTCATACGTCAACCATTTAAAAAAAAGTTTAATGTTTATTGTAAAAAATTGGAGATAAGTTTCGCCAAAAATGGCGGCATGAATATCTGGATAATCCGCTGATGTTTACATAATTATCTTAAATGCACGTTTAAGTATCAAATCACATATCACACCAAGGGCAAGCTCTCGCAAATTAAATAAAACGTGTTAAAAACGTCAAAACAATACATTGTCTGTCGCGCTCTACCAAGCGTCGCATAGCGGTCCGCGAGTGATTCACGCACGCCGCGCGGCCGCGGGATCCTGCGTCCGCGCAGCACCGCGAGAGCCGAGACGAATCGCCCACTACCTAGTCATTGTGTGTGTTGTGGCGGGAAACGGTAGAATTTAGACTTTCAATACCTACGCTGGGCTCTCGGATACTTGTGAGGTAGTTGAAAAATACTCCAAGAGTTGGAATGAACAATACGTAGGTGGTAACTCAAATCGCAGGAAAATTGCCTCCGTTGTTTTAGAGACGGTTTGAAGATACGCTGGTTTGTAAAATACTATGAATATGGAACAGTTTGTAAAAGACGAAATTGTTAAATTTACCAACTACAGTACCTACCTACACCACAATCAAAATACAATCTAACTCTATCGGTAAAGTTAATAAGTATAGTATTTAAGCCAAGTAGCTGCACCAATCACCATGAACAAATAGGTATAGAGCCATAAATAAAAAAGTTTAGATGTAGCGTATCGGCTCAAAATGGGACTGTCGTACCGTGAGATTTGGTAATGAATTAATTTACAGACAAAATGTAAACCATGACATTGCGGTTTTTACATTGGCTTTTAACACGGCAACACTATTATGTTTAAAAATCTACGGGCACTGAAGTAGTAAGATTTATCGTAGCAGATGTAGGGTTTATAAACATTAAGCACCTAAGTGACCTTAGTAATATAACTTACTATATAACCATAGAAAAATATTTTAAGAGGAAAATTAATAGTATATGGTCGATTATAGATACTGTAGTTGTAGTTAAACATTTACGTCTATAACAAAGAGGATATGTTTGTATGTTTATAAGTTTGGATGTTGGGGTAGGTAATCTCCGAACTTTGATACTATTTCGAAAGTTCTTTCGATAATATAAAGCTGCACTATTTAAGAGTGTTTTACAATCCTTTACCCTAATCTAGGTACCTTTATCTTTAATTACTTTTAATATACTTTTGGTCCCGGAAAAATAATAGGATACCGCGGATAGTTGAAAAGTTGAAACCGCAGGGGATTGCTAATAAATAACAGAAAAAGCTAACAAACTATAACTATTATAAAAAATAACTAACTAAACAATTAGATGAATGAACAGGTATACCTGAAATAATAATATATGTTTGGTATCAGTTTATACATAGGTAGCGTGAATATAGTCTGCAGCCGCTCGACCTAGAGCGCGACTTAATTTACGCCACTGCACTTTCTCCTAGGTACTTTACGAAGCAAGTTTAGGAATATCCAAAGGTCAGTCTTGAATGCAACCCAGGTTCAACGCGATGTGATCTAAGGTTATGTAAACTTGGGTATATCGTCACGTAAGTACCTATTGAACAAGAATAGGAAATTATTCTTTGGAAGTTTAATAGGTATCGATCTAATTAATGAATATTTTAAAACTGGAAAAAGGATCCATATGTCGTGGATCTTCCAGCTACGAGTCGATTTGGCTCGACTTTTATACTGTGAGTATGTTCCCTGATCAATATAATCTGGATGCCTTCAATGCCAGAGAGAATAGACCATTCTAGTTCCAAGACGGGCATGCTCCATCTTCGGCCGCATCGTCACTTACCGTCACGTGAGATGGAGGCCTATCTTGTCTAATATAAAAAAGGGAATCTGGTTTTTCCCATGAATACATACGTCGAGAAGGAACGAATACAATGGGGGAAAACTCGGGTCCAATTCACCAAACACGACTTAAAGCTCCAAATCGAGACTCACTTTTTCTCAAGCAAATTCTCACATTTGGAATTAACATCTAGTCTGGGAATTCGCGATTGTAGTCGTGTCAACATCAAAACGCAGATAATGTTTAGTCTAAATTCGTTCCGCGACCTTTCACATGACTTCCGAAATGAAGAGACAATAATGAACGTCGCATAGAGTGTAGGTACCCATGGGTTTGTTCCCACGATAGCAACTTTGCTGATGGCGATAAAAAGAAGGCCTTACGTAGGTGCTTTGTGGTTAAGAGCTACAAAGCTCCACTGCGTGAATTATCATCAACGAACCGTGATACTGTTGGACAAAGCAGGGATGAGCAAACTTTTTCCTTTGCGTGCCAATTTTTTGTAACGAAATCCTACGCAGGCCAAGTATTTGATTATGTTTCTACCTATATTTCATTATTGATATAAAAATATAAGTATTTTCTGAAACACACATGAATGTGATGTGACATAAGTATGGATCTGTTGCTCTGTAAAAAAAGGTAGTCAATAGAAAACCCTTTTTTATTTGATGGTCTCGGGTCGGATTTTAACCATTCGCGGGCTGGAGATGGCCCGCGGGTCGTAGTTTGCCCATCCTGGACTAAAGCCTACATTACATTAGTAGCGCAATCATATCCACGCAAGGTTGGGTGGTCAGATCGTGGTGTTGATAATGACACTATACGAACTATACTGTGAGTTACGGTCCGGAAATATATATACTTATTTGTCTAACATATCCCGGTAAAATATGATATGGGGTGGCGATAAGTTTTTGAAGGTTGTGCAGATAAAAATTGCCAGGCTAAAATGGCAATGCGCATGGCACAGCTCGAAGAACAGATGGCCGATGGGGCAGTGAAGTTCTCGAGTGGCGACCACGTACCGGAAGCCGCGGCGAGGGCAGGACTCCCACAAGGTGGACCGACGACCTGGTAAAGATCGCAGGTACGAGCTGGAGGCGGAAGGCACAGGACCCGCCTTTGTGGAGATCTCTGGGGGAGGCCTCTTCAGCTGATATGATGAAGGTAAAATTATATTTAGGTCGAGGTATGTCCATATCCATAGCTGTTAATCTTCCCACAAAAAGCCGGCGACTGCGGTGTTTTTTTCAATACAAGAAAAGTGCTCCAGACATCTGGTGGTAAGTGACGACGCAGACGATGGTGAAGCATGCTCACCTAGATATGCTCACCTATATATTGTAGTGTCAATTCAGTCTTGCCTCAAAAATTGTAATGCTCGGGGGAACAGATCCGAAGGCAAAGAGTTCCACTCCTTGGCTGTCCGCATTAGATTTATAGCGAAACTTCATCATCTGTGGTAGTCATCATGGTTACACATTCTGTCGCCTGAATGTGCAGGTTTTATCACGATATTTTCCCTCACCGTAGGAGAGCATCGGTTAGTGTTTAACTAATGTAGATACTTATCCTAGAAAATAGTCATTGGTAAGTAGGTACATAGCGACACTAGGCTCAGTACCCGGTAGGTACTTCGGGCTAAGAGTCGGACCCATTAAACCATTAGGCCACTATCATCTAGCTGCCAACCCACTAAAATAGGTGGGGTTGGCGCAACGTGTCCTCCTTCCATTTAACCTATCACTCCTCATCTCGGTACCACACCTTTCACCCGCACATCCACACAGCCCATCCACCTTTTAAATGTAGAAGCGAAACGTTTGGTGCGAAAGGGCAAATAAAATTAGGGCAGAACTCGGCTTCATTTTTAACCTCCGACGAAAAGGGGAGCGTTAACCCCCGTAGGAAAAGAGGGGTATTATCAGTTTGACGTGTGTATCCGTGGCTTTGTGTATCTGTCTGTAGCATCTTAGCTACCAAACAGATGAACCGAATTGGATGCGATTTTTTTTTATTTGAAAGCTAGTTCAATCGAGATTGTTCTTTCTTAGCTTTGTTTCATTAAAATCGGTTCAATAATATAGAAATTATTTGAGTGTATGTGAACTTGATCGGGGGTTTCCCGACTTGTTCTGTCTGTAAGGTTATCGCCTCATGCAGTGAACGTCTGAACAAAGTTAAAGCAGCATTTCATGGCTTTGTCGCCAGCACGCATCACGACGCGTGGTGAAAGTGAAATTCGGCGCGAACGTAACCGTGGTCTTTGAAACTGTTTATCTCGAGTATTGCGTGATAGGTTACTGCTTTCATTTGAAAATTCAGAGAAGGTAATAAAGATATGTAAGTAAGTGCCTACATGGTGTACGTACATTACCGAAAGACCCATAAGCAAGCCAAATAATAGGAAGTATAATAGTATAGGTATTATATTTTTTGTATACAGATTGCAGTTACTTGTCTGTATTACTTTATAATGTAGGTACTAATTAAGATTAACGTGGTAGGTAATAACTTAAATTGCTTTAAAAATGTAACTTACAAGAAAAAGTATCAACATACAAGATCAAGATCAGGAAAATGAAATCATAGTTACCGTGATTCTCCATATCAAGAAGGTGGTCTGGTCGCGCGGCACCGTCCGGAAGACCGCTTCGGCTGCGCGGGCGCCGTTGCCGTCCTCATCCTGCGCAAGGGGAAATAGACTTTTAGACTTAGATTAGATAAGCATTAGACTATAAGATTAAGGGTTTTTTTAACACGTGCTGAGAAAGATCCAGTAGGACAGTTCAGAAGTTATTTATTAGCTATCAGATTTTTGTTTTTCAACACTGATATTTGTATCTGGCAAACAGTGTGGAGCAGGCGATGAAACAGGCCCAATCCGTTTTTATAAAAATAACTGGCCAAGACGTGTCGGGCCACGTTCAGTGTAGGGTTCCGTAGTTGCCTGACAATATGCATGCTTAAAAGAGGGCTTTTTGATACTATAAACATATAACACAATATAAATGCACGCAGCTCCTGTACAACTTGTATGAAATACCGACCTATTTAATCCAACTACACTTTGTAAGGTTGGCTATTTTTTGTGATGTTTTTTGTCTGTTGCGACAAATTTACGGTTTTCGGATTTTTTCCTTTACTTGTGCTACATGGCATTGCTTCTTGCCAAATTTCATGATTCTAGGTTAACAGGAAGTACCCTATAGGTTTTGATTCCCTTGCGAGGGTCGAACTATGCGCCATAAACGGAGCATAAACAGCCGTATCTTTTGATTGCGTTGTCTTCGTTCCTTGGAGCAGTAAAAATCCTGTTTTACCCTTCGGGTACGGCACCCTAAAATGCTACAAACAAACATAAAACTACATGTTTTTAGAGTAAGAATATATGTATAAAGCTTTTTATATTGCGTAAGGGCTTAGTTGGGTATATAATATTCCATTGTTAGGTAGCCTTAATTTAAACATATTTGTCCACTAACCTCAAAGTTGACAATAAATCAAGATTAGCGTTGTTCCAATTTCGCGTTTACAGTTAGGTTGTTACGACTATAAATTAATCAAGTGATAAGCTTATTATTAAAGTTGTGAGGTGATATCATTGAGGTGTACTTGCTAGCATTGTAGGTGATATACAGCATGTACCAAAAATCCCTGTCCGACGATTCGACCAAGATATCATTGGGTACCTATTAATGTAGATCACAGAAATCGAAATAATCAGGCATGTATATAACGAAAAAAAAAAAAGTTCCTCGAAATAAAAATTTTTAAACTTTACATTGTAAAGTTAAAAGGATAGGTACAAACAGAGATGCCAGTAACGCACCGGTGCAGGGTTATGATTGACGTGTCGTCAGTTTCAACTGTTCTTTGGATTTTGTAGAAATGTCAGTAATTTGATTAAAAACCATAAAATGCATTAAAAGGCTTACTTTTTGAAAAAAGGGTTAAGTGTATTTTTGGGATATCTTTACGTATTTTCCCCTTTTGGATTGGGCAAGAGAATGGGCTACATACTGTATCAGTATCCAGAGATTATCTGTCTGTCACCTTAATTACAGTAGGTAATAAATAACAAACAACAACAGCAGCACGTGAATCACTCAAGTGGAAAAGCAATATAAACTAACAATCTGGACTAGAAAATAACTGGACTCGCTTCACCAGACACCAAAGAAACAGACTCGAAGTCTAGCTAGCTATAAAGGTAGGCAGGCTGAACTATAGATACCAACTTATTGTATTGGCGGTCAACATAACGGAATACAATGGTCAATGAAGATTAATCGAGCGAACCCCGCAATCTAGATAATGCCTGTGAGACGGGGTTGGGTCACCTAGGAGTGGCCAAGGGCACTGGGTGGGCTACGACACCGTTAAAGTATTTATTTAGGTTTCTTACATGTATCCAATGCCATAAAATAGGTGCCTTGAGGCGTTCTTTATACAGAGCTAATGCTGAAGCTCCACCTGCGTTAAAGTTGCGGGGTAGTGGCAAGTTAATTTGCATTTGCAATTTACATTTTGCGTTAGTTTTACGCAAACACAATTTTTTTGCCACAACACGTTAGCAAGCAAGTCTTATCTTAAGCTAGGCACAAACCTCTTTGGTTTTTACGTAATTGTGTAGAGTAGTAAGTTTAAAAAAAATTTACTTATAATAAATGACTCAAAGAAAAAAAAGCCCTAGGCAAACTAACTAACTCAGCGTAATGCTATAACTAACATTTTAATTAATGTATGTGTTGTGAAATGTGTGATTCTGCCCTAACCCTGGGGCAGGATGGGCTTTCATAAGGGTTGCGTAAAATTAAAATTAAAAGCATTATTTTATTAATTCCTATACCAAATTATATGCTAAACGATAGTTTATTAGGTAACTTAAGTGTTATGATTAGTTTTAAATAATTATTATATTCTTTACACTCCGTTCATTTTCCTTAAGTTCCCCGTTTACGTACCTACATTTGCTTGGAATTGTATATAATGACAGATTACATATATTAACGGTAACATATCCATTAAGACGCAGGTGGAAACGTACGAAAGTACAAGATATTGAACTAACCTAGTACAAGCTTTATTGTGGACAGAGAGAAAGAGAGAGAGAGTTGCGCGATTGAAAAGTTTGTTTAAGTAAACTATCTAATTGGTTGCTATGATTGTATTCATTAAATTATAAGTCCATGAACAATCTTACTGTCTGCCAACCAGTCAGATTCTACTTGAATATCGGCCTCTCCATAATAAATCAATACCTACTAACAATGGGAAGAAGTAAATTTTGTAAGTGTTGATGGACAGGTCCAAGAAGATGAAGACGCTAGGTATTGTACATAAAGCCGTTGTAAATAGACCATGGACTTCCATTAAACTAGTCGTCTCAAACTGCGTACGGATAAATAACAAAGAGCAAATAAGATATTTTAGATAGATTTAAAATTGAACTATTTTTAACAAGCGTTTTTTAGTATGAAAATCTAAAAGTCCGGCGCAATTTTGAAACGATATATTTTGACGAATATCTGACAAACCACAGGTATAGATATTGGTTTCTAGATCACGTTTACAAAATTTCATTAGCTTTAATAGCGTAATATTAAAAATATGATCAAACTACGTTTGTATGGAGAGCGCTCGGAAAGCACTACCACTTTCCATCAGGTGGCCTGTCTATTTTGCCTACCGTATGACTTAAAAAAGTTAGGGCCAGATATCTGCTGATAACAGATGACAATGTCTAGAAGAGGAATTGGCAATGATTAGTAAGAAGTTATCATAATTAGATCGTTCGTTATTATATCGACTAGTAACGGTCTGTGACCGTCTGATACTTTGGTCTTAATTACTACTAAGTACTTATTTGGCCCAGATTTTTCTAATCTTATAATTATAATAAATAGCGAAGAGCCTCGACCAACACCTCACTCGATGCCTCTCGCTAGATGGTTGGGTCAAGGCGCAGATACAAAAGGCGGTACCCCTGGAGATGGCGAGTGTCGTTAGGAGGTTACTGTCTCTGCAGCCCTAACCACTGGTAGCTTGGGCCTTAACCGTTGCTGGCGGTGTTCTAGGTTTCGGGTTTTTATAATATATATTTTTATTAAATATAATATGTTGTAAAAAACTTTTGTTCTTTATAATGTGTATCTACATTTTGTTTTTATAGAAAACAAACTTAAATTTAAGACAAAGTGAATAATAGATAATAAATAATACTAACTAAAAAATGAATCGCCGTGCGCAGCCGTCGGATTGACGCTAGTTATTTCTCGAAAGATTAACCAAAGCAAGGCAGACATGAGTTAAAAAGAACATGAATAGGAACATTGAGCTCTTTGAATTAAGTTTGAATTGAATCGTGAGGATCAACGCTTTTACTTTAGCTTTCTCAACTATCTTGGTGGGTAGACGTTCGTTTACTACACAGATCTGTGACGTAAAACTTAATTAGCTAATAGAATATTTGACTGTGTGACAGACAGACACGACGCTTTCTGTGCCAGTAAGACCATTTCGGCATAAAATAGGGGGCGGGCCGCCTTTTGTTAATACTTTGTGATTTTGGTTCGGAAACTAAAAACAAGTAAGTAGCTACCTATGAAAGTGAACTATTAAGACTTACATCCCAGCATATGTGCTCGATGTACACTACAGTAGCTAAACAAAATAAATTGTCTAAATAATAATATCCATAAGTACATATTAAAAAGTTATATTCTGTCATGTGGGTACTATCAAACCGAAATTCACTGTTTGGTTATCACTGTTGGTAAACAAAAACACGTTACTTGTTCTGCTCCGATTTCCAGGATGTGCATATTGGCGTCCGTCGTCGGGGGCTGGCTGGCCGGCGCCACGGCTGCCTGCGAGGTTGCTATCACTACCACAGATTAGTATTCTAGATTTCTAGCTAGTTCAAAGCTTCACAGAGAGAACGCTATTTCTGCGAGCTGCTCGAGGCGACCGTAGCCTCCGCGCAGTCTTGGCAGACTAGCGCGCCCTGGCCACCGGACGGCCAGAAAGAACATTGTTTCACGCTCCATGCGCCCACATATTTTAATAAAACCGAGAGAGGAATAAATTAATTCCCGCGAAAGTCTAGGCGTGCAACAGCTACTGTGGGGCGGACGCAATCGCGGTTTCATCTTGCTGCTCCGGCAAACGACTCAATTATCGACGCTCCGCAATTAGGCATTTGGCGCAACGGTTGCAGCTTTTTTATCTATTGGCGTGTAATAAGTACCTACCCATTACTTCAAGTTTGCAAGTAAGATTTTGGTCAGACATCTGATTTGAGGTAATTAATTATTACTGTTTGCTGCAAGTAACGTTGATGATATGAGTGGTGCTGTGGCTATTATTACCGTTCCGTTCCCAATCAATGCCTGAATGATATTCTCCATCGATAATGGACCTCTTATTAAATTCGGTAGGAACATTTTCTAATTAAGCAAGTATTGAACCATGAAAGTTTACAAACGAATGAATCATAATTTGCCAATTTCAACAATTAATTTTGATTTTCGTTTGCAAATATCCACATAATCATGACCAACATCGAAACAAATACCAAAATAAAAATAAAAACAAATAAATCCCACCTGATATAAAGCGTCCATGTGACACGCGCAGCTCGTCCACCGCGGTACCACTACCAGACACTATCTAGCGAGTGCGCAGGCGCAGCCGCGGGATGAGTCGCAGATCCGCGACAGGATGCACGCTCGGACGCGCGCTTTGTGTGGTGCGCTTCGATGCGCCACGCTCACTTTCGACAGCACGTGTGACAGACTGCGGCCGGCGCCGGCGCAGCCCGCCGCTGCCGGTGGTGGTGGCACGCGGTTTGTTTACATTCAGCACTGTAAGTCGTAGGTAAAGGTAACGTAGGCTGTATTGCGTTGTAGACGAGATTTTTATTTATAAAAGCAAGAAACTAGCTAATATAATTAGGATCTGGATGGCTGACCGTTTCGTACTTTCGAGTTGAGGCTAGTGGAACTTCAGCACCGAGCTCGACACTCGTTAGGTGCCGTGCCTTCTCTACCGTTGGCGAAACGAGGTCGGCCAAGGTCTAGGTCTCCCGTTGGGACCCTAAGACTAGTAGTTGAATCAGAAAAGTTGAAGAGCCGATTGGCACACCCCGTCACGTGACGGTATTCTTGGATACCTACTTACTTACCAATAATAAGTGCGTGCAGGCTTTTCTTCTTCTCTTCATCCCCCATAATGGAAATGCGACCAGAAGATGGAGCGTGCCGGCCTGAAGAATGGAGGTATAAATGGACCTTCGAATAAACTAATTAGCACTTACTATTCTATCAACCATTATATCATACGCAATGTCTTTAATTAAATATTTAATCAACGTTCTTCGTTCTTAGGCATCTATATTCTTCTATAAATAAGTGGAGATATATCTCCGCATTCTATAGGTAAGATAATAGTACCTATCCACGGTTGAAACATTTCTATCTTATCATCATTCCATCAGGCAACTAGACTGCACCAGTAATAATTACTCGTGTTTTCTTGCGGCTTCACGCTTGGTGCGCCTGTGATTTATCATTTCGTTCCCTCGTTTACATACAAAAGAAACGGACATTGCACGTACCAACCATATTTTGATTCATCAGTGATGGTCATCAAAACAGGTGATGAATCATCACATCAACTATTTTCTGTGTTGTCAAATGTGGAGTAGGCTCACTATTTCTATTAAAATAATTTACGGGGTAAGGTTTTTCTAAATAATTGCTACCTTAGTAGTAGTAGTACTAAGTACTTAAATAATATCTCGATAAGTTCTATCTACTAACACTATTGAATCAGTCAAATCTGGACACAAAATAATACGCAAAATCGGCTAAGTGCGAGTCGAACTTGAATACGAAGGGTTCCGTAGGTACATAAGTTGTGATTTACGTTATTCATAATCTTATGTCATATACTTTTTAGAGGTTTTCTTGTAATCTACAGATAAGTAAAATAACATTTTTTTTTTTTTTTTATTTTCTCTTTTGTTTTCAAACTTTTAGACTCAGTAGTTTCGGAGATGAGGTCCCCGCCTTATAAACCCCCCCTAAAAGATATATGGTACATTTTCTTAAATAACTTGAAACTATTTGTTTTGAAACAATAAAAAATCCTCACTTTAAGATTTGAGATTGAGACACTTTGAGATCCTCACTTTAATTTGACAGACGATGCAGTTTCTTATTGCTCCTAAAAGTGACCTCCAATTAAGATCAGAGACTTCTAAAAGTTTACCTCTAATCTATATGTAAAGAACAAATTTTCATATTAATATTTTTAATTTTAGACTCGGTAGTTTCGAGGACAGAAGTTCAGTTTCCGTCTATTTCTTAACGTAACTTGAAAAATATTGATTTAAAGATTATAAAAATATTGAGAACCTCACAGTAAGACCTATTATTCGATATATCGCACGACGTAGTTTGCAATTTTTTTAAATATTCCAACTGGGCACCCCTTATTCGAAATTTCTCTATTCATGTTACACGTTCGCGTTTGGGTCATAAAAATTGATGTGTTCCAAATTTTTACTTAATCCTACCTAAAAGTTGGCTGTGACAGACAGACAGATAGACACATGAGTGATCGTATAAGGGTTCCGTTTTCTTTCGGACGTAAGGAACCTTAATTTATAATCGAAACGCGGTATGGTGCAATTTCGAAAACACAAGTAAAAACCGGGTTAAGGATGGTCACAACCACTTAAAAACCTAGGTAGGTTAACTAGGAGTTTCATAGTCAGGGGTTTTCAACACTGCAATCGCCAGTCCGCGTGCCAAGCGTGGAGACTACACGTGTAGCAAAATCCTCTATTGGTGTGGAGGGGGTTCAAGACTAGCAGTTGACTACTCGTATTAACAGCCTAATTGAGACGTGGTATGTAATAGTGTAATGGATCTGTCTGCGCATTGCGAATAAAAGCCAAAACACATTAGGTGTATTTTTGGTTTCCGTTTCTAAGTTTCTATTTAATTTATCTGATTCCTTCGCACTTACAATTTTAGTTAATTGAGATCTTTTCCGCTTGCCGGTCTTTTCAACTATGTAAATAGGTAAATTAAATACCTACGCACTGTTAAATACTAGGTAAAGTAGAATTCAAATATTATAAGTACCTATTCGTACAAAGTCGGGCCCGTTCGCTAGTAAGTAGATCAAATAGTAATAGCACAGACGAATAGGTTTTCTGGTAGCCAGTGGCCTAGATTCGTCTTACCGTTAGGTTAGTGTGTATTCACAACACAATGCGGTGTAAGCACAATACATGGTGTCCACGAATTGATTCGATGCGGTCGAGTACCCTCAAAGTGAGTCGTACGATTTCATGTCAGTTTCAAGTTAACAACAATGCCCATACAAATGTGACTGGATTCCGTAAACATAACGTTTTGACCTTGATAGGTACTTACCTACAATGAACCATTTGTAGTTAGGTAGTGTATTATGTATGGTTTGGTTTCCAACCAACATACAAACCATGAACAAACTAATCAAATATTTAATCACGGAACAGTGTTTATAACTTTAGAGGACACACTGAGAGGTAGATAATCTCCTTTGCAGAAAGCAACTACATCCTCTTTGGTCCTTTCCAAACAGGTCGAAAACAAATGACGGATGGACACTATATAGTTGTCATAATAAATTCGGGTGTTTTGTAACAGATTTATTTCGTTTCTAAATGTACACAGACGACAATTCCGACAAAGAAAGCGAGTATGACGACAGAAATCCAGACAGTCCGAACATTACGAAGAAATCTTTGTCCACAGTGGGGTTCAGAAGCGCGCCCGAGAGCGACTGCGCGCGGCCGCTGGGGCTGCGCGCGACGCAGTCGTTCACCGGCGCGGTGGAGGAGCTGCGGCTGTGCAACAACTTCCAGCGGATAGACATGTGCAACCGCATGAACACCGTGTCCACGCCCAAGATCTCCACGATCTGCCCGTGCGGCTGCCTGCTGCGGCCCGCCAGCGCCGTGCCGCTGCCGTTCCGCACGCGCGAGCTCAACACCCTGCTGCTGCACGTCGTCTCCCCGGAAGTGCTCACTCACCACGGATACAACTTCGAACCGCGACACATTGCATTGTTTTGGAAAAAAGACTGCAGAACGTTCTTATGGAAAGGAAAATCTAAAATGAAAAACGTGATCCATGCAGAATCCCATAAAAAATAGTCGCTCACTAAATAGGTACTTATCAATTATTTATTCCTAGTAAATAAATTGTATAATTAAAATAAAATGGAAGTTCTGGAACATAATTTTATTTCTTTATTTTCAAATAAGGATATCTATGAATTAAATAAACAATAACATTATTATTAAGTATGAGTAAATGCACTAACATGACTATTCTATTGCAATGTTTGAACTGTGTCTAAGGGTTGCTTTTCCACACCTGGCATGTTGGCCTCAACCAGTTCACCACATGAGAATCTAACATAATCTATAATTTCTACTTCATTGTGTTGCAAAATTTCCTCCACAGTGTATGATGGATCAAGTAAATATTCTTGGTATATCAGGCAGGTTTCATCATCAGCGTTCTTGGCTGGCTTGTCTATTTCCTTGTTTCCTATTTTTTTTGGGTCACAGCCGACAATATGCTGGCAGATTTGTCTGCCAATATCTTCATTGTCTCCCTTTTGCTTGTATGCCAGTATGGCACCATACTTTCCTGCAGAATAGGCTTCGGCAGTTGCTGGCGCAGGGTGGGTATATCCAGTGATTTTGACATCCTTACCATTAGCTTTCCAGCACTCTGCACGTCTTAGAATAGCATTCTCTCCAACACTGCCAATAAAAAGTGCGAGTACTTCTGAGAGCTTCTTTCCGCCTTCAGCAGAGAGGTGTCCTAACCGCTCACTATCCAACTCCATCTGGAATTAATTTAAGATAATTTTTTTTTTATTAAGAAAACGTTCCCAAAGGGAATAATGTCTATATTTACAACAAACATTTACAAGTATTTTACCTTTGTTATAGGTCCTTTGGATTGCATATTAGTATGTGCAAACTTGAAACAAGCTCCTGTGGCATCTTCCATCATTTTCTGGAACTTGTCATTTTTGGCTACAAAGTCTGTCTCACAGTTGAGCTCAACAAGGGCACCATGATTTTTGTCAAACTTCACCGCAACCAGTCCCTGCAGAGCTGTACGGCCTGCTAGTTTAGTGGCCTTGGCCCAGCCCATGGCTTGTGCTTGTTCATTGAGCCAAGTTTCCGCCTGAAATGCATGTTTTTAGTAAATTAGTAAACAATTTAAGTTACAATTAGGTTACATTTTTTTGTTTTTTATATTAAACAAGACAGGCATTTACCGCCATCTCACCTGTTGGTAAGTGACGATGCGGCCGAAGATGAAATAATTAATTAATGACATGAATTAATTTAGAAAACATAACATTGAAGATAAAAATAATATGCATATGAATATAATAAAAATATACTCAGAAAATTAAAACACTACCTTGCCAGAATCATTGTTGTGCATTTCCAGTGCTTTCTTGCAGTTGGAAATAGTATAGCCCGTTTTCTTCCTGAGTTTAGCCAGGAGGGAGGACTCTGCAGCTCGACACACTGGACTGGAGTGGAGGCTCCGCACCAACTGGAATATCATCTGCAATAGTTATATTGCATACTTTGTAGAACAATTTAATCATGCAATTAAATGAACAAGCAATAACAATAGGTAAATTAACCAAAAACTTACTTAATAAATGAACCAAAACATAGCAACCATGATCAACATTTATTAAATAAAAATAAACTTTAAATAAAATCAATGTTGTCACAATAAGTTGAGGCACTCTACTCATGGGATGGGCCTCCCAAGGCTGTCCCAGTGTACAAGTTTAGCTCAGTACCAACCATGACATCATAATCTGAGTGGGATGGATAGAGCTATAAAATGAAGGCCAAATCAACAATCAGCTGATTGTGTTTATAGATGTCTTAATAAAACCTTTTGATGATTTACTTATTTGCAATTAGGTTTATATTGATATAGTTTTACATTATGACTAGGCCGAGTATTTTGTTATTATAATTTTAGGTATAATATAGTTGAGGTTTTTATTATTAACACCAGTCAGTTATACCAATTTAGGTTAAACATAATTTATCTTTGAGATAAACAAGCTTAGGCTTAGCCACAGGGCTTAACGCTCGTTAAGACACATTGAATCTCTTTGGTAAATCAATAAATAGTATGATACTGGCCATGTAGTGTCAGTAGTATTAAAAACAAGTGTAGATTGTTGCCATGGAGATATCAACAAAATATTCTCTACAGTAGATTTTTCCGATGTGTAGTCTGTATTTATTTTACGATTATTTGTGATCACTAATGTAAATAAGAAAATATACAGAAAAACTTGCAAGAAATCAAAGCCTAGGACTTACTTTTTGTTTGGTAACTGTAACAGCAGGTAAGATAGTGATTACACTAAGAGTCATACAATAAAATCTTATCAGATTTACGGAATCACGTTCTAGTACAATTCACAAAGCTAGGTTTGCCCTATTGTAAAAATTACATAAATTTCCTAAATTATAACCAAAAATTACACCGACAGCCACCGAATCAACTGACAGCTACTGTCAAATGCGTTGCGTTTCGTTTACAGTGCCGTTTTGATTGTAATGTGTTGTAAACATTTGACATTATAAAATACAATGAAGTACCTAAACCATTAATTCTACTATAATTCATAGCTAGCCAGTCCCAATAAATACAAATCCTATACATATACCTACCCAGCCATTACAATTTTGATGCTTGGTATGCAATTTTGGTACCTATTTATTTAGTTATGATTACTATTACAGAAAGGAAAAATGCAGAGAAATAATAAACCTACTCGTAAAAAAGGTCCTCCCTCACCGAATTCATCGGACGTTAAACTACCCAAGATTGCCAAGTTATCGCTGCCAGAAGATTTCAAGATTAGAACGCAACCGTTATTTTCTCTTCCGGAGGAAGTTTTAAAACTACCGCCACCAAAATCTAGAGCTGCGAAAGTACAAGCTGCTAAAGCTGCTTCCGCGCCGAGCAAGAAACGATCAAGCGGTAGGTAGATAAAATGTAACAGATACCCTAATAGGTTCCCGTATTCAAGCAGTGCGTAAGTACTAAATGTCATGCATGACCTACGGTGCAGAGACTTGGACACTAACAGTGCGACTGGTTCACCAGTTGAAAGTCGCTCAGCTTGCTATGGTACGCTCTAGGCTCGGAGTCTCTCCATGCTGGTGTCCCACTTGCCTGATTGCCTACCGTAGAACATCAAAAATATTATCTACGAAGTTGTACCACAGAAAAGCAATGTTACCAACATAGAATACAGAATTGGAAATGGCATTGGGTGGCCATGTAATTGCCACAACCACAGGAGTAGATAAGCAAGTTTTTGTACTTGCGGGTGTAGCTGGTGCATGTTGCTGCATTGGGGCTCATTGGGGGGAGGCCTTTGTCCAGCAGTAAATTAGTACAGGCCAACAATGATGACGATATTAGTTAAATTTAGATGCGAGTTGAAATGGGTTGGTAGGCTACCTTTATCCGTAGAAAACTAGCCCAGCTCTTGATATTTCTTGGACCTGTTACTATCTCAGCAGATGAACGGATTTGTTTAAAACTCGTCCTAGATGCAATTTGCTTGGGGTACTAACGACGAGAGGATGGGAATATTGTATGGAAAATGGTGGACACCTCTATGCGGACGAAGTCGAACCGAACAGGCAGCAATATCACGTAATGGAAGATCGTAGATGCCAGTACATACGTACCTAATGTTTGTTTCCCAGTGATGCAGTCTTTTACCGCTATGCGCAAGGCGCGCGAACAGTTCCGTCAGAAGTTGCTCTCCCTGATCGTGCAGGACGTGCCTGAGGAAGGCAGAGAGTTGCAGCCCACGGGCGAGGAGAATAATCTACTTCGATACTACTACTACTTGAAATATGGCATCGACACCATACACGTAGCACCTTTGGATAACAAGATTATACTCAAGTATGTCTTGAAACAATATCTGATGTAGGTACGGTCGCGGAAACTGAGTTATGACTCACCACGACGTCTTGAACAGTCTTGTCAATATTTAAAACAAGATCACGTGACGTGACTCAACAAGATGATGGAAGTTTTATTGTGACAAAGTGGTTCACAGTGGACCATTATTCAGTTTCCATTACCTTACCTACTTAGGTAGGTATGTCTTAACAGCAAATCAGCACGAATCTATTCCTTTCGCGGGTGGCAATCCGTGTAGCCATTTAGTGCACTGTAGAGTAGGCCATTTGGTGTCCGGTAGATTCGAACTATAGCACTAAACCTGTTCCACCCACACTGGCAGACCAGGTAGAACCTCCTTGGACCAGAAAATGGGCGTTAATGTGTGTTTTAACACTGCGATCACGAACCACCTGACAATCTTGTAGATTAGGTAAAAACCATGTTGAGGAGGATCAATCTAGAGAGGGATTGCAGTGAAGAGACCACCTCTTAAAGGAATGAGCAACAGCGTTCTCTCTCGCGTTTTTATGTAACTTTATAATCACATCACAAATAAGATAAAAGAAAACACTCTGCCCATTTTCTAACTGAGACGTGAGAACTCTACGTGGAGGAGGCTCAAGTCTCAAGAATTGTTAGCTAAAAGCTATAACTAAATTATTGATACTACACTGATGGTATTTTTTCACCAGTTTCCTGGTTACCTAGAAGAGATCGCTCTTAGCGATAAGGCCCTACCTATCTTGTATTAAATTGTATCTACAAAATCTCCTATAATGTACAATAAAGTGTCATAAATATATAAATTGTGATAGGTACACATTTTAAAGGCTATTACAATATCCGGAAATTGCCAATCATTTAATTTCAGGGTTCATAATTTAATCTCTCCAAAATTGAAGAAATGGAAGGAGAGTTTATTCACGTGTACTGATGAAATGCGCGAAGATTTTATGATGAGTATGAAGAAAGCGATCGTTGACTTCGTGCTTAAAGATCCGAATACGGTGAGGACTACTAAAAGTCCACAACTTTTTACAATAAGGTAGGTATGTGATTTAATATTTTCGTTTTTGATGTAACAGGAAGAATCATTAGGAGACGAAGAGGATACTCCATTACAAAAAGAACTGAAATTGAAAGACGACGCTTGGAGGAACCGATATGTTCTTGCTAAAAAGTTTCTTGAAAGGAATTTATACAGTGTGAATCCGTGCATAGCACAAGTACTGCAGATATGGTGGAAGCAGTTCAAGTAAGTTTAATCCCAAGAAAATATTTCACGTAAAATAGGTTTGCCAAGACTCACAAGCTGTTAAAAAGTTATCAGTGAAGCCTCTAACTGCACAAGGCCTAATGGGCAATAAGTACGAAAGTCAGCAGGTCGGCAGCTTTGGTGTGTAGAGCCCCGTGCAATCAGTAGAGCATGGTAGAGCCCATAACTCTATAAGCCGTACATCTTATTGAAAACTATGTTTAATGGTATCTACGAAACAGCAAAGCCATACAAACCTGTAAAGGTTTTGAGCGTCGGGACTAGAAAGCGATAGTCTGTGACGTATACCTACATCATAAGTCACTTTAGTTATATTTTAGGTTCTGTAATAAAACAAGCAATCCGTATAAAAGGCCGCCTATTTGTCTAACTCGGGTTTATAATCTAATAATAATATTTAATTGATTTTATAATTCAGTATCAATGAAACATAGAATATGGAATAGTGTAATAACGAAACGTCATAGAGTGAAAGAATATGTAGTGATTAGGATAGAGAAAGGAATCCTTAGCTGGTTTGGGCGAGGTTTGAGTAGGTAGAGAGGATGAAAGAAAGGAGGTTGAAGACAAATATATATGTTGGCAGGAGTGAATGGAATGGTTGGACTGATAAGATCGACATGTTATAAGTATAAAATCGATGATGTTTTTAAAAAAAGGTCAGGATAAAAGTAGGTACCTTAGGTACCCGACGTTCATGTATGAAAAGGTTAATGAATGTGGAAGAAGTGAGAGAGATCTTTCAGGGACCGTTGCAACTGGAGGGATGTGGTCTCTGCCTACCCCTACGGAAATGTATATAATATGTACCTATACTTAATCATACCGAATCCGTGGGTTATAAACGAGAGAAAACTGCTAACTCCTGTACTGATTGTTTATACAGTGATCTAAGATTGATTAGTATTAAAGATATGATGACTAGCAACGAACCATATGAGTTGCAAGACTTTAACTTCATATGTAAGAGGCATATTGAGGCAGCCAGCAACGTCCTCACGCTTCAGTGGATACCGACGATTCAAGCCGTTTTCATGCAGGTAAGACTGAATGTTTTATATGATTGGTAGTTATTTGTATGAAAAATGTATTGTTTAAAGGTATGGCAAACTATGAGCAACCTGCCATTGATTGACTAGCATCTTCACTAGAGAGATTGCTCTAAAAAAAATTACAGGCGCCACCACCGCTGATATTAATTTTGATTTTTATGATTTTTCCCAAAATACTAAAGCCGGTTTTAAGTACGTTTTTAAAGACTCTTTAAATTAATATTAATTGCGTTAATTAGAACACGTAGATGGTGGATGGCTGTGGCCAAAATCTGTAAATCTATTGCCAACAATGGTAGGGGTTGCTTGACGCTAAGTACTTATAGGTAGTGCTCTTGATTGACCAAGGTATAACTTTCAGGGTAGTAAAAAGAAGCAAATACCGGATCCGAAACAAGTGCAAAAAATGAAGCATTTTTATAATTGTGTAGCTTGTTTAATGACTTATAATCTTCAAACATTATGTTTGAAGTCTATGAAAGAGTATACGGACTACATATTGGATGTTGGGGTAAGTACCGCTACACAGTGTTACAGTTACGATAATAAACTTTCACTACTTGTTTTACTTGTATTTAGAGATACTGCGGTATATATTACCTGTAGGAGCGTCGGTGGCCTAATGTTTAAGGGGTCCGACTCGTACCCCGAGGTACCGGGATCCTCATACCCCTAGTGTCACGGTGTATCTGTCGCAGCCATCTGGCTAAATTAGCCATTTGATTAGAAGGCTAGACCGTTAAATAAACGCCGGCATTCAATTGAATGGCTAAAGGACAACTAGCCAAGTATGAATGTAACGTTCAGCTACTTGGCTGAACGTTATTTAGCCGTTTTGTTAAAGGGGATATAGATGTTTGGTAAGAGTGACCCTGAGTTCGTAACTTCAATGATAACCTTACTAGAGATAAAAAAGAACTAATAAAGATCCCTTTTTTAAATAAAGAAATTATTAGGGTCAACAAATTTCAATAAGTATACAATTAATTGTATTGCGAATACCTGTAACATCTATGGTATTTAACACAATAAAAACATTTAATAAAAACTTTAAACTTATTAACTTCTTATTTTATAATCATCATCATCATCATCGGAGCGGTCAATCCCGGCTACTGCCAGGGTCCGCTTTCCTGCTTTGCTACTCTCTTACATTTTGAACATTACTTATTGTCAAAATTTGAACAAAATTTAAATCATCTGCCGGATTTCACGTCAGCCGTCTTCAAAGGGCTAATTTACTATACGCCAACTAGTTAAACGTTGAGTGTTGCTACTTCAATCAGCTACCGACCTAGGCATTCAATTGCATGCCGGCGTTTCATTGATGGAGAAGCCTTCTCATTAAATGGCTGATTTAACCAGATGGCTGCGATATATCGATGACTCCATTCTGAATTATGTATAGTACATTATGTACAGTTGAACACTAACCGACGCTCTTACGGCGAGGGTAAACATCGTGATAACCTGCACATTCAGGCGACTGAATGTGTGACATAGATCCAATCTGGTCAGGTTCTCCTGTTAACAGGGTCAAGGAGGTCTGATGGCAGTAGACCCACTGAATTATTAGATCTGCAAATTCTGAATCATGGCCAAGGCGGACCCCGGGCCCTCGTGCGCTAGATCACAACCAGGACTTCGCCCAGAGTGTATTCTGTAGTATCTGCAGCACTAATGATTGATTTCAGACCATGAACCAAGGATTTATTGTAACTGTGGTGTTTCAAAATGAAGAAATTGAATTTGATCCAACATTTAAACAGTTCAAGGATATGATATCTTCAATGTACGACTTCTTAATAGACGCCTGCCGGCAGAGCCCACGTTTGGAAACTATTCTCTACCAGGACTATCGCAGTTCACAGAAAAATAATTTGAAGGTTAGTCAAGAACCTCCTGAACTTTTATTATTATAAACTTCTGTTTATGTTGTGTATGTTTATGGCTACAGAATCATTGAACCTCTTCACTCGTATTGACTTTGAACCTATTTTTTGAATAGCCATTTATTTTGTTTCTCACTGGTTGTGGTACAACGGACGTCGTCCGACCAATAGGGAACCTCACAACCAATTACCAATTACGACAGCGCCTAACATGCCTCCTTTTTACTTCGTTTGTGACCCACTCACCAAATTTAGGCAACAATTCGAGTATCTGCTTAGCTTTATGAAACAATTTAATTTTATGCATTTCAGCCGTTAATTGACCAAGACCAAGTGGAACAATATAAGGCGAAAGTAGCAGAGTTGATAGCCGACCAGAGGGTCGGCCCAGAAAATAGTGTTCATGATTTTGATGATGTTATATGTTTGCTAAACGGAATAGTGAGTAGTTACAGGATAATACTTACTAGCTTTTGCCTTAAGGTTCGCATACATGTTTCGCTGTACTCGTTTCGTCGTGGAGGGAGCATAACATCTGGAGTGATCTACTTATATTGAATTTTGAGAGGTAACTCTCAGTGGGTAAGAGCTAGCAATCACCTAATCGATTCGATATTGGAGGGTGTCTGTAAGATAAAGCTCGTAGCTTCTTTCTTCTTCTTAATTGGCAGCACCGCACGTCTTGATACGTTGGTGATTGGATTGCTAAGTCCAACTCATGAACAATATGAATGCTTAATACAACATAAGTATGATATTTTCATTCATCTTAATATAGTGTCATCTAGGGTCCCGGGCTTATTACTTGCCATCTTGCTCGGCCGCGAGAGCTGCAGCGAATGGAGTGAGCAAAATGAGCTCGTAAAGCTATCGTAAATGCTATCGTAAAGAGTGGCAAGTTAGGGAGCGGTGTCAGCTAATTGCTGTACGGACTTTGGCCCGTACATAAATCACTTTACTACCGTCTCTTCCCTGATTGCCGTCGATGCTGACATCAATTTGAATATTATTGCCAATTGTTGTTTTGTTTGTTTGTAATCTCTTTATTGCATAAAACATTACACTAAATACACAAAAAGCAGTTTAATGGAAAGGCGAGCTTATCCCACGACGGGTTTTATTCCAGCTAATCTTTGTCAAGCAGAGAGGTCCTTTGGTGAGCGGTGGAGGCAATAACGAATTTAAACAACTTAATAATCGCTTAAAATATTATAATGATGAGATGCAAATAGCCTATATTTAAATAATAATATCAGTATTTACATAGAACTTAATAAAAATTAATACTAATTGTCTGGTCTGTCCATAGGCCTCAAGCCAAGTGGAAGACTTCCTAACTGCTGACCCAGAGAAGACATTTGAGGAGTACTGCGAGGAAGTTGTGAAGTACGTGGAGCTGGCTAAGGAGATACCGCAAATGCTCGAGGCTACTATCTACATCGGCATGTTTCGGCTCCAACGGGCGGACCTCATTCAGGCGCTGCGCTCCTCCGCCTCGCGTTTGTCCAATTTGTTGCTGAGACGAATGACCGATGATTATCAGATAATTATCAAATCGTAAGTGAGACTTTACAATATTTCTCAGTGTTATTTTTATATGAACCCTCCATTAAAGTCTTTCCAGTAATTGACCTGATTACGCGATTGCCTCCTTTTATAAAAAAAATTGTATCACATTTATGTATACGTACACATAGTTTTGTAACGCATGTTTAAAATCGGTTCGGTGGTTTCGGAGATTACTAACCGAGAATGCCTCAGCTGCCGCGGACGTTTACTGCAGGAGGCAGCTCGGTTGTTTAGTAACAAGCTTATAAAAGTTTTAACACAAAACAATCGTCAATTGTATCTTATATATTTATGAGTCGTCTTTGTAACCAATGATTAATTCAGGCCGGATGGTGTCCGGCAGAGTAGAGTATATTGACGGGTGTTATAGAAGACCTAGTGTCATACAGGCAAACCAACTATTACCTATCTCCGTAAACCATAGCCTCAAGTCCGCTAATTTACTAATGGCTCGATTAAATTGTAATTGTATGGCAATCGCAGCTCACCCGCAGATTCACACGTGCCTCCTAATAGAGTTGACTATGCCAGTCTGACCAAGGTCTTCCGCTCAGCACCCCGTACTCAGTCTACCGATTCATGTTCCTATTAATGTTAAAAATGCGAAAGTTTGTAAGGATGTTTGTTACTCTTTCACACAAAAAGTACTGAACGGATTGTGATGAAATTTGGCGATAATAAAGCTAAAGCCCAGAATAGCATATAGGCTATAATTAAGCACTAATTCAATGTGGTTCATGCGGGAACGGCTCTGGGGCCTATTTTTGATCGGATGATTCGAGCGGTTTTCAATTTTGATTTTCGGCACGAAAAATTCGATATTTTGATGCACGATGCTGGTTTTTCCTATTGTTGAACCATACTCTTTTGGCTTGCCAATGTGATTGAAAAAATATTGAACGTTTCATGCCGAAAATTTAAATTGAAAACCGTTTGAATCGAGGCGATTGGAGCGTTTCCAAAATGGTCTCTGAAATATTACAATCGAATTTTACGTGGACGAGGTCAGACAATAGCTATTTATTTAATAATCCAGGATCTACGACGAGTACAGTCTGATTGCGCACACGCTGCTCTCGCCGCCGCCGGACACGGCGTCGCTGATGGAGCAGATCGCCTACGCCAAGAAGGTGGAGGACGCGATATTGCACGAGATGGAGGACAAGCTGCGCGATGTGATGCGCTACATCTTGTTCCTTAGTGACTTTACCACCTTCACGCCGTTGGAGATGAAGGCGAATAACCAGTGCTTCCATTGGTGAGTGGTACAAATTTGTAAGAAGTAAATTATTTGGCTTAACGCTGACGTTGGTCGGGTATGTGAATAAAAGTGTATGGGTGATGTAGCTGGCGTGCAATTCGCCTCAGCTCAGGCGCCGTATTTTTGAAAAATTGGAAATGAATTGGTAATCGAATTGGCTATCTATTTCTCTCACACTTGTGGTAAGTTGCGACTCGTGTGAAAGAGATAGGTAAGCTAAATCGTCTACGAATCTAATTCGAATGGTTAAAAATTACGTCCCCTGCACTATTGTTGATTATTTATTGATATAGCTAAAGTATATCTCAGATTCATTTACATTAATTATAGAAAAAGACAAAAATAATGACCGTGTATCGGGCTTAGGCTCTCCAACTGCCCTGTGTACAGGACGTTTCGTACAGACAGTATGTATTTCAGCCATTATTTTGGTCGTGTCTTGTATTTAAATACGAAAAATACAAGACCATTAATGGACTCACACTCATTGTAGGTATGGTATCTGTGAGTACGACATCAAGCATTATTGTTCCTAGCATCAAGCAAACTTTGATAATCGCTCACTTTGATACATATCAACTTTACCTTAACTTATAGATGACCTCCGCATGGTTAACTAGCACAAGTAAAGGAAAAAAAGCAAAAAAATTATTTCGTACGTGTTATATTTTAACATACATATAATAACATAATAACTCATGAACAGTATTTGCTACTTATTTTAAATGGGTATTTTACATAGTCCATAATCGAAAGTTTGTTACTCGTAAACCTTTGGGAATTTGAATAAGTATGTGAAGCAAAAATTGTAGAGAATTGTATAGGTTTTCATGTAGTAACTTAATTTCTCACGGGAATATTAGACCATATTCCCGTTCGGAATATTTACAAAAAATCGAAAAAACGCGACCCATCAGGCCCCCTTCCACCCCAATCTCGCGTCCCCCTGATTGGGACTTTTAGTATATGGGGGTCACTCCCACCAGTAATAATAATAAGAGACAGAGTCTTCCAAAGAGTCTTCGCTGACTGGGTTATTATGAGACCTATCTTGTGTCATAATTAAGACCGAATAGAAATATAATTTTTCATAAAAAGCTATGATAAAGATAAATATAATTTTAGCAGCTTAGACTAAAGTTAATGATTTTATCAATCAACTGTGAAATAATTTATAAATCGAAGGCTGTCGAAAAAAATTCCTAAGCCTTATTTTTGGGTGTGGTTCAGAATTCGTATACGCAAGGGGAACACCTGCCGATTGCTGGAAGGGGTCCCGAGGGCGGCCTAAATAGCGATGGATCAACATCGTCAAGTCGAATGCGAGCCAGAGAGCCAACGTTGATAACATGATATGACAAGCAAGGGAAGATGCAAAAAAATTTGTAGATAAAATCATTATGTTTAATAATACAACGCGTTGTTTTCATTGTGATCATTTTTTACATTGCAATGTAAAACCTACCTACAATCGACTTTTATATTATTTTTATAATAATTTAAATCCTGGGCACCCCCAAAATATGGCTCGCATTTATTTAAACACTTTGTGATTTGTAATTAAGCCACTCTGTAATTTGTAATTAATACTCTTTGTAATTAAGCTATCTTATAATTTGAAAACAGGTATGCACGTATGCCGGGTGTTCTAGAGGAATGTAAGGCAATTTGTGATCAGAAGAAGATAGAATATCAAGAATTGCTTAAGGTAATAAAATAGGCATTGTTTTTCATAATCGATGAAGATAAATTATATCACAATCACAATGGTAGGATTCGATCAAGACTGAGGAGTCCGTCTGGCTGGGTACCAGCGCCTTATCAGATCTATTTCAGCAGTCAAGTAATAATGCTTGCGTTGATCTCGCCACTCATTAATTTTGCCTCCTGTTTGAGACAGATTTGAAGGATAATGTCACAGATGATAATGTGCCCAGCGTAATCACAGACCTGAGGCGTATCTATACCAGCTCTGGGGATCTATTTTTGAACAGCTCGCCTCGAGTTTGTTTTCATTTTCTTTTTTCGGCATGAAATATTCAATACATTTTTAATTATATTGGCAATACCAAAAGCGAACGTTTCAAAAATACGATAAATAAGCCTTATTCTTCATGCTGAAAATCGAGGCAAGCGGTTGAAAAATAGGGCTCCAGGCCTCAAAATAACAACGTGACTGCGGGTATGTACTTTCATAAAATCGAATTTCATGAATCGAAGGTAGTTGTAATTACTCCTTTTCATAAGTATATACTCTTTGTATAAAAAAGCTGTACCTATAGGTAATAGTTCACCACACGTCCCCTGCAGAAGAGAAAATTGCATATCCTGCTTAAGAAATTTGTAAGAGATGGGGATTATGGTCCTTATATGTTGTCATTACAGGTGAGAATTGCGAAATTCATCGATGACTTGGACGTATACGAGCTTCAAGCCAACGAACTACAATACTGGGGCGATATCGATGAGCTGCCGAAATATGTGACTCGTGCCCATCGACTGGATGAGAAGTTAGTTTAAATGGCTTTGAGCAGAGCAATATTTGGCAGGGCTTGCACCAAATTCATAAACTCGTTTAAGAATGGCGTTTAACGTTTTTTGTATGAAGTTTTCGTTTAAGTATCAGCTAAATGCGTTTAAGCATTTGATGCAAGCAGCCCTTTGACATCAGCAGTAATTAACACATAACGGTTAATCGCCGACAAACCCGGTTTGTCGCCGGGTTTTCATAATGTTTAGCTCGATTTTTCGGAACTGTGGCACGAGTAGACTGGTGCCGTGATGTGAAGTATATGTCCACCCTCTTTCGGATTTTTTTTACCGAGGGATCCGTCCACCTGGTGGAAAGTGGTCACCGTAATCCATGACATTTGCAACTTTAGGGGAGCGGATGCGTTGCAGGCATTTAAGAGTATTTTGTAGACATGTCCTTGGAAGAACCCCAGGTTATAGTGCAAAGGAAAGACTTTGGGAGGGAGCTCATTCCATCGCGATGCCTATACACCGACGATTACTCTCACTTCAAATTCTCGACACGAAACTCACTATGCGTTTACGCTCAGCTTTGTAGAGCTTCCACACGCGTGAGTAACTATGAAGCCGAAACTGGCCGATGTACATAACTACCACCTGACTAGTGTACATTACGTTTCACCCGTTCCCATATCGCAGGAACCCTAGAAGGAAATTCACTTGAATAGACCCAAACATTTTCCTTAATGTTCAAGTACCTAAGTATTCATTTTTATGCCAACGTAATAGGACAAAATGTTATTAAAATTTGTTTAATTTTCGTCCAGGCTTTCGAATGCTTTGGTGAAAATTGATCAGTTTAATGACGAGGAGGCTGCGTTTGGCTATGATCTGTCCCAGTATCCGAAGAGAAAGCAGCTCTACGACAAAATGACGCCGTTCAAGAAGCTCTTTGACGCTGGCCACGACTTCGTAACTAAGTATGATAACTGGATGGGTTCAATGGTTAGTAGTACCTGTATACTCTTCCATTCAATATTCAGTAACAGTACACAGAAATCCCGCGTTGGTTTCCCGGCCGAACAAAAATTGAAGTGATGATTTTTAATTTCTGTTACGGGTCTGGGTGTTATAATGTTTAATAGGTATGCATTTAAAAGTATATAAGTAGTTTATCAGTTATCTAGCACCCATAACACAAGTTTTGCTTACTTTGAGGCTAGATAGTGCTGTGTGAATTGTCCAAGCATATTTATTTTTATTTATTTGGTACAATCAGCATATTCTTCTTCAATTAATTTTTGAAAATCTTTTACTATTTAGATTGGTACCCATGATCCTGAAGAAATAGAAGGCGATGTAGGTTACTATTATAAGATTGTTTACAAACTGGAGAAGTCTTTTGTAGAAGTGCCGGAAGCGCATAGACTTGCTGTTTCTGTTAGGTATGAATTTATGACTATTATTGCACCAATAAAATGCACGTTAAAGTCCATTACACGATATCTTTCTTACCCAACATTTCTGATGTGAGTAAAGAGCTTTGCTTCAACAACCTAATAAAATATACCAACTTAAATATTCAAAATTACAAACTTCATAACGATTCAATATGACAACTGACGAATCTTTTCATTCCGCGACTGTACATTCGAAACTATTTTAATTTGAAATATATAATAAAGTTGTTGAGATAATTTTATATTTTTTAATAAACTGAGGTTGTTTTAGAGAAAAAATGGACGATTTCAAGACACACTTGCCGATTATCAATACTCTTGGAAACCCTGGCATGAAGGCTCGTCACTGGGAGAAGGTGTCCGACATTGTTGGTTTCCCTATCATCGTGGACGAGGAAATGAGTCTCCAGAGAGTGATCGAGTTCCAACTGGACGATTACATCGAGAAATTCGAGGGCATCTCCGAGGCCGCCACTAAGGAGAACAACCTTGAGAAGCTGCTGAACAAGATGATGGTGGAATGGGCCGACCTCAAATTCGATATTTTGGTTTACAAGTCAGTATCGCGGCCATTGCCTTTAACATGTTAGACTGTGAGGGCACTTCACTTCATCGAGTATAAGGAAAATTCCACTTTGTTGTGATAGTAGACGTGAAGGAGACCCACCGAATGTTGAACTGTCCCTGCACAGCCTGACACAAAACATATTTTTTTAGTGACCCATATTTCGAATTTTCTTAGCGAATATACTTACATATCTATAAGGTAAGGATCGCAGGTGCCAGCTGGATGCGAAAAGCACAGGACCGGCCTTTGTGGAGACCTCTGAGGGAGGCCTATGCCCAGCAGTGGGCGTCTTCTGGCTGATATGATGATGATGATGATGATACTTACATCTATAAGTAAAAAAACCGGGGTGCCTCACATCCTCTTGGCAGTTTAGCTTTTCAGCCACATTATAGTCACAAAAGAGAAAAATATCAAAATATCTTTTGAGAATTTATACTATGTAATACAATTCGCAGGGAAACTGGTACTTATATCTTGTCGAGCGTGGATGAGATTCAAGTGCTCTTGGATGACCACATCGTGAAGACACAAACTATGAAGAACTCTCCGTATATAAAACCGTTTGAAGATGTCATAGGGTAGGTTTATAAGGTCTTAAATAAAAATAATCATCTTGACGTTAATGTCCCGGTTGTGCTCTCGAGAACGAGGGCCCGGGGTCCGCTTTGACCATGATCCAGGATTTGGCGATTAGGTAATTACAGTGGAGCGACTACCATCTGACCTCCATGACCCTGCTACCAGGGGAACCTGACCAGATTGGATCATGGTTACACACCCAGTCGCCTGAATGTGCAGGTTTCATCACGATGTTTTCCCTCACCGTAAGAGCATTGGTTAGTATTCAACTAATGTACATAACTCAGAAAACAGTCATTGGTACATGGCCGGAGCGGGATTTGAACCCGGGACCTCTGGCTTACGAGTTGAAAACTGTAACCGCTCGGCCACCGACGCTCTTTATAAGGTCTTAATTAACTGTGTGTTAAATCGTCTCTTAAATATCCTACCTACTTAAACATTTGACTGTGGAACTTATTTACAGAGACTGGGAAGGAAAGTTGATATTACTGCAAGAAATATTGGACGAGTGGCTGAAAGTACAGGCCACATGGATGTACTTAGAACCCATATTTTCGTCTCCAGACATTCAGCAACAAATCCCCGAGGAAGGACGTCGTTTCAGTGCAGTGGATAAGGCAAGTAGTAAATTAAACGAATTTAAGTTCAGTGCTTAAATGACGGTCGTTGTTTAAATGTCAATGTATGAACAACTTTTGCCGTGGCCGTTTGGTGTCCGGCAGACTAGAATAGTACCAACCAAGGGGTTGGTGCGAGTGTAAGGACACTCGTGGGTTTCTTACGAGGCTGTAGGCTGGAAAATGGGCAGCAGCTTTTTCCATTGTTCACTGCGATCTCCGCCTGACAAGCGTGGAGATTATAACCATAACCTTCTCTTTTGTGGGAGAGGCCCTAAGTCCTGTAGTGGATTGTAATGAGCTGTGTGATGTGTATGAACAATTTCAGTGCAGTGTTGATGCGCGGTCTGCGCGTATACTCTGTTATTTCCCCATATATTGTCATAGCGCTACGCGATCGATGGATGGCGCTACTACGCGCGTATACACGTCACCCATCCATAGAGATTTGCGTAGCGGTCTGTTTTAAAAATAATTTAAAAAACTTACATGTAGTAGCGTAAAACGCCATTGCTTACATTATTATGTATTAGATGTGGCGCGAGATAATGAAGGCGGCGTATACTGAGCCAAGAGTGTTGGACGTGATCACCATTGAGAAGATGTTGGATCGACTGAAAAAGTCGAACAACCTCCTCGAGATGGTGCAGAGAGGACTGAACGCGTATCTGGAGAAGAAACGGCTGTACTTCCCTCGGTTCTTCTTCCTGTCCAACGACGAGCTGCTTGAGATCTTGTCGGAGACCAAAGATCCTTTACGGTAAAGAATTTAAGATATATTTCGTTCTGATGAGACTGTGACATTTAAGGTGCGGATCTAATTGGCAACGGTCGTGCGATCATGTTCGTATGACGGACGTCGCCCGACCAATAGGAGAGCTCAAAACCGCCCGCTGCATGACCACCGTCGTACGACCGTTGCCAATTAGGACAGCACCTAAGAATACCTACCCATAACGTGATAACTTACTATGAGACCTCATCATTGTCACTATCATCATAGCGATCAATACCGGCTTCCTCCAGGGTTCATTCCGGCACTTCATTTGGTCGTCGTAAGCCATTGGCTCTCGCATTCGACTCAGCGTATTCAATCCAACCCTTCTCGGTGCCCCTGCGGGACCTTTTCCCTGATACCGACAGATTTAATCACCTATTTCCAACGTATTCATGGGGCTTATGCAGCACATGACCAAAGCAGTGCAGGCAAGCCTCTTCAATCTCTAATGCCAAGGCTGCCACTTACTACGACCTATGTTTGACAAAATATAATATTTTACATTCAAGGCTCGACTCGACAAGGCTGACCCTGGCCCTCGCGTGTCGCGCGGGGGCGCAACCGGGATATAACGCCAAGATGATGATGATGATGATGATGATGATTCGAGACTCGATGTATACTAATATTGTCCTTAAAATGTGGGTATGGAGTTCAGCTTTAAATGAATTTGTCATTGTTGTGGCGTCACGTCATCTCAACAATGTGAACAACCCCGCGAAGAATATTTTTGAATTTACGAGTTACGACCCGTGTGGGCGACGGATTTACGCCGATATGGGCAGTGCGGGTTTTAGTGTACGGATTTATGGACTGGTATTTATTTTTAGAAGATTTATTGATATTGCTTTTATAGTAATTCGGATATGTCTTGGAATGTTCCAGCGTGCAACCTCATCTCAAAAAATGCTTCGAAGGTATTGCGAAGTTGACATTCACAGAGGATCTCGTAGTAACGCATATGAAGTCCTCAGAAGGCGAGATAGTTCCGTTGATTATGACTATCAATACCGCTGCTGCTAGAGGACAGGTATCCTGTTAAACATTATAATTAATAAATTATTTAATTATAATAAATATAATTTGCGTGTAGGTTATATAAGAAAGCTGGCTGTTTTTTGAAATTTAATTTAAAAAATGTAACAATTTTTTTTGTAAGAAGGGGACAAATATGTCTCCTTCCACTGCAAGGCCACAGCGTGCTATTTAGTTTTATTACGTGAAACTAAAAAAAACGCTAAGAACTATACATATAATCTTTTTTCTTCCTTTATAGATGTGAGCTTATATTAAACATATGATTACATTTTACAACAGGTTGAAAAATGGCTTTTGGAATTAGAGAAGGCAATGAAGGCATCCGTGCATGATAGCGTAAAAAACTCATACAACGACTATTTGACTCGTGCCCGAGAACAATGGGTACTTATATGGCCTGGCCAGTGCGTGAGTACTATCACCATTGATTTTTTGTTTGCCTAAGTTTACGAATTAGTCTATTCTATAGTACTTAAATATAGCGTATTTACCTGACCTGCTAAATCCTGAATCATGGTCAAGGCGGACCCCGGGCCCTCGTGCGCGAGAGCATAACCGGGACATTAACGCCAAGATGATTATTATTTTTATTATTATAGTACTCAAAAATAGATTTCTAACAGGGATGTACTTATATATATATGCCTATTTAGATAGGTAATATTGTGCACGTCCTATCGGCGTCTCATGGTCACATCACACTTCCGAAGGCCTGCTGGAAGAGATTTCTTTAGAAATAGTTAGCGCCTGTTGTGCCATTTATTAATTCGCCTGTTATTTGCTAGGTATTTCTTGTGTACCATAAACTGTTAAATAAATAAATAAATAAATAGATGTCATGGAGCTCCGTAACCGTAACCGAAACTATCGGATACCCAAATGTCCGTAGCCGTTACCGGATCTGATATAAAAGTTTCGAATAATTTTGGATAGGGGCGGAGTCCAAATATGACATGTTTTGATAGGTGTTTTTGCATTTATAAGTAAGTAAAACTTAAAAAAGAGTAGCTATAATAATTAACTGGTCGTAGTGCCAAAGGATAACCTAGAAATAAAGTCAAATCAATTATGTATTTTTATTTTACGATTCCTTAAAAATCTAATATCCGTATCCGAAACTATCCGAAACTTACCGATAATCCGAAATAATTTCATTACCATAACCGTATCCGAAACCGGTATAATATTATTGCTGTATCCGTATCCGTATCCAGACTCGAAATTGCATATCCATGACATCCCTAATTTCTAACACGCTTTTATTTACTATACTTAGGTGCAATCTATAGCAATGTCGTTCTGGACATCAGAGGTGACAGACGCGATCCACATAAATATTGCAGCCATGAGAGAATACTGGGACAAGTGTAATTACCAAATCTCGAAAATTGTTGACTTGGTACGAGGGGAGCTCAGCCTGCAAAACAGAATTACACTGGGTCAGTACACATTTTTAAATAGAGCGTTCACGTCATTCCTATTTCAATCAATCTCATCCAGAACACATAGAGTGCAAGATTGCAAAGCACGTACTGGTAAAAAATAGAGTATCTACCTACGTATGGTGCAAGACACTATAGAGCTATACTATAGAGTGATTTTGAGATGGTCTACAGGGTTTTTGTTGATCATCAAATTTTTCATTGTTGCCTTAGAACAGCGTGACTAGAATTGTAGAAACTGAATAAGGTAAAAATGCTAGAAATTAGCATTGACTCCATAATGAATGAAATAATTATCATCAGTCAAGTTTGGCCGGCTTTCATCCACGAGAATTCGGTGAACTAAATTGAATTTCCAGATAAATATATAGTGCATGTAATCCAGGTCAAACTATCTGTGTGCCAAATTTCACCAAAATCCATTCAGCCGTTTTTGCGTAATTGCGCGACAAATCTCACATTCACCATTGCAATAGAGTAGTAAGAATTAGGATAAGAGGATAACCAGAAGGCATAGCACATATAGGCTAGCTAGTCGTCTGTAGGCAGCCAGTACCGAAGGGACCAAGAGAGCCGGCCTACTGCGGGCTGCAAACATCCTCTAACGTTCCTTTTACTTCGTTACCCTTATGCCCGACGTACGTTGGTCAAGTGTTTAGCAAAGTAGGTAAATACTGTTATTTAGTGCAGTGGTATAAACCGATCGTACAGTAGAGAGTCAACTTGGCTTGCAAGTTGCCTTGCAAGGAGATCCGAATTGAATCGCTTTTTATTTGTTGTTGCAAGTGCGTCGCGCAACCACTGCGCAGCCATTTGACACTTGTCTTAAGTTTGTATAGAACTTTGCGCAAAATTGCACGTATGTTTATCACGTTATGTGTTGACGTTGCTCGTCCATATCGACAGAGAAATTGTACTGGACTCGCTCTTGTGTAAACAGTCGTCCACCACTCGCCACTGTACTTGTACTAGCCAGTCGCCACTGTTATTTGATGATTGACATAACGCAACTAGCTATACTCTAGGGGCGCTGGACAATCTACCTGTCACTACGGCCTTCATAAAGTAGGCAGATAATGATTGTAAGGAAAAATGTTTGTTGTATGAATATTATTATTATTAACATTTTAGTTTTAGTGACAAAAATAAATTAAAAAAATAAATATATTGATTAAATTTAAATAGCTTATAGATAGAGTATGATATTTAAAATTTTAGAGAATTTAAAAAAACTTTAAATTTTTAATAATTTATACATATAAAAAAAAAAAAATACAATGAAAATATAATGTTTTAATATTCTTATGTTTGAATAATGTCCAGGTGCGCTGGTGGTGCTGGACGTGCACGCGCGGGACGTGCTGATGCTGCTGATCGAGTGCAACGTGCGCGTCGACAACGACTTCAACTGGCTCTCGCAGATACGATACTACTGGGAGGTATGCACGAGGACGTTGACATTTTTTAATAGTTTTGGAACACAGATTCTGATCTAGCTACAGTGTGTCTACTACCCTTGTAGTTGTTATATACGAATACCAGGTATATAGACAAATTCATGAATTATTGAATGTTTATTGTAATTTTTTAAAATTTACTATGATTACGTTTTTGACAGTTGCTATATGTTTTTCTCCTAAACCGCTTGACGTAGGTAGATTAAATAAATACAAACAATAAGATCATACAGTTAGCTAAAATATAGATAACGGAATTTTGTCTGAATTGTTTATATTTTCTGTAATTTACGAAATTAGGTTGTGATTGGACGCTTGCCTCGCGCGAACGTCTCGCGCGGCAGATTTGTGTCTTGGGTATGCCTCACGCGGCTGCTAAACGCGCGCCGTGTTTGAGGACACACCTTTACTACCTTTGTCAAATTCTATTATATACTTGACCACAAACAGATTTTTATCAAGCTTGATAGATTTCACCAACCATTTCCAGACCACTGCTCTGTAGAACAGAAAATGAGAAGCGGCGTTTTTCGGCCTAACTATTGAATAATTCTAAGCGATCTTTCAATCGCCTGCCAAATGTACAGTTTATGGAAAACCCCGCCTCTTTTGTGACTTTGATGTTGGAGGTTCAAGTCCAGCAGTGGACTGATGAGTACTGATGATGTAAAGTATTTAGTTTAGGTTATTTTGTACATGATATTAATGTTGCCGACTTGCACACAGGAACACGACGATAAAGTTTGGCACCTGGCGACTTGCATGATCAACTCCACCCTGATGTACGGATACGAGTACCTGGGCAACACAGGTCGGCTCGTGGTCACACCGCTCACTGACCGTTGCTTCAGGACGCTCTTTGGCGCGCTACATCTCAACTTGGGTGGGTCTGCTTTGGTTTTTGGACCTACTATGCCCGTGCCTTTGTATCCTTACTGAATCTCCCAACAACAAACAGGAAAAGCTGTTATATTAATCCGTATTCTGAATTATGAAAGTAGGCTTAGTTGGCTCATCGTTATTATTACAAAAGTAAACTGAGTATTAAATACACGCAATGTTATTCCAAACAGGAGGTGCACCAGAAGGGCCAGCTGGCACAGGAAAGACTGAGACCACGAAAGATTTGGCCAAAGCCGTCGCTAAACAGTGTGTAGTATTCAATTGCTCGGACGGTTTGGATTACATTGCCCTCGGGAAATTCTTCAAGGTAGGGTGGTCTCTTCTAAATAGTAAGTTGTAGTTGTAAATGAAGTAGTAGGTACACAAACACTGTACCTCCAAGTAACCCATAGCATATGCTCGATTTTAATTCTTATGCTGGCCGCTGACGCTGTACGGTGGATTTCTGATCCACGATCGCCCTCACTGAGATTGACCAATTGGTGTGCGGAACATTCCCTAGTTCTATTTTCAACTTACGCTACGGAAAACCGACGGAAATTGCGCAGCTCACAACTCAGCAACTTTACGTAGCTGATCTCGGGTGTTCCTTACAACACCATATGAATGATCTATATTTCAAATTAGGCAACTTGGTAGGCCACCTTGTGGTCTCAAAAAATCGCATAATATATGTTATAGGTACGAGGTAAAAAAAAACATTTGGTGTTAATGTCCCGGTTGTGCTTCCGAGCACGAGGGCCCGGGGTTCGTCTTGACCATACCATACGAGGTAATTACTTTTGATGCGTGCAGGGTTTGGCATCGTGCGGTGCGTGGTCGTGCTTCGACGAATTCAACCGTATCGACCTGGAGGTGCTATCAGTGGTGGCGCAACAGATCCTCTCCATCCAGCGCGGCATCAACTCTGGTTCTAACGAACTGATGTTCGAGGGGACCCTGCTCCAACTGGACAAGTCGTGCGCCGTGTTCATTACCATGAATCCTGGTTATGCTGGACGCTCCGAGTTGCCTGACAATTTGAAGGTAAAATTATGCAGGATTTTAGGTCTAATACTGTCACCGTATAGTGTACTAAAATACGACTAATGTCACTAAGCCACTCGTCCACTCGTCCTCGATTCGTGAAGGAAGCTTATGTCTAACATTGTTAAGGATCTATTTTTTTACTTACTGGTTGTTAGGAGTTTTATTTTTCTGGGTCTATTACATTATGAAATATCCGACCGTGGAATTATATCGAAAGAATTGTTGTTAATCAAGACTACGCAGAAAACCGTCTGTATAATATGCTGGACTAATCTGGATTTGTCATGGTAAGGTTTGCCAGTTATCGCCACGGACTTTCGAAAATGTTTCAAGTTTGCGAAAAATCTAGGGGGAGGCTCCTGCGCCACTGGAAGCATCGATGACAATAAAGCTATTTACTCTATGTTTCCCAACGCAGGCGCTGTTCCGTTCGGTGGCCATGATGGTGCCGGACTACGTGCTGATCTCCGAGATCGAGTTGTACTCGTATGGGTATCTCAACGCGAAGCCGTTGGCAGTCAAGATCGTGGCAACTTACAAGCTGTGCTCGGAGCAGCTGTCCTCGCAGTGCCACTACGATTACGGTAGGCAGAGACCGCATGGTTCCACTTGCTACGATCCTGACAAACCTTTGTTGGTTCTTCCGTTTTATTTTTGACATTCTGTACGTTTTGGATTACAATACAACTAATTACGATATTAGCATATATTCCCAATTTTCTCGAAATCTTACTACATTTTTGACTTACATTTTTGAATAGCAACATTTATTGACACCAAAAATACAATATGCGAATGAATGTTATTCAGTCTATGTTCGTTTTTAATTTGACCCTACGAATAGACGAGTCTATCTGACGAACAGTCCGATTTGCAGAAGGAAATAGATTTCCAGCTTGCTTCCACTGATCTATTACAAAATTACAGAAGGTTGAATTTGAATCTTCATATTGTTTGGATTTTTGTCGCATAGGAGCTACCTGTTTATACTTTAAATAGATTATTTGTTTGTTAACGCGTTAATCACCGAATCTACAAAAACGATTTTGAAAATTGACTGGTCTTAAGTAATTTTCTATAATTATAAATTACTGTACTCACCTTAGGTTAAGGATGTATAGGGGATCTGAATAAAGTATACTGTCTATGTCTACTCTCCTGTGTACGGCAGGGATGCGCGCGGTGAAGTCCGTACTGCGCGCGGCGGGCGCGCTGAAGCTGCGCTACCCGGACGACAACGAGGAGGTGATCCTGCTGCGCTCCATCAAGGACGTGAACCTGCCCAAGTTCCTCGAGCACGACGTGCCTCTGTTTATGGTGATCTATTATCTCGCTTCATATACGGGGATACGTGGGAAATAGGTGCCGAAACCTCCTGTATCAGGGAAGAGGTCCCGCGGAAGACCCAAGAAACGATGGATTGACATCGCCAAGTCGGATGCGATAGCCAACGGCTTACGACGTGAGGATGGCAGAGATCGGGCAAAGTGGAGGAAACAAAGTAGGAAAGCGGACCCTGCAGACGCTGGGATTGACCGCTCGGATGATGATGACGATTTTCTCGCTTCATTATAACTTTCCGAAAAATAACTTTTGTTTACTTTTGTGTAGGTATCACAGGTAAGATGGTAAGAGATAAGATGATCTACATTGCTAGAAGAGTTTCCTCCTCCTCGCGTCGTGGTCCTTATTACTGAGGGTCGCGAACCTCGTCGTCGTGCTCCTCATTACTGAGGGTCGTCCTCTGATGAAGAGTCAAATTTTATTTGCCACGGATGTCATGGAGTGATTGATATTGAGCCTCTCGGCCAACTGCCTTCGATCTTGCCCGTCACCATAAGCTGTTCGAAATTCTCCAAAGAATTTTAGGAGTCTTCGCAGGCCGGTAGTGGAAAGCCTAATGTTGACATTTAGCTAGCTCACAAAGAATAGATTCATTTGTGCGGAATGTAGTCCACGGAATTCACACCACATCACATCTCGAAGGGCGTCAACGCCGGCCTTTTTTATTATTAATATCCTTGTTTCCAAACCGTAGCTAAATTTGAAAAATACTAGAGATGTTACAAGTTTCATATTTTTCGAGACGAAGCTTTATTGACCCGGAATTATGCAGAACGTGCAGGATATTCAAAGGTCATATGTAAAATAGATAATCTTTTTAACGAAAGGCGTTGAATTTTAAAAAGTCGGATTACGTGGGGATGGGGACGTGGGTATTTATACTGAGCTTATTTTTATTCCAAGTGTCTGATTTCAGGGTATAATCGGAGACTTGTTTCCTGGTTTGGCTTTGCCAATGGCAGGGTTGCCGCACCTGGTTGAATGCCTCAAGGAAGTTTGTGTTCCATTGAACTTGCAAGCCAACGACTTCTTCATTGAAAAGGTACAATTATGTTTTAAAAAATAGAGAATAAAGTAGTCGTCGTAGTAGCAATCTGTTATATCGTACAGTAATCTGTGACTTTTCATTTTCGATGATTGTAGCAAATATGCTTACTGTACTGCCTGTTAGCGCAGGGCTATCATTTCCAACTGGATAGTCGATGGACATTCCAGGAGCATTTCCGTCGCCTTTCACCAAAGTTGGTAAAGGCTGCAGGTGCACTCGGCAGTCTGCTACCGAACCTGGGTGGTCCAAGCACACCGTGCAGGCGGCTCTATACCGGAGTCATCAGATCGATGGCTCTGTATGGAGCGCCAGTGTGGGTAGAAGCTCTGTCTGCCCAAAATAAAACTCTTCTACGAAGACCGCAGCGAGTCATGGCAGTCAGGGCAATACGTGGTTACCGCACCATCTCCTTTGAGGCGGCTTGCGTTTTAGCTGGAACGCTGCCTTGGGATTTGGATGCAGAGATTTTGGCTGTTGTATACTGGCGGACTGCCGAAGCACGTTGCGACGGGGTTGATCTTGTGCCTGAGGTCACGAAAGAATGGCGACAAAGTGCCCGAGAGAGGGCGATTGCAAGCTGGGGTCAGCGACTCCTAGAGCCTTCCGCGGGAGTTCGCACAATTGAGGCGATCCGCCCCGTCCTAAAGGAATGGACGGAGCGCAGGAGGGGTGCGCTTACCTTTAGGCTCGTGCAGGTCCTCTCGAGGCATGGATGCTTCGGGAGGTACCTGTGCAACACAGCCAGGAGGGAAGCCACGACGGCCTGCCACAAGTGCGGGTGCGTCAATGATACGGCGCAACATACGCTGGTTGAGTGCCAAGCATGGGAGGCGCTACGCGAGGCACTTATTGCGGTGGTAGGAACCGATCTTTCGCTCCCGGCCGTGGTAAAATCCATGGTCGAGAGCGACAGATTGTGGCAAGCGGTGGTTACCTTCTGTGAGCTGGTAATGTCACAAAAGGAGGCGGCAGAGAGGGAGAGAGAGGACGACGCACTAGCTCTCCCAATCCGTCGCCGGAGAGTCGGTCGCAGGAGGCGTAATTATGCACGCCACCTTCCCCCCTAATGGGAGCTTGAGCGGTGAGTGTGGGGATCATCTGCCGCTCGTTAAACAGATCCCGTGATGGTTGGCGTGGCGAGTGTCCCGGCGCGCCCCATAACAAGCTGTTGAGAGTAAGCCCAAAGCTCACTCCCCATGCAACGACTCGCTCCATGCGAGGTCCGCTGGCGGAGTCATCGGGGTATGCGTAGAGCTCCTCCGCGCAAGTACCGTGGCTTCGTCAATATGCGGTGGGAAGGGCACCGTCAGGTTTTAGTGGGTAGGACCTTTGGTGAGTCCCACATAACCATCTGCTTCCCTGGCAGGTGGTATCTGGAACTAGGATTTGTAAAGGGCTATCATTTCCAAGTATGTTGCCGACCCTAGAAAAACTTTTTCACCTTCTTGAAGAATTCCATATTGTACTCTACAGAGTCATTAGCTCATTCCACAATCTTCATCATATCAGCCGAAAGACACCCACTGCTGAGCATAGGCCTCCCCCAGAGATCTCCACAAAGGCCGGTCCTGTGCCTTCCGCATCCAGCTGGTATCTGCGATCTTAACCAGGCCGTCGGTCCACCTTGTAGGACAGCGTCTACCCACGCTGCGTCTTCCGGTAATTGCTCGCCACTCGAGAACTTTACCATCCCATCGGCCATCTGTTCTTCGAGCTATGTGCCCTGCCCACTGTCACTTCAGCCTGGCAATCCTTAGAGCTACGTCGGTGACCTTGGTTCGCTTGCGGATCTCCTCATTTCTGATTCGATCGCGCAATGCGACTCCGAGCATAGCCCTTTTCATTGCCCTGTTCTGTGTCCACAATCTTAGTGCGCGTAAATTATGTTGTAAGTTTTTTTTTTTTTTATGTTTATGTTATCCGGCAGACAAACAGGCATGCGGGCCACCTGATGGAAAGTGGTCACCGCCCCCTATGGACATCAGCATCACCAGGGGTGCTACCAATGCGTTGCCCGCCTCTAAGGAAACATCTAATATACCTCTTGAACGATCCCATGTCATAGACCAAAGGAAACACCGTGGCTGGGAGCTCATTCCACATCCAAATCGTACGAGCGAGAAACGTTCTTTTGAATCTTCGCGTGGACACCACTAGAGGGAAAAACAGTTAGGCCATGCATGCAGTATAAGTCAGTACGTACATTATCTTACCATCAGGTACTGCAACTGTACGAGATGATCCTGGTGCGTCACGGGCTGATGTTGGTCGGATTCCCGTTCGCGGGCAAGACCAAATGCTACCACGGCCTCGGGGCCGCTTTGGGCTGTGTCGCGCATAAGGTACGTTCTTTGTCTTTTAACTGGCGAGCGGTATCTTACCTGCAATTTTTACCAACTAGCTACTATGCTTTTTACCGTATTGTTGTCTATCTATACAGAGATTCTTTATTTATTTATGGAAACCTCAACAGCACATAATTAGTTAATAATTATAAAGAGGAAATTTTGTATGATTGTGTCTAAGTTTGTGAGTTTGTATGTTGGTGATAGTCATCGAAATAAAAGAACCGTTTTTGAAAATTCTTTATCTAATAGTAAGCAACATTATTCCCGAGTGTCATAGAGCCTACTTCTTATCTCGGGATTGTTCAATGTTTTCACGATCAGAACTACGCCCCGATGAAAACAGCGAGGAACTTGGCCTATGAAAGTGACAAGTGACTATAAGTAGGTACGCGATATTACTTTTATGCTGTATTTACAAAAATTACAGACAAATAGGTACCAGAAGAACATCATGATTAATTTGAGTACTTACTCGTATTAAAATATCTTCAGATCATTCAATGTTGCATGACTTTTTCATTTACCTAGGTGCTTTTACATTCACGCTCTGTCTTTTACCTCTTCAGTATCTACATGCATTGCAATATTTGTAATATAGTAATATTTGTAATTTTACTAACATTTAGACTAAGAAATACGCACTAACACTATAAGTCGGTAGTTACTTGAATAATAATACTAAATGAGTAAATTATTGTTGAATATTATAATTAGTTTTAAGACGTTTTAATTAAAATAATCTCTTAACGTCGATATTGACCTATAATATTATAGACTGTATTAATTTCAATTTCTATTTAAAAATGACATTTAAAATGTTGAATTCTATGTAATAAAGAGTATTTGAGTAGAGCTATGCGAATTCATCCAAGAATATTAAAAATATATCATCCCCAGGGTCTGATGGACGAGAACGCAGTGGAGTGGATCGTGATGAATCCGAAGTCGATCACCATGGGCCAGCTGTACGGGCAGTTCGACGCGGTGTCGCACGAGTGGTCCGACGGCATCCTGGCCGTCAGCTATCGCGCGTTCGCGGTCTCACCGAACAATAACAGGTACTCGAATACGCAGCGAAAGCCGGAAGACGCAGCGTGGGTAGGCCTCCCACCAGGTGGACCGACGACCTGGTAAAGATCGCAGGTACCAGCTGGATGCGGAAGGCACAGGACCGGCCTTTGTGGAGATCTCTGGGGGAGGCCTATGCTCAGCAGTGGGCGTCCTTTGGCTGATTTAATGACTCGGATATAGACCTTATGGTGCAAGTGCAAGAATGGGGGATTTTCAGACAGCTATTTCAAAAAGTAAAAGGTTGTTCGGCGTGCCTCACTAGATGGCGCTGCTTAGACAGGATTCTCAAGTATTTAATTTGGTAAACGAAGTCACATGGAAATGTGTTTCGTGAAAAGATACTTAGTTTTAGTACATTTTCTGAGAAGAAAGCGCAAAATGTCTACATTTTGATCTATTGTTAACCTGTAACGGTCTTGTTTGATTTATTTGTGAGAAATCAACGCCATCTATTACAATTATTTGAACTATTTTTTCTTTTTAATCAAATCTCGGAAAATCTCACATTGGACTGTTTTGTGTGTACAATTGTTAGACTTTATACCTACTTGTATAAGTTTTACTGGTTCATACTTTTAAATATGGAAAGGTTTAATGTAGGTATGTTTGATAGTGATTGCTACAAAACTTTGCAGCAAATCTAGCCACGGAGAAAGGTTCGCCGAGAATACCATAGCTTAACCTAGCGTGCAGCGTTCCTTTTCCTTTAACCAAATATTGTTGAAATTAACATAACATAATATTATTAAATTTTAAATCCTATTTAAGCCAGCTCCAGCAAATCTAGCTACGGAGAAAGATTTCTAGCGTTTAGCTTTCTTTTTCCTCATAACCAAATATTATTGAAATTATTTATTAAAAATTTGAATTGCTTTTCGCAAAATCACGGACCGTGGAATGCCGGCTTTAGATGTTACAACAACGACTACTAGCTATACATTGTTGCAACATTGTTGTTGTTACATAATTGTGTACAACAAACAGTTAAATAAAATAAATAAATAAATTGTTACAGAAATCTGTTAATAAAGATCTTTATTTTTATTTTTATACTCGTAAAAATTTCCAATGATTTTTCCCGTTAAGGAAATGGCTCCTGTTCGACGGTCCAGTGGACGCGGTATGGATTGAGAATCTTAACACTGTATTGGATGACAACAAAAAGCTGTGCCTGATGAGCGGTGAGATCATTCAGCTGGCGCCAACGACGAACCTTATCTTCGAACCCATGGACCTGGAAGCCGCTTCCCCTGCCACGGTAAGAACTGAGATCGCATATTTTTAGTAAAAGGAAATTTATAGTAAGTACCTTCGCTATGGCTGTATATGTAGATAGACTATAGGGTTGGTAGACGATAGACATGGTTGGTGAATGGTGTTTATATCTAAATAGCATATACTTATGATAAAGTATTGAAAACGAGCGTGGGCACTACTTACCAATGAATGTCCAAATCTAACGATTCCACGCGTTGGCTATTCGGATTATCTACAATCCGCTGCTCACAGGCGTTCTGGATCCCTTAGGCTTCTGGGGAAAAGTAGGCGCTCTGTGTGTTCTCTGCCGTCTATACTCCGGGCAATGTTCCGAAGAACTGTTTGACTGGGTGCCACCGTCACTTTTCCGCCACTGCACCCTCCGACGATGGCATTGATTGAATACTTTCCGCGCACGTGTGCGTTCCCTCGCGAAGTTTTTGTTTAGCGCTATAACTTGGGGTAAAATCCTACCCTTGCTGCTTTCCATCAGGACCGTCTAACCTAACAAGGCAATAAAAAAAAATTGCCCCTTCCCAAGGTGTCCCGATGCGGCATGATCTACTTGGAGCCCAAGGGCCTGGGCTGGATGTGCCTGCTGGAGTCGTGGCTGAACACGCTGCCGCCGTCGCTGCACAGCGTCAACAGGCACCAGATCCGCGCGCTCTTCCATCGGTTCACCTCGCCGCTGCTTTGGCTCGTTGAATACTCTGGTTTGGTGAAGGTGAGTAAGGTGCTAGGGACTTTTCGCCGTGTAGGTCAAAGGCGTTGTCCTGATTGGCAACGGTGGTCTGACCATGGTCGTACGACGGACTTCGCCGAATAAATGTAAGCCCTTAAAATCGCCCGTCGTACGGTCGTACCATGGTCGCATGACTGTTGCCGATTAGGGCAGCGCCAAAATCTTAACGGACTCAATGCACACGGTAAGTAAAGTGCAATAATTTGTTCGCATTTAAATAAGTAGAAATGTACCTCCACGCTCGCGGTTGACGAGTTCTCATAGTGTTTACAATTATATTTTGCTTTGCGGTGTTCTTTTACGTGTTCGGAAAATGCCTGATATTTGGAGACAGGTACAAAGTCTCAGCTGTCCGGCTCGGGGGAGACCTATGAGATGATGAGATGATAAACTTTACACACTCGGAGTTGTATATAATCTATCAGCAGAACATACACATCTACGGCCGTAAACAATCGTTTGGCCAAAAAATCACGCCTTCACAACGATGGTCATTTAATAAACCATAACAACAATGTATTGTTTCATTTTCCAGCAAATGTACATAACGTCTCGGAGCAACATGTTAGTAGCATGCATGAACCTATTCGACACTTTCATGCACGATTTCTACGATGAAAAATATGTAGAGGCGCTATCTGATCTCGACACCAGGGCTCAGCTTGAGGTAATAACTTTTTTTAAGTGTATGTTCCGGGTTTCCTACCGCGTACCTTGGAACGAGTAGCCCGAAATTTCGACGCAGTTGCATGCATCATGGTCACGGGACGACTGTCAACAAAGGTACGCGGTAGGAAACCCGGAACATACCCTTAAAATGTGTGATAATAACCGCGATTGTTATGAATTTTAATATTTTTCACTAACTATTATGGTTTTTAAACATGAAATATGTGTTCACGTTCAGGGAGTGTTCTTTTTCTCGGCGATATGGTCGTTGGGCTCCACGTTGGACGCTAATAGCCGAATCAAATTTGACATGATGTTCCGTGGCTTACTGGACAAGGAATTCCCTGATAAGGTTTGTGTTTTCACTGAAATGGTTTACCATTGTAAACAATGTAAATTAACATATGATATTACATATTGATAGGTCAGAGAAGCTTTGGGTTATACAAAGGAAATTGCGAAACCAGAGAAGAACTATATATTTACAATACCTAAGGATGGATTGGTTTATGACTACCGCTACGTAAAGGAGGTATGTAAACATCACTAGTGTTAGATACTGGTCATCAATGAGTTGTTCAGTGGGTCTTAATTGTTAATGTCTATTGTCAGGGTAAAGGCAAATGGAAGCCCTGGATGGACGATGTCGTTTTAGCACCGCCGATCTCTCGCGACACCCCTCCCAACCAGATTCTGGTGGTGACTCTGGACTTCGTTCGTTACATTGCATTATTCCAACTTCTTGTCACCCACAACAAGCTGGTAATGATGGTGGGACCCACCGGCACTGGGAAGTCTTCCTATATCATTGTGAGTGGCATTCGTTTGCATGAAATTTGAAGCCTAAAACTCTTGACTTATTCTTTGCGCAACTATTTTCAGGACTACCTTGTCAAGAAAATTGACACGAAAGTCTACAAAGCTCTAATCATGGCATTCTCCGCCCAAACCACTTGTAACCAGACTCAAGACATTATCATGGGCAAACTGGACAAAAGAAGGAAAGGTAACGAATGTCTCGCTTTTGGAAACTTGGGTGCCGTAGAAAGTTAAATATTGTCACATTCGGGTCAGCTTCGGCCCTACTTACTTTACAATATAAGAGAATTTTGCTTAATCGTTTCAAAGGCCGTCAACCGAAACCGTCTCTCAGACGTCAGTGGGGGCTGACGCAAATTCAAAATTCCACTAGATGACATTAGGCACATGATGCACAAGATCTGTTCTCTTATCTAATCTCCAACCCGCCTGCCAAGCGTGGAGATTATGGTAATAACCTCTCGTGGTCCTAAGTCCTGCAGTGGATTATGGGCTGTGATGATGATGGTATGACAATTATCAGGCGTGTTCGGGCCGCCGATCGGCTGCCACTGCGTGGTGTTCGTAGACGACGTGAGCATGCCGCAGGCGGAGGTGTACGGCGCGCAGCCGCCCATCGAGGTGCTCCGGCAGGGGATCGACCTCGGCCTCTGGTACGACAGGAAGACCAACATCGCTATGCATCTAATTGATGTGCAGGTGGGTGCTGTCTCCCTGTACAATATCATCAGTCCATTCGTCATCAAATCATCTTGGCGTTAATTTCCCGGTTATGCTCTCGCGCACGAGGGTTCGGGGTCCGCCTGGACCATGATCCAGGATTTGGCATTTTTGTGAGTATAATGTGTCTTAATAGCGAAACTGCCAAGAGAATGTGGGACCCCGGTTTTTTTACTTATAAATCCCACACAAGAAAAGTATATCATATTTTATGTAAGTATAATCGCTACGAAAAGTCCTGTAGTGATGAAACCTGCACATTCATGCGACTGGATGTGTAACCATGATCCAATCTGGTCAGGTTCCCCTGGTAGTAGGGTCATGGAGGTCAGATGGCAGTTGCTCCACTGTAATTACCTGACCTGCCAAATTCTGGATCATGGTCAAGGCGGACCCCAGGCCCTCGTGCGCGAGAGCATAACCGGGACATTAACGCCAAGATGTTTTTTTTTTGAATCGCTACGAAAAGTTGGGGTCATCAATAAAAAAAATTTTTTTTTTGCCCGTCTGTGCACGAGCAGATCAACGTTTTGTGGGTCTCCTAAATGTCTACTATCACTACGAAGTGGAATTTTTCTTGTACTCGATAACCTACGGCACCGTCATAATCTACCTATTAGATAGAGCTCACCATTTGCGAATATGTTTCCAGTTCATGTGCGCGATGGGCAAGCCGATGCCCGGCGCCAAGGTGATAACGCCGAGGTTCTCGCGACACTTCAACTTTTTCTGCATAGACGAATTCGACGAGGACACCCTCAAGATCATTTTCAATAGGATCATGCTTTGGCATCTCGATACCAGGTGAGTATTATATCTGCAGCTTGTGACAGCCCTGCAAATTGAGCATAAGTTCTTGTAAGGCGTTGATACTACGGATGTCTTTTCTAGGGGTTTCTCGAAAGAATTCGATCCTTGTATAGAAGAAATTGTCAACGGCACCCTAGAAGTTTACAAGCAATGTCGCTTGAACTTGCTGCCGACGCCGTCCAAGTCTCACTACACGTTCAACTTGCGAGATTTCTCCAGAGTTGTTTTGGTAAGAGAAGAGAAATACATTATATTGGCGTAGATTGACTTGTCGCTTATCTTAAAAACAGCCTAGCAGCTTATCTTAAACTCATGCAGTACCTGGCCTGTTAACGCATCAAATGGACAAATGTCTTTCCCTGAGTGCCTGAAGGGGTTTTAGTTACACCTCTTCAGGCATTGAGAAGACGGCACGGATAAGACGACGTAGAGGAGGCAAACCCACTTCTCTTCGTTACCGTAACGTCTTTGAAATTACTGTTCTCCTTTCCGTGTCATAAATGATGACCGACCTACAGTCCATAAAGCGTCTGTTGGCCACTGGTTTTTTTATATCAAACTGGTAGGCAAATTGAACAAGTAGGTCACCCGTGATTGCACGTGATCCTCGCCGCCCATAAACATTCCCAACACCAGGCGGCGACACTAGGTCTATGAGAAAGGTTTAGACTGGTTTATTGTCGTACCGGCTCAGGAGAACGGCTACAGGTAGTTAATTCTATTAAAGAAATAGTTTCTCGAAAAGCGTACAGTATTTGACCGCCACTCATCCAGACGGTACGTACGGGTTGCAGGGTGTCCTCCTATCCGTGCCGGAAGTGATGCCGGACCTGCAGTCCATAAAGCGGCTGTGGGTGCACGAGTGCCTGCGCGTGTTCGCGGACCGGCTGGTGGAGGACGCGGACCGGCAGTGGCTGGTGCAGTGCCTGCGGGACGCCACCAAGACGTATCTCAACGACGACTTCGACGATATGCTGGGCAGGCTAAGGGAGAAACCGCATGAGAAGGTGGGGTCACTTTTGGCGTCAATACTCATGTTTCTATAAACAAATTTTGTGTCCTGTAGTGCAGGTTGTATACAACCACACGCAGGCGCCAGTCTTCACACACAGTTTTGTGTTAAAACCTTATTTGTGTTACCTGTTACCTAATAAACAAATAGCCAACTATGGGCCCCGCCTGATGGTACATAGCTGGGCAGTAGAGACGTGTGAGTAGTATGAAGACCAGTGCTGTGATTGGCTGCTGCCCTATATAGCTTCGGCCCAACATGAATGGTCCAGATTGGCCCGATTGCGCATCGTTATACTGTCCTTTTTGTAAGATGTTAAATTAGGACTTGGATTTTTTTGGGGCAAATTAAGGAAGGGACAAACAGGCAAGCGGACCACCTAATGGAAAGTGGTCACCGCCGCCTATAGACTCGTTGTTGTTAGTTGCTTCTTGTACATAGATTGGTTGTAAGATGTTTGACAAAACAAACGTAAAATTCCCTGATTAAGGTCGGAAATTCGGAAAGCATAGCAATGGATCTTTGTTACTTGAAAACCTTACAAAATTATAAATATATAGGTGTTCTCACAAGTATATATTGCATTTTTCAGATAACAGATTTACACCTGCGCCGTTTGATCTTCTGCGACTTCGCGAATCCGAAGGTGGACACGCGGTTCTACATGGAGACGGTCAACATGGACCACCTCAACCACACTGTTGACGCTTTCCTCGTCGAGTTCAACAACATGTCCAAGAAACCCATGAATCTCGTGCTGTTCACGTAATTACCTTAGTAAAGTCCGGTCGTGGAGCAGGAAGAAAGTAAATGTCATGTTGTACAATGACCTCTTTTATCTATTTACAGCATGAAATGTTATCTCTTTTTGCTCCACGATGGACTTTACTACTTATAAGTGCATTACGTTTTTCAAACCCTTATCTCATTTTCAGACCCATGTTCAGCATTAGCTGTTCTATTACTGATACGTTGATGATGATCATCTCGTCTTGCTGGACATAAACCTCCCGCATATATCCTACAGTGGACAAGACTCCACATGTCCGTTGTTCAAGTCCAACGCAAGTACGCGTTTATGTATCAGCTGTTGATGATAACCATCTCCAACTCGTCAGGTTCGCCATTGAGCACGTATCCCGCATATGCCGCGTGCTGACGACGCCACGCTCGCACGCCCTGCTGGTCGGGTTAGGAGGCTCGGGCCGGCAGTCCCTTACCAGGCTCGCAGCGCACATCAACGAGTGTGATCTCTTCCAAGTTAGTTACCAGTGTCTCTAGGTATAAGGTTGTCGTACAAAAGATTGGAGAGGGTCGAATCGCCTGCGGTGGTGGGGTCACGTGTTGTGGAAGCCCCAGGGATATGTGGGAAATGGGGGTGCCTAAACCTGCTGGTATCAGGAAGGGGGGACGCCAGGCAGGAGGCCCAGTGATGGCTTATGACGCTAGGATGTTCAAGTGGAGGAGAAATATCAGGAAAGCGGACCCTGGCAGGAGCCAGGAAAGACCCCTTGAATAATGACTATGAGGTTCCCATAAGAAAGTATTGACCTTCTTCCTAGCACCCGTTTCGTCTTAAACTGAGAATGCAATTCATTGGAGACTATATAGACTGGCAGGCAATATTGAGCATCGGGCTTTTTTAAAATTTACGCTCTAACCCATATACGCCTGCAGTTTCTCTTTGTAAAACCCGAAATCTGTTACTGTACCTAGGTATATAATTATCTCTATCTTCTGTAGATCACATTGTGGTGGTATCTAATCTTTGCGTAATGTACAGGTTGAAATGAGCAGGACTTACGGTAAGACCGAGTGGCGTGAAGACTTGAAAACGTTGTTGAAGAAGACCAGCACACCTGATTTGAGCATGGTGTTCCTGTTTATCGAGTCGCAGGTAAGAACTGATTAACGAAATACTATTTTCTATGCTATTCTGTGACAAACGTGCGGACAGCCCACCTGATGGTAAATGGTAACTGTCGCCCACAATATCTACAATTCACACATTTAGGTTGCAGATAACAAAAATGCAGAGATGAAATGCCTCATGCCTGTAATTACTAATAAAATAGGCCGCAAATGTCAAGTTGTGGTAATGTTTACTCGTGATCCATACAGATCAAAGAGGAAGGGTTCCTGGAGGATGTGAACAACATGCTGAATTCCGGTGAGGTGCCCAATTTATTCGGCGCCGATGAGAAGGCTGAGATTTGTGAGAAGATGCGAGTGGTAAATAGATTGTAATTTTTATCACTTTGTGTATTGTATGTTCTTAAAGAAGGGTTTAGTTACTGGTCGGTAGCTAGTGTTGCTAACAATCATTATGGCAATCAAAATCAATAACTACCCATAATAGTCCACTGCTAAAACAAAAGTATCTATAGTTCCTTTTATGGTAAACCAAGGCTAAGCGACAGTGGAAGAAGAGGATATGTCTGTCCTTAAAGAAGTAAAAGTAATTACTTGAGTAAAAGTAAATTGTCATTTTTTATTCTATTGTTTAGTAGTTGCATCAATTCAAAACTATAAAAAATTATAATTACTCAAGTAATAGCTCACCATTCTCTATACAACACTATTTTGCGTTTAGTATGACAGGTGATTGTGAATATTATGATTTGGATTTCTTAGACACAAATAATTGGGTACTTGTTTATAAATACGGGTACATGGCTCTTGCCGTTTGAGACGATCACCCCAGTTTTCATTCCCGTCACGTAAAAAAACGCTTGTAAACTCCATCCCTTCGTATGATACCCCAGATCGACAGGCAGCGCGACAAGTCCCTGCAAACGGACGGCAGTCCCACAGCGCTCTCTGCGTTCTTCGTGTCGGTGGTGCGCGACCAGCTGCACATAGTGCTGGCGATGTCGCCGGCGGGGACCTCGCTGCGGACGCGCATCAGGAAGTTCCCGGCGCTGGTCAACTGCTGCACCATCGACTGGTTCCAGGTACGGGGATACAGATGTGTGGGTAGAGGCATAGAGAGATGTTGCGGATGTGTTGTCGGTTGAATAGGACGGTTGGGCGGTAGCGCTGGGGACCTCGCTGCGGACGCGCATCAGGAAGTTCCCCACGCTGGTCAACTGCTGCACCATCGACTGGTTCCAGGTACGGGGATACAGATGTGTGGGTAGAGGCATAGAGAGATGTTGCGGATGTGTTGTCGGTTGAATAGGACGGTTGGGCGGTAGCGCTGGGGACCTCGCTGCGGACGCGCATCAGGAAGTTCCCCACGCTGGTCAACTGCTGCACCATCGACTGGTTCCAGGTACGGGGATACAGATGTGTGGGTAGAGGCATAGAGAGATGTTGCGGATGTGTTGTCGGTTGAATAGGACGGTTGGGCGGTAGCGCTGGGGACCTCGCTGCGGACGCGCATCAGGAAGTTCCCCACGCTGGTCAACTGCTGCACCATCGACTGGTTCCAGGTACGGGGATACAGATGTGTGGGTAGAGGCATAGAGAGATGTTGCGGATGTGTTGTCGGTTGAATAGGACGGTTGGGCGGTAGCGCTGGGGACCTCGCTGCGGACGCGCATCAGGAAGTTCCCCACGCTGGTCAACTGCTGCACCATCGACTGGTTCCAGGTACGGGGATACAGATGTGTGGGTAGAGGCATAGAGAGATGTTGCGGATGTGTTGTCGGTTGAATAGGACGGTTGGGCGGTAGCGCTGGGGACCTCGCTGCGGACGCGCATCAGGAAGTTCCCCACGCTGGTCAACTGCTGCACCATCGACTGGTTCCAGGTACGGGGATACAGATGTGTGGGTAGAGGTATGGAGAGAAGTCCCAAATCTGGGCGAAATGGAGGAGAACGTGTCTGAAAGCGGACCCTGGCAGAAGCCGGGACTGAGCGCTCGGATCGCCAAAGAGAAAAGTCATGGATGTGTTGTCAGTAGAATAGGACGCTTGGGCGGTAGCGTTGCGTCTCTCTACAGTGCTTAACTGGCGGTACGCTTACGAACATCCAAACCCAGTACAACTATATATATGTCAATTTATACATGAACAACTTCACGATTCTGATATGCGTCGCTACGCGTTTGACGTCAGCGCGGGGGTTCAGTCGACAGCTTGAAGAATTTTTTGTATCTTCTGATTTATCTATGCTATTACGTATGTGGAAGCTGTGTATGGCAATGGAATGCGCTCGTGTCAGATACGTGGCTACAGAGATAAAGCGGTATAAAGCAGAGATAAAGTAGGGATCGGCAGCGACGACGCAACGCACCGCAGAGTAGTGTTTCCAATGTCGAAGCAGCCCGAATAATCACGGTGCTCGTGTGGCAGTCGGTGCGTCGATATCATAGCTCGGTGATGACGAAATGCATCGGCAGCGCTAGTTTGGCATTACTAGTTGTTGCTGCGCTATGCGGACGACAAATCGACCTGGTTATCGGTTATGAACCTACCAGATAGACATCGTTTATTAACCAACCAACAGGTTGTCGGTTGGTAATAGACGAATCAGGCAGGTCTGCACAGGCAGTAGATGTCAGGTGAATATTGAAAATTATTTTCAGACAACAGTAACAGAAAGTTTATAGGTGGGGGCCACGCATTTGTACCACCCCTGACGGTGCTGATGTTCATAGGCGGCGGTGACCATTTTCCATCAGGTGGCTCGCTTGCCTGTTTGTCTACCGTATAACATAAAAAAGCCAACTAAAAGTATCAGACATAAAATAATACTCACGCGTCCACCAGGAATGGCCTCCAGACGCCCTGATGGCCGTAGCGACGCGGTTCCTGAAGGAAATTGAACTGACCGAGATCGAGCGCGAGACCGCCATCAAGCTCTGTCAGGTCTTCCACACGGACACTCAGATCCTCACCAAGAAGTTCCTGTTGTGTTCGAAGCGATACAACTACGTGACGCCCACGGCGTACCTGGAGCTCATCAACATGTTCAAAACACTGCTCGGCAAGAAACGCATGTAAGTTGAGATAATCTGAGAACGTGTACCCAAAAACCTACCTACAATATATACCCTATGCTACGATACCACAGGCAGATACACAAATACACATGTCAACACCCCCCCCTGTTTTTGTACAGTTATGGTTGTAATATAGGGTAAAGTAAGCAAAACACTGCTGGGCATAGGCCTCCCCCAGAGATTTCCACAAAGGCCGGTCTTGCACCTTCTGCATCCTGATGGTACCTGCAATCTTTACCAGCTCATCGGTCCACCTTTCAGAAGGTCTACCCACGCATCTTGGGCGTTGGCGTCTTTCGCCTGATATGATGATAATTATGATCAAGCTAAACAAGATAATACTGAATGCGGCCTAACGTACAAAGGAAGTAATATGTCGCCAATAGGGGAGCTTTTCAAGAAAAGAACTGACGCCCCCCCTCACGTTCCAATTCATCATTATAAGTTATCATGGCCGCGTTCAAATTGATTTGTCTTTTTGTAATGAAACAATCTGTGCCTTTAAGGCACATCACGCAGTGGTCAGACAGACAGACAGGACACTGGTGTAGCCAAGACGCAGTGCTTATACAGGTGTAAAAAGACCGCTAGCATTAATTGAAACCCCATATTCTACCCATGAAACGGAACAACTTTCCCCAAGAAACATACCTGCGGAAATGACTTCATAATTTCGCTACCTAAAAAAAATAATTAATTGCGACGCGCAATGTACATTGATTGTACATCGTCCAGCGCACGGCTCTCGCTCGCCCACGTGACCAGTGGCCATTGACCCCGCGCGGCGGCCGCTCTGGCGTATTCTACCTAACTAGTAGGGATACCTAAGCTTGACTATTGAGTACCTACCTATCTTCTTTTTTTTGCTTTAGTCTCCACGGTTCGGGAATATTCGTAATAAAAACACGTTGGTTTGGTTCATCCGTTCATTCTGTCAGCTGATGACAAATGGTACCGCGCGGCGGTAGGTATGGTTCGCGCGGCGGTAGGTAGTTACTACCACAGGAACTACGTTCAATTCTCATGTTCCTAGTAGGTATTAGACTATCGATCGTGATCTTTACTGCACATATCGATAGTAGGTAGGTAGTAGGTACTGGGCTCGATTCTCGTATGATGTGATTGTCCGTAAGCAAACGTGTACGTAAGTTAGGTAGGTAGACAGCTGATCCTGTGCCTGATCATGCAAGTGCGCGCCGCGGTAAATACCTACTATGTTAAATTCTCATGTAATGTGAATGGTCGTCATACAATCATTTACCTGATATCGACGATAGGTAGGACGATAGGGTACGATTTTCGTATAACGTGAATGACCGTAAGCAAACGTCTAGGTACCCCTGTCGTGTTGAACTTTACCGAGTGGGAGCATGGCAGTGTTGCTGTCCCATGGGCATGGGCCCACGGGCGGCCCGTGGCGGTTGGCGCGGGCGCGGCCGCTGTAGGTAGTACCTACCTCCGGGCGCGCGGCAGCGAGTAGGTAGTGAGCGCACGTGTGCGGCCGAGCGGCGCTTTACATTGCGTTCTTTTACTTACAGTGCATTTATTTCAAATTAAATTTGAACTTTGAGAGTCTATATTAATTGTGAACGATTTAGTTATCGCTACTTGATATTTTTTAGTACAAAAATACAATTTTTTATTTTATTTTTAATCTCGATTTCTGCCGAAACTAAGAGTTTCCGCGGGTGTGTTTCTTGGGGAAAGTTGTTCAGTTTCATGGGTAGAATATGAGGTTTCAATTAATGCTAGCGGTCTTTTTACACCCTGTATATGCTATCGAAATGAATATAAATATAATTGAATTTTATTAGATGACGTAAAATCTCAAAACACGACACTGTCATTATCTGTCCATTCCATGTGTTACCTATCTTTTGCACTAGATCAACGTTTATAAAATGCGTATTGGTTAGGCCTACGAATCTTAGTATAATAAGTATAATCTTCTAAGTTGCTCGGTGAAGCTCTAAAAGACCGGGCCACATAGGCGCAAACGGAAAGCGGTATCGGCGCTGTACTGCGGGAAACGATTGCTTGCAAATCTTGTAATTCAAACATGGCTCAATCCCACTGTTGGGACCCTCAGGGATGTGTTTCTCAGATCGTTTTTGGTCCATCCGCACATGCTATTTAGCGCGGCGTAGCAGGGCTGATTTATATGAATTTGTATAGAGTTGAGCCACTTGACGCACTTGAGTCACAGAGTAGTAGCAGCGTGGCGCGGCGCGACGCGGCACGTCAAATCCATACAAATGTCATTGCAGAGCCGTGTCGCGTAGTGCAGCGCAGCGGAAATGCATTTGGGCCCAATAGATTCTGACTGTACCACGCCTGTATGTACAGCTTTAGCTTAAAAGTTAGTTTCCAATAATGCGAGTCCATATCGACAGAGAAATGGCACTAGACTTGCTGTAGTGTTTATACTACAACTGCCTGGGCGTTCGCCACTTGCCAGTATCCCTGACCAACATAAAACGCTCACTCACAAGGGAGCTCCTAAACGGCGAGAAGCGCTACCTCACCGGCCTAGACCAGCTGGCGATCGCCGCCAAATCGGTGGCCGCGCTGCAGACAGCGCTGGAAGTGCTACAGCCGAAGCTGGCGGCCGGCGCCGCGGCGGTCGCCGTCACCACCGCCAAGGTCGAGAAGGAGAAGGAGGGTGTTGCGCTCATCGAGGCTGATGTGCTGGTCGATCAGACGGCCGCTGAGAAGCAGGTGAGGGGTGGGGTGGGGGGAACTGGTAGCAGGGGTTTAGTTGTAGAACTGTGAAAAATTAATTAAAACGTTAGGAAACGGTCGGGCGACCATGGTCGTTCGACGGGCGGTTTTGAGGGCTCCTATTGGTGGGGCGACGTCTGTCGTACGACCATGGTCACACGAACGTTGCCAATTAGGACAGCGCCTGATTCTTTACAAGGAACAAATTCGTATAGCCGTTTAACAGTGAATAGGTGTTCTTGCATAGAAACTAAAGTTGTCTTAACCTTTTACTGCTATAAGCCCGCCTGATAAACGGGGTTTAACTCGGACAGTTTTTAATTTTGATTTTTAATATTTTGATTATGGGGAGTTAAATCTATCGACTCGATAAGAAGAAATTAGAAAGATGAAAGAAGAAATATTTGTATGACACTGATTTTACCCTATTTTCGAAACGTTCGCTTTTGGTGCTGTTAATCAAAATTGACATACGTTCGACTTGTGGCGAGCGGTTCAAAAATGGAGCCGCTGATCTGAAGCTTATGCCTCTTTTTAGGACAGATCTCTGTAACAAAAACCATAGAGTAGGCTGTCTTGCCTCAGTATTCACCGCGAGTGAACGGCACAGCATTGTTCATAGTTTAGAAACACGAACTAGGATTCAGGCCCATGTTTCACCTTAGGCCGGCGAGGCGCAAGCAATCAAGAATGAATGTGACGCAGACTTAGCAGAAGCGATGCCGATCCTGAACTCTGCTTTGGCCGCTCTGGACACCCTCACGCCGCAGGATATCACCTTCATCAAGACCATGAAGAGTCCACCCAGAGGAATCAGGCTTGTGATGGAAGCTATATGCATATTGAAGGTGAGCTTCTGCATATCTAGCTACTATCTTTTTGGGTTGCCGTTACCACTCCTAGTCGTGGTGACTGTGCAATGTGGCGCTTAACTGGAGAATAGATTGAAACGAAGTGGCTCGCGTATTATCATTTAATGTTACTTATTATTTATGGTAGCCTACTTATAGGTATAGCCTAATGGGGGGTGACGCGTGCTACTCTCTACGAGTGGATTATTTCGTGAAAGCTGCGAGATGCAGGTAAATGCTGCTGGTACAAGGGCGATCGGTTTGGAAGGCTTTGGGGGAGGCCTGTACTCAGTAGTAGACGACCTGCGACTGAGAATTGACAATAATAAATAGTATTACCTAAAGATGTTATAGATGTGAAGATGAGTGGTGAGACGTAAGTCGTTAGTTCGAGAACTTTTGGTCGTTCGTTTGACAGTAGACCTGAAGAAACTTTTTAGGAGGAAAGTTTCTTCAGAAACCAAAAGGTATATTTGAAATATTGGCAAATATTGGCCCCAACAGCTGCTGTTTGGTAAGATTTCTACAATACTTTAAGTAGTTAGGTTCGCTTGGCAAATTTTAATTACCTTGTAAGGCAGGTAACATAATAACCTACGTACGTAAACGTAATACTTCATATATTATGGTCATAATCATAATAGTGTTCTTTTAGATGAGCAAAAAGAACATGAGGCCTTTTCACTATATCAATTTTTCTTTCAAAAATTTAATGAAACTGCGAAATTCTGCCTAATAAAAACATATTTTATTTTAACGCATTTTCTATAGTGGGATGATCCGGTAAGTGAGAACCTATCTAGCTTATAGTAGCTACAAAGGATGACAGGTAAAATAAAATCATTTTGCTTATTTTACTAGTATCTGCATGTTACACAATTAATAGTATGGCGAAATTTTACTTTTCACATTAAATCACACAAGAAACTATCTAGTCAGTATTCGCAATAAAATAAAGTATGCATAAGATCATTAGTGCACCCCTGTGCAGTTGTTTAAAGGTTTGGCTTATTTGATTTGTTTGATTTAAATTCCTTGGATAAAAAATGATTTCTTGACGCTTAGACAACTTACGACCTCTTTTTTCAGCTATATTCATTTGGTTATCGATGCACCGAATACCCTTTACGTTGCTGATGCTGCAAAGGAAAATTCTCTTGAAAATAGTTCAATTCAAATTCAAATTCATTTATTCAGATTAGTTTTCGACGAAACACTTATGAACGTCACAACATAACAGTAAAAACACTTAAATGTAGATCTTAAAGACTAATTTCTACATTCAAAATTAGATATAATATTAATCCATGTCAATTAAATTAAAAAATTATAATAATTATCATAACAATAATTCATAATCATCACAATAATAATGTCAATATAAAAATAATAGTTGTAATAAATAATGTCAGAATTTATCGTCATTATATTCATCTTGGCGTTAATGTCCCGGTTGTGCTCTCGAGAACGAGGGCCCGGGGTCCGCCTTGACCATTTTGACCAATTTATCGTCATTATATTAATATACGTAATAATAATAACAATGACAAAACTAATAATAATAATAAATAATTATGAATTATTTCATAGCCATGGATTTTTGACATTAATTTAGTATTTTATACATAACTTAATGCGCTTGTATTACCTACAGGACGTGAAACCGGAGAAGATTCCCAACCCATCAGGTGTGGGCACAGTGGAGGACTACTGGGGACCCTCAAAGAAAATCCTCAACGACATAAAGTTCCTCGAGACCCTACAGAACTACGACAAGGATAACATTCCGCCGCCCGTTATGAAGAAGCTGATGACAACGGTTATGATGGACGAAGGCTTTGTCCCGGAGAAGATCAAGACTGTTTCCGTTGCTGCTGAAGGTGACTTACAACTATGGTTTAGTGTGATATATATGCGTATGCTGTACTCATCATTATCATCATCGTCTTAGCTTCTATCGCGGCTTATGCCAGGGTACGCTTTCCCATTTTCTTCTTCCACTTCGTATGGTCTTTAGCACCCTCACGTCGTAAACCGTTGGCTCTCGCATTCGACTCAGCGATGTCAATCCATCGCTTTCTGGGCCTCCAGGTAGACCTCTTTCCTGATACCGGCTGGTTAAGACACCTGTTTCTCGCGTATCCCTATGGGGCTGTCGCGGCACGTGGCTGAACCACCGCCGGTGAGCCTCTTCGATCTTATCCGCAATGTCTCTCACGCCAAGTTTACCGCGGACGTACCCGTCACGTACTCGACCGAGTCGCGTAAGTCGCGTAAGACATCCATCGCAGCATTCTCATTTCGTTGGCAAGAAGTTCGCTAACGGTTTCGTCAGCGCTGGCCATGTCTCGCAGCCGTAGAGCAGCACAGGTCTAATTATACTCTTGTATATAAGCCCTTTAAGCTTGAAGATTTTATTGTTATTATTATTTATTGATGGATTGCTATAATTATTTTTATGATATTTGTTAATATTACAATATGATCATGATTGTTAAATTGAAGACATTATTATGAAATGAGTATAAGTGCAATTAATTTAAATGACCTGTAAATTATTTTATTAATAAATCAATGTCTAATGTCTTTCAAGCTATTTGGCCCACTTTGACGATGATCCCTTGATCCCCACAGGCATGTGCAAGTGGGTGATCGCGATGACGAAGTACGACAAGGTGGCGAAGGTGGTGGCGCCGAAGAAGCAGCGGCTGGCCGCCGCGCAGGCCGTCTACGACAAGGCGATGGGCGCGCTGGCTATCAAACAGGCGCAGTTGGCTGAGGTACGGCTACCATTCTGTTTTTTTTTTATGTGATACGGTAGGCAAGGCAAGCGGGCCGCCTGATGGAAAGTGGTCACCACTGCCTATAGATATAGATAGAGATATAGCAACACCAAGAGTATCGCCAATGCGTTGCCCACCTCTATAACACGTTGCTCTGGAAGCAAAAAGGTAAATGGCCCTCCACTGCCAAAGCCACGGTTCCCCAAATCCCCACCCCATGGAGCACTGGAGACCTTACGCCGGTAGAAACATAACACTATTTAAAAGAGTATTGTTTACTAAGTTATTGTATTAAGGTGGGGTCTTGGCAAAATTGAGCACAGTGTTGCTCTTCCAAGCAACACTGCAGTGGACTGCAGACGCAGTGGCCCTGGTTTTCAGTGCGTCCCAAGTAGTCTATCAACTTGGAGAAGACATCACGTGTAGATGTAGTGTCACTAAGGTTGACCCCACTACATAATTGTGAGGGAAAATCGTCCTGTTCTTTTATGGCAACTGAATTTCAACTTTTCACATTTCTGGCGTATAGTTACTATCCGGACCGGCGCGGCGGCGCACAGTAGTCATTATTACCACGCCTTCAAATTCGATAATAGTTAGGGTGTGAGGCCATGGCAATACGGTTAATGCTGCTTATTAAATCCACGCCATTTCCTAAAGTTGAGCATTATGTAAGTCACCGAGGTCTAGAATGATAAAGAGGAAAAGTTGTGCCAACCAAAGAGCGACTCCTAAAATCTTCTGTATGTCACGCACAATTGTCTGATAAAACCAATCATCAAATCGCCGTCTATGAACCATTTGTCAAGAGGTTAAATTGTAACTAAAAGCTACATGGTGTGGATGTGAGATACATAATCTTCAAATTCATACGATGCCCTAGAAGAACTGTTGTGTCGATGTATCTGAAATCTCAAAATTCATACACTGCCCTGTAGATTCAAGCCAAGCTGCAGAAGCTGGAGCAAGCCCTGGAGGAGCAAAGCCGTCAGCAGAAGATGCTCGACGACGAGGTGTTGGATTGCAGTAACAAGCTGAAGCGAGCTGAAATGCTGATCTCGGGTCTTGGAGGCGAGAAGACGCGATGGACGCAGATCGCCAAGGAACTGCGGGAGACGTACAACACACTCACGGGTATGTCTAGGGGATAGGTCTGGATCATATGGTATAGGCTAGGTTCTTATACATTTTAATGGTATGTTCCGGGTTTCCTACAGCGTACCTTTGTCGACGAGTAGCCCGATATTTCGACGCAGGAACATACCCTTTAAATGTGTGATAATAACAGCGATAGTTTAAAACATGAGGTTGTTATAGTATGTAAGTATCCACCTATCAATTTTCATCTTTATAGCAGCATGTTAGGAGATTATTCCTCCCTCGTCCGTTCGTATTCCTCATATCCCCTCCCTCCTCATATACCTTCCTCGTATTCCATTTTCTCAGCACAGTGCAGAGCCTCGTGGAACGTTTTATGTAATGAGGCGCGAATTTGATCGGACCAACGCATTGGGCTACGACTTCTAGGTCTTTTACCATCTACCTATCCAGTGATCATCAGTCTTTCGAGGTTCTATCCGTCTTTTCTGGCAATAATAGTCGTAGCTTAGCCTTGGTGGCATTTTAAACTGCTACGTACTTAAATAAAATCATCATCATCATCATCTCAGCCCGTAACAGTCCACTGCACTCCCACAAAAGGGGAGGTTATTGCCATAATCTCCACGCTTGGCAGGCGGGTTGGAAATCGCAGTGTTTAAATATAATAATGGAGAATGCTGCTGCCCATTTTCCAGACTACGGAGACTTTTGATCTTTTGCCTCGAAAACATAAGTCGCCTTGTACGACACCCATGAATGTAAGGGGTTGGTGCTATTCTACTCTACCGGACACCACACGGCCACGGCTTAAATAAACTGATATGAATAATTCTGTTTTCGATTTCAGGTGACATATTGATTGCATCCGGTATCATTGCGTATTTGGGGCCGTTCACAGCCTTGTTCAGGATGGACCAGGTGCGTTTAGGCGAGGCTTTACTGTCAATCTAGCATTTTAGTCAGGAGACACACCAATAATCTTTGTGATTCATTTATTTGTGTAGCTGAAGAAGTGGGCGTACAACTGTCACGATTGCGGCATAGTGTGCACTCTCAACTTCAGTCTGATCACATCGCTGGGAGAGGCGGTCGTGATACAGCAGTGGAACATCGACGGACTGCCCTCCGATGACTTCAGTGTCGAGAGCGCCATCATACTGACGTAATGGATAATGGATTCTTAACGGGCATTTCCTTATTTCAGCTTTTGCCCACGACTTCATCCGCATAAAATTCGGTTATAACGTTCCAGACCCTTTTCCGCGGGAACCATATTGAATTTTGGGATAAATTATAGCCTGTATGACAAACAAGCTGATCTAAATCGGCTATCTGGTGGAAAGCGCCCATAATGTCTACGATTGATTCATGCACTTAGATTTCATGTAACAGATATACGCACATGTACTGTGAAAGCTAAGATAATATTAATAACCAATAATAATTACGCTGGCATTTTTAAACCAGAACAAATCACTGCAAGAATTGATGCTTGACGACAGAAATAGACATGTCAGTGATGCACATTCAGACTTGTCAAAGTCCTACCATCTCATACCAGTATTATCATTATAGATAGTGCCATTATATCAGACATCACTCGTCCCTGCTCCCCCCTCACCACGCACCTACCAGAACCTTGAAACTTTGGTAATCATTACAGTAAGTTTAAGCGTTGAGAGATCCTGTATTAATATTAAAGGACTGCAAGGCGTTGGCCGCTGATGATCGACCCCCAGGGCCAGGCCAACCGCTGGATCAAGAACATGGAGAAACCCAACAACCTAAGCGTGGTGCGGCTCACGCAAGCCGACCTTGGCCGAGTACTGGAGAACGCCGTACAATTCGGACAGCCGGTCAGTGCGGGGTCTTGCCCTTGTTCTTCTTTTCTCTTATTTTCTTCGGTCTTGCTTTAGAAATAATAATAGAATAATTTTATGTTTTTAATTTTATAAAACAAGGCTTTTACAGACAAAATGGTCCAAGACTCAGCGTATGGATGAGGGTAAAACCCACACTCTGTCATGGTCAAACTTAAACTAAACATTGATCATACAATATTTAGCCTAATTTTCTCCGATTCTTCTCGCTATCTTAGATTGAGATTCAGTAGTTGTAAGCTGTGGTTTATATTATGAATCTATTACTGAGCGTTTCAATAGAAAAAAAGACAAAAGTAGAGCACGATATTATTTACTCATATTAAAACACTTTTCCTTAAGCTCGTAGCAAAAGTGTTTTGCTGCGAGATTTCAAGCAGCAAACGCGCCCTTTTCCTGCTGGAGAGATAAAAACAATATTTCAGAAACTTACCTAATTTTGCCGTTTGCCCGGGCGTGTGCAGGTGTTGCTGGAGAACGTTGGCGAGGAGCTGGACCCGATGCTGGAGCCGCTTCTGCAACAGCAGACTTTCAAGCAGGGCGGCGCGCTCTGCATCAAGATTGGCGACTCGGTCGTGGAGTACAACAAGGGATTCAAGTGCGTATCATCGTCATCCGAGCCGTCAATCTAGATTTCTGCCAGGGTCCTCTTTCGTACTCTTTCTTCTCCACTTCGGCTGGTCTTCGGCATCCTCGTGTCGGAAGCCGTTGGGTCTCGTAACCGAGTCAACAATTCAAAATTCAAAATTTCTTTATTTATTAGGACATTAAATATCTCTTTCATTCGTCAAAAAGGACATACTGGCCGCCCAATGGAATTAAGAAAAAACACCTAAACTACAGCAAGAGTAAGCCAGTCCACCAAGGCAGCAGCCGTTCACGAGTATAACGCAGGGCCCAGCCATCGTCCAATTCAACCATATTTGAGGGAAAAGAGCGACCCGGCCCCCACGACACCGCCAGACAGACTTTTAAGTGAGCGTGCATTACACATGCTGCATGTGATAGGTAGCCGCTCCCACGCTACTCTATCCTATCTCTACCCTACCCCTACCTTACCTCTACCATATTCTACCACTACCTTAACCCTACTCTACCACTACCTTACCTTACCTCTACCATATTCTACCACTACCTTACCCCTACTCTAACTACTACCCTACCCCTACCCAACCGCAGATAGAAGTCACCATGTGTGGGAAAGGAAGGAAAATTAACGCCGCTTCCAAGGTGGTTCTCCGTGGGGGAAAAAAACGGAAAGAAACCTGCAGAGCCTACTTAATTCTTTTTTTTTAAACATGTCTTTGTGCTAATACATTATTTGTCCTATATACTATGCTAAAAGTAAATATCTGTATAGAACAGCAGTTCAGTCCCACGGACTTTTGTCATTTACATATTCAGATATACTATAATAACTTTTTGACATAATTTGTTTTTTATAGTGACTTTAAATTTATTCAATTGTAAATTTGTATATCTGTTGGAACCTTATTATAAAAGCGTACACATTGACCCATAAATGATTTGTGTACTTTGGCCAGATGTCAATCAAACATTCCACTGGTCCTCTTTCCTGATACCGGCAGGTTTGGACGTCTTTAAATGAGATCAATTCATACACATGTAACTTGCGGTGACTGACAGCCTACGGGTAACATCTTGGTTTTCTTGAATTTTTACTACTAAAATCTCTATAAGTCACTCGCACAGTAAGTTAGATGAACCTAATTATGATTCACAATCATTTTCACATCATTTGCTGTGCGGTCGTGAAAGTCGGCCTATACTGCGACCTCTTTCGACAAAACTTATATTTCGGTATGTAAATCAAGCTTCGGCACTCGGAGCTTTCTTTCAATGCGGCAACTGATTGACTCCTTGAAAACTTCCTCTATTTTCCCCATTTATGTTTACCACCTTTTCTTAAATCCAACTACGGACTATTACAGGCTTTTGATAATGATATTGATGTGATGATAACCATGTAGATTATGCAATATCGAGATGATTGCAATATCGATTATATTGCACATATAAACGATATTGCCATTGGTGTGACAATACATATAGTATGATGATGTTGATAATGAAAATAATAACGCTGAACTGACGATGACATGTCATGACGATTATGACAATGAGTATATCACTGACGACGCCGACGACGCAGTGACGTAGACGATAATGACGATATTGGTTATGACGATGTCGCCGATGACGAAGCCGCCGCCGCCACCCCCAACGATAACAATGCTACCAACCGTCACCCGCAGGCTGTACATAAGCACGAAGCTGGCGAACCCACACTACCTGCCGGAGGTGAGCGTGCGCGTGACGCTCGTCAACTTCATGCTGGCCAAGGACGGGCTCGAGGCGCAGCTGCTCGCGCGCGTCGTGGCCAGGGAGCGGCCGGACCTGCAGCAGGTGAGGATTGCAGCTGGTGGGCTTTGGGGGGTTTGGGGTGAGGTGTGCGTGCGCGTGACGCTCGACAACTTCGTCAACCTCCGCGTTCCAAAATGCTTGATACGACAATGGCCCTTATTCTACGAGCAACGCGTTCAATGACAAAGAATAGTGTGACAATATACACTATTCTTACGTAATATATAATATACACCATACTGTTGTCATAGATATCATAAGAACTTCTATGCTGTGGGTCAGCTGCAATAAATTTCTTTATAGAAATAAGCTGCGCCTGTGGTGTCATACACCTTCATTATGCCATGTATTTTTATATATTTTTCTGTGCTGAATAAATAAATACACCAAAGCCTCCAATACTCAATTCGTCAATACAAATCAATGAACAATATCGGCGGGTCGGCGACTTTGGTGAGTAGAGTAAATTTATTTAATTAACTTTCGACCATAATATTAGGGTATTGGTTAAATACAGCTTGCATCTCCATATTTATACGACTATTTATTTATGTTTAGGCCAAATCCGAGTTGACAACACAAAATGCTGAGCACAGGCGTCTATTGCAAGACATAGAAAGGAAGATTCTGACAGTGCTGTCCACATCGGAGCATCTGTTAGATGATGAAGAAGCAGTACAGGTGACTACGCCATCACATCATTTTGGAAAATAGCTGTTATTGTTATAAATAAGGAGGAGAGCCCATTTGAGATGCGCGTCAGCTGCACATGTACTAAGCAATGCACCGGATTTCCGTTTGATGGAAACTGACATCTTTCTGCTAGTTCATATGCAATTCTTGTTTACACACTTAGGCGCTGTCCTAGTAAGCAACCGCCCTACGACTGTACTCGTGCGACTGGCTATTTTGATGTCTCCTATTGGTCGGACGATGTCTGTCGTACGACCATAGTAGCACGACCGTTGCCAATTAGGACAGCGCTTCATTCTCAACATAAACTTGATAATCTACGATGTGTGAACTTGTCATCAGATTCTAAATTCAGCGAAAGACACCTCAAATGAGATCAAAGAGAAGCAGGTGGTAGCGGCAGTAACAGAGAAAGCCATCGACGAGGCCCGTAACAGCTACTTGCCTATCGCTGTACATTGTACCAACCTCTTCTTCCTCATAGGTAAGCGAAGTGTAGGCTTAAGTAAAATATCTGACTTGCCCTTCAGACGCAGTTTTCCAGATATGCGAATTGTCAGCATCAAGTCTGGCAAACATTCTTATCTCAATATCATTCTTATCCTAGTTAACCGAACTATCACTTTTACTTATAATGTAAGTACGTTTCAAAATTTATTGCGGTTTTAAAATTAGTCGTTTGACTCTGATACTGATTGTTTATTTGAAGCTTGATACAGAAGCTGCAGTACAAAATAATATCTCAGCGGAACATTACGCTACGAAACCAATTTTTTTAATTTTAAAATTTTAGGGCCATTTGGCAATAACTTTATTAGTCAAAATAAAGCAATAGAATTCATGTAGGGCATAGTGGGGTGTCCCGTTCGAATTGGAACCTGGGGGAGTACCTCCACCTTACAGAATACAGTAGCTAAACAATACTAGAATTTTTTTTGGAACAAAACATTTCAAAGAAGATTATTGTGACATAGTACCAAAGTATATACGTACCATTGCAGCATCCTTGGCACACATCGACCCCATGTACCAGTACTCGCTTGGCTGGTTCGAGGGTCTCTTCAACGCCTCCATCGACAACACCGAGAAGGCTGAGGAGATTCCGGAGCGGCTCGCGATCCTGCGCACGCACTTCACATACTCGCTGTATAACAATATCTGCAGGAGTCTGTTTGAGAAGGTTTGTTTTTCATAAGATGTTGAGTTGAATGATTCATGTAGATGTTGAATTGGTTTTGATATCTGTGACTCGGATTCAGAAATGAAATTTTGAGGGAAATCACTCTGAATGGTCGGTCGTATTCCGATAGTCTCGCAAACGAATGAAAGTGTAATATGCGACTTATCAGTAGATGTAAACAAAATCCGAGGAGAATCTTTATATAAGGCATGAGTTCGAGTCTTACGTATTGGAGAGGTGCATGAAACAAACGCAATAATTGAATTCAAGCCTAAACTGTCCTTCCTCCGTCACTCTGGTTTCGAATAAACTTTGACTAGAATAAATTGGCTTCTTAAGCTGTACATGGGACGGGCCTAAACATGCCGACTTGGATGCGAAAGCCAACGGCTTACGACACGAGGATGCTGTTAGGCAAAGTTGATGAGGAATAATAGGAATACGAACCTTAGTAGAAGCCGCGATTGACCGTTAGGATGAACGAACATGTCACAACTATGTTAGATACACCATACTACAAGTGTGTAGTGTATCAATATCAACACAGCGCGATTGTTAACCGTCACTACCATTCACGGCACCTCTGGACAAGATCGTGTTCTCGTTACTGCTAACGGTGACTATCCCGAACCCAAGGTCAAACTCTCTAAAACCGTATTTCATTTCCACCCCCTTCGACAGCTTCCTATCGTACTGAGGCTCTAAATCGAACATAGTAGCCAGCATGATGGCTTGATTCGTTGTCTCTCATCACCACTCCCCACACCCTCAGGACAAGATCGTGTTCTCCCTCCTACTAACGGTGACCATCCTGGTGGCGGAGGGTCACCTGATGCAGTCGCACGTGCTGTTCCTGCTGGGCGGCGCGCAGCCGCGGCACGTGCCCGAGAAGCCGGTCGCCTTCCTCAGCCCGCAGGCCTGGACAGAGTTCGTTGGGTAAGGGATTTACAATTACAACTAAATTATTGTGTTTCCGATCCAAGGGCGTAGTAAGGTTGCCTATGGACTTTCAAATTATTAAAAAAGTTACCGTTTGGCTTTGTGATATTGTTATAGTTAACCACATTTTACTGACATGCTAAAACCAGAGGCTTGAAGATCGTAAGGCCGTGACGTGATAAGTCGAAAATCTTAAAATTTGATAATTAATTCAATTTTGAGGTTACCGCTTTCAATTTACACATATGTTAATAGGCCCCTCGATCATATACTAATTTTAAGACCATTCCTGTAGCCGGTTTAGATTTTAAGACGCATTATGTCGGATCGGTCCACTAATGTAGCCCTCTGTAAATCTCTAAAGAAGGATTGTGTGATCAAGATTAGACTAGGTTTTTGTCTGCGACTCAATAAAGCAAATTTATCTCCCAGTACCAGCTATTTAGTACCAAAATTACGTAAAACCGATGGTATAGCAATCCAGACATATGCATTCTTAGCATTAACAACTTTTAGCATTAACAAGCACAACATGTGATGTGATGTGAAGGTTTAGATACTTTAACATTAGACTGTGAAATTGTGAATTTGAGTTTGAATGTAGCGAATCATTTGAAATGTTTTATCTACTGCAATGCTACTCATTATGATCAAGGCCGTATTATTTTGTCGTTAAGGTTGAGTGAAATAAAGGAGTTCCACGGCCTTTTAGAGCACTTCATGGCGAACATAGATAAGTGGGAGGAGTTCTGCAACACTGCGGAACCGCACAACGAGCCATTGCCCGACCAATGGGAAGCAAAACTTGACTTGTTTGAGGTAATGTGGAGTGTTTGGTTTTTTATACTTATACTTATGTTACAGACATACACACAGATATGTACACGCATCAAACTCTTCTCGAAAGTTAATAATTGACTATAATACGTCTAACGAAAGAAGATGAAGATTGTAAACAAAAGCTTTATACCTGTCATTTTACACAGTCATGTTGACTTCTGTCGCGGTATAGGTACTTTAAAAGGCCGACATTTTAGAACAGGAATTTGGGCCTTATTTTCACATACCGGTTTTTGGTGTGTTAATTTTAACCCGTTTGGCCGTTTGGCCGTGTGGTGTCCGGCAGAGTAGAATAGCACCAACCCCTTACATTCATGGGTGTCGTACAAGGCGACTAATGTTTTCGAGGCAAAAGATCAAGAGTCTCCGTAGGCTGGAAAACGGGCAGCAGCATTTTCCATTATTATATTTAAACACTGCGATCTCCAACCCGCCTGCCAAGCGTGGAGATTATGGCAATAACCTCCCCTTCCGTGGGAGAGGCCCTAAGTCCTGCAGTGGACTGTTACGGGCTGTGATGATGAATTTTAACCCCCAGCCACGGCAAGGGCAAGAGTTTGATTTTTGTGCTTGTGTGTTTTATCTGTGGTATCATAGCATCGTGACTTAAACTATTGTTTACTTACCTGTTCCAGCACCTTATGGTGTTACGTTGTATGCGGCAAGACATGATGGTCCCGGCTGTACAAGCGTTCGTTGAAGGTATGGTACACAATTTTTCATGCGATTTACTTTAGCCCAAATAGGATAAAATACATGTTTAACTCGTGATCTTTACCTAATGTATGCTAAAATTATTCATTGCGAATTTTTCGATTTGGGCCATAGTGATAGGCTATGCCCGCACTGACAGTGGCTTTCTTACCGTCTAGAGGCTAGCTAGTCGCCTAGCGAGTAACGAATTAATACTAGCGTTAGCACTGCGCATGGCGCTTTTCCCAATTGCTACCTACTCGCTACCTATGCCCTAGGAGTCTGAGAGTCTGGACGACATGTAACCCACCTGTCACTGCGGACGTCGACTCTTGTATAGGAATGGATGAAAAACGGGCGTCGCGGTGCTCGGCACACGCTTTAAACGACGCGCCCTTTAAACGAGTAGGCTCGCCGTCTCGTGCACTGCACACCTTACTGTGTGCATGCTTTGTGTAGCTCTTTAGTCCAACAATAGGCTAAGTACGTAACTCTGTTGCTAACAATTATCTTATTTCAATGATTAAAATTTTTACTTTTGCGACTACGTATCATCGATTTCATGGGTTCGGTTGCTAACCAAGTTTCATTGCAATGAACAGAAACTATTAAATCGCAATTGTAAATTTCAATTGTTAGCAACAACGTTACGTAATTAACAGATACGCTTAACGTGGTACCCTGTAATCCCCTATGACATATGGAACCCCGATTTACGGTACTAATATTGATAAATGTTGCTTACTATCCTGCCGGTTACAGGCAAGTTGGGCCGCCAGTTCACGGAGCCGCCGCTGTTCGACCTGGCCTCGTCCTACTCGGAGTCCCACTGCTGCATCCCGCTGCTGTTCGTGCTGACACCCGGCTCGGACCCCATGGGCACGTTGCTCAAGTTTGCTGACGATCAAGTAAATAGTTCAGGCTGAAGTGCAGAATTTTCTGTTTTAGTGATGGATAATAGTAACTAATAACGTAATTGTGTAAATAAAAGTTTAAAACAATCCTAGTAGAACTCAAAATTAGACTATGGGCACAGTGACAGGTAGCTTGCTTGGCGCCTAGGGGGAAGCGAAGTATGCGCGGATGGCGTCTCGTTGGTGGCTCCCTTACTAGCTACCCACTAGGTGCTTATCTAGGGTCTACGCTAGAGTCAAGGCTAGAGTGAATAGGCTGTTCCTAGACAGGCATGCTCCATCATCGGCCACATCGTCACTTACCAGGTGAGATGGCGGTCAAATGCCCGGTTTGTCAAAAAAAAAATACGTGTGGCACTCGGGGACTGCCGCGGTAAAGCTATTGCATAGCATTTTTTATCAAATTATGCAATTATAATTATTTATTTATTTTATTTATGCAGTATTTTTTTTCTTTGATATTAACTCAAGTTTTTTCTTTGATATTAACCATATACATACACGTTAAGGTTCAACTAGTCGCGGGCTCGAACTCACTCGTGGACGGTGCCAAAAAGCACGCTGTCTCACCTAGCATTGTGTCTAAAAGTGATAGAATCAGTTATGAGCAGTTAGCAGCTAGTCTACACGCATACGTCTAGTCGCACGCACACAAACACCGTGCCGAAGTCTGCCGAACTGAAACGACGTTAGACGATGCACGGCTTTCAACGCCGCACCGCTGTGCCGGTCGGAGTGCGGGGTGTTAGGTTTTTTTCGTTACGGAATTTCTTGATTCGGTCGCCGCGCTCAAAGCCCGCGATTAAAGCTATGCAATAGCTTAAAACATCGCACTATTCAAGCCGCTTGCTAGTGCGCCAATTACCTAATATACCCTGATCTGATCACTGTGAATCTTGTTAGGTTTAATGTTATTATTTTTGTATGTTTTTTTACTTACAGTATCTAACTATCACTTGATATTTATTTCCATCCAGGGTTTCGGATCCTCCCGTCTCTTCTCGCTGTCCCTGGGCCAAGGGCAAGGCCCGATCGCAGTGCGGCTGATCGACGAAGGCGTTCGGAGCGGAACGTGGGTCGTGCTGCAGAACTGCCATTTGGCTAAGAGTTGGATGCCGATGTTGGAAAAGGTTACTTTGTTATTGACTAGTGGGCCCGGCGCGATTTCGTTCGCGTGGAGTCCTACCCCTTTCCTAACCTACCCTACACCTATCCTACACCTTCCCTACATCTACCTTACACCTACCCTACGTTACCCCTACCTACCATTGGCGTATTAGGGCTATTTTCCAGGGGGGGGGGGGGGGGGGGGGCTGGCCCCCAGAGGCCGATGTAGCCAGGTCGACCCCCAATGTACAGTCAGTTAGCACGATTAGCATCATAATTCATAAAAAGCTTTATCTTGTCGCAGTAACGTAATGTCATAGTTCATATGTTTGAATAGTAAACTGCAGTACTTAAACTCTCACATAAATCTATCAAAAGCTTTATAGCTACAAAGTATAATTTGCTTTGTATCACCGTAAACAACGCGATAGATACGTATCGCGATGTCATCATCTTCATATCAGCCGGAAGACGCCCACTGCTGGGCATAGATCTCCACAAAAAGCGATCCTGTGCCTTTCGCATTCAGCGGGTCTGCGATCTTTACCAAGTCGTCAGTCCACCTTGAGGGGGCATCCCACGCTGCGTCTTCTGGTACGTGGTCGCAACTAGAGAACTTTACAGTCCCATCGACCTTTGGTTCAGCGTGCTATATGCACTGCCCACTGCTATTTTATTAGCTTGGCAATCCTTGAGGCTATGTTGGTGACATTAGTTCGCTTGCGGATCTCCTAACTTCTGTTTCGATCGCGCAATGAGACTCCGAGCATAGTTCTTTCCATTGCGTTTTGGGTGACAGAGACAGAGAGTTAAAATGTCCACACTACGCGGCCACGTCTCCGTTTCATAGGTTCCCTTCTCTGACAATACACAGTGGTCAAATAGCTTCGTTTTGGGATACCATGTTAATTGTGACGAAAATATATAATATGGCGTAGCTTCCCGAACGCTGCCCAAACGAGACTTTCTAGAAATTAGACCTACCTAGCTGGACTATTTGTCCTAGGTATGTATAGTCATCAACAACTTTAAGTAGAGTGCCTCCAACTGTCACTGGAGTAGGCACAACATGGACATTTGATATAATTTTCGTCTTGTCCATGTTAATTTTAAGACCTACTTGTTGAGAGGCACCACAGAGGTCATCGAGCATTTTGCCAAGTCTCCTAAGGTTTCCATGACTACGATATCGTCAGCAAATCTAAGGTGAGTGGAGTACTCGCCGTTAATATTGATGCCAAGTCCGTCCCAGCCCAAAAGCTTGAAGACATCCTTCAACGCAGCGGTGAACAACTTCGCTGATATGAAATCACCTTGAGTCATTTTGAGTTCAGGTCCTGGAGACGTACTGACATAGTAGTGTTTGTGTACAAACACTTCAATGCTTCGATATGTCGATAGTCTATTAGGCACCGCACTATTTTGTAGAGACTGGAGCACAGCCCAGGCTTCGATCGAATCAAAAACGTCAAGCATAATGGCTGATTACACTGAGTCTTGACTGAGTCTAAAGTTCTTCAAGAGCGTCTTATCACTCTCCTTTCCCTCTCTTCTTGAAGAACAATATCACTAAACTTCTGTGCCATGCTGCCAGCGTTTTCCCCTCAAAGATGAAGGAGTTGAATAGTTTCTAAAGGGTCTCAAGCACAGGTCTGTTCTGGTCTGGACATTATCACCCAGCGTGTTGTTGTTTTTGAGCTGTTAAAGAGTCGTACTAATCTCATATAGGCTGATGTCCTGGATATCTTCGGTATAATAACCGTGGAGACAGTTTCTTTTCTGTTTTCTATGGCTTTCACCACAGAACAGAAAATTAGGGTTTTTTTTATACCACTAATATGGCAAACAAGTTGCCGGCATCTGCAAGTTTCACTAATCTGTTTGTAGTAGTACATGTTGACGCACTTTCCTAGGCATTCGAAACGCGATTTGAAAGCTCTCTTGGTTTTGGATTTAGATGGGTACAGGCCGAAGCGTAGACTTCATCAATCTTGATCTTTCGAGCTTTGGATTTAGATTCAATGTGCCTCTGACCAAGTGGTAATAACTGCTAATTCTTACGCTGTCGATCACCGAGACACCATTGAATATATGCCGTTCCGTAGATAAGATGAAATGAATCAATTTTTTTGCGACACCATTGGGACTAACCCACGTCCATCTGCGATGTTCCGGCTTCCTGAAGAAGGTATTTATCAAATAGAGTCTCTCCTTATTCATGAGGCCGGCCAGCATTTGGTCACGGGCGTTCCGATTTCCAACTTCAAATTGCCCCACTCTCAACTCGTCTCCGCTTCGTATGCCCAGTTTCGCGTAGACATTCCCCATGACAACGGTGTAGTGTGTCTTGGAGAAATATATGGCTGTGAAAATATTCTCATACATAGCCTGTATGACCTTCAACGAATACCTCTTGGTAATTCTTAATATAAGGTACGCTAGCCTTGACGACACACTCGATTTTGACAACGTTGTTCACGAGGGATTTGTAGATGAGGAACCCGATACCGCCCAGGGACAGTTGGTACAGTTGACCCTCCCGGAAATATAACAGATTTCCGGATTTCAGGATTATCGAGTCCTCCTCCTTCCTTCGGGCTTCAGATAACCTATGACATCCCCACGTAATCTGCTCACGACTTCCTCCAGTTCCACTGGCTACACTGGTACAGCTTTTCGTCGGTCCGCAGTGTCTGGGCATTGTATATAGCCATAGCCAGGGGTCGTCGTTTGTGGTAGCTTGGTCTATGCCGCAGATTTTTCGTACCCCCTGCCCCGCTATGCCATTACCGTGACCGCTACCATACCACCTACCGCCGGGGACTGGGGCCGTGGCGTGGGGAGAAATGCTATAATCGCCAATCGGCTTGGCGATCGCAGTAGGTACTTAGATACACAGAAGGATGCTACTGCCCGTCCACTGGCTTACTCCCTTAGTTAGTCGCCCCTTACGACACAAGAAATTCAAATGTAGAGTATATGTAATTGCTTAGTAAAATTATTTTGGTGACTGCAAAAGTAGGTAAAAGTAAGTTTGTAGATTTCTCGGTTGTATTTCATTGAAATTGTGAAATTATTTATGAACCCATTCTAGAATTACGAATCGGTACATCCTGGGGTGGGCACCAGGCCTTCCTACGCCTATGCTACCTACCCTTTTGTTGCGTATAAACCTACCTCTCACTCCATCTATTGATAAAAACCGCTTTAAAATACGTTGCTTAGTTTAAAAGATCTAAGCGTAAATACGTACATGCATAGATACATAGGGACAGACGGCTAGAAGCGACTTTGTTTTATACTATGTATATATATGATATTTTCTATTAATTAAGTGACGAAATAATCTACACCTCAAATGTTAAACATCCGGTTCTTTTCTAGATCTGCGAGAGTCTGTTGCCGGATTCGACGCACCCGGACTTTAGGCTGTGGCTCACTTCGTACCCGGCCGAGCACTTCCCTGTCTACGTGTTGCAGAATGGAGTCAAGATGACCAACGAACCGCCCCAAGGTTAGCTCCGATTAAAAGTCTTTGGTTTTTAAATTTTGTTTTGATGAAAAATGTTGGGACACTTCATTAAAGACCGACCTAAATGAATATGGATGGGATGTGGGAATGGCGGCAGGCAGGTGAAAGTAATCAGCACTGTGATAACGAGTGATAGGGTTAAATCGAAGAAAGAGACGTAATATTGTGTCGACCCCATTATGTGGTGGGATATGAATGTTTTGACTTGCCCCTAAATTATTGTAAAGCAAAACTGTCTCGAATTTGAATGTTTTGCTAAATGACTCTTTTTACTAAGTTACCTTTCATTAGAAAGGCGAAGGCATTTATTTGTGACACAGGTAGGCATATAGATTCATTAAGATATTATAATGTTTGTGAGTGGTGGAAACATGATAACGACAATACTGGATGTGGCGTAAAAAGAAACTTACATGGCAACAGTGAAATTTACACTGAAGACAACTTCGCTCTCGACCACGACAAGACGCCCTCGTGATCATTTACAAAGAAGAGTTTATGTTTCTGTTTTACTTTTTTTTCCATTTGTATGTTGTGCCGTGTGTCTGAGTGGAATAAAAGTGTTTTACTTTACTTTATTTTAACCATGATCCAATCTGGTCAGGCTCCCCTGGTAGCAGGGTCACAGAGGTCAGATGACAGTCGCTCCACTGTAATTACCTGATCGCCAAATCCTGGATCATGGTCTAGGCGGACCCCGGGCCCTCGTTGTCAAGAGCACTACTGGGACATTTACGCCAAGATGATTATTTTTTATTACTTTCCTTTATTTTAAACCCTTGGCACCCCCAGGAATACGCGCGAACATAGCGCGCTCCTACCAGAGCGATCCCATCAACGACCCGGAGTGGTTCGAAGGCAACAAGCAGCCGGAAGTGTTCAAGAAGATGCTGTTCGCACTCTGCTTCTTCCACGGAGTGGTGCAGGAGAGAAGGCAGTTTGGACCTTTGGGCTGGAATATCCGATACGAGTTCAATGAGACCGATCTCAGGATCAGCGTCACGCAACTGTATATGTTCTTGAACGAGTATGATGTGAGTGCTTTGTATTTTTACTTTTACTTCCTTGCAGATCTTCATTGATTTTGTTGGGAGTTGTAAGATGGGACGGTTAGGTTGGTGTAGCCCTACATGCCACTATTACGTGGCATACCAGCTAGTTCTTCCACTGAGTGGAGAATGGGCAGCAACTTTGTCTGTTGAATTGGAGATTGCAATGTTGACAATAACTGTGATTTTTGATCCGATGCTGGCGAAAATGGACCATGCATGTGTAGAAACAGGCTACTAACTCTACTCTTGATGTCCAAAGTATACTTAATGTTGATGGAACACACGTTACTCGCAGGCAACGTGTTCCATCCTCGGTTAGTCCAGTAGAGTAGTTGGTACCCAGAGACTGGTTGAACAGTCTAGGGATCCAATTAGTACCACATGCTAGAACGTTATTATAATAGTAGAATAGTAGAAACAACAGCTCAAAAACTTGAGATAAAGCCTCAATAGGAACAGGGTATCTTCAAGAAGTCTGTGAACGTCCTAAGAGACTAATAGATTTCTGGAAGGTGCTGGGTTGGCTACTATAGCCGGCTCTCAGTGACGTATAAAGAACGGTTTGAGTCCAAGTATGGAAAATGGGAGCCCCAAATCTAAACCTAAACCTGATAGTAGAATAAAGAAGGTGTTCTACTGCTCAGGACGTGCAATACGTAGCCTTACGCTACCTGACCGGCGAATGCAACTACGGCGGCCGCGTCACCGACGACTGGGACCGGCGCTGCCTCAACACCATACTGTTCAAGTTCTACAATCCGAAGGCCGTCAAGATGGAGAAGTACATGCTTGATCCTAGCGGTGAGAAACTTTTATGGATTAAAAACTAAAATTTTGGGCATATCTAAGTTCTTGTTCGAGTCAAGTTAGTATTATAACACACTTTCATTTAAGTGGTTAGTTTTAATTATTCTTCTCGAGAACGGCCTTCATCCGTCTTTCCTCTTCCCTTCGCCCATCTTTACCTTCTTTCCTTTGTTTTTCGAGAAGCAGAAGTAATGAATGATGTACTAGCGCCTAAATTAATAAACTTCTGCAGTATAAACTATAACATCAATTTTGGCGCGAACCATGGAAAGCGCACGTAAGTGCTGTCCCCACACTGTTCGCTAGCAAGAATCATAAGCCTATATGTAGTCTGCTGGTGGGCCTCCCCAATGAGCGCTAATACACCCAGCCTCCTCTGACCGGTGCCTTTCGCAAATCGTCACTCCACGTCGGAGGGCATTCTACCCGTACACTAGGCGCTTACAATTATGTTATATAACACGCTTAACCCATTCACCCCCCGGCCACTCCAGGCGTGTACCACATCCCGACGCTGAAGGAGCACATGGACTTCATCGCGTTCGCGCGCTCGCTGCCGGTGGCCACCCCGCCGGCCGTGTTCGGGTTCCACTCGAACGCGGACATCACGAAGCACTACCGCGAGGCCGCCGAGCTGCTCGACACCGCTATATTGACGCAGGTAGGGGGAGTGATGCGGGTGTGGGTAACTCAAGCAGGTGTGGGGGTAACTCAAGCTCATGAAGGTACGGGGAGCTCACGATGGTACGGGCGACTCATTCAGAAACTGGCGACTCACGCAGGTACGGGTAACTGACACAGGTATGGGGCACTTGGTATGGGCTACTCACGCAGGTATGGGGGACTCATGCAGGTACGAGAGACTCGCACACGTATAAGTGACTCATGTAGGTATGGGAAACTCAGGCAGGTATGGGTGACTCAAGCAGGTATGAGGAGTGGCTCTATCTCAACTTGGAGCGGTATTATGTTCGTTGACGTATTTCTGCTGGAAATGTAAAAGGTAATTTGATATACAGGAAATTCTTGTTGTGTTATTTGATATTGGTTAGTATTATGTTTTGTGTCAATACTTTTAGTTTCAATGATATTCGAGATACAGAGATTTACTATTTGATCATGGTTTACTATAGTTATATGACATTATCAATTACGTATTTAATTTAGATTGTTGCCCATTCTATTTATTAACTCCATGTATTTTATGTTTCATTCAAACTCCAATTTCATCCGTACGGCCGCAGGAACGCACGGTGAGTATTTCATTTTGACCATCATTTATTAAAATTAGAGTGCCATGTTGACTTCATAATAATCAATCTTATTGTTTCTCTTCTTCAAAAGGATCTCCTGAAGTACTTTTCGGTAAGCTTTTGTTGGAATGGGTGTTTTTTCGTTTTTTAATGTATCCTATTGCATGTAACCATAACTAAGATTCCTATTGCTGACAGCTTATTAAAGGCTTCATGTGACGTGTGAGGTGTCGTCCGTTTCGGTTGTCTTTAGTAAGCACAATTAGCTACGTTAACGAGAGTTTCAAACTGCAGATACAGTTTGGATGTAAATCATCCAACAACTGAACTGCATCCAAATCGGAAATTGCAAAGTGAATTGCAGCTAACGTGTGGTTCAAATGCTATCCCTCCCTAACACTGCCCTAGTCTCTAGGCTGCCTGCTCGCTTTTTGAACCTAGACGTGTATCGTACCACCCAGCATCATCTACCCACATCTGTCAGGACACGATGGTGACCGGCGGCGAAGGCGCCACACCCGAGGAGCAGGCGATGGCTATATCCGAGGATGTCCTGGCGCGGCTTCCGGCCAAGATCCTGACCGGGCCGTCCCATGAAGGGGACATCAGACCAGCGGACATGACACCCATGTCAATAGTCGTGATACAGGAGGCGGCGAGATATGATCGCCTGGTCGCGGTGATAAAGTCGAGCTCGAGAGCCGTTATCGGCGCTGTGCAAGGTGAGTGTATAGGTCTTAGGTCTTTGAAGTCAGTGTCTAGACTTTCAAGTAATATTCATCGTTATTTTTATCAATAAATAAATAAATAATTTTGTTCCCAAAGTCACAATCTTACCGAGTATAATGTTACAATTATAACAGTCTTTAGACGTGTTAGACAGTGTTTCGTAATTGTGTACTGCTGAATGCCGCTTGCGGCATAACAGTTTCACAGTCCATATTCACAGTCTTTTAGTACCTACATTCTAAATAGTTTTTATGGGAGCGTCGGCGGCCGAGCGGTTACAGTATCCGACTCGTAAGCCAGAGGTCCCGGGTTCGAATCCCGCTCCGGCCATGTACCAATGACTGTTTTCTGAGTTATGTAAATTAGTTGTATACTAACCGATGGTCTTACGGTGAGGGAAAACATCTTGATGAAACCTGCACATTCAGGCGACTGGATGTGTAACCGTGACCAATCTGGTCAGGTTCCCCTGGTAGCAGGATCATGGAGGTCAGATGGCAGTCGCTCCATTGTAATTACCCGACCTGCCAAATCCTGGACCATGGTCAAGGCGGACCCCGGGCCCTCGTTCTCGAGAGCACAACCGGGACATTAACGCCAAGATGATTATTTATTCATTTTTTATTCTAAAGTTTTATACCAAATGTACAAAACATCAATGTATTGCTCATATCATATAGGTATCGACCGAACGAAGTGGAGAAGGAAAAGTAGGAAAGTTGACGCTGGCATAAGCCGCGCTAGCCGCTAAGACCTTGATCAGATCCTATAATCGATTCGAAATATTTTTCCAATCTTCTATTAATTTATTATCTCAATGTCAAAATATGGCACCACAAATGGAATAAATATGACAGTGTTGAAAGGACCATGGTAACAGATTGAGCTCCTGAATAATATCAATGTACGATCTACTCAAACTAATTTTCCAACGATGTAAACGAAAAAATTACAATAATTATTATGAGATTTTGATGATTTATATTATCATAAGTGGTTCTTTGCTTACAAAACTGAAGCAAAATTTGTGACCCATGGTGTGAATTCCACATCTGTCCTTTTGTTTTGATGGACTATAGTCTATTCGCGTTAAGAAAATAGTGAGTAAAGGTGAAGGTCAAAGTGGAGTAAAAACTTAAACAATTTATATTTATAAGAAAGCTAAGTTTATTATTAGATAAAATTCAACTTAATTGTTTCAAATTAAAAATAAGGCCAAGGACATCCCTTTGCTTAGCAGCGCGGCTAGTATTTGCTGTTTATTCCAACCGACGAGGTATTCATTTTTATTATTTTCGGCCGTCAACTGGTCATTGTGAACTTAGCTTCCAAATTTTTTGCGGTCGGATTGGTCGAAGGGTGGGCAACGATGACTCCCTATTTTCTTATTGCGAATGAGCTATAGTAAATTCCGTGTGATTAGTGGTATTTTTACATTTATGGCAAATTGGTTTTAAGGCAACGAGTAGGTTCGTTAACCCCATTCGCGTATCAGGCGTGAGCGTCCTGAACGACATAACGGAGGAGGTGCTGACGAGCATGGTGCGCGGGAAGATCCCCTCGCTGTGGGCGGGCAAGAGCTACCCGTCGCTGAAGCCGCTCGCCGCCTACGTCAACGACCTGCTCGCCAGGCTGCACTTCCTGCAGGTGATGTCATGTGATGGATTGGCCTTAGTTTGGTCCTAGTGTTGATTTGGTTTAAAGTTTAGTGTCAATGTTGAGTGACCAGTGAGCATCTGGTTCAAATCCCAATGTTGCCATGTATAATTAATTTTGCAATCGTGCTTACTAAATTTGACACCACGTATGCAAGGCGATGGAATTTTAGTACCTATATTTTACCCTTTATCTATAAAACTCCTATTATTATTATGTTGAGTTCGCTTTTATTTGATTTTAAAAACACTAATCTACTGTAATGTGGTCTCTGCCTACCCCTACGGAAAAGTGTGTATGTAAATCTTCTGCCAGACGCCTGCACGTAAACCTTTTAGCTTATTAAAGCAGACAAGTGTAATGGCCAAGTATAGGTATCCTGCAAGGATGTGTCTGTCATCATCACTAAATAAGAATAATACATTGATTCCCGATTGCACTAAACTTCAGGCGCCACTTATATAAAATATTCCTAGCAAGCCAAAGCATTGCACCAACACCAACCATAAGTACAAACTAAAATCACTAAGTCACTCTTAACTTTATGACACCGATTTTGTGACTGAGGAATACATAAGGCGGTAACTTAAGGGTCGCCTAAGTTTAGTGCTATCGGGCATGAGTTTCGTCCTTTCATTAATTTTTAAAATATCAATCTACAGCCATATTTATGTTTATGCCAACTTTGCGGAAATGAGTGGTGTGGCTTACTGTAATCGTGCTGTAACCTAATAATAATTGTACGTTACAGCACTGGCACGCCCACGGGCCGCCGGTAGTGTTCTGGCTGTCGGGCTTCTACTTCCCGCAGGCTTTCCTCACGGCCGCGCAGCAGAGCTACGCCAGGAAGTACAAGATACCCATCGATCAGCTCGCTTTCCACTACGAGGTAGCGTTTGGTTGTACACACTCTGCTAAGGCTATGGAGTTATCATATTAGCCTAAAGACGCCAATTGCTGGGCATAGGCCTCCCCTATATCTAAGTTAGTCTACACACAGTAACTTTTCAGATACAGTGAGTTAGTTGAAAGAGTCCTATAACTTGTCAAGCCTGAGGAGTTTGGATAAGTACCACCGCCTTATCTATTTCTGCCGCAACAATGCGTGCGTTGTTGTGTTCCGGTTTGAAGGATAAGGTAGCGAAATTGCAGGCATGAATCATTTCATGTTAGTCCTCACAGTGACAACGCACTGCGCAACAACGCACCGTGCGTTTGTTGTTCTCACAGTTACAACGAACGCACCTGCGGTTCTGCATTTTTGTTACCTGCAACCTAAATGTATGAATTGTAAATGTTACGGCCGACAGTTACCATTTACCATCAGGTGAGCTGTCTGCTCGTTTATCACTGAATAGCATAAACAAATTATGGTCTAAAGAGTTGGTGCTATACTCTGCTGAACACTACCCGATGTTTGACGATAAAAATTGATTGTTGACGATGTGCAGATACAAAAAGCCAAGGTGGAGGAGGTGGCTGAGAAGCCCGAGGAGGGCGTGTACATTACTGGACTGTTCATGGAGGGCGCGCGCTGGAACATGGCCAGTTATATTGTGGACGAGTCCTTCAGCAAGATCCTGTACGATGTATTCCCAATCGTGAGTACCTACTCATCATATCAGCCGAATGACGCCCACTGCTGGGCTGGGATATCGTATACCGTGGACGAGTAAATAGTTGACATACAAATGTGTATCTACCTATTAACTAATAATGTGTACTAGCTAAAACATTAGGCATACCTGTGTAATGTTATTGCCTTGATTCGTCTGTCTTTCGCCGAGATTCCAGCTACTCGTATTCTAGCTATTATGAAATCGTGAAAACCTTGAAAAACATTTTTTTATAATTGGAGGGGGTAAAACGTCGCCTACGTTCTCCTCCGCTCTAAAAGTCATCATTATCCAAGCGGTCAATCCCAGCTTCTGCCAGGGTCCGCTTTCCTACTTTTTCTTCTCCATTTTGCCCGATCTTCGGCATCCTCACGTCGTAAGCCGTTGGCTCTCGCGTCCGACTTGATGATGTTAATCCATCGCTTCTTAGGTTTCCTGCGGGACCTCTTTTTTTATACAGGTAGCCTAGGTCTCTGCCCTATATGAATCAGTATCACCTAAGACGACCTGAGTGGCTCAGTGGTCAACATGCCGGTCTGCCACGCAAGAGGTTTCGGGTTCGATTCCCGGCCGGGCAGAAATTGAAATGATGAATTTTAATTTCTGTTACGGGTCTGGGTGTTCTATGTATAATAAGTAGGTATGTATTTAAAAAAGTATTTAAGTAATATATCAGTAATGTAGTACCCATAGCACAAGTTTGGGGCTAGATGGCGCTGTGTGAATTTGTCAAAAAAAACAAAACAAAAACAAAACAGTGCCAAAAATAAAATCAAGTTATGACGCAAGTAAAACGTGCAATCAAACGGAATAGGGTGTCTAAAATGGCCACATTTCATATTAGAGTGCCACATACTTATTTGATCCGGTGGCCAATACTGGAACTAAGTGACGCCATTTTGAATTTTCATGTCAGTGTCGACAACAGCGACGCTGCAGATAAGTTTGTGACAAATGAATATGATTCATATTATGAAACGCTAATGTGGCTTTTCAGACCCCCTGGTTACACAGTAGTCCATAAATACTTATTGCATTCAGGTGTGGCTGATCCCGCTGCGCACGATCGACATACCGAAGGACGTTTTCTACAATTGCCCGCTGTACAAGACGGGAGACCGCCGCGGGGTGCTGTCCACCACCGGTCACTCCACCAACTATATCCTCTTCATGCGGCTCCCCACCATCAAGGATCCCGACCATTGGATCATGCGAGGGGTCGCTTTACTCACGCAACTACCGTTCTAAGACCTCTTCCGTTGCTAGTATTTTGCCACCATTTTTTCATGCTTTTTGCTTTTATACTACGAAATGTACTGTTGAAATGGAAATCGGAAACTCTTACTCTTAAAAACTTACTCTCTATCGAGTGAGTGTTGAGTGTGAATGAATGAATGAAAATTCTGAGTAATAATCCCTTTATGAGTGACCCTATATTTAATCACCGCTTGATCTTCTATATATTGCCACCGAGAAACCGTGGATTTATTCTCTTTAAGGGATTTGTAAGCTAGATGTACCGGTGTCGTTAGCGGTCCAATAACAACGCTGGACGTGTAACAAATATAATGTTACAGACGCTTTGCTTGTGCTGCCTTCCAGAAGTCACAAAATTACTTTCATATCTCTTATTTATATTCGCAGCATACAGCATGAAATAATAATAACAAATAACCTGTCGCTAACGAGCCAGTGTTGTAAAAGATTGTCTTTGGCTTTGGAAATTAAATTTGCTAGAAATGGCCTGCTGGGCTATTGGCTATCTCAGTAAACAACAAAATTTGACATATGATAATCCTACACCACTCTAATTTGGTATTCGCGTAGATGACGTAGTGTACAATTCGCAAATGTCAAATTCGCTTTCTCACTGAGTTAGATAATAGCCCCGCTGGTTCGAATTATATTAAAACACTCTTTTTATCTATTTATATTTATGGCTGGAGAGTTGGTGCTTTTAACACGTCTTTTCTTTAAAAAAATACGTGGAGTAGAGAGCAGCGATATCTAGCACTGCAGTTGAGAAAATTCAGAACTGTGTTCATACAACAGAGCTTCTTTTAGAGATCGCTTGAACCATGTGGCTCTTGTTGAGTAAAGTTCACAAGCCCCGCCACAGATGCCGCTTTAAACGATGGGGTGAGGGTAGCTTAACAAACTGTAAGCGCTGAGGACCAGGATAATAATGTTTTTAATAATATTTTGATGAAATTCTAACAAAGAACTTGTAAATACTTCAATTATTTATTATATAATTGTATCTGATTTATTTATATACAAATACATCATGAATGAATATTAAAATAAATACTTATTTAATGAATATTGAAATATGACTATGTTATTTACTTATTAATTAATTGTGCTTAATTTTAATTACTTAGTATCTGATAATTTATTTTTAATTACGTTAACATAATTTTACAATAAGCTGTTTTTCTAGTAATGAATATGGCTAATTTATGAATAACACTTACATTTTGCTTAACTTTAATTAGTTTTAATTTATTTTTATTTACGTTAACATAATTTTACAATAAGTTGTTTTTCTACCAATGAATATGGCTAATTTGTGAATTACACTTACATTTTGCTTAATTTTAATTAGTTTTAATTTATTTTTAATTACGTTGTCATAGTTTTACAATAAGCTGTTTTTCTTTAAAATACAATACCTATGCAAAATAATTTGATTTATATTTTTTAATTGACTTAACTACGCTTTTAGTAGCAAGCGCTTTAATGCTTCAGCGAAGATCTGGGTAGCCAGTTTTCGACTTAACGGTTGTAATCAGCACAATCCTGAGGTACTCGTACTTAATTCCATTTTTATTCTTTCAAACTTAAAGGGGTGCAGGACCATTACTGCCTGCCTAGCAAGCGCTTGATGGAACCAAGGAAAAGACATTTCAACTTCGCTATGGAAGTTAAAAACATTACCCTTGTCTTTCAGCGTCCATTTTAATATCTGCGCTAAACAAGCTTTACTTATTTCACGCCTGAAGCACTTCACCGCATTTTCATTGGCAGGCTATGGATATAGGCAAAGCATGAGAAACCCGGTTTGATATTATCGTTACATTCTACGTTTTATCAGGTGATAGGACTCTTGTCAAGTTTGACTAGTCCGCCTAATTTAGATTTTTTATTATTATTATTATTATTCGTTGTTATAGCGGCCATAGTAACGCATACTCTGTGAATAGCTCAAGTGTCTAGCTATTACGGTTCCGAAGATACAGTCACTAAGAGTTTTAGTGTAGAGTTTTAGTGTATGGGTAGCTCCATAGTGGCGGGCGGGATGACGGCCTGGTGACGTCACGCACGAATTCGCGCACCTATTGAAATTATTCTTGCAATCGCAACTTTAAAGTCTCCTAACTTTTTTGTTTATTGAGATATTTAAAAATTTTTTTTACCGTTTTGTTTCATTTGGCTCAAATGTTTAATTAAATTCCATTAAAAAAAAATTTAGGAAACTTCTTCATTACAGGCATGAAGCGTTTTAGTCCACACAGTAACAGCGCACTTGCGGTTCTGCCATTTTGTTGCCTGGGCTTGCATCGTAATGTTATGGGCTACAGTTACCGCTTACCATCAGGTGGACTGTCTGCTCGTTTGTCATTGCATAACAAAAAAAGTCTTTTTTATAAATAATTTTATATGTACCATATTTACTCATCATCATCATCTTTCGAACGGTTAGGTTAGGCTTCTACCAGGGTCTGCTTTCCGACTCTTTCTTCTACGCTGCGCGCGGTCCTGAGCATCCTCGCGTCGTAGGTTTTTGGCTCTTGCATCCGAGATAGCTTATGCTCTTGTATTATTTAGGTCCCTAAAGTTTATCAGAATTTCACACATGAGTTATTTTTCCTTTTTACGGTGCTTGAGACGATTACTCAAAATATTATTAAAAAGCAAGATTTGACCGACCTAAGACACCAAGGGCCCTATTTTTGAAACCGCTCGCATCCACGCGATCTTTTGCGTGCGCCTGCACCTATCTCTTTTACACTCGTGGTTAATAATAATAATAATAAATCATAATAATAATCGCGTTTATGCCAGCGGTTTCAAAAATAGGGCCCCAGGACAAAATAATATGTAGACATGAGTCCGCATGTTCTGCACATACTCAAATATACCCTTAACTACTTAATCATTTTAATGAAAGAAAGCCGTGAACCATTTCGATTAAGCTCGTTTCCCAAACCAAATCGAAATCGGTCCATCCGTTTGGAAGGTACGAAGTTACGTTGCCTAGACACGCAGATACCACCTGTATTTTTGTATCGGCGGTTCAAAAGGGATATTGGAATTGGAACAATATATTTTTTGGAAAACCTTTTTTACCGTGACCAATCAACGTCCTTGCTTTCTGTTTATTCGTCCGTACATCGGTGTGAGGCGGAAATGGTGGTCAAACATTACAACCAGAGTAAACATCGACTGTCGGGAAACCCCATTTTCACTCTTGCATTTATGGGACAGTTACACCGTGTCAATCAATGGTGTCAGTAGCTGCCGGGAGTAGAAATGGGGAAAAATATGATACCAAAACTTTTGGTTTGTCATCTTAGATGCCATTCACTTTTGGTAATGAAATTCCGCGATCTACTGAGTGTTAGGTACCTACACTACACATTCCCTATTCTCGTTAGTGTTAATGTGCTGTGGTTGTCACAAGAGGTTTAAATTGAGGTGAAATTGATTTGATTGAAATTGTATCTACCGTGTATTTTGCTTTCAAGTCGATAGGTAGGTACGAGATTTCTCCAATATTACTCAATCTCGACCCATCAGGCTTTCTGATAGACCAATCGTTGGCTTCATACGCAGACAATAGATTTTTAACTTTATTCGCCCGTAAAACTTAGCGAGTTAGATACTCCAATACAATACATTGCGCGGCGTCGCACGCGGCCGGCGACCGCCCACCAGCCGCGGCGAGCGTGGCTGCGCCCGACAACGGTCGAATTAATTCAGCAATGGTTGGAGCCCTCTCGAGACAATGCCGCCCGACGAGGACCCTCACCCTCGTTTGTTATCGCGGCAACGGCGAGTGCTATTGTTTATCGTGTAATTCCATATCTAACTTCGATGAGCATCCAGAACATAGGCGTCAGAGCTGGAGAATTAAGGGGTCAATGCCAGCACGCCGGGGAAGGATCTCCGGGCCGCTAGCGAGCTCATTCCGCATTTACGGTACAAAGCGAGTAGTGGGCAGAGGCCGGGCCGCCGGGGGCCGGCGGGCGGCGGGCGGTGGGCCGCGGGAGGCACTCGGTCTGGCATGGCGTCGCCCCGGCAACCGGAGATATTGATCTGCGCGCGGCCGCGCAGCATCCGCCCCGCCCGTCCCCCGCGCACCCCGCGCCCCCCGCACGCTCGCCCCCCACACCCCCACACCAGTTCTTATTACACTTCGCACTACATACTTCACGTAATCCAATGAAGAAATTTCACTTATGCTACACGCTACACCGTCGCTGGAATCTGCCGTAGCCTTTGATGAAATTATTCGCGGTGGCCGTCCCCCCTGTTTCAACAGTGGCTTCTGTATTGACAGAAAGGGATAATACGGTAAACTGTTGTCGGGTCGGATGTAATGGTATTTCATACAAACTTTAATGGTACTAAAATGTACGTTTCTGCGATAAGTAGGTATGACTTGTCGCATTAGTATTGTAGGTATTCGTTTAGGGTCGTTTTGTCCAAGGTCTAATCACGGTGCGTCCAATTCCCGAATCGTCGAGTTTACGTCCTACTATCAATCATATTAGTGGAAATATTAGACGAACTAAATCATACACGATGGAAAGACTTACTCAGATTTGTGGTCAATCAATCACCATGGTACACTATTTCAAGTTAGATAGGTACTTTATAAATATCGAAGTAGCGCATAAATCAGTTAGCAGATCGTTAAGGATGGCAGCCCAAGCAAAACGGCAATCTGTTGGAAAGAAATTGGGTCTATATCTATCTTCTACAAATTGAAGTAAATACACATGTACCACCTCAACATATCAAGATAAACCCATAAAGTGGTATTGCTAGTGCACGAAAGGAGCCTCCCCGTGCGGTATGATCGAATCGTTCCCTGTGATTCCGACGCCCGGCACACCCTGCTAACAGCTAGATCCGGTAACGTAGGGTCTAGCTGGCCAATCCTTTAGCCACGATTTTAAGCTTCTATTTTAATCCATAGCTGCGCATTTCCTACATTCTCTCCCTGGCGTGAAGAAAAGTATGGAGTCCGTGAGTCCCAACTTATGATAGTCTTGTTCAATCCTTATTTGAATCCGACCTTAGCCCTATTTATTATATCGAAGAGGACAAGAGTCGTAACAATCGGAAAACCCCAAACCCGTAAGTAGCGTAGATAACTAAACACAAATAATTATATGTATAGTAGTATATCTATGAGTCTCGCGCCACCAAGAGTAAATAGCAGGCTCATTCGTATAGTGATACAAGGTATCAAAGTATTTACACATCGTAGAAAAACGTTCTTTGATTTTCACTTTAGTTAGGCAGAAACAAGTTGGAACATTTTTAATAAGAATAACGTACAACAGCGCCGATACATCGGCGAGACAGGTAAAAATTAAAACAAATAAGCACGGACAGCAAGCGCTCCACGCTTCCCCCCGTATCCAATTAATCAAACGCGTCGATTTTTAATTACGATACAGTTTCCCCCTCCCTCCCCCTTGCCCCGCACTCTGCTCGTCCTACCTCGGCAGATCAGGGCTGTCAACCCTTGCGTTAGCATGACGAGAGACAAAGGGACACCTCCAGGATTTATGTATTGTGCCTCCAGTTTGTCGTCAGATATAGCTCTTGTAACATGTTTGCAGCGTAAGTATTTTATTTTATGTTACATGGTATACCAACAGCATTTATGTATTGCTGTATACTATATTCTATACTAATTCTATTAGTGTGGATAGTAGTAGTTCAATAAGTATTGATTGAAAAAGTTGACGTACTCGCAGGTTGCTTTTATTGGACCTGCGAAATTAATAAAAAATTGTGGGCCCTATTCCCCTTATCGTGGTCGTAGCCAGTCGGCTGACCGAGTGGTTTTGGTCTTTATTGACGAAGCCTGCATAAGATAACTGGATACCTTCTTCCTAGTCAAATCACGCTTGGTATAGTGGCCTTGGTCGTTACAGGATGGTGGCTCGTTTCACCAGTCGTCGCCGCTCTTCTTCTGCACTTATGAAGGGGTCCATCTAAAGCTTACAGATACCTATTGTGTGTTTATAAGAAACTTATTGTGGTACGAAAATTGCTTCGATCGCAGCTTTTGGCGGTGCGTTCAATTGTCCAAGCTCATAAATGTTTCTCTTTCTAAATTACAATGTAAGCACCTAGTTCAGTCACGTAGAGAGAATGGATGATAGGCTATTAACAAAAAAGATTTATTTGACAGGGGTGAATTAAGGAAGGGGCAAGATGCACGCATTCGCATTTAAATCGAGGACTTTTAATGTGCAAAACGTGAGGTGTGAATGTAGCGGAAACGATGTATGTGCCAGGTGGAAGTGGAACTATGTGCTCTCCGATGATATTACATATAAACAATATATAATTGGTGGTCTCCATCTACTTCTTTAGAAAAAGACTTCTACATAGACTTCTTCATTTATATTATGAATACATTTATATAATTTATCTTTGTTATGCAATATGAATTATGTTTTCAAATTTTAAATGTAAACGCTTTGGATTATGTCTGTAAGTTTGCATTTATTTTAAATAAATAAATAAATAAATAAATAGGTAGGTTATACTACCGTTTAAACCAAGATAACCCAAGTTTTTTTGTGCTAGTTGTTATTTTGTTGTGCTCTCCAAGTGATCCCTAAATTGGGCTTCATTCTTTTCCAGAGATTCTGCTCCAGGGAGACTATCATTAATATGCAGAATAAACAACGTGGGCGACAGTACAGAGCAATTGGGAACTCCTGCATTTATAGGCAGAGTATCCGAGCATGACCCGTCAGCGACGATTTGAATACTCGACTCGCACGAGAATCTCGCGAGACACATGAATAACCCCTCAGGAGGCCCGTAGGATTATAGCTCCGATAGAAGTGCCTGCCAGACCCGATCAAATGCCTTTGCGATGTCCAGGCCGGCGGCCAACGCTTCCCCCTTACTTATTTTCTATGATATCCTCGTAATAGCGTCATTATTATGCACAGAGCTGTGTGCCAGTGAAGAGGGCCGTTGTCCGAGCCCTAGATGAACATAAATCGAAATTAACAAATTACACTTTGGCCCAAGATAAGTCTTATGGTCCCTATTGTGTTTATCTATTTAAACGGGAACAGTTCTATTTCGGGAGATATAATTTATATTATGTACTAAGTTTCTATGTAGTGCGGTAATGTTATCGACTTGGAACACCACCATGGACGTGAAAATAATTTCGTTTCGTGAACTGAAAAGCTTTTTTTGTGAACACTAGGAATAGTATATTTATATAATTTACCAAATACGAGTGACTTACAGTTATAGGTACCAACTCGCCCTAAGCCGTAAACATAAGTTAAGTCCTTCGGAGCTATTCAAGTAAGTACTCTAACCTCAGCCGAGCAGAAACTGCACTATGTATAATAAGTTCGGTCGGGTCCGTTCGTCCGCCCTTCGCCGCTAATGAGCTCTGTCAGCAGCACACCGCCGCCGCCGCCGCCGCTCCTATTCAGCTTCATCCCGCCACTCCCACATTCCCACCGCATGCAGGATACGGATTTCCAACAAAACCGAATTCCCGCCACGTCACATCCCAGATTTCATACCGTATTAAAATGCGGGCGCGGTCGCGGCACATTATCATTACCATGGCGGGCGCGTCGAGAGTTTTAAAGTCCGCTTCAATTTTTCAGCGCGCAAAATGCGGTCGGGAGCGAACGCTGGGACCCGGCTACCCGGGTACTCGGCTATCCGGCGGCGATGAGAATTTAATTAAAACGCAGCGCGGCGTCCTGCCCGGCAACGGCAACCCTTTTAATTAAATGATAAACGCTCAGGCACACGGAACGCTCTTTACATTCGGTTATTCTTTGTTGTTTGATAACAATTTCTTTGAAGTCCGTTCCGTGCGGTACAAAACGAATTCCTAATTGTTCAGCCTCAGGTAATTTCAGTGGAGCGTAAACCGTGCGCTCTGTCTGGCCGATAGCGCGGCCCGGCGAGCTATTTTGGCGGCAGCGGAATCGGATTTGGCCCTACAATTTTAATGTTGTGCATGTTAATCGAATTAATTGGTGTCGATCCCGGCTCCACCGGCTCGGACGCCGGCCAGCCTTTAAATAAATGAATATTCGATGCTGCTGGTGAATAACAGTACCTATTCAATAACGTTTGTCTGTATTGCCAGTTAGAATCATCTACAACAGTCTATTGCTGCACTTCAGCCGCCTACAGGCAAAATGTACTAACATGTAAAGCAGTGCCAGAAACATATAGGTACCATAGAAGACGTGCACACAACACGGTACACGTCTGCGAGCATCGCATCCCCACGCAAATCGCTCCACAATGGCCACGCGCGCCACGCTGAGCACATATTAATATCCGATGCCGGATGCTACATTATGAGCGTTCGTCACTGCGGAGCGCGCGAATCATTGTTTAATTGCGCGCGGGGGGCGGGGGGCGCGATCGATCGTCCCGGGTCGCCATGGTAACGCGCCCCGCGCCCCGCCCCGCGCGATTCATTTGTAATCATTTGTTTCGCGGCCGTCGAATAATGGTGCTCGTCAAACGGTGCGAATTTGATGGATTACTGGCAACACCGCCGCACCACCGCACCGCCCGCGAACGCCTCAGGGCTACCAGCCCTCATTGAAACCCCCTGAACCGCGGGATGTAATACTCCGCAACACGCTCTCTTAAATTGAGCGCTATCAAGTGTTGCCCGTTGTAACGGAAAGATGTACTCGGAGCCTCTGGTATCCAATTTCGCAAGTGAGTACTTAAGAGGAAATTGGAACCTATTTCAAGAGGTTATTAGAGCTCTCCCGACAGGAGATGATGCTTTGCTTCGGTCGTCCGATTGCGCCTGTTCATCATTATCAAACATTGAATATGCACCAAAAGATTGATTGATTGATTGGATGTTTGTAGCGATGGAGTTTGACTAAGTTCCTTCCGGGACTAGGCTCTACACATATCTGAACGTCCAAAGGGGCCGATGGTCTATGTGTTAAATATTATCTGGATGTCATGCTCGGTAAAATACATATTCGCAGATTCATATGCATAACGGCTGCGGTCAGTCTGGTAATGTGTACCAGACTGTTCGCGGGAGATATAATAATGTAACATTTATATCCCAAGCGCTCGCTTGTTATAATTCCTTCACCGTTCTTTACTATAAAAATAAGTATATTGTGGTCTATATGTTATGCCTGTAAGGAGGCAGTTAAGTACCTGAGTACCGTGCATCTGAACTGCTGAGCTTTGCTTGAGGTATACCGGTGGAACACGCGTTTTATAAAGGGAACGCTATGATAAATTGGTTCCTTACTTCCAAAAACCCCTAACTACCAACTTTATTTTCTTTATTTATTTAACAGTACAGTACACACGATAAAACATAAACGTTATGTTACAGAAATATATGACACAACAGGCACTGCTTATTTCTAGAAAACAATCTCTTCCAGCAGACCTACAATTTTCATCGAAATCGTTAATGAATTAATAGATTATTAAAAATGTTTTGTATCTCGTCACGATGTATCAGCTCCCGAAACTGTTCAACCAGTCTTTGGATCCGCAGCGGAAGAAGACCTTGATCAACCTCGCTTCACCAACAGTATTAGGAGACCCAAATAACGAGTGGTGAGCTCGTTTCGGCGCTGAAATTCGATTATCCAAAGTACAAAACGGTCACCCATTCAGTTACCTTTACTACTATAAGATACGCGCTAAAGGCCATTTTTCTCAAGAAACCCCTAGCGACTGGAGCGACTAAAGCGCAATTTTCTCAAATTATCGCACAACATAAGCGTCCCAGTTCGAAAGGCGTCCTAAGGCTGCCGCGTTCACCCGCTTACGCCGACTGCGGGCGCGCTATTTACATTGCAAACTCAAGCCTTTCGCCCCTCTACTCTGGGAAATTGCTTCATATGAGATCACAATTTTATATCTCGTAACCAGTTTCCCTCATCTATATAATGTGTGCTACGTGTCGTAGACAGCTACGCGCTACGTCACGTGTAGGAGACGCTACGCGGAGGATATAACGAGCGGGGATGTTCCTCGTTTGCGTGGAAAGCCCGATTCCTTGTTATTTCATTCTTGCTTTTGTGGATAATATGTTAATTATGTTACAGGGATGATTTTCGTTGTGTATGTACGTAAGTTTGGTTGTTGATATTTTGATCACGGGATAATAAAGTTGATCATTCCATGAGAATGAATCTGTAAATTTAACTGTAGTCGGGTAGAAAAGCACGTATCACTGACAATTCTAAAGCGCTATCCTAATTGGCAACGCTCGTGCGACCATGGTCGCGCGGCGGGTGGTTTTCAGGTCTCCTATTGGTCGTACGACCGTTGCCAATTAAGACAATGACAGTTAGGTTAGGCCTTACGAAAATCATGCATTGTAGTGTGTGCCTTCCCCTTACCCCTTTTAGTATATATAAGGTGCAACCTTATTGTAACATTAGCCAATATCCGTTGAGTATCATTTAAATCTCCCATTGCACCATAATTGAGACGCAATATTTGTACTAGTATGTATCTACACATGGTACACACACCTGTATGTACCTATACCCTCAAAGCGGCGTGTACGTTGGTAGATTCGTGGGATTAATTATAATTTTAAATGCACTCACTACTCGAGGCGAGTGAATATTAATCACGCATTAGTTGCAACTTTGAAGTTGTGTTAGTACTCGGGTATTGGACAAGGCTGTGCATATTACTACTTGCTTTGTCCAGACAGAATTTAATGAAATGTTAGTGCTAGAATTTATCCGCGACTTCGTTCACATGGAGTTTTCATGTCCCTTTCCGATCAACAACCAAAAACAACCAGCGTAGGTGGACGCAGTTTTCTACGACATATTGCAAGCTTCAGGTAAATTTACAAACAGCTGCCCTTGCCATATGCTGTAAATCCCTACGTTCATAACGCGATCGGCGCCCAGGCGACAAATAAAAAATAAAAAGTCAACTAAAAAGACGTGTGCGCGCCTTTGTCCATGTTTTTACCGAACAAAGAAACACTTAGGAACTTTACCTATTATCAGAAACCAGAACAATATTCTCTCTCATAAACATGGGCTACGTGCTCATAAAAAGAAACGACTACATAATTAACTAACTGACTGAATATCGCACCGTTTTCCAAAGCCCACTGAGCCGAACGATTTCGGAGTTTCAAAGCGATTGTTGAGTAAAAAAACATCGATTTATTACCACAAAGACTTTTTAGGTAGTCCAAGCATAACTTGTAGCGTGGCAAGAAAACGAACTAATTTCGATACAAGTAAAGAGAAGTGTTTCGTACATAGGTGGCGCCGCCATTGGAACGCCAGCGTATACTTGGGAGTACATAAAATATGGCAAATTGGAGTGACGGTCGGCGAGTGCCGCGGGCGCGGGCGGGGATGGGGGTGCGGGGCGCGGGCGGGTGTTGGGTTTTCTCAAATAATTTTAATAGATGTCCGCAGAGAAGAGACCGCTGGGAGACGAGGGTGGCCAGGGCTGTGGGGGCTCGGCGTGTGTATTCCATGTGTAACTGCACCGCCATTACATATATTTTATTACTCCGGATTGTAGTAAAATAATAATAAAGTCGTTTTTTACAGATTTATGTTTAAAAAATAAAGATTTAAGAAACAAAATAAGTAGTAATAATTTGGGTTAAGTATTATTTATATTTTATTTTATTTTTTACATTTTAGCCCAATCTACCATGTAACTTGTGCTGTACATAATCATAATCGATCTCTCACTTACAGGGCCGTTAACTAAATTATTCTTTGTCTATTGCCGCCCTGTTTCTGAATTGTCTTATAATAGATTTCAGGATCAAATACCTATATTGTTAAGTTGGCTGTACAGCACCACAAACTGGAACTAAGTGTCGCCGATGTTGCCATTTTAAAATGCCATATTTTATTATCAACAACAGCGCCGCTGTTACCGAGTGTGCCAACAATATGTTGATATATATTTCAACATAATTAATGATTTAGATTTCAAGTTTAGATAGGTACCTTTATTGTAAAAGTCCTATTTAAACTGAAATCTATTATAATTGTATTTTCATTTAGAAACCTCAACCCTTCCTTGATGGCGCTCAATAACTCACAAAAGTTTAACCAAAATTCAATTATTAGTTAACACATTAATATGTTGCAAGACATACACTGCCAGTGGGTATAAGGTCATAAGTTAAAAACAATATTTTTATCAGAAATTCAGGACCACAGCCGTTTATTCCGCATGCGGTTTATGTATTTATTAGGCAACAAGGGTCCATAGATACATCATCATCCTAGCGTCATGTCCCGGTTGCGCCCCCGCGCAGCACGCGAGGGCCCAGGGTCCGCCTTCCTGCTATTCTTGGCCCACCTCGCTCGGTCTTCGGCATCTCTAGTGGTTAGTTTATTGGCACGCATATCGTTCTTGACTACGTCAAGTTATCGCTTCTTAGTCCGGCCTCTCCTTCCCGTGCCCGGCGGAGGCGGCATAGCCAGACACTTGTTCCCCACATAACTTGCCGGTATGCGCAAGACGTGGCCATACCATCGAAGGTGGCACTCTTGCTGCTTATCTGCGATGTCACGGACGCCAAGGCTACCCCGAATGTGGGCGTTTCGAACCCGATCCTTCCGTGATACTCCACACATCCACTTGTGTCGCTCTAACAGGGGCCAAGTCTCGCTACCGTAAAGGAGAGCAGGTCCAACGATGGTCTTATAGACCTGTCCCTTCAACTTTATCGGCATTTTGGGGTGGCAATGACACCTGTTACCTCCCGACATGTCGATGTCGATGTCCCCAATTGAGCTAAGCACAGATCCCAAGTATCTGACCTGATCCGTGCACTTGACTTCCTCATCGCCTATGCGCACGGGTAGGGGATCTGCACTGTTGCAGGCCATGTACTCTGTCTTCGCCACATTTATCTTCAGACCGCCGTTCTCAAGTGCCTCCTTCCACTTTTTTACACGTTGGATTAGACGCCCCTTGTCAGAGTCTGTTAGCGCGATATCGTCAGCATACATGAGCAGCCATGGAGATACCTGATGATAATCTCGGTTGCTGTCTGACAATACGTCTAATATCACGTTGAACAGAAGTGGGCTAAGCACAGAGCCCTGGTGTGCCCCAACGGTAATCGGGAACGGTTTGGTGTCACCAACGGTGGTCCTTACTATGGGATCGGAATCGTGGTACATGTCTCGGATAATGTCAATATATGCCTCATGTATCGACTTGGACCGCAACGCCCACCATATCATCTCCCGAGGGATACAGTCAAAGGCATGTCCAGAAACAGTAAATGCAGGGGTGTGTTCTTTGATCTGTATCCCTCCATGAGAGTTCTTAGAGCATATACGGGGTCCATGGTCACACAACTCGGCTGAAACCCATACTGACACTCCGAGATTGTACACTCCCGTCGGATCCGGGAGTCCACAATGCGTTCGAAGAGCTTCATGGAGTGAGACATCACTTTTATACCGCTGTAGTTGGTGCACTCCCGCACCGAGCCCTTATAGACTTGAGTAATAATACTCAGCCTCCATTGGTCTGGTATCTTACCGGTGCGGAGAATGCGGTTATAAAGGTCGGTAAGGATGCTAACGCCACGAAAGCCCATCGATTTCCACGCCTCGATAGGGACTCTATCGGGACCGACAGCTTTCCGATTCATGCGGCGAAGAGCCGTCTCGACTTCCTCAGGCGTTATCGGTGGCACAAGTTCTTGGTTCCGAGGGAGGTCCGGGGGCTGCACCTCTTTGTGGTGCTTGTTGAGCAGCTCGTGGAAGTATGAGCGCCATCTTTCCTTTACCGCGCGGTCATCGCATAACAGGTTACCGCTAGGGTTATTAACACAGCGGCACGTGGAAATGTCCTGTGCCGCTTTAACCCTCGATCGTGCCAACTTGTAAATGAGTTTCTGCCCCTCAGACGATTCCAACTTATCATATACAGGACGTAAGTGGTCTCGTCTGGCTCTGGCTACCGCTAGTTTGCTGGCACGTTTGGCATCCCTGTATGCAGCGTGGTCTTCAGGAGATCTGGACGCTTGCCACTTTTTAAAGAGGGCTTTCTTCAGCCTGGTCTCCCTCTGGACTGTATCGTTCCACCACCAGGTCTCCTTGTCAAGCCTGCGACCACCCCTAGACACACCCAGCACCGTTCGCGCTGCCCGTGCAATAGCTGCCTGAGTTCTGTCTCATAGTTGTTGGACGGGTTTACCGTCTGTCGCAACACTAAAGTCGCTGACAGCAGCGGCGAACTCGTGGGACTTGGTTCCTTCAAGCAGCCACCACCGGGTTTGGCGTCGGCACTGCTCCCGGTATTTACCTCGGGGCTTAACGCGCAGGCCCATCACAAGGACCTGGTGCTGGGCAGTGAGACTCTCTCCGGGTATAGCTTTACAGGTGGCTACTTTGCCAATATTGTCTCTCCGAGTGACAAAGTAATATATCTGGGTGGCTCTCCTCCCACTCTTGTAGGTGATGATATATTCAGGTTTTTTTTTTAGAAATAATGTGTTTTCTATGGCCAAATCGGCAGCCGCACACGTACGAAGAATTTCTTCCCCTTCAGCGTTACGGCTCTCAAAACCAAAACCGTCATGTACACGGCCAAACTCCTCACACTTCTCACCTACATTACCGTTCAAATCACCACCCACAATAATACCCTGTGACAACAGAATGCTTCGTATAACTTCCCCGACCTGCTCCCAGAACAGCGCCTTGTCCGCATCGACCTGTGAAGCGTAGGCGCTTATCAAGTTGGTCACGACCCCTTCGACAAGCACTCTCACAACCATCAGGCGGTCGCTTATACGCTTCCCATCCAAGACGCTGTCCTCAGAGAGCACTACCCCCACGCCGTTGTCTCAACTCGGAGAGCCCGTATATATCAGTTTGTAGCCGTTCCCGATGTTGCGGGACCTGTTGCCTCTCCAACGAGTCTCCTGCACGAACGCCACTGCCACCCTCCGCCTGGCGAGCACATCGACCAGCTCAAGCGCCCGTCCGGTCAGCGTGCCAAGGTTCCACGACGCGAAGCGGACCTTTCTGTAGGCTAGCGTCTTTAACCGGGTCCACCCTGGACCCGGTAGCCGTAACCGACTTGACACAGGAGTAGGGCGATACCCCTGCGCGTCGTTTTGCGGCGACGCCCTATCCGTGTCCGGTTTCCTTATTCGACTTTCCATAATTTTATTTTTTACCGAGTTTTGGCTTTTTACGTGCGTCGACTCCCATCCGACCCGCACAACCCGTTAGGGAAAAGCCGATTCGCCAGAGCCTCGCCCGTCTGCCAGCAGGGGGACCACGTGCAGATGAGGTTGGCTTGGGCCCCTGAGATAGTGGTGGGGCCCCAAACCCTCCTGTGTAAAATAAAAACCAATAAACAGATACAACATTAACAATAATGAAATAAAAACAACAAACTAATATACAAAGGTATACATTTTAAACTTAATCTACACTTTACTTTATATAGGACATACTTGGTATAATTTTCACAAGTTGTAGATGACAATCTCATTGTAAATGTAATGTTTAAACTGTAACGGCCGGCGTTAGCAGCCCTACGAAAGGGGCCGGAGCGGGGAGAGGCGAAATGAGATTTCCTTTGAGTGCGGAGCTTGCCGGCGACCCTTACAGCTCTACTTATATCATTGCTTATACTAAATCATGCACCAACCGCCTTTTAAGGCACTACACTACAGCGTTACTGGCTCTTTTTCGATATCAACATGTTTTGAAAGGTTTTGGAAGGGTTACCCTTCTTAGAATTTCGAAGAAAAAAGGAATAACGTTTTTAAGAAGGAAATTTTGTAACATTTTCAATTACCATGGAATAAACTATGGTATTACTTTAATTATAAAACGATTAAAATACCGCATATTTCTGTGGCACATATTCCCAACAGACATAAGAATAGTATACCGACACGGGGTTCGGCATTCGGCACCAAAATTGTCTTCAGTCAAATTATTTACAGTTCGGTACGTCAGTTTCAATATCTCCAAGAGACAGAGTTTGGATATCAGGTCAACACTTAATTTGTAGGTACACTTCTTAACTCTACATAAGTACTAGAAAGGTTTGTGTACATTTTAAGGGAAAAAAGTATTGTAAATTTTTATGAGAATTTAAAAATATTTTCTTCCTAGTTAAGGATGGATACCCTCGGCAGAGGAGACCAAACGGCCAAGGGTCAGGGCGAGAGAGAGAGAGAGAGAGAGAGGAATCGGCTGACGATGCTCGTGTTATCCAGTAGGACCGCTCGCTGGAGCCTCGCTATCAACGCTATAATGGTCCGCCACGCAGTCCCAATCTCTTTAGATGGAAGTTGGGGCAAAACCGTTGCTTGAAACTACAACTGGTGGATCTCAGTGGACGTCACTCGCTACATAATGGTAACGTCGCGCGCCAGGTCTAGATACTTAATCTTTTTGCCTGATTCGGCTTTTTTTCATCGAAAGGGATAGTGACGTCCACCAAGAACACACACGACTTCACTTGGTTCATCAGTACCATATCAGACTTCTTAGCAGGAACTGTCCTGTCCGCAATGATGGATCGGTCCCAGCACAATCAGGCGCGGTCGTTTCCGAGTACCGGCTGCGGCGCGTACGTATATATGGTACCTTCAAAGTAGACTTCGAAGTATTTTGACGTTTGTCTGTCTGTGCAAATATTAGGTATTAGCCAGCACTGGATACTCGGAAGTATTGAGGAACCTATTGTGAAGCTCCTTCTCGTTCCAGATTCTCTTGGTTCAACGGTACGAAGTACTATCGGTTCACGCCATTTCTCGGTGGGCCAAGGGGAGAGAGTTTGGTCTTTATCTATATAGGGGTTATCCGATTTAGATCTATATAGCTATAAAGGGATTAGTTTCTTTGACATCTCTATGCAAACTACTACTCTCCGATTTCACCATGAAGTAGTAAAGTAGCTGTGCAAGGTCTTCGCACTGAGCAGTCCACAACCATCGCTCTTCCGCGGGATTTACAATTTCATCAATCACGACCTCGGGTGGTGCATCTGTGAAGTGTAAGTTGTACAGACTTTCCTATCCAGAGCGTCTAATTCGGTCAAAGACCATTTGAGCACGCCAAAGGTATTAGAGAAAATCAGGGTGTTTCAGTAACTATTTAGTTATTTGACAATGCGTTATACGCAATAACGTTGCTGGTTTTTTATCCTCTTCTTTGACGTAGGCTGAAATATCAACCCTCATTTTGGACGAAGTTTTTAGTGAATTCATTTGTGTTGGGTGTTATGTAATGACCATTACTTTTTTTATATTATGTAAGTTTTTGTTTGTAGATATTGTAGATTCATAATAATAGATGTTTTAGGTATATATTAGGGCAGACATGACCCAGCCGTCAAACGCCGGCCGGATCATCGCAAAGTTCGCAAACACACAGATTAAGTACAGTGGTTATCTAAAATGACCTTTCGGAATTTCACACGGGTTCTTACAATATTCAGTGGGTGATCGATTTATGGACTTAATTTGAAGACTTCTGCATGCCTTTCGGTTATTATTACGAACAATCTTTTAATGAAAACCATGGACATAAATTCCTATAACGTGCGGAAATCAATTTGACATGTTATTATACTTGATTTTACTTACTTGTGTTACTTGCAAACCATGCAATAATACTTAAAAACAATAAAGCTATATCATAAAATACATTCACCGACAGAAAAAGGATTTGTAAATAAAGTGTTATTTATGAGATGTCTTATGTATTTTGTTTTTGCTACATGTTTTAAGTATTTTATTTTTACTGCTAAGTGTATTTTATTTTATTTGTTATTTAAAAAAAGAGCTGGGGTTATGGATTCAATGAGTTCTTGGAGCGGGGACAGCTACTAACCCCTTCGTTCAGCAAATTCATTAACCAAATGATGAACCAAATATCCTGCAAATAGTTGTATTTACCATGTTAGAACAGCTATATTCATAAAACATGTCACGAAAAGTCATCCAATAACATAATAACATCGCAATACACACGAACTCATAACCTACCAATCTATGGAAACCCAATTTCCACGAATAAATAATAACTGAACTCAAAGAGCTCTTTGAAGTGAAGAAAATTCTTTGACAACAAGCTGGAAAGAATTACCCGACACGTATAAAAAAATAACCGGAAGGCCTTTGATGGAGGGCAATGCTCCGTGAAAATTACGACTACGCCCGAGGAAGAGCCTGATTTTAACTTTATCTCGAAACAAATAAGAGATACCAAGACCAAAGCGAGATATAGAGTTGGAGCGGTTCACTGCAGCTGTGTTTTGATAGCAATATTGTACTAATAAGTGAATGTATATAATTCGCATACTGACAACAGTGATTGGAGTGTCAAGGTGTATAATCGCCTAAAAATTATTTAGAATATAGAACATCATACATAAAATGAACTTGAACAAATCTACTTTCGTAGGTACAACTTTAAAAGTTTTAAAATTCTCAAAAACTAAACATACGCACCCGATAATATATACGCATCTGTATATATTATGTACATGTTTTAACTCAATCAAAATCGAAATGTAATTGCTTTCCTAGCGCTACGAGAAGCTACAAACATACAATATTATAATTATAGAGGTTAGAGTATGAAATTGCCGTTTTTTGCTATTGCTACTGAAAAAAATTAAATACTATGTAATGTTTAAACACGTATTTGAAAATACCTTTTTCCATTTGTCGTCAGTTTTGCATATATGGTTAAACCATATAATTTCATGACTAGGGCATTTATAGAAAAAAAAAATATTTCACTATATTTAGCCCAATGCTATTTGATATAGCTACCTACAAGATTTGATTGTAATCGAATTAGCCGTTTCCAAAATATTTAGAGTATCTGTCATATTCGCCATACAAAACGGCAATTTCACATTTGAACATCACCACGTAATTGAAGCAACACACCGACGACAGCGATCGGCTGACTGCGTGTTTTATGAAATACTTTTGCAGGCAGTTGTATGACACATAATTACTGTTCTATTGCATTGAATGTAGTGTCGGTATATGGCTTTCTGTACGAGAAACAAATCAGTTATAAATATAGTTTTTGGTTTATCCATTAAACACGTACAAAGAAACGTCTCTTCAGTAGGTATAATAATAAATACTGGTTTAGAGTGAGAGCGGACCAAACATTTTTGCAAATATAAACGTAAGAGGGAGGAAACTAGGTGGGACCGTCACAACATGTCTCTCGGAGTTGTAAAAAGTTTAGGCGAACCAAGTAATGTTTGAAAATATTATTTCTTTTATATTTCCAAAGTTAAAACGTTTTGACCCACCCAAAAACGCTGCTGCCCATTTTCCAGAGACTTTTGCCTCAAAAACATTAGTCGCTTTGTACGACACCCACGGGTGTAAGTGGTTGGTGCTATGCTGCTCTGGCGGCCACTACACGGCCTAACATTACGCTCATAAACAGTAGCTCGAACAAACAGTAACCGAACCGGCATAAAGTATCCCACCGAAGCCCTATTTATTGGTGTATCGTAACAGAGTATTGTTAACGTAGCAATCACGCTGTCGCAGGGCGGCGTCCCCAGCTCGGGGGCCTTACGCAAAGCTCCATTGATCCCGGACGCCCTCCCCAGCCCCCCGCCCGGGCCCATTAGAACCTGTATCGACGAGGGCTCCACTCAATCACGGCGGACGTCCATCAACTTTTGTATGCGAACGCCAGCGGCCTTTTAGATATTACTCACTTACTCATATACCATGTACCTATGTACCTGAATCCCTCCCCACAGCGGCTCTCGCCCGGCGACTAATTTGAGAGTGCACCCCGCAAATTAAATTCATTCTGTGTTGTGTATGCCTCAAATCCGATTACGCAGTGTTTTGTCTGTGAAAACGGACGTGGAACGTACTTCCATATAACAATACACGATGGCGTTCTTCGTTCAACATTTACATGACAGTGATGCAGCGCTTCTTTCTCGAATCGTAGCAAAGCCCCTAGTTCCAAACTAAAATAAAATATTAGAAGTAAAACGTGAGCATGCTCGTATAATGTATGGCGGATTTGTGGGCTTGCGCTGCGCCGGCGGCTGCATATTACATGCAAGTTTTAAGCCGGCTATGAGCCCTGGCTTGCGAGTTATACGCGCATAGTCCGGGCTTTAGTGCAGTTTGGCGATAACTCGCCTTTCGCCATGTAGGATTTCCCTTAGAATATGATAGTTCGTGCGTTATTGTCTTATTAATTTCGTTAAATATTGTAAAAGCTGATGGTAAAACGAAACGAACCTGTCAATAGAATAGATGAATTCAAATATTGATGCCGTGATGGCCAGTCTGGATGATCCGCAGGAATGTGACTCCTGTGATGCTTTACGGCCGCGAGACATGGCTAGCCTTGATGAAACACGTTCATCCCTGATGAACTGCACGCCAACGAAATCAAAATGCTGCTATGGATGTGTGGCGTTACACGATTTTGCTGTGTACCTGCTTGAGTTGTACACCCACGGATAAGATTGAAGAGGCTCGTTTAGTGCACAAGCCCTAGGCATATGTGGGAATTAGGTGCGTAACTTTACCAGTATCAGGAAAGAAGTCCCGCGGGAAACCCAAGAAGCGATGGATTTACATTGTCGAGGATGCCGAAAACCGGGCGGGATTGACCACAATAATTTTTTTCTTCGAAATGGATATCGAATGAATACCTCTGATCGGTTAATGGTGCCAACTAACCCTATAAAAAACTGGAACATATGCCAGATGATGCGTTTAAAAAATACTAATCGTCAACTGGCACTGAAAATCACAAGAGTTGACGATTAGCCAACGTACTGGGCAACTTGTCCCGGGTTTTTCAAAATGATTAATTATTCCGAAAAATAACATATTATACGAGTACACATAGGCTTATAATTTAAATGTACATTTAGAATGCACAAACTGTACGTACTACCACTTTTTACCGTGCTACTTCTTCAGTAAGTATTTAAATTCGTCGTTCTTTGTTGCACCAATGTAAAACAAAGTTTTGCAATAAGCTTTTTAAAGTCCACAGAGAGTAACTTGAACCTTCTGTCCCTAAATACCCGTGGTGACCGACAGGTGCGCCTGAGTTAAGCCCGTACAAAACCATTGTCGAGTGTCGACAACTCGCAAGGCGAATTTCGTCAGAGTTTTGCACACAGGATTTACAAGCTGTGTCGAAATGTAATTCAAAAAAATTATTCTCTCCACAAAGTTCTGTACAAAAAAATAATAAAATTAATAAGTGGCTTACTATCATCTCGTTATAATAATATAGTTAAGAAAAGTATTATTAAGGCCCGCCGTGACTCCGTTCGCGTGGCGTCCTACCCTTACCCTACCCTACACCTATCCAACACCTTCCCTACACCTACCCTAAAATTATATACAAGTTAACCCAAGAGGGCAACCTATGTCTAGAATCATTTAGGTAGTTAATGAAAATAAGATAGCAGCAGTTTATTATCATCGGGAACATTATGGCTTGGGGCTTTGTCAAGTCCTTATTGTCAAATACATTTACTTTTTATTGAATATTCACAATTTTACATTTTGTATTTTTATTACAATATATCGTTTCGTGGTAAATAATCAAAAACTTCCTACTTGCCTACATAGTAGGGTTTTATTGTTTTATCATTGTTTGACAGTTTATGTACAATTTGGCACAAGTTGAGGATAAGGATTTAACATACCTATACCTATGTAAAGTCATTGAGAGGACAACTCAATGTTTATTACCGACGTTGACAAATAAAATGTTAAAATAGGTACACAGGCCGAGATAGAGCGGCACTGGTCTAGTGGCAGCGTGCTTGCGAGAGCGATAACCAAGGTTAAGCAATGCTCGCAATGTCCGATAACTGGATGGGTGACCGTTTCGTACTTTGAGCCTAATCGAACTCCAGGACCGTACCACTCGTTGGACGTGCGTTCTAATACCGTTGGCGAAGCGAGGTTGACCTAGGTCTTCCGCTGGGGACCCAAAACTGATTGAACAGGGCCCCATGACGGTAAAATAATTATTTATATTAATTCGTTCCCCCGGAACAGTTGTTTGAATTTAGTTTGTACAGACAACGGTTTTAGCATTAATATTTTAAAACATTTACAAGTTCTCGAAGCGCACAGTAAGCTCACCACGAGAGATGCCGAAGACCGAGCGAGGTGGGCCAGAAATAGCAGGAAGGCGGACCCTGGGCCCTCGCGTGCTGCGCGGGGACGAAGCCGGGACATGACGCCAGGATGATGATGAAGCGCACAGTGAATGGAAAACCTGTAACACGGTATATGTCGCGGCGTGCAAAAGCTGGTTAATATTAATTTCGAGGCTACAAAACTGTGTGCGGATCTCAAGCGCAAACGAGTATTCGGATATACGGACGGATGCTCGGATGCGCGGATGCATGGCCGTGCATCGGTGTGGCAGAGCCGTGCCAACAGAATTGCGGAGGCAGCAATGTATTTCAACCGACAACTCCATTTTCCACTGCCCCGGGGCCGCAATCAATGCAGACTGGTGCCTCCCCACAGTGCAGTGCGATAGGATTTATACGTGTTTGATATCCTTTGATGTGGTAAATGCCTGACTACCTATTTGTTAACATTTCAACGCCTCATAAGTCATCTTGGCGACAATATCCCGGTTATATTCATGATCCAGAATTTGCGGATTGAGTTATTACAGTAGAGCGACTGCCACGTGACCTCCGTGACCCTGTGGTTTACCTCTGAGGTAGTGCAGTGTGCAGGGTTACCTCACAATGTTTTCCCTCACCGTAAGAGTATCGGTTAGTGTTCAACTAATGTAGGTACATAAGTCCACCGCCGCCCCTTTTTTCAAAGGGACATATATTAGTTAAAGGGTTAACGTTGTTCGACAAACCATTAGCCCACCGCTAATTGTGCTAACTTTTACTTTATAGGGGTCCGTACTCTAAGAGTTAACAAGGAACCCAATCACTAAGCCACCGCTGTCGGTGTGTCTGTCATCTTTGAAACCGTACCAGCCAGTGGCATGAAATTTTCACAGAATATTTCCTGTACAAGAAACATGCGATTTTCAGAGCTTATTTATTATATCTTTGTACGATTGCAGTATTAATACTAAAGCATTATAATTAATAATAAAAACCAGTAAAGTGTGTTAGAGTCACGCATCAAGATTTCGAAATTTTACGAATTACATAATTCTCTGGCATCGAACTCAAACATACACCGTAACGAAAGAATTGCTTGTGTTAATACTACGGAACCCTAAGCATACGAGCTCGACTCGCACATGGACGGTTTTTAATATTTGATTGTTAAAAAATAACGAATATTATTTCTATGGTTTATAGAGAATATTGAAACTTGGAGAAGCATATCAGAACCCTTTCTAACATACCAGAAGCCTTTCTATCGAATTTCGAAGTTAATTAGAAAAGCCATTAAAAGACTACCTAAACTATAAAACATATATTAAAAACAAACCAACTACTTCAAAAGAGTCATGTACCCCCGCAGCCGTCCCAAACGCCGCAAACCAAATACTCAACAAGGGCTCCAGCGGCCGTGGAGACCGTAATCACTCGCGGCTCCATTAATATTTGTGCGCCCGGACTCTCGGGTTCCGAATTACGACCCTTCAAACGCGACCGGCCCACCTGATTCGCGACGACGACATCTGAATTTGTTATTAAGCGCTTATTCTAAGGGCTGACACACACACGTTACGACGCCGTGGCGTGGAACTGTATGACGAGTACTGTAAAAGCTGACGTCATAGCGGCGTCGCAATGTGGCTAAAAAATATATATATTCTGCGTAGATGGCGCTAATAAAATGTAATAATAGTTTTACTACTTAGCCATAAAATTGTTAAGGAGTTAAATCCAAAAACAAACCACAATTACAATTTATTTCATTTAGTAGTGTAGGTAATCAACTACATAAATAAGATATTTTATTAACTCTTCCTCTAGCAAACAGAGTGGTGAGTATGGTCAGCAAGCAACACCCTAGCTAGAGTATGTAACTATTTACTGTTTTAGAACTACCCCACCTCAAAAAGTTCCAGTCTTGAAAGTGATACCCTCGTTGTATTGCATAACCACATAAAAGGAGACAGTCTAAAATATTCCTGACCACCAGCCGGTAAAATGAGAGTTGTAATGGATAAAGCATATAAAACGTAATATCCTCGCGTGATTATTTAAATTCTTTAGCTAGCCAATTTGTTATATTTATGTTTAAAAATTACTAATTCGCTATGAAACGTACGCATTCTAGGCATAAAATTATGAACACACCAGGAAAAAGGTATGGATGCACAAACTTATCTGACCCGGTGGCCAAAACTGGAACCAAGTGTCGTTATTTTAAAATGTCATGTCAATGCCATTAACAGCGACGCTGTCACCGGGTCAGATTAAGTTTGTGGCACTGCATAGACAGACAAGTAAAAAATCCTAGGTTTTGAATTTGACAGTGACAGGCATGACATTGTCTTTGTCATACACTGTTATAATGACGAATGAAACTCCCTACTCCGTTAGGAGGACCTGCCCTGTGATTGTGATTTCTATGGCAATGAAAGGCTGTATAACCAAGTTTCGCTAATGACTCTTTTCTGAGTTATGTACATTAGTTGGACACTAAGCGATGCTCTTACGGTGAGGAAAAACATCGTGATGAAACCAATAGGCTAATTACGTAACGATGTTGCCAACAATTCTATAAATTCAATTATTAAAACTGTTACTTTTGCGATTCTGTATTATAGATTTCATGGGTTCAGTTGCTAACAAAGTTCCATTGCAATAAACTCAGAAATCGATCATACGCACTCGCAAAAGTAATAATTTTAATTATTGAAATCAGAATTGTTTGCAACAGAGTTACGTAATTAGCCTACTGTACTTCAGTCGTAATTAGGCGACTGAATCCAATCTGGTCAGTTCCCCCGTTAACAGGGTCACGGAGGTCAGATAGCACTCGCTTCACTGTAATTTCCTGATCTACCAAATCCTGGATCATGGTCAAGGCAGACCCTGAGCCCTTACGCGCAAGAGCACATCCGGGACATTAACGCCAAGGTGACCATATTGTACATACCATGATTCTAAGGAAATCTAGTTTTTGTGCTAGTTCATTTTGGGCACATCCATCGGCCATTTTAAGTAAAAGGTATGTCCCGCGGCACTCCGCAATACCAGTGTTTTCTCAGTGCATTATCGCATTATTGAACGTAATGCCCTCTCCTTTCAAAAGGAGTTTTTTCTTTCCTCATTAATTTCTCTTCGCTATGACGAATAAAACTTTTTACTCCGGGCGTAAAAGTAGTTTCTTCTTTCATCATTTACTCTACGGCTTGTTCCAGTGTTGCATGAGTGTCGCATGAGTGTTGCAGTTTTGCGAAAAATATAAATTTTTCAAAAAATAATTGTGAAGAATTGGCTAGACTTAGATTTCTTTTTCAACTGATACGAGTTCCGTATTTTACATTCTTCCATTTTTCATTCACTTTGTACCGGCTAAATCTTAGTGAACAACTTCTATGAACCGCTAAACCGTATCCTTTGCTGAGAGAAACCAAGGCAAATTTGATAAATATCTGCTGAATAATACTGAATTGAAGATTTGAATATTACGATACCTTTTTTAATATCGAAATTACAATAATCGTAATAATGATTTCCAACAGACCAGTAGATATATGCTCCAAGTCGCAATATAATGGCTAGTTAAAGCAATGGTTTGATTGTTGGTGACATTTAAAAAGTATCTATAATCATATTTAAACGAGGAAGTCAGTTCTAAAAAAGTTGATAAATAACTTTTGAAATGAGTTTAATTTTCAGAGATTCTGAGCACTTATAGAAAAAGAGTTACCATTAGCAAAATCTTGCATTAGTCTGTGCGACATCGTAATGTGTCAATGTGTGTTAGCCCTAACGCCAGCTCCGGGGCTCACTAATTTCACTTTATCCGGATTAATTGTCATTTTGAATCATTGATGACGAACGTCCACATCTAATCTTCCCCAAAGAGTCCCAATCTCATTTCCATTAGTATTAAAAGTGTCCTCCCTTTTAATTTGAACGGGTACAGTTTTAGTGGACTTAACTCATCACACTCGCGCGAAGAGATTCAAATGCCGCACCGAGGGGCTGGATGGTAGCCAGACTAACCTGAGCTCTGGGGTGACAGTAATTGCTCGCAGACTCATTTAGAGATATGAAGGTATCATAGGCTTCCATCGCGGTCCGGGCTTTAGTGCTTTTTAGAGCATAATTTATTAGAGCTGCCTATATCTACATATGGCATAAGACTAGCGGACACACTCCAGTTATTATTCCTTCTATTCGTCTATACATTGTATAAAACAAAGTCGCTTCCCCTTTGTATGCATCTATGTACGCTTAGATATTTTAAACTACGCAACGGATTTTAATGTGGTTTCCAACAATAGATAGAGTGATTGGAAAGGGTAGGTAGGGGTAAAGTAGGTGTACGCGTGCGAAGTCGCGCCGGGGACACTAGTTTTAATATATATCTTACAGGAAATGTGTAATAAAATGTTACAAATACGTATCTAATAGTAATTTATGCAACAGGCATATAAAAAGGGGTATCAAAACATGAGTGTCTGTTTATATAATGATAATAGTTTGACACGAGTGTTTTTATACCTAATTATATGCAGTTGCATAGACTACTTTATCTACACTTATATTTTCATGTTAAAATTTCGTACCTATAATTTTCTCAACTTTGCTGGAAGTAAGCTACGAGTCAGTTCTGATGTATCTACGCGTCGAGGATATCAAGCGGCGGGAAATTCACTTCACTACTTTCACATTTATCTATTAATTTGTTTCAACCCAGTAAGCATTCAAATACCCAAATTACAACAAATAGAAAAAATATACCGTTTAGCGGGAAAATAGTTACACAAAAATATAAGAAAGAAAAAAACAATTTATTCAAAGCTCTGGAGATTCCTTCGTTCCCTGGGAGTCGGTGAAGACAAGTTGAGTGGCTCGGCAGACATGGATATAAATAAATTAAACGTTCACTTCTGCTCATCGTCCGGTTCAATGGATCCTTGCGTTAAAAGTCGCACTCTCGCGGTCCTTGCCGGCTACCCGGTAATTGAGGGCGACCCGTTGGACGTCGGGAAGATCTCGTCCCAAGAAGTATTGCAGCTACTGAAAACCATCAAATCGAGAACTACGGGAGATGATGGAGTGAGCATGGACATGATCTGCCCTATTCAAGACTTCGTAGCTCCATTTCTTGCTCACATAATTAATGTCTCTTTGTCTTCTGGTGTGTTTCCTTCCTGTTGGAAGAAGGCACACGTTCTTCCTCTCGCCAAAAAGTCAAATCCCGCCTCCTTCGCTGAATTTCGGCCTATCTCCATTCTGCCTATCCTGTCCAAAATTATCGAGAAATTTATTCAGCGAAGGCTGTGCTCGCACTTGTCAAGATTTAATCTCCTAAGCCAGCACCAGTCGGGGTTCCGTTCGGGGCACAGCACCGCCACGGCACTCGTTAAAATTACCGACGACATTCGGCGTAACATCGAGAATAAGGAGCTTACGATGCTCGTCCTTCTCGATTTCAGTTGCGCCTTCAACACCGTCGATTACGATATTTTGATGGCCGTGCTGAGAACTTTGAATTTGACCCCTCAGACACTCGATTGGTTTCGTTCCTACCTCCGGGATCGTGTGCAGATGGTCAAGTTTGGTGACAGCCGGTCCGATTGGCATCCCATAACAGCTGGTGTACCTCAAGGGGCCATTTTGTCTCCTGTCCTTTTTTCTATATTTATTAATAGTATCACCTCTTGTTTGTCTTCTTCCCATCATCTCTATGCAGATGATCTACAGCTGTACAGATCGGCTCCCTTCTCCGGTTTGGTGGAGGCTGCGCGTTTGCTGAACGATGACCTGTGCAAAATAGAGCGTTGGGCTGGTGAGTATAGTCTGAGAGTGAATGCCTCAAAGTCACAAGCAATTGTGATTGGTAGTCAACACTTTATCACCAAATTGAAAGGTGTTGACTTACCCAATTTGACTTTCAAGGGAACCGTCATTGAGTTCAGCGAATCGGTTAAGAACCTGGGGGTCTTATTCGACCAAACCCTATCATGGTCTACCCATATCGGTGAGGTTAGCCGAAGAGTCTTTGCGTCCTTCCATTCTCTCAAGAGGTTACAAAACTTCCTACCTTTTGACACTAAAGTGCTACTAGTGACCTCCCTCATTCTCCCGCTGCTGGACTATGGTGATGTTGCCTATTTGGACCCGACCGAGGAGCTGTTGTCCCGATTGGAGCGTTTGCAGAATCTTTGCATTCGTTATATTTTTGGGTTGCGGAAGTTTGATCATGTATCCGAATTCAGAGCGAAGTTGAACTGGCTCCCCATTCGACGACGTAGGGACTGTCATATTCTGGGACTCTTATACCAAGTACTAGATAGTCCCTCTGTGCCTGTGTACTTGCGCGAGTGGTTTAATTTTCGGCCATCTGCTGACCCCCGTTTGCGCCCCCGCAGGAAGCGACAGCTGGAGGTTCCCTCATATCATTCAGCTGGGTATGGGAAGTCTTTTAGAGTGTATGCAGCACAGCTGTGGAACTCGCTACCTGATGAGATACAGGACGCACGCTCACATGTTTCCTTCAGGGAACTTCTGAAGAAGCATTTCCTCAGAATTTGATGATTGAGCTTCATATATGTATATATTTATCATATGGATATATGTTTATGGGTATGTATATTTATAGTTTACTTATTTATGTACTTACTTACTGATAAGTCTTACTGGTAGGTATATATTTAAATTAATTCTTTGGTTATTTTATAGTAGGTAAGGTACTCGATTATTGCCTCTGCCGCTCGCTAAAGCTCCTTTCGGCTTGTCTAAGGTTAGCTGGAAGAGATCCCGTTGTGGGATAAGTTCGCCTTTGCTTTGTAACTGTTTCCTATTGAATTGTACTATGTTGTTGCAATAAAGAGTTTACATACATACATACATACATACATTATTTCAAACAATGTCCATATAAGTGTTAGTAAAACATTCTTGACTTACAAACTACATTAGTAAATCCAATATATTATTTATTTATTTATTTAACAGTTTATTGTGCACAAAAACAAGTATACAATAACACAACAGGTACAGCTTATTACTAAACTTATCATGACAAAATTTAAAATTAAATCACCCTTCCAATATACAATGTCAGCAGTAACTCACAGTACAAAATGTCGGAATAATAATAATTTAGAATATAAAATGTCAAAGTAATAATAATTTTTATAACTTAGAATATGGCATGTCAAAATAATAATAATTAAGAATCCAAGCAACTTATACAATGTCAAAAATTTGTCTACTCCATTTGGAATACAAAATGTCAACAACAATAATACAATAATAAATTATAGATAGGTGAATTTAATTTAGGACTGGGACTGGGACACCTGGCACTTGCGCGTTCACCTGTACCCAATGTCTTAGAATAGGAAAATCTGGCTTATTACTGATGACCCTCAAGATGGTGTTGGCGCTCCCTCGCACCCTGTGCAGAAGCGAGGCGATGCGGCGCCGCACCACCGTGTGGAAGCCGTCCATGTGCGCATGCGCAAACATCGCTGATGCACTGTAATAGCGCGGGAGCCCCAACAACATCCTGAAGGCGTCATTGTACTGTACTCGGAGAGCGTTGAAAGCCCGCTGCGTATATCTCACCCACAAGCTACACGTGTACAGCGTTTGACAGAAGGCTTTAAAAAGGGTAATCTTTACCTCCACACTGCAGCGCGCGAACCTGCAAGCCAGCATATTACAGCGGACTGCCAACGCTCTCCTTTCCCTATAAATATCGCCATCATCCTTCAAATCCTTAGTTACCACATGGCCGAGGTATTTAAACTCTGTGACCCTACAAAGAGGCACACCATTAATACCAGGCATACGTCCTGACGATGAGACTCTGTGTTGTATGTATAGCTGTGCGGTAAGGTTTATCACCTACTTTGCTGCAATAAAACCAGCGCTAAAGCTAATAAAGCCTCATGGGTATGTATGGAGTGCTGCATAGCTGCGAAGACTGTTGGCCGAAATTGCAACACACCGGTCGGCATACTTACCACCCTGAAAAATATAACCATAAGGAAAAATACTGCAATTTTACCTGTCAAACCAGTGGAGCCTCCCTTGAGCGATGATGCATGCCTGTCTCTGAATGGTGAAGTGTCGCGGATCCCTGAAAGTACAGCCCTTGAGTGTAGCGTTGATGATGTCATTTCACATCGCAGTCCTCAGGATACCACTCTGGGGGAAGATTTATCGCGCTCGGTGTGCGTCTTAGAAATTCAGGTTCTACGCGAGCGTATTGCCCTGTTTACTGAGCACCTCACGGATGCTGTCTCCGCCGTGGCCCTTTATCAAGAAGCTCTCAAGGACTGTGCCGCAAAAATGGATGCTACCAACGAACGCCTTTAGAAAGTTGAGAGATTGCTGGAGAACCAATGCAGGTGTCAGCATGCGGATGGATTCAGGGTGGGAACAGTCTCCTGTGGTATGAATACTGATAGACCCCCAAGTGCTATGCCGGCCCGGAAGACTCGTAGTCGTAAGCGGAATATAGGCCCCTATGGGCGAGCTAAGTAAATCACCTAAGCCGAAGAAACCAGAGTCCCCTAAACTGAGCTTCGAACATATGCAACCTACAGTGGTGGGTGAAGCGCTTGCGGTGTCCAGCGTACCCCAACAAAAAGTTAAACGCTCCTCGGCGGAATCCGGCAGCTTCCAAGAATGCTGTACTGACGTCAGAAGAAAATCAAAGCGCTCAAACGTTATACGTTGTACTGCTGGACCTAACGTAACGACGCTGAGAGCTGTGGAGCATCGCAAATGTATACACCTCTGGAACATGTTGTGGGTGCTGACGAAATTCGAACGTACTTGAAGCAATTGTGTCTTGGTTCTAGTTCTAGTTCTGGTCTTGGTGGAAGAACTGAAAGCTAGAGATGACTATAAGTCATACAAGATATCGGTACCAGCCATGTATTACTAGAAATGCTTGTCTGCTGACGTTTGGCCTTATTATGCACGAGTAAAGACATAGTTATTTCGCGGATACCAAAAACCTGACGCCGACAAGGGTACGGAACGCGGCTCGAAATAGAAAGGACTACGACATTTCTTTAGTGTATCAGAATGTTAGAGGCTTAAACACAAAACTTGCTGATCTCAGGTGCAACATGTTGCTAGGAAATTGCGACGTCATTGCGATCACTGAATCCTTCCTCAATTCGTCGGTGGATGATGCTGAGGTAATCTCTGCATGGAGCGTCCTACGCCGTGATCGGTCAACTGGACATGGTGGTGGGGTGATGCTCGCAGCACGCCCAGGTGTTCATCTTCAACGTCGAGCGGAACTAGAGACTATCGCCGGTAAAGATCTCTGGGCTTCGAAAGCCCAGTCGAGTCAGTGGTCGAGTCGTTGAAGGGACCTGTGATCATAATGGGAGGCCTTAATCTAAATCCTAAATATAAGTCGAATGATATTTTAAATTATTATAATTTATTTTTATCTGTCTGTGGCCTGACAGAGATGAATGCTGTTGAAAACTTGTACGATGGAATGTTAGACGTGGTGCTGGTGTCTGAAAAGTTGCGTTAGACGAATGTCATGGAGATATTGAGGGGTGGTCTTGTTCAGCGACGTGATGTCTATCACCTCCTCTTGAAATTAGTGTCCCCCTAAGGGATGCCGAACGGGAACAATCTACAGTGCTTTAGCCGACATGACTGGAATTTCTCTAAGGGAAATTACGAACTGTTATATCACCTTATCACTAACACCCCCTGGGATTGTGTCTACTTGGCCCATGATGTAAAAGACTCTCTTGAATCTTTTTATTCAATAATCTATGACATCTTCGACAAGTGCATACCGAGGAAGATCAGACATCGCAGAGCAAACAGAATCTATCCGGTATGGTTTTCTGCAGATTTAATTAGGGACATCGAGAGTAAGGCTAGATTTCATCGTGCGTGGAAGGCGTATGGTTGTCCCTATTCGTATGCACAATTTGCTAGCCTCCGTGCTGATGTCAAAAGGAGAAGTGCGAGTGCATATAAAGACAACCTACGTAGCATTAAGGTTAACATCAAGTGTGATCCGCGTTCTTTTTGGAATCACATAAGCAGCCTAAAATCGAAAGGTGGTTTTGAGGCTAAGGTTTTTTTTAACGGCGCGGAAAACACTGGGAGCAAAGCGACAGATACATTTGCTTCCTATTTTGCAGGTGTCTTCTTGCCCAATGCACCTCTCTTGAATTGTGCTGATGCGAGTACGGCTGACAGAACCACGTCGGCCAATTATATTTCTATTGGGCATATCACCGTTCAGGATGTTGAAAATTCCATTAACAGGCTAAGACCTTCTATGGGCCCTGACAATGTACCTTCTTTTATTATAAAAGCTTGCAAGGAGTTTCTTATGGACCCCATTTTGCCATATTTTAAATCTGTCGATTTCCTCCGATACTTATCCAGAGCTTTGGAAGGTAACACGGGTTAAGACAAATCTAAAATCAGGTGATTTAAAAAATGTAGAAAATTATAGACCAATAGCATATTCATCATCTTTGGCTAAATTGTACGAGTCTATTCTGTACGAACACATTTCTTCCCAGGTCAAGCTTTTCTTGAGTGATAACCAACACGGGGTCAGATCCAAACGCTCTATTAATACCAACCTACTAACCTTGGTTGACTTTGTCTCTGACCATCTCGATAGGGGTGTTCAGGTGGATGTGGTCTATTTCGACTTTCAAAATGCTTTTGACCGGGTCGACAATGACATTCTGTTGGGTAAGTTGGGTGCCATTGGTTTTCACCTTCACTACTGAAACTTTTTGCAAGTTACCTACGCGATAGACAACAGTACGTCCGACATGGCTGCTATGTCTCAGATCCATACCACACGCGGTCTGAGGTCAGTCAGGGCTCAGTATTAGGTCCGTTCTTGTTTGGTATTATGGTGAACGACCTGGACTTGGTTCTTCAATTTTCTTGGAGCTTACTATATGCAGACGACCTAAAACTAATTCGCAGAGTGATGGATGTGAGTTGATGGATGAGTGAGTGTATTTTAATTGTTTAATTTGATTATGTATTTAATTTTAATGATGTTTTTTAGTTTTTAATCTAATGTTTTTCAAATATTTCGTGTCTTAGTTATATTCTTATTGATATTTGCAGTGTAGTAGTAATAAGTACTGTGAAGCTGTAAATTTATAGTAAAAAAAAAAAAAAAAAATTAATGGAACAGGTGGTACACACGTCACCTTACGTCTTCCGGTTTGAAATATCAAGAGCTGACTTTAGGTAACATTGTACAAAAGCCCATGTAATCTCGCGTACTCCTCACACACTCCCATCAACCTCCTAAGCGCGGCAATCGATGGACTGAGCAACATCATGTCGTCAGCGTAGCTGATGCTGTTGACACAGTGACCGTCAATCGAGCAACCCACTCCGGTGCTGCTCAGCCCACGACTCAGGCTATCCATGTACAGGTTGAAGAGCGAAGGCGACGTTAATCCCCTTTGTCGCACTCCGCACTCCAACCTGTACTCCTCAGAAAGTTTGCCGAGCCATTTGACCTGGTTAGTTTGATGTCCATACCAATATTTTAAAATATTTGTAATTTCACCAGGCACATCACTGTTTCTTAGCTTCTCCCAAAGAATATCGTAACTAACCAGGTCAAACTCCTTGGAGAGGTCAAGAAAACCAGCGTATACAGGGGTGTTCCTGTCAGTGTAATACCTAACGACATGCTTGAAAGACAAAATAGCGCTTTCAGTCGAAAGCCCGGGTCTAAAACCAAACTGCGCGTCATGGAAATGAAGATGGTTTTTTAACTGTCTCTCAAGCACGCCGTCCAGCACTTTGGATGTCATTGTGGCTAGAGATATAGGTTTTAATTACACTTATCGAAAGCGTCACCCGTTTTATTTTTAATAATGGGCACTACGACTGTTCTCATAAGCTCCCTTGGCAGATAGGAATGCCTGATGCAGAGAGTGAACAATAAGCCCAACAACCTCGGGAGGTAAGGCCCCGCATTTTGAAAGTGTTCTATGCTGAGCCCGTCGTGTCTGGGTGACTTGCCCCTCTTCATGCCATTCAAGATTAAAACAATTTGTTTGGCAGTAATACGTTCCGGCAATCCCGACACCACGGCCTCAGCACCCAGTCGAGACTGTTCATTTGCTAGTGGAGATTCCACTTTAAAATGCTGTCTGAACATTTTCGCTATGTTGTTGGAACCGTCTATATAAACAGGAAATTTTGAATTTGTTGAAGACATTTAGGTATTCAGTCTACATTTCGCCGTGTCTCGGCGCCCGACAAAAATTTAAAAAAGAAAAGTGTTGCATAATGATTAAAAAGTTATTTTTCGATACAGCTGTAATGAAAATAGTATGGGAAATGCTGTACCGAAAAGTAATTTTTTTAAATTTTATAGACTGGCGTGAAAAAAGTGTATACTTAAACAACTGTTTTCGAAAATGTAATTGGAACATTACGCTATGAGTGTAGATAAAAGCTATTTCATTCCAACGTACACCAGTTTATATCGCGTTTGGAGTTTCGCAGAGTTTTCGAATTTGCGGTACAATCTGTTTTAACTTTTGTGTTGTTCACACCTGCCTGCCTAATCACATCACAAGCAACGGTGTTGGCACGTATTTCCGGAAAGGTTTAAGTAGCTCGCCGCACACTCCGGTCGCCCGGTCTGGTTATTTTGTATTTGTAATCTCTCTCTAACCCCATCACGGGGTCTAAAAGGCCACATTATGATTCATAACTTATCTGCAGCGTCGCTGTTGACATTGACGTGACAATTCAAAATGGCGTAACTTACTTTTAGTATTGGCCACCGGATCAAATAAGTTTATGACACTCTAATATTAATCATAATATGAAACACCGATGTGGGCTTTATTGACTCCGGGCCGACCGTTCAGTCCGCGTAATCGGTACCGATTCGTCAGTTATTATGTTTGTTTCATTTGTTTGGCTGTTTCCCGTCAATCAGGCGAATTATTCTATAAAAAATAACTATTTCTGATAATTTTCGCACATATATAAGTATCATGCATGACTTTTTGAGGATGGGGATCGAATGTATCAAAATGTTTAAATATTTACTTTTACATTTTGGAACATAAGCGGCTTATCAAAAGATCAAGGCCTCGTCCGCTAATTTACTTGACTCCAATACAAGGATACCAAAAACGCGTAACACTGCCATTGAGCTGCGATTGCGACCCAATTACAATTCAATCTTGGCATTAGTAAATCAGCAAACTTTTTTTTTATGTTATCCGGCAGACAAACAGGCATGCGGGCCACCTGCTGGAAAGTGGTCACCGCCGCCTATGGACATCAGCATCACCAGGGGTGCTACCAATGCGTTGCCCGCCTCTAAGGAAACCTCCAATATACCTCTTGAACGATCCCATGTCATAGTCCAAAGGAAACACTGTGGCTGGGATCCCACATCCGAATCGTACGAGCAAGAAACGGTTTTTCGAATCTTCGCGTGGACACCACTAGAGGGTCCACGTAATAGGGATGAGTACCCAGCCCACGGCGGGTGGAGCGATGGCGGAATTGTGCTGTGGACACACACAGGGAGCCAAAGTCCCTTCGATCAGCCAGTGGTTCTAACTTGCCTGTCAGTATGGTATCGTCGACAATTCGTACGGCGCGCCTCTGTATGGAATCCATGTGATTAAACAGGTCGGCGGTTTCCCCGGCCCAAATATGGGAACAATACTCCATATGTGGCCGCACCTGTGCCTTATACAGCAACAGGCGCTGTTCTGGGGTGAAGTATCGCTTAGACCGGTTAAACACACCAAGTTTTTTCGAGGCTAGTTTAGCCTTACAATCCACGTGACTTCGGAACCGTACGTCGTCTGATATGTCGACACCAAGGATCCCGATACTTTCTAAGATGGAGAGGGATGTTCCTTGGAACTGCGGCACCATGACAAAAGGATCCTTTTTGGCGGAAAATGCGCAGACCTGCGTCTTAGAGGGGTTGAATTCCACCAGGTTCAATCTGCCCCAGTGAGCAATTTGCTCCAAGGAGTGTTCAATCTCTGACACAAGTCTTATTCGGCTTTCCGACACCACGGAACGAGGAATATTCGCACGGCCAGTATAACGAGCATCTGCAGTACTGTCATCTGCATAGCAATGAATACTGGGAATATTCAGCATATCATTGATATGCAGAAGAAACAGCGTGGGAGACAGCACTGAACCTTGGGGTACTCCAGCATTAATACTCTTGGTATCGGAGCAGCATCCGTCGACAACGACTTGAATGCTCCGCCCAGACAAAAAGCTGGATACCCAATTGCAGAGTCCCTCGGGGATACCGTACTTCGGCAGTTTTGTTAGCAGTGCCCTGTGCCAGACCCGATCAAATGCCTTGGCTATATCAAGACTGACAGCCAGAGCCTCCCCCTTGCTCTCGACAGCCTCAGCCCACCGGTGTGTTAGGTACACAAGAAGGTCACCAGCTGAGCGACCATGACGGAAGCCATATTGACGGTCACTGATCAGCTGGTGATCGTTGAGGTATCCAAGGAGCTGGATATTTATGACCGGCTCCATCACCTTTGAGAGCAAGGAGGTTACCGCTATAGGCCTGTAATTTGATGGGTCTGAATTGTCACCCTTCTTGGGTATCGGATGCACATGGGCTAACTTCCACGAAGACGGCACCGTTCCTGAGGTGTAGGAAAGCTTAAATAGGCGCATTAACACGGGAGACAACTCGGGAGCACACTTTTTAAGAACGATAGCCGGAATGCCATCAGGTCCACTGGACCCGGACTGGTCTTATGATTTTTTGGGTGAAACGAACCTCGGGCATGATACCCTCACACCGTGAGATGGTAGGCGGTGCAGCTCCCCCATCATCCTGATTTGAGTTATGAGCAAAGAGATTACCCAAAAGATCGGCTTTCTCCTTTTCTGTGTGGGCCAATTGGTCATCCGGCTTGAGCAAAGGTGGTCCGACAAAAGTTCCCCTCGACAGCTTTGGAGAGAGACCAAAAAGCACGGTTCCCAGAGGGGTAGCTGATTAGTTTCTCTCCAATTCCGCCGATGAATTTGAATTATGCTTGACCCAGGTACAATAAAACTGATAGACCAAAGTCTACAAATCATTTATGGGTCAATGTGTACGCTTTTATAATAAGGTCCCAACAGATATACAGAATTTACCATTTAATAAATTTAAAGCCACTATATAAAATAAATTATGTCAAAAAAGTTATTATAGTATATCTGAACATGTTATTGACAAAAGTCCATGGAACTGAACTGCAGTTCTATACAGGTATCTATATATGTAAATATAATGTATTAGTATATAAGACATTAAAAAAAAACAATGAATTAACTTAGGCTCTGTGGGTTTGTTGCCGTTTCTTTGCCACGGGAGACCACCTAGGAAGTGGCGTTAACTTTGCTTCCCTTCCCACACACGGTGTCTTTTGGTCGTAGCGGGACTGGGGGGCGTCTGCTCTGCGCGGGCTGCGGTGGAGATGGCATAGGATAGGATAGGGGAAAAGTATGGGTAGGGTTAAGTTAGATTAAGGGGTAGAGTTAGGTTGGGGTAAGGGGTAGGGTTAGGTTAGGGGGTACGCCTGGGTAGGAGTGGATAGGGTAGGATAGGGGTAGGCTACGGGCAGGGTAAGGGTAGGGTGTAAGCAGCTACCTATCACATGCAGCATCTGTGATGCATGGTCGCTTAAAGGTCTGTCTGGCGGTGGCGTGGGGACCGGGTCGGCCGTTTCCTTCAAATTGGTTGAAATGGACGATGGCTGGGCCTTGCGTTATACTCGTGAACGGGTGCTGCATTGGTGGACTGGCTTACTCTTGCTGTAGTTTTAGGTGGTTTTTCTTAAGTATAGTATAGGGTCCTATATCTTATGTCGGGGGAGGACCGGCTCTGCTTGGCATTATCGGGCGCTGACCGGATCTGTCTCGTATTGTCGGACACGGACAGGCCGTTGTCGGCGAGGGGTGGGTGTGCTACGGCCATGGGGCAGCCAACATGTCCTGTGTGTTTCCTTCCTACTTTCCTACCCCCTCCTCTTTGACGATTGAAAGAGATATGTAATGTCCTACTCAATAAAGTAATTTTGAATGTTGATAAAAAATGTAGCTAAGCATTAAGGTATGATTTTAGGCATAAGAAATAATCTGTACTCTTTCCGAATACATTCATAGGTAGGTATATAACAAAAACAAAACATTTGTTATGAACGATCTTACAATCTACAGATATTGTTACCATAAATCCTAACACAATGCGTACCGAAATTCAAACAGCGAATAAAATCTGAAATTAAATTACGTAAGCGGACGTCCCAGTGTTCTTCATTTATAAAATCTCTTCCCTTTATTTAAGACTAAGTCGGCGTTTGTTAATAATAGGCTTACATCAACCCCTCATCCCCCTATTCATCTGGAGGGAATTTATAGTCAATTTTCCTTAAAAACCTTCTGGGCTTGCGTTTATTTATCTCCCAGAAACGAGCATATTTGTAAGAAAAACTGTATAACACAACGAAATCACACATAACGCTGATGTGTTTTGTGACGCTCAAACTAACGTTTATATTCGAATGACATTGTCTACAATGGGTGCTCTAAAATATTAATTTTAAAGTGTAATGCATTAGGATGTTCTACCTCGCTCTAACCTTATTAAGTTGTAAGATTTGTCATATTTACATAGTATAAAACAAAGACGCTTCCCGCCGTCTGACCCTATGTATTTATGTATGTATCTGTGCATGTATCTATGTACGCTTAGATCTTTTTAAGTACGCAACGGAGTGATTTAAGAGGAAGGTTTATAAACAAGGCTTTTTTCCTTAGGTAGGGGTAAAGTAGGTGTACGGGAACGGAGTCGCGCCGGGTCCACTAGTATATATAAACTTGAATTCTCATAAGAAGTACGTAATTAATATAACTAATTCTTATTCGTATGCACATCATCATCATCACAGCCCATTTCAGTCCACTGCAGGACTAAGAGCCTCTCCCAAGAAAGGGGAGGTTATTGCCATAATCTCCACGCTTGGCAGGCGGGTTGGAGATCGCAGTGTTATAAATATAACAATGGAAAACGCTGCTGCCCATTTCCCAGCCTACGGAGACTCTTAGATATTTTGCCTCGAAAACATTAGTCGCCTTGTACGACACCCATGAATGTAAGGGGTTGGTTTTAGGGGCGCGCCATCAGTCCACCTCCACGTGTGCGTAGCCGTTTGTAGTCCAGTTGGGAAATTCCCCGGAAATTCCTGCTGGAACGCAAGCGGCACGCCGGTGCGCCCTGGGGGTCGATTAGTAACTATCCGGCAGCGCGGTGCACCAATGCAACAGTATTGGTGTGCTGCGCTGCGGGGTTCTTGCTAATCGAGCGCGAGGAGACTGGTCCCAAGCCAAGGTGTAACGCGAACCGTGCCGAGGGCTGCGTGGCCGGAGGGATGTCCGGCCTTTAACGGTGCACCTCCGATACCGGGGCTCCTCGGAGGAAAGTTGTGCCCTTACTCCGACAAGCGGGGCTCTGCCGGAGGTGACCTTTAGTTCCCTAGCTATTCGTGGGACTTACATGAGTAATGTTAACCAAAAAAACCAAAAAAGTCCAGTTTTCTCTACCATGGAAGTGGTGGAGATTGATTCTGGTGCGGAAGGAGAGCTTTTGGCCTCCCCAACGCCCAGATTAGATGATGTAGCCGAGAGGGCGCTACCTGATGTAGATGGGGGCAGTAATGTCACAGATACGGTAGGGACGTCGGCCTCCGACAGCATCATCCCAGGGAGCCAACACAGGCTTTCTGGGGCAGCGCGAAAGCGTTTCCGAAGGCTGAGGGAGATGGATGTGGGTCTCAAAGAAGCCCTAGTCCTCTGCCGACAGCATTGGAAAGAGATTCCTCGGTTACTCCCCGATCTCCCTGAGGCGAAGTCGTTAAAACGCACTCGATCTGAGGAGGAATCACCGAAAGACCGACTGAAAAAGAACCCTAAGACCGCGCAGGAGGTAAGAGCAAAGCCTACCTTCAGCGAAGTGGCCGGTTCAGTCAGGGTCGGGATTCGTGGGGAAAATCCACTAACCGAGGAGCAGACGGGCCTTGTGCGCCGCGCCCTTGTTGACCTTATCTCTAAGGAAAACAGGGGAGAGGGGCCCAGGTTCACCTCATTTTCGCAAAGACCAGGATGGATCCTGGTTGTTTGCGAGGATGAAGCCAGCAAGCACTGGCTTATGAGGGCGGTACCTAGCGTTAAACCCTGGCCAGAGGCAAAGCTGTCTGTGTTATCAGAGAGCGAACTGCCAAAGCCAGCGGTGGTTACCGCCTTCATACCCAGCATAGACGCTACGTCAATAGACGAAGCGATAACATTGCTGGGCACGCAGAACAGGGGCCTAAACACGCAGCTCTGGAAGGTTCTCCATAGCAGGGGGGAGGAAGGGGGCATTATTGCAACCTTCGCGGTGGATGATCCCTCTGTGGAGACCCTGAAAGGGAGGCAAGGCAAAGCCGCAATTGGTTTTAGAAGCATTGTCTTCAAAATCAAGGGCGACCCAGCCAAAGAGACCCCTGTTCAACCAGGCACCTCTACCTCAGACGTCACGCAGGCTCCTGCGACTGTCACCGCCGAAAAACCCAAAAAGCAAGGAGGTTCGATCCTTCAGGGAAAACGACCCCCTCTTAAGTTGGCTGACAGGGGACAGGCTAAGGCGACGCAGGTCCCTGCGACGGGCGGCATGGCCCCAAACACCGGGCAGCAAGGAGGATCGATCCCCTCGGGAGCACGACCTAGCTTGAACTTTTCTGCCAGGGGAGGGGAAAGGAATAGAGGTAGAGGAAGCACAAGGGGGAGAGGTCAGGGTGGAACCCATTCCGGACGTGGATTTTTCAATCCGCAGAAGGGAAGGGGAAAAACCAAGCCCTCGTACTCCCTTTCACAAAGAGGGAAGTAATGGCGACCCAGGGGCCGGTGAGGTGTCTGCAGGCCAACCTCCATCACGCTGCGGCAGCAAGTGCCGTGGTGGAAAAATGGCTTTGCGACGGTAGGGCTGACCTCGCCCTAATTCAAGAGCCCTGGGTATCCAGCTCGACTATTCTGGGGCTCAACGCTGCCGGTAAGATTATTTACAACAAAGGCGGGACAAGACCCAGAACTTGTATTGTTTATAAGAACAGCATTAATCTATTGACTGTTACAGAGTTGTGCTCCGACGAAGTTGTAGCAGCCATTTTGATCCCCAAGGGAGGCGGGGCTAGAGTACTAATTTGCTCAGCCTATCTCCCGGGGGAAAAGGAAAACCCTGCTGAGGACCTGGAGCCTGCGGTCGAGTACGCCCGGCGTCACAGGATGCAACTGCTGGTGGGGTGTGATGCAAACGCCCACCACACCACATGGGGAAGTACAGACGTAAATAGGAGAGGTAACACGTTATATGACTATTTACTAACAAAGGGGTTGCACGTGGTGAATAAAGGATGTAAACCGACCTTTGTAACCCGTGTAAGACAAGAGGTGTTAGACATTACCATTGCAACAAATGATCTGGCTAGGCGCATTAGCGACTGGCACGTTAGTGATGAACCGTCAATGTCTGACCATAACCATATTTGTTTTGACTTAGTAGGATCATTATCAAGTCAGGATGTTAGCTTTAGGAACCCTAGAGTAACTGATTGGGCGGCCTATAGGGACAACCTTAAACAGAACCTAGAAGATGTACCTAAAACAATAAAGACAGTAGAAAGTCTGGATATTGCAGTGACCATAGTCTCTAACGGCATAATTAAGGCCTATGAGGATAGCTGTCCTGTAAAAACAATGTCAACTAAAAGGGCAGTACCGTGGTGGAGCTCCAAGCTAGAAAAGCTTAGAAGTAAAACTCGGAAACTATTCAATAAGGCTAAAAGGACCCAAGAGTGGGAATCCTATCGGGAAGCCTTAACCACTTACAATAAAGAAATTAGGAAGGCTAAGCGGGGAACTTGGAGAAAATTCTGCGAAGAAGTAAACAGCACGTCTCAGTGCGCAAGAGTTCACAAATTCCTCGCAAAAGACAAACCTAACCAAATTGGCTTGCTTAAATACCCTAATGGGACTTACACGGCCAACGAAAAAGAAACACTAAATTTATTGGTATCGACCCATTTTCCTGGTGGCGGAGCTTAGGATAGACACGCAGGGATTTGCTGATGACCTGGTGATAATCGTCCGAGGTTTCTGTCAAAGTATGCTGTCATTAAATAATGTTGTTAAGTGGTGCAAGGACAACGAGCTGTCCATCAACGCGGGGAAAACAGTGGTTGTACCATTTACCAACAAAAGGCAACTTGACAATTTAGTCAAACCACGATTGAATGGCCAAACTATTGAATTCTCCAAGGAGGTCAAGCACCTAGGTGTAATATTGGACCAAAAACTTACTTGGAACAGCCATATAATCGGAATACTGAACAAGGCTAAAACAGCCTTGGGAATATGTAGCAGACTGGCAGGACAACGGTGAAGGTTATCTCCTAAAAACACCCTATGGCTTTATAAGACAGTCGTAAGGCCCATAATAACATATGCCGCCGCAGTGTGGCACAGGAAAGCCAGCCAGGAAACTGCTACAATTAAACTAAGCGGCATGCAAAGAATTGCGTGTCTCTTGGTCACAGGAGCTATGTCAACCTCACCTGGTGAGGCCCTGAATGCAATGCTGGATATCCCGCCCCTACACCTGCATGTAGAGATGGTGGCGGTAAACAGCATATACAGGCTAACCACCCAGGGAGAAGGAAACTGGCTCTCAAAGTCACTGAGATCGTTCCAGGACACTGTTATGGGCAGCAACATACTGAGTATGTACACTGACTCTATGACAAAACAGAGCAGCTTCCCGAAACGATACTCTGTGGAACTTTTATCCAGAGATGACTGGCTTAAAAGCCAAGTATACTGGAAAAATGGAAGCCTGATATGGTACACCGATGGGTCCAAATCAGGTGCTCATGTAGGGTGTGGAATATACGGAGAGCGGCCCAAGGTCAAGAAATTCCTAAACTTGGGCAAATACACCTCCATATTTCAGGCCGAGGTGTACGCTATTTTAGAATGTGCGGACATAAACCTCAAAAAGAGATACATGAACCATTGTATTTATATACACTCAGACAGTCAAGCAGCTCTATTGGCCCTCTCATCAGACTCTGTGAGTTCAAGATTGGTGCTAAACTGCGTGAAGGTCCTCAATTCCTTGGGTGAGAAAAACCAAGTGATCTTGCGCTGGGTCCCAGGGCATGAAGGGATCGAAGGCAATGAAATTGCGGACGAACTCGCGAAGGCTGGTAGCACAATTGCGACATATGGTCCAGAACCATTCTGTGGCATACCAAATAGCCTTGCAAAATTGACCCTTTATATAAATTTCAAAGAACAATCATTAGAGCACTGGAAAAATCAGCCAGGCCTAACACATTCTAAGGCATTAGTCAAACCCTATAATAGGCGGCATGCCAAAGAACTGTTACTACTTAGTAGGAATAACTTGCGTATCCTAACAAGGGCACTGACTGGCCACTGTGGGCTGAACAAACACATGTATAATTTGAAGATCAGCAGAACAAAGGACTGTAGATTCTGCAAGGAGGAGGACGAAACGCCTCTCCACCTGATCTGCAAATGTGAGGCCCTGGTGCGCAAACGCAGCATCCATCTGGGTAAACACCAACTACTACCCGATGAGGTGCACGAAATCAGTACTAAGAAACTATTACAGTTCATAGAAGCTATAGGAATTAGTACTGAATTGTAGAAAGAGGCGATCACAATAGATCAGTAATGGTCGCAGTGATACTGGGTCTGAAAAGCCTTGAAGAGCCTATCTTCCAAAAAAAAAAAAAAAAGGGGTTGGTGTTATTTTACTCTGCCGGACACCACACGGCACCACCTTTTATGAATAAGTACCTAAAATTCGGCGATTTCGACACTGACTGACTGGCTCATCAATGATTCATCCTTTTTCAACAGTGTGGCTTTTTCAACGGCAGAGTAGAATAACACCAACCCCTTACATTCATGGGTGTCGTACAAGGCGACTAATGTTTTCGAGGCAAATGATCAAGAGTCTCCGTAGTCTGGAAAATGGGCAGCAGCATTTTCCATTATTATATTTAAACACTGCGATCTCCAACCCGCCTGCCAAGCGTGGAGATTATGGCAATAACCTCCCCTTTCGTGGGAGAGGCCCTAAGTCCTGCAGTGGACTGTTACGGGCTGAGATGATGATTCATAAAAGGTAGGTAGGTAAGTTCATCTATTTCTCATAATTTAAACGTTTTACCATTATCCAGACCTAAGATTCAATCAATTGAAAATTCAAAGAAATGCTTCGAGTAGAGGTAATGCCCCCACTTCTCGACTAGTCTCCCGCGCCCCCACATAAACTAACACCCCAATTCTGATAGGATAACATTACAAAACTCAACACTCACAAAATAAATACGCGTAGCAACACAAACAGACAAAACATTTCGTTGAACAACTACGGCCGGCGGCCCGTGGAAACGGCACATAACACAATTCGGTTCAAATTACGATGTAACGGTGTTTATGGTAGACAGCGGCTGTTGTATGATGGCTACACAAAGAGTCGGGTGGTTGCCATGGCAACCGGCCCGGGCGAGCTCGAGCTCGAACGAGGACATAGGACACCCGGGCTTCCAGACAGCCAGCTAGCTATTGGTTTGTTGCTTATGTGTGCAGCTTTCAATATGGCAGACGGAGAGATCAGAGGTCGCGTTGAAAGTGCATTGAATTTAACTACCTGCGCTTTGGAGTCTGGGCTGTGGTTGTTACCCGGGCCGGACTTTGCCGCTTAGAATTTACTGAATGGAATGAAATGTCTCTTAAAAGTAATTAATTTTTATGTTTTTAGTGTATGTGTGTACTTGGATTGTATAAAAAATAATTATATTGATAAAGTGCTATGAGGGTATTCAATATTGACGATCTCTATGCATACTTTTATATTTTATGTAAAACTATCATATAAAACTTGCACTTTGAGAAACAAAGGATTGTAATACGTTAGTTGTTTTGAAGATTTATTTCCACAATGCAACCGTGGTGAATGTGGGCCTTGGTTGACTAGGAAAAGGTGGTTCTGAATCCTGGTCCACCTCAGGGATGGCCAGTACCAATGAATAGAAAGATACACTTCTCTATCTATTAGTAATGAATAGATCAATTAAAAACCTTATCGGTTTCTCCCGCCAAGCACCAAAGTTTGCGTAATTTTTCGGTTTGCAGGATAAAGTAGCTAGCAAAATTACAGATGTGAGGCACATCATCTTAGTCCTCACAATGACAACGCACCTGCACTTGTGCACCTTTTTTATTTACATGAAAACAGTGCATGAATCGTGGATGTGTGGTCAACAGTTCTACTTTCTATCAGGTGGGTACTCTGCTCGTCTGTCAGTGAGTAGTTTTAAAACAATATACATCTGTTACACAGAATAAGAGACATTCAAGTAAAGCCGGCTTTGACGCTACAAGCGATCATTTCTTTATATATTTTCTGATGTCAAAAATGTAAAGTGCCGACCCCCACGGTTCTCTGGCCGCAAATAGACCCCACCACTACCAAAGCCACGGTATTGGTAAAATAATATGGCAGAGCACTACATTTTCGTTAACTTCGATCAATCCCTATAACTACTTCCTAAATTCCATCAACCAGAACCAGCTCGCCAGTCAGGCACCCAATCGTCAACGAGCAGGCGGTACCATGCAATATGTAAATTAAACACAGCCACACACGGCACGGGCAAAAACTATCTCGAAAATTCAGCGCATCGCATTTTCCGTGTAGTGTTTTTGCGTTTATTTGGCGGCGGTCGTTGCCATGGCAACGGCCCGGGCCGCTAATTCGCTCTCACCTGCCTGAGGCTGGCACACGCGCGCGCCGCACAGGGCCGCCTCCAGGTGGGCTGAGGCCCTAGGGCCAGTCGTCATCAATATCTCGTAGTAGTAATATTTTTATTATAAATCCACTGTTGAACTGGAGGAGGTGATTTTCTGTAGTTTCGATTGACGTACAACACAACACGCAGCTGCTCATTCTTGGTTTGCGGAGGTCGTAGCCGGTCAGCCAGAACTCTAGTTGCCTGAACGTAACGCGTATATGGAATCAGGCGACGGAATGTGTAACCACAATGCAATCTGGTCAGGTTTCCTTGTTAACCGGGTCATGGAGGTCAGATGGCAGTCGCTCCACTGTAATTACCTGATCTGCCAAATCCTGAATCATGGTAATGCTGGACCCTGGGCCCTCGCGACTCGATGACCCATTTTGTGGAGAAAAATTTAAATTTTGACATACTTGCGCAAAAAGCTAAAAGTATTATATCCGATTAACACATTGTGAATCTCAACAAAGAGTTGTCCATACCTAAATAGGTAGTATACTTATGTTCCGAGTCACACGACAAAATACATTACCTCGCGGTTGTATCTAAGAATTCTCTCTCCAATTCCGCGTAACAAATGCGGAGCAACATCTCGCTCGATATTGTCATGGCTACGCGAGGCTGATATCATCCGGGCGATACACGACCTCTTCCCAGGCCATAATTATCAATAATTAGCTTAATTATGAATAGCACAGTGTTGCTTTGGTAAATTTGAGGTCTAAATAACCTATGAGGTTATGACAAATACATATATACGCCAGCAGTATGGTTAGGAGAGTGTAGCATATTTAGTATAAGTATAAACTACTATAAGTTTAGGTATTCTGCATATTATGTGAGAAGTCGGGCAGGTTTGAAAACTATAAAATTCTACGACAATACCCTGTACATAGTGGCTTTCCTTGGGACGGCGTTGGCAATCATGTCAATATCATAAAATACATTACTATCGGTGCAGCCGTAGTCCGTTTCCATGGCAACCGCTGAGCTCCAGCCGGGATACAGACGCTGCCAGTGCACACACATTTGCAGCAGCCAGGTTGGAACTCAGGGAACGTGGACCCCATTTATATAAACTTAATTTTTTATCGTAATCGTCCATTTAGCCTCCTGTTCTGTTGTCTAATTGATATCAATGGTTTAATCGACATATTTTAACAAATGATCTATACTTAACTACTATACTCCCTTAAAACATATAACTATAGTCGCTTATGTTACTAATACTATAAATATGTTTATGAGTTACTAGTCCGTGCCCGCGTATTTGTTCGGCTTGGATTACAACAAAGCGCGACAACATCATAACACCACGAAAATGATTACTATTTTTCCAGACAATGAGGGCATCGAACTTTCGACCAATTTGTAATCCAGAGGCACCCACTATCACAACTCCGGCCCTGTCTTCCGCCGCACGATCACCAACATAGATCAACATACGACACGCGAACATTACACGGTTGCGTGCACTCAGGTGCAACGCGTACGTCGACCCTACTACAACGACCGACGGCATGATTTGCAACGACTCTTTACTGGAAAACTAGAGAGGCAACCGGGAGTCTAACTTTGGTCTACACCAGCTGAAACTGGTGGACTATTATCACTATTTGTTTGGCTTGAGATGGTTATCCTATGAAAGTTCCTTCGAACTTGTGAAGGATTTTATTTTAGCGCCGGACGCGAAAGGGATGTTATAATAAGTCCATGGCGTCGCAACTCTCGAATGAGTGGACCGATTTCGATTTGGTCCTATGTATTTGAAAGCATGTTTGGTTGAGATGTTTGTTTCATTAAAATCAGTTTAAAATTTGTGTGGTAAATTTTCAATATATGTAGACTTTTTTTAGAAGTTTGTTCACATGTATTGGTCAGGTTCGATGAGAATTTGCCGTAGCTATACGGCGTAGCACATGGCGGTTCGATGAGAATATGCCGTAGCGCTACGGCGTAGCTAATGGAGGTACGATGAGAATTCGCTGTAGCGCTATGACATAGCACAAGGAGGTTCAATGACAATTTTCTGCAGCTTCACATGCGCTACTTGATGTCTTCGGCATTCTTTGAAATTTTCTAACTTATGATGAAACCCGCATCAAAATGTGTTGTGTGGTTTAGGACGAGTTAGCGGATACACAGACACACAGACGTGGAAAGCGGCTATATTTTATATTAAGTAGAGATGAAAGATTATTATTCCATAAGCAAGAGAAACTATCTCCTACATAGACAAGTCAGTAAAAACAGTTTCATAGCTCTACGTATGTACAAACGTTTAACAAAGCCTTTGTCTATCGAAACCGATACCAAATCGAACCAAAATATTATCCCTTAATGTAATAACCGTGTAGTTAAGGAGAGCGCCTCTAGCTCGCTCAGCTGCATCCCGGGCATCCGGGCTCGCAGCCTCACCTCCCCCCATCCCCCAACCCCCCAACCCCCCTCCCAATGCAACATCCATTTTATTTGCCAAACCACTTCAAAGCGTGTAAACTGTACCGTTATTAAATCGCACTTAATTGCGTTTCGGACTGTTTGACATTCGCGTTTTATTACTTTTCATATTATTATTGAGCTCACATATTAATTCCATTTATTACTTTTCATAAACATATTATTATTGCTCTCGTTCACAGTTGCCGCTGTAATCGTGGAACGGTAATGTGATGTGTAATTGAGTAATTACGTTTAATTATTATTTGCTGAACCGCTCCCAACTGTAATTAAAGGACGGAGCGCATAGGGGAGTTCGAAATGTTGCACGAGATGTAATTTTTAATCATGATTAAATTGCAAAATAACATGTGTAATCACTAGTGACGTTTAAAATACGCTGCATGTAAGTGTAGACAACCCTTGGGTAGATGATGAAGATGATGACCGCGTGGTGTCCGGCAGAGTAGAATAGCACCTACCCCTTACACTCGTGGGTGTCGGACAAGGCGACTAATGTTTTCGAGGCAAATGATCTAGAGTGTCTGTAGGCTGGAAAATGGGCGTTTTCCATTGTTATATTTTAACACTGCGATTTCCATCCCGCCTGCCAAGCGCGGGGATTATGGCAATAATCGTGGGAGAGGCGCTAAGTCCTGCAGTGGATTGGAGTGAACATTCAAAGGATAAATGGGCGTATTAAATAATACACATTGGCTGATTTCGGCTTCATGTATACTCACACGCGTGTGTTAGAAAGGGTGTATAGAGTGTACAGATCTCGGGCGTGAATTTAAGTATTTAGAAGATATTAATGATGGTAGCCTAGTATTTTATCGAAAACTAAGGGTGGAAAGCTTAATGAAATAAAAATAGGGCACAATAGTTAAATATAAATAACTATTTATTCAGGAAAAGAAAAGCATATTTAAACACACAGATTAGATCAAATTAGATAAGTTATTATATTATAGGATAGGCAATCATAGCAAATAATGTTACATGGGAAATATAACAATATATTCTGAACATTATAAAATATGGCAAAATACATATTTATCCTTTAAAAATGGGACAGTAGTATTACGAACGATTCAATGAACAACTTATTATATACATAAATAGCAACAAAGCCCCTCCAAGTCTCTCGACTGGGTTTATATACCTAACATTCAAACGGAAATCAGACATTTGAACCACTGACGGCACGTTATAATAATTCTAATTAACTATGAAATATTGTGCAAAGATACTAACCATAAACATCGAAATAGCTCTTAAAACAATTTTTATTACTTATAAGATAAATTACATGTGGCTTCTAGTGGATATAGGTCAAGTGCAAATCTTGTTTGCCTGCGTTTATCGCTCGCACAGCGGGGATCAGGCGACTACTCGTTTATGTGACCATCTCATTGAAGTGGCGGATGAAGCGAGGGACCGTTAGCCCGCGGCGCAGCTAGTCATCCTGGGGGATTTCAATGCTCACCACGTGACCAATCATGCTGGGAGAGCATGCTGGCATCTCACCCAGCTGGTAAGCTGCGCCACGAGGGTACCGGATGTCGACTCCCATTCCGCCAATTGCTTAGACTTTCTGCTGACAACTGATCCGGACAGTCACTCAGTATCGGTTTCTGCACCGCTGGGTACATCCGACCACTGTCTGGTGAAATCTGTATCCGTCTATTTCCCTCGAGCAAACCCCATGCAACCCCCGGCGGGGGTGGCGATACAAGTCAGCAGATTGGGATGAGGTGCGTCACTTATTTTCATCCCATCCTTGGCGGTAGGTATGCTTCCCTTCGGGCGATCCGTCGAGTTGTGCTGAAGCCGTTATCGCGGTTATACGGCAGGGTATGGAATATTTTATTCCGTATTCTGACGTTACGATGAACGGCAAGTCTCGCCCATGGTTCAGTGCTGAGTGTAGTCGCGCTAAAGCGCTGAAGCAGGCAGCATACTCTGCCTGGGCTGAGGCTCGAGCGCTTATGTCTCCGGATACTCGCAAACTGAAGAAATCCTTAAACCTCGCCGCCAAGTCTTGCAAAAGGACTCTACGCAGGGAACCACATAACCCATAATTTGACCACATAAGCCGGATTAGCGCCAAACTGGCCACTTACCTTCCAGGGAGTAAGGCGTTTTGGTCTTTGGCAAAAGCGGCCAAATCCAATTTTAGTCAGTCTTCCTTACCACCATTGCTGTGCACTGGCGCATGCTGCGAAGGAGAAAACAAATTTACTTGCTTCTCATTTTGCGGCGAATTCGCGTTTGGATACTGCAGGAAAAACTCCAACTATCTCACACCGCACTGACTGCACTATGACAGAGGTGCGTATACATCAGAGAGAGATTTTAAAAATCCTGCGGAGTCTGCACGTGTACAAGGCTAGTGGACCTGATGGTATACCAGCAATAGTCCTGCGTAGTTGTGCTCCTGAGTTGTCTCCTATTCTCACGCGCATGTATCGCCTCTCACTAGAGACTAGAATAGTACCGAAGACATGGAAGCTTGCCAATGTGCAGACTGTGCCCAAGAAGGGCAGCCGCGCAGACCCTGCCAACTACCGCCCAATTTCGGTCACCTCCATACTCTGTAAGATTATGGAGCGTGCACTGAACAAGTAACTTCTTGCGCATCTCGAAGGCAACGATCTCCTCAGCGATCACCTGAATGGATTCCACTGTGGTCAATCGACTGTGGGCCTTCTGGTGTATGCCACCCATATTTGGAGTGAGGCCATTGAGAAGCATGGCGAGGCCCTTGCTGTGTCTCTTGATATCTTCAAGGAATTTGACAGGGTTTAGCACGCAGCCCTTTTAAGCAAGCTTCCCTCATACGGCATTTGGTTATCGGATTTTCTGAGTGAACGATAAATCCGTGTAGTTCTAGACGGTTACACGTCTGATCTTAAAGATATCGATGCTGGAGTTCCTCAGGGGTCGGTTCAGCACAGTAACGGATAGATATCTGTCAGAGGCAAAAGCCAGCAGGGACGATATTCAGTCTTTTCGAGAGGCTATGGTTGATCATTTGGACAAAGCTCTCAAGGCAGTCTCTGATTGGGGTGAAGCTAATCTGGTGGCGTTCAACGCAACCAAAACACAGGCGTGTTTGTTTTCCGCCAAAAGGAGTCCATTCCATTTAACTCTAACTTTTCGGGATGTTCCTGTGGAAATCACCGACAACCTACAGCTTCTTGGCGTTGAGCTATCTACAAATCTCAACTTCGGTCAGTACATCGAATCCAAGGCTAAGACTGCATCAAAAAAGATTGGTGTCCTCTCGAAGGTTAGGCGGTACTTTACTTCAAAGCAGTAGCTTCAGTTATATCAAGCACAAGTCCGATCCTGCATGGAGTACTGCTGCCACCTCTAGGATGAATCAGCCAAATATCAACTAGCGGCTTTGGATTCGGTTGAAAAACGTGCAAAGAAGATAATTTGTGACCCGCAGTTGGTTGGGGCTAGGCTGCAGAGCCTCGAACATCGGCGTAGGGTTGCACGTCTGTCGGTATTCTACAGGTTACATTTCGGAGAGTGTGCGAAGCAGCTGCACGACCTTATTCCGCCGGCCCCTTTCCGCCATCGGGAGACGCGATCCGGGCGAGCGCTTCATCCTTATGTTGTGGATATTCCAGCTATCCGCACGAGCCGCCTTGGCTCGACCTTTATAATGCGTACGGCTAAGGAGTGGAACGCGTTGCCTGCGAGTGTGTTCCCTGATCAATATAATCTGGATGCCTTCAAGGCTGGAGTGAATAGGCTGTTCCAAGACGGGCATGCTCCATCTTCGGCCGCATCGTCACTTACCAACAGGTGAGATGGTGGTCAAATGTCTGTCTTGTATAACATAAAAAAAGCGTGCAGCCAAGGAATGGAACGCATTACCCGCGAGTGTGTTCCCTGATCATTATAATCTAGACGCCTTCAAGGCCAGAGTGAATGGGCTGTTCCTAGACAGGCATGCTCCATTATCGGCCGCACCGTCGAAATATATTAAAAAAAAAGCATATTTAGAAACCACCCTTTTAGTAAATTATTACTGAATATACTCAAAGATTAAACATCGTTCAGGAATCTCTTACATTCGTTCAGAAATGTTTATAATTTTATTTGGCAATATTAATTATTATTAATTACGATAGTTTTACCTTTAAATAACAATTAAAAATAGACTATAATACCATATAACATATACACGTGTGACAGAGACGATGCTTTACGAAACTGTACTAGCCGATGTGCATTATTCACCTGTCGATACCAACGTTTTGTATCTACTAAATAAAATAAAATTAAACGCTAATCCCGTCTGGCTTTTTTTCGCTTCTCCTAAACCCCGCAACAAAGAAGAACCGGCAGAAATGTATGGATCCTAGACCCTAGCCTCTAAAAAATGTTTTCGAATGATATATCGCTCAACGTTATTAGTCATATAAGCTAAATTTTCCAATACAAAATTAAGTTTATTTTAATTGACCATAACATTTTACCAGAGATTAGAGAGTTGTTGCAGAAATAAAAGTTGTCGAAAATTCAAAATCCTTTCCAATGACATATCGCTCAACGTTATTGGACATATAGGCTGAGTTGTCCGAACCTCCTTTAAATACGGTAAGATTTAAGTAATCACCACCATCTTGGCGTTAATCCCGGTTGTACTTTCGCCCGGCGCGCGAAGGCCCGGCATTCGCCTACGGTAAGGTTTCAAATTCATGAGGAACATTGTGGTAGTTTGCGAAGCCTGAGCAGACACAAGAAACAATAGGTCTGACTGAACTATAATTATTTCCCATTGTACGCTGTCGGCAAATCACTGACTCGGTCAAAATTGGAACAGACGTGCATAGGTGCAGTTTAGTGCTGTGTTAACGCCATTTTCAGGAGTTTCCAGCGGGCTGCACACTAGTCCATTCCGTCGTTACCGCAGAAGCCTGCGAGTACTCCAACCGGAATATTCACATGAGGGCTTCCCGCAATATGCTGCGTAATTTGGAATAGGCGTGGGCATTGTATCGCAAATTAACAGCCGAATAGTAATGATGACCGTATTTAACGTCGTTCCTAATACCATTGATGGTATATTAGTTTTCATAGCTGGACAGCTGTTACTGATTTTGATAAAATCGACATTTACAGACGACTTTGCAGTATAGCTGTACGAAATGATAGTTAGTTCACAAAACCATTCGACTCGAGGCGAGTGGTGCAAAAATAGAGGCCATGATAATATAACTTCCGATACCATATTTCTACATTATCAATCAAATTAATCTGAAAGTCCCGCCGCTGCCGACGCCGTCGGTCCCTCTCGGTCCCGCTCGGCTGCTGGCTCTACCGGTCGTTATAATATTTTTCACACCTGGACAATGTCTAATTTAGTATATATCACGTCTCCCTTTCGAAAAATGCTGCCCATTTTCTGGATTACAGGCTGAAATGCTCAATAGGACGCCAGTTATCGGCAGCGTGATCGCTCGGCTGGCACCGATCCAGCTCGGCTGGTATCGTATTCGGTAACGTTAAATAATATCAAACACGAATTCCTGAGAAGAGCTTTTCTTTCTGTGACTTTGATTTAATACTCACTGGAGTTCTTATTCTGCAGCTCAGTAAAGCAAAGGTGTATTTCTTGGTCATAAGCGGCTCAAATTATTAGGTATCTTGAGTGCCCATATTTTGAACAGATATAATTTTTACAAGGGGTATTCTTGTATACCTTAAGCTAACTCCGTGAAGACCTTGATAAGCGGACCAGCCTGGACATCTGAAGATTAAAAAATTGGTTGCAACGTTCCTAATGTGGGTTTTCCAACCAGCGTGCCAAGCATAAAACTCTCCAGTATATGGTGCCAAGTCCAGCGAACGACTGTGATGTAAAATACTTTTAATAAACCATAGCTTTAAATTTTTTCTCCGAATTTATCATAATTATAATTCCGCGAATGACAGAAGGTCACTATGTAAATCAGATCTTTGTATGCAGTAGTCATAATAAAAAAAACTCAATGTTAATTCATTATAGTTTCTGCTCCGTGCTCATAAACGCCGCGGACGCCCTAAGGAATTACGTGTGATTCTGGATTTAGCAGGTAATTATAGTGGAGCGACTGCCATCTGACCTCCGTGACCCCGCTACCAGGGGAACCAGACCAGATTGGATATTGATTACACATTCAGTCGCCTAGAGGTTTGCTCTCCCACTATATTCCACAATTTAAACTCAATAGCACGCTTGCAAAGGCTCGTATCGGCTGCCTCAGTACGAACGCAGCTATCGGCGAGATGATCGCGCTGCGCTGGCGCCGCTCCAACGGCCACGCCGCCTTACAACAAGGAGGGCAGGATCTGAGATAAAATACGGAACGATATTTAGGATTTATTACCATTTAGGGTGTAGGGTACGGGCACAGAATAACTAGCCGATGAGTATTATTTGCTGCCGGCTAGTACACTGTATTGTTTTTTACACTGTGGTACGGACTAGGTTAGGTTAGGCCAACTCGCCTCATCGAAAACAGGTCTGAAAAACATGTTAATTTTAAATTAAAGTTAATTTAGTATCAATAAATAGTAGAAGTGGGTGCCGACCGGTACCTACCGCTGATATCGCATAACCGATCCCGCGAGAATTTAATCTCACTTCAGTATTAAAAACACAGAACAGCAAACGCTGCTTTCCTTTTTTGGTTTACGGAGGTCTGTAACTGGGCATCGAGTCCGCTAATTTACTTACATCGATTTAATTGTAATTGGATTGCAACTCAACGGCAGTTTTAATTGTAACAGAATACCAAAAACGCGTAAAACTGCCATTGAGTTGCGATTGCGATCCAATTATCAAACAAACTAGTCATCAGTAACAGCAGCAGAATACCAAAAAACGTCTCAAACTGCCATTGCGCTGCGATTGCAAACTAATTACAATTCAATTGAAGTATTAATAAATTATCGGACTTGAAACCCTGGTCTACCTCTGAGTCATTAGTCACCTCGTACGATAGCCGTGAAAAGAAATGGTTGAAGCTTCGGCCACCACACGACCAACTTGTGACCAATGATAATATCCAGATTAGATCCAGACAATAATCCCCAAAAAGCATTACAAGTTCTACCAAACAGCCGCATTATCTTCTTCCCAGAGCCTACTACCTAACTACGCTATTTGGCGCCTATTCTACATTTATTGGTTGAAAATCAGGAAGCCGACAGGTGTTTACCTTCATCATAATACTTACCTACAAATCAGTAAAATAAAATGAGGAACCAACCATAAAAATTATGAAGACTTCACAGTGTATTTCACAGCAAAACGGCGTTCGCAATCCACTCAGGTTCCCAACGAAGTATGAGTTATCATCATAAAGGGCCGGCGGCCCGGCTCACCTTGCGTAGGTAAAATAAGATTTAAGGGGAGTCTCCGGTGAATAAATTAGTGGGTGCTATTGCGAGGAGAAGGTCGTAACAGGCCGTTTATGGCCATTCATGGGCCGTTACCCGCCGCCGCGGCAATTCCTGCCAACATAACCGAATTACTGGCCAACACAATTAGGGATAAGCCTCTAGAAGCTGCGGGACAAAAACGAGAGACAGTACAGTACTTACTTGCGTTGTAAAAACGTTGTGTTGGGTGTAGATAAGTTCGCAAAAGGTTAGGTTAACACGGAATTTGTTTAACAATTGACAGGTTTCATTTAAATATTTTAGCGTGTTGGTAATAGGACTCTCTCACTGATGGATGGCCTCATGTACGACTCACTAGGTGGACTCCACTTGACAACACATCAACTTGGTGATAGTCAGTTCTACAATGAATGTAAGCAGCCCATGGCCACTTCAGCTTACACATTATTTGAGCTACTTTGCTACTACTTGTTCGAAATGACTTCGCTTGGCCTCATGTTCCCAAAGAAACACCGAGTAGAGCTCGCGCCATCGCTCGGGCTACTACTGGCCACGTTTCGGCTCCGTAGGTCATTTACCGAAAGGCGTATTGATTAGAACCTACCTTTTCAGGTTATGCCATGTTGTTTATTGCCTAGGAGGTACACAGTCAGACGGAAACTACCTGATGGAAACAACTGCATGGATGCGGTGCCGGTATTTGAGGCACATATCTGTAGATAGTGCAAAGAAAAGCTCTTTTCACATCTTGCTCGTGAACGGTAATAAGGCTTATTATGACATAATTTCCAAACGGATTTTTCCATAGTAGTGCTGTGATCATGATATGTCACAATGAGATTTCCGTTTCTTAAAAGTATAATGTAGCTACAGTACCGCCTTACTTTCTCTGAAATGGTAAGAGTGGTAATTAAAAGCGATGGCCCGGGAGTGTCCCTGGCGGCCTGTTTACTGGGCTTCCGGTGTGGGCTTTGCTCCCCAGCCGCCCCTCCCCTGTAATTGTCACTCCTTTCATTTGGCAATGTCTTAGAAGCAAGGAGCATTTCCTTTACTTAACGCTTTCTTTTTGTTACTTTTCTGGAGGGTAATTATTTCAGAAATGAATTGTCTGCTGATTAAAGTCCTGCAAAATTGAGATGAGCGACAATCTTAGGTGGTCACTACGTTGTTTCAGAGAATCAACATATTTTGTGATATATATCCATTAATTTACGTCGATGGCCTAATGGTTGATGGGTGCGACTCGTAAGTGAGAGGCCCCAGGTTCAAAGCCCAGTGCTGCCACGTACCTATGACCCTTTTCTGAGTTATGTACATTAGGTGAACACTAACCTATGCTCTTACCTGATCAGCTAAATCTTAGATCATGTTCAAGGCGGACCCCGGGTCGTCGTGCGCAAGAGCACAACCGGGACATTAACGCCAAGATGATATTTTCGTATTTTTCCCTTTTCTTGTGCTCTAAGACCTAGCTTCTTGTCAAACTCAAATGCCCTCAAACAGGTTTTGATAACGGTCCGACTTCTGATTTTGAAGACGTCCGTCGGACGTACAGAGTTCGAATGGCTAATGCGTAAGCGGTCATAGAGAGGCTATTATAGCTAACTCGAATAGTATTTTCTCGGATTTGGGTCATTTACAGTGCGCAAGCACACTTATGATCCCACACCAAAAGTCTGGTAGATGTTGGCAAAGAGTACCACCTAAAAACAAACGCCTACAAAGTCAACTTCTAAAAAATTATACAACCATTTCGTATCACATTGATTTTATACTTACAAGCTTTCCTCAAGCACAGGTTCCGCGGAATTCAATTCCGGCTTCCTTTATCCGGTATAATTACTGCGGACGCGAGTTAGACGACGTAATAACATTGTTAACAGCTCTCGGGGCCGTAACGAGCGGCGCGGGTTCGAGGCTCCGGCGGCCGCTGGTACTCTATTCTCCCTGGGAGAGTCGTAAGAGTTCACTGTATGCTATACAGTCAGAAGTACTTGCAGGCTAACTATCGCGACGCAGATTGCGAAAAAAGGTAGTTTTTTCACTGCTATAACTCATGTGTCATGACGTACAACGGCGTCCAAAAGAGATGCATCGGATTCAGATTTTCCTAAACAAAAGCTTCTTTCTTTATAAAAGGTAGCTTCCGTTTAATACATAACCATAGACATCTAAATCAACATATCACATCTAAAATCGTATCAACTACGTGAAATAACAAATAGTGACTGTCGCAATGAGATTTGTAAAAAGGTAAAATACGTTTCGCGCTCAGTGTACGCAGTCTGTAACGTAAATGGATGTGCGCCTCCACGAAAAATTGGCCAACCAAAAGTAAAGCCTCCGCAAATCTTTCTTTATTCCGGCAAACAAGCAAATCAAGATTGATGCGCCTCCGCTTGGCGTCCCGACGAAAATACGCTACAGGTCCCGCCGTGGCGAGATATAGCCTGTCTGGGATATCGATATGCTCGACTGCCTAGCTACCAGCCTACGAATTTAGATATATAATGACTCTCCTACGCACCTATTAGATACAGGTAGAAAGAAACAAAGGCAATGTGTGTAATGATCGATCGAGGCTGCAAGCGCGGTTGCATTGCCCGGGCCGTCTCCCAGCAGCCTGTAATTGAATAGCCCGGCCGGGGCTAATCAGGGCTCAGCTGAGCGGTGCAGCGGGCCGGGCTGGCCGGGCGGGGCGGCGGGCGGCGGGGGGCGGGCGGCGGGCGCGGGCGCCACGCGGGCTCGGCGCGCCCCCTGCGCGCGTCGCGTCCCGCCGCTCATTCAAGTGGCGAGCGCGCCCGGTGCCAGCCGCAAGTCGCAACCCCCAGGTACGTCCACGGCCACTCCGCTGTTGGTGCCCGCCCGGGGCGCACGGGCCCGCGAGTGCCGCGAGTGTAGTGCCGACAGGTACGTACCGCATGCCGCACGCCAAACGACACGCCGCCAGCGACGCCCGGACCGCGACAGTGATGCGACCTGTGATTCACGCTCGAAAATCCCCCGACGTAGTCTCACGCGTTCAACTGTTCAGAAAATCGCGGTTCCGCGTTTTTTTATTTTAACCACCTCGCTGAGATCGTAAAAAATTAATTATTCTCCAATTGGTATTTAAATTAAAAGTCCGATAAATTAATTTTGAATTTATTAAAACGCGATGTTCGAAATAAATCGTAAAGCACTCTCGGTGGTAACGTTGATAGTGTTTGAACGTTTCAGTCGGTGCGCGACTTGCTTACTGTGTGCATGATTTAAATGTGCTTTTAATGTTCACGTAAACCAATGTCATTATAATAGTTTTTTGTTCAATTATTTTAGTTGAGTTGTTTCAGAATTTTGTTTTTTTTTTATTTTAAATACTTACCAATTTTGTTACGAAATATTGTCTTTCTTTTTAATATTTGTGCACATCCTATTATGCAATTTTGACGTCCTATACCAACTCGTAGATATAAAGTGTGAGAAGTAAGTTGTATTAATGTGTTTGATGTTCAACAATTTAAACTGTTCTACGTTGATGATTAGCTCACTTTTTCTGTTTCAAACAGTTCTTTATGACTCCAAAATATAGTATATATCACTTACAATCGATCTGGTGGCTAAGATTTGTGATCGGTGTGTTGCTATCACAAGTTAAATTAGCAAGCTGTAAAGCGAAAGATTGTCAATATCGCAGGCAGATTTTCTAGAAAAGATACGTGATTTAGACCTACAGATCGTCTAAAACAAGCCTAGTCAGATCGCGTAGTCGTCGCAATATAGATTTACCAAAAAATAAGGAGCTAGCAATAAAAATGTAGATACTCCAATAATTTTGTATCTACATAAATTGCTAATTCAGAAAGGCTATTAGACAACTGCAGCCTGAAAGTTTAGCTAGGCCCAGCGAGAAATATGCGATACATACGACTCTACATAGAGCCTCTATAGAGAACAAAAGACGCGTACCCGCGTATACGTAGAGGCGACTCTACGCGAGCAGTAGAGGGTAGAGTAGGGAACTTTCACTGGCGCCGACGCCACTTCACCTTGCCGGCTGGCTCCGCGCCAACCTCCCCCGCCTCCCCTTTCCACGCAGTTTCAAAGCCTTAGGGCTCCGCTTTACGGCTCTCTTTCGGCTTTATGAACGTACAGTCCAGGGACCTAGCTCAAACAATGCTATGTGGGGGGACCATATAGACTTTATGAGCCAAGATTATGAAGCGTTATGGTTGGATGGAGATTTCGGTGCGAATTATGATCGGATTTGTACCGTAGCCTCGCTTGTTAATTTACAAGGAAGTTTAAGCTTTCATTAATATACTCCAGATTCAAACTACGTACAACGAACATATAAGAAAATTAAACCAATCTTGACCATTAATTCCGTAACAGCACAAAAGTAATTGAAGATATTCGTATTTCGGCTAATTATGGCCTTTCATCAACAATCTCAGTACTATTGTATAGTACATAGTAAGAGTATGTATATGCTATCAACTCTTCGATCAACGCTCCCCAATGCCAACCCAACAACAAGAATAATAAAAAATTTAAAAGGCCTAAAAATTAACTGGATGAGTCGTAGCACGTAGGCGTCGTAGCTGGGTCTACGTGGCGTAGGCGTTCGGCTTTTATTCTTAAATTCACAAGATAGTTTTCAGAATGCTGTAACAATAGTCTTCTGTATTTAATATCAGAGTTCCAAGCAGACCAAACCGCCAAAAAATTGCTTTGTTTAGAAGCTAGATATTTCTAATGGCAGTCGCTCTGTAACTATCTGATCTGCCAAAATCCTGGACCATGGGCAAAGCGGACCCTGGGTCCTCGCGCGCGATTGCACATCCGGAACATTAACGCAAAGATGTTTAGAAGCCAGAGTTTATGAAAACGATATTTGACAAACCGATTTTTCTTATTAGTAATTTTACCGTCACTCTCCGCCAATATAATTATCGTTATTCTCGTTCAATCGACTTTGTTTCGAGTTAGAGTGAAAGTACAAATTGATCAGATATAAGACGTAGGTCATGGCCGCGTGGTGTCCCGCAGAGTAGAATAGCACAAACCACTTACACTTGTGGGTGTCGAACAAGGCGACTAATGTTGTCGAGACAAAAGTTGTAGTCTCCATAGGCTGAAAATTGGTATCAGCTTTTTCCTTTGTTAAATTTATATCGCTGCGATCTCCAACCCAAGCCAAGCGTGGAGATTATGGCAAAAACCTCCCCTTTTGTGGAAGAGGCCGTGAGTCCTGTAGTAGACTGTTATGGGCTGTGATGATGAAGGCATAGGTCTCCCCAAAGCTTTACATGGATAGATAACGTCACGACTTTTTCCCGCAGGGGTAGGCTTAGACCACATTGTTTCACTAGCTATGGTTCCGACAGACCGCTCTCTCTTCTTCTACATTCATCAACCTTTTCTTATATCTTTTTCGTTAATCTCATCCTATTTATCCTTCCCGTAGGGGTCGACAGAGATAAAATCTTGCTACGGTCCTAACAGAGCTCTCTCGTTATTCATAAACTTTTCATCTATATTTTCGTTAATCTCCTCCTATTCACCCCTAGCTTTCCACCCTACTACTTTACTAAGTCGTCCGCCCATTGCGTGGGAAGGGGGGGAATCGTCCTACGCTTCAATTTCCTGTAGGTACATAGTCGCTACTCGAGGACCGGTCCGGCCCATCCGCCATCAATTTTGCGAGCTATCTGGCCTGCCCACTACCAGTTTTGCGAATATCTTCATTTCTAATCCTATGACGCATAGAAACTCTGAACATATGTAGCTCTTTCCATTACTCGCTAAGCGACTGAGCTTCCTAATGAGGCCATTAGCTTGGTCCTTGAACAGATTCATCATCTACCTGTCCTTATCCTACCAGGTGGGGTCGGCACAATATATCTCTTTCTTCCATTCAACCCTATCACTCGTCATTTCGAAACTTACTACTTTGTCCTTGTAAGCACAGATTATGAACCATAAAATACGTTTATAGTTTTCATAACCCTCTTTGAGGAGATTGTCATAGCTAATAGCATCTAAATTATATAAAACAAAGTCACTTCCCGCCGCATATGCATAGATCTATGTACGCTTAGATTTTAGTGCGGTTTTCAACAATTATAAGCAGAAAAAATGGGTTGGTAGGGGTAAAATAAGTGTAAATGGGGATAGGACGCCATGCGAACGAAGTCGCGCCGGGTCCACAAATAGTATTATATCGTTGTCCTAGTGGTCAATCCCGCTATTCTGTTAGAGTCCACTTTCGTACTCTTTCTCCACTATTTATACACTTCGCCCGGTCTTCAGTATCTCGAAGCCGTACACCGCTCTCGCATCCAACACAAAGATCTAAATCCACCGCTTCTTGGGCCTCCCGCGGGACCTCTACGATACAGATTTAGGCTTAAATTACCTATATATCTGTCCAGACTAACTTGTCTTATTTGGTGAACAAACAATACTCAAAATCACGACTTGCCGTGGCAACATGACCCATTCCTTCTTTCAGCGAATTCAATTTGTAAAACACTTTTTTTTTTATTAGATTGATTAGGCATTTGACAGAATAACTTTTGAATACCTTTAATGTTGCTGTAGAGAGCTGCGAAAGAGATTATTTAATACTCTTGTATTATAACTAACAAACCTAACATCAATAAATACTATTTACTACGGGATATATATTTTTGCTTTCTTACGCATAATATTTTTGTATATCTATCTAGAAATCAAATTATGAAGGTGGATTAAAAAGTTTATGACAACCGTCAATAAAATTCATCATTTCAATTTCTACCCGGCCAATCAGTATTGTTTCAAAGCATTTTCATCTGCACCATCAATAGTTTTGCATACATAATACTAGTCAGAGTATCATATATTAAGCTTTTGTGTAACGTCATTGTTCACTTCATAAACATGCAAAATATGACGAATGACCGTACGTACAGCTGATTACGTTATCACATCGATCGATATTGCGATATCGCAAGCGCAGCAACAGTAGACGGAAGCGGCGGAAGTGTGGTATACCCATATATCAAAACTAGCCGTTCCCGGCCGCTTTCACCCGCGCGCAGTCTGGATCTCTGTAAACATTAAACTTTCCTGCGGGACCCTATTATTTTCCCGGGGTAAAAAGTAGCCTATCTCACTCGGGAACAATGTAGCTAAAATCATTTCCCCTTTATAATATTGGTATGGATAAGCACGCTACATTTCTCACATACAGCTACTTACCAGTGCATTCATTTTCACTGTTCAATATTCACTTGCTAATTGCACATAAAATATATCGTCTAGTAGTTTATTTTTGCCGGACAAGTTTGATCATATAGGCCTGGATGTTTGACCGTTTCTTACAAAGCCATGAAGTACCTACCAGTATCATGAAGTCTACAAAATTCGTATTTAATCGCACACGACACGACGCTCTACGAAGACGAACTATCCGATGTGCATTATTATAATTTACAGCCGAAATCTGTACACTGACTCAAATAAAGAACTTTATAACCCATTTAATATGCAAAATACTTTAATAATTCTGTGTCCGTATTACTCGTGTAAGAAATAACAATACTGAACAACAATAAAAAGGTATATATCGTGCGAATGTCAATGGAAGGGTCGGTAGAGAGCGTCCAAGAAGGACATATACGGTTCAGATAAATGATGCTCCAAAAAGAGCAGATCAGGAGTACCCTTAACTGACGTACATGCATGAAAAGGTGAAATACAAAACTATCGAATTCTCGTCCAATAAAATTATTAAAAAAAAAAATTTTATGACATATCTGCCTACTATCTATGTCTCAGTTGACTATCTACATAGTTCTTCAATATAAGACTGCATAAAAGTAATATTAATAACCAAAGACTGCAATACCTAAAACATACCTAATCCCTCGACAACACATTCGTGGCTCTCACCACGCAAGCCCAACCCCCGTCGCGTGACGTCATATCAGCGCGGCACGCGCGGCTGCGCGGGCGCCTATCAATTTGATCCGCGGCCGCGCAGCTGCGCAGCCAAAGCACCCCTCGCGTACAGCGCTCCTCAAAGTTAGGCATTGCGCGGATTACGTTGATTGTAGGTGACCGGTTTTTGTTGGGTATAGAAGGGGTAGAGATTATTTTTTGTAATATAATAGTGGTAGGTAATAACGACTATAATCCTGTAGATCTATGCTGTATTAATGTAAATGAAATTGGAGTATATGTTAGTGATTTCTAAATTTAGTTAGGTACAAATAAAATTACCTTTGTCTGTTTGTCTGGGGTCTTCTTGGCTTGATTTTCATGGGATAATGTGGCATATTATAGAACAAGTGGTATTTATTTGTTAACAGGATATCATAACATATCGGAATAATTTTAGACTCAATTCCACGCGAGGGAAAAACGCGGGCGCTTAAGACTATTATAATTATATAAACTTTAAAAATATTTAGTATAGACACGGGCTACCTCAATTGATTTTAACATATGAGGTGTTGTTAGTAGGTGTAAACAGTATACATAAAAAAATTAAAATTCCAAATGGCGGATTTTAAGTACCATTTGGTGACTGTCGAAAATTCTTTTTCTCACAATTTAATCGGGTGGGGTATCAAAATAAAAGGGTCTTAAAAAGGCGATTTCGTAATATATACAATTTAAAGGTACACTTAAAAGAATTTTTTGCTGTTCAGTTTTATAATAGCAGTTGGGGTTTTTAGTTCTACATACTTGTTTTATTTATCTTTTGCTGTTATAGTTTGAGACGCACAAGCCGCCCAGTCCGCTCGACCGCCAAAAAAATTCACCCCATATTTTATGTGATTAACCGAACAGGCTTTGTCTAGCCGCGGGCCCTATTATTCGCCGTCGGCTATCTGCACAGTAATAGAATACATTACGGCGTCTCTATTGTACGTCTGCTCTCGGCATTAACGGCACATGGCAACCGAACCGGTCCAGTTAAATTAACAAAACATCATGCGACGTAATTAATATCACTAACATTAATATCATGCGTGCAGCTTTACTCGGCCTCCCTTAAAAAGAGGTTTAAATATATTAATCTATTCTATTATTCTAATTTCACAATCCTGATTCGAAAACACGAGACTGGTTTCGGAATCAATTGTCAGCGATTTTATGTTTGTTGTAAAATATGCAGCGCTGGTGATACAAAATAAGACATTATCTTATCTATATATTTATTAGCTATATTCTAAAAAATAATTATCGCTTACGATAAAACATTAAGGGTGGATTGCACCTAATTTTTAAAAGCATTTAAGTCGACACTGAAATAAAAATCTTCTTAATAATAATAAGCAAGGCGATAAGGCCGCCTTTGCTCACAACTAGTTATGGTTTTTGTCGGAACTCTTTAATGTAGTGTTTCTTGTGTGAGCAATAAAGAATTTATCTATCTATCTATCTATCTATCTTACAAAAAAACGTTAAACGTCATTCTGAAACGTGTTTTATTTGGTGCAAGCCGGGCTAATACAATATCGCCCTTAGTTTTCACTTTCAAAATTATTCACAAACAAGCGCCTCAAAAGGACAACTAAAAGTCAAGACACGCGGAACAAATCCCAAGCTTCGATAAGGGATTTATTGTTATCGTGAGCCATAGTAATAATAATAGTCGATATGGAACCCGCTACGAACACGGACCCTAGCGGTTGTCGTACGAACAATGCGACGCTTTTGGATCGAACAATCGATCGGGTCGGTATATCGCGACAGCTGCGACGACCGGGGTGCCGACTCCCATGAGAAAGTTAGGCCCGAGTAGATGGGATTATTATAACCTACCTAATGAGTGCAATCACCAATTGGAAAAATGAGAAAAATTAATCTGAAATAAAATCGTGACGTAGCAATCTTTAAAATTGTAAAGAATCTGTTTTAGCCGTTGCCGTTCTAGATTATAGAAAAACTACTGGACCCGGCGCGACTTTGTCCACGTACACCTACTTCACCCCTAACTCGCTTTTTTCTTACTTATAAACCTTCCTGAAAATTCTTCCGTTGAAAATCGCATTAAAATCCGTTGCGTACGCATAGACACATAAGGACAGACGGCGGGAAGCGACTTTGTTTTATACTATGTTTAGATTACTGAAATTCGTATTTAGAAATTGTAGGAGTTGAATGGGTTTTGTCGGAACTGGCTTACAATATAAAGGTAATATCTCCATTGTTTAACATTAACAAGAGCATAATTAGGCCTGTGATGCTCTATGGCTACGAACGTCCGCGAACTCTACGCCAACAAAATGATAATGCTGCGGTGAATGTACATCAGTCAGCCTTAGCATGAGTGCTATTCGCGGTTAAGATTGAAGAGGCTCGCCTGCGCTGCTTCTGTCACGTGATGCTTAAGAGGAGTGTTTCCCGAGCTCGCTCCATACAAACTTAGTTTGATCATATTTTCAATATTACGCTATCAAAGCCAATGGAATTTTGTAAACGTGATCCGAAAACCAATATCTATGCTTGTGGTTTCTCAGATTTTCATTAAATTAAATCGTTTCAAAGTTACACGGGATTAAAGATTTCCATACATATTTATATTTAATTATTCACTGTACACAAAACTCTATCTAATAGAGAGCGACGTTACATCGCAACAGCTGCGGGATCGAGGCGGTGGCTCTCATGAGAAAGTTGGACCCGCTTATAAGGGGGCCCACCTATATGGCTACGCTAGATTATGATACAAATTAATGTGTCTAATCACCAACCATATTCATAGAGACAGATGAGTTTGTTAACCACTTTCTCTTAATTGGCACGCATGATGCACGTTCAGCGAAACTGATAATTCGTGACAATGGTATTTTTTAAACTGTAATCAGTTTGATTGAAGGGTTCTATTAGGCTAAATCAATAATAATCGTCGATCGATCCTGGCTCATACGCTACACAGAGATACAGCGGTAGGAACGAGTGGTAGGGCAAAACCCGTAAAAACGTAAATACTACCTACTAGGATAATTTACATAGTCATATTCTAGTGAGACCATTTCTAGAAAGTGAATGGTTTAAAGAACCATTTACCCCAAGCTAGCCTAACCTAACCTTTTATAAAATTCCATTTAGATCACATGCAAGCATGGGACAAGCTTAGAGACTCGTAAGTTCAACGCCCCGACCACGCGACGGAACCCTCCGGCTCGGTGCCCGTTATTAAAAAAAAAACTAAAAGCAGTGCTAAAGTGTGCTAAGGTCGTCCAGTTTTTTCCTAACAACAAAAAGGGTCCCATTGTGTTCGTTGTATTGAAAAATGGGTTAGATATATTCCCATTTTATTGGGTGACGATTCGATGGGGTCATTTCGGATTAAAGTGGGGGTGTGTCACTATAGTCCCTAGCATTTGTTGCTATATTTTTATGTATTGTTTGCTTTTATGTTTTATTTCACATCGCTGTTCTGCGCTCAAACGAATTTGTAAAATTATAGAACAGTTGTCAATATTAAACACAGGGGTAAACGCAAACAGCAGTGGCATTAACACGACAATGAAATAAAAAGGTACTTTTAAAATTCTATAATGTAATCTGACGATTACGACATAAAAAACTACCAATAATGAATATTGGGTAAAGATCTACTGATTCACAATAAAAAATCGAATGTAGTTAACATTAACACAGCGTTATTAACATCACAAAACGTACACAAATAGTAACCACTCGCTGTATTCATTCGTACTGTCCGGAAAGTAGCGTAGTAAACAAACAACGTCTAACCATTTACACTTTGCAACCATTGAAAACACCATGAAGTGTCGATGGCTTGACACTGGGAACGGACGGCTGTCCGTCCATCAGTGAGCGTGACGTCATCGGAAGTATCGGAGGGGCTTCCCTCTTTGCGCCCTCGCCCTCGCGAGGCTTTGTATAATGGCTATTGATATGGATTCGGTATTCATATACCTATGTATAATATGCTCTTTCGAGTGCGTGAGAGTGCAACACGGCATTGGATATGACATGTTTTTTTTCAATCGCAATAAGCTAACGATAACTTTCCTCCGTCTACTATAAAATACTAAGTGAAGCGATCTTTACAGTAAACTGGTATACGCTATCGCGTATTACTCTATTAGCGACACTAGAACAACCCTATAGAGTTACTGGCCACACATCAAAAGCTTTAAAAATAAATAATTTACTATCACATTTAAAAAATGAATCAAACATTTTTAACACCATATTCAAGGACGGGTGGTAAATCATTCCAACTTTATGGATTCATTCACGGATCTTGTGTTTGTGTGCCTCAATAGTGTGGTGTTGATTTATTGATTTATTTAATTTAACAGTTTATTGTTCACAAGATAAAACATACACGTTATGTTACATAAGTATAAGACACAACAGGCACTGCTGTTAATTAAATTGTTTGTTAGGCTGCATGTTATAACTTCAAGGAATTTTGTTAACAATATGGGGCCGAAGTAATATCACTCCTAAATTGTTAAAGAAGTACCTACTAACTACACTGAATGTAAACCTAATTCGTTTCTTGGGAAAATAGTGCGTTAAATTGTTAATGATTTAGTAAATTAAGTTGCATGTCACCACTTTTCATTAGTGTATGATCTCGCCTTAGATATATATTATAAAGATCATAAATTATAACAGCGTTCAGAATCTTACGATGATCCTACGCAAAAGTTTTCATTTCGACTACATTGAATTGTACAAAGAGTCCCTTGTATTCTGTATTTATTATTTGACCGTTACTTTTTCGATGATGAGTTCTAAATATTAATAATTCCATAGGCCGATGGCTTATCAACCCTTTGATGATTCTATTCAGTTACAAAGCATTCGGTTTCGTTACACCCGGAACGCGTAATTGCTTCGATTAGTCCGGTTTGTTATTACGCCGGTAGCCAATGGCGATCATGGGGTATGTGGCTTGTGTACTGTAAGGTGTACTGATTTAAAACTTTCTTGATATCTTCAAGTGATAGATTTGACGTGAGACCGTTATTTCCGATAAACCGTTATTTTCAAGTTGGTCGAATAGGCCTTGGAGTTAAACGGGTCAGTTTTCCATTTCTATTTAAGGTACTAATCTCGCTTAAATACGATGAAAAGTAATATAGATCTAGAAAGTATAATACAAAAGTTAAATAAATAATTTAATTACGTATTATCTCTGCTTATTTGAATGGGTGCCTTGTGTAACTAACCTAATCACACTACACACGTCAAACTTGTACCTAACATCCCTCTTTTTCCTTATTTCCTCAGGGGCTAAAAAGGAAAGTAGCGTCCCCATTTTCTTTTTATTCTATTTTTTATTATTTCTTTACACCAACACATATATAATATCAGTGGCAGTGAATCTAAGGCATGTACACAATACACGGTGTAAATAAGTGGCCTGCGAGGCGGGGGCTAATCACCGCTCTTTGTTTACATTCCTTCACCATGGAGAATGCACCCTAACACTGGGGTTGTATGGGCCTACTGCAACAGTGGTCGTCAATATTTGACCAACGTATTTTGATTTGGGTTTTCTATAAAAGTTTAACTTTATCAAGTATTTTTTTATAAACTACGCTGATAATGATAATGAATATGATTGGATGATGATTTATGCATTTAGGTTGTCTCTTTTGTAACATCATATTACATCAGTCCATAACAGCCCACGGCTGGGTTTGGAAGAGAACGTGGCGATTATGGTGAAACCCTCCCTCCATAAATGTGAAGGAGGCCCCAAGCCATTTTTTGTAACGATGTTAATAAATGGCAAGTACAGTAAATGGAATAGGCTGTAATAGCAATTAAGCACGTATTTCAAGCCTACTGCCAGTCATTCTTGAAAGTTTATGTTACTGCCAAGATTGACAACAACTGGCTAACCAACAAGAAATAACCAACAAGCTCGGTGCCGCCTAGCACTCGCCGATCAATCTCGAACCACACTATTGTATCACGAACGGTTATGTTTCTGTTTTTTTGAAACCATATTCATTTACCAGCCCTGTTTGATATGCATTTTGCAAGAAGCGGCAGTGGCTTAATGGCTAACGGATCAGCAGGTACCGAGATCGATTCCCAGTGCCGCCATGTTAACACTAACCTTACGATTCTCTTACGATTGGGAAAAACATCGTGAGGAAACCTGTAGATTCAGGCGGCTGAATGTGATACCATGATGAAATTTGGCCAGGTTCCCTTGTTAACAGTGTCACGGATTTCAAACGGCAGTCTGTAACTACCTGAACTGCCTAATACAGGATCATGGTCAAGTCGGAACCCGGGCCCTCGCGTTTGTAAGCACAATTTGTATAACAGTTACTACGACACGACAATTGATGCCAACTGTACCACGTACGGATACATTATGAATTCCGTGGAGCTACTCTGAATCACAACAGGGTCGAACATAAATAGATTGAACTTTGTATTGAACAAATCGATTTTTAGATTTCTAAATAAAAATAGTGAGGTAAGCCCAGATTTAAAATACGGTTAGCCACAAATCGGTATTCTATTTAAGTTTATGAACACTCATAGATATCGAACAACAGATCATAATTTGGACTTTTTATTTGTGTCAACGTTCTTGAGGACCGAGGCAAAAATTAACACAATAAGCATAGTCTTAAAAAATAAAGTTTGTACTTATATTCAAATGCCATTTAATTTGCCAAAGATCGGGCAAAGTGGATAAACAAGAACAGGAAAGCGGACCATAGCAGAAGCCGGGATTGCTCGCTCAGATGATGATGATGATGATGATGATGAAAAAAAATAAGTACACGACCAATATAAGAATACCTACTGAAGATAGATAAAAAAGCTTAGTTCTGACGACACTATTACGAACCCATGAATAAATAAGTACGTGGGACAGTCACTTTCCATTACTAATCATTAAACATTGGGCAAAAGCAAATAAGCGTCATAGTTTAAGTATTTATTGGATAAGCTAAATTAGTTGCTGCTTGAAAATAATTGCATTTAAGTACCGACGGAGCCGCAGTTGCTATCGATTCACATGTATGGTTTCATGCAACTTACCTAAATATGACTTTAACCCAGTCCAACTTATACCTATTAAGAATACTTGAATGTAAAAAATATCGTCTTAGACGTGAACACTATGCATGACTCTTATTTATTTTACAGTCTTGTCATTTAACGGTAAAGTCCATATTACCCATTATAATTATTGTAGGTTTTCATGTAACAGACAAGTAGGTATGTATTTTATTTAAACAACAACATACCACAACAAAAACTAAACAATACTAAAAACTTAGCTAACAAAAACTAAATTAAACTAAAACAAAACTAATTTAATGTAACTAAATGTCAGCAAACATAATCATACCTAATCGCGTTAACAGAACAAACTTAACCAAACCAACTATAATATTAAACACATTATTTCACAAACACTATATTAAAAACCCAGCTATAAACACTATAGTTATATACCTACTCATAGTTATACACTCAATAAAAGCGGCATCTGTATACACAGTTTACAATACATAGCTAGCTTAATAGACAAGTTGTCGAAGGCAATGTACAACGGCATGAATGGCACCGCCTTGCTCGCAACTCGCGATCACTCACTTTAATAGTAAACCGGAGACACGACCCCTAGAGACACAGTTATTTATACTAGACGATACTGTGGTAACTCATTGTATGTAAGTCTGAAAAGAATAATTCACATAGGACTTGTATGAGGAAATTTACCTATATATTTAGCTTTGTGCTGCCGGATTTTTTTCATATTGTATTCATTGCTGTTGGTTTTCCGTAAATAAAATAAAATAAAATATTTAGGTTTCAAGTGCCAAAAAAGTGGAGAACTAGACCCAATATGTCTCATTATCAATCCAAGAATCAACCCTAATTGTACTCTCGCGCGCAAGGCCCCGCGATCCGCCTTATACTTCTCATTGCACACTTTATAATTGTGGTGAGCCTTAAAACCTAAGAAGTACCGGTAAACAGCTTTGGGATCGCTCTACATAACAATGTTGAAGGCAACATAGCCTTCGATTTACATTACGCTCTACTATTCCTGCATTATCATATAGCTAAAAATAACTACGTTTCCAGCCGTCGTAATGTTGTTAGTAAACGTTAGATTAACGTCCTATAATCCGATTATACAAAACACCTTTGTTTGTACTTAACAAGGGGTTGTAAAAACAAGTTACATTACCAAATAAGTAGATCGTAAAGTTTATTAAATATGCATCCCATTAGTAAGTATGATATTAATTCATCTAGTGTATTTAAATGACAAATTTTTGACACTTTCCTTTTACTACGCACCTGATATGAAGTAGTAAATCCATAGGTGCTCAGAGTACAGATTTTGCCCTCGCCTTAATGATTACTTCTTTAGAGCTCCTAACTTAACTACTTACTATAACGTGGACAGTGCAAAGGTCACATGTGATCAGAACAACGACCTTTCCACGTGAACCACGTCGGAGTGACGTCACCGATCGATATTCGATTCATCGAGTCGGTGATAAGGGCCGATTATTCGCTCAAACCCGTAAGCTAAGCCCGATTGCACTTTTTGTACCTGCTAATGATATAGTATTCACTTCTTTGAAGTAGGTTTGAAGCAACAATGTTGCCAAGTGCCAGGCAGTTATAATGGATACCTATTACCCAATTGTATTTTATATTCAAATCCTGTGTGTTGAAATTGTTTGCTATAACATGGTAGGTTTTGTATGATTGCATTCGGGTAAATTAGTAACAACAGTCAATCCACTACAATTACCTACCTGATCTGGTAAATAGGCGGACCACAGGAGAGCACAACTGAGATATAGGCGTCAAGATGAGATTTAGCCAACAGTTGCCACCAACCACGAAAAAAAATTTTTTAACCGTAATGGCGGCTTCATACGACACTGCCGCATGGTCGATCTAGCAGTCACCTAGTCAGTCGATACTAAGATGCCTCCTAGAATAGGACCTGCCTACCTACGATCGCACTATACACCGAATCTACCTACGCACTGTCGTATATACCATAACCCGCGTTAGAAACGTGACGTCGACAAAGCACCGCTAGTCGCGACCCCTTAGGCGCCAGCTGCAGCATTGTGATAAAGGACAATGCCCCTGCGCGTGAGTGCGCGGGGCGCGTATGCCTAGGGGTGGACTGCATTGCGCGCTCCCGTTGCGCTACCATTCCCATTCGGAGTGAGCAAGTAACGGGTCGCGGGTTTTTACCGCGCGTGGAAATGTTTGTGTCGCGGAAAAGTTATGTGAAGGTACGAGTAAATATCGGTGTTCTGATAAGATTTAAAATCGATGTCGTTTAAAGTCTCAATGTCATGCGGACTAGGTATATTATATTGTTCAATGTTTTGTTTTACATTTCCTTTCATCGCCGAAAATCAAAACCTTAAACCTGTGCGTGGACTAAATATTGTACGACAGTTACACCCCGCCACTCGACTTTGATTGATCACTTTTTAAACACTTTTGTGAATGGAGTTTCTCGCCTTTGTAACCGCCGAATAACAACCAAAACGCGAGTATCAGTAGTGTTGGGGGAGTGCGGCGAAGGGGTGCGTGCGACAGTTCCTCGGTGGTGGAGCGATCGCGACCACGCCAAGCATGCGGCGATAGCCGGCAAACAGTTCAGTGAGGTATGTAGATAGTTGCCATATATTTTCTGTATTAGATAACCTATCTCATTGTCTATATTAGATAACGATTGACGTTCTTGTTGAATAGAAATTGAAATTCGGGACTTGCATCTAGGCACCGAATACTCTAGATAATCTGTGCGGAGCTACTCTAGCTGAAAATTGTATCTCAATCAACTGAAGGTTTTTTTTACTAATTACCTTGTACTAATTTCAGTAGAGATAAACGATGTATATTTAAATTTCCATAATAAAGACATCAACGCGCTACAGCTTTTCATTTAATCTGTATTGATTCATTTATTCAAGTGGCTCATTGCCACAGAATAAAATTGAGGTTACTAATGACAATTTGAATATGAATTGCTATTTATATAAAACTGTGATACAATACAATTTCGTGAAGCCGATATTATATTGCCCAGCGCCATCTAGCCGACAACGGCAGAACGTGTAAAACCGTAATTTCCACTTTTGCTGCATCCAATTAATTTCCGGCACAGTCAGCGAGGCGATTGTCGTAATCGTTAACTTTGCATGAGGCATGTAACCTAAGGACTCGATTTACGAGCACAGTTTGAGTCGCTAATGCGTTTTTATAGGGAAATCGGGTAGCTAGGGGGTCAAGGACATGCTCCACTAAGGGGCCTATGTCACGAGTGACTTGTAGGCTGTGAGGTATGTTTACAGGATTTTATTAGGAATTCTGAATGTTGAATTGAATGAAAATAGACAATACTATGTAGGTAGACCTTTATTTTTGAAAATTCGTTCTAGTGAACAGAGGATAAATTCGAATATACACAGGACGAAAATATAGAGCTCCTTTTCTGTGACTTTATCGGGGTTATATTCTTCGCTGTTCGTGCAAGCCCGATAATTCTACATTACGATATTAGTGTGCCTCCTAGGTCATTACGCACGAGACGCGGCCGAGTGCATTATTTACTAGCTCAATGAGTGACATGCGACGTTCTTAACATACTTTTGATGAAAAAGATATATAAACATAAAACACGATTATAATAGATAAATATTTGTCATGTCAAGGGGCCGGGAGAATTTTCTTCTTGATTGGAATACAAATACCTACTTCTTGCAATAAAAAGAAAAGCACTGACACTGTATAATTTATATAGATTGTAGTTGTTAATTATAGACATTAAAGAGAGAGTTGAACTTTTTGACATTTTCTCACGTTTTCTAAATAGTTGGGTTTCTTTTTATTCAATATGCGAAATGTATTATATTTATTTCAGTAATTGAATATTGTTTTCTAGACAAAAATTGTTTACTTTATTAACAATTAGGGGTGTTGAAAAATACAATTCTAAATTCGAATCGATTTGACGTATAGATGTTGATACTGCAACTAGTAAGTGAGTCTAAATTGTAAATAATTAGACATAGATTTTGTTGGGTGTACCTATCTATTTTCTCGATCAATCCCGGCTTCTGCCAGATTTAGATTTTCTAAGGTCCTCCTCCATTTGACCCGGTCTTTGGCATCATTCAGCGACACCTTGTCTCTGGGCCTGTATGCTTTAATTTAACTCCGGACCTTTTAATTCTCATATGGTGGTGTTTTGGATTTTTACCTAAGTTGGCTAAGATCTGATCCGGACAACTCGTAGAGAAGAGTTTCCCCAAAGGCTCGTCCGTCACATATTTAATTAATCTCAGAATCATTAACTTTTTACATATATCATAAGTTCTTCATTGGAATAATACGGTACCTTTGTTGTACGGTAACAGAGATTCAATGTTTGAACGCCTGTACAAGTTCATGAGCAAAGTATTTTTACAGCGTTTATAGCCAACACAAATATCAGGCTATGACGCTAAATGGTTCCGACCAAACGGGTGATTAGGTGCAATTAACACATGTTGCCGAGGCTTTTGTAATACGTTTTGTGTAATATTATAACGGTTAATGTGTAAACAAATAAGCTTGAAACAATCAACTTTACTTTATATTATTAAACGTCTACACTCTGCAACTTCACCGCCATTCTGCGGTCCACTACTGAAGAACAAATAACTTGAAACTACATCGAGCACGTGAGAGAAGAAAGAACAAAAAAAAGAAGATGACAGTCCATCTCCTCGCATTCACTGCTGGCGCCTGTATGTGTACAAATTCATCATAAGGCACGCGGTGAATGCCAAGAGAGGACTCTTTCGACAATTAAGATTCTGCGAAGAACAGAAAATGAAGTAGAAGAAGAAATATTCATTTCATTAACAATGTCTAAGCTAAGTTTTTGTATCATAAGACGAAAACTGGACGTAATACCAGATTGCACCAAACAGGCGTCGCGGTGGTTCGTCACCCATACTCAATTTCTCTTACCATTCTTTGATTCGTTTAAGTGTTTAGTAATTGTATGATATTTTTTATACTCTTACAAAATGTATTCAATGGCTTTCTATAGCTTAATGATATTAAATAAAGCAGTTAAATCGAAAAAACCACAACACGCCGCTAGATGGCGTTGTTTTGTGTTTTGTGTTTTGTGTTTTTTTTTTTTTTTTTTTAATAACATGTAGAAATACATTTCACGCTCAATTAGATACATTCACTATCGGCCAATTGTACAAACATAGTATTAAAAACGTCAAACCCTTGAAGGAATCTACATAATACATAAAATTTGTATGAAAAACGTGTTATTCTTAAGCAATTCTTATTATAGGTTATTGTTGGTGCATTGCTTTATCTTGTTATAAATGTAATCGGGCATGAGTCATAAGTATTTATTTGCCCGGACGTGATTCGCATCTTAGGTTAATTAAGAATAAGAAAGACTGTCTTCAAAATGAGAATTAGGCATATAGGTATATAAAATTTTTATACCTACCTATCACTTTTACTGCTTAGAAATTATACTTTCCATTTCCATGTTTATAACACGTGCGTAATATCTTGCGTAATATGACTTAATTGACTTTATTATTTGTATGTAATTGTATGTGTTCATACAAATTAAGCGAAAAGCAAATCACATCAGACGCGTTGTCGTCACATTCTAGATAACTGTGTAATCGGCCGTTGACGTATCGATTGTTGAAATAAAAGACGTGACATGGCTTCTTTAGGTGTAAACAATTGCCTATTGACTATTATACGTAAAGTCAATGTGCTTTAATTGAGCCAAGCTACTTTAAAAAGTGATTGGGACTGGGTGTATCTAGGTAATAATAAATAAATAATAATAATAGAAAAACGTGGACAAAATTCACACAGCGCCATCTAGCCCCAAACTAAGCAATGGGTGCAAGATAACTGATATACTACTTCTAAACTTTTAAATTCATACTTATTATACATAGAACACCCAGACTCGTAACAGAAATTAAAATTCATCATTACAATTTCTGCCCGGCCGGGAATCGAACCCGGGATCTCTTGCGTGGCAAACCGTCATGTTAACCAATCCACTCAGGTATTGTAATAAAATAGTAGATTGTGTAACAAGGAAATAAACTGATATTTTTATTTGCTTTTCGCAACCCAAGAAAAAAGAACAGGATGCAGCTCTAAATAGAATAGATCAATATCAAGATGTGAGATAAGCTCCCTCCCGAAGTCTTTCTTTTGCAATTTTTTTTTTTTTATATAATTTAGCACTATAGCATATTCTTCAAAATGCATGTCCACAGGTACCTCAAAGGCGAGCACCGCATCCGCCTCCCTTAGCTTGCAGATGTCCTGACGATGGTGTCCGCTATCCATCAGGTGGACCATCCATCCGTGTGCCTCCCTAGGCAATAAAAAACAGAGAGGCTCTAAAGGCTCTGGAAGTGTTATTGACACAACAATTTTTTTTTTTTTTTCTTCCGAGGTTGTCTTGTTGTATGCTCAATATTCCGGTTTTGCTCTCGCGCACGAGGGCTCGGGGTCCGCTATGACCATGATCTAGGATTGACAGGTCAGGTAATTAAAGTGCAGCGACGGCCATCTGACCTCCGTAACCCAGCTACCAGGAGAACCTGACTAGATTGGATCATTGTTACACATTCAGTTGGCTAAATGTACAGTTATCATCACGATGTTTCCCTCACCGTAAGAGCATCGGTTAGTATTCAACGTACATAACTCAGAAAAGAGTCACTGGTACATGGTTGAAGTGGGATCCGAAGTAACCTTCGTTTACGAGTCGGGTACCTTAACCACTAGGCCACCGATGCTCCTCCTGGCGTGTGCGCTTTATTGTATAGGCTTAAAATGGATAGGCCTATTGTCAATGTCAGACCAAAGAAGTCAGATATTACCAAATGATATTTTTCCATGAAAATCTTATTCCTATTCCTTCTATTCTATATTTGCTCGCCAACGGGACAGAAGTAAAGAAGGCGGGTAAGGATGCGCGAGAAGTAAGACGCTTACTTACTATCTATAAGGTTAAGCATATTAATTTAGTATTGACAAGCTCCTTTCTTACATACGTGAATACATCGCTTAGTGACCAAGCTATGTCATCAACCGGTAACGACTCGCATTGCACTTGAAGTGCATACCTCGCGAAAGTCACGTACTTGTGCGACACGCGTGATCAAGGCAACGTGTCGTTATCTCCATGCCCTTGTCGACAAGCGCTTTAGCAGTTTTGGGCCTCTTTATTGTAATAATAAGGATAATAATGATGTGCTTACGGGACAAAGGAAGGAAAGTGTGGCCGGAAAACCACAATAATGTGGATAAGCATAAATGAGTGGATAAGGTTAATAGGATGTAGTGTGGTTGTACCTAGAAAACCTGATTAATTTAATTAGTAAGTGATAAAATAATGTACCTATGTGTAAATTGACAGACGTTGCAATATAAAAATTGACTGGTAAATAAGGTAGCTGGCTTTTAAGGCGGCTTGCACAAAATTCTTAAACGTATTCAAGTTGCTACAGAAACATTAAACTTCGTACAAAAAAAGGTTAAAGGGGTCATTCTACAACGTGTTTAAGAATTTGGTGTATTCCGGGATGTACAGATTTTATTATAGGTACACATAGCGTAATATTAGTCACCGTATTGCAGGTAACAATAATGCCCAATTGCGCTAACCTTTAGGCGACGCCTAAGTTAATTTAGATATTCCTAACAAAAAAAGCATTGCACCAACACCAACCTTAAGTGAAAACTAAACTTGCTAAGTCACTCTTAACTTCATGACACCGATGTTGTGACGCTTAAAAGTTTAGGAATATCTTAGGCATATATTTAAGAGTCGCCTAAGTTTTGTGCATTCGGGCTACTAATGGCACTTTCACGAATTTATAAATTCTCTGACATCATAAACGTAATAACCCTCAAACCAAAGACTTTGTAAACTGAGGTTATATAGAAATCTTTACCTCGAACTACCTAGGTACTTCGAACTACTTAATACCTATAAAAATCTATTCTGTGTCTGTGTGTGCATAATTTCAATAACAAAAGAACATAAAATGATATGATCGTAAAACTGTTCGTGTGCAAACACCTAAACAGCACAAACAAATACCACAAATAGGTACGCTGATAGCGAACCCCTTATCTCCGCTTATAGAAAGAGTTCGCGGTTAACGGAAACATATGGCGCACTTTTGATGTTTGAAATAGAACTTTATGGAGATAGAAATAAAGATAGTTATGCATATGATAAGTCTAGAGAAAAGCTTTAGCTTTATTTATTTAAATAGCTGATCAAACAGTCAGTGAAAAATACTTAAAGTTGGCGCATTTCATAACCCTTTTCTCGTATAAGTACTTACAAGTGTGATTCAAGACCAGGCTTTAGCGCTTATTACACCTGGCTAAATTTAGTCGACTAAATACTGAAACAAAAAGTGTGAGAGCAAAACAAAGTGAAATATATTGCTCAAAGAACAAGGCGTCATACAAAAATAGACCTTATTTTGTGATCTATACATTCCATTTTGATCTGCTCTCTAATAACTTAAGTGGCTGGATTAAGCAAAGTTGTAATCGGTCCCTAAATGTGATTCAACACCAGGCTTTCTCAAATTATTGACACGATTAGACAAAATTGTATAGGATTCTGGAAACCGCGTAGCTACTTTTAAATGACGCCCCACGATACGCCAAAACTCCAACGCCATCGGTAGGGGACAGTCCGCTGAGTCACTTGGCTAGCCCCGGCCTCTCCGGGAATTTTTCCTACTCACTGCCACTCACACACTCACACACACGCGCCAGACAAACGTTTTGGCTGGCATTCAATGCACAATATCTTTTCTGCGCTCAGATATTGGGAGCACAGATAAACTGTCCCCTTTAAATTTTCTTTATCAACGCAACGTCCGCGGTAGACGTTTCTTGTTTACCTTCTGTAATCATGTAGTAATTTAATATTCAGTACTAGTTGGAATAACGTGATTTATGTAAATTACGCGTTTTCCATCGTTTTCCCTTTAAGTCGTACGTCATTATTATGAGAATGTAACACTTTTCAGAGCGTCTTTCGAGTTTCCCTAGACGTATTTAAATAACGTATCCACTTAAATCTAGTTTTCGTTGCGATGACGTCGAGATAATTCCGAGACTGAGTCATATTGGACATTATTTTAGTATAATATTAGATCTGCAAATTATACTGATAACACAAGTGTTGGTGGCCTAATGGCTAGCGGGCCAGACCTGTAAGCGAGGGGCATCGGATTCCAACTTCGAACCCCAGTGCCGCAATGTAATAAACTTTGTAATAAACACAAATCTTTCTAATGAGTTCAACAGTAACTGATGTTCTAGTGGTGAGAGAAAACATCGTGAGGATACCTGATAATGGCGACTGAATGTGTAAAGATGATCCAATCTGGTCAGGTTCTCCTGTTAACAGTGTCTCGGAGGTCAGATGGCAGTTGCCCCACTGTAATTACTAATTACCTAATCTGCCAAATCTTGAATCTTGGTCAAGACTTATATAATTTCCCAATATGCAACCGAGATATTGACACTAAGATGACATATACGAGTACATACATAAACACTCACGTCCTTATCCCATAGGGGAAGGCAGAGACTATCGAGTGCCACAAGCTACGATCCTGACACACCTCTTTGGCCTTTTCGTGGACTTCTCATGCACTTACGCAGGTTGAGAGTCCTCATAACCTGCCCTTCTAGTATTTACATCTCGTATTAACTTGGCTTCGACCTGCCTGGTGGCTATTGTGTTAGTAGTTTAAATTTACAAGATTCATGACCATGATCGGCCATCATTACGAACTCTAGAGAGCGAAGGGAGTACCAATGAGATATTTGAGAGTTACTTACATATTTGTGTTTGCAATAAATACAGCTCCAATAGAAAAAGACAAAACAATTGAACGCGACCCGAGTGTAGCATAAAAAGGAACTATCTTGCCTTGCCTACTGAAGAAAAGACACTGACGAAGTGAGGGAAGGCATATTTTATTAAGTTACATGGCAGGTACTAGATCATCATCTTCATCATCATCATCATCTCGGCGTTATGTCCCGGTGGCGCTCCCGCGCAGGTACGTGAGGCCGCGGGGTCCACCTTCCTACTCTTCCTAGCCCACTTCGCTCGGTCTTCGGCATCCTTGGTGGTAAGCTTGTTAGCCGCTGTTATAGCTTGTACATGGTACTAGATACTGATATTTAAATCAAAGTAGGTACCTAACTTAACGTAAATACGTATACAATAAGGCTGTATATTGTACAATGTTGAAAAGGTAAACAATATTCAAGGAAACGCTGTAAAAATGAAACAATGAGGTCTATTGGGGTACAAGGTGACGCCGCCACGCTCGAGGCGGTGTTGAAATCATTCTGTCCCAATTTGCCACGGGCCTGTGGTGATAAAGGGCCCGGGCCAAGCTAGTTTGGTACAAAAATCATATTGGTATTATCGTAAAAGGACGGGAAAGCCTATAGATGGATAAGTACCTACTCGTCTAATTACAGACTATAATGTAATTTTCTAAATGGCCTATTGGGGAACCAATTTGTCTCATAGTGTGCTTGTCGCACCCGTGCGGTTATTAAATATGAAATTTAAATATCACACGGCTTCCCGACCTCTATAGCAACTCCGTTCTCCTACATATTCTGCGTCGAGAGTTCCTGAGTAGGTACCTATCTGAGGAGGCCATGCAAAATAATGCTCCTATTTTTGGAAGTTTCTTAATTTCGAAATGTAATTGTTGTCGATTATAAATTTCTAAAGAGCTGTTAATTAAATAAAACTGTTAAATAAATAAATGTGATGTATGTGTGTATTAAATGATTCATCAAGTTACATTATTTATACTTAGCTAAGTATTTTAAATTGATATTTTTGAAATAAATACAGACATTGTAATTTATTATGTTTTTTTACACCTACATTACGTTTTTCACACTAAGCTGTTTGTCGGTTTTGTCCATGATTTTCTTTTTATTACGTGCAAGAAAATATTACTTAATTTATGTCAAGTAGGTAATAAAATTTCCATCCAGCGCTTAATTGAGTTTTGTGATTAAACTTACATTAATTTATTCCCTCACAAATCTGTTTTTGGTATTTCTTATTTTCCTTCGGCTTGGGCTGTAATTGCACCTTATTCACACTTATTGTACGTATTATTCCAATGCTCTAAATCAGCAGAAATGAGACTTGCCCTCAATAAAATATGAAATAACAATATTATGGGTAGGCAACTTTTAATTTATCATTAGTGCCCACTTTGGCAATAAAATGACAAAAAGAAAATCTTTTTTAAGGGTTTCCCAAAACATGGAACGTCAATTATTATTTGCAAACTTTTAATGAGATGTGCCTACTGTTAGCCTAATTACTTTTTTATTAGAGCCATTTATAATTACTTGCCTATTAGCAGATAGTGAACAAACTAACTAATGAAATAACTTGTGTCTAGTTACATAAAACGACTGCCTATTTGTTTATTTAGATAAATCTTCTTAGAGCCAACATATATTACCTACTGTACTCACTCTTACGGAAGTGTACTAGGGGTCTTTAAGCCATTTATTGCGTATTTACAATAAATCTATACATAGTATAAAACAAAGTCGCTTCCCGCCGTCTGTTGCTATGTTCGCTTATATCTGTAAAACTACGTAACGGATTTTAATGCGATTTTCAACAATAGATAGAGTGATTCAAAATAATGGTTTATAAGCAAAAAAAAAATTTTTAGGTAAAAGTAAAGAGGTCGCGCCGGTAGTTGTTACGTTTCGCCTCAAATCGAACGGTTTTAAATTTTTCGTCATGGAAAATTCAGTATTTTGATGCATGACGCTTATTTACATATTTTTGAACCGTTTGCTTTCGGTGTTGGCAATGTAATTTAAAAAATATTTAATTTCTCATGCTAAAAATCAAAATTGAAAACAGTTAGCCAGACTCGAGGCTGCTCTTGAACTAGGCTGTAGGTACCTATTGTCCGCAGTGGACCTTTATCGCATGATTTACAAGTGGTTTATAACAATTACTTTATACAAATCTATAAATCAATAATTCAGCAAATTGCAATTGTTTTTAAATTCGATGTGTGTCAAGTAAATGCAGCGAGTAATCCGTAATGGCAAAGATAATACAATATGTAATGGGGAGCTGCTTTGTCCGAGGTAGGATAATACGCTGATGCGGCGCGGGCCCCGGCACTGACTCATGGCGAGCTGTGACGTCGCCACGAGCCGGGCCCGGCCCCGCAACCACCACACAGCCATTCAATCGCGAGTGACAGCCCGGACAGTGCACCGGACGGGGCGAAGCGCGCGCCCGTGGCAACAAGAACAACAGGTTTCAGCGTTCGAAATAAATACACGGCCACGGTGCCAGGTTTCCTTTTCAGTGAGTTTGTCCGAGACAAAGGAAGGATCTAGGTAATTAGTGGACGAAAATAGTATCTCGCGGGCCCTGGGCCAGCTGGCTCGCTGACGTCACCGGCAGGGCTGCCGCGGGGCAAGACGGGCCCCGCGCCAGTGTCGCGCGCGCGCTCCACCCGGCCGCACGCCACAGCACCACGAGCTCGCCGCCCGCGCCCCGCGCCCCCGCCGCCCGCTGCCCGCAGCCCCCCGGCCCCGGCAGCTCTCCTACGCACCACACACTGTAAGTACGCTGCTCCACTACTCGGTACACACGTCATTACACGTGTCGAAAGCTATTGTCTAACTGCCTATGCAGCGGTGCATCGCTGCAGATTTCACTTCTGCAATAGTGCAATTGCACTTGCATGTCGTCGTAGTTTATAATAGAAAACACTGAGGTAGTTCGTATTTAGCTATATTCGTTCTTGTCTTGTACGGTATTTTAATATTTTAAGTATTTTTAAATGAATCGGGCCCTTGTGTCGGCACGGAGTGGGGCAACCTTGGCGCATCGTGCAATGCAGCGGGGACCTTGCAAGTCACGCGTCACAGTAACCTCGGCTCACGCCTCGCCGTACTGTTTTTCTACCACGTTACCTTTCGACATTGTACGAAACGCTCGACAGTTTGTGCACGATATACATTGCGGTTTCGATTCGAGCGCCGTCGGAGCCACTTCGTCGAAATATGCATGGACCGAGCAATGGACAGGAAGCCGCTGCCGTGCGGTCGCGTAGTAAATTCGTTCGTCGGCCGGTAATACGGGGACTTGTTGATAGACGCGCTATGGAACGAACACAAACAGCTGACCGCGCGACGACGTATTTCTTTTTTTTGACAGATAAAAAATATGACGCGGTCACTCAAGGACGGTGGCGACTATCGAGCGGTATTTCCCGTGTATAGGCGCCTACCCAACATAGTCCGTGTTAAATACCATTGAATTATTTGAAACGACAACGACGAAAGTTGATTAGGTAGTTAGATACGTGTAAGCAATTAGTAAATGTCTATGGTCTGCCGGGCCAGTTTCTGAGCGTTGTGGCGTTGGTTAAATAGGTGCCGTGATAGATTGCGGTTTGAATGCGCGTACGCGGAGGCCTCGATTCCCCGCTATCGCGTGGAAAACACGCCATGTTAACGAGGTACCTACCTAGGTATTTATCGCGGCGCGCGCAATATCAGTGGTGATGGCGAGTGGCCCGCTGGAGACCGAAGGAAACTTCAACGTAATTTTACCTTATCCGTGCCTACGTCATTTAACGCTTCTTTGTCCGGTTCAGTTTACTAATGCAAATTATGTGGGTTTAATGTTACCGATAGACCTATACGAAATGAAAAAATCAATACAAATCGCAAGTGTCAAAATTCAAGAATGTAGCTACCACTTTCTTACTTAGACATACCTATTCATATTTATCTTTACTTAATCTTATCTCCATGACGAGCCTTTCAGTCGGCAACCTTGTCTAAGTTTTAGATAGCAAACTAAAAGACAAAGAATATATATCGGAATCTAATCTTTCCCTCACTGAGTAGGTTCCTTTGTAAATATTTATTTAATATGATTTAGTATATAGATTACAATTTATTAGTAAGAAGCACTAGTGTACTCAATCGTATACACAATAAAACACTGCAATATATTGTTAAAGGGCTTACATTCGTCAATTAATAAACAAAATAATAACCGTCTAGAAAAGGAAGTCGAACATCCAACCTAATCAAAACTGAATACAGAAACAAAACACGTTTACTACGAAATCACGAGCCTCCTTTACAAATGTAGGTGATGGTCAGAGCTCTAAAAATAGAGTTTGATACACACAAAACTTAATATTAACAGGTTTAATCGCTCCGCTGCGGTGCAAAAATAAAAAAAAACTTAAGTTACGTTACATTAAGACTGTCCCACTTCGTACTCTGAAAAATAGGTCGGTTTGCCAAGTAAAAGGCAGTTTATCACGTTCCCTTGACGGGTTAAATGAGACCGTTTCGAAATTGAAAGTGGTACGGTTCTGCGCTCGCGCACCTTTCTTCTCGCGGACTCGCGCACACGCATGCTCCCAACTGATTATAGTCTCGACGAAAGTGTAACAGTAGACTCGTGGCGCCACGGGACTCATTATGCATGTCTAAATGCACAAGTATCAATACGGCTTGTGTTTATTTAAATAATGGACCGGTTTTTTTTCACTCCGGACTCGTGGTCCCACCCCGTTGTAATTTACTGTGTCAAGTGCCTCTAGTCTACCCAAAACAATGTAGAGATCTAGTGGGCCATAGTCTTTGTTATCATTGACTAGCGACCCGCCCAGGCTTCGCACAGGTAGTAAAAAACCTTAACAAATTATACACCAAACCTTCCTCATGAATGGCTCTTGTTTTTCTATTGGTGGAAACCGAAGGTAAATCCGGGACAGACGCGGCGTGGGATTTTGATATAAAATATACATATAGTGATGATCATATTATATTTCTCAGAATACATCAACATAACGTTTCTTAAGTGACGAAAAAGTCTCTATCGGGAGCTGTGTTATTTACTAGAGAGGCGTATCCCGAGTTTTAGCATCGACCACTTTCCACTAGGAGGCCCACTTTTTGTTTGTTAGTCTACCTGTCCCAATAATTCGGGAATTTTTTGGGACTTGACCGGTTACTTAAAAAAACTTTGGCGTCAATGGCCTGCTATCTCTCCTGATATTTATAAGTGTATCTAGGTATTCGCGCGTTGTCGACTCTGTCAGAACGTCAAGTCTTGGAGAGGATCTTGCGGCGAGTATTACGATAAATTGCATAAATATGACAGACATCCAGTAGTGGTAGACAGAATCTGTAGACGCCTTGAAATCTAATGAAATGCCTGCTAACCAAAAACATAGTCACTGGATGTCGACTTGACACAACATGAATATTCAAAATTCGTACTTATAGCTAAGTAGTAGTAGACTCGTGTATATTTAAGGCAAAAGGTTAGTTCAAAGAACGTCTTTGGACTTTTTTTTCACCTCGGACTGGCATTGATCGTGGGACCGGTCCCAGGCGGATACCCTTCGCATCGACTGCGCGCGCGCACGCCTCGTAAACATGCGTAATGTGTCGAAATACGCCAATTAACCACCATTAATAGATGTTTTCCACGTAAAGGCCCTTCGTAGATTCGTAATTTCCTTGTGCTTGGGTAATTAGTATCTCATTTGCTGGACCCGTTTTCTAAATATACTTACCTAGTTAAATTAAGTTAATGCTTGTATTCATTTTTTCTCTAAGCTGAATATATGCCTCAGAAATAACAATTTAAAACACTAAGTCTGGAGAATTTTATAGTCCCTGTTACAGGTGGAGCAAATTGTCAATTTTTTTTTTTTTGCAATAGGTGCACTGAAATTTGTGAACACACACACCTACACATTATGGCAGTCACTTTGATGTATTCGTAGGAATGTCTCCGTTTATTTCGTGTTATCTATATTCATTTTATCACAATAGTGCAATTAGTAATTATTTGTGAAGTACCTCTTTAATTAGTAATTATCTGCACTGTTCCATTAGCACACCACAACAACACAACTTAAAAACTTAGATACAAAGGTATCCCATTTATGTTTCCAGAAGGCAATGGTCAGAAAGTACGAGAGGATGAGCGGCCGCCAGTCATGGAGCGAGGAGGACATGGCGCGCGCCGTCGCCGCCGTGGTCTCCGGCAAGATGGGCTACAAGCTCGCTGCCAGAACCTTCCACATTCCACGGTCTACCCTGCAAAGACGCGCCAGCAAGATTCGCTACCTCCACCCTGAAGATACCAAACCCCTAATGGGCCACTACCGCAGAGTCTTCACCGACACACAGGAGCAAGACCTCGTCGGTTACATCCAAAGCATGCAGAAACACTTCATGGGCGTCTCCCGACGGGATATCAGAGAGCTGGCCTTTCAATACGCCGAGGATAACCACCTTCACCACCCGTTCGACGTCAACACCAGAATGGCCGGTGAAGACTGGGTGAGGAACTTCCTCAAGAGGAACCCTGAATTGCTCAATAAGTCCGACGATTACGACATGGAGCCGGTGAACTTTGACCAGTTCTACCATTTCATGTGCCCGCTGTCATGATGGCACGCTGCTGCGGTTTTAGGTTAGCTACGATACTGATGGGAATCTGTCCAATCTATTTTTCTTAGCTGAACTAATTTTGTCTAAATAATTGAATATGTTCTAAGTAGGCTTTAGTCCTCTGTAAGTAACATTGAAAAATAACAAGCAGAGGGTTGTATTACATTAAGTGCTTCAACATTATAATGTGAAGCTAGTTGCTCATTCTTTTCTTTGGTTCACTGGTCTTTATTTCTGCCAGTCTCAAAATCTCTTCTCAATCACATTCGTATTGCATCTTCAGCATACCAAACCTTCCTATTAGTTAGAGAAACTAAATAATGTTTTATTATTTACTTTATTAGTCACCATTTAAAGAATATTGAAATGTTCAGAGCGAAGCTCTAGAAAAAAATTGATACAAAATTTAAATAATAAGTACACCACTTAATTAAAATTAAGTACTTATTAGTACTTAATATAAAAATGTTATGTTGAACTCTGTTGTTAAAGGTAAAAGATAAATTTATTAGCTGTGATAGTAAGAAAACGTATTTTGGGAACATATCAATGAGGGAATGATATATTTATTCTTATATAAATATAATTACAAGTTGAGACGAAGTCAAAGTTTTATTATTATGCACAACTGATTGCATACGTTGATTTTACTGCTGATAAATAATATTCATAGTTAAATTATGTAGATAGGGTTAAAACAATTTCTTACTGGGCATTTTAGTTCATTCTGTCAACCATTTTGTTTTCAATGCACATTTTATTTTATTATATAGTTATTTATTTGTAGAAACAAGAACAAAACTTACAGGGTCATGTAAAATGTAACGCAACGTCACGAAGTACAGTCATGAGCAACATAGTATAGGTACCATGTCACTACAACTTTGTCAAAATCAAAGCTACACCAAAATATTTCAGAGAAAACAATAGTATTATGACTAAAATACATCTAAAATAAACGCTACTGACTGTACATCGTGATACGTCAATACTATATGCCTTTCACGCACAATATTCTGTAGCAATTATTATGACGTCATGAACTGTACACAGTATGGTGAGTGGTGATGTCAAGGTGGTGGTTGATTGTGACGTTTGTATGTGATACGCTGGTGATAGTAGGGTATGGTAGGTACACATTGGTCAGTTGAATGGTTTAGTTCAATTAAATAGGGCGTTTAAAAAGTACGTGGACTTTTACTTTGTTTTCTAAAATTGTTAAAGATATTTTACACACATAATAATTACCACATCTCATTTTCCCTCTCTCTACAGTCGTTACGAGCTAACTGCTAACCAAAGATAAAGTCATCAACTAACTATTAATTAATTTAACGATTAGTTACATTTACTGAGACTTAATACACCGAATTGTTGAAGTAGTTAAATCTCTTTGTGTTTACTCTTAAATAACTAAGCCACGTACTTTTTTATCGACTTAGGGCGGCTTGCACCAAATTCTTAAATGCATTTAATTTGATACTTAAACAAAATGCTTCATACAAAAAAAAGTTAAACGTTTAAGAATTTGGTGCAAGCCGGGCTTAGTAGCTGTATGTGTAACGGCTAGTTATGGAAGAAAGTAGGTATGTATTTTTCTAAATCAAACATTAAATTGTAAATTTGACACCATGGGCCCTATTTTTGAACCCCTCGCAATTACGCGAGCGCTCGCTTGCACCACCTATCTTTTTCACACTCGTAACAAGTTGCTAAAATAGAGATAGAAAAGACAACCTTTAGAAGGCGAGCGCTCGCGTGGTCACGACCGAGTCTAAAATAGGGCCTCATAGTTTTAAAAACAAAAAGCATGGTATAACGAGGTCAAAGGTTTCAGCCAAATTCATCCCGATAAGGGGTGCCAGATTTAATATATTATAATAACTATTTTATTAATCAGATTGTTATAATATTACGTAATTGGATAGTGTTTTATGATTTGTTACCGTACCAAGGAAATACCAACGTAACTCGTTACCTGATTTAAGTTTTGATCTCTTGCTAGTTATAAAAAGAAACGTTTAATTTATATCTATAGTAGGATTTCAAATATTCGTTGTTGTTGGGATTTCAAATTTTTAACTTTCAAAATTGACGCCTGAACACATGTTGTCGTTTTGAGATTTCGTTGTATTTTATTATTCTTAAGTACTTAAATATTAGGTACCTACGTTAATTTAAATAAATAAAATATTTGAACTATTTTGTTTTTATTTTCATCGTCACAGCCCATAACAGTGCACTGCAGGACTTAGGTCTTCCATGACTGGGTAAGTTATAAATAGAAATGGAAAATGCTGCTGCCCATTTGCTAGCCGACGGAGACTCCAGAACATTTGCCTCGAAAACATTAGTCGCCTTGTACGATACCCACGAGTGTAAGGAGTGGTGCTATTCTACTCTGCCGGACACCACACGGCCATTTTTATTTTAAAATACTAGGTACTATTATTTTTGTCTTCGATCAGAGTCAAAGAATAAAGTTGTCAAGAAGCCCAGGGTCCGCCTTGACCACGATCCAGGATCCATTATGTAATTTATATTATATTTTCAATCTGTAGGTTCAATTTAAGACACAGGACATGCTTTGTATTTAGAACGGCAGTGATGTTCTACAAAATAATTGATAAGGTAAAGAAAAAAATACAAAAGATGACAAACGAGAAGTCAGAAAAAGAAGAACTGCTGGACTAGAGCCTCTTCCACATCAGAAGACTGTTTTGCACATTAGTGATAACCGTGTCGCTAATGTTTTTAAGCAGTGGCGATCACTTTTCATCAGTAACTAGGGTTGCCAAATCTACTATATAATTATAGTATCCTTCTATATTTTGAGTGAAGTTACTGTATACTGTTGGAAAAATATATAGTAGTAAAATCTACTATGTATTAGCAATTAGCGGTAACACTTTCTTCGGGTATAATAAACGCTATTTGGTCAAAAAATACACATTTTCCTTAAATAATAGGTCCTACCTACGCCCACATGAAAGATTACAATTAAATCTTTTTTAATCATTTTATCAAGTGGTGTCCTGTAGAATAGCACCAATCCCTTTGACAAAGATGTCATACAAATTGTAAAAAACTTATTAAAAATAATAAATAAAGAATACTAAGTATATTTTTATATGGAAACTATTTTTTTGACACCAAAAATGGAAATATCCTATATTCTTATATATTGAAATTGACTCCGCGTCAGGGGGGAGGGGGAGGAGGTGAAAAAACCGAACACACAGCGCACGAAAAAAAATCTAGTGTCGCTTTCGGATAAATCGATGACGGCCGATTCATTGGGCATAACATTTTTGTAGGTATAATAAAAAATATGTGATATAGTTATAAATAAATAATCGGCGCGGGGTCGCAGGACGAGGTCATCGCAGACGCGACGGTTACCCGAGACATCATTCGATCAACTTCTGTCAATAGTGCGCATGGTTAGGATTAAATTTATTGGTATCGACCCATTTCCTTGGTGCATGAGTAGAATGTTAAAATATTTAAACCTTACCAATGTAAAAGATACACACGATAAAAAATTTCAGACCTAGCTACGCCTGGAACATATTCCAGAACAATGGATCGAAGTAAGGTCCTATCTATCACAAAGGCCGAAAAAGACTACTCTCAACCGAAATCGCTCAAGCCTATTACTTAGTCTATGCTCTTGTTCGTGGGCATGACTATGGAAAATTCTGGATATTCAACGATCAAATTCGACTATTCTATTCACTACACTCACGCACCCTGTTGAGTCTGGTAGACAGGGGAGGTAAGGCATTAGAATACAAATAAATTGCACTTTGTGCATTTTAGATATTGAGGGCGCTTTTGACAACACCTCCACAAAATCACTAGTTACGAGTTCTCACTGAGAGGAGGGTTGAACGAACGAGAGTGAAATGAGTGGAAGCGATACTCTCAAAGGTAACCCTGCAGGTACTTCACTTGATGTGTTAACTAATAGGGGTTGTCCGCAAGGAGGGGTCTTATCTCCACTACTTTGGACCCTGGCAGTGGGTCAGCTCTTGTTTAAAATGGCAGAGATCAGGATAGATACATAGGGATGTGCTGACTACCTGGAAATAATTGTCCGAAGCTTCTGTCCAAGTACGCTTTCATACGTTATGTAACGATACTGGAAAGACAGTGGCTGTACCATTTATACACTAACATATGTATAAGGCAACTCGACGATATAGTCAATTCGTGATTAAATGGCCAAACTAATTGAGTTCTCCGAGGAGGGAAAATTGTAGGTGTAACACTAAACCAAAAATTGATTTGGAACAGCTATTTAATCGAAATTATGCATAAACCAAAATAGCCTTCGGAATATACAGTCAACTGGCAGGGAACCAGTGGGTTTTAACTACAACTCCTTCTGACTAAATACAGCGGTCGTAAGACCCATAATAACTCATGCCTCTATAGTGTGGCATACAAAGGCCAACCAGGAAACTTTGATGGATAAGCTAAGCGGCATTAAAAGATTAGCATGCCTTATGGTTACAGGCGCTATGTCAACGGCACATGGTGCAGCCCTAGATGCAATTCTGGATATCTGCCCCTGAATCTGCATGTACAGACCGTTGCAGCGACCAGTATGCACAGGCTAACAACACAGGTAAAAGAAAACTGGGTCTCAAAGTCACCGAGATCGTTCCAGGACACTGTCATGTGTAGGAAAATACTGAGTATGTACACTGACTCAATGACTACACAGAGTAGTCTCTAGAAACGAGTATCGTTTAAACTGTGGAACTTTTATCCAGGGATTATGTCATCACGTAGGGTGTGGAATATAAATAAATACACCTCCATTTACCTGGTCGAGGTATACCCAATTTTAGAATATGCGCCTCAAAAGGAAATACGTGAACCATTGTATTTATAAACACTCAGACAGTCAACTAGCCCTCTCATCAGACTCTAAGTTCAAGATTGGTGCTAAACTGCGTGAATGTCCTTAATTCCTTAGGTGAGAAGAACCAAGTAATCTTGCACTGGGTCCCAGGGCATGAAGGTATTGAAAGCATTAAATTTGCTGACGACATTGCAAAGACTGGTAGCATACCAAAAAGCCTTATCAAACTGGCCCTTCTGATAAACTGCAAAGAACAATCATTAGATCACTGGAATAATCAAACGGGCCTAAGCATTAGCCAGAGCTTATAATAGGCGGCATTCAAAAGAACTGTTACTAATTAGTAGATAAGTAACGTATCCTGGTAAGGGCACTAAATGGTCATAATGAGCTGAACTAGCACATTTTTAACTTGAAGATCACCCGAACGAGGGACTGCAGATTGTGCAAGGAGGAGGATAAAACGCCTCTCCATTTGATCTGCAAGTGGGAAGCCCTGATGCGCAAGCGTAGCATCCATCTGGGTAAACACCAACTACTACTACTTGGTCAATTACCATAGGAGAATTTGTCGCCCATGAGCCTTTATTTTTTAATAACGTTGTTTAGTTTCATGAGTATATAGACGGTTCAAAGGATTGAATGATTTCGATTTCACTCTATATGTTTACGAATATTAAACAATGCATGAAAATTATGAATTGCATTTATTAGCTCCTTTTCATACTATGACATCCAACGCTATAATATAATAAATAAATCAGTAGATATTTTTTTACATTAATAATAGCCAAACAGTTATTTGATGTTGATGTTTTTATAATGTACATTATTTTCTACATATGCACTAAGGAAATGGGTCGTAAAAAATTTAATTCTAACCATGCTTACCGTTCCGCGATAGAATCAGAAATAAGGAGATAAGCGAACCAAGGTCACCGACATAGCCCTAAGGATTTCCAGGCTAAAGTGATAGTGAATAGGGCACATAGCTCGAACAAATGGCCGATGGGGCTGTAAAGTTCGACCGAGTGGCGACCACGTACCGGAAGACGCAACGCGGGTAGGCCTTCTACAAGGTGGACCGACGGCCTGGTAAAAATCAAAGGTACCAGCTGGATGCGGAAGGCACATGACCGACCTTTGTAGAGACCACTGGGGGAGGCCTATACCCAGCAGTACAGTATTGATGTTGATGATGATGATAATGATGTGTACCATTGACGGAAGTTGATCGAATGATGTCTCGCGTTCACGAGGATCTCGTCCTGCGACCACGCGCCCCTCTCGCCCGCCCGCAGCCGCCCGCGCTCGTACCTCGTTCACCGCACAGCTTAGGCGGCGCGTAGGGTCAATATATTATTACATTAATATTTGTTAATAAGTTATATAATGTTTTTAAATTCTACATTAAATGGGCTTTCAGTAAGTATTTTTTTAAATCGTCTTCCGCACAACATCTTTAGGGGTCTGTTTGTATTTTTTTTAACACTGATTGTACATAATTTTAAGCGTAACGTAATTTTTCTCTATTTATACCTATAAAAATGTTATGCTCAATAAATCGGCCGTATTCGATTTACCCGAAAACGACACTAGATTTTTTTTTCGTGCGCCGGGTGTTCGGTTTTTTCACCCCATCCCCCTCCCCCCTGAGGTATAGTCAAGGTGGACTAACGGGCTTTTTGGGCTCAGTTTGGTCCATATAACGTCCATGCCAAGTGGCATTGCTCGACGCAAAGTTGTAGCTGTCTCCAACATCGGTGATCAATAGGACCCCAGCTATAACTGGTTAGCCTCGAAGACATTAGTCACATTTTCCCCGTCATTTGTCACTCGTAAGGCCCCTTTTATACGCAGCCGCTTACAAAACGGACAGTAAACGCGTTATGCCCGCATAGTCACCTCGTAGCAACCGAACAGGGCCTCGAGTCTGCTAATTTACTAACAGCTTGATTGAATTGTAATCGAATCGAATTCGCAGCGTAGTCGCAGTTTGACACTTTACGATATTCTACTACAATTGAAACCGTTGAGCTGCCATGGCTCTCCAATTACAATTCAATCGAGCAAGTAAATTAGCGTATTCAAGGCCCACAAAACGTGTAATCTACACTATTGGAGCGTGTTAGATATAAGGTATTTTAGAATATTTTAATTGTTATTTAAAGTTACATATATATTGAAAACTATCGTGATTATTAATAATTAACATTTCAAAATACTTTCATAAATATTTTACCAACTTCAGAACGAAATGTCTGGATTTCTGAACGATTATGACTTTTGATCAGATTAAATACTGTTTATGAGAAACTTCCTTAATTAATTATGTAATAAATTTATTATAATGTTAAAAAATGATAAAAGTATTGTGATACATTAAATTAACATGTAAGCTATCTTTCATTAAATTTAGAAGACCGGAAATGAGAATAAGAATGACATTTCCAGCTAGATAGCTAGTATAAAGGTTCAGTCGTGACAGTGAGAGGAACTTTTGCTCCAGAGCCGGCACAGAGTTAAGTACACTTGCATTGTATTATTGTTGCTTTATATTTTATATTAGTTTCATTTATTTATATAATCGGTTATTTATTGAATCGTACGTAATACCACTGTCCCATTTTTAAAGGATAAATATTTGGTTATGTGATCGATAATTGTGTCATTACATTTGATTAGAATTTTGCATAAATGTTGTTTACCTATGGTACTATGTTTGTTTTATAAAATCTCGTTCAAATCAGCTAATTTTGTTTAAATAAATACCTCATTTTATAATGGATTACATTGCTTATTAAAATATACCTAATATGTTTAAAATACGCTTTTGTTTGGTTAAATAATGTCCACTAGAATAATACTTTATCCTAGAAAACAAATAGCACTACCTCCATGAACTATATTTTACATGACATAGATATATATTTATTAATATGCTCTTGTTTACCTAATTTAGCGTTTTCCATATATTTCACTGGGGTTTTGGATAAATACTCACTCTCTGTTATTATTCTGTAGCTTAATTACTAAAATAAAGGTTTATACTAATAAAAGTCACTATAATTATAAGTAGGACATATATTAAATCTAACAAGCGCATACCACGCGGTGACTACGCGGATGCGACACGACGACTGTGCGGCTTTGACACGATTAGGTACTGTGCGGTGACTTTGCGGGCGATGCGAGTTTGTATACAAATGATAAAATAAGCTTTCTGTCATTAGCATGGAAACCTAAATTATATAAACATTCGTACACGTCCGTATGGGCTTTAACTCGGAAGACGCTGTCCTAATCGGCCACGGTCTTGCGACCATGATCGAACGACGGAAGTCGACCGACCAATAGGAGACCTCAAACCGGCTGTCGCACGACCGTTGTCAATTAGGACAGCGCCGAAAAGTCTACACTGCCGGACAACACACAAAAGCCGTGTGATGTCCGGCACACGAAACTTAACAAACTATAGAAAATTCTGACAGCAGCATTGTAGACTGGTGCTCCATATTATAGGCCCAAGTTTTGGCAATACATATGCCGAGACCGAGCGAGAGTTTTGATCGACCCTTTAAATTCTTGCCTAGGGATATGGTAGGGATGAAAAGTATCGATATTATGTAGGTAGATACATCAATATTTTTCAGCAAACCTACTGCCTTAGCTGTTGGCCATTTTATAGCTAAGACTAATAGTTTGGGCTATTATTTCTTTCATTTTCATACTTTCCTGGTTTCATACTAGTGATGGACGTCTTCTCTATGGGAAAAAGACGATACATGGCCAACAAATTTATTGTCAAAAATATTTTAATTATATTTTATAGACGCGTTTAACGCATGATCAACGTATGAAATTTTTTTATTAGTAAGACGGCTAGTACCTACGTAACAATATTAAAGTCTCATGTTGGAACGTGCTAGACCCCGCACTACAGATTAAAATGCGAAATTGTCGACAAGTCGCCGAGGCAACCGAGCTCCGCGGCCGTGGGAGCCCATTGTGTCCACGAAACCAGATTCTGAGTCAACGCAAGCGACAAAATATACCTACATTTTCTTTCTATGGTGGTTTTAATAACGTTACCGGAAGTGGTATAAACCCGAATAAGTATATTTTTACACCCGTCGTAAATACGAAGCCGAAACTAGTCATTACAAAGGTACGCGGTAGGAAACCCGGAACATACCCTTAAAACGTGTGATAATAACCGCGATAGTCTGTCTAGTCTTGTCTGAACAAAAAGTATTATTTACCGCCGACTAGTGTAGATATTTATAGCTAAATCCAGGGTCAAAATCTCTGTCATAGTTTCTGTGAGAAGACAGAAGAAAAAGCAGACTAAATTCTGTAATGCATCGAAAGACCTTCATATAAAAGTATACCTACCTACTTGAAACTTAAATCATCATGAAAAGGCCACTGCCGGACTGGCGCCTCCTCCATATTAGTAGAGGGATTGGCCTTAATCTCCACGATTGTAGACGGTTTGGAGATCGTAGTGTTGCAAGATCAATAGAAACCGGTGCCCATTTTCTGATCAACAAATGTCCTACGTGGTGTGCCTCTAACGCCATACACACAGAGTTGGTGCTGTACACCCGTATTCTCGCCGGCTGGGTACTCATCCCCATTACTTGGACCCTCTAGTGGTGTCCACGCAAACAATCTAAAGAACGTTTCTCGCTCGTACGATTCGGAAGTGGAATGAGCTACAGTGTTTCCTTTGGACTATGACATAGAATCGTTCAAGAGGTATATATATTATTATACAGTATAAGAGGCCTCCTTAGAGGAAGGCAGCTGCTTGTTGCTGATGTCTATAGGCGGCGGTGACTGTTTTCCGTTTGTGGCTCGCTTGCCTTGCATACTTGTATCACGTAAAAATAAATCACAAATAATAAAGTAACGTTTCTATGCGAAACAAATTCTCAAATGACTAATATTTTTACATAGCAAGCTTTTATCGCGCATTCTCTATGACCAGTCTCAATGAGTTTATCATGCGTAGTTTCCATCATCAGAAGGAATCATAATATTACATTCTCAACGAACTGACATGATTATGCAAATTTCAGCTCAATCGGAAACCGGGAGAAGGGTCCAATTTAACTTGCAAAATTTATTACGTACATGGGGACATGTGAAAGTAAATAAAAGCTTTTAAAAAGAAGACACTGGCAGCGGTTCTTTGCTAAATGCACACACTGCGTTAAATACGGCTCTATGATTGGTCAATTTTGTTCATTTTGACGGACGCATAGTGTCGATCTCCAACCCGCCTGCCAAGCGTGGAGATTATGGCAATAACCTTCCCAGAGATGCCCTTAGTCTTGCTGTGAACTGTTATGGGCTGTTATGATGACGATAATGCCGATAACCATGGTCGATCGCTACTCACGTGTCTGACAGACACGCGGCGATATCGCTCACGTGTTACGGGATAAATTAGGTAAACTATCACCGAGTTACAAGTCTTATTTTTACTCTCGATAAAGCGCTAGGAGAGACTACCTACTCATCGGGAGGACATAAAACTGAGGTGAACGCTTCACGCCCACTGCCTCCGCTAATGGTTACGAGGAAAGGAGCTTTTCTCCGAACGCCGCCTTCATGTTTGTTTTGCTGCCGTCGCCGCCCCGTAAATTGCCTCGGGAAACAACTACAAATAAAAAGGTAAATAGGTTTCGCTCTTTGAAGGAAATTCTTAATGTGCAAAAGCTCTGGCGCTGAAGCCGTTGAAGGTTACTGTTTCCATTTCGGTGAATAGTTGCGAAAGCTCTCGATGTTATATGATTTTGTGTACCTACCTATCAATTCCAAACATTTTTGGTTATTATAATCTTCAAATTTTTATAATTCTTAAAACATAATATGATTCTCTATTATAATCCTTAGATATCCTTAGATATTCTCTATTATAATCCTTTCTTCTGCCAGCCCACTTTCTTGCTCTTTCTTCACCACTTCAATATTATTTTTAACAGGAAGTTACCGGTTTCTATCAGACAGGATGTCTACTCCATTGTAAATAAATTATAAATTAACTATCTTTACTATTACTGTGATAATTTTGTCATAGTAAATACTATGACAAAATTCACCAACAACCTAATAATTATTTGTAGAATTAAACGCTACTCAAAAAGCAAAATTTCACGAACATTCCACTCATGGGATGTACCACAAGCCCGGGAAGCAAATGAGGAGCCCGACTCATCCAAACATAAACAGATAACGCACTGGAAGGCGATTGATTTTTATGCGACGCCGTGAACTGAATGTAAAGTGCACGGCCGAGGAAACATGCTAGGGAAGTCAAGCGGAACCCCCTGCCTGGGTCTCAAAGGAAACACGATGCTAACGTTGAACAGTTTTCCAATATTTCATAGTGCCACTCCGGGAGAATGGTGGCAAAACGATAAATTGAAGCCAGTCTCCTTTGAAACGGTCCTGGAATCGAATCGGCGTAGGGCTTCGACTGTAGGGTAAGTACTAGGTATGAGGCTGTTTCCGATACTTGCACAATATGAGGCTAACTGATTGAGATACGTGAAATTTCTGTAAGTACCTATGTGTACCTACAATATTCATAAGAGTTTATATACGAAATCATGTTTTCTAAATTTATTTGCGATGTTTTTGAGAGATTATTCATTTTTCTCCTAAACCACTTAGGTAACTTAAAATGCGAGACGAATAAAATGTGAGGTTTATATACGTTAAACGGCAAAGAAACAGGCCAGCGGATCACCTGATGAAAAGTGAATATCGCTGTCTATGGACATCAGCAATACGTGGGATATCACCAATGTTTAGATTTCCTGTGATAAGCGAAAAAGGGTAAAATATACATTAGCATAGGGCGTAAGCCCCTTATTCAAGTCCACGTGATATTCCACTTTATGCAAGTACACATATAGTTGAATCTGGCATGGCATATCATGCGGAAATGTTGATATCGCTAAGGGTTACCTTCGTTAATTTATACGCGAATGATTGAGTCCATGTTATAGAAGTTTCAGTGGTAGGCGGACAAGCCCAATTTCGACGAAAAACTGCAAATTGTTGTTCAAGCTGGCCGTTTGGCAGTCGTGTAGTTATTAGATGTCCGAACAATTATTTTGACCCACAGTTCTTAAAGATTCCCTTAGGAGGAAAGTGGAATAATTAATTTAATTTTTAGTATGGAAAAAAAACTCTGAATCCTATCGAGTAGGGTATCTAATGAGAGCTAACTAGAACATATTAAAAATCTACACCTAGGTGCCTTTGGTGCTTTTAATGTGAGGGAGGCCCGAAAGGTCCCAATTTTTGGTTTTTCCTAAAACAGTGCGTCCAACAGGAATCTGGTCCATTACCAAATTAAAGGCTATAAAATTCTCTACAAAATTTGCTTCACACGCTTTTTCGGGGTCCCAACCGTTTACGAGTAACACACTCTCGGTTGTGGTGAAATTGCTTTCATGAGATTAGACATATTATTTTATGTATATTTTTCTTGGCAAGTTTTGAAAATAATATTTGTTTTTATTGAAAACGTATGAACTAAATAATAAAATCAGCTTAGAAAGTCTTTTTATTTGATACCCCACTCGATAGACTTTAGAGACAGAGAACTGCGAGTCACAATGATTGTATATCTAAACAGACGTTAAATTATAAACTTCTTTCACGCTAATCTATAAATATTTTTAAATTACCTTATGATACAGCATTTCCCATACTATTTTCTTTACAGCTGTAACATAACATAACTTTTTAATCAATGTGCAATACTTTTATTTTTAAAATGGTTGTCGGGCGCCGGTACACGGGGAAAGATAGGCTCAATACCTAAATGTCTTTATAATGCTTTAACAAATTCAAAATTCAAATTTTCCTGTTTATATTTGTGTGTAATTATTTTCCCGCTAAACAGAATCATCATCATCATCATCGTACTAGCGCTTATCCCGGCCTCTGCCAGGGTCTGCTTTCTTACTCATTCTTCTCCACTTCCCGCTAAACAGAATATTTTTTCTAATTGATGTAATTTGTTTGTAAATGTTTTTTCTTGTTTGAAGCAAATAAATAAAAAAATGTGAAAGTAGTGAAGTGAAGTTCCCGCCGCTTTATATCCTTGACGTGTAGGTACAACAGAACAGACTCGCAGCTTACTTGCAGCAAAGTTGAGAAAATTATAAGTGCGAAAATATGAGTATAGATAAAATTGTGTATGCAACTGCATACATATAATTAGTTATTAAAACACTCGTGTCAAACTATTATCATAAACAGACACTCATGTTTTAATACCCCCTTTTATATGCCAGTTGCATAAACTACTATTTTACATATAGGAAGTACTCGTGTGTCACACGGCTATGATGTACACCAACTTGCTGGATTTTTTGCTACAACAGTTTAGTTTCTTCAGAATCTGTATACATAAGTACCTACCGAAATTCAAAATGGTTTCCACGGGACCTTGCCATAACCGAATTTTGCGGGGGATGGAACATAGTAAGTTATATTGGAATTCGTCAATTCGATTTCCCAGTCAATACCAATAATATGAAAAAGGAAAACAATTTTTTATCGTATCTTCTCTCCGCCTTTGTCTGCGTCATCCCGGCCATTGTTCCCGCCGCCCCGGGTGAGTACGTTCCTGACAGGTCATTATTGAATCGACCTAGGACGGAGTAGAGAATAAATCAAAGATATGACTTTGACGTGGATGAACAATTCTATTGAACGGTTTTCGCTATGAATCAGTCAATCTATCGAAAGGTACTCAAAGCAATATAAAAGAAAGAGTTTAAAAATAGATATTGCAATAATATTCGTTTGTTGGTATGTGTTTGTTAATTGTCAAGTATCTAATTAACAAAATGAACAAAATTGTTAAAGTTAAGTAATCTGAAATAGATTTATTAATTTACTTATAAAGGTAGATTATGAAATGGTTAATAGTAATAATAAATTATACACCAAGAGGAAAAAGCAGTGTGTAACGTTACGTCATGGGCGGCATATTGGAGCGAAGTTCGCTCAGGATTTATGTAGAGCCCTGAGTGAAGCGAGGGATTCAAGACCCCCAAGACTCTAATCTACAGGTGAATACTCTACTTCTCACACCATATATAAGACAATCAATAAATCACCACGAAATTTACATGGACATGATACAACAACGGACTAAAATTGTAACCTCAGAGATTTACGCTCTGTTTCTCAATGTTAATCATCGAAACTGTCTCCGTCTCTGACTACAACTCATCATAGATATGAAGGGCGAATTTTAATTGATGATTAACAAAGTATGTCTTGTGTTGTAAAAATGTAAGATCGTATCAGGCAGGCAACAATCGCTCGTGGGACTCGATAATTCAAACACACGTTTACAAAACTCCAAAACACATGTTGTACAGTAAGTAGTCAACGCAGCTCCTGTACCAATTTCGAAATTTCTTTCTATAATAGGATTCTACATTATTTTTTATCCCATGATTAATCTATGATTCATCTTGGCTGAGTGTCGAACTATGCTTAACATCAGTTAACTCTTTTTTTAGAGCACTATGGTGGCTAACAAGCTTGCTGCCTTCCTGATGGCAAGCTGTTACCGTAACCTATGGCCATTTGTAATACGTGCTGCCACCCCCGTAAAACCCTTTTACCCCTTTCTTGATAAACAACGTACTGTTGTACTCTCCCGGGAAACCTATCCAGGGAGCTCACATACCTCCACCTCAGTGTGCATAGGAGAAAGTTCATTTAGAACCGTACAGTTAGCGACCAATTTAGTTCCTAGGCGGTGCGATGGCAGAACAAAGTACTTTAACAAGAACGCAACCCGACCTAGCACCTAAAGCACGCGTCAAATAGCGTATTAGTAACTGTTAGCACGCGATTGAGAATGTCATGCTCGAGGTCTCAGCAGTAGTAGCGATTTTATAGTCCTCTGTGGTAGCAGATCGTACAGGACAGTTTTCCAATATATCATTGTGTCACAGTGAGCCGCGAGCGCGGGTGGGAAAGAACGATAAATTGCAGTTCCGCTCCATTCGGTCAGGGGCGGTCGGAATGCGGGAACGATTCTATTGGGATCGACGGGCAAAAATCTCGCCCGATGCCTACGTGACGGGTAGAAACAGTCAGATTCACATGTCAGATGGATACTTAGGCAAAAAGTCACCTATTGCATTGTAAATAGATATAGTTTCGTACACGTTTTACGGTATAAGTATGTACAGGCTTTAAAATACAAACGTGTAGAAATAATATTAATTTAGATATTAATGGGCACATGTTTTACTGGCACTTGTACTGTGTGTCTAGATTTCTGCTACAGGGAGCCCATGACACCTCACAAAAAGACACATCCTATTATTAACTACTACAATATTGAATGTAGTCCTCCCATGGAATTATACCAAATAATTCCCCAAATTTCTATCTACCAAACCTAAGCAAAGTTTTTGAATAGACGGCAAATGATATCTGAATTTCTATGGTCAAAGCATCTTCCTTCATCGTTAGTAAAGTTGTTCAGGGAGAATTGACAAATAGACACAACTAAGTTAATCCAGTTCAAGATACGATTCGAGAGTTGTACGAGCATAACAAAAGCAGCATATTGAAATCAAGCTACTCCGCAATACCCATACCAGAGCCGGGAGATAAATAATTGCATCAACCAGGTAAGTATCTACGACACGCTATTCGCCATAGAATCCAATTATTGGCAGTGGTTCTTTGAGGGGCGCTTCTACCCGGGCGGGCTTCGTAGCTCCTTTATCCCATCGACTGCGCCACCTGCCCATTTCAGCTTGAACCGTACACCCCCCGCCCTACCCTCTCCCTCGCCTACAACTCCCCTCTACAGAAACAACATTCATCACCAGCCACAGCTCTCTCAACGCTGGTCAGCAACTCGGTTTATTTGTCTCGGAGCACAGAAGGCGACTACATGAAACTTTAGAGCTGGCTGGCTTGGAAAAGAAAAAGAAATCCGAGTCGGAAATAGTAGTCTTGCTCCTGATGTAATTAACTTTATTACTTTAGAGTAGGTACTTATATAGTAGGTAATAAATGAAACTAAAAAAAAGAATTAGAGTATTGAATTATCAATTGTGTGTCTGCATAATAACTAGTCCCTTGATGATGATAGACTTGCTGGAAAACATCCCACGAATTAGCTGATAATCTAAGAACATCTGACCTCCTTAAAATCCTGGTAAGAAGCAAAACTAAGTTCGTCAAGGTAAACGGAGAGATATTCATTAGATTGTAGACTTTCCCGAGGATTGTTCCCTCAGCGATTCGCTTCCACTTCCAATTGTTATAGACGGTGCGAATACATTAAAGTAAATCTATGGTGCCGAAACTTGGTCTCTGAAACTGCAGTATCGCCGAGAATCGCCGTAAAATCGACGTATTACATTAGAGAAGTGGTGCTGGAGGTGTCTCCTAAAGATCACGTGGACGGCGTTTCGCGACAATATGTTTATCTTCAAAGTCAGGCTTAACAAATCAGTACTTAAGTTCTTTGAACATATCTCCAGAAATGAGAACTCGATAGTGAGATTGGTGATTCTGGGTGAGGTCGAAGGCGAGAGAACACGAAGCCGATCACCAATTTGATGGACTGATCTGATAGAAAAGTCACTGAGTCCACCATGGCCAAATATCGTCTCTATCCGGAACTAGGTATATGACTATAATAAGTTTGGTTCTGATAACAAATATACACATCTCCACGAAGTATGGCCAACGTAATCACATCTGCTACAAGACTGAAACCGTGACAACAAGCTGGTAGAGGTATAAAACGAATAATACTTATATAAACAGGCAGTAGCTCACTTCCACGGCCCGATAGCAGTAACTCGTCTTTAATAAGCTAATCTCCGTTACCATAACGCGGTACGGGGGGCGAGGGGCCATGCGTTACTGTATTAGGTGTGACTTATTGCTTAATAAGATTTTCCTGTATAGTTATGATAATATAGATGGGGCCGATAGGGGTGCACCCCCTAGAAGCAGCTAGATTCGGAGACACAGACTAATGCTTTCACCACGTTGATTTATAAACTTATAGATGAACCATGTGGTTTATGATTATGCCGATTGACACCCCCTGACGGTATATTATTCTTATTGCTTATTTAGTGTACACCGTCGTTGTCAACGGCAGTGTTACGAATGAACATAAAGCTGAACAGTTTGGAATGCTAATGGGAACCTTGGCATTTGATGTCCTGTACGGCTGAGATGCTGATGTTCATGTGACTGATATGTTCCTTTGTTCTTTGATAAATAAAGGAACTTGAAATTTTTGTGCTCAATGAAACATGATTCATTGTTTTTGAAATGTTACATGAAATATGTAACATAATTATATACTTCCTTGCACAGTGCAAAGATAAAAATATTTTTCTAATTTGTATCCTGGAGAAACGGAATGCTCAAAATTTTACCAAAAAAAAAGAGATTTTTCATGTCAGGACTTTGTTTCAGATTATAAAAGGGGATAAAGCACTGTCTTCCGCCATAGGTGGCATATTGGATCCGTAGCGAAGGACTTTAGAGTTCACTCCCGAGCTTACCTATTATCAATTCTTATTGATTTATTAACTTTTTATCGTAATATTGAATAACTTACAGTAAAAAGTTTCTATTTCGGATTTAGTTTATCTAATATAGAGGTAGGTAGGTACTAAACTTTCTGTCCGCCCGCGGCCGCATGCGCTCCGTCGGGTAAATTGTCCGCCTGGGATTTGTAGATAGCTGTACCCAAACGCGATTTATCTTCGAATCCATCTATCACAAAACAAATCTGAATATGTTTAGTTTTCTTTAACAAAAATTATGTTTTGGCCTATCCACAATCACTCAAGCTTCACGTTCCAAACACCCAATACCCAAACCAAAACCCTGGATCCACCATCGAAAATTATTAATTATTATCAAATAAAAATTACACATAAATTTTCATTTTTTCTTAAAGTACTTACCTATCTAAATGTTATTAGAACTTTATCTGAATGCATAAGCGGCAGAGCTCAGTCTCTGAAATACCGTATTTACTGAATATAGTAGGTACCTACAATATTTTATTCAATTTGAATCCCACATTCCCATGGGGAAGCGAAATACCAGGCAAAACGCTCAACCGAAAGTAAGTAATTCATGAAAGTATTCCAAAACGAAATGAACACTCAAAGAAACAAAGGCTACGCTACGGAGCAAAATAAATATTCACAAAAGAAATGAAAAATATTTGAATGCGAATTCTATCATTCGATATTTAAATCTGGGAGCAGCGCGGTCGGGCGGGCTACGGCGGGGCGCGCGCGGGGGGTAATTAGGCGGCCCGGCGGAGGCTGTATTGATCGGCCGTTGCCTAGCAACGCGAGATGGCAGCCCGCCCCGCGCCCCGCCGCCCGCCGGCCCCCGCCCGCCCTCTCACCTCCGCTCCGGCGCGTTTTTTGTCCGAGCTCCGCTAGGTGAGACCGTTTTGATGTAATCTACGAGATGATTCAATTCGATTCGTGTATTCGGCTGGCGAGATAATGCCGCTATTAGTTTCCCGGGGCGCGTCCGGGAAGACTCGGCCGACCTCGCCTGATTTAAATTTATATAGGTCTTTTATTGCCCCGGCCGAAGGGAAACAAAGGGAGAGTTAATAAAGTCCCGACCGGAACAAAAACCTAAACATTATGCTGTAATAACGGTAAACACAATTACCGAGATGTACATATCCGCGCTCATCCGGGGCTTCCACTGCGAAGCACGCCTCCGCTGCCCTCAATATTAAGAGGATAATATCCTTACCAAGTAATTTCATGAAAGATAAACGTCTCGCGACATCCGGCTTTCATATAGAAAGAATACATTGGGGCTCTTATACCTACAGTCTTCCAGGTAATGGCGCGTAGGCGACACGTAGGAAATAATAATGGCGTCAGTAAATACGAATCTATCGATAATATTCCAGAGAAATGTGTCTTTTGCACCCTATGATTACTGGTATATTATCTTACTTCTAATTCTAAATACATACTCGTACAGTCTGAAGCCAGCAATCGAAATTTACTTGGGTAGCAACTGAATACAAACCAGGTTCCAGCAACATTGAACACAGCACAGGGGTATGTGTATTCACTTAAGTTTGTAAAACGTCCGATCCGGCCACTGGGATAATAACGCAGCCAAGAATGTGGGTCGGAGAAGTCTCCAGCCACCGCGATGGGCCGCGGAGGGGGCAAAGTCACTTTATTGCATTTCTCTCGGACTAGCCCCGGGCAATATGCAAGATTAACTCCGTGCGAGACACAAGTACACAAGAGTATGGGACGCCTACTCTGTGAGATATAAATATCAAATCATTAGAGATCAAAGATGCTTTGTAATATCATGTACAACGCTCATCTCTCTGACTAAAATCAGTATTTGTAAATGATTCATCCTAGCGGAAGGTTTTGCAAAGCCACACCGACGTAATTAAGGCAAGCATCGGTCCTTAGTGTAATACAGTTAAAGACCTTCGGTTCATCATAAATCGATTACGGCATGTCTATCTCCTCAGCGCTGTGGAGAATTCCATCCACTTTAAATAACTGAATTACCGCAGCAAGCTCCAACTCCGTAACTTTGGCGTAGCGCCGTAGAGCCGTAGACCCCGAGAGAGTCGTAGCGCTATCCTCGTATTAGAATAAGCGATAGATTTGTTTGTATTAGCATTCTGTGGTTATAGCTGGATAATCTTTATCTGGATATAGTATAAAACAAAGTCGCTTCCCGCCTTCTGTCCCTATCTATGTATGTATGTACGAGTATGTATGCTTAAATCTTTAACACTACGTAACGGTTTTCAATGCAGTTCTCAACAATGGATGGAGTGATTCAAGAGGAAGGTATATGCGCAAGAAAAATAAGGTTGGAGATGTAGGGTAGGGGAAAGTGTAGGGTAGGTGTAGGGTAGGGGAAAGTGTAGGGTAGGTGTAGGGTAGGGGAAAGTGTAGGGTAGGTGTAGGGTAGGGGAAAGTGTAGGGTAGGTGTAGGGTAGGGGTAGGACGCGAACGAAGTCGCGCCGGGTTCACTAGTTTAGGTTTATTTGGTAATATCACGTGATGTCCTTTGCTAGACGTATGAGGACTCCCGACTCTTGAATACCATGGCCTTTACGACAATAAAATCGTCAGCCATTTCGTGATAGCTCTTCCTACTGCATATTGTGTTTGTTGTTACTATATTCAGTCATTAAAAGGTAAAAATGATAAATATTCCGGTTCCACCAAAAAAGGACTCTAACAACTCAGTAACACGACGACGCAATATTGTGCGCTCCCATCATATATAAACATATATTTGTAAGGAAATTTGAATCAAAATGTTCAGCGATATATCAACGGAGATGACGGCGTCCGCGACGTTGTTTATGGCGGTCGTATGTCATGCGCCGACGCCGGGGATGGGTCGCTGCCGCCGACCTAGGAATCAAATGAACGTGAAATAAGTAGGTATGATAAACACTCTCGGCATCTACCAACTGTATCAAAATAAAAGTCCACTGTATCAAATCGTTCACTTTAAAATGTGCGCTTTACAAAAATGTCTATTCTACCGATATGGACACATCATTTTTGTATAGATTTGTGTTTCTTCAGAAAAGAGGAAATGTTTCGTGATTTTGTGTATAGTACAAAGATTTTGACATATAAAAGAAGGTCTAGTATTACAAATGTCGAAAAAAAAAAACAATATTATTGTTGGCAGATCCGATGGCAGCGGCGCTGTTGTTAACAACAAAATAACATTTCAAAATGGCGACACTTAGTTCCTGTTTGTGGCGCTGTACTGCCATCCTAGTATTTAATTTTAAAACATATTTATACAGTGCGTATCGAAATGTCAACTCTCAAACCAATCAAAATGTCTTATCATGCGAGCGAGATATGTTTAAAGTTAGGTATGGCGTCTTTGTCATTAATTTTCTTGTTTACTGTCTAACAAATTCGATTTATTTCCTATGTGGATGTTCGCTCCTCACAGCGTTCCCCAAAAGTAGTGGTCACGACAGCCAGGGCCGATCCGTCCATATAGGCACAGTAGGCAGTTGCCTACTGTGCCTATATTAATGCCAATTATCGTCCCCCAACTATCGTAGCCAACTGGCTAGGGCGTTTGAACGATAATTGGGACGGGACGATAATTGGCGTTAAGGCCCAAGACTGGATCGATTCTACCATAAAGCAAAAGGACTATAACTTAAGGTGTCATCTGGACTAGTTCGGCGCCCCTTAATACTTAGCACGTCTGTCACGATATGAGTAAGGGGATGTTGGTTCTCAGCATCTGTGTTTGTGATCGGAGTTAGGGTGCCTCGACATACTTCGCATCTGTATTGCTGATAGAAGTCAGGGCGCCCTTTACCTACTTCATACGTGCGTGACCAAAATTCTAAATATTCCGTACTTGCCGCGATCACTTATTCAATGTATTACAGTTACTTTCATAAGATCCGCGGGAGACCCAAGAAGGATTGAGTCGACTGATTATTTTACGACCTGGAGTGGTCGTAAAAATAATCACCGATCACTCCAACTCAAAAGAGGCAAAATTTTAAACATTTTGAACTCGCTGCGCTTGCTCATTTGTTGGCTTATCTTGCGCCAGTTCTTAACAGCCAAATGTGTCGAATATTTCGAGCTGGTTTCATTCGCACTGTATTTATATAACACCCCAGCTTTTAAGAAAGAAAGTTCATAAATAACATTTCCGGCATTTTTGACGTGATGGAGAAGATTTGACGAATTTCTATTTAAAGCTGTTTACTGCACAGTCACGTCACGTGCCTTTTTCCAAGAAGGTTGCTTTTGTTGAGAAGTATATTATTATATGTCATCTGTAGCTAGATCTGCGTTTTATGTAGCAACACCGGAAGGATATAGTATTCTTTGACAGAATTCGAACGTCGCCAACAATGGGACATTATAAAAAGGAAAGTGACGGAAAAAGAAACTAACATGTCCCGATTGTGTAAGAAAAAGACCTAGCGCCCTCCTTCATGGAATTATTATTCTTGTCATATATGGCAACATTTGACGTAGTAGACATTGACACCAAAGTCAGAGTATAAACCGACTAATTTTAAATGGTGTACAAATAACGAAGGCGACTTATTAAGGTTATAGACTACTCAATAGCGTCAAGTTATATTTCCTCTATATAGTTTATTATTGCCAGTAAAATAAATGTAGTTTGCTCATTTCTCCGCAATCTGTCAAAGTAACCCGAAGTCGCGGTACCCTTATAGGTACTTTTTAGGTACAATCCCGCTAAAATATAAAAAAATGTTGCCTAAGACCCTAGTCGACCAGCAGCCACGAGGGAATCTAGATTATGCTATTGTTCTGTTATCGCGATGGAGATAAAGGAAGTAGCGGGCACACCGCCATCACAAATAAATGCGTTTAAATATTTCGTCGAATTTTCTTTAAGGGCGCTGATTTGTCCTTTAGCCTATGGCGCTAGGATTGCTCGGGCCAGCAACAGCGACGTACTAAAGTATGTAATACATGTTCTCACTAAATCAATGCATGTAATTATATACCTAAATAAATTGATTCAGTTGGTAACTGTTTTGTAATCTGTGCCTACATATTGAATGAAAATCTACGTGAACATCGGAACGAAAGAGCAGTTTTTGGAATTTCTGTTATTATCGCGTTCAGGCGGAGATAGACGCGGTCGGAATCTTTGGAATTAATATTATATATTTAGCTCAAAACGTGTTTCTGGTACTTTACCATATTCGGTTTACTAAATTGAGAGAAACCGTATATACAAGACATATCCATTACCCCAACGACCAAAAGGAAGAATATCACAACCAGAGTGGGCTAGAGCGGTATTACCCGCGCGATCAGAATGGTGTGGAACCTTGTCGAACTGAAATTGTTCGTACCTGTAGCTCTACCGCGATAACGTTCTGTTGTAAATAAATAATTCGAAACAGTTCTCGAGCGAATTAACATTCGCAAGTAAGTTAACGCATTCGCCCAAGAACAGTCATTTAGATTCATACAAATACAAACAATACTTGGTACCTATGATTAGACAACACCAAACAATATTTAATAATATATAACTATTGTTTTAATAATATAAATATGAACACAGGGTGCCAAGTGACTCCCGTGATTGTCAAACTAGTCTGAGAATTCAGCGGAAGACATTGGTCAACCTCGCTCCGTCAACCGTGATGGCTCACCAAGCGAAATAAGAGTACCTACACATCAAATAAGAGTATATACATTACAGATATACACATCTATTTGCAGCCCACTGTACATGTCTGATGCCACCCACTCCGCCGCTTCAAACAGCTCAGACGTATCCATAGCATCGTTCATTAATTTGGAGCCCCATCCCTCTCCCTGGCTATTGATCGATGGGTCTGAATCAAAGCTTGTATTAATTAGGGATGGGGCATTGAACGGTAAGAGATACTTGAAACGTTACGGGCAGCGAGCATGTAACTAAGAGACACTTGGTTATGGGCAGTGTGTAACTCTTGACGTGACCAGTCAAATTGACAAAGGCAAGGAGGGTTAATTGTTCTGTCTGTGCAGTTGGGCGGGTAATGCTTGCATTGTTGTGTTCCAGTTTCAAAGGTAATCAGCGTAATTACAGGCAAGAGAGTTCTTACAGTTGCAACACAAATTGAACGGTAAGAGATACTTGATACGTTACGGGCAGCAAGCATGTAACTAACAGACACTTGGTTATGGGCAGTGTGTAACTCTTGACGTGACATATCGAATTGACAAAGCAAGTTGGAGGGTTAATTATTCTGATTGTGCAGTTGGGTAGGTAATGCTTGCGATATTGTGTTCCCGTTTGAGAGGTAGTCAATTTAATTACAGGCAAGAGGTATATCAACTTACAATGGTAACACTGACAACGCACCTGCTTTCAAAACAAGTGGAAACCTAAAAATGAATTGTAGATCTTATGGGCGGCAGTTAGTGATTTCCATCTCTGTGTCAATCATCATCACAGCCCGTAACAGTCCACTGCAGGTCTTAGGGCCTCTCCCACGAAAGGGGAGGTTATTGCCATAATCTCCACGCTTGGCAGGCGGGTTGGAGATCGCAGTGTTTAAATATAACAATGAAAAATGCTGCTGCCCATTTTCCAGACTACGGAGACTCTTGATATTTTGCCTCGTAAACATTAGTCGCCTTGTACGACACCCATGATTGTAAGGGGTTGGTGCTATTCTACTCTGCCGGACACCACACGGCCAATGTCAATGTCGGCTCTGTGTCAATGAATAGCGTAAAATTACATATTGTAAGCGTCAGTTCGCGGTTTTAATCTAAAATTATATCAGGTTTAAACTTTGCTTGCTCCACTTAATGTATGTAATTAATAAGAAAAGAGCCCACGTCTTGGCAGCTCGTAAAAATCGAACGACGTTGGACGCGGTACATTCTCCAACGTTATCACTTCATCATTTGAATCTCTACGGAAAAGATGACGGCAGGCTTACCTCCCATCATCTCTTACTCTTAAGTCGATACCGATATACACTGCTGGAGCTGATGGATTGTTTGTCGTGAAAGCAAAGAAGAGTATCAGAAAAGTTTAACAGGCGGTAAAAAAAAATATTCCCTAACAGGGGCTGTAAGCAACACAATGAAACCCCTCTCGTAAAACCTCTTTGTAGCCTATGTTCGTTCGACTGCATAACAATAATATACCTTACCTAAATGCATATGCGCGTGTGTGTAGTTTACATATAAGTATATCACTAGATTAATTGGGGTTCAGATCTCCCCTGCAGCTGCGTTGGTCAGCTTTGATGTGCCGACAGCGAGGGCTCCCGTCGTGTCCAGATATCAAAAGCTAGACTATAATTATCGTTTAGCTAATGATCAGTCGCGTACAAGTAACTTACGCCCCTGAATATTACTTTTAGTTGTGACTACGTCAATAGATAGGCATTTGTTTTAACTTATATTTTTAAAACTCTGCGGGGTTGAAGTAGCGCCGGGTATTTTTTGCTGAACTATTATTATTCTACTTATGGTGAAGTAATTGAAAGAGAGCAAAATCGCGTACAAAATTCACATGTACTCGCGTTCACACCCACATCCAAAATAACTCTAATCTTGAGTAACTTGTTTCTTTTTCTCTATATTCACTGGACCTGCCTTAACCTTACTTCAACATAACTCTCACTTCGTGAACACGAGCTCACAAACCACCCTGTCTGCAGCCAAACATGAAAGTATATAGGTACTAGCGTAATGAGCTACACGCCTTTAACACACCTCCCAAGCGCGGAGATTAAAGCAATGTCTTCCACTAATGAAGAATACCTATTTATTCTATTTTACTTTTTCCACATTTCCACATTCCACTTTAAGCTCGGATGGATGAGCTCGCTTAACTTTCCCTTTGCTGCCCACCCTAATTCAATACGTAAATACTTCCTTTTTTATTTTGGATTTGCATATTTGTTTTTCCAAATTCTTTAGCTCCCAGTCTATCAACGCGTCAGTAGTATCCAGTTTCGAACATGCTAGTATGACACGCTATAATTGTGTTTCAGAGCTCCCCCTGCAGCCAAACTGCGTCGGGCAGCGCTTTGATGTGCCCTCAGTGAAGCTCCCGTCGCGGCCAGACATCAAAAGCTAAACGATATTTACTCGCTACGTAGTCAAATATACGCCACTGCAATGTGCAGTACTTTACAGGATGTACATTTTACGTGACGGCAATTTGTAGATTTTTATTCTGGACAGAATGAGAAATAGGCTGTTTGCTAAGTGGGCGGATGGCGAAGTCTCCTAGAGAAGTAGTCACAGTGAGAAATGGGCTGTTTGAAAAGTAGAGCTCTGGTGTCTGAGGTATTTCAACCGTGTATTTTGTAGAACATTAAAATAATTTAAAGATCCTACAAAATAAGGGTTTTATAATTAGCATTCTTATTTCATCATAAGGTTACTCTTGAGGCACAGGTACGAATGTATGTAAGTAATCTCTTTATTGCGTATACCGCAATAAAAATAATTATACCTAGAACAGAAAATAAATCCATCTAATTCATCCGACTAGTTATATTACTATTTAAAAGATAGAACAGAACGAGCAAAAAACAGTTCGTTATACCTACTGCTCTGTATAGTCGTTGGCCTCAAACTGTTTTTCACACAGACTTACTTATAACAATACCATATAGATCCTATATAAATCCATAAAGATAATCGAAAACAAATTTCAAACACCATTTGTATAGTTTTAATGAGAGCACCACTTACGCACACAGGTGTCTGTTCAATCAGTTGCCTACCTATCTCCCAAATCAATACAACCCTGTCTATACAGAGACTGGCCAGGGCCGTCCGCCGGACCCCACTGTCAAACCATGGGGTATAATTAAAGTTTTGATCAAACACGAGTGCAGTACCGCCGGGCATGTACATTGGACGTAATTAGCGCACGTCTGCGCTCCCTGTGCACTAGACCCGGCGAAATGTAGTTATTTGAGGGGCACAAAGCAGCCAAGGGGAAACCCGGGAATTGTGCGGTCCAGCTAACCCCAGGCGGCTACCCTAGCCCGGGCTACCCCTAGCTCGGACGGCGCTCAGGACCTATTCAGGTGGGGGCGAACGGATTTAGACAGAGCCCCCTTAAGCAAGAGTACACATGCTAATTTGGAACACTAAAATATGCTGTTTTTAAATAAGTGCAGGGAAGCTTATGTTTTCAAAACTAGCATGTGTAACTTTAGGAAGGCTTTACACTGGTAGGTACCACCTATGTTGATGAGGACGATGGCCACAGATTGGACTACGAAGTACGTAGTGTAAAAAATTGTCGTAGTGAGAGTCTTAATTGGGTCTAGCAGTAACGAAGTTATTTTTACTGAATCGCAATACCTATAGTCTCATATTAAGTAGTTCTCTCTCTCTCTCTCTCTACCTAGGTACCTACATTGTTTCTTATTGCTTTATGATATTTTTGCATGACGATTCGTAGTCATTATAAACAACCACAATAAAAACGACAGAAAGAAACCAAAATCACATAATATGTACTCAAAACCAAAACACCAAGCAAAAAATTTAAAACGCAGGGCTTCATAAAATGGAGTGCCTATAATCCGTAAAGGCCATCCTAATTGCGTTGCCGGTACACGCAGAGAGACACGAGCACTATGTTATATATATAGTAAATGTAACCCCCCTCAGAGTACCTCCCTGTCTCCCGCGAGTACCTCCCTGTCTCCCGGGCCCGGGAATCAGGTGAGCTCAGTGGCCGCGGCACACCCACTTCAGGCCATAACAGCTCAACTCAAACACACCGTTACGCGATTATAGCCTCTAAACGAACAACATAATCACCACAATGGCTCAAACCCCGCGCGATGCAAGCAGGGTTGCTGATGCAAGCATTGTTAAGGCGTAAGCTGACTTCCGAGGTTTCTCACATTATTGCAAGGGATAAGTACAGTGTCGGCGGGTATTAAAATGTAGGTAGGTATTTTGGATTAAATGTTCTCTGCTCCAGCTTAAGGGCACTATAATAATGATCTTTCTCTATCGACATAACTAATACTAGGTAGATAGGGGTAGATACTATACTTATGCCAAATTAATGATAGAATAGGTGGTAGGATTTATATTCTCCTTTAGATATTAGGTGAATAGGTACATCCACATAATTATTAAGTAACAAATACATGTGTACCCTACATAACACCTCTGGCCGCCTTCTAGACTAGAGTGAATAGGCTGTTCCTAGACACATTGTCTAAGATAGGCATCTTCATCTTCGGCCTCATCGTCACTTACCACGTTTACGGCGGCAAATGACTGGCTAGTCTAAAAAAATTATGTCACGCCTTTTTACATGAAGGTAGGCAGTCTTGACCTAATCTTTCTTTAAACTATAATTGGTTTGATTGTGACTAACTCATGCCATATTTTTCGGTTAGTGACTGTCAAGTCATGGTTCCTGATCATTGAAAAAAAAAACAGTTCCTGATCATCATCATTATATATCTTTGTCGTTATTCTCCTTACTTTCATGACCAAACTAAGCATTCCGTCTTTTATCTGTCATTTCATTGATACTTATTCCATACTGCTAACCGTCTCATAATCTCATTTCTACTTCATTCTTCCTTCATTTATTCATCCTAATTCTTTTTTCTGCCATCCCTACTTTCGCTACCCTACATCAATATAAACTTAGTTAATATAATGTGGGTCCAATGATAATCTGATTCTTCATATAAGTATACCTACCTATATTGTAGCGATCCGCCCCGACTTCGGTTCGGGACAGCGGTTTCTCAGGTTTTTATACCTATATATGGATGTAAACGGGGAGAAATTCGCATGAAAATCCGGTTTAGGAGTTAACGGAGATATTTACTGACAAACAGACACAGACAGCGTCTTAATTTCATACAATGTATACCACGGATAAAGACAAGGATACTAGCTACGCTTGGATTTTTGTTAGACTTCTCGGGTCGGGTACCAAGTAGGTAAACATTTCCTGTACTTTCTAGGCGATTTCTCAGAGAGACCAGGGAGCGCAACACGTACGAAAAATATAACTTCGTTATCCCTTTAGCCCTTCAGTCAGATATGTCTACAAAAACGTGCCTATTATTGCTTGCGTAAAAAGTACAGTCTTAGAACGGAATGGCGTCCGCGTACGTCTGTCTGGATGAAATTGTTTTGAAAATATGTAGGAATTATTACAGAAATGCCAATGATCCCTATCAGTGGGAATCTAGATATTTTGCAGAGATTAGAGAGATGGTTAAAAAAACACAGCCGGTGCAGATTATCTAGGCGTTGTAAATGCCAATTCTAGAATAACAATTTATAATGGATTTCCGCGGTTTAATTATTATTTTATTCATACAGATTGAATTATTCATTCATTTGAAATGTCTGAGCATCGCGTAAATAGATAGACACAATGCCATAAACTGAACCGAAGCGGTGGCCAAAACTGGAACTAAGTGTCAATTTGAAATGTAATTTTGTTGTTAACCACAGCGACGCCATCACCAAGCCAGATAAGTTTGTAGGACATTATCTACCAATTAATTCAGAGTGTAAGTATTCCCAATGTAAGTAGCCATTGCTGCTGACTATAGATCTTCAAAATTTGTTTGTTTAGTATTGTAATTAAGGTAAATCTCGAGCAGATAGGTTCGAAGTAGCAACTGGAACAATGTGGCATCTGCCTACCACTACGCTACGGGACAAATTATTTAATTACCTAAATATATCTACAAAATCTTTCACCGACCAGTAAATAACTAAATTCCAAACGAAGTCGCGCGTAAACGTCAGTTAAAATACTAAAACGTGATTCTGCGACGCCATCTAAAAAAAGGGAAACGTCACAGAGAAATTACTGACGGATGTGTGTGCTCACTCACTGCTCACCCACGCGAATGGTCAGGCCATTTTACACCGCAATAACTGTATGTTATATTGGGGCATCAAAGTAGGATATGTTTCGACTAGATTGAGAACAGTTAAATAAAATATAAATAAATATAATAATTTGCTTGGACAAATTCATACAACGCCATCTAGCCTCAAAGTAAGCAAAGCCTGTGTTATGGGTGTTAGATAACTGATAAACTACTTATATACTTTTTTTCTTCTTAATACATACTTCTTAAAAAAAAAAAATTTAACTTGGTCGGGCATCGAACCCGGGGCCTCTGGCATATTAACCAACTGGACCACTCAGGTCATCAAAGTAGGCTATATATTTCGACTTGATGGAGAACAGTTGTTAAATTATAACAAGCTAGCGGCCCGGCCCTGCTTTCACGGGTAAGCTTGATGAATTTCCATTAAGAGTACTTAGTAGGAGTAGGTGGGGTCCGACTCGTAAGCAAGAGGTACAGGGTTCGAACCCCCGTGAATAGCAATTACTCTTTTGTGAGTTAGGCACATTAGCTGAACACTAATTAATGCTCTGACGGTGAGGCAAAACATCGTGATGAAACCTGCACATTTAGGCGACTGGATGTGTAACGATGATCCAATCTGGTCAGGTTCCCCTGTTAACAGGGTCACGGAGGCAGTCGCTTCACTGTTATTACCTGATCTGCCAAATCCTGGATCATGGTCAAGGCGGACCCCGGGCCCTCACGCGCGAAAGCACAGCGGGGACATTAACGCTAAGATGATTATAGTAGGAGGACATCCCTTTGGAGGACTGTTGGGTTAAAATGGGGGATAAAATTTTTTGTAAATTACAGATCGTGTATTGAAAGAAGAGTCTAGTACCTAGAGAAACAAAAGTTGCTCATACTTTGATGGAGGTACTAACCTATAGTAAATAGAGCAAAAACAGTGGTAGTATACAAATGCGTTGTTCCTGCAAATAATAATATCACTTAATACAAATTACAGCAAAGGCATTGTTCATCTAAAATGGATCCCAGCGCGCTGCACCCGGGCCGTTGCCCATGGTTACATCCTGCACCGAGGCTCGCAGCTCGCTGTATCGACTCGCCCGGACGCTGCGCTCCGCTTCCGCCCCCCGTCAAAATCAATAGCCCTCTGCCCAGGGCTCCGGGAATTATTTATACTGCTAAGCGGCTGCCGTCAGCGAAGTTGTGATGGCTCTGTTTATTCTCTAGGAATCGTTAGGTGTATACGTGTGCTACTAGCTTGCTACAAGCGAACATTTTAATTGTAGATAATTGTAGTATAAGAGCTTTCGATATGATAAAGATTGTCTGTCTAGGTATTTGCTTTCCAGTACCTACAGACTGTACAATTTATCGAAACGTCTCGTATTTTACTTTGGCGAACGAAGTCTAAAACAATGGTACTTAAGGCTTAATTAAAAAACATTTTGTTTTGGTGTTCTTTTATTTGGCTAAAACCTCAGCTACTGACTTCAGAACTGCCTATATATATATGTAAGTACTGCTCACCTTTAGAGGATCTTTCATTTAGCTTAAACCTTTTACATATACATAGGTTCTGTTGTGTTTTTTCCTTTATGTTTTATTGTGTACAATAAAGAGTTAAATAAAATAAATAAATAAATAGGTAGGTACACTCTCACGCTCGCCTCTAAAAGGGGCAGGTAGAGACTATCAATCAACATCATACCACAAGCACTATCAACACCTCTTTTGCCTCGTCCACATTCAGACATATTTTCATACATTATCGCCGCTCGAGGGTACTCCTGTCTCGCTCAAAACCATCCAATTAGCACAAATTACCAGAATTCGGCGCAACCAATCCCAGACAGACTTCAGCGCCCGTACACGCCACTCGCTATGCACTGGTGCATTATAACAGTCAATTGTGCTCGCATTCCCGTCGTCGAGTGAACCACGCGTGAATAGGCAACTCCGGGAGGCATCCAGCGAATGGCTGGCGTGGGCCTGTTAATTTGAGGCTCGGTCTGCTAACGCTGAATAGCATTATTAGCTGGGATGCGGCTGGTAGAAATCGTGTGTCAGTGAATGAAAGGATGCATGAAACGTTGGCTGATAGTTAGATACTGTAATATGCTAATAATACGCACATATTTATGAAAAAGGTGGGTTAAAGTACTTACTTAATATTTGTACGTACTGCCTAACTTACAAAAAATCTGCTGTAGCACGTTGAATAGAAGGACTTAGTGAGACTAAGCATATTATTATGTCGAAATAAAGTGAGATTCTTAAAAAGAAAAGCGCGACCATTTTCCATCAGGTTTGTCTGGTTGTCTTTTTTTTAACTATATTCTCGATTGGCAGGAGATAGTGCAGAAATAACATTGAGAAGAGGTGGCGATCTCTGGTGTCGGAGGCCAATATCCACTTTGAATCGCTGAGCCATCGCAATAAGTATGTTCTGGAAATAAAGTTCTTTGAGTTTGATATAAAAAAAGGGCCAAGTAAACTGACCTAGTAGTAGAGTAGAATAGCACCAACCCCTTACATTCATGGGTGTCGTACAAGGCGACTAATGTTTTCGAGGCAAAAGATCAAGAGTCTCCGTAGTCTGGAAAATGGGCAGCAGCATTTTCCATTATTATATTTAATCACTGCCATCTCCAACCCGCCTGCCAAGCGTGGAGATTATGGCAATAACCTCCCCTTTCGTGGGAGAGGCCCTAAGTCCTGCAGTGGACTGTTACGGGCTGTGATGATGAAACTGACCTGGGAGAATCCTTATTATGGAACATTGTCATAGTACGTTATAATACCTACGATCACTTTGTTCCCGTTCTGTCTGTCATTCCATGTGTGACTGCGCATACTGAGATGATCTTGAACATATTGATGAAGATGACCACTGTTGTAACAGTTCACTTAAACATTTTTCTTTAGGTACATTAATAGGACATAACACGGCATTGGTGTTACTGTAAAAAAAACTTCTTGTATACTAGTTTCATTTTCCGTTTCCCTTTCTGGAAGAATTTTTAATTGCAGTGGATATTACCTCTTTAAAAAACAATATTGTCTATGGAGGCATACGGTCAGATGGTCCGCCTTATGGAAAGCGGCACCGTCAACCAGGACATCTGCAACCTAAGGGGAGCGGATGCAATGTCGGTCTTTAAGGCAGTAGACATGCCTTTTGAAGAACCCCGTGTTATAACTGCTAAGGAAAGACTTCAGGGATGAGCCCATTCCACATCTTGCACGTGTGCGGCAAAAAGGCTCGCGATGCCATGCATATAAATGATGTGGATGAAATCGTCACGTTGGAGGGTGCGGTGACGGAAAAATAACGGAGACACCAAACTAAACAGTTTCTTGAAACATTCCCCCTTGTAGAGAACACACAGAGAACCAACGTCTCTGAGGAAGTCTGATCCGAATGGCCTGTGAGTAGGAGATCATCGACAATAAGAATAGCCCGACGTTGGATGGAATCAAGTGAAAAGGGTTGGAATTAGGCGGGAACTGTACTTCATATCCCCATATACGAACCTGTGCTTTACACAGCAAAATAACTTTGCTAAGGACGTAAACTTACACCCCATAGTGCACCTAAACGACCAATATTTTGAAAAGAAAAAAAACTACTTACCTAATTTAATTATGAAACCTAAATGTGCAATGTATATGGCAACTCCTAATTCTTTTCACCAAAAACGAAATTAATTTATAAAATGCCCAACCATCTATGAGGCCTTATAAAAAGCCAGGCTTTTTCATCTTGTAGTGCTCTGGGAAAATATTCAATCAAGTTTATGGCGCAATTTCTCGCGGGGGTGAGGGGCGGGGGCCTAATGACCTCGCGGGGTACGGCCGTCGCGTCCCTGGAACAATGGATGTGCCCAGGAGACATTTTTGATCTCTACCTTGTAGGTACCTGCCTACCTACCCAGTTTTATGAACCAGCGAAATTGATGCCGGGTTAATGAATTGGAAAATATCCTGATCCGTGCCTTAGGAAAGAGTTGAGAGTATTTTTGCGTCCTCGAAATATTATATTCACCTATTCACTAAGATAAGATGATAAGCCCAATGGACTCTCTAAAACTATTGAAAGAATAATTACTACCTACATACAACAAACACATTGCTATTGTTGTCAGCGCAGTCATTACCTACACTCATCATCATCAGCCTATCGCAGTCAACAACAGGTCTCCTCCAACTCATACCACTATTATGGAATCATCAAATTATCGGTACACATTGTATCGTACGAAGAGTGTGTGCAGATTGCCCGCAAATGAAATGAATGTTTAGTACACACTTTGTTGTCCGCGGACCGCACTACATCTGCACACTAACGGACGTCCGAAGCGTCCGAGACCCACATCTGATAATGTGCACAGTGTTGTGCAGTCTCCGAACATTAGACTGTACCGACTAAACTTAAAGTTCACTCTTCGACCGATGGACGCGGCTTATAGTGTTATGTCTCCTCTAAAACGGTCTGCAGTCTTGAGGCACCCAGTGCACTGCCAGTCGTTTCGCACAGAGCGTCATTAAATCTCCACATGACTTCCTGCACTACGTCGTTCACTCAAACATTATCTCCGCTCAAAAACACGTCTACTCCGATGGTCATTGATTCTACGGCAAATATGACCAACCCACTGCCATTTACTTTTTAAATTCGTTGTGCATATATTCTAAAAATACATACTACTTTCGTTCTATGTCGATTGGATCATGTTCCTCATAGAAACACTCGTAATGCATGGAATACATGGGGTGAGATTCCCGGCCACAAATTCCAACCCTGCTTGTGACTCCACAGCCGAGATAACAAGTGTGAGCGGACATTTGAATTACGGGATCGTTTTTCTGAGACCTTTGTCACGGGTGACGTCACGATATATGCTGTAAGCGGCGCGAGGGTTCGCGCCGCCCGCTGTCTTCTCGTTACTGCTATCTGGCGGGTGTGGGGTGGCCAGGCGCAGGATTCGCCACGGATATTGTGATTAAAGAAATTGTTGGGTAGTGGATGTTCTAAATTCGAAGGTAACTGTTTACTGCTAGTAACTAAGTTAGTTTAGGAGACTTAAGTATAATATAAAAATACACTTAATACAATTTAAAATGACAAAACACAGGTAAACACATTTACCTCATAGGTAAGTATATCAGTGGCCATGTCGTATCCGGCAGAGCAGAGTACCACCAACCCCTTACATTCGTGGGTGTCATACAAGGCGACTAATGTTTTTAAGGCAAAAGGTCTATTTATAGTCTCCGTAGGGTGGAAAATGGGCAGCAGCTTTTTCGATTGTTATATTTATGACACTGCGACCTCCACCCCAAGCGTGGAGAATATGGGAATCTATGTCTAGCAGAGGATGATGATGATGAAGTTTATCACGGGGTGTATTCCAGAGGAGTTATTAAGATAGTGCCTTCTGTCGAGTTATACCACCGTAAGTACGATAGTGTACAGATAAATTTATGTTTCACCCACACAACCTTATATTGTCATCCGGGTGAGCGGCGGTCAACTACATTTACAGTCAACTTCATTAATATATTAGTACATAACATGCAGGTCTTCGCAAGACGTGGTCATACCATCGAAGGTATGCAGCTTATCTGCGATGTCACGGACGCCAAGGCTACCCCGAATGTGGGCGTTTTGAACCCGAACACCGCAGAATCTTCATTTCCGTGACGCGCAGCTCCGGCTTGTGTCGCTCTAATAGGGGCCAAGTCTCGCTGCCGTATAAGAGAGCAGGTCTGATGATGGTCTTATAGACCTGTCCCTTTAACTTTATCGGCATTTTGGGGTCACAAATGACACCTGTTACCTCCCGCCATTTGGCCCAAGCAGCGGATATTCGGGCCTTGACGTCGCCATCGATGTCCCCGGTTGAACTAAACACAGATACCAAGTATCTGACCTGATCCGTGCACTTTACTTAATCATCGCCTATGCGCACGGGTAGAGGATCTGCACTGTTGCAGGCCATGTACTCTGCCTTCGCCACATTTATCTTCAGACCGCCGTTCTCAAGTGCCTCGTTCCACTTATTTAAACGTTGGATTAGTCGCCACTTGTCAGAGTCTGTCAGCGCGATATCGTCAGCATACATGAGCAGCCATGGAAGTACCTCATGATAATCTCGGATGCTGTCTGACAATACGTCTAATATCACGTTGAATAGAAGTGGGCTGAGCACAGAGCCCTGGTGTACCCCAACGGTAATCGGGAATGGTTTGGTGTCACCAACGGCAGTCCTTACTATGGAATCGGAATCGTGGTACATGTCTCGGATAATGTCAATATAGGCTACAGGTATCGACTTGGACCGCAACGCCCACCATATCATCTCCCGAGGGATACAGTCAAAGGCCTTCTGCATGTCCAGAAACAGGAACTGCAGGGGTGTGCTCTTTGATCTGTATCCCTCTATGAGAGTTCTCAGGGCAAATACGAGGTCCATGGTCCCACAACTCGGCCGAAACTCATACTGACACTCCGAGATTGTACACTCCCTGTCAATGTTGGTATATAATATTTTATAATCTTTAAAATGATCATTAACATCTACTACACAATCTTTGACTGTAAGTTAAAGAGATTTGGGTCTATATTTTTATGAAACTCTAAAAAAAGATAAATACCATTGTCCAAATAAATTCTAATCATGACTATGAGCAGATATTGAAAAACTCGGCTGTACGATCATACCTACTACCGAAAGAACTTCCTGAGTCAATTTAACATTGAGGGCTTCAAACGTTTCTCAAGGCCGGCAACGCATTCGAGTCCTCCTGGCCGGCGGTGATCACTTACCATCAGGTGATCTACATACTTATCTCCCTCTAATGATACAACTCTTATTTATTCATAAAACAGACAAGAAGAATGGGTATTTACAATGAAAGAAGAAGAGGTGAAAAAAACATTTAAAAGCACTATTTATGAGCATTAAAAGTAAAAACAGTCCTCCACATCGCTGCCCCCCGGAATTGTGCCCAGAAAGCTGACTGCGTTACCTCGTTGAATAGCAATGCTTATTCTATGACCAAGAAACGAACCAGCTCTCCGTTCACCTGTGGTGTGTATTCTTTTAAATATTTCTGAAAATAACTTTTTAGCGCTAGGGCCCCACGGTCCCAAAGTCTCGACCCCACACGGCTGAAATATAAAATAAATAATATACTATAATAAAATAAAAAATAAGCATATTTCTCAAAATCCAAAAGCGGTAATACCGTATTGCCATCCTGTAGCAATAGTTGAGCAATATCTCCCTGCAGTGTTGGCAACCCTATGGGCGGAAGCGCTATAAATCTTCAGCGACGGCGCGCGGGCGCGATGACGTGCGTACCGACCATGCTGCGAACTGCTAATTAAGATCAATATTTCTCAGAAGACCGGCTAAATTAGTCACTCTACTTGCATGAAATGGCTGGTGAGTTGAATTCTTACGCTGAGGTGATAAGACTACGTATCTATTTATCTCAACGACAAATACCTTGTTGCACTATAAATGCAAGATAACAATGGACCAACACACAGTCCGTACAAAGTGACACCGAAAGACAGAGGGACACCGAAATCTACACACAATGAAGGCGTCCATCATCCGAGCGTATCGCGAAACCAGCCCGGGAGGGGCGTACTGCTCATCACAGCAACTGAGGTAAAACAAACATAGGTGCATATATATGTTACGGGAAAATTGTAAAAGTCCGGTCACTATGAATAATGAAAAGCCTATCTTAGACAACATAATAAAACAGATGAACTGTAATAAATTAAACTTACATAATTCTTTTTGAGAGGCACAATAAAAATCATTTTTTTTATTAGACTAGCCAGGCACATGACCGCCATCTCATCTGGTGGCAAGTGACGATTCGGTCGAAGATGGAGTATGCCTGTCTAGGAACAGCCTATTCACTCTAGCCTTGAAGGTGTCCAGATTCAACATAGTAGTGCAAAATAATTTATCATCATCATCGACCCTGATTACGCGCTCGCACGGCACTCGAGGGCCCGGAGTCCGCCTTCCTACTTCTCTAGGTACACTTCGCTCGGTGTTCGGCAATCTTGGTGGTGAGTTTGTTGGCACGCATGTCATTCTTAACGACGTAAAGCGGTGACTGTTTGTCTGCCGTATAACATAAGAAAAGGTAGTATCTAATAAATATCCACCGAACATCTAAGTCCAATACGTTAAAGTGAGAATAACGAATTTTTTGACAGTTCGTCGAATAAACAAAAATCTTATCTACTACTGGTAAAATTTTTCTTCATTTGCCCTACCGGTTTGTCTTGCACTTTCTATACTGATCAGCGAACGTGCTTATCAATAGCCAGCAACCCGCAGCGCACACGGTGAGTGTTTGGCGGTAATCCGTTCGGGGGGCGTCCATCATCGGAGCGTATCTCGGCAGCCAGCCCCGCCGCCCCCCTTCACCAGTACGATTCATGACTTCTTATTGCGTCAGTCTTTGGCGCTGTCCTAATGGGGGACTTTCAGACAGCTACTTTAAAAAGTAAAAAGTGTAGTTCGGCGTGCCTCTAAATGCCTCCGTAAACTCGATATGTCGTTACGTGTCGCATTTACGGAGGTATCTTTATACCTCCACTTGTTTGAGTAGATATTATTATATCGTGTGAACCAACAAACGGTTGTGATAGTTTAAATTTTATTGTAACAGTAGTATAGTTTAGCCAGTCGCCGCAAAATGGCGCTGTACGGCAAAACAGTTCATTTCTACTTCGCGGTAACGAATACGCGCGCTCAAATGCATATGGTTAAAAGAGTTTGATGAATTTAATTCCGATTTTTATTTGCAATAAACGGTGGTGAAACCTATTTTTGTTTCTGAATTGGCAAACCCCAGTACCACCCCTCGAGTTGATCTGATACCCCTGGTGTACACCACTTTTGCAATTGATTTCTATCAACGGTAGAGCAAAAGCCTACCTGTACCTACGCGCAACTATACAAAGTTATTTTCTAACGAACAAAAAAAATGGCCACGCTCCCCCAATAGTCCGTTGCGAAACTCGCTAAACAATTTTTCAAAGCCTTTTCAATTTTATGCTTGTTCCGGAGTTCGAGCGCAGCGACAGCTTCTCATTATCTTTTGACGTTATAAAGCAACAAAGAACGCCGTGTTGCGCCTCTAAATGCGACATTAAAGGAAATAATTAAAAAGTCTGTTAGCCCGGCGCAATAAGAGACTGCCAAAGGAGCGTCGGGCTCGCAAAATAAAACAGCGTTAGCACACAGCGGACCGCCTGGAACCTGTATAAATGCAGAACACTCCCGAAGCACTTTACTGCCTGCGCCGTGGAAGACAAAAGAGCGAAAACTGCACCTCGGCAATATTAATAAGATGTATAGGATGGTACGGTATGCACGCTATTCCACTATCCCGCGACGAGACGCGCTGCGTCCCCGGCGTTCTTATTAAGAATTCAGTTTATAAATTCTAAAGAAAATTACAAGGCGAAGCGCTTCGTGGGAAATTGGAGCGTTTTTCAAATACTACTTACAAAGTCTCTCAGCGACGCAGCCCGTCACGGAATATTTCCTTACTTAGTTCGCCAGATGTTCTTTCCTGCTGTCGCTATACCTACTTACGTAGATGATTATTTGTTACACGAACCGATTCTGTCTAAATGCAGTTTACTTATTCATCGCTAAGTAATGCCGCGCCGCAAAGAAATGTTTAGGCAGTGCCGAACCCGGAGTGGGTAAACAGGGTTGTTGGGAAAAGTTTGCGCTGGCAGGGTGGCCGGGGCTGGCGCGCCGGGAACTTGGGCACCCGCTGAATTATACAGTGATACTTTTATTTTACGAAATGTGTGGTATGGGGGTGATGTGGCGTGGCATTAAGCAATTTCTGGTACTAGGCTTAGGAATGGACGACGATGCTTTGACCCTTTTTGTGAAAGTTATAGGTAGTTGTACCTAAAGTGCTATATAGGTACTTAGGAAATCTTTCCGTAGATTTCTTTTTGCTAGTTCACCTAGTTGCAAAATACGACGAGCGAAACTTATCATACCAATACAAACTTTTTTTAAATTTTAAGTGATTACTTTACCTATATTTATAATTTTATCTCTACACGTTTCGACACCGGGAAGGCACTGGCTGCATATTTAAAAAAAAAAGTTGGTATATTACAAAACATATGGCTAGCTGCAGCGCGGATCTTGAAACGTATAGGGAACGAAGCTGTCAATAGATCTGATAAATTCAAATACCTCGAATCCGTGCTGCACTACAGCGATATCGGGCCCAATGTCGAGTCCCGAATCTTTGAGGCCTGTTATCCTTAAATCCCGATCAAACTCAAGGGTCAGCTTCAACAAACAAGAGTATAATTAGGAATGTGCTGCTTTATGGCTTTGAAACCTGGCCGGCGCTGACGAAGCACGTCCGCGAACTCCGCGCTAACAAAATGAAAATGCTGCGATGGATGTGTGGCGTTACGGGACTTGATCGAGTACGTAACCAATACATCCGTGGCAGCCTTGACGTGAGATATAGCGTATGAGCACGAAGAAGCACGGTTGCGTTGGTTTGGTCACGTATTCGCGTAAGCTCCAGGGATACGCGGGAAGTAGGCGCCTAAATCTGCCTGTATCAGGAAAGCGGTCTAGCACGGTACCCAAGAAGCGATGAAGTGACATCGCCGAATCGGACGCGAGGGCCTACGGCTTACGACATGAGGATGCCGAAGATCGGGCAAAGTGGAGAAGAAAAAGTAGGAAAGCGGACCCTGGCAGAACTCGGCAGAAGTGAGCGCTCGTTGATGAAAGTAGGTTCAAGTAGGTAGGTAGGTATCAAATGGTAAACATCAACTTTTTCATTTGCTTCAATTTATGTTCAACGTAAAGAAACGCCGCGTGTAATTGAAACTAAAGTGGGAATAAAGTACCTACATTTCAGCACTGAATTCTTCTTCGTACTAACTCCGTAACGGTGGGTTCTCGGAATCATCTGTCGCCATGTCTATTCCGCCGCCTGCCGGGTGACGGCCGGCCCTGCCCCCCACTGGCACACATACCCATAATACAGGGGGAGAGTACGCCGTTAGCCTTCACTTTATACCTAAGTGTGTAGCTAGACCCGGGAATATTAAACGGGATTCGAGAAATCTCTTAGTGTGAAACAAATATACAGTCGCCTTTCGTTTATTCTACAAGCTTTGTTGGCTAACTATGCGACGTATTTCGAAGTTTTAATACAAGGTATAGTTTATATTTCTACGGGGTCAGGGGGTGAGGGGGGGGGGGGGGACCAGTGTCGAAGTATAATTAAATGTATCAATGATTACCTATATGTAAGTTAATGACTCCAATTGTATCTAACCACAAAGCATTCCTAGAGGGGTTCTCGCGCTGTGACATCTCAAATTCTATATTTTCTCTAGCCACAAATTTGTATTACAATATCACTGAAGTGTGATCACTTGCGAAAATATTTTTAGGCTGCAATAGAGATTTCAATGTCATTATTAATAGATATTTATGCGATTTCGAAATGTCACAGCCCGAGAATCTGATGATTAGATGATCTTTAATATGATGAATATCTCTCTGTAACAAAAGGTACATTGTGCTCACTGAAATCTCAATAAATTTTCGCATCCGGCTCCGAAATAATTTATTAAACCCATATATGATAGGTATGGTAGGTAAGAATTCAACATTTCGGTGCTGCTACCCGTGCAGAACGAACGTGTTATAGAGAAATTTGGGTAATCTATACGTATGTCTCTCTGTACGCAGATATTGTCCCTAGAGGCTGGCACAGTTGCTTTTAAAATTCAAGGTATCTGTGTATTGCATTCTATAATCATTTGTATCTACGTCATTAACTACTTTATATTCAGTACCTAGACATCTTCAGCAAAAGCATATTTTTTATTTAAGTAAATACCTATTTGGAAGTATGTAAATACATATTATTCTGTGAGACTAGACCTATTACTTACAGGATAATTAGAGGAACGTGGAAGTCGATGAAAATGAACCAGTTAGGAACTGAGCAAGTTGGGAAAGTGGACAAAGTCGTCCTTATTAATACAGAGGGAGACTATGTATAAGTACAATTAAAACTTTCAAATCATTTTGAATAGGTAGGTACTATATTCTTATGAATAGATAAAGGGGAAACAGTTCACAAAGATAATTAAACGACACAACATGCAAGTAGTATAGCTACAACGGGATAAAATCTGCAAATTAACCTCGTAGGGCTGTAGTGGCTACTAGACTCCGGAGCCGCGAACGCACTCAATTTGAAATGGCGTCACGCGGTCTGGCAAGATGGCGGCTGGCGCGGGAAAATCCTCCGCCATTATGCCCAACGCACATCTCCCGCTTTCCACTTTCCGTGGACCTTTCACGCCGGAATAATCCCAACGACTGTTTGTGCAAACTTTCGTCCGCCCAGTTTAATATTTTTATAATTGCTAGATAACCCTCACCTCAAACTCAAATTCAAACTGTTTAACGGAGGATCCTTTTATAGGTACACAGAAGTAACATAAAACCATTAATAAGCCTCTTACCCTATCCGTCTAAGTCAACATCGGTGTTCTCGGAGATGCGGCGGGGGGTGGGGGGCGGGCGCGTTGCCATGGCAACGCACGGGGGCGCGGACCCGAATTTTATCGATTCGGATACAGACAGCAGCCGGGCGAGCTCTCGACTCCACTATAACACGATTCAACGCCCGTGTTTGCAGATCTCGCAGGTTTAGGGCTTTGACGTTTAGAAACACATACGCCGGTTCTCGATTCTATATGCAGAGTGTAGCGAGCGTTGCAGCATCTCATCTCAGTGTTCATAGGATGGGGAATTTGTATTACTTAGGCATCTGCTTTAGAATTTACAACGAAGTTAATTCATTGGACTTTCTCTGTCGGTATCGGTAATCCTAGGACCATTACAGAATCTGTCGGAGTAGGTAAGTGTAGTCACTCTGCGCCAGTAAACTAGATAGATACGTTGATGCAATTTTAAACAGCGTTGTGGAATTTATTATTTTAGGAGTAGATTGTAGGTAGCAACAAATCGGCCAGGTGTTGGTGCTAACAAGATAAATCGATTCGAAGCCAACGATTTATTAAAAACAAAAGCCTGTCAACCGCCCGATACTATAACAAAGAAATAAGCAAACAAAACACACTCGGCGGCCCCCGGCGGATCCGGCGAAAACAAGAGCAGTAGTTACGGAGCAAAAACATAACACTCGAAAAGATTTTTGAGTAGGGATAAAAAGGAGCGCGGGGTCGCGAAGGGTCTTCGCGCCACGAGATATGAGTTAGTGCACCCTTCGCACGCCACCCCTATCAATTGTTACCAGTTGCGCATATTTTTACCCGCAGAAACAGGAATAGCCCGGCTGGTGGCGGAGCGCCATATTTCGTGTTGAGTCGCGCGAGCAAATTTCCGAAACTTGAATGAGGACCCCGAATACATTTCGCGGCACACTTTCTTAAGTATTCACGTGTAACCAAATAAGCTGCCAAGTTTTCGGGAAGAGTGTAACGTGTACACGCCCTTTTACTTTCTCTGCCTATATGTAGCTACCGAAGTAGGTGCCTTTTGTGGACTAAATTGTAAGAATCTGGAGAAGTACCTATCGCATATCGAAATATGAGAGAATAAAATAAAATCAAACTATAATAGAGACCCTTGAAACAGAAATTGGAGTATGGAATCATGTTTTCGATCTAATATGGAGACGAGAGCGAGATCGTTAATTTGGAAAGTTGGGGACACGAGGGGTACCGCCGTCCGTACAACTTTTATTGAGTAGTGGACAAGTGTGGGACAAATATATTAGCCTCACGTTGGTAGCATCAATTGCCATAGATACCCACCAAACCCCTCGCAGATCTCGAAATAGACGAAGAGTAAAAGAACACATAACGACATTGTGATTCCGCGCGCCCATCACGTAAGAGGTCGAGACGTTACCAGATAAAAACGGCTTCGCAACGCGACTTTTGCAAAGGAAATACGCAAAAAATATCACTGGGGCCGATTAACACAGTTATCCTTGAAGATGTCGCGCGCAAAAAGGGGCATAAGGGGACAAAAGGCCCTGAAACATTTCTCACTGCGTCGCGGGGAGGGGGCGGGGGACCTCCCCCCGCTACGTGGCGTGTCCGAGGTGTCCATAATTTATGCTCTCGAGCGGACCACGAAAAATAAATGAGCACCCGCTTACAATAGGAAACGGGAAAGTAGCTACTCTCCGTTGCGTATATTGCGATGGGATGAGAGATAGGGCAGGACGTTTTTCTTTTGGGTCCGTAATCAGGACATCGTGACAGGTGGGGAAGACTTGTCACATCACGTCCCCTTCCCTAAAACGATGTTAATATTTTACGAACTTGATCATAGCATAACATTTTCGCAGGACCAGCGAAAGAAATTCGATAAATAAACTTCTCTGAAATATACCTAGTCGCAGATTTTTGTCGGTTCTGTTAGAACTACACCACGGCTAGCACAAGTATGCCGCGACACATCTCACGCCGCGATTTCAATACTAAGATGAAAGAGATAGCAGTATCATTAAATTTTCCTTATGAATGACTAGTTTATCCATTAAAAAAATGAAAAAACCGTTTCTAGTTTAGCTAGAGGAATTCAGCGATACGAAAAAGGGCTTCTCCTACGAGTATGTAGAGAAATAACTCGTCGAAACCGCACCATAGTCACCCTACGGCGGCCGGAGGAGGAGATCAACGCATGAACAGCGCGATACATAATACATCATGATATTGTATTAATTCGGGGACCGTACGCTCGCCGCCGGGGCTCCGGCCAACGCTTTTTACCGAGTAATTAATGGGGGTGGGCCCCCACCGGCTTATTTTGATTCCTTGTTTTCTTTCGCCGAATTGAAAAGCGATGGACAGCGCCGTAATTCAATCAATTTCGGCGAAATTAAGGCCGCCCAAATGTTTTTTTTCTAGCCGCTTTGGAAATTTCGCCCTCCCGAGCGGTTTCGCTCCCACTTCAGCGGAATGGAAATTATTGAATTGTAACTAGGATTTCGCCGGAAATCCTTTGAGTGGGAAATTAATTTCGACAGTATTGCTGAGTGTGCTTGGGAATCAATTTTTTAACCCTTCGACCTATGTTCGTCAACGTGTCCTGGGCAGGCGCGGATCCAGGATTTGGTTGAGGGTGAGGGCAAAAGTCAAACGTATCAGTATATTCTAATTATAGGTATTCTCTATTCAATGAGCGAGCGCCCTGAGTAAAAAAAAGTTGCCCTTACTAGTGGGGTAAACAATGAATGAGCGAACGGAGCGAGCACGACATTTTTTACGTTTGATTTGCTTTTAAGACTAAAAGCTGGAGTGATAAATGAATGAATTAGTGAGCGGAGTGAGCTTGTAATTAGTGATATTTTGGGTTATAAGAGTTTGAGGTGATCATTAAATTAATGAGCGAGCGAAGCAAGCTCGCTATATTAGACATTTTGGGTCTTAACAGCAATGGGTGATCCTCCCAAAAGTAATTAAAGAAAGTCAATGAAAGAGCTAGGTCAATGATAAGAAAGGATCTGAAACTAATGAATGAGCGAGCGAAGCAAGCTCGAACTTTTTGACATTTTGGCTTAGGTGCTGTGATGTGTGATGCTGATCGTAATAAAAGACAATAAAAGAAATTAAAGTTATTGAATGAGCAATCGGAGCGCGCATGAAACTTTCAACATTATAAATAATACTTAATAATCATCTTGGCGTTAAAGTCCCGACTGTGTTCTCGCGCACGAGAGCCCGGGGTCCGCCTTGACCATGATCCCGGATTTGGCAGATCAGATAATTACAGTGGAGCGACTGCCATCTGACCTCCGTAACCCTGCTACCAGGAGAACCTAATCAAATTGGATCATGGTTACACATTCAGTCGCTTGAATGTGCAGGTTTTATCACGATGTTTTCCCTCACGGTAAGAGCATCTGTTACTGATCTACTAATGTACATAACTCAGAAAAGACTTATTGGTACATAACCGCAGCGGGAGTCGAACCCGGTACCTCTCGCTTACGAGTCGGATACTCTAACCGCACAGCCACCAAGGCTTTCACGAACCTTTTAACATTATGGTTCTTAAAAACTGAGGTGATTGTCATAATGAATATTTGAGCTCGAAATTTTTGATATTTCTGTTCTAAACAGTCGGACTCGTTGATAAAATGAATACTAGAATTGAGCGAGCGCGGCGATATTCGAATTTTGGCCTTGTGGCTCATAAAACCGTTGGCGATTGTGAGTCAGAATCGGGCTGAGGCAATTGCTCCCCCCCCTGGATCCGCGCGTGGTCCTGGGCCATATCAGAACGTTGACATGAATCCTAGCGTCTCGAGCCAGTTGAGAATTTTGGTAAGGATATATCGTCTCGCCGTCTAGGAGTATATTTAGGGAGGACCTCTAGACATCCTAGAACGTAGGACGAAAGGCGGCCGGAACGGAAAAGTACACAACGTCAGTTTAGCGGTAAGACTTGTGTACTTCAGCTTCTCGCTAGATTAATTAGTCCAGAATAGTAAAATGAAGTTATATAGGGTGGGTCTTAATAGGATACCAGATACAACATACACAATAAGTCACAGTTGATTCAAATGTATATTTAAAAAAATGCTTATAATATACTATACACAGCTTAAATGTAATCTCATTATTAAACACGAAAAGCAACTAAATTTATTAGTGTATATTATCAGCGTAGTTCTGGCACTGTCCGTCGAAGAAACTCACTGAGGTTGGGATAGTTTTGTGCGACCAATATATCAAAATACATTTTCTTTGTCACAAACGCCAGGTCTGCAGCGTCCATATTCACCCGATTGTGTGGTACGAAAGCTAGGCTGTTTCTGAGGCCTAGTTTCGTGTCCGCTTCTGGAACTAGGTCTCTTAACCTGGACACCAGTTGGGGATGCATCTCGTTAAGCACAAAGCTAGACTTATAGTCGGAGAGAGGTTGTTCCTCGTACAAAAAGTTGATAAGGTCCCGGGTATACGCTTCCAGTATCTGCCTGCGTGCCATGTACTCCTCCCCTTTCTGCGATTTGTTCACCGATTTAAAGATCTTCTTGTACCTGTTGAGAATTGGAATCTGACCTTAGATATCTCAGTAACAATACCGTCCAGAGCGACCAAATCGAACGAGCATCAGACTGACCGCTATTTTACTTTATTTAATTTAAAAATCAAAGACTAAAATGTCAAGCACATAGGCTTTCCAACTCAGATTACCTATACATAGCATATTTATTAACACAAATCTCTAGTCCCTCGTATTCTGGATTAGTCTCTGCCTACCCCACCTGTGTCACAGAGGCGTGAACTTTGTGTATGTATGTATTAATGAAAAATAAGGTAAAAGAGGACTATCATGCGAGTTATGCTTTTCTGTTCTTCAACTTATATATGGAATTCTAAATATAATGTAACAAAAATGATCATATAATAAACTCCAATGTTCTTTCTGTTTCACAGAGCGAATACAAATCATTATACACGGCGCTCACTAGAGCCCTCTAGCAAATTTTCGCAACAACCTAAACAGGTCGCACAGCCTGCGCTCTCTCCTAAGGATTTGGAACGCGCCCTTTCGATATGTTCACTAGATGGCCTACCCTGTAGAAGTAACGTTGGCCAAATGGGTGTTTTGTGTGTATCTGATAAACAAGCAGGCATCCCTGTTTATGAAAGCGGGAAACCACCACATCCGCAAGTTATACGGAGTCTACTTACAGCAACATTAATCAGTGTGGCGATAGTCTCTAATGGGAACGAGCAGATTAGAATGAGGCGTCATGTCCAACGGTGAACAGTAAAGGTGAATTAAAAGTGCTTGTCGGACGTAGCCTTTATACGTGACACTGTGCTAACGAATCCAGTATAAAATCTAACAAGCAAGTTAGAACCACTGGCTGTTCGACTTTGGCTGCCTGTGTGTGTTCTTCCGGCTATACTATGGGGTATATTAAAGGTCTTTCAAGAGGTCTCAATAATTTAGTGTCAGTATACTAACAGCAACGAGTACATCTACGCAGATTTAGCGTGGGGGATACCACGGATAAGAATGAAGAGGCTCGCCTGCGCCTGTTTGGTCACATGTTGCGTAGGCCCCAAGGATACGTGAGCAGTAGATGCCTAAACTTACCGGTATCAGGGGGTCCAAAAAGGCCACATCAGCATTTAATTTAAAAAAAAACATATTCATTTGTCCTAAACATATCTGCAGAGTCGCTGTTGTTGAGATTGACATCACATTTCAAAATGGCGTCACTTAGTTCCAATATTCGCCACCGGATCAGATAAGTTTGTGGCACTCTAATATAAATCATAATATGAAACGGTAATGTGACCGGTTTAGACCTCCAGGAATAAGGTCCCGAGGGAGGTCTAAGAAGCGATGGGTCGAAATCGTTCAGTCGAATGCGAGAGTCAACAGCTCAAGACGAGGAGGCTCAAGACCATGTGAAGTGGAAAAGAAAGAGTAAGAATGCCCCTGGTACAAGCGGGATATCCTATTCCGAAAATAAATAATTACAGAAATCTTTTGAAAGTAAATAGAATCCCCATGCACACGTGACTTTGTCGCTATGCAGATGACTCGATACTCGATCACTCGATGACTCGATCTTTTGCCCATAGTTTCAGACACCAATCATCATCATCATCATCATCTTGGCGTTAATGTCCCGGTTGAGCTCTCGAGAACGAAAGCCCCGGGGTCCGCCACCGATTTCAGACACCGATACCTGACAGCTATTGCGCAGTAGTACAGTTATGCGCAGTAGTGGCCGTTGGGGCGACAAGCGTTCTCGATAGTTGATGCCCCACATCGCCCGCTATCGACTAATCATATTATTTCAATTTCTCTGACAATGCTGATTAATATACTCACAGCAACATAAGCTTGGCGATATTCTCCAGTAGCAGTGCGGAGGGCGATAGCAGAGGCAACGCCAGCGCCAGCAGGCCGGGCGGCGCGGCGGCGGCGGGCCCGCGGCAGTCCGCACGGGCCATACGCAGTAGGCACTGCCCACTCGTGAACAGGACTCGCATGTCGTCTGTGGATAAATACGGCTGTGTTACGCTTATGGCAGATTTTTACGATTAAAAAGAAAACAATAGTTCAAATAATTGTAATAGATGGCGTTGATTACGACACGATTCCCAAAAATAAATCAAAATGAGATCGTTGGATTTTTAAAAATGTAGACATATTGCGCTGTCTTCTCAGAAAAGGTACTAAAACTAAGTATATTTTAACGAAACACCTTTCGGAGTAACTTCGGTTACCAAATTCAATATTTGAAAATCTGTCTAAGCAGCGACATCTAGTGAGGCGCAACAATACCATACTTTTTACTTTTTAAAGTAGCTGTTTGAAAATGGGGCTTTACACCTGAATTAATTCAGAAGCATAAAAGAGAGAGAGCAAGTCAAAGTGGACATTTCATTGTTCATAGAACAAGGTCCGTTTTGTAACACGTTTATTGGAAAGCGGAGCGACGCGTAACAATTATATAAATGGTACAAAAATTGACCTTATTCTATGAGCAATACATTCAACTTTGACTTGTACTTCCAATTTAGCCAAATGTAATAAGCGCATAAGAAATATAGTCGCTATAATTGTAACTGTTTCCGAGGTCTTAGAAATACGTTTCCAAAAATAATATTTTCTACAGATGTAGTGGGTAAGCAAGTCCCCTAAATTCCGTTCCACGAGTCGTGCGCCTCGCAATCTACCCGCAGCTCAAGGTCAATGCGCGAGGCTTGAGATACGCGAAACAATAAGCGAAGACGGCCCGCTTCAAGTACAGGCGCGTTAACCTACGGAAGCACACGGACGATTCTTTGGGAGCTCGATTCTGGGACGTGGACTTTAGGACTGGATAGCATGACCATGACGGGCTTTACCGTTTAACACAAATCGAACGAGCGTGCACGCCTAACACAAGTATGATCTCGCGCGCAATAAGCGAGAAAAGACGTGACATAGATACTGCCATCTCTTTCATCTTAGTATTGAGAGAAGGAAACAAACGTTCTCGCAGACACACTTGTGCAAGCGTGCTGGCTAGAATTTCCTCGACACATACGCAAGCTGGTTAGAACAGTTGCATGAACTTCTTACAGAGGTAGCATTGTTATCTTACCCGGGTCCGCTTGCAAGTCTTTGCTGATGGAATCGTTTATGTGCGAAGCGACGAGCGGCAACAATAGCTCAAAGTTCTTGGATGACTGCCGTGAGCCCAGGAAGTTGTGTTTCGACCTCGTACTTGAGAACACCTAGAGAAACAAATATTTAACGAAACTGTGTGGGACTGTGTGATAAGTAAGTATGCTTAACTTGAAGATAAGATTGAACAGGCTGGCATTCGCTGCTTTATTTTTATTTTTTATGTTATTTAACAGTTTATTGTACACAAGAAATACATAGCAAATAACAGGCAAAGTAATAAATTTGGTCAGGTTAGATAAGATACGTGGGAAATAGATGCCTAAATCTCCTACTAGGAAACAGGTCCTGCGGCAGGCCCAAGAAGCGATGATATCGCTACTTCGGATGCGAGAGCGAACGGCATACGATGTGAGGATGCTGATGCTGAAGACCGGATGAAAATCGGACCCTAGCTAAGCCGGTCAATCCCGCATGCTTGGATGATGATGTTGTATGGTAAGTGTTTGACTAGAACACCTATGGACACTATACTCGGAAGGTTGGCGGCCTTTGAGTAAGGTACAGACTCAAAATATTCTATCAGTCCGGGAATGCCAAAGCTCATAGTACGCGATAAGCGGTAAGCGGTCAAAGATATCTTGAATAGCGTTCGGTGGTGTGGTGTCCACAGTTTGTCAGCATGGGGACTGCGAGACGGTGGTAGGGGCGGCGCACAACCCCCGTGTGTTGTGTCGTATGTCTCTGCTTACCGGATTGCTCCTGTGATCAGGTGGTCCAAAAATGCCACATTAGCGTTTCATAGTATGATTCATATCAGATGCCACAGGTGCCACAAACCTATATAATCCGGTGGCCAATACCGGAACTAAAAGACGCCATTTTGAATTGTCACGTCAATGTCAACGTCAGCGAGCGACGCAGCAGACAAATTAACATAAATCATATTCCGAATCGTTACTGTGGCCTTTTTAAACCCCCTGATCTAACGCCGTACGACCGAGAGGCCTCCTACAGCTTGGGTGAGGGTTCTACTCACCAGATTGGTATACATGTTGGCCAAACCGCGCGTGATGGCCGCGTGGGCGAGCGGCTCGGCGCGGCGGCCGGCGGCGGCCAGCGCAGAACAGATCGCGGACACGTGGTCGGGGGACGAGGCGTCTACGCATTCCGCTAGTGAGAGGATCTGGTGCAGGAAAAATAACGAGGTAGTTTATTCAGTTAGAGCGATTTCAGTCGGATATAATAACATAATTTTCGGATATCAGATTACCATTTCAACAATAACATAATTTTCGAATATCAGATTACCATTTCTTAACAATCAAGATGTGATATGACATTCTGAGAATGTGACATTTTGCTAATGTAGCATTCTGCAAATATGGCATTTTGAGAATGTGGCATTTTGCATCAAGATGTCATTTTACGAATGCGGCATTTTGAGCTTAATCCAGTGTTTATAAATGGATAGGTACCTATTCTGGACCAGTTAAAATTTATATTCTTAAGTTTCTTATATAAATCAAAACATCTAATATACAGTGTACGCAGCGTAATGGATACGGCACCCGTGATTTTGTAACGAGTGTTGTTTGTTTACCAAATAAGTCAATTCAGTCTGGACAGATTTTATATCTGACGCGAGCTGTAATTGTCGCCTATTATCCTGACAATGTTAAGCTGATTATACGGGGATGGTGATTAGTATGTTTCAGTGGAGTATCTTAGTCGATGGTATACTTCACATCAATCTTTATGGCGACTCAGAAGAAAGCTGCGAATACTACGAGTACTGCCCAAAAACATTAATTGCATTATTAATATGCATAATTTTGCATTGTATGTATTTTAAATATAGTTTTGTTGGTTGTGTGAAGTTGAAACCACCAAAAAGCACCACAATTAATATAATACTGACCTCACGCGTCAGTAGCGCCATCTGGATTCACGAAAACCCTCATTTCACTCGCAGCTAACCCTTTGTGTTCGCGTACGAGGGCCGGGGGTTCGCCTTGACCATCATCCAGGATTTGGCAGATCTGGTAATTACAGTAAAGCGACTGCCATCTGACCTCCGTGACCCTGCTACCAGGGGAACCTGACCAGATTGGATCATGGTTACAAATTCAGTTGCCTAAATTTGCAGGTTTCATCACGATGTTTTCCATCACCGTAAGAGTATCGGTTAGAATTCAACTAATGTACATAACTCAGAAAACAGTCATTGGCAGCGGGATTCGAACCTGGTAACCTCGCAGGACCATCGTTCGCTCGTCGGGGCCGTATGGGGATGTTTGGAGGAAGCCTGGAAATACTATACTCAATGGTCGTCAACCACAGACCTCGTGTAGGTGATCCCTCTCGTTCCACAGCGGCAAGTACTGCGCGAGGAACCTAGTGACGAGCGGCAGCGGCCCGCCAAGCCGCTGCAGCCGGGAGACGGCTCGCAGGACAATCGCGCGCTCGCCGGGGCCGTACGGGGATGTTTGGAGGAAGCCTGGGAATATATACACATATGAGTGGAAGGTTGAGGAGTAGGGTCAATTCAGTTCAGGCGGAAAAGTGCTCAAGTGGTAATTAAATATCAACTTTCATCATCATAGCCCATAATAGTTGCAGTATTATAAATATAACAATGGAAAACGCTGCTGCCCATGCTCTAGCCTACGGAGACTCTAGATCTTTTGCCTCGAAAATATTAGTCGCCTTATGCGACACCCACGAGTGTTAAGGGGTTGGTGCTATTCTACTCTGCCGGACACCACACGGCCGAATATCAACTTTATTTCGTTACAATTGAGAAATGAGTAAATTATCTTAGTACTGGAGTACTAGCCTTACTAGTGCCATCTACTAAACAGATAAGTCCTTACTGTAATTTTCATACAAGCAATTTAGGGAATTACTTAGGCGGAACCCGGGTCCTCGCACACCGCGTGGGGGCGCAACCGGGACATTGTGCCAATTGAAGGACGCACTGATATTTCATATGCAAGGACCCCAATATAGAATAAGCACTGCAATACTCACAGCTACAAAGCAGATGATACAGATCATGCTGCAGGAAGTCCTGCTCGGGCTCCGGCGCGGCCGCCAGCAGCGCCAGCCCCGCGTCTGCGAACAGCAGCGCCCGCGCGCGCAGCGGCCGCCGCACGCCCAGCCGCGAGTAGTGCGCTAGCAGGGATGTTGGGCTGGGGAGGAGCGTCGTCGTGACCATCATCATATCATCACAGAACATAACAGGCCAGTCCAGGGCTTAGGGCCTCCCCCACGAAACGGAGTTAAGGGGGAAAGGAGGTTATTGCCCTAATCGTAGAGATTATAGATGTTATGAGCGACAGTTACCACTTACCATCAGGTGGGCTGTCTGATCGTTTGTCACTGAGTAGCGTAACAAAATAAAAGTAAACTTTTGTAATAGGAAATTACATTACTGTCGAGTGTACTTTTGGACCTGGAAAAAAACAGGAACCGACTGGATAGATAAATGTAAATAGCCCAGGTGAAAACCGCGGGGTCTCACTACACTAAATGACGACCTGGGTGGTTGGTTTACATACCGCTCTGTCACACTGAGGTCCCGGATTTGATTCCCCGCTGAGCAGAAAATTAAATGAGTAATTTAAATTTCTGTTACGGTTCTGGTTGTAGTATGCATCATAAATATATATTTTAAAAGAAAGTATATAAGTAGTTTATCAGTAATCGAACACCAATAACACAAGACTTGCTTACTTTGGGTCTAGATGGTGCTGTGTGGATTTGACAAAACATATTGATACTTACTCTGAGAAATCAAGACATGACTTGTTGTTACTGGAATACTGATCAGACCCGAGACTGAGAAATTCCAAATTTGGTAACAATGGGTCAGCTTTCTTATTCCTTCCACCTTCCTAAAATTAAAAGTTTTGTTTAAAAAGTATGTACATAATAAAATTAGTAGAATAATCCTTAAAAAATACATAAAAGATAAAATGCTTAGCAGAAAGAAATTCGTGCATTGACCTGTTACTACCTGTCTCCTTTGCTCTCGCGTAAATATATTTGCATTACGCTCGCCCGATTCAAGGACGCGACTCTGTGCGAGCAGAGTCGCGTGCAAACATATTTACGCGGGAGCAACAAAGACAAGTAGTGGCACGTCAATGTACAAATTTCTTTCTGCTAAGTGTTTTACCTTTAGTAATAACATTCTAACACCTACCAATTGATCTAAATTAAACCACATCAAGTGTCTCTTCTGTACATTTGTTGAATTTCTTTGATCCTGTGAGATAATTAACAAAATTAAGCCGTTGACTAATATAGGTGAAAATATAACTTATAAATTCATGATGATTATTACTTAGCAACAAAATTCAAATTATACATTTTCCAAAATCTACCCTATTACCTGACTCCTTTTAAACCTAGTTACAAGTGCAGTATTAATCTTCTTGAAAGCTGTATGAATAGAGATAGCAGGCACATCCTCCGGCACACACTCTGGCTTATATGATTTGAAGAGTCCCAAAAGAACTTGTATTTGTCGAAGCAGATCCTGGAAAAGGAAATCAAGTTGTTAAACGTACCCTAAACCTGAAGTTAAAGTTCAGATGAATATGGTAAAAGCGACAGAAGTTTGTCAGCACTATATTCATAGTAATTTATAGTTTTAAATATACATTATCATTTGCATATGTGTGGAACAATGTTCTGCTTTCACTCTACGGGATTACCAATGGCATCTGAACTTTGCCTAATGACTGGTAACATTGGTCAAGGACAGTGTTTTAGGACAGGACTGTCTTACACAATTTTTTTTCTTTTTAAATTACATTATCTAGGTATTTCACCGCCATCTCATCTACAGCTCATCTATAATACCACTTGATTTTTTACCACTACTTACCTTCTTGCCCTCTCTTTGCTTGGCATAGCCTAACAATTCTAATACTCGTCTTCTAGTAACATCACTTGGCTTAGTCAATGTATAGATCAGTTTTACTGTGTGGGAAGTCTGTAAACATATAAATATAATTATATTTAATAATATGATACATTGAAGGAAGACTATTAAAGATAGGTTTTGACTTGGCTTTGCCCTTAGCGAATACCATATTCCGTGACTATGTTTACTTACCAAAACTTCAAATGATAGCATATTATAGAATACTTCGTATTTGGCATCCAGGGCCTCCATGTCAATAGTTCCACTGTCCATAGCAGCTGTAAATTTAATAAAATTTGTTTTAACACCTGTTCTATTATATTCACAGGTACACATTAGGTCAACCTGTACAATAAATCAACTTAGTGTCAATACCCAGGATGTGCTCTCACGCTAACACCCAAGGGCCATGATCCACCATGACCATTATCCTGGACAATAGAATGAATGCCATCTGATCCCTGTGACCCTGTTCATAGAGAAACCTGGCCAGATTGTACCAAGGTTACATTCAATTCCCTGAAAGTGTAGTTTTCTCTCTCTATAAGATCATTGGTTAGTGTTAGACTTTTGTACCTACATTAGAAACTTACCTTAGAAAAAGTCATTGGTACATGGTGACAGTGGGGATTGAACTCCATAATTACTGTACATCTCATTGCATTAGGCCACTGATGCTTCTGTATATCTAGTGAGTATTATCAAACTTTCATTCTATTTCCTATACAACTATTAATAGGCAAAGAAATGAATATAAGTTTTGTTTACCTGTTAACCAGTCCAGTAAGAAAGCCATTCTGGATAAATTGCTGTGATTATCACAATTTCCCAACAACCAACGGAAAGCATAGTCTACAGTACGTTCCTCTACTCTGTCCTTTGGCACCAAACATGAACCCAGACCGGTCCATTTCGTGATAGCTATAAAAGTAATCTTAGATATCAGTAAATAGAAATTCAGATGACGAAAACATAACAAAGTGAATACTCACGTATGGATAAGTTTAGCCAAACTTTGAATAATTTGTGGAAATCCTCATAATCCAAACCAGAAGTATCAGCTACGTGAGAAATTTCGTCAATTTTACTCTGAAAAAGATCCTTGTCGAAACCCTTCTTGAGTAACTTTATATAGCTGATAATTTCTTCCACGTCTGTCATTGTGGTACAAGATTTATCACAACACACACAAAATCAGCTTATTTCACATCAGAATCAAGTGCAGCGAAACAAATCGAAAATAAAATAAAAATATTGTATCGAAAAAAACGTTAGTTTATCACAGCAAATTCAAATCAAAATCAAACTAAAAAGTCCTCTTCTCTATGGTTAGCATTGACAGTTGACAGCCAACCACAAACAAGACATATTTTTTTAATCTGTGGCGCAGAGTTTAACTCCTTTTTGAGTTGAATTTAATTTTTGCATGGACAATCATTAAAAGTCACTGCAAAGATTTTGGAAATGGTCAAGGCAGAGATTATAAATTGTCCATTTCAATATAAAAATCGTATCGTAATTTATAAACGCACAAAATGAAAAATGATTGTCTTTGACCAAATATTGCCATGCACGTCATCGTTGCCAAAATTAGGCAATTTTGTTAAAAATAATGGGAGATTTTCTGACAACTGGTTTATAAAGGAAAAAGTATAGTTTAGCGTATATCACCAGAAAGCGTTGCTTGGACAAGAACAGGATTCTCAAGTGTTTAATTAAATAGCCGAAGTTATTCAGAAAGGTGTTTAGTGAAAACATATTTTTAATACCTCTTTTGATAAAAACATGAGAAAGGCTATTTTTTAATGCATTGTTTTGATCCAGTACTGAAAATCATGTCTAATCAGCACCATTTATCACAATTATTTGTTTTTTCTTAATAATCTGCCAGGAGACTGCCCAATGTGGACGTTGTAAACGAGTTGATGAATATAATAATAACATCTTCTGGTATTTTATTAAAAAATCTTACACTATGCCCCACAAAAGTTGTATTTACTTTAGTTAACCTTGGAATTATGATATATTTTTGCGAATAAATATTATGTTGTCATAAATATAAAAGATATTCTAAGATCTAATCTGTTCATTAAGCAAACTGCTCTTTTTTGAAAAACAAAAATACGTGTGGCACTCGGGGACTGCTGCGGTAAAGCTATTGCATAGCATTTTTTATCAACTTATGCAATTATAATTATTTATTTATTTTATTTATTCAGTATTTTTTTTATTTGATATTAATTCAAGTTTTTTCTTTGATATTAACCATATACATACACGTTAAGGTTCAACTAGTCGCGGGCTCGAACTTACTCGTGGACGCGGCCAAAAAGCACGCTGTCTCACCTAGCATTGTGTCTAAAAGAGATACAATCAGTTATGAGCAGTTAGCAGCTAGTCTACACGCATACGTCTAGTCGCACGCACACAAACACCGTGCCGAAGTCTGCCGAATTGAAACGACGTTAGGCGATGCACGGCTTTCAACGCCGCACCGCTATGCCGGTCGGAGTGGGGGGTGTTAGGTTTTTTCGTTACGGAATTTCTTGATTCGGTCGCCGCGCTCAAAGTCCGCGATAAAAGCTATGCAATAGCTTAAAAACTTATTAATAAATCTTATAACAAATTTTTTTTTATCACAGAAAGAAAGAAAGAAAGAAATGACATTTATTACACATTGCACACCACGACACAATAACAGTTACAATTACAGATAACGGAAATATGAATACTTAAAATATTAAAACAATACGTAGCCTTCCATGCCACTGTCGGTGCCGCGACGGCCAGCGTAAGTGATACCCACTCAGCATGTGCTGTGAGGCAAATACCTTAATTATTATTTAGTGGCATCGTGCTTGCGATACCGTTAAGAAGTCCGGGAACTGGATGCGTTGCGTAGCTTTGAGCGCTGTCAGAAAATCGCCTATTGATCTGGGACAAGGTATAATATATTAAATACCCGACGCTTTGGTAATTGAAAAAGTAATCTAGTAACCCTAAGTACCATAGACAAAACTCAAGCCTGCGTCTTCAAACTGTCAAAATGAGCGAATCGAATTGTCGTTCGTTTGAAGTAAACAGTATGGATGGATATTTGCCAATTGAATTTTCTTGAAATATGATCAAAATCATATAATCAAACAGTTATTTATCAGTGAGCATAATAATCTACTGAAAATGTGGCCCATGCTCCTGAACATGACTCGCGACGAATGTCGCAGGACGCTTCGGAGACTCGGTATATATTTAGGCTTATAAATGGCATTCATTTTCCCTCCTATGGTTTTCTTCAGCTAAGCTTATTCCTTTTGTACTCTATTACTGATGAATTTTTGTCCACTAATACCAATATTTCGATGGTTACTTGTTTGTTTCTAGAATTGGAAGCCTACTCGAATATGATGAGTGTGTTTAGAGCACAGGGCCCATTAGAAGACAACAGAAAAAAGTTGCTCGAGGAACTACGCGCCGTATTGCATATAAGCGCCGATCGCCACAGCGCCGAGGCACGCCGCGTGTCCAATGACGAGTTGTTAGCTACTATAGCTGATCAGTAAGTTATAAAATTATTCAGCATAGTATTTAGTGAATGTTGGTTGCAATATTATTAACATTTGCACAAACTCCACAATGCTACAGCCATCTTGCAATCGATTGTGAGATATTTAGTCCTGAATTGTTTCCAATGGAGTTTGTTGTCATCGAAAAAAAGTACATATTGCTTCAATATTTGAAATTAAACATTCATGCTTAAATTAAATCTCAGCCCTGTAGATTTATATGACATAAAAAGACATAGTTCTATTGTTGGTTATTTTATAAAATGGATGATGGTAAAATGATATTTCACAGACGGAAGTTACACACATGTAAGTGTGATTAGCCTGTTAGTCTTGACTGGAGGTAATAAGTTGAGGTTATGATTATATATATATATATATATATATATATATATATAGATGGCTGGTACATATTAAATATACTAAAAGTAATGCTTCTTTGTTATGTAAATGATGTACTATTTTATTTAGAAGGCATTCCTATAAGATTAATTTCTCATCGATTGGTTCTGTACATTACTTAAAAAATATGGATAAAAACTGTTTTTTTTTTTTAAATATTGTCTTCTCAATTAATAAAGGGAATTATAAAATAAATTTAGAATTGTAAAAATACATTTTCAAATTAACTGATAACCTTTAGGTAGTTCCACAATTTACAGGAAATCATTTTTTAATCTAACCAACTAATTTATTATGTTTGAATTAATAGATAGATTAGAAGTAGATGCTTAATAATTACAGATTGAAACACTTTGTAATAAAGACAATTTAACAAAACTACTCAAATTGCCGATTGGGCAAATTTGTATGGGGTTGACAATATTTTTCAATTATTGTCTATAATTTAAGGAAACATCTTTGCCTTTAATTTATTGGTAAAGGCAATTAGAAATTAAAACTAAATCTAATAAGAATTCTAAGTCACATGATAATTTTCCAAATAGTTCATTTACATCATACCTACCTAAAAGCCAAGCTTTGTTATACTTTGCAAGAAGAATTATTTTAATTTAATAAAAAGAAGAAACATTTTCTGTCTAGTAAGAGACCTCTCTAATTTCCATCAGTAATAACTAACAAAACAATAATATAAATTTTATTACCTACTTTTACTATGTTTTTTATAGAAGCAAAATGGGTTAGCCTTATATTTCGGCCTGGTGTCTTAACTAACCTAACCTGACCAGCTACACCCAATTTGTAAATAAAAAACAACCCTATACAATAACATTTAGACAAAATAAAAATATGATTTTGTTTGACACTGCTTTTGTATCAAATGTCACTACATAAAAACCCCTGAGTCAGTATAACCATTTTCATTCACTGCTCTCATAAAAATTTTTTTTGTTGGTTACAAAAATAAATAAAAATTAAATTTTTTATATATCTATATTTACACATATTACACCTCCTATATTTCATGGTTGCTATTAGGGATGTTTCTTAGGTAATCATATCCCAATATTTGAATTTGTTACATGTAAAAGTCTACTGCACAGGTTCAAGTTTCTTGCAATGCATCATACATTATTTCTATTATACTATTCATCATAAATACTGTCACATCTTTTTACAGTATTAATCATATTTTATAATGTTAGTTGATTATTTTTAGCCCTACATTTGCGCACTAATTTATTCAAAGTATCATTATTGGTATTACATCAGGTGGTAGGACACTGGCCTTATTGTGTCCCAGTTTGACGGATAAGGTAGCCAGCGCAATTACAGGCATAAAGCATTTCATCTTAGCCCTTAAAGAGACAAGCACCTTCAGTTCTCCTTTTTTTGTTAACCTGCAACCTAAATGCATGAATCGTAGATGTTATGGGAGTCAGTTACCACTTGTCATCAGGTGAGCTGTCTGCTCGTTTGTCACTGAATAGCATAAAAAAATTGATGTACTAATAAATATAACAATGTTACATAATGTTTTAAACTATCGCGGTTATTATCACACATTTTAAGGGTATGTTTCACCGCGTACCGCGTAGGAAGGTACGCGGTAGGAAACCCGGAACATACCGTTAACATATAACAATGTTGTCACAGGGTGGCGGGCCCCAACACTGGACTGGCGTGGATATGCGAGGGGCGCCGCCGCGTGCCGTTGCTGCCGCGCGGCGTCGCCCAAACAATGTACACCGAAATGGCTGACAAGGTTATTATTGCTACTAGTAGCAGGATTCTTCGTAAAAAAATAAAGTTGTCTCTAAAAAGTAATGTCTTCAGATCAATGGATTTAATTTTGACATTTGAATTATTGTTGACATGATATGTTAATATAAATTAAAGGAATTATTAATTTATAATACTAATTTAACTATAATATTGATGGACATAGCATTAAAAATTAACTTCATTGTGTAAATTTGTGTGCCAATGGCAGGTCATCGACGACCCGTCTTATATTGTATAGAAGACCGATGGCACCTTTGCTTAATCAAGCAACCCAAGTCATCAGAGAGCCGATCAAAATGGAATGTATTCTTACAGCATAAAGTCTATTTTTGTATCATTTATATATTTTACGCGCCCGCTCCACTGTCCAAAAGGCTTGATACCAAAATGGACCTTATTCTGTGAGCAATACTTCCCATTCTGATATGCTTTCTAATGACTTATGTTGCTGGATTATGCAAAGGCGTAATCGGTCCCCAACAACTGTATAACTCATGTACAGAAGGATACAAAGCAATCATGCTATTTCTATATTTGTTTTGAATAGGTTGCGCTGCCTTTACTACCAACTACCATAAATTAATAATGATTATTTATTATAAGGTCGCGGAAGCGGCGGCCGCCGAAAACGCAGAGCTGCAGAAAAAACTCGAGGAGAAACTCGTTGCCCCAAAATCCAGTGAGGAGGAGGTCCCTGATGCAGAGGGCTCGACTGCGGAGAGTGCGTTGACAACTGAAGAGATCGAGTTTATGTACCCACCCGTCGCTATGGAGGATCAGACTACTAAGGTTAATTTTGTGTATAAAAAGATTACAAAAATTTTAGTTCTCTATTTTAATTTTGAAATTGAAATTGAAATAGACACTAACTGATTAAGGGCGGGTTGTCAGGACCAGCCTTTGTGGAGGTCTTTGGTGGAGGCCTATGTCCATCAATGGCTTCTGGCGTCTTTCGGCTGATATGATGTTGTTTACGTTCATTATTAATGTTATTGATTTGATTCATTAGAGCGCGTCGGTGACCGAGCGGTTACAGTATACGACTCGTAAGCCAGAGGTCCCGGGTTCGAATCCCGCTCCGGCCATGTACCAATGACTGTTTTCTGAGTTATGTACATTAGTTAAATACTAACCGATGCTCTTACGATGAGGTGAAATAGTGATGAAACCTGCACATTCAGGCGGCAGGATGTGTAACCATGATCCAATCTGGTCAGGTTCCCCTGGTAGCAGGGTCATGGAGGTCAGATGGCAGTCGCTCCACTGTATATACCTGACCTGCCAAATCCTGGATCATGGTCAAGGCGGACCCCGGGCCCTCGTTCCTGAGAGCACAACCGGGACATTAACGCCAAGATGTTTTTTTTTTATTGATGTTATTGATTTAGTTGTTTATTTCCAGCTATGGGAGACAGAACTCATAAGTCGTAAAAGGAAACCCGAAAGCGGCTCAATACCCGACGACGGCACAACCCCAGTCAAAAACATGCGCAACATACCAGTGAATAATAATCAGAAACATCTTAATTTGTCGCAAATATATTCTAAGTACTCACAGCCAGCTACAAGTATGTACCTTCATTATTTTGTGGATATGGATATTTATCTTGTAAAATGAAAATGACGGAACACATTTTGTTTCCCAGGTAAGGCATCCGGACAGTCAAAACACTCGTATAACCAAGTGAGCAAAGTGTCAACTAGTAAATCAAGTCAAGCGCACGCGTCGCAAACTCCACACAAACCGCGTGCGCAGAAACGTACAAAGAATTCGACTGTGGTCGTTTCCAAAGGGAAGAAATCGCAAGAGAACTCAAACGTCTCACTCTCACCGAGCAAGTATAATCCAGTGCACGTGGAGTATTCGGGGCCGCCCAACACTTTCCAGGCCAGTTACGCCCAGTCCGTGTTGGGAAGCAAGAAGGTCGACTATATTGATGAGATCAAGCCCAAGGTGTTGTCGTCGCCTGGGATGGTGACCGACTCGCCGACGATGCAGCTTCTGACGCAGCCGGCGGCAACTCTGCCCCACGAGTTGGCCGTCTCGGACAACGTCCACCCGGCTGACCCCTCCACCCTGCAAGCTCAAGCGACCCCCGCCCCCAAGCAAACAATAAGCGGCAAACCCTGCCAGCTCGTGCTGAAGAATCGAGGTGAAATTACCGCCGACCGCAAAATGTCGGAGTTCAAAGTGCTCCAGAAACCCTCCGACGGCATCAAACTGCTGGCTAATAAGCAAGTGGTGGTGGCGTCGAGCGCGACGCAGAAGGCTCTCAACACGTCCGGGAAACTGGTCGCTACCAAGGTCATCAGCTCGGTACCACGAGCTCGCCCCACGAACTCCGGGGTCGCCTCCGAGAAAATGATCGTGGTCTCCAAGCCCTCCATAGAGGGCAAAGGCATACCCAATTCGAAAATAATTATCACATCGTCCGCTATCAGCACGCCAACGAAACACGTCGCGTCCGTCAGCAATAACAGTATGTCGCCAAGAATCTCTGATGCATTTACTCCAAAGGGAATCCCCGCCACAGATTTGAAAGTATCCGCTAAAACTGTTGTCCTGAACCCGAAATCGGGGCAGAAAATGGTCGTTCTGCCAGCGAAATCGCGGACAAAATCGGGCTCCGACGGGCAGCTGCCTATATTGCAGGGGATACATTTCAAGGGCCTCTCCACTGCGATGAAACTTGTACCTGTGAACTCACAACCAATTACTTCGAAGCCCTCGACGGTTACGGTCGTTTCCAAACCTATAGTTAATACCATTACCCCGAAGAAAATAATCGGGGTGGAGCCAATAAAAACCGCGAATCTAGCGGATATAGTGCCGGTGAAAGGCGGCACTCCCATAACTACGCCCAAAATCACCAATCCCATAGTTCGGCCGGCCAATACCAAGGGCAACGTTATAGTTGTCCAAAAGGGCGCGCCATTAGGAAAAGCTCTAACGTTTAGTAAAAGCTCCAACGACATGTCCAAAATAATAATGGGTAAAAACGTGAATCAGTTGTTGCAAGCGAAACCGGACCAGGGCGAGGCAGCTAAGTGCGCGGGGAACGTTATCGTGCTAGAACTGAATAATGAGCAGACCGGACGCACCACCACCATGTCAGAGATCTTGGACAGTCGCGTCCCGCGCGTCCAGGAGACCAAGCTAGCACACGAGATCACGCAGGACACGCCCGTGCTGTTCGAGAACCAGATAGGCGTGGAGGCCTGCAACACCAACAGCCTGGACTCCACCGCGGAGAGCATAGGCGACATAGGCCGCATCGAGGACTCCTTGCCGATCATGGACAAGGACGAGACCAAAGCGAACTACAGCAAAGACTCCGAAGGCGGCAAGGACTCCTCGAGCGTCACCGACTGGGAGATGGAGCTGGACACGGTGTCGCGGAAGGACAAGGACGACGACGACAAACTGAACTCGCTGCATCTGGACCTGGGCATGTCCAGCGACAGCGAAGCCGAGTACCTGGTGGACAGGCGGAAGCCGAAGAGCGACCGCTCCTCGCAGGAGAGCATACAGGCCACGCCGAGCGGTGAGTTCGATTCGTATTGATTTTCGTGTAGGTTGACGTCGCCGGGGACCCCAAAAATTTATTCATATATTTTTTTTTGTAAAGGGGAAGGCAGCGTATACAGCGGGTCGAGCGGGCTTTCGCTGGCCACGCGCACGCTGCTCAGCCAGCTGCAGGACGACGGCTCGTCCAGCAACGACTCCTACGCGCTCAAGACCAGGGGCGACAAGCTGAAAGACTCCGAGAGCAAAATCGACAAGTCCGAGCACGACGCGCTCACCAAGGCGAAGGAGAAGCTCTCGGAGAAGGTGGCCGAGTCGCAGCAAAAGCGGATAGACATATACAGCACCGCGATCACCACGGCGGACATCAACCTGGACTCGTTCTCGTACCTGGAGGAGGGCATGATGGCCGGCGACGAGGAGTTTGCGGATGTGGGCAAGTCGCGCGACCAGCGGCATCTGGACGAGTTGCGGCGGCTACTCGCGGATGACGACCGCGCCGCGTCGCCTGCCACATCCGCCGCCTCCGCCGCCTCCGCGACCTCCGCGACCTCCACCGCCTCCCACAAACAGTGACTGAGTTCATCCCAGTGGAAGCGGTTTCCTTGTGACGCACCGGCGCGGAGGAGACGCCCGGACGATCTCTCTGTGTGTGTGACGATGTGTGGACTCTAATCTGACTCTCGTTTGTGTTCGTCTCGACCTGGCGTGAATGCCAACAGGACAGTTGTGTGCCCCGCTCATTAGATAAGTTGCCGCGTCTGTTCTACTCTCTGTTGTCGACGACCTCGAGGTTGTCTCCTTTTAGTATTAATATTAGGTAGGTTAAGTTTATATGATTTCCCAAGGAAATAATTATCTGATGATGAGGCTAGTATTCGTTGGGGACACCGTTGATGCCTTTGTGACTCAAGGCTTGGTTTTGTTACTGTTGCAATGGGGACATCGAAAATTAGACGTAATATAAAAGTATTTCAGAATAGCCAATACTAAATGTGTTCTACGTGGTTGAATATATTATATGGTTAAACAGCCTTACGTGTTGTAGCTTAAATATATTGTTGTACATAATTACATGTATTGTGTGTAATAATTCTAAATGCAATAATAATTAATAAAATAGCTCCTAAGATGGAGTTGATAGTATTTACTGCAAATTAATAATTGTATCACTTCCATTTTAGAGAGTTACATAAATATAGATATTTACATATCAAATGTTATATTGCCTACATGTTGTTGTAAGTTAATGTATCCTAAGAACAGTGTAATAACTAGATACAGAATATCGGTATTTGAAATCATTCAATTAGTGATAATTACATTGAAGGCAGCTGAGAGTACTCATATTGTACTCACGTTGGGTATTCACTACTGAACCATGTGACATAATATTGAGCTGCAATATGGCATAATAGTTCACAATGCTCGGTGAACAATTCATACTGAATCAATAATCGATGCGACCACGCGACTTATTTGCATAACGAACGCCGTGGCCGCCAAAACAATGAAATTACATTTCAACCCGGTTATATAACGTTACAAATTCAATTTCGGCGATAACTTGGTACGTTGCTTCCTTGGTAGATGCAAAAATCTAGTTGTATAACCTACGCACAAATGAAATTTGAAATATAATCATCGATTCAAATGATCGTAATTGTTACATGTTAAAGGGATGCTGCGTTTTGTTTCTGTTGTATACAATTGCGTTGTTTAAGTTATTTATTGGAGCCACAGTATGTTTCTCTTGCACTATGGCTCAATACTCCATGATTGTACAAATGTACCATCTCAAGTACGTATTGTATTAACAAATACCTTATAGTAGTTCAATTGCAATATTTTACTCATGTTAGTAAATCATAGTACCTACATGTAAATGTTATACATATTTATTTTAATAATAATTGTATGTATGCCTTACATACCCACTTGTTATAGAATAAGATATACTTTTTTTTCTTTGTACATAATATCGCTGTTATTATGTTTACCACCAATACTATATTATCGCAGTTCTTCAGTTGTACTTAACTACAATTTCGAAACAAGGTCTAAATTATCTTGGAGCAAAGTAACTCGTTCAAAATATACCTAATGTCTCTTTAATGTCTGACATTAGCTATTATGGATGGGTTTACTCTTTAGTATGGAAGCAAGTTTCGTTGCATCATAACTTATTAATTTCGTTTGATCCCAGTAGCCCCTTTAACAATTCTTTTAAAGCGTGTAATGGAACTCTTTTCCACACCAGTTCCTTTAATTGTTTCGAAGACACTAGTGGGCCGTAAATTCCCCTTTACCCTGCGATGGCACGGGAAAAGTGGGTTGAATAATATATTAAAAACTCGAATCAACTGTGCAAACGCTTAGTTCATAGCGTAGCCAACCACCTATGATAGATTAGACAACGAAACCTGTTTATTTATCTGTGCAGCAGGCCAGCATTAAAACCTTTTCCCGTGTCTTTTCTTTCGAAATAATTAAGAGGAGCTAGTGAGAAAGAAATAGTTCCATCAAACCCTTCAAAGAATCTGTCAAAAGATACTACTGGGTATGAACGAGTGATTTATACGAAAACCAAAACGGAAAATCGATAATACAAAGTAATCGATTTTCTACAAAATAATGGATAGAAATCGTCATTATGTGAATTAGGCAGGTGTCTCCACGTCATGTTCGAACCTCAACAAGTGAATTCTCCATGTAAACAATGGTACATATTTCTTGCTTTAAAACGGAATCTGAAAGAAATTGTGCCATCAAAAGTCAGAGAAAAGTCCCGAGTTGTATATAGTATTTTCTAATGTAAAATATCATTGGACATTGTCAAGTAGACGGTCAAGTGTATTTGTTTGTATCATAGTGATATTTCTGAAGTGTATGGAAGTACTGGAAGTAGCATTTCTCGTGCGAACAGCGTTCGGTGAGCGCATCGCGGTCGGATGCAGGTGAATATGATTAAGATTGTTACCTACATGCAATCAAATTGTGGAAAAATGTGTTCCCATTATATATATAAGGTCGTCCTAAAAGGAATTTAACTTGTACAAAGACTAATTGGTGTTTAAAATTAAATTTAAGGACAATGTTAACGATTGACCTGCATCATCGGTTTTTTAAAATAGAGTAAGACGTTCATTTGTTTGTCAGCTGTAAATATATTCGCGTAGATTAGTCTTAGAATCACTGAAACATGTTAATACAATTTCTGTGTTTTTGGCATCAAGTTTATTTTATTTACTTATTTTAACAATAAAATTTTGATCATAATTTAAGCAACAATGTTTGTCTTGTGTTTATTACCAGTGGTCTCCGATAAATATAATAAGAAATGAAAGACATTGTATCAAATGTAACGGTTATATTACACAAAAAATGTATATAATTAATAAAAAAAAAACAATCTCCGCCATTTCAAATGCGTACAGTGACAATACTTTAATACATAGACTTTTAAATAAATAATCCACAAATACTGTAACCTTTACTACGCCTATATTCTAGTAACTCCGTCACTGCAGTGATAGTGTATACAGTAATTCCTAGTGTATTAAGCTAATAATATTTTAGTTAAATATCATAACTAGACAAGTTTTAGGCAACATGATATGCTTTTGAGTGGTTATCATTGAATTTAAAACTATCTATAGCAAAGTTCAAAACAGTATATCTTAACGCATACAAATCATAGTCTAAAAGAAAATATGTATACAGGCTTCAAAAAATAGAAATGCACTGAACAGGCAACTATAAAACCCAGTTAATTGGAAAACTATTCGAATATAAAAGCATTTACGACTTTTAAAGTCTGATAAATATCATAGAAAACATAAATTACAACGCTGATTGCGAGACGTACAAAATGCATATTGACGAATGGAGGCAAACTGCCAGACAAGTAGTCCACTTTTCAAGAAACACTTTGTTTCACTAAACAACAAAACTGAAAACATTTTTGTAACAGGCGTTAAATTCTTATATAAAAATATTGCAACAGACCCCATACTCGCGTAACTGATGGGAGTGACATTTTAATTTTACATTACAGCGACATTCAATGGTCAACATCTGGCTGGACAATGTTAATTAATGTCTTCTAGCCTAGAAAATATGTCACCCTGTGCCATGAACGTACTATTCCTGCCCTGTGCAGTGGTCACGACAGTCAACAACCAATTTCCGAGTTTGTGGTCTGCATAGCATTTTCAGAAGTCCGTCCAGTTTATGACGAAACCGTGTGCATGGCTTTGGCTACGTAGCCGACGTTCTTGTTCGAGAGACCAGCCACAGAGATACGACCGTCCTTGGTGAGATACACGTGGAACTCCTTCGTTAACCTCGCCACCTGCGTGCGAAAATACACCTTATTGTAACACTATACATCATCATTGTCACTCATCATCCTATATATGGACTAGTCCATTGCTGTACGTAGACCACCCCCGTAAAGCGAAAATGCACGCTGTCTTCCATCCGCAAATCGTCATTCCACCTGACCGGAAGGCGTCCTTCTAAGGTAGAAATATAGTTAGAGTCAATGGCGGGACCAAAAGTTGAGTTTTAAAAATTCATATTGTCGGGTTTACTACCTATTTTAAATAGTGCTATCGCTACCTTTGATAAAAAAATTGCTACATCTCTGAATCAAAAGATATATTAAAAATAAACTGGCCCGCCATAATGATGTCATAATGGCGAACCACACGAAACGGCAACTCATTAGAAATCAATCATGTAAAACTATACTACCTAATTACTACCACCCAATATGTTAAGCTAAGTCAAATTATTTTAGAGGAAATCGGAGATATGGAACTAAAATGCTGGTCTTTTTTATGTTTAATGTTACCTGCATTTACTATCTAATTGACCTTCGAAAAACAAAAATGTCGAAGTTAGCCCTACTAAAACATTAGTTAAAAAGAAGATGTTTTTGTACGTAGAAAAGAGAAAGGGGTTGTTTAAAAGTGCAGTGCCGTGAGAAGGAATTGAACCTGCCACTATTAAAACGAACTATCACATATAATACCTACCCTAACCCAACGTAAACTCGTTTAAACCAGTCGGTTATCATTCTTCGGCATTATACAAGGAAAGGTTATAAGCCCGCTGAAGAGCAGTCAAAAAACTGCGTCTTTCCTTGTTATAAATTACTAGCTGGCCCGCCGCGACTTCGGTCTCTTGTTGTCCTACCTTCACTCTGTCTATTGGTGAAAATCGCATGAAAATCCGTTCAGTAGTTTTTGAGTTCATCGCGAACAGACGCGGCGTGGGATTTATATGATGTGTTGATTTTAGGCTGGTTTCCAAAAGATATGTGACGAATCACGACTGACAAAAAGAATATCGACGTAAATACCTGGTCGGGTTTGAGTCCGGTGAAGCAGAACATGCCGATCTGGTCTGTGATGTGGCACCAGTCCTGCTTGTTGCCCGCGCCCTCGATGCCCGACCGCAGCGCCTCCCTCATCGAGATGATGCGGTCAGCCATTTTCTTCACGTCTTTTAGCCTGCAAACAGTAAATACTCGATCAATTATCTTGGCGTTAACTTGTTCGTTGGGGCTGGCTCAGCCATTGAGTCGTAATCGGCGTTACGCGAGTGCGCACGACTCGTCTGGACGGTCCATCCAAACTATATCGGACTTAATTTATCGGCGTTGGCCCGCACACTCGCGGAGCGCCAAATGACACGAACTCTTTAGTTCCGAAAGTTGATGCCCGAAAGAGAATCTGTCAGAACTTAACATTAGTAGGAATAGCGCGAGATAAACAACGGTCGTGAAACAAAACCGGTATCGAATATTATGTCTCGGAAGACCCGAACCGAGACATTTAGAATAACTTGGCACTTGGCGGATCCTACAATGGACTACCTACTCTAGTTTAGAGTAAGACAATGCAAATCAGAGTCAAGCGGAGTTTAGCACGGAACCGATGCTGGTCCTTGTGCTATCGGCGTCTAGCTGGTACCTGCTACCTTTACCACCTAACGGAAGATCTACCTGCGTTGCGGAACGTAGTCACGCCTCAACTTATTGTCCCATCTGCGAGATGTGCCCTGCCTTCTGCCACATAGATAAACCTGGCAATCCTAGCCTAGAGAAAGCCAACTCACCACATACTCTTGAGGTCAGGATTGGTGAGGATCTCGGTGACCAGCCGGCTCCCATACAGTGGCGGGTTGGAGTACATCACGCGCACTATGATCTTCAGTTGCGACATCACCTTGTCCTTGGTAGATTGGTCGCCGCACAGCACGTGGAAAGCGCCGGTACGTTCTCCGTATAGACCTGTAAGGTCCAGATCGAGCGTTGTAATATGAAGGCTGCGAGACGAGGAACACATTTGGTCATGTATGTTGTTAAAAGGACTACGTAACATATCAACGCGAACGCAACTATTGTTGCTTTGGAGAAAAAGATAAATCTGTCGAATCTATCCAGTATCCATCTATGCTAGCTAGTGTTATGCTCGGCCCACATCTAAGGGCAAGCACTACGCGTAGTACTTGACGTTGTACATCGTCATGTGTTTGACGAACGGTGTTTTGATAGATCTGGACAGGTGTCTCTGAATCTGAACAAGAACTAAGTACTGTAGTTTTGTAGTTAAAGAAAATTATGAAAAGTGTTACTGTAAAACTTGTACTAGGTACTAGTGTAATTTAAATGGCAAGGCAATATTTAATCATTGTTGTAAAAATTATTATATCGCCACGGCGAAGGAGGAATAATTCACAAAATTAAAATCACCAGTTTCATTAATATGTAAACCATAAAGTGGCAAATTATGGCATTAAGCAAGGCGCTGTACAACGCCAAGTGCTACGCGGAGTGCTTTCATTATGAAAAACTTAGCGGGTCATCAACCGTATTTGTTATAGCTAATCTGGTGTCCAGAAAATCCTTACCGTTATCGTGCATAAGAACATTAGTTTTAGAAATTCTGGTAACTTAAATAGTAGCATAGTAATTTTGCAAAGCATGTAGGTACACTAAGGACAGATGACCAACCACCACCCTGACGTCAGAATAAACGGTCACTCAAAAATTACAAAATATCTTGGAAGAAAATGTAAGTCAAAAGTCAAAATTTCATAGAGTAGGACATTAAATATCACGTCAAAAAGGAAGGGGGTAGGAACTAGGATCAAGAATCAAATGGATATGACAAGCGCGTATACCCGAAAGGGATAGACTCAAAGTACCAGTGTTGCAACCTCTACCAAAATTTAGCCCCAAAATGTTTGAAAAATACCCTATCATGTAATAGGCTAGATATGAGACAGCACGTATCAGACGTACATCATGCGAATAAATTTACTAGAGTGCGCGTCATAACGAATAAATCAATGATAAAATAAACTCTTTACTGCGTAAGATCTTTGCAATTTTGCTAGACTCAAATTTAGTTCCAGATCATTATCTTCGCGCACTCTATACTTCGGTTTTTTATTATAACATAGACATGAGTACAAAGCGTTTAGTCACGTACGATGAGTGTTCAAAACAGAGAGCAAAATATATCATTCATTTTAGACCAAAAACTCGAAAGTGCCAGCCAGAAAAAACTATTGTAGGTAATTTTCAGATAGAGTATACAATTCCTAACATTTTATACCATGGCGTCAAATCTGTAGGTACTTAAACCAACACCTCTATGTATCACTGGGCGTACAGCACTAGATAAATGTAGGGTCCATATAAAACATTAATACCCCACAACTAAGATAATTTATCAGTACCACTGCTGGTATCCCTAAAACGCTTGTAACCTCGACAAATAAAAAGTATCGTGGAATGACGGACTGAAGCTTGACTAACTTATTCCCAATTCCACCCCAGGGGCGGACCACACACACCCCGCACGCCGGTAACGGCCGGACCGTACCCGACAATACCAGACAGAGCCGGACAGCGCCCGACAATGCCAGGCAGAGCCGGACCGCGCCCGTCATTAACGTGGCAAGCAATTTCTTGACACCATGTAGCGATAAATATAACTGGGGATTCGCAATAATATCGCTCACGTCATTGTACAATTTGTACAAATTGTACGATACATAGAAACACGTTATCTTTCTGTAACGGAAATTTTATTTACGCGCAGGTCAGTGTCACTAGTCACAATACGATGAAGATAAAAACAGAAGCTTGACCCCGAGATAACGAACTGTCATAAATTCTTCAATCAAAAAAAAAACATCTTGGCGTTAATGTTCCGGTTGTGCTCTCGAGAACGAGGGCCCGGGGTCCGCCTTGACCATGATCCAGGATTTGGCAGGTCATGCAATTACAGTGGAGCGACTGCCATCTGACCTGCTACCAGGGGAACCTGACCAGATTGGATCATGGTTACACATCCAGTAACCTGAATGTGCAGGTTTCATCACGATGTTTTCCCTCACCGTAAGAGTATTCAACTAATGTACATAACTCAGAAAACAGTAATTGGTACACGGCCGGAGCGGGATTCGAATCCGGGACCTCTGGCTTACGAGTCGGATACTGTAACCGCTCGGCCACCGACGCTCTCTGTCATAAATTCTTCAATAAATGTGCCTAATTCTATTCATACAATTGACAACCTAACCGACAAAGTCGGTAAACCCCAACGAAGTTTACATACACACAAAAATTTCCTGAACTGCTAATAACCATTCCATTAAACTGTCTTACAAATACAAATATGTATATAAAACAGTATCGATATTGGTCCCCACCCAAGGGACAGATGTTAGCCGTATAGTCGGGAAAGATTTTGGCCACATTGCATGATATACACCGACTAGTCGGCAAAAAGAGCCGACTAATCGGCTGTTCCCTTTACTTATGTTAATAATGGGGTAAAATCAAATTCATCAAATCCTTTCGCTATCAGTAAACTATCTTATCTATTATTATCACTCGTTTATGTTTTATTGAGGTGCCTGGATGTTCAGATGATTGCAAGAGATTGTGTTTGAAAATTGCGATTTTATTACTCAATGCTGATTACAGTCGAGTGTTCAATTAAATTCTACCAAAACGCACACGTGTTTTTTTCCAACAAACGGAGCTCATTCAATCTTGCTTAGGCCTGTTCTTCAAAAACTACAGCAAAAATTCGCCAAATTGGATCAAAGGTTAGGGGGGTAGCTAACAAAGAACAAGTTCGGTATTGTATGGAGTACTGCTGCAGCCAGATGGAACAGCTAAATATTAAGCGGTGCTTTGGATTTGGTAACGAAGAGTGCTAAGAAAATTATTCGTAAGAGAATATTGACGCTAACCTACAAATCCTGGGAAATCGGCGTATAAAGCAAGAAAGGGGCCCTAGACCTAGAACTAAACGTATATTCCATGTTATAATCGAGAACAGCTAATAAGGTCAGGTCAAGTGTAGGTACCTTAAACCGCACTATCCATGCCATCTGATCTTCGCATTATATAACGATCGGTTGGCCGACTAATCGGCTTTTTGTAGCCGAAAAGTCATAGTCGACCCATCTCTAGTATGTATGTATATCGGTAAATCCGGGAGCAACAACCCAAATATAGATTCAATGATAAATATACATCTCTCTTTTCGGGGGTCAAAAAGGAAGACCTCTAATGGTCCACACGCACTTACGCTGCGCTGCGCTGCACATGCATGTGTAGTAAATTACTGTTGTATGGAGCTATACACACATCAGCGGTGTCACGTCAAATCCATTCAAAATCCATTATAGCGCCGCATTTGTGCAGCGCGACGCAAATGCATTAGCCCTTAACAGCTTGAATGGACATAATTGCAGTGAATGAATGTTGTCAGTTGAAATAAAAAAGTAGGTAAGTCATGCTCATTTTCAGTTTGATAGTCGTATTTCTAGTCATTAACGATTGTATGTATTATTATTCACGGCTTGCTTTCTATGCAATTTCGTTTAAGAGGAAAATAATATCGAAAAGTCTTTTCATTACGATAGACAGGTTCTAATAAACTGATAACAAATCATTGACGATTCAATAAACCAGTTATTACCAGATAAATGGTCACAACAACATCAGCTGACGTAAAAGTAAGTGATAAGGAAACAAAACAAGTACATATTTGCGAGTATATAGGTAGTCAACAACTATGGATATTGCGCGAGAGGAAATTCGGAACAATCGGGAGGAGGAAACCGGATCTGAATCAAAGTGTAGAATGAATATAACTCGATAATATTTAAGACAAGAGTGCATAGGCATAATCTGGGTTAGCTCGCTCCGACATCAGCCTTATCGGGACATCTAGGCTAAGATACAGATTAGATTAGACTGCTTAGACTTGAAACAAACGCATAAACAATAAAAATTTGATTGTCATTCACGTTCATTATTCTACGCGAGCTAATAAGCTACACCTCTAATTTTAATAAGGTTACCACAAATAGATAGAAGAAAGTTGGAACCACGAAGAAAGTTTCGATGTATTCTTGAATGAAGCCGCTAAGTTTACAAATAAGAGACCTTGAGAATGTATGCCGTGCAAGATATGCATTTCTGATAATCGAGTTTCTGCGATAACTAAGTCTAAATAAACAGTTCGCCTGGCCTCGAAATAGAAAATAAATGAGCTCTATCAAGAGCCAAGACTTCAAGAGTATTGGCGTAATTAGTCCCGTTCATTAATAGTCGGTCTGTCTGTGTGTCAATAGTTATTCACAAGTAGTGTGAAATAGTCTTCGGGGATACTGATCAGAGCATCCTCCTTTGTCAGTAGATATGTCAGACTGTATAGTCGGTAAAAGTGGACCAATTAAAAGGTAAAAATGAAATTGCACACAGCAAGTCCAAAAGACGATCTGTCCATCCACTCTTACACCTGGTCAAAGCCGCATCTGTAAACCAACTACTTCCTTACCCATGTTTTTCGCGAAGCTCTGCGCCAGTATGACCTGGTGGCCGTCTTTCACGAACTGCCGGATGGCGAACGCGTCGTTGTCCACGTCGCCGGTGGCGAAGCCCTGGTACGCCGAGTCGAAGAACACCAGCAGATTCCTGCTCTTAACGGCCTGTGCGAAAAGTTTGTGCATGTCAAGATGGCGGATCGACCTTTACGATTTTGATAAAAAGCATAGTGAAACTTATAAAAGTATTCATTGAATTAAGTTTAGGTTAATTCTATTCAAATTTCAAACATCGAAACGCTAATGAAAAGCAAAACGAAAGTTAAGCGAGGTTAGGTTGAAGGCGACGCGAGCAGACGGACCCAGTGCGTACGAAGGCTTACACCGGCGAGACACCGGGCACCGACACACACCATACACACAATAACCGCGCGTGCGAATCATTTGCATTTGCAGTGTGTCCGGCCTCAGTCAGCAAGCCAGCGCACCAGCCGGACCATCTGAGTCGTCCCATTAGATGGGGTGAGCATCTGTGGGGGAAGAAGCTGCCAAGAAACCCACAAGTACATCTAAACATTGCATCGATACATTGTCACTTTATGTTTGAGAAAGCATGATCTGCTGAAAAATTATAGCGGTAGGTACTTAGCTAACTTAAGAAAAATACTTAATAATACAGCAAGATCCAATCTGGTCAGGTTTCCCTGTTGACAGGATCGCGGAGGTCAGATTGCAGACGCTCCACTGTAATTACCTGATCTGCTAAATCCTGTGTTATGGTCAAGTGGCCCCGGGCCCTTGCGCGCGGTATCACAACCGGGACATCCAAGCAAGCAGCAGGTACCTCACCTAACTGAACGCCTAACCTAAATAATATATGCCGTCCACAACAAACTCACCTTTGAAAGCTCCACCCACTGGTCATGCTTGGGGTCCACGCCGGTGGGGTTGTGCGCGCAAGCGTGCATCAGGATCACAGAGCCCTCCGGTATTTTCTGTGGAGTACAATGGACCCGTTAGTCATCGTTTACCTTCAGGCTGAGTAGTGTAAATAATTGCTAATTATCGGTTTCTGAACGCCTATACGGTCCGGCCAGTGTGTCTGTTTGCGTTCTAATAGCGACGCCTTCGTGTCGTGAAATCTATCGTGGCAAGCACTGGCAAGCAGTGTCAAAATTAGTTTGTTTCTTCGTCGTATAAGTTAGTCCAGGGTTTATCAAAGCGGGGGACTCGAACCCCTAGGGGTTCGCATTTGACGGTAGACGGTATGACTAGCAAACGCATGCGCCATGCTTGTTGGCGCAAAGCGGTGAGTTAAAAAAGTTAAATACAGAAATTTAATGCTGATTCAGAATAAAGGTTAAAATTGTAAAAATTACTTCTAAAATTAACATAATTTGCGACATAAAATAACCCATATAAATAATATTTTAAGCACTGTATTTGTTGTTGAAATTTAATGAATCAGCCAATTTTATTATTTTGTTAGGGGTGACAAGGGGTTTGCTGTCACCTGTAAACTTTGACAGTACAATTCTTCTTGACGTGTTTCTACTTCTACATTTCATTATGTAAGTACAAGCTACATGCATGCCAAGTGTCATGTTTTCTGCCAGACGAGATCCTAGCTCCATACTAGATCTGGCTAACGAGCCGCACAAAAACGAGTTATTATCTTACAAATATAGGTAGTTAAAAACATATCCGCATATGAAAATAGTAAATGTCTAACACAATGATAATATTATTCCAACTAGATAAGTTAATGAATGACGTCTTTTGTCCCAGCTATCGATATCACAGCGGATGTCTCCCCATGTCAAGCCACATGTAATGTGATGTAATTTAAACACGTGTTTTTATTATGTCACTCGTAATAAACTTTATAATCGTACAAAATTCCTAAGAAGAGAGATATCTAAGCATTATCAGTTGCGCAACTTGACAACTAGCATTTTCGTAGGTACGTAGATTTAAACCATCAGACCACCACGCACATATCACGTCCTGACATCGTGATACTTTTTTAAAGAGGTAATAACTTGTTGTTCTGATTATTTTAAGGTTCCGTCATACTACATCATAAGGTTGAGCTTGAGCGACCACTGCATCGGGATCACCTCTTGTCCTCGTATGAAGTGGATGAAGAGTTTTTTTTTTTTTTTTTATGTTATCAGGCAGACAAATAGGCATGCGGGCCACCTTATGGAAAGTGGTCACCGCCGCCTATGGACATCAGCATCAACAGGGGTGCTAGTTGCCCGCCTCTAAGGAAACCTCTAATATACCTCTTGAACGATCCCATGTCATAGTCCAAAGGAAACACTGTGGCTGGGAGATCATTCCACAACCGAATCGTACGAGCGAGAAACGTTCTTTCGAATCTTCGCGTGGACACCACTAGAGGGTCCACGTAATGGGGATGAGTACTCAGCCCACGGCGGGTGGTGCGATGGCGGAATTGTGCTGTGGGCACCAGATCAAATAATTCCTCAGAACACTCCCCATTGTACAGCCGGTTTTCAAAGGGTTCCTCAAAGGGTTATATTTCCGGTTAGAAGGATAAGGTAGCCAGCGCAATTACAGGGCAGGATATGACAGGACTTTAATCTTAGTCTAAAAAGAAAATCTCGCCACTCCGTTGCAACTAGCTAAATTCCCAAATCGACCCATTTCAGGTCCCATTGACAGATTAGGTTGCCGATCGAACGATCTAGCAATAAAGAACGGGACGACCTAGGAACGGGACTATTTGAAACTACGTAACGAGTTTGCATCAGTCAGTGGAGAGAGTGCCAGACGATCCCTAATACCTACTACTCGCACTTGACAGATTTTTTATTTATTTTCCATGTTTTGAATGCAAACGAAGATAATATCGACGATGGAGCGAAGATGCCTATTTAATCCTGTTTTAAATACTTTCGGGAACTGCTTTTCCTAACTGAGCAACAACGTTTAAGTCAGTATGTTACCGCGACCTTTCAGTCTAGCGCGCGCTAAACTGTTGTTACGTCAGATTTCAGCCCCCTCCGTGCCAAGTGTCACATATAGTGTCAAATATAATGAAGCATAATGTACTAGCTGACCTGCCACGACTTCGTTCGCTTGTAAACCTACCTCTTGAATCAGGTTATTGTTGAAAACCGCATTAAAGCCGTTACGTGGTTTAAAAGATCTAAGGGTATCTACATAGATACATAGGGACAGACGGCGGGAAGCGACTTTAGTTTTGTACTATGTATAGATGCATACACTGGTGTAAATAATTGTTGTAGAGAATAAATTATCAATAAAAAAAATTGTAGGAACGTCTAGTAGTTCTTTTTTTTGGACATTGTTGGCTTAAATATGGTTATTTATGGTGAAAAAATTGTATTTTTTTTCCCCCAATCTGTTCACCAGTTTAGGTGTGGAGATAGTATATACAGTAACTATCAGTTACGTATCAGACATAGATACAGTAACTATCGCATTTACAATAATAATTTGGATAGACAGAATTTGCAGAAAAAATATTTATTTATACCTTCTCTCAGAAAATATTATTACACATTTACTTGTATAAAAAAGAAATTAATAAAAACTTTCATAAATTGCAAGTAGGTTGAGGTCAATCTATCTAAGTAATAAATATTTCTCTATTAAGTACTCACCTTAATGTCACTTATGCAGCCCTCTAGATCAAACCCAACAGTTTTTGGGTCAAAATATGTGTATTTCTCGTGCTTAATCTTTAATTCATTGCAGATCTGCGGGTGGTTTCCCCATGTGGGTTTGGGCATATAGATCACCTTATTGCCACCATAGAACTTATTAATAAATTCAAAGCCGAGCCTCAAAGCTCCTGTACCTGAAAGAGACTGCAAAGAAAATGTGTCAACAACTTATTCTCATTCAAGATGTAAGAAATGTAACATAATGTAAGTATAAGGATCCAGAACCTACCTGTACTGAGGCAATAGATTTATCTTGGAAAACACTGTTGTCTTCCCCAAGGACGAGCTTTCCGACAGCCAATGTGTAATCGGCATTACCACTGATGGGTGCATATTCATGATTTAGGTGCTTCTTGTAAACTAAGTCCTCTGCCTGAAAAATAAATTATGTTTTAACCAATTGTCTTCTTAGCAAAATATGTAATTATTTTTACTTCTGTCTAACATTTTATGGTTTCCATAAACCTTACTTTACAGTTTGGAAATAGAGTTTCAAGTACAATCATAAATTTTGCCAAGATTCTAGCATACCTTTTTGACAGAAGGGAGCACCCATGGTTTTCCATCATCATCTCTGTAAGCTCCTACACCAAGGTTCACCTTTTTCTCATGTGTATCCTTCTTATAAGCTTCGGAGATGCCGAGGATAACGTCAGGAGGTCCCATTGGGACATTGCTCCAGTGATTACTAAAATAAATTTTTCATTAATACATACATAATATGTACATAACAATGCATACAGATTTAATAAATTTAAAAACTAATAATTTCAATTAACAAACATTTACATTTACGACATGCTCATTACTTCTTCCTAACTGTAATAAAATCTACTACTACACATAGACTAGAACTTATGATTGAAAAGTCCTTGACATCCTTTATTCCACCCAGAAAACCAAGTTTGATAACCAGTTACCTAGGGGAACATATCTTAGATATGACTACGCATGCAGTTACATCAATTATATTACTGTATCGAGTGTAACTTCGCGCATATTTTGCATGTTTTTCAAATGACCGTGAATCTTCGCTTTCGAGTGGTAAAATCACTTAACAGTGGTCACAGTTAAAGTTAACCTATAATATAAGCCGGTAATCTGAGAGCTGACAATGCCACTGTGCACTTTAATTACTTATTGCAACTTGCACTCAGAATGTAGGTATTACGTAAAGAGTCCACAAACACCGGCCATGCCTCACCTGGCAGCTCGCACTGCATTGATTGTGAATATCTGCAAAGTGTTGTTCAACAATGCACCACTTTTTAATTTCTGTAAACCGCGCACCATTGTAATGTCTAGTACTCGCGACGTTCAACTAAAAAATAGTTTTGACTCTATTTATCTACTCTAGCCGCTTGTGACAAATACGTCCTCCGCACCGGCGATAATGGGAGAATCTGGGATACCATTTGCGCTACAAGATTTCCTGAAAAAATAAAGCAAAAATAATTGCAAGCGTTGGTTTTTACTTGATCGTAATAGTGTAGATAGGTAATGGCATTAAAAAGTGTAGGAACAAAATTAATGAAAGCAAATAGACTTCCGTTTATATTAAACTAAGTCAATTGCAAAGGGAGAGTTTCCGAGAGCTGATTAAAAAGAAAAATTAGTTGTAATAATTGTAATTGGCGTTGATTAGACACGATTATCAAAATTAAATCAAAACAAGACCGCTAGTTATTTAAAAATCTACATTTTGCGCAATGTCTACACATTTTGCGCTGTCTTCTCAGAAAAGGTACTGAAAGGCTTTCAGTATTAACTTCGGTTACCAAATTTAATACCTACTTGAAAATCCTGTCTAAGCAGCGCCGTAAAGTGAGGCACGCCGAACTATACCTTTTTACTTATTTATTCAATAGTTCAGTTTACTTTAATTATTAAATAAATATTGAAATATAATTATAATATATTATCAAATGTAATTAAAGTTAAGGTAGGTAGGTGTTTTATTATTAATTTGTTTTTAAAAAGTAGGATCATCATCATCACAGCCCCTAACAGTTCACAGCAGGACTTAGGGCCTCTCCCACAAGAGGGAAGGTCATTACCGTAATCTACACGCTTGGCAGGCGGGTTGGAGATCGCAGTTTTATAATATAACAATAAAAAAAGCTGCTGCCCATTTTCCAGCCTACGGAGACTCTAGATCTTTTGCCTCGAAAACAGTAGTCGCCTTGAACGACACCTACGAGTGTAAGAGGTTGGTGCTATTCTACTCTGCCGGACACCACACAGCCAAAAAGTAGGTTTACCACGCATAATTCATGAGAAAAATTAATTCTTCTTCATTATATCTCAGAAGCCGACGTTAATCAGTTTAACTTTAATAGTTTATGTAACCTGGACTAACTAGTTTAAATACTGAATTGGCCGACAAATTCTGGGCTGGAGACATAAAAAACTTCACCAAACATAATATATTTTCAATGAAATTTAACCGAGGAATATATATTGAATAGTGGTGGACTAAAACCTCGATTCTAGGTTGGTTGCCTGACTTTTGCTCTTTTCAGCTTGTATCGCATTTTTTTTAAACAAAAAGTCAAATTCTTGAAAGGAGGACACTTAGCCCTTTCAAATGACAAACACATTTCATTACAATTAAATTAAATTACAATGAAAGCTAGATTGAGTTATTTTTCTAAAAGTCGGGTAACAGTCCACCGGTATGTAATATAGTTAAATGTTATGTAATGGCGAGTGATATTTGCTGACCCAAAAAGTGTCCGATCGTGGAACAAGACCCTACGCCTCAACCGACGCCCCAGCTCCTGATACAGTTTTTTTATGCTGATTCGAGTACCTGCAGCGAACGGCACAAAGTTGTATGCTGCCTCCAACAGTATTTGCCCTGTTTGAGGCTCGCCGCCAGTAGCGTAACTAGAGCTGTACCAGCGGTGCCCAGGCGCAGCGCGCAGATCTTGTTCAGGCGCAGAAATGACCGGTTCACTATATTTTTATCGCTTATACGAGTGTAGTGTACACGCACGGTATAGTCAGGGCAGATTTTGTAGGTACACACTGCCAGCGCCGCCTTTTTAAGTCAAACTCCGAGCTCACTCCTTCAATCATTTGTTACTTTTATTATGTTCACCTGAGACAAAATTCGAAAAATTTTGAGCAAGGCACGCTGGCAAATTTCTTGAAATAATTACACTACCTGCGCCGCGTCGGTTACATATTAGAAAAACAAAACTTTATTTAGGAAATTTTAAAAAGACTATGAATGAATGATAAAATTTTAAAATAATAATGGTCAAGTAATCAAAAGTTCTACAGACCAAAGTCTATAATACCAAGTTTATATTACCTAGGTATCTATTACACTATTGATCAAATCGTTAAAAATCATAAAGTTCAAGAGAAAAACAATAAATTAATTAGCGAATAACGCCTGTTAATTGGTTCTGAAACTCGGAAAACACAAACGACGTTTTTGATAGATTCGATTATGTGGCAAATAAATTAATAATTACTGATCTATATTTATAACCGGTGAATTCTGGACTCTCTTACCATTATACTAAGGAAGGAAAACAAAATACTGTGGAGGAATTAATTTGTGATTATCTAATTTGATTCGATGCGGCGTGCATGCACGCCCATGAAATACCTCATGAAAGGTAATCTTCCTCTATCGCTAAAAAGGAAATTGATGGACTTATGTATTCTCCCCATCCTCACCTACGGTGCTCAAACTTGGCCTTTGACGGATCATCAGAACCTAACGGTCCACACTCGGGGTTTGCCAGCGAGCCATGGAGCGCAGCATCCTGGGAGTCAAATTGTCGGACCGTATAAAAAACAGTGTAGGTCATAAAACTGCTACCCTGAAGTGGGACTGGGCATGATATATATGCCGCACGCCAAACGAATTGTGGGCTAAAATATCCACCGACTGGATCCCACAAAACGTAACAAGGAAGCGCGGTAGGCCCAGATGGAGATGGCGGGACGAGTTGGACGCCTTTTGTAAGAATTGGCCGCGGAAAGCATCCGACCGTAAATCGTGGAAGAGGGATAGAGAGGCCTTTGCCTTGCAGTGGGACAGAAGTGGCTAAAATAAATAAATAAATAAAAACATAATTTGATTAGGGATGATTTGGTACTTTACAACTAACTGACAACTTTTGGTCAGTCGTCCATTTGATGAAACATACATTTGGATTATAAACTTTGCTAAATAAAACATTTTGCCTTTCAAATTTTGTTATTTCATTTATTGTTCTTTCAAAATTTACTCAATAAAGCTTTGATTATGTAACCGCTGTATAAAATCCCAAGCTCGCTGAGCTCGCTCATTCATTAGTTATTTTAATATGTTCATTCCAGCTTGGTTGAGCAAAAATTAAAAAAAATTGATTTATGCTCGCTCATTTCTTTACACATTAATACTGCCCGCATAATCAACCCATATTTTAAGAGCCAATGTATCAAAATATCCATGCTCGCTACGCTCGCTCAGGTCTTTTGAGAAAAAAATCCCAATTATTTTGATTTCGCCAAATTTTTTTAATCGTATACGCCTCTCCAAACATTGTGAGCTCGTTCATTCATTAGTTCTTGTTACATTTAATGTGTTCACACTAGTTCTTTTGAGCCAAGATTAAAAAGAATTTCTAACTCGCTACGCTCGCTCATTTTTAAAATATTCACATCACCCACACCTCCCATCAATTCAGATTATAAGAACCAACATATCAATAATTCTGAAAACTACTCAAAAATAACGCCTGACTTGAAAGCTTAATTCGCGTTGGGTGGTTTTGATTGTGCTGAGTCGTGCTCACTGTCTGGCGATCGACTGGGCTTCATCGGCCACCTCAGGGGCCAGGCCCCTTCTAGAAAAATCTCTAGATACGCCAATGCCCTTATCCTAGATGTCACAGTCTATAAGCAAATAAATGATATCGTAATGGTAACTAAAATCATTTGGCACTTTTTTGCAATAGTTACTGGAATTTTTATATAGCTGGTAACACCAAAATATACGTCACTTTTTGCAGCACATAATAGGTACCTAACCTATTTATGTCGCTCGCTCTGCCAACCGCACTCCACGCCGCCACCTATACTATGTAAGATTACGTCTTCTACGTCATTAAAGGCCAATGTCGAGTAAAGGTCGCCTCGCCTTCAAGAATCAAAAACTGCAAATATGAAAGTTGCATGATATCCAATGAAGATTTACCTACTTAATACTGTACCTACGTTACGTAGGTAACGTAAGTACTGTACATAATTAACTAAACTCAAGTTAGACGCTGTAAATGGTAGTATTAGGTACAGCAGACCTAAAATAGGTAAACAAAACAAAGTGCTCGGGAATAACTGTTTAAAACTTTCAAAAGCCGCGCGCAGTCAAAATGTGGCGGAACCTTGTCAAAGTATCAAATGACAGCTGCTCTCGATCGAATTAGCGATGTTACGTTCCGTTACCTACCCTACGTCCATGGGGTTAACTTATCGGGGTGAACTGAACATTCAATTCAAATTCAATAAATTCATAAATAGGTAAGCAAACGTGATTATTGTATTGACAATCTCGCATTATAGGTAAATGTAAAATATAGCGTGTTTAGTCCTAAACTATAAAAACTCCCACGAAAAACCATCAAAATCAGACAGACAAACAAACCAAAATAAAACATACATTTTAATACCTATATTTATTATTATTTATTTATTTGGGCATGATTACGTCTCAGTATCAATAGGTAGACACAGCAATTTTTTTTGTTTTTAAATAATATGTAATAGATAGTAGTAAGTAAGTAGGTATAGATTAGAGATCCGCGCCGCGGTCAAGATTGTCGACGGGGCGGGCGCGCCGGTAAACATACCCGGCGCGGCGCGGCGTGTCGCCGGCGTGGGATCGTTTTTATACTTACTTGTGATTATGTGGTTTGAAAAAAGTTGCGTTAATTTAAGTATCACACATCATTACAGCACCTATGCCAAAATGTTAAAAATTTCAAGTTCGCTCCGCTCGCTTAGCCATCATTGATCACCGCAGCTTTTAAGACCCAAAATATCAAAAATTTCTTGTCTCACACATTCATTGAACATCACAGTTTTTGAAACCCAAATTATTATGTGACACGTCTCTCGCTCGAACTTTAATAAAATTTAGAAGTTGGCGCGAATTTGTCAATGACAGACAATTATGTAGGTACCTACCTCTTTAACCGTGTAGGTAATCTAGGTACGGTTTTCTTTACTAATATCAGAGGAAATGTTAGAATTTTTGAGAGTTTGTATGTTGGGGATAATGAACGAAACTACTAAATCGATTTCGAAAATTTTAGGAAACCAGTTATTCCCGAGAGATAATGTTTTTTCATCCCAGAAAAATAATAGGGTCCCGCGCAAGGAAGTTGTTTGGTCCCGCGGGTTGAATGTTTACTTACAGAGCCGAACTGCGTGCTGATGATACCCGCGGGGGACTGCTAGTTTTATTATAAATGATGTAAGTACATACGTACCTATATTTATTAAAATTTATGTTTCTTCTTTTGGGTTTTATATATTTTAGTTTTACATATTTTCTTATACAATAAATAATGTTGCTACTACGAATTTTAGTTCATGTCAGTAAATTGACATTTGTAGTCAGAGAGAAGAATCATCAAAGAGAAGATAAGCTAAGATATTATATATAGGAGAAAAAAGGGTTTCGTTCGGCTTAATCCATGGGCATAAATGCCCCCGAGTTCCATCCTTAAAACAAAAAAAAAAATAATGTCATCGTTTGCTTATATGGTCTTTGGTTGGCTAGGGATGAGACTAAAACCGTTATTACACAGCATAATGTCACGAACACTCATAGAGAAAAAAAATTATCGAACACTATGCTTTGTCTAAGAGGCTATGCACACCACGGGGTGGAATCGCAGTATCCAGAGCCATAAACTTAGTGACAGCAAAGTGCCAGCATCGAGTGTCTGTCAAATGACTTTTTAAATATAATTTTACATACAAGACACCCTGGTTAGATACAAATACCACATATATCACCAATATTTTGAGTTGGCCAGTGATAATAATAAATATTATTAAATATCTTTTAATTATGTTTACACATTTTTAGAATAAATTTAATCTATATTTTTAATACGCGATAGTTATTTTTCCATTTATTAACTACGCCTGTACAACTTGTGATACCTTTTATCCAAACCCTCCTAGAAAAAAAAACTTTAATAAAATATCAACGGTTTTTTCACTTCACACAAAACTACATTTTTGGATTTTCGTGAATTTTTAAAGCTGTCTTTTTAATTAATAAAATATGTCTCGACATCGCTGTGTCGTGAGAGGATGCCCGTCGAAGGAAAAATTTTATAATTGGCCAAGAACTCCAGAACTTGGAGAAATATGGCTAAAGTTACTAATACTACAGAATCCAACACTGTGTTCACTACCAAAAAAACTGTATTATTTAAAAAAGTAAGTACAATATTGTAATTTAAGTTATTAACAAGATTATAAAGTTGATATTCGTGCGTGTTGTCCCTCCTATCACCGTAACTTTTCATGGATTAGCAGTAGGACATTTGTGGAGGAGATCCGATCCAGCAGAAGACCATTAATGGCTGTTAATTGATGTGAATGTAACTTAGAGAAATTTAATACCTATATGCACAAAAGTAGCTACATGTTGTACATAATTAACTAGTGAACCTATCGAGACTTCGTTCGTACACCTACTTTACCCCTACTTACACTTTTTTCTTGCTTATAAACCTTCTGTTGAAACACCCTATCTATTGTCGAAAACAGCATTAAAATCCGTTACGTAGTAAGAAAGACGACGTGAAGCGACTTTGTTTTATACTATGTATAGAAGGTACCTAAAATCGAACTAACCCATTGTGAAACCATTTCACTATGTCATAATGATTTTCCTTGTCCGGCAATGCAATGCTACTATGATATTTTCTGTGAAAAGGTTTCACGGTGGGTCTTGATTCAGTTAGTTTGATAGCACCTAAACTATATTATTGTGTATGAAAATGCTATTATTGGGATTAGTTAACTATATATTTATATTTTTGTTATTGCCCCATTAAACTTGTAAACTTAATTTTGAAGACAAATATATTAAACAGACTAATAAAAGAAATAATCTTGCCGTTTCACATAAATTATACCTAATGCTTTCATTCTGAACTTTCATAGAATGTAATTATTAGACAAAACCTTTCCTCACCGCTCCCTTTGACTGTGACCATTATATTAACATACATAACGTTCGTGTTCCCATTTTTCAGGTATTTTGATGGATGATCAATCAATGTTGTGACCAAGAATACCCTAAGGCCCTACAAAGGTAATTGTTTTCGATTGAAAAATTTAGGTACTACATAATGAACTTCATTTGGTTTGTTAAATGTGTGAAGTATGAAATTGCATTTCGCTTTATGTATTTGCCGTTGGTTGTTCATATTGGGCTAACGAGTTTAACTAGTATTATTAGCAAAAGCCAAATTCAAAGACTTCTATATAGCCTAACTATTTTTTGAAGTGACGCTGAAGAGCTTTTTTGTTTGGGATTTTAAAAAAGATTTTTGCATTTGATAGCACATATCCCCCTGATAATGGTCATCTACAAGTACATGGTTTGCAACTGGTGCATTGGTGCCACAATAACATTAAAGCTTTATTATTTTACTTTCAGGTAGACTGTCGAACACAACTCAAGAACATTCTGTGGTCCTGTAGTGATTATTTTAAATTGAAAGGCGCTTTGCTATTACTTTGTAATTAATTTCTAGTCAAATTATATGTATGTTAAATTATGTGTCATTTGTGTTTTTTTTAATATAAGAATTTGAAATTTAATAAAGTACAATATGAAAATCGAGAATACGCAATCGATGTCACATCCCTAGCCAAATCGTAATCGATAGATTGGTAATGGCGTTATGAGCTTAGCACTAGCACTTGTCAAAATTGTTATTTCAAAACTATACGTCAAAAGCGATGCTGACACTTTTCACCACAAACTATGAACTATATATACAGACGACCGACTTCATACAAAATAATGTGCACAATAGCTGAGCACGCACACACGTGAGTGTTTGAGTGTAGTTCGTGTTGTCATAGGATGCAATCTGTCTCTTTCTGAGGAAAAGAGACAGTTGATTCTAATCCTTACAAGATAAACAATAAAGTCGCTTTTCGTTTAATCATCGGTCATCGGTTGTTTCCTCACACGCAACTACTACAGTTGATTCTAATCCTTACGTGTTGAACAATAAAGTAGTTTTTCGCATTATAGTCGTGCACGGGATGGAGGGAAAGGGACAAAATTCTTTTAATATGAGTAAGTAGAGATGGGGACATCCTAGAGTGATTCTTATAAGACACATTAAAATATTGCAACTTGGACAGCCCTGCTTTTCACTACGACGTTCGTGTCTCTTGGACGTTTCTTATCTGCCGTAGGTAATATATAGTAATCTGTGATGCACACTGCAACGCAGCACCGGACGGTTGCGCGTGACGTGCGTTAGTGCGTGACATAAAGTTCTTTGAGCTGTCATGTCTATGGAAATCATGCATACTCGAACACACTGAAAACGCACCCACGCGCGTTCGTGCGGAACCGTAGTTTTTTTTCTTTGACACATGTGTCGAAGAAAAAAAACTACCGTACCGTACCGTATCATGATACGCATGCTCTGTAGTCAGTATTGCCATGTAGGTCTACTATAATACGTACTGAATTTATTGCCTGAGTCCACGGGCTGTCCCTAATGAAATGTACAAAATATCTAATGCAATGTATAAAAGTCAAAGCCAAGAGTTTCATGTACCAAAGCTTTAGTATCTAAAAACCGACAAGGATCAAGAATACATCATAAACGTGGCGAAAAAAGAAACTAACATTCCGCCTATTTGAAAAGTTCACTTTCAATATGGCGGCATGCACATGGGCGTAGCCAGCATAGAGCCCCCGCCCCACCTAGCAAAATGTATGAACTGAAGAGCAAAATATGAAGAGAAAAAATTGTATTTCGGGTGACAGCTTTCAAACTTAAACAAATAACTCTGAAACTAATGGTCCTAGAACATTATTCCCTAAAGATAAATGTTAATACTAGTCGAGATCTACATTTTTGGTGACAGTTGTAAAACTCAAAACTGTAATAACTCTGAAACCAATGGTCCTAGAACACTAGTTTCTAAAGAGAAATGATAGTACTCTTCGAGACCTATATTTCGGATGACAGATGTCAAACTTGGAAAATGTAATCACTTGGAAAGTATTGATTTTGGAACTCTTTTTCTCATGAGTCTATGTTTATCAGTAGTCCCACGACTACCAGTAATTTTTTTATGACGATCTTTCGGTCCTTGACAATATTTCGTATTCTAAACGCTATAGCCGAGGGTTTTTTCGTTTCATTATCCCTATATCTCTCTTTCGTATGAAAGCCATCAACAATACCACGGACTAATTCGTCTAACTCACAAATAAATTGAAGGCGATCACAATCATGATCCAAACGCATCGTCTTCCGACTGTAATCTAAAGTAGTAGTACATCTGAATACTTGCCCATCATACTATACAGGATGTTACATAATACATGTATAAAGCCGAAAGGGTATTAAAGTATAGCTTGCAAAGAGTATACTTCATTTTCTCCGAACATTGAAATTTAATTTTTGTAAAATAATATTTATTTTTAAAGATAAATAACCATATCAACTACGTTGAAGGGCAGCTCTATTTTAAGTTGATGATCCTACAAGACGCACTTTAACAACCTCGTGCGACCCCTATCAAAACAAAGCAATCTCCTTAAGCCTACTACCAGGAGTCTAATGCTGCGACGGCGGCGCGCAAAAGGATTCCTATTTAGGGATTGGTGTTTTAGGAGTCTTACTTATTTCGCCTTTTATGTTCTCCTGGTAGTTGCACCGTAATGTTGATTTTATTTATTTGATAAAGTGAGGCTCAAGCGAGTCGAACAGTGGGCTAATAATAATCCTTATGATGACGCTGATAGATTACATTTTACTTACCACTATTTTATCGGGTAATTTGGTACAATGACAGTAACCTAGACAGTAATTTCTAAAATTGTGTTTGGGTCCGTGCTCGACCTAGGTAGATGAAAATATGCATTTTAAAGATAGATTTTTACGAGCCAATCGTTGGGCTGAATAAACCTTGAACCTTGTGCTGATTGACTAGTCTAAATTTGCCCGCATATACAAAATGATTGAGTCTTCGGGGGTTAAAAATCGGACGGCAAGTCCAGTCTCCTTTCGAAGTTAGAAATAGGCTTAATAGGAAGCCTGGGCTGGACTGGATCTGTTCCAAGACACCCATCTTTTTCTATTATTTGGGACTTCATTTCCAAAGAAAAAGGGGTTTGAAGCAAAGAGACTAAGTTTGGTTTGAATTAGGGACTATGTTTGTTTTGTTAAAAATGGGTTCAATATCCTCTCGATATTATTTTTAGAATCATCGATGGGGCCCCTAAATTTTCCCAAGTCTGATAGGAATCTTTTAGCCGCCCAGCTTGAAAGTCCGAGTCAAAATTTACGTTTTGATTGACCCCTGCGGGCCGAGCCCTGTTTAGGTTGCCTCATGTCGTCATAAGGCCTCGGGCCTCGGGGACAAAATGTTTGAACTTGCGCAGGCAATCTACTAAGACCTGGCATCATCGATTTATAATATTGGGGGTACACTCCTTGCGCAGGAGGATATCCCAAGGGATATAATACGGGCATGCCATGCATAGACGGCGCCACCCCGCGAATACTCACTGTGTTAGCAAAATTTTGAATGCCAGGCATTTTATTATTTTTTGAAAAGTTAGCTTGCACAGCCAACGTGTTTTTAGAGTTTACAGGTTGAGATTTAATAGTCCAGAATATTTTGCTCATACCTCCATTTTTCTCAATCATTGAAGAAAGTATGTCGGATTTAAATAAATTATCACACGTAGCTGGAATTTTCCTGAAACTACTTTTTATAAATTTGTCCTTAACTGATCTAAGGATGGAATCTCTGCGCTGCTGTACTAATTCTGCACGATAACCACATGCCATTTGCAGTAGGTCATTAGCGATCTTTTGAAAATCGCCAGAGAAAAGTTCTTTCATTTTAGACTCGATAGTGGCGATATCTACTGAATCGGATGACTTAAGCCAAGAAATAAAACTATTGAAACCCTTCTCAACTGACTCGTGTTGTTTTATTGAACCTTGCGTATTAGCGGCAAAGCCCCTTTCAGTTAATGCTAGGTTTGAATATTTATCGTAGGGTTTTAGCTCCTTGTTACACTCGAGATCAGTAAAACCCGGCGTGGAACAGTACTTTTTCTGAACGTCAGAATATCGAACGTCAGACCAGTCGTCTGTATCGAGGTGTTGAATGGCTTTAAGTCTGTCCAAATAAACAGGGTTAGTTTTTAGATCAGCTGGTTCCTTCAGAACAGTGTTTACTGTTAAACTTAATTGAGGTTGACTCGTTTTTTGTCAACTCGCCACTTGAGTTTAGACTCAAGTGGCGAGTTGAGTTGAGTTGAGTTTTTCCTTAGGGAAAAATCACTATAATTTTCCTCGTTGGGTTTTTGAGCAATATCCCTAGAAAATTTTGGGACAAAAATTGTTGAATTCCACTTACTTAAGCAGTCAAAGCACTTAGCACGGCCTCAGTATTCTCAAGTCGACGCCGACGTATGCCATCACGTTTATTTTTTGACTTGTGCTTACGCTTTCGAGACCGCGCTTTGCTAACCGGCGTGGAAGTTACCGGCGGCGGAGGCACAGGCGTATCAACTGGGAACTGAACTTGCGCTTCACTACTAGAGCTCAAGGATGATGATGAACTAGAATTGCTCATATTTATCGGAATTTCTAGAAGGGAACAAATATATATTTAAATTTAAATTATTTAACGAACGGAAAAAACCGTTTGAATATATGTGATTTGAGCACTTACCCCAGTGGTTCTCACTCACCTCGACCGTTCAGTGCGAAAATCAGGACGCCAATGAGACGAAGGCTCTCGCTGAGCGAGCGCCACGCCATGGTGGAAGGAGGTGAGAAAAGGACGAAAGATGTGTGACAGGGACAGGTATATAAATCGACCAATCAGTAGCAGTAGCAGTGTCGCTACTCTCAATAGTATTAGGCTTCGAATATCGGTACAGTTTATTAATAGCCGATAACAATTCATTGAGAGTTTGAGCCTTCCCCATATCAGTAGAGGGTTCTGTCTTAAGCTCCACTATCTAGTCTTTGTTTTATTTAAGTTACATTCATTACGGCCGGCGGCGCTATGGTATTTTATTTGTTTTACTTGATACTAAAATATGTGTGTGTAGGTATCGAAAAATCTCATGGCAGATAGGTACGATTACCTACGCGACACTGAAACATTGCTGACAGACATGACATAAGAAAGCAAACTCGTAAAGACAAAGATGTTACATTATAATTAACTCTAATGAGTTTGCTACATTAATATGCCGCAGTAATTTGAATTAGACTACTTTGCTATTAGTTACGTGGTGGTGTACTTTCATAAAAACTATGAATGAACCTTTTGAATTAAAATCATAATTGATTACAATTTTTTTTTTGTACAGAACCCTCGAACCAAAAAATACAAGACGGATAATTTAGATCTCCTTAATATCCCATTGCGCCTAGTACGTAGGGTGTCCACAAAATAAGCGAGCGCAAATACAGGCATGACGCATTTCATCTTAGTCCTCACAGTGACAACGCATCTGCTGTTCAGCATTTTTGTTACCTGCGACCTAAATGCTTGAATCGTAGATGTTATGGGCGACGGTTACCGCTTGTCTTCTGGTGGACTATCACTGCGTAGCATAAAACATATAATTGTACTGCCACTAGGCCACTAGGTACATGTTTTTGTTTTAGCGTTGTTGACACTAACTAGTAACAGACGTTGCCCTTTTTCTGGAGCCAACCAATCGTTAGTTGTAGTTGATACTAATCCTTACGCAGGATTAAATAGTCGCTTTTGAGTGCGGAATACGTGGTCGGACGTCCGACCAAGGACGGCATGCCCGCGCATCCGTATTAACCCAAAAGCTGCATTATTTTGTACTTCGTAAGGATTAGTATCGACTGCAACTGATAGTTGGTCGGCTCCAGGCAAATCGTAGCATCTGTTACTAGTAAATTGACTAAATGGTAAAACAGGGTCTCCTGACCGTACCTAGTACGTAAATAGTGTTGCTAGGTAGTTTTTCAGCTTTTCAAATTGAATATTCACCGTCTTGAATTCATACATGAGTAGAATTATTAAATAGGTAGGTACTGAAATGACGTCTTTCCTTATTTCGGAGCTGGCGGAAAAGTTCTTCGAGGAGTGCATAAACTTGTGCCAAAACTCACCACATGCATTCAACGGGATGTAGACTATGTGAAAAAATAGGTCAAAAAGTGTAACAACAATATCCTGTACTTTTGTTGTCAAACACACTTTACAAAAATATAAACATTTTTGGATATCCTATGATATCAGTATCCCGTACCTAGTCCACCTGCTTCAGTCATGATAGCCTAGTACAATAGAAGATATGGCGCAGACGCGAAATCAAGCTGTGACTTTTTTGTCTACTAATGTTTATTGTATTTTCGCAAATAGTTTGTCGACTGTGTACCTAGGTGCGAACATTGTGTTAAATGCAAAAAAAACAAACGAATAAATTAAAGTAGAAACAAACATCGAAATGTCTTGTTTTTGTGCCAGGCTGCTCACGAGCTGCTTGTGATAATAATTTTATTAATCAGCCACTTGAGCATTGATTGTAGTGATCTTTAGATTGATTTTTAAATCTCATATGAAACGGTAGGCAGAAAAGACATAAAGGGACAAAACCTAAATCCTATCTGTACTTGATAAATTTGTAGTCTTCAGTTGATTGACCTGATTATGAACTAGAGTGACCTATTACAACTGATTTCTAGAGATGCGGTCTTTCGTTTTCAAAATGTAATTATCGACATTGAAAAAGAAAAAGTTCGATAGTCATTTTCTCGCTAACTATTCCACGCACGAAAAAAATAATTGTACCTATCGTTTTAATACGCACTCCATCCAGTTCACGGCTTTATACATATATTATGAAACACCCTGAATAGGTACTTGCTCTAAACTGATAATAATGCTGTAAAAATATCCTTTTGCTAGAAGAGGGCGACGACGTTCAATTCGGTCGGGCTGCGGGTCAGATAAGTTTTTGGCGCTGCACTTTCTACATAAAAAGGCGTCAAATAGGCCGCTGCTGTGAAGTGAGGTCTCCATGATTGTCAAATAGGTTTTCCGTTACTCAGTACTCAAATTATTATTCGCATAAATAACATAATTTTATGAAAATATCATAACAATTTGGACGATTTCTAAATATTTATTTGTTTATAAAACAATATAAATACACATTAAAAACACAATAAAATAAAAAAAAATTACACATATTTCCAAATTTCGCCAGAATGACGAATAAAGGTACACTAGAGTGTAATAATCTTGTAACACTAGAGTGGTCTATGATAATGCAGCTCTGGAGTTGTCTATGGAAACGTACGGTGATGCGGATCCAGAGCCACGCACGTGGATGCGTTTTCCACAGCACCGTACGGTGTTGCGTTCCAGTGTGCGGATCGCCTAATATAGGATGATAGTTTTGACAGCTCACAAATTCTTGGTCCTTGGCGCACGACTATGAAGTGTCATGTTTTTTTCCGGTAAAATCATAGAGAAAAAATGTTATATACAGAAGCAGAGAGTACAATCCGAGTTGAAATACAAGACAAAATGTCACACATCTCTATAACACACACACTAATGCAAATGCAGGGACGGAACAAGACAGCCCATCTGCAGATGTCATATCTTGCTACGCCTTTCTACTAGTAACGTACACACAAAATCTGACTTGTTGGCGTATTTCGCTCCTGACGACTTCGTCAGGTTAGTTATAATAAAAGGTAAGGTGTCTAGTGAATCAAACCCACGCCCTGATACCTTTCACCGTCTTTTTGATCTCTCGATTCTACATACCGTGAATCGGCAGTGCTTGCTTTTGCAAAAAGGAGGGTTATGATTTTGACCAGTATGAATGTTTATTTGTGGCCGCATAACTTCTAAACTAAGTAGGTACCTACTTACTTATCGTTAGAAGCGTCTTCATTGTCTATGTGACTTCAAAATTAATTGAATATGATGTCCTCTAGAGGACATAGTCATGAAAAAAAGAATAATAGTGAAAAGGATAGGTACATTAATATATTAAACAGGCAGCATATTCTTTATTTTCAGTAAAAATTCATATAATGATGGTGCACCAGGACATAAGGGACCTGCATCTAATTATTGTCTTGTTCTTCAAAATGTTTACAACGCAGCACTTCCAATTTGCAACCCAGACATCACCATGTCTGGTCTTTAGGAAACCTAGAAAAACAAATAAATGTAAGTAAATACGCGATTAATCCGTTGTTTCATTAAATGTCAGAACATTTAAAATGTCATTTAGGTATATTTTGTGTATATACCCTAATACATATAAAATTGTGGACCGCTATTTACAAGATTTGAGTATTAAAATTCTATGCAATAAATACTTAGTCCGACCCTGTTAGCATCAAAATATTTTCGTACCTATTTAGACACCGAAATATTGCTCAATTTGTCAATAATTTTATATCTATCTTTAATGGCATATTGTTTTAAGGTAAAGCATTTCAATTATTGCAAATTCACAGTATTACTATGCTTATTTTTATCACAATTTCTAAAATTGATTCCTGATCGCCGCGACCACAAATGAAATTACTTACCGATGAAAAGATAATCCATTTGTATTTCCATCCTTGCGCTTTCTCATAAATGTGCACTAAATTACACCGTCTTTTAAATGGTTTGATCTAAATTTTATAAGGAAATTATAAAATTTACACCGATGTTTCAAAAGAAACGTCAGGTCGTTAAGGCCCTCGAGCAATATGTCGAACGTTCAAAACATTGCGCGCGTCATTTTCCGTGAACTTATTCCAATGGATGAAAAAACGGGATAGCAAGATTCATAATCATTGTAGAGCGAGCGATCAGGAAATATTTGTGATTTGTGTTTAGTCTGTTATGTCTGTGATTTATTCACACTTTCGTGCTTTTAACCTTTTAAATTCCTTTTATAAATTTATTGTTTTTGTAGTTTGTAGTTTCTGGACTGATCGTATATTATATAAACCCATTACTCTGAATATTTGTTGTTTCCTTATTAACTGAACCTGACACTGTCCGTAGGACAGTGTTACGTTACATCTTTCGAATAAATAGTTATTTGAGCGAGTCTCGACCAACTCTACTGAATTAATTGTACCGGTTTTAGAGGAGAGAGGTGGTCTTTGTCAGTGAAGTGTCAAATAAAGTATTATGACGTTTATCTTTTCGTAATATTTCGTTTATTGAGAGAATTTCTTGAAATATTGTGTTTATTCGTCGATAGTGCAGAAATATGGCTGCTGAAATTAAGCCTGCGCCCAGGACACCTAATGACAGGTTTTCCACTACCAAGAAACCTGCACTTTTGAATAAGTTGGAGGGTTGTACGGACGATGTAAATGCAGCAGTTGTGATACCTGGCGAGGACGGTGTAATTAGCGTATGCGATGATAAGTAAGCAATCTGACTCACCTTGTTATTGTTTTATAATTCAACTCCGGATGTAGCTTACCTCGATGCTCAAAGATAGCTATTAGCTTCATACATACCCCCATACAGTTACCCTCAAATGTCAATAGGTGTATCGTATATATATTGATGAAGCTACCACGCCACCTTGCCTTGATATTTTTTTTGGTTTCTAAAGTGTACTTATAAAAGAAATAAATATAAAGCACTTGCAGAAAATTCCTCAAGGAATCGTAAACGTAGCTATTGAATTTATTGTAACATTAAGGTAGAAACAAACTAATCATACAACAATACAAAGATATATGTGTGATGGTATAGGTAACACTAAATTATTATTATATTATTTTTATTCATCCTAGGACAGTCAGAGTATGGCTGAAGAGAGACTCAGGCCAGTATTGGCCTAGTATTTGCCAATTCATGCCATCTGGTTGCACATCCATGTTCTACACACCAGAAACAAGACAGTTGTTCATTGGTCAAGAGAATGGCACAATATCGGAATTCACTCTCGCAACAGACTGCAATAGAATAAATCCTGTAAGTGATATAGTTTTCTGATACATTGTACTGTCTCACATACAACAATGTTATAAAATTTTTGTATTTCAATGGTCAGATTTATACATTTTTTTAAGATACAGCACAATACAAATAATAATAATTTTTTTCACATGTATGGAAGAAATGAAGATGGTTATGGTTATTTCTTTCATATTTTCCGTATGTCAGTTTGATTGATACCAGATTGCAAATATTTGTTGGTAACACATGATTTGCCAGCAGCTGTAGCAATATATTACAAACAAGTGTTTCTTGTGTTTATCTGTATATAAACTCATCAAAACTACCATCTTGAACAAGCCTCCTAAAACATTGTAAACTTTACTATTTTACTTAGCATATTACTCATAGTTTATCTTATTAGATTGTGTTACCGATAATTTATCTCTGATATTGTTGTGATATTCTTAGGTTGTATTCATACTAGAGATATAGATCTCAAACACTGTGTCTGATGATAACTCGAGACCTTTACATTGTTTTTACTTAGACAAAGGAGTACTTGGCCCACACTGCACGCATCACAGCAGTTATATTCTCACTTAGCTGTGAGTGGGTGTTGTCAGTGAGCAGGGATAAACTGTTCTCGTATCACTGCAGCGAGACGGGCAGACGAGTCGGCGGGTACTCATTTGAAGCTTGGTGCACAGCTTTACAGTATCCTTTTCTTCATGAATAATTCTGGGATCTATAGGTATAGTGCATGTAAGGTTTGCCTGATATTGGGTTTATACTTATGTGAATTGTTTCGGTCACTAGCATACACTTTTTTAAAAAATGTTTATCTTTTGGCAAATGTAAACAAATAGTTAGTTTTAGTTTTATTTGTAGCATTCTCATCACAATGTCATTCATCATTTGGCTTTGTCCTTATGACATAAACACATGCAATTCTGTATGCTGCAATTGAAACACCTTAGTTATTCGTATGAGTTGTTTGACTCTGGTGGTACACCTATGTAGGTCTTAAAAAATTGTAAAACCTCCAGTCATCATTAATCATCATCATCTCAACATTAATATTCATACACTGCATTACGTGGACATATTGCACTGTGAGCTGAGTGGCAGGTCTGTTTTGGAATCCAGTGCGGCTTTAGTATGCAGCATGACGGAATTCCAAATGTTTGAGTGAAATGGACAACTGCACTCGGGTTCTGTCTGACACAGTGTAGGGAAACAGAATATGGGATGACTGAATTTGTCTACACGTTTCCTAATAGGAAACGAATTATCATGCTTTTATTTCAAAAAGTCTTTATTTAAATAGCTACTGGCCAGTGCTTCATCCTCCATTTGAATAGCATACTGCAACAACATTTTTGTCCTTATTTCAGTGATTTGTGATAACATAGACCGTTAGTCACAAATCTCAATTTGTGATAAATGTTCTTATCTCTTGTCATGTTCAGTGTACTTACAGTGACATTGTGCTCGTGAATATTAAAAAGCATAAAAGATAAGCAGCGCATTAATTAGTTCCATTGTGGTGTCACTCTGCCCCCAAATATATACTTTATAAAATGCTCTTGTATTATAGCATTGTTCAACAATTATTATGGTGCAATAAATGATGTATCTGGCTGGCGGCTACCCTTAAGCTCTTTCGGTTGATAGCTTTAGATTTCCTTTCTTTTATTCGGTTGCTTTTTTCCAGTCTAGCAGATTTCTTTTCATGATTGCGAGTAGTTGATTCTCCCATTGATATGTAGGTAATAATCAATCAATAGATCAATAAGCCATCGGACAAATCTAATATGATATGTATACAAATCATGGTCATGGCGGACCCCAGACTCTCGCGCGCGAGATCATAACCGAGAAATTAACGCCAAGATGATTACCTATTTATTATTTTATTAAGCAAGATATTTGAATTATTGTATTTCCCTGATCTACATTGGTATCAGATTCGATTCCCAGTCAAAGTATGCATTCGTTGGTGACTACAGCGGTCAGATAACCATGCTGAAATTGGACAACAACGGAGCTGCCCTGGTCACTACACTGAAGGGACACAGTGGGTTTGTAGATTTCTTGCAGTTTTTTTCTATATTCTATCTATTCTTACTAACATTAAGTATCTCGAATAGAATTAATGTGTTTGTAAATTTAATTGCTATATTAATTTCCAGTGGATAATTCTTATTTTCCTGGGATAAAAAGTAGCTTAAGTTACTTAGTGATAATGTAGCATTCTATTATTGAAAGAATTTTTGAAATCAGTCTAGTAGTTTTTGAGTTTGTTGATTACAAACAAAAATACAAATATTATTGATAGACTATTAATTTTCATGTGTAAAGTTCACTTCCGAGAGTCGCGATAGTGACGCGGACGTCACTGCCGTAGCTTCTGTTGTTCTGAAAAGAACAAAAGTCTGACGCTAAGGGTTTTACGCATGAAGAAACTTCATTGGAAGTCTACTTAAAACCAGACCATCGATGTCGCTCGCCGGGGCCGCGGGCTATTATCGTGAACATGTAGCTTACCCTCCATTATATTTGGAAAGTCCATTTGTGGACCGTTACAAATTTTGATGAAGAGTTACCTAATAATAACATTAAATATTCACCGTTCTAGCTCTGTGCGAGTATTGAACTGGGCGCCGTTGCCGCAGCTGCTGTTCAGCGGTTCGTTCGACCAGTCCATTGTCGTGTGGGACATTGGCGGGCAGAAGGGCACAGCGTATGAACTGCAAGGCCACAGGTAACACCACAGCTTTCTTATTAATTTTGTGAATATAGATGGGGATGGATATTTCAGGCTGACCTAAGACAAAACGGACAGTGTCAATAAAAAAAAATTACCAGACCGGCTGTCTTTTTGGCACTCGATAGGATGCGGCCGTGTTTTAAATACAATTGTAGATCATAGTGTTATTTAAGAAATAGGCCATTTTCGTCTGGAAGAGAATCCACCAACGATAGTGGGAGCTCACTCAGCTTACTACGCTCTCGTTCCTAAAAACATTAGTTAGAGACGACAAATACATAATCCCATACCCCTCATGACGTGGACGTCATAAAGGTCAAGCAGCTGATAGATACAAGGGGCAGTTACCGCACTCTGGACAATGCCAAGGCTACCACTGGCATATTGCGGACCCCATAAGAACCTTTTAACATACTTAACTCTACGCTGTACTCACTCGGGTTGGGAATCAGCAGGGAGCTCATACCGCTACCTACGAGTACGTTCAAGGAAGTTCCTCTGAAACCTCACGGGATCATTTTGTTTCTAAGCTGTGAGGATGAAAGATGGCGAGTGGTGTAATGATATCTATCGTCCGTAGCCGTGTGATAATGAATCCCGTCGAGGTTTATCCGGCAGTAGGACTGTCAAGCGTAAGCGTACCTCAAATACCTCCCCTTAGGTTGCAAATGCCCTGGACGACGGTGGCCACATTCCGTGACCCGTCCGTCCGTGTGCCTCCCTACGCAAAAAAAAAGGGTGGGCTCTGCTTGTTTCTCCGACGCTGATGATGTACCCCATCCGATTGCAGCAACAAAGTGACCGGGCTCTGGTACGTGGGCAGCTGCGAGCGGCTGGTGTCGGCCGGCGAAGATGGCGCGCTGGGCGTCTGGGAGATGTCGGTGCGCCGCCGCGAGACGCCGGCTTGGAAGGAGGCCGACCTCTGCCAGCTGTGCCGCGCGCCCTTCATATGGAACGTCAGGGCCATGATGGAGAAGAAACAGCTTGGTAAGTGGAGGATTTTGAACTGGATTCTTGAAGCGATTGAGTTTAGATTCGTATGGAAGGAGGTCAATCTCTGATAGTTGTGCCGCGCGCCCTTCATATGGAACGTGCAGGCCATGATGGCGAAGGAGCAGTCGGTTGAGTGGTTAGGACTTGGCTGGTACTTTGGTGCTGTCCTTGAAACATGTTTATTAAGTACCTAGCCCGGCTTTTCGGCACCATCTCAACTGGTAGTCCTACCTCTATCATCTCTAACATGAAGGCAAAACCGAATGCTATAGGATTTCCGTCCACGAGCATATTAATCCCCATAGTAACATCCAGACCCGTTGGAACTGGCTTTGTGCCCTCCGAACCATCCAGCACTTCGTGATAATAGGAAATAAAGCCACCAATCCAATCCAGGTCTCCGTCAACACCACTGCCGGTGGTGCGGCGCGGCCGCGTGCGCCGCGTGCTCCCCGCACCGACTGCCGCTGCCCATCATGGGGTTCGAGTTCCCGCAGCGCGTCTGCACCGTGTGCTACGAACAGCTGAGGCATGAGCCGTGAGTATAGCCTCAGTCTTCAATACATAGTTTTAGTATAAAACAAAGTCGGCAGGTACCCGCCGTCTACCAAAATTGTGTCCCTCCACCCAGAACCCTGCTCCATGGATTTGTGTTTTCTAACACGTAACATCTGACCAAATGTGGGCGTGGTCTAACTGTGTCATATCTTGCGCGAGAAAGGCCGTCATGCTACGCAGTATGGTTTTAGTCGACAGTATCCTGGTCACGGCAATAGAAATTAAAACTCACCTAAAAATCATAGCTATTAAATGTTAATTGTGTGGAGCTTTATGCTCCAAAATAAATAAGTTTAAATCTAAAATAGTAGTTATAATAATTATCATGTACATAACCATCATCAGCATAAAATCGCCCACAGTTATGCGCAGGGGTTCTCACAATAATTAGTGACACATCGAATTCTTTCAAAGACATGTACAAATATGATCACGATAATTCCCTTCACCGTCACCGCACATGTTACACTCATCACGCCTCACACAACACATCTGTTTTGCAGTCGCGAGTCGCTTGCGTCGTTCCACGATATGAAACACGCTGTGGCTTGCCTATACGTGGACGAAGCTACCGGCAGGATGTGCACGGCAGGCAAAGACCGCGTGATCAAAGTGTGGGATGTCTCCATGTTGCTTGCCCCAGCGCCCAAACCAGGCACCAGCGACCAATAGCCCCAGGACTCAGGCTTACACTTCTAAACCAACGACGGTTTAGTGCTATCTGGTAAGGGTTACTTGTGATCCGCGTTACTTGCGCACTGTACTGGCGTCTTCTTTCGTAACTGGAGTGTAAGATGTCGTATGGTGTGCAGCGTTGATGGTCACATGGACTTCTCCTATATTATGTGTAAACTACTTTAGTTACAATGTGTTTGTTGTTTGCATAGACATATTTTAACTAAAGTGCTGAACTCTGCCTACAGTGTTGAAAGGAGGAATTCCATCTCGTTTTCTTTTTAAATTCAGTTACTTAAATGGCTGTGTGAGACCGTGAAAACAATAAACTACTTGAAACTAAGACTGAATTTAAAAAATGGACGAGGTAGACTCGACATTACTTGGTATTCGTATGCGAAAAATCTAATCTCTATTTATGTATACTTATACAATCTAATCATTGAGAGGGGATAGAGCTTCTAATTGTTTCACTTTTTCTAAATATAATTTCCATTACAATTCGTTAAAGGAGGTTGTACACAAGAACATTTCCTTTATTTTTATGTAGCGCTATGCAGAGCACTGTATTTTTCATAAATGTACAAGGCTGTATGGGTACTATTAATCGTGCTTTCTTAATTTATTTAATCTCTCGCACTTGTATAGACTTATCTCCAAGTGGTTTTAAGAAGACTGAATTTCTTCAAAGTAATTTTAATACTGAAGGAGAACTTTCTATGATGCCTGTACTAGTTGTGTTCGAAAGTTCGAATCGTATTAAAACGTTTCATGGAATAACAATAATGAAATAAACTTTATCACAGGATTTACTTAATAGTTTTCCAGTATATTATTTTATAATATAGGTACTAGCCAGATTTAAGTTTTCTTTCAAAACTATTTATTATTTCGTTAAATTAATAGTTTATCCAAGGCTTCGTCACTTGTTAAAATATCTTCTGTATTCTGACCTCCTGACCTAATACAGTTTTACACAACTTTTATACAACGGTTATCAACATATTTTGTATGATTATGAGGAGGATTATTATACAAATTGTAAGGAGGTAAATATTTGTAAAAAGTCTTCAAAATCGTTATCTATACCTGCATAGTTTAAAGTTGTTTAAGGGTTATGCACATAAAAACGGAAAAGGAAAGTTGTGTCGGTGTGCACTGTAGTTTTGAATTTTATATAAAGAATGCTGTAAGTCGTTACGGCGCCGATCCGTTTCCGTTCCGTTTTGGTGTACACCAAGCCTAATTGTTAAATATTTTTGGTTATTGATCCAGTGGTATCGAAATTGTGAACACAGCTTGTGGAAGAAATTCCCGACAGCTATAAAAAATAGAGTATAAAAACTGTTACTATTATTTTATTTATTATCTTTATTAGACTACTACTTACATTCTTCGTCTTCAATTGTGACTAACTTTGAAGTGAGTTTTCTTCACACAGTGTCAGTGGAGTGTCCTCACGCATATAAAATTGTATGTTGGAGGAATTTTTAAGTGAAAGATCATGATTAGTTTTGTTATGGGTGCCGCGGGCATTATAACTTAGCGGAGGAAGCATGTGAAACTGAACAAATGTATTACTATTTTCCGGCTAAGAAATTGTATAAGAAATGTCCAATGTGCAATCTATGAAATTATAGTCTTATTTACTGTAAATTATTTCTTACACTTAAATATATTCCGTCATTTGCAGTATGAACGATACAGAAGAGTTTAAGTATAGTAAATGTACTTATAAACATGTATATTTATTGCATAAATTCATTATGTTCAATAAGGTATCTTTAACTACAACATGGGGTTCTTCAAAAGGCATGTCTACAAGACTTTAAAGGCCTTAGGTTGCAGATATCCTGTCGACGGTGGCCACTTTCCATCAGGTGGACCTTCCGACAGTGTGTTTGCCTCCCTAGACAATAAAATAAATTGGGTAATAATTTTTTAATTTGAGAACTTTATGTTTCTGATTTATGTTTTGAGGGGTTTGCTTGACATCTGTCTCAAACGACCTCTGTCTATATTTTTTGTAATTATTATTAAAATTATAGACTTGGAGTTTTTTTTTCAATTGGAGTCGAACATCTAAATCTTTGCTATGCGACTATTTTATTTATACTTTGATCGGAATTTAGGAACCCTGAAATTGTTTTCAATAATTGGAAAAGTTGATTGATTCTCTGATGTTCTTTCTTATTGAAATGAATTTAATGGCGTAGCTAAGTTCAAGTGTAAGATATCATACTATCATAATCTGTTTTGTAACTTTAAAAGTCATTGGTCAAAGCTAAAAAATGAATTTCATATAAAATTGGTGTTTAACTGTAGGACCTATACTAAAACATTAAAATTAGGGGGTATCATTTCTGAAAGAAATAATAAAATAACTTAGTGGTAACTTCATAAATTTCCTGTGGCCATTTTCATTTAATTTGTCATTTTTTTAATTTTAATAATTCACGTGATTTTAAAAATAAAACAGCTAATGTTACCACCTGCAGCTGTCGATAGAGACACTTCTATAATTTATTATTTACATTAAAATTTTTGTTACAAAAATATCAAATCTCTAGATAAGATTGTGACGGAATTGAATATATTAATAAATGAATATTGGTAATTTCGTCGCGATTTCCTGTTCTAAAACGGGTTTTGAGATGTTGCACTTTAAGTTTTTTCAAAATGCTACCCTTTTAGGAGTGGACCAATTGAAATGATTACTTATTATTATTATTATTATTGTATAAATACCATCTTTTGGTAAATAAAAAAGAAACATGCTATATACACGATGTAATCTGTTAAAAACTTGGTAGAAAACAATTTGAAAAAAAAATAAAAAAATAAAAAGTATATGCGTTGATGTAGTGTTTACTTATTGGATACGTAAATCAATAACAATACATACATAACTATACATTATTATAAAATTGTGTAAATATTTAAATGTGTATAAATTATTTATGGTGCATTTGGTTCTTATATAGTTAGCGCTTGTGTTGTTGCCAAAACATAAATTTCTTAAAGAAATGTCTTTTAGTCTTTGAAATTTAGTAAAATTGTTTTTTATTCAATGTTATTTCATAATGTAAAGCCAATGTCGACACCATCTTTATGAATTGTAGCGGAAGTGCAAATTGTTATACATATAAATCATATAATCAAAGTCTCGTGGCTTTAACTTTTTGTGTACAATTAACAACGAATATTATAAATTAAAGAAATTTAAAATTACTTATACCTATTATTACGATTTGCACTTCGCACTGTAAGGGACACTTACTAACAATAAGTCTAATTAAGACGCATTTAGACAGATATAAAACACGCTTTCTTCTCTAAATTCACAATTTTATTAATTGTTTAATAAATTATATTAATTATCTTTTATATTTTATAACATAAAAGAATTATTTTTTTAATCTCGGAGCTTATTTTATGTTTGTATAGTAATACTGTAAAAATAGTCACTGTGTAATTATTAGCATTATGATAATCGTAAATAGGTTGCTTAAACTTTATATGTCAATAAAAGTGTATTACAAACATATTCTTCTATCTAATTGTCTTTCTCCGTCACTCAGCTCACTCTCTACAGTTCAGAGTTCGCCTCACCTCGAGACTTCACCTTTTATTCTAAAACTTAGACGCCATCTGGGAACGTCAAAGCTGTCATTGTCCAAAAAAGTTGTGAAGCCAATAAATAATTACGAAAGGAGGAACTTGGGACATGAGGTGGAGATTCCGCGCGTTACATCGCGGGCGAGACACAGACACAGCATGGCATTTTAGCCTCTCAGCCCGGGCACGAGAACTCCTTTTCAGAAACGCACACTTGTCCATTGAACACCTGTCCCTCCGGACACTTGAGAACCGTGCGTTCGCCTCGCACGCAGAAGTAGTAGCTTTGGCATTGAGTGTTGGGTTGGAGGAAGAAACCGTTCTTCTGGCAGTAGTGGGCCGGTGCTTCGGGTTCCATCAGCCCCTCCGGTGGGGCTCCGCAGCGGTGTTGGTCAGCAGGCACGCACGCTTGCCCGTCGAATATCTTCCCGCCGCGGCATGAGAACGACGCTAACCGATCGCCGCCCTCGCAGTAGAAATACCTGAGGATGATACGATGGGATTAGTTTTTCTCATTGTGTCCTGGTAATGTACAATTACTTATAATCGATTAGCTTTTGACTGCTTCTATCGCTTCCTATCAGGTGAAATGGCGGGTAAATGCCTGCCACGTAAAATTCGGTTATTACGCGTATATCCCGGACCCAATTCCGAGGGAAGGGAACCACATTGTGTTACCAAAGCATAGTCTATTTTTGGGGCAACCGAACCGGACCACAGGTAAAAAGTATTGTTGACAGTTGTCGCTCGTAAACAAACAGAACACCACCAATATTTAATTAAGGATTCTGGTAGGAAGGTAGCCACCAGGCCCCTACCGCTTATCGACAAACAGAGATTTAGGTTAGGATGAGGTGGAGGAAGACTTATATTAACAGGCGTCGCACTCAGATGGCATCACAAAAATCTGGAATTGTGGATTGGAAAAGTTTTCTAAAGTATCTACTAGAACACAATCATGTGTACCTACATCATAACCTGTAACTCTGCAGTCGACTGAAGTTTGAAGTTAAAATGCCGGTTTGCTATTGGACAATAGCAATCCGGCATTTTAACTTTCCCGGCTCGTCGGTCATACATACGAGTACGAGTGAATAAATTACGTATATTAGGTTTTATGCATCGCACGTACCTATAGCAGCCAGACTCGGTCTCTGCGTGGTAGCCGTCGGTGAGTCCCCCGCAGGAGTCGTCCTGCACGGGGCAGAGGCCGGGCTCGGCGCGCACGCAGCTCTCCCCGTCGAACATGTGCCCCGCGGGGCAAGCGTACACCGCCTTCTCGCCGCCGTAGCAGGCGTAGTAGCCGCGGCAGCCGTCGGGCGAGCGGTAGCGGCCGTCCGCGCGGCCGTAGCACGAGTCGCGGCGCAGGCTGGGGCACAGCGCGGCCGCGCCCGCCGCGCAGCGCGCCCCGTCGAACGCCTCGCCCGCGGGGCACGCCAGCAGCGTGCGCAGCGAGCCCTCGCAGTGGAAGTACCGCGTGCAGTTGCTGGCCGGGTCCTGGTAGGTCCCGCTCGGCAGCCCCTCGCACTGCGCCGCCGGCTCGGGGCCCTCGCAGGCGAACGCCGCCGCCGGCACGCATGCCGCGCCGTCGAACGCCAGCCCGCGGTCGCACGAGCCGCGCGCCACCACGCGCTCGCGCCGGCAGTCGTACCAGGACGAGCAGTCCCGCCAGTCGCGGTGCAGCCCGTCGGGCCGGTTGGAGCAGGGGCTGCGCGCGGGCGGCTCGCACGCGGCGCGTCCGCCCGCCGGCGCGCACCCGCCCTCGAAGAAGATGAGGCCGGGCTCGCAGACGCCGCGCCGGATCACGCGCCGCGCCTCGCACACGAAGTACTCGCGGCAGGCGGCGGCGCGGTCGGCGTACGCGCCGTCGGCTGCGTGGTGGCACAGCGACGCGCACGCCGCGTCCGGGCAGAAGTCCGCGTCGCCGGCGGGCAAAGGGATGGAGGCGGAGCGGGCCTCGGGGCAGGCCGCGGCGCACGGGCCGCCGCACGACGCCACCTCGCGCACCTCGCCGCCGCGGCACTCCAGCGTGCGCCGGCACTCGTGGGACGCGTCCGGGAACCGCCCGTCCGGCAGCCCGAGACACAGCGGCTCGTAGCAGGTGCCGGCGCCGCGCGCGCACGCCTGCCGGTCCAGGTCGAACCAGGCGCCCGAGGGGCACGCGTGGTCGACGGCCGTGCCGTTCTGGCAGCGGTAGTAGTGGCGGCAGGCGGTGCCGGGCGTGGCGTAGGCGAGCGTGTCCCCGGGCGCGCACTCGCGGCGCACGCAGGGCTGGCGGCGGCGCGGCACGCACGCGCCCGCGGACTCGCTGAACGCGCGTCCCGGCCCGCACGCGTACCGCCCCGCCTCGCCGCCGCCGGCGCACCGCACGTATTCGCGACACTCCGTATCGTAATCGGCGTACAAACCGTCTCTATTGCAAGGAAACTGATCGCCGCCTGAAATAGTTTGTAATCAAATTTGAATAAACTAGAAAAAAAACCAGCTCTAAAATATGTTTTTCTAAGTCAATAAATATTATTATGACCACAGCAAGATACGGAAACAATTAACTAACCGGAGAAAAAACGTGATATGTTTCTTTACCTACTTTGTCAATGTTATTTTAATTACAAGCTACATTTTGAATTTCTAAAAACATGATAATAAAAAATCTTTGTTTTTTGGCTACTGTATTGTAGAAAATTAAGTTTAAAAGTTGGACTCACTGGCTGTGTAGAGCGTCGCGAGTATCGGTAGCGCTAGCGCGACGAGCGCGTGCGCAGGGCAGGCGGGCGCGCGCGCGGCCATGTCGTCGGCGACTGGCCGCCGGCCGCCGGAGCGCCGGCGCGGGGCCGCGCGCGCAGGGTTCCTTGACATTCGGCCGCCCCCGCGGTAATTTGATCCCTGCGGTGGCCCGGATGCAGCCTCCGCGTTAGGAATCTAGACGCGCCTTGGCCGCAGCTCCTCGTGGTGACCGCCAGCGGAGCCGCCGGCCGTGACCCTTGCCCTCTTATGTAACTATGTTGAATGGACACAACACATGAATGGAGCGAAGATGGCGCGTCATAAATGGACCATCCTTGTCTCAGGGTGGCAACGCGCTATGATGTTTTTCACGTTTCAAGTGCAGTATAGCAGGAGTAGGCAGGTACTGATAATAGTATGTGTAATTATCATTTAGTTAGAGCAATAGCACAACCTTTTTATATGGGCATCAGCAGTTAGTGACTACAGGCACTCGGATCTACGAAGAGGACATTGATTCACACTTCCTTTTCATTAAACCATTGTTCTTAAACGTTTATTTATGTAGTCATGGCGTCTAATGCAGGATGCGATTATAATTATCCGCCTGCATCACGATGTAATAAAAGTACTGCAATCTTGAGGCGTCTTCAGTAAGTAGGATTACGAAGGTAAGAGTAAAAAATTAAGAATTCTCCCTAATACCTTAATAATTTCTTGTTTAAGTACATATTACCATTAGATATGTAAGAATACTCTCCAAATGGTGTTTAGACAGTGTAACCGTTCCATTAACGGGTCGTCCTATAAAGCGGCTAATGTCACAAAGGCAGACCAGCTCCGTTAACCAGATATGGACAGCAGCGTTTTTTGTTGAGAATTTTCTATACTGAGATCTCCAACCCGCCCGCTAATTGTGGAGCAGGCTCAACACCAGTTACGGTCTGTTGACGTGATATGATAGCTTCTGAAAGAGCTATCAATATTGTACATTGCTATATATCAGGTGATAGGACTCTGTCAAGCCTGAGGTATCCGCCTGGGTGAGTACAACCGCCGCGCCATATCTATTTCTGCCACCAAGCAACAATACTCGCATTGTTGTGTTCCGGTTTGAAGGATGAGGTAGCCAGCGCAATTACAGGCATAAGGCATTACATCTGCATTTTTATTGCCAGCAACTTAAATGAACGAATCGAAATATCATAGGCGACAATTACCGCTTACCATCGTGTCTGCTCGTTTGTCAGAAAAAACTATCTGCGGAATCGGGTGGTCCGAATCTGGAGCCCCTGCTTGACCCAACGGTGGTCCGCAATAAATATACGCAAATACAAACTCGCATTACTTACATGCTTAATTTTATTTTTATCCGGCAAATAGCTCAATTATACCACGCCGCCGCGTACCTACTCGTGGGAACCTCGTGGAAAAAATAAATTAAAAAAAGAACAACCGTCAGAACGTGTTGAAACGTAAATTGTGCTTGGTAAAGAGACGGATCCTCCGCGAATCCGTGTAGGCCGGGCATACTGATGGATGGCAATCACTCTACATGCATTGGATAACAACAACGTTTACGTAAGGTATGTGATGGTATTTGACATTGAACTCGCGCTACTGTCAAGAACTTAAAGTACACACTGAAATTTATTTCGGTCGGGTTAGAGATGTGACGATTGAAGTAGGTTTCGGGTATTTTTATTGGCATTTATACTTAGGTTACCTAATTAGAAAGATAGGTGTCGAAATGTGAATATTGATAGTTGATAATACAGGTAGCTATCTACGTCATATCATTGTAGCTCTAATATCGTGGGGCTTTTTGGTACCCAGTCAAACTGTAGTGGGTCGCATTGGAAATCCTGGGACTTTTGGACTATTGGAATTATATATTTAGTCGACACTAATTGATACCCAGAACGTGTACCTATAGATACTTTGTTAAATATTAATGTAAACATTACCACTAACGCTGATGTGACGCTGAGGTGACATCAAAAGTGTAATAATTTCCAAGTCCCGAAACCGCCCTCGTTGATGTCTTTTGTATGACGTAATTATTGATGATACCACACATGATCAAACAAAAGACATTATCGAGAGCCATTTGAATAAATTGATAATATTTTAATTAGGGGATTATTTTTCTATAATTTTATTAAATTTTGCCTGAAATAAAAGTTCTTAATTTTTTTTATAACTTTTTCATTATTTATGCAATAAATCAATTCTACAATCTTTTACAATAATAGCTATTTACAACTAAAATTAAATAACCTAACTAACCTACAAACCCTAACTATTATTAAAAGTAAAAAAATTTACCCATATGCTCAGATTGTGGAAAAGGCTGGCCCCATTGCCCCACTGAATAGTGTAATACGCTGACCCATGTAGAGGCCAGCCTTCTGGTCATTAGTAACATCGACCAGGCGCTTGGCTACTTCCCGATATAAGGAATGTGCGCCACGGTCCAAATAGGCACTACCTCGACAAGCGTTTAAGCGCCGTTTGACGTTTTCAGCGAAGGCGACACCGGCCAATGCTTGACACGTGGTGGCTGGAAGATGAAACGGCGCGAGGGTGTCGATGCACGTAGTAGGGGTTGGCCCAGCTTCCAAGGTGTGAGTGTCATTCCGTCGGGTCTTTTACCATCGTCTCGAACTACATCGTAGCCAGCTGTGTACCGAGGACAAAAACGCTGCCAGGGCGACACTAGACACTTTGAGAACGCGAAAACCTCCACAGCGACTAGGCAATGATCCTGGTCTTAGGACGAATCATCCAAATTAATATTCAAAACTGACACGTACACTACGTTTTAATTTATTATTATTTTGAAGTAAACATTCAATTATTTTACCTTCCCATATAAGGCACGACAATTGTAATGTTTGCGGAATACCTAATGTCTAACACCAAAACTGAGATATTCGACGACAACGGTTAGGTACAATTAACTATTCAAAACCATGCCGATAATATCTAATCGCGAATTCTTCGACCAATTCTTTGGGAAAACCATAACATAAGCAAACCAGTGTATCCAAACGAGCCAAGAGTGAACGCAGATAGCCGTTCCTATCTGCCCCTCGATAACCGACGGGGAAGATGGGTAAAAATAGTCTTTTCTGTTTATTTCAAAATTAATAAAATACAGATAATTGGGCGCACTTGAAAAATACTTATCCTAAATAAATTTATATGGGTAGTTAGGTTACAGTCATAGGTATGGGTTCGATCAGATAGCACAAATCAAGTTTTATTTGCCTCCATATAGAAATATTACATTAGATTATTATATGAGAAAATAATAAAACTATTTATCACATTTGCCCCAATATCGAGATAAATACCGAGATAGGAGCGAGTCGGTGTATGGCGGAGCAAACGGCAGAAATTCAGTTACGTGGCCCTGGAATTTCTGTCCCGCTAAAGGGAATACCAGGGCAAATGGGACTTAATTTGTGTTATCTGCCCCGTATATCGGGCCGGGTCTACGGGGCAGATAAAACTGTTTTCCAAATGCCCCATTAACGAGGTCGACATCGGGGCAGATGGTAGCCCTTTTTCCATCTGCCCCGTAACAAACATCGGGGCATGACGAGAGCGACCCATCGCAAATATGTCGTATGTAACCCGACACCGTGGTATGCGGAGAATGCGCAGGCGCCGACGCCGCGGGGTCTCCACGATAATTGTAATCGATTAAATTGCTTATCGACCATCTCGGCTATTAGATGTAACCTCGACCCGCCAGTTCCGCAAACACCGCCCGCTGACTTATTTAGGGCTTTTTTTTAACAATGCAAAGAATTTTAGAGTATTTTGTCGAAGTTCCTGCTAGTGTCGTGGCTACAATTTCAATTTATTAGTATTTTTGTTGTACCTTCAGCAGCTTTATTAGTAAATCTGCAGAAAAGACTAAACACCGTAGCTACTTAAATATTGGACATGATTTGACTGTTACTATACAACTAGAACAATCATATGCAGAATGTAACTTTGTGAATGGCTTCTAGTAGTTACAAAGACTTACAGTAATTACAAAATACTACATATTACTAACTTTTTTTGTAAAATTATTATGTGACGTCACAAGAGCGGCCTAATGGTTAGCGGGGATTCTTATCCGAGAGGTACCGGATTCGAACTCCAATGCCGCCACGTACCAATGACTGTTTCTATATAAAGTACATTAGTTGAACACTAACCGATATCCTTACTGTGATGGAAAACATCGTGAGGAAACCAGTACATACAGTCTATAGTCTGGTCAGGTTTGCCTGTAAATAGGATCACGTAGGTCAGACGGCAGTCGCTCTACGGTAATTATCTTATCAACCCAACCAGGATTTGACACCTGGATCATGGTCAAGGTGGACCTGGGCCTTCGCTCGAGAGCATAACCGGGACATTGGCGCCAAGACAATTATTATTATTATGTTACGTCACAGCTCTACTTGAAAACAAATATTTTCCTCTGTTCCTAAGCTACCCCCTTGCTCCGGCTCCTAACAGGCCGTGTGGTTGGACAGAGAATAGGTAATATAGACTCTAGATTGTTGGACGCCTTATACTAATCTTAACACTGTAATCTCAAAACAACCTGGCATATCACTCTACGGCATGTGAGAAGCTTAGCTCGAGTCCAGGGGGCGTATTCTCGCGCTCTGCCATCGCAAATTCGACATTTCAGTATCAGTACTAAACGAGGTTTGTGCCTAGAAAAACATTTCGAATTCAAGCTGTCACAGCGCGAGAGTAGGCCTCCAATGGTGATATGAAATGACTTAGATTTGTGTTTTTATTTCTGTACCTAACTGCCTTTTTCAGGAATTCAAACAGTTTATTCCCGGTAGTAGGTACCTACAGTGAACGTGGGTACGACTGGGAATTTCATTCCGATCAAACCGTTGAGTAAATAGGCCACCTGATTGGAAAGTGATCACCGTAGCCAATAGCTACCCACAACATCCGGGAGTCGCAAATACGCTTTGTTTTTCTGTGATTTGTATTTGCAAAAGTTATTGATGGCTAGCGGTCCCTTACGGTTTCTACCCGCGTGTTACAAAGAACTCTAAAATTTAAACTATACCGCGGGCGGGATGAAGGAGCCTAATATTTTTCTGGGAACAAAAGTGACTTGTTGCACTCGAGAATAAAGTAGCGTCCTATAATTTCCAAAATGGATTCAATAGTTGAAACATTACTTGTTGTCTTTAGTGGGGTGATTATGAGTGCTGGGGTACTAGATTTCTAATTGTTTTTGTGTTGTCTTTGTAAACTTTTGTGTAGATTTCATGTGCACTACCTATCAATATTTAAAATACTTTGTTTCTTTCCATACTAAAGTTGTCTGGAAGAGATCGCTTTAGTGATAAGACCGCCCTTTGTACTGCTTACTATCATATATTTTATTCCATGTGTGAATCCTGTAGTGTACAAATAAAGAGTTTTTGTATTGTATAGTTTTTAACATTATCTAAAAACACCGTAACAAACTTTAGCCACTCAAACAAGCGTCCCAGGTATATAAAAAATATAGAGTGCTCGTATGGCCGAACCTCACATCGGACAATATATAGGTACCGCAAGCATCTACCTACTGAGAATCCCTTCTGCGTTGATACCCTTAAATATAAGTATATATCTTAGTAAGTACAATAACTTAATACGACCTCCAAGAGGACTCATCACTAATTGGTATGATATGACGACGTCATAATGTCGTCACAATAGTCGAGTTAACGTAGCTTGGATACCACGAAATCGAAACATTTTTAGATCATCCTGCTACAAATACTAAAATTACCTCATTCATCATTTACGTCGACAGCAATTTCTTGATTTCATTTGATTTATTTTCAAAAATAAAAAGTGTAAGTATACTTATGTCTTTTTATTACAGTTTTAAATATTGACAATGTCGTTTTCTATTATAGTCGTATAATTACGTATGCCCATATGTTATATGTTGGGGCCCTATCGCCATCTTATGGGTCCAAACCAACTTCACCTTATCGTATTCCCCTGCTGCTAGAAGTGGAGAACGAAGGAAAGGGTTTGACCGTTAGGATGATGATGATACCCGTATCGACGAAGCGTAGGTACCAATAATATAATATACTTGTGGACCCGGCGCGACTTCGTTCGCGTACACCTACTTTACCTCTACCTATCCTTTTTTCCTTGCTTATATTTTTTCCGTTTGAATCTATCTATTGTTGAAAACCGCATTAAAATTCGTTGCGTTATTTGAAAGATCTAAGCGTACATAGATACATTCATAGATACATAGGGACAGACAGCCGGAAGCGACTTTGTTTTATACTATGTATAAATTATAGGAGTACTTAGGATATTTAATGATAACGATGAACAATTCGAAGTCCCAATTGTAGGATATTTCAAAATCGATCTAACTTACTTTGATGACTTGGTCAGCAAAGCGCTCGAGGAATGTAGCATCCGTAAACAGAAATAAACACAATACAGGTACATACTTTATATACTTATGTAGTGATCAAGTCTCGTGACTTCAATTAACCACGCATGCGCTCCATTATGATGTGAATAACATCTACTTACTTTTGCAATTGCCATAGAAATAAATACACATGCGTATGACCCTGACTTCGTTTGCGCAATATCTATATATCGAGATATAATGTAGGCTTTACCAAAGTAAACAATTATCGTTCAGTTGTTTCGGCGTGATTGTGGAACAAACTTTTGTATCCACTACTGCGAGAATCCCTTCTACGTTGAATACCCTTAAATATAAGTAAATAGAAAAGTATCTTAATAAGTAAACAACATTGCTGTTAAAGACGGTACCTTTCGCTTACGAGTCACACCCTCTAGTCATTTTGCTACCGACCCTATAAAAGATATATACTTAAAAGTATCCATTGTACTTTTAAAATTAATAATTATGTACTAGAAACTCTTCCAAGTAGCGGATCGTCAGGTAAGAGTGCGATTCTCTAAGAAACATTTTTGATCGCAACGATGAAATGGATGGATGGATTGATGTTCTGTCGGATGATAACAATATTTTAATACTGGCCACGATCTGTTACGTTTCATGGTTGCGCTCACGGGTGTTGTCTTAGAGAATAACATATGGTCTAAGATCCGGCCATAGAATATCTTCGCTCATTTGTTATTAATAAAAACGTAAATTATACGAAAGAATATTACTTAATTTAGAAAAAAAAATATTGACTGCTCTCACCCTGGTCCTGATCATCTGTTATTTAATTGAGTTATATGTCAAATGAAAGGTATTTGCTTCCTCTATCCAACAATATATGGCCTAAGCAAAACTTTTTCAGAAAGGAAATATCGAGGAACATTCATAAAATAAATTGGGAGCGTCGGTGGCCGAGTGGAAAAGGTATCCGACTCGTATCCGAGAGGTCCGGGTTCTTAATAACCAATTAATCTTTTCTGAGTTCTGTACATTAGTTAAATGCTAACCGATGCTCTTACGGTGAGGGAAAGCATCGTAATAAAAATTGCACATTCAGGCGACTGAATGTGTAACCATGATCCAATCTGGTCAGGTTCCCCAGTAGCAGGGTCACGGAGGTCAGATGGCAGTCGCTCCACTATAATGATCTGATCTGCCAAATCCTGGATCATGGTCAAGGCGGACCCCGGGGCCTCGTGCGCAAGAGCACAACCGGGACATTTACGCCAATATGATAATTCATAAAATAATTGAACGAAAATTATTTTTTATGTTAGTTGAATAATATGCTTTTGTAAAATACACTATTTTTTTTAATAACAGGTGAGAGGAGATATTTTACTGCGGCCGGATCTTTTACTAATAGCTGTTGACTCTTGTACGTTGACAGCAGCCGCAAGCCTGTTAAATCGACTTTGTTTTGTTTTGCCTTTTTCCTCAAAATTCGTCATCATCATCCAAAGGTGAATCGGGCCATATTAATTAGATAGGCATTGCAAGAAAAATGTGTAAACAATGTACGATCATGAGCCTAATCGCCATTTACGTACAGCTGATTCCGAGAACCAATAGGTAAAAAAATATTATATTTCACACCTTTTGCTCTACAATTTCAATGTAAAGCAATGCGTTATATCTAAATATAGATATCTAGTAGTATGGAATTCGAATTATATTCGAATTTGGTACAGAGTTTATTCGGAAATCGAAATAACCACCTTACTGTGAAACAAAACACGTTGTTTTATTTTATTATTTCGTACCAATTTTATTTTTAACGCCAGACGAAAAAAGAGTGGTGTTTAAGGTTGACGTGTGACGTGTGTATCTGTGTATTTGTCTGTGGTATCGTAGCTCCCGAACAGATGGACTGATTTTGATGCAATTTTCTCTACTTGTAAGCCAGTGTAATCGAGATAGTTCTTACCTTTGTTTAATTAAAATCAGTTCTGTAGTTAAGCAAGCATTTATTTATTTATTTATTTATTTAACAGTTTATTGTACACAAGAAATACGTAGCAAATAACAGGCAAAGTAATAAATGGCACAACAGGCGCTACTTATTTCTAAAGAAATCTCTTCCAGCAAGCCTTTGGGAGTGTGATGTGATCACGAGACGCCGATAGGACGTGCACAATATTACCTATCTAAATAGGCATACATAAGTATCTATAATTACATACACATATACACACATACATACATACATATCGACTTATAATACAATCATAATATATACTATATGAGTTTAAGTAAACTTGTCGGGGGTTATCCGACTTTTTCTGTCGAAAGATTATTACGGTGACACAAAAATTTCGCTAAGCGATAGCGATTTGACTCTGGAGTTTATTCAACCTTTATTTCTTGTCTCTTTTGTGCATAACTCAAGCAGTTTTTAAGTTTAGTTTAAACTGCCTCGCTTTGTTACGCTGGTCCAACATGCCACCCTGAGACCACCGTAACATACTGCTTAATCTCCTTTATCTTTTCTATGTTAGTATGGTAGAGGAGTTACCTAATGCCTCTCTTAAGCGAGTACTCACACATTGACACATAGGGGGCCAGCTATCTGCTATAGGCCATCATCATTATCTTGGCGTTAAAGTTCCGGTTGTGCTCTCGGTTGTGTTCGGAGGGCCCGAACATGATCCAGCATTTGACAGATTAGATAATTACAGGGGAGCGACTGCCATCAGACCTTCAAGACCCAGCTACCAGGGTGACCTGACCTGATTGGATCATGGTTACACATTCGTTCGCCTGTATGTGCAGATTTCACCACGATGTTTTCCCTCACCGTAAGAGTATCGATTAATGTTCAACTAATGTTCATAATTTAGAGAAACGCATGGTATTGCAAACGTCCACAGGCTGCGGTGACTGTTTTCCATCAGGCAGGTAGGCATAAGTTTGTTTGCCACATTAGTGGTAAAAAAAATGCGGGTCCCAGGAAGACTAAACTAGCTTATCCTCGAGTAGGTACGGTCGAACAAAATATACTGCTCATAGAATAAGGTCCATTTTTTGCTTTCCAAAAGACGTGATACAAATATGGACCTGATTCCATCACTTTGATTTTGCTCTCTGAATGAGTTAGGTAAGGTCTTACATTAAGTAATATAATGAAATTACCTCCCCTTTCGTGTGAGAGATCCTAAGTCCTGCAGTGGATGATGATCATTATGAACCGACGGTTATTTATGTTCTGTCTGTATGCGAAGCGACGCGTTTTGATAAAGCCTCGTGTAGCCTATGCTTGTTCGACTTTGCGTAGGCACTCTGAATTCAGTAGTAGAGTCAAAACTCAGTGCCTCGACGACACTGTAGATCCTGGATAAACAGAATTTGAGCATTGGGGACGTGACCCATCAAGCTCGAATAAAGCCGTAACCTAACCGCCTTGATCCGGTTCACTCCAAAAAGGTTCAAAATTCTGCGCACAAGCTGCGTACGGTGGTAATCAGGTATCCGCCATTGGTCGAAATAACTATCGCGGATCTCGCGTTTTTGCCCACATTCCTGCGCATACTCGTGAATATTGACCGTGCGCCGGAGTTGCTCTAACTGTTACTCTGTTCCGGGTTCAGAATAGGGTGGTGGCATGAGACTGAATATGTCATGATTGTTATCAAAATTAGCAAGTACAAAATTTAAAAAGATTATAAATTGACTATGTTCTTTGTAACAAAACGGAGTTTATCAAGCATTTTCGTTCCCGGCGCGATTTCGTTCGCGTCCTACTCCTACCCTACCCTACATCTATCCTACCATACTCTATCCCTACCCTATACATACGCTACACCTACCCCGCACCTACTCTCCACCTACCCTACACCTACCAAATCTTTTTTTCATGATTCAAACAAACCTTGTCCTGAAAATTACAAACCCAACAAAAAGTTATTTATTTATTTTATTTAACCATTTATTGTACACAAGATTTTTACAAAACTATATGACAGAATATATCAGACACAACAGGCCAACTTATTTCTATGAAGAAATTTCTTCCAGCAGGCCTACAGCAGAGTGATCGTGACAATTAAATGCAGTTAAGACGTGCACTGTAGTAAAAAAAAAATATATATAATGCTCAATTAATAATAGCCTATACTATACATACATAAATACATACATATATACCTACTTTAAAAACAAATACATATACATACATACATTCAAATACAATTTAGTACAAATAACTGTAGTCGTTCTGAATAATGTGCGAACATGCAACATTTTGATACCTTGGGTTATATTATTGCAAATCTCTTAATTTTTTAAAGATAAAATATAGCTTATGTTGCTCGCAGATAATGTAGCTTCCATAGGTGAAAGAATTTTTAAAACAGGTTTATAAGTTTTTGAATTTATCCACTACAAACATACAAACAAACATTTTCCTCTTTACAATATTAGTACAGACTTCAGTTTCAAGCTATTGAAAAGCTATTTAATTAATTTCTTCAATCTTAATCAAAATCAATTGAAACAATGGGAAAAAATTAAGTAAAGGTTTTACACCCCTATTAACGATGTCAGATTTATAGTCCTCTGTGGTGCCAGGCAATGCGCGCTTAAATTTATGCAATCATTTGAATATTGAGACTAGACAATAATAGTTTTTGTTCTTGTGTCTCAATATTCACAATCACAATAGTCACAATATATTACCGTGTACCGAACCGCTATCAAAGAAACCAATAAAGTGTGACACTTAATAATCGATTTCTAATTCTCTTTCAAGATAGCTCTCCATTTGTCTACAATGTCTTTTCCAACACCATTTGAAACTCTACATATCTTCTCGTCTCTCAACTTACAATAAAATCCCTTATAACGAGCACTTTTAGCTTCTCCTGAATTTTGGAATTTTTCACTATTTCGCCAACTATTGCGCTTTTTCGTAAATATAAATAATCATCTTGTCTTTAATGTCCCGGTTGTGTTCTCACGCACGAGGGCCCGGGGTCCGCCTTGACCATGCTCCAGGGTTTGGCAGATCAAGTAATTACAGTGGAGCAACTGCCTACTGACCTCCGTTAGCCAAGCCTTTGGAAAATCGCCAGAATGTGTGAACGTCACGATGTCTTCCCTCTCCGTAAGAGCATTGGTTAGTGTTCAACTAATGTACATAACTCAGTAAAGAGTCATTGGTATATGGCGGTAGTGGGATTTGAACCCGGTACCTCTCGCTTGCGAGTCGAATACGAGCGAGAAACTTAGCGTTCATAAGTCAATGCAAACACGTAAGACAGAACATTTTGGTCACATGAGATTAGCTACCGCTTTCTTTCAGACATTTCTCGTTCCTTTGCCACTGGGTTGCAAAAGAAAAATGCCTATACATTCAAAATGGAACCTCGCTAATTGACTCACTATCCATTTAGAACAGAGACCACAGAGTGATAAGCAAATCTGCATTGCTCGGCGGAAGGTGAATTACCTTGTTTGATTAATTCAAGTTAATATAAGTATAAACCTCCTATTAAGACTTCAGCGATATACGACGTTATCTGTTAACAGGCAAACGTTATCAAGTTGACATTTACATTTGCCAGATACCACCATCAGGTTGGCAATTAGAATCTTTGTGCGATCTCATAGCACCGAACCGGAACTCTTGTACGTAAAGGTGTTTACACATTCATCATGCCGACAATGTCAATGATATCCACCACATTACCCACATTGATTGCTATGTTTACCCACAGTCGGAGGGCACGTGTATGGATTATTGAATTCAATATTTGCAATCAGTAGGTGAGTAATTAATTATAAGTAACGTAGGTATGCATTAGTTTCATCTTGTGTGTTGGAGGATTTGAACTCTACGCTATACGTACCTACATTTCTGATGAGTAATTAAATTAAGGTTAGGTTTAACATTAAGGTACTTAATGTAAAGTACATAGGTATAATATATAAATAGTTAGAAGTTAGCCATATCTTTTTAAATATTTATATTTAATTATTAATTTAATTAATAATAATTAATAAATTTTCAAAAATTCAAGGTTACAATTCACGATGCTGTATAATGCCCCACCCCAATATATTATTTTTATACTGCGCAATGACAAACGAGCATACAAACCACCTGATGGTAAGCGGTAACTCCCTGATGGTAAGCCGTCCTGGCCACCTTCATAAGCTCGTCGTCAACCTCTTGACATTTTGCTATTTTGTTCTATTTTTTTTACATAGATGTCTCATAAGGACCAAACAAAAAATATCTTCTTGCCGTATCCATACCCATAACCGATGTGTGTTCACCCCATCCGCGAATCACGGACGTGGTACTGACCTTTGAAAAGGATTCTGCACAATGTTATCAGCCAACAATGACTGCGCACCGTTACGATGCGTGGGCGCATAAGAGCGCGGTTACTCACACGTCCGATCGATCGTGAGTGGATCACTCGGTGTGAAAAGGATGTGTTATGGTCTTCGGTTGAGGTAATGGTTTATTTATTTATTTATTTAGCACTTTATTGCACACAATAAAATACATAGAGAATCATACATATAAACGACACAACATGCACTACTTCGAAAAAGAAATTTCTTCCAGCAGGCCTACAGAAGAGAGATGTGATAAGTAAAGCAGATCGACGTGTGCGATATAGAATACCTACTAAAATACTTAAACATAATTAACTACTCAAATAAAGGATAACAAATAAAATATAAACTTATAATAATAATACAATACTATACATACATACCTATGTACAACTAGATAGAGATAGGTCCTTGGTTTTGTAGTTACACAAAAAAGAACAGATGGTTATGGTCACAACAGACAGGTCACCTTATTCCCATGTTGGAAGACCAGTTTTGACATATCTATAGCGTAGTTTTGAATTTTGACACAAAAGTCATACATACCTACAACCTTTTGTATTTCTTGAAATTATGTATACTTAGCTGGAACCGGTATAAGAGTAAAAAAAAAGCAAAATAAGGATTAGAAAACAACTAAATGCCCATCAAATGCCATTTCCAAGCTGTTGGCATAAGGGCTCGCTTACGTAGGCTTAACTCTAATTTCCCCACTTATGACCCTGGGGTGGTGCCAACCGTGTTCTCTTTCGGTGATAGATTTCAGCTATGGCTGACCTTGAAGTGTCACAACCTTTCAAACTACGCCGCACTGCCTTGGATCCTGTCTAATAACCTGCCTGTATCCATAACGAATGCGTTCTCATCACAGACATTCGCGGAGTGAATTCGGGATCACTGCACGGTGATACAATTCCTTTTATGTATCTATTACGAGGAAGGCTATAAATTTAAGTCCACGCGTGACAACAACGCTGAAATCTGATAGCTTAATCTAATTTCGAAGGTAGAATTCTCGTTTTGGAAGCATCGATTTTTAAAGCAGCTGGCGACATTCAGATATATAATCTTATTAAATGTGATCTATAAAATAATCAGTTCCACAGGTGTAGTTGGCGATCGCCGTTCGACTTTAGTTTTTATGTAGATTTATGCGATTTAAGAACTATTAAAATTGAACAGCGGTCTGCCACACACAGTTTGATTGATCTGTGATCATTTTCAGGATTCCCTTGGTAAAGTGAATCATTATTTGGATACCCTTTAAAAGTACAGTCAGCTGCAGAGTTACTGGACCTCTCTAGCATATATTAAATTTATGGTAGGGGGATTAGTTCTCTCAGCAGCCGACTATACATCGGCCAGCCCAATTCAATTCAATTCAATTTATTTATTTGATAAACATAAATTTACACGTCAAATGTTATTAAATTCTTAAGTAGTCATTATTACCCACTTTTGGATGACCCTGTATCACATAAAGTTAACGGATTTCCTCTATCTCGGGGCTTGGAAAGTGGGCTGAAGCTGCTCTATGGAGGTCCTTACTGATCTGCCGGCAATACAATGGATCGTCAGTATGATACGGTATGAGCGGTAAATTTCTGCTTCAGTCAGGCTCCGCTTCCCTGCTCTTTCTTCTCCTCTCGGCCCGGTCTTCGGCATCCTTACGTTGTAAGCCGTGGGCTCTCGCATTCTGCCTGGCGATGTCTTGGGCCTTTCGCCCCTCTTTTCTGATACTGGCAGGTTTAGGCATCTATGTCCTACGTATCTATATGTATCCCTGGGGCTTACGCACCACGCGACCAAATCAGCGCAGGCGAGCCTATTTCTTACTATTGGACACTATTAGAGGGTTTATTTCGAGTCTAGATTATTTTAGAACATATATGAGTACTATATAGAACGCATTAGAGGCCGTACGCAATTGTGTCAAGAGCAATAGTTATTTATTGTTTGATGCATATGGTATTCTGTATTTATAGATTTAATAAATGACTCAGAAAACATACATGGTTGCACACAGTAAAATAAATAGCGTCGTGCGAAGTAACGGGTACGTTGCATTTGTACTCGTTGTTTCTATTATCTATATCACCTATTATACAGTTTAAAGTTTTATACAATTTAGTGCAGGGTTTCTCAAACTTAAGTCCCCATGTACCATAAGTTCCTAAATAGCTGCGAACCCCTAATAAAAAGGTATAAGAATACGAGATACTCTACCTGACTAGCTGCCTAAATAATAAATTAAAATACAAACTTTTGAAATCAGCTTGAAGAGTTTCATCAGCAGACTTCCGTTGCTTAATACTCAGACCAGCAGCTATTCTCTTAGTTGTGACCAAAAATAGGTTGCGAATCCAGGCTTCAGCATTTTTTATATCCGGGAAGTATGTGTTTAGTTCTTCGAAGAGCTGAGATAAATAAAGAACAAATTCAGCATTTACTTCGGCATGCACAGTTAGGGAGTTAGCCGTAACAAATACATGCAGAAGAGTAAATTCAACCATGCTTCCAAGTCAAATTAATGTTCAATGTTGTTTGAATCCAAGCCGCCATTAAATAAATTTTATATCTTTATAGTAAATACATTTTGAATTCAGCGCGATCAATCGTAACCACAAGAAATCCGTAATAGCAGTCAAGTAGCGTTTAAGTATCATTATGTCGTACTTATGGATTTCCCAATTGTCGTCATACAATTTCTTCAACTAAAACACAAACACTACGTAAAAACCATTTGAAGTTCATAAAAAATACTTACACTACTCATACGTCCGTATATCATGTAAAAAATAGAATATCCTGCACGAATTAATTAACAATAAATACTAATGAATATATATTAACAAGCTACAGGTTGTCCATCGACAAAATAAACATATCAATAATAATTAATAGGAACATTGTATCCGCTACTAAATTAATAATTGATTGAGTTTGAAACCGGTCACTTACGAATGAGTTTACCTAAGGTCGTATTAGTGTCGACAAATAAATATTGAAGCCTCATATATAGATTTTGAGAAACTTGATTCTGGTTAATTATGAAGCTCATTTGTGTTTCCAACTTACCTATATTTGGCGCCAATGACGTCTTGGTTTCATTGGTTCATTCATGAGTTAGTAATGTTAGTATTATGCACGACATCCCCGCAACAGCCCACAGTTGGACATGAGACTCTTCCTAATTAGTGGAGGGGTTTGCCCTATCTCAAGGCTCCATAATCGGCCGGCGTGTGTGATGGCAGCCTTGAAAGTCATGACCATCACAGCCCATAACAGTCTACTGCAGGACTTAGGGCCATTCCCACGAAATGGAGATGTTATTGCCATAATCTCTACGCTCGGCAGGCTGGTTGGAGATCGCAGTGTTGTAGATATAACAATGGAAAACGCTGCTGCCTATTTTACAGCTCTAAGATCTTTTGCCTCGAAAACATTAGTCGCTTTGTACGACACCAAAGAGTGTAAGGGGTTGGTGCTATTCTACTCTGCTTGATACCATACATCTGGTGTCCATTGAAAGTACTAACAGAAAATACTGCTGTAGAAAGTTAGGAGGTAGGAGGAGGGCGGTAGGTCTAGTTTCAACGCACTTGCGGCCTGGTGTTGTGGATGTCCATGGGCGGCGGTGTAAAAAATAGTAGATGGTTTGCCTCTATGACAGCGGTACGCAATCTGCGGGTTACCAGGCTTATTAAGAGAACGCTGATATCCATTTTGTGATATAGGACGATCTTATAGATAGACGTTGGCCTGGCCTTAGTTATAATGTTTTCTAGACATCCTTGACCAATACCTAGAGATGGATCTAAATGAAGCCTAAATATTATGTAATCAAATCTAAACATCTTAGTTATTCCGTAGTCAACATTTTATAATACACTGACTAATAAACTGGGATCTATTTCCAATCTACCAAACTCGGCAGAATGTCTCTGAAATCCACGTTTATGTTATGGTTAGATATAAGTAAAGCGTCGTCGGCAGCGTAATAGCCAGCGGGTCGGTCTCGTAAGCGAGAGGCACAGAGTTCGATTTCCAGTACCGCCATGTACCGATGACGTTTTCTGAGTTATGTAGGTACGTAGTTGTACGTAACCGACGTTCTTAAGGCGAGGAAAAACATCGTGAGGAAATCTGCACATTCAGACGATTGAATGTGTAGCCGTGATCCAGGGTGACGGAGGTCAGATGGCAGTCACTCTACTGAAATTATCTGATCGGACAAAATCCTGGATCATGCTCAAGCGTACCCCGAACCTGATAAGGGTAGTTAAAATTATAACTAAATTATATAATTATAATTTACATTAAATGTAGGGGAAGGTGGCCTAAAATGGGTGGCCCGACTAAGACGGGTAAGCGCTCGTACGCTGCCATGTCAATGAGTAGTGCCGACGGGTGCATGTTTCGAGAGTAGCCGAATGTTTAGTGCTTTTCTTAACAAAATATTAAGACATGTGTTCCTTGATTAGTCGAACACCTTTATAATTAGCGTATTGTTAATATTGCGCTTATATTGTAGCGCTATCTAACTTTATATAAAGACAAACAGTTATCTCGGATTACTTTTCATTTTGATGTCTTTAATTACTTTACAAAAGTACGTGCTATTGGGCAAAACGGGCATGGTTTTGTATGAAATATTGAATACAAAATGGATTACATGAAGAACTTGTTATTTCAAAAGTATGGGTATTTTGATCTACAACTCTTGTAACTATTATTCATCATCTTGGCGTTAATGTCCCGGTTGTGCTCTCAAGAACGAGGGCCCGGGGTCCGCCTTGACCATGATCCAGAATTTAGCAGGTCAGGTAATCTCGTAGCTATTATTATTACATCAATAGAAAGGTTGATTTCGTTAGGTGGTTGAGGTTTTTAAGTTTGCATTCTAACAGTAAACAAAATGTTAAAAGCTTACAATCGAAATGATAAACAATAGGCGGTACGTAAAATATTTTTTCCTATTTGTTACATTTTAAGTTTGATTTATCTAACCTAAAAATTATGACGTCTACCCGTTTTGCCCAAAGCAGATACCCGTTTTAGGCTCATTTGCGGGCAAAACGGGATTTTTAGAGGTTTCTTATTTTTTCTATTTATAAAATATTTGATAGAAAATGCTTTAAAATAGTGTTTTATTTTCCAGTTTAATAAACATCCTATCTTATAAACTAAATCAAGCTAAGATATTCACTACATTTCTAGTTTTTTTTTATCCTTGCGCGAAACTTACCCGTTCTAGGCCACCTTCCCCTAGGTAGTAAGTAGCAGACGAACAGACAGATGTCATAACTTTTGCGTTTGTAGTGTTGATTGGTAATTGAAAATGTGGAGCATGTAACTACACACAGATGGATCACTTTACACACTAGATGTTTTGAAAAAATATTTTATTGGGTACCGCGTACTACCTGGGTTTTGGCTGGAAATCAGTGTGTTGCCCTTCAAGGTAATACTGTGCTGAGCCACAACCCTTTTGTGTTGCTGCAGCGCACACATACAGCTTATATATTAAGTGGTATTTCTTTTCCTTTCTTTGTTAAATTAAGGCGTATTTATTTATATTTATTGTTTAGGTATAAGTTGATGTGTGTGCATGGAGTACCAAATAAATGTCTTTCTATTCTATTCTAAAACCGTAGACTTTCTACAGGCACAGAAACCAAGAATTTTGCATAGAGGTTCCTGCCGATTACCTGAAACTGAGTTTAAATATTCTATCAAACAAATCATAATAAATGTAATTTAAGATTTTTTTCATGTGTCCTTTAGTGAGGGAGGTGAAATAAGATTGAATTTTGTAATATTGACTAGGTAAATTATAATAACGAACAGGTGAAACTGCTGAATATAGGAGCTTGAAATATTTCCTGGATGTTTCTAATGTGACGGAAATGACCACTAAGAAGGGATTTTTGAAAACTAACATTCTAAGTGGGCGAAATAGGGGGCGAAAGTGTGTATAGAAGAAATGGTTAACACCTTTATCCACTCCCTATTTTTTTTGTATACTGATATTTTTTAAAAGCGTCTGCTTAGAACGGGAACGGGTTGAATAAGTGGGTATTGCATTTTAGATGAACCGAAAACGTAAAAAATGGTCCACACGAACGAAGTCGCGGGAAAAAGCTAGTAATACATAAAGTAGGCTCTATTTAAGTATCATGTACTGCCATCTCTACGCTAACGATGGAATAATTTCGTCAGATGACTGATAAAGGTAGTAACGATCTTTAATAGCCTTTCTACTGTTTTTATTATTTTTATTGCGAAGGTTTTCGTTTAAAATGCCAATGCCTTTCTAGTTTTACTAAAGAGCACCATTTATACTTAAGAATTATTTGATTTTGGATCGAACTTCGTTAATCTGTACACTTTCGTTAAAAAACTGGAAGTGAAACCTTCAAACTAAGTTAACAACGACTTAACTGTACGTTAACAAATTCTGAGTAGTTCGTGTAGAGGGCGCTCAAAGAGCACGGTAAAACAGTTAAGGCTTTTGCGCTCGAGTTTCTCGTTTATTTCGTCCAAATTTTGGTGAGTGAGCATGCGAGGCACGTTAATCCTAATTCGTATGGTGTAAGTTTCGCATTGTGTCAGTATTCAAGTGAAAATAACGAAGTATAAAGTGATTGAAGCGATCGCGGAGGGAGGTTGCGCGTGATGGCGACCGAGCGTCGGTAAAGCAGTCGCCGCGCTCCGGTGGTCGCAGCGACACGCAGGCGCTACAGGTAGGTTAAGATTCACGCTCGGCCGCATTTGATGGTCCCTAGCACAGTGACGCGGCGCAGCGGCACCGGCCTCTGCCAGTGATGTGATGTGACAGTGTGACACCCAGTGGCAAAACAGTGATTGTGACATGCGCGGAGGCTGCTGACGCTGATGCTGAACCAGCCCCGCCGAGCAGCCTAACGGTAACTTATCACTATTACCAGTACCGCGGACAGGTGATCGGGATCGTCCAGTAACGGGTTCTCGGTGGGATCGAGGTGCGATTCGTCGCCTGCGCAGTGTGCCACATTCGCCAGGGACCGACAGTTTTCCAACGTCTCGCCTGTATGCGAATTGTGGCACCGATCCCTCACGCCTCGTACTCGAGTGCTAGATACGACTAGAAGAAAGTAGACACTAATTCTCTGAGTCGTTCAAAATATTATGGAATTGGGCGCTTAGTTTACCGTTGCATAAGAAAGTTTACCCAACGGGAGGTTTGTTACAAATTCCACACATTCTGCAGTGTATACTGTTAGTTCGAATGCAAGTTGGCACGTCGGTTGGATGTTTTCCACAGCCTCTTTCTTAAACTAGAACTGCGCAAGATTCCAATTAGAAAATTAATCTGGTATAATTTAAAACTGCCTTTTCTTACAATGGTATTTATCTCCAAATTTTCCTGTTACGGACAAACATCTAATTAAAAAATATACAATGTCAAATTGGATCGTGACTTTTATGTAACTTACTTAGGCAACCTAGGCTATAATTTGAAGTAGCGTCAGTATTGCCTATAATGTTAATTTTAGGTACATATTCCACAATATGGAGCAAGATACACCTGTCGAACAAAACGTTTACGCTACGCAAACAGCACGGTTCCCATGGCGAGTTATAAACACGTTCGCAACCTACATAGCCATATAACTACCTATACAACAGAGAGAGGCTCGCTAAAAATCTCATACAACCGACAATTAACTCATGAATAGGTATCTTCTAAATCCTACTACGTTACGTGCGCATTTGTACGAAATACAAATCTTTCTCAATCCGTAAAAACAATTTGCTGTCTATCGAGACGTTGGTATCAGAAAAAAACATTTCTTATATTATATAGTAGGTGTTTGAAACAAAGAAGAACGTGATGAATCCAATCCATACAGCCACGCGTAAAAACATCCATATCACACATTGGATGTTCGTACATTACTTTCATGTTGAACAACAACCGTTAGGAAGTTAATCGTCGAAAGAATTCGTTAATTAGGAACGTCGAAAATACACAACATTTATTTATTGCCTGCAGAAGCGGCCATAGTTACTCGACTGAACTATACTAAAGTGCTAATCTAGTGGCTAGATTGTAGTCGGTAAATAATACGTATGCCTTTGAAAAATATCACCTATTGTTTCAATCATCTCACAAAGGCTGGTAGGTATTAACTTCGTCATAACATAACCTAATCAACAGAAAAAGTCGGATAAATCCCGACTAAGTTAACTTACTGAACCGATTTTAATTAAACAAAGCTAAGAACTATCTCGATTATACTGACTTTCAAATAGAGAAAACGGCGTCCAAATCGGCCCCGTTCGTTCAGCTACGATGCTGCAGACAGACACACAGATAGCCAGAGCCACAGATACATAGTCGTTGTCGGGGGTTAAAAAAACAAATCCAAAAAATAGAATTGAACTAGAATTTTCTCGATTAGATGAAGTCGCAAGGCTCTCACCTAAACCATTATAATTAAATTGCAAATGTTTATTAATTTCTTTCTTTATTTGCAAAAATGTGGCGATGGGTATAGTATTAAGCTTTCTTGTATTAGCTAAATCTACAATACTTAGGTGTATTGACATGTAGTAGACACCCCTCCCCCAAAAAAAAACAAAAACATCATAGCGAAAACGTAAATATGAAAAACGACAGCGTTGATGTCTTTTCTTACTAAAAAACAAGCGCATGCAAAAGACATAAACGAGGTCCAAACCTTTATTTTTTTGCAAATGTATATTTTCTTTAAAAGTCAGAAACCACTCATCTGGCAACTGATAAAGCTGAACTTTATTGTTGTTTTTTAAATGCATTTGTCGGCCTTTTGTGCAATCGACGAAACTGGTTTGCCTTGCACTGTATTATTGTAAATACAGCCTATTCAGCTGTAGCCCACTGACGAAGACCAATCTTTGCACCATTCCCAAGGTATAAATTATAAATGCATTCCCCCCTTTTACAATCGTTAAGGTTAATAAGAATTATAAAGGGCTATAATCAATTGAATATCAATAAAACAGGGCAAATACCAGTATGGCTGGCGGTATGATAATTCGTTACTAGCGAGTAACAAATATAATAATTTGACATAAGCGCTTCTTACCGCTTACGTCCACTTGATGGAACCTGCATGGTTTTGATTGTGACATAAATGGCCATATCTTTTGATTGCGTAGACGTAGATCTTTTACTGTACTACGTAATATTATTTGTATTTTATGTTGTACCTAATTATCGTGTCGTGGTGTCTACAGCAATAAATGTTTTCTTTCTTTCTTTCTTTCTTTCTTAATAATGCGCAAATATAACAAACACCCATCGTAATTCAATTTTCGCATTTAATATATGAGTGTTTTTATAGGATATCCTTTACACACAGTGAGCAATTGAAAGTACCTAACGGTTATCGTGGTACTTATTTTATTGCACATTAGACTCATAATCTCGACGGATTACAATCTTTATGTCTAAATGACGGCATAAGGAAGGAAAACTGTACCGCTGTTACTGGGTTAATACTTGTAGGTAAGGTTTTATGCAGCTAGGTAACTATGCGGCATGATGTCTTTACTTAAGTTCGACACCATATCTACTTAATTTTCCCAAAAATGGTAGGTAGAGGGTATTAGATTAGATTAGATTAGATTTTTATTGATGACATTAGTTACAAGTCAGGTCAGTATACATTTCATTCTATTATAATTCCATTGTATAATATTTAATTCCAATTACACAGTTTTGTCAATATTACAAAATATTGATTTTTTATTGTGCTGGGTACATGTCAAACAATCGTTACAATGTCACAAAATATCATAATGATTAGAAAATGGTAGGCAATTTCAATAATTCTTCAGACTCATACTCGTATAAGAGATTCCCAGTATAACCCACGTTCAACAAACAAGAATGCATAAAAAATCGTGACTCAAAAATTAGTCAAGTATGGATAGCGCTACCCAACGTAGCGTCCGAGCGACTATATTTTCGCTCTCGCCAGGTAAGTGTGCAATATAAAGTTTTTATGGAAGATGTAACTTTGTAGAGATTTTTTTGCACCGCCGCAGTAGACCTTGGCTAAACTTGAGTTGTTGAGGTACGATCCAAGATATAATTGAAAGAATGTCCTACTCATTAAAGAAATTCAGAATTAGAATTTTAACTTTGCTAATTCGTTGTATGAATATTTGTATGTATGAGGTACTTATTAATTCTCCAGTAAGGGATATGAAAATAGAATTTGAGAAAGAGTACACAAGCGGTCTTATTCCACAACGGCGGTCCTCGCATATCGGAGTAGGTTAGTCGCTCTTTTTTTCATAAAAGCCGACATATCACGCTCGCTTACGAGCGCGTAAATCTACACAAAAACGCGCACTATGCCCACACAACTTCATCACAACCATACGTGAAGCTATATAATTACCGGCATAACTTTCAACTCCCCTCATAAAGCATAAAAGGTCACGTAAGTACCTAGCGTCAGACAGCTGCTAAAGGCTACTAAAAACGTCTGACGAATTTCCTAAAGGAAACACGTTTGGTTTATATGCGAGCGTGCACTTTCACTCGAAGAGGGCCGGCGCGTGCGCAGCCCGGTCAAAATATCGTTTGTAGTCGCGGACGTGGCTCGTTCAGCCATTCAAGTTCAAGAACACGGTGTTGAATCGCATCGTTACCGACCCGATTTCGTTATTATGCTCAGTGGCTACTGTTGCCACATTGGCCAATGATGAAACTGAGTCTTGTTTTGTGAAAGTCTGTTTATCCTTCCTTCACGTTGACGGATGGGTCTGGTTTTTGGCACATTATTAGTCGTTTCATCTGTTCTGGGGCAGTTTGGTCTGATTTTTTGCATGTACTTACCAACACACGTTGGTGTACTTTCGTCTGTTCTCTTAGAGGTTGTTTTTACGCAATTAATTAATTACTTCAAACTAATGGAAAACGAAACAAGACGTTACAGTCGCGACAGTGATAACTTTGGTTTATTCCATTTATTTTTTTACTCAGGATTGTGTCCTAACATACTAAAATTCAATCGCTATCACTTAGAAGTAAAAGCGATCTACAACACTAATTAAATGCGAGGTACAGGCAGGGAATCTCGTAAAAGTATCTAAAGAAGCCTTATAAACCCTTTTGAATAGTTCCACGAGTATGTGGATCGATCGATACGTGTGTATGTTTGTACGGACAGTTCCTGTCATACACATTTGTTTGTTTACAATTGTTCGACATCAGACGCATCTGATCATAACACCATTATGCAGAAACGTAATCTTGTCGATTGTATTTATGTCGGTGGAAAGCGTCGTACAAAGCAACTGATGAGACCTGGGACCTCCGTATAGTAGCAGAAATGGACAAATGCGATTATGTTCTCCAAGTCACATGTGATCATGAAGTTGTAGGATAAAGGTGGAAAGAACATTTGCACTTAGTCAAATGTAATAAGCGCGTTGTCTACGTTTAATCTGCGGTTCCATCTGCGTAAACTTCGATTAAAGCGTGGTCCCGTGGAAACCACTGTAATTTCCTCTGTAATCTGTAATATCCTGGATCATGGTCAAGGCGGATCTCGGCCTCTCGTGCGCGAGTGTACAACCGGGACATATACGCCAAGATGATTATTATTATTTAGTTCGCTTTATCTTCCCTATACCTTAATGAATGCGATCTCCAACCCATGCTTGCGTACCTATCTCTAATGCTTGTAATATGGAGAAGACAAGGTATAAATGTGGACATCCGCCCTGTTGATGACGATGACAACTGTCTTTGGGAATCGCAACAAATTGAACACTGAAATTGAAAATGAAACAACTATGAAACTAGTAGGAAGCAACTGTAGTTCCTTACAGAGAGTTTAATTCTAAATCGACAACAATTTAAACGAATGAATAGATGAAGTTTTCTGTTTTGGGCCTGGGTGGGTGTTTGAGTGCTTATTTGAGACTAGTTGTCGGCGTTTCTTTCCTAGAATCCAGCCCACACCTAGAACACAAGGTATCGGCACCCTAGTATGGCGAACTGGGGAAAGTTATTCCAGCAACTTCTGCGCGTAATTTGTTAAAAGGTGTCCGATAATTTTCACGTTTAATAATAATAATAGCGGCGGTAAATAACGTAGGTATATCACGGGCTATGTTTTTGAACCACTCGTCTTAGTCGAACTGTTTTCAATTTTAGATTTCCGGCATGAAAAATTCAATATTTATTAAATTACAACGCCAACACCGAAAGCGTACGGTATAACAAAGGTGAAAGTCAGCGTCATGCATGAAAATATTGAATTTTTCGTGATGAAAATGTAAACTGAAAATAGTTCGATTCGAGGCGAGTGATTCTAAAGACGACCTTTGTTAATTTGAATAATGAAAATTCATGTCGCCGACTAAGTGTAACTACGATATTAGTCGTACGGATGTTAAGTATACAAGACGTTTCAGACCAACAAGCCAGAAACTTTAGAGATCAGAAAATGCACTGCAGCGTGTAGTTTAACTACTCGCTGCAGTACTGTCTCCGAACTCTAAAACCGCCTTCCAAGCATTTGGTGTCGGATTCTACTCGCTCCTAGAGTTATCCCATAAGTAAACCTTGGGTTATGACTTATGATAAACGAGTGGTCCTTCCGGGGAATAGGTCTCGGTCGTGGCTGCCTAGCAAAAAAGCGTGGTAATTACCTACGGTAAACTTTACAATCACTACTAATGATTGTAAGTGTGGTAATCTCTTAAGATTTCATACAAGCAAACGTCCACAGTCTTGTAACTTTAGCAACACCTTTATGTGACTTCCAGGCTAGCACGCTTTTTAAAATAAAGAGTACAATACGCCTAATTATATATATAAATATCAATAATGCGATATTGCGTGCAGTGCCAATGATTCCGAAGAATTATGTGTAATCCGATATTTTAACAGAAGCAAGAATGTCATGCATGAAACTGGTTCTAGCGACATTCTGTTTAAGTAATTAAGTACCATTGGAACGGTCGAGTGGCCAGGTTTCAGCTTTGACGTTCCATCTTAAATCTACGGCATTTTATCTAAAACTATTTTAATTGAAATTAGATAATAATTATACCAATGTCTTTTATCATACCTATTATATCCACATATCCTGTGGAGCATAATGGGGTTATCATCCGTAGCGAAGCGAAAACCACGAGAAAATAATTTCTTACAAATACCTACACAAAACCATCGCAATCATGTACAGTCACACAACGAATTACATAGCTGACCACTTAGCCCATATTGTCATTATCATCATATGGATTATCATACGTTCAGAAGGTCAACTAATTCGTTGAATCAGTCTACCTATCTAGAAGGAACAAGGACATTCGCCCTAAATTCTGTATTAACATTAGACGGTACGTACCCTCTTTCATGTTTCTCTTCGACTCTCTTTTCGCGAGTGTAGTAATACCGAGCTCCTCAGCCAGTGCCTGCTGTACACACGGCAGCGTCACTGTAAGTTGACATAACGCATTCTCACCTCACCGGCTGCTCTCAACAGCGCGGTACGAAGCGAGACGGGCAGTGTTAATTCGCGGAACGATATAACTATCTGGAAACGTGTGTGGACATGCGCGCGCGCATGTTAAACTCATCTCGGTAAAAGTTGGATGTTTGCAAATAGTGTGCCTGTCGTATTGGGCTGTGATAAATTTTTCGCTATTCGTCTTGTTCACGAAGGTTTTTTTACGTCGTAAGGTATGCAAACAGTCAAGCAGGCCACCTGGTGGAAAGTGGTCAGCGCTGCCTATAGACATTAGCAGCACACATTTTTTAATTTTATATTTTATATCAACAAGGCCCCATAGATAGACCCAACATATAATTTTATAAAAACCAGTATACGAATACACTATTCATAAAACCGTATAGGTTTTATAATAATATAAAAACAACAAACTAATTTATAAAAGTATACAATTTAAACATAATCTACATTACACAATGCGTTGCTCACTTCAATAACACGTTGCTCTGCCAGCAAGAAGGTAAGTGCTCCTCCAGTGCCAAAGCCACGGTTCCCAAAATCCCCAATCCATGCAGTACTGGATACCCTAAATGCAGGAAGACTATTTAAAATAGTATTATTTGGCTGCGGTATTCTGGAAAGTACTTCTCCATTCCCCAGTCGCGCGGCTCCAATTCGAATTGGTTACCCCGCTATACTCTAACGCCTTGACACGGCCTTTGCCCACAATTGAGATTAAGCCGGCTTGCACCAAATTCTTACACATTTAAGAATTTAACGAAATTTTGTATGAAAATTTGTGTTTAATTCAAGCTTTTTGTTAAATAATTTGGTGCAAGCCCCCCTTAAATTTGTGTCAATGTATTTAGGTAATTTTTGTAAAAAAATTACGATTGTAGAGATTGGAATTAAATTGGCACCAAAACGTAGGATGCATCTAATATGCAATATTAGAAGATAAACAATTATTGTAAAGTAACCCATAAAGACCGAACGATTATGTGTAGAAAATCAATTTCTCGTTTTTTATAACGCCTGCAAATGACCAACGTCGTTTTGACGTGCGTTAAAGAGTCGACAAATGCAACGCCATTAACTGCTTCACGTATACTTCCCCCAAACGCGCCATTCTTTCTGCTCACGGGCAGCTCCTTATTTGCATTGCCTACACATATTCCGGGAATTCACAATGTAAACATCGCACCACGTCACACATGAGCAGGCTTCGTTAACCCTACAACCGGTAGGAAGTGAGCGTCCCGTCCAACACCATGACCGTCTAACGCCCGCGCCGACACGTTGTTATAATTATGGGTAATTTTCATCGGTGACGGTTGTGTACCATTAACAGGTTAATTGAAACTCTTGACCAATGGAATGGAAATGACCCATAGCTCGCGGGAAGGTTATCTCAGATTGTGATCGTAATTAGGCTCAATTAGTTAGAGGTCTTAGTTTGTTGTCTTTTTTTGACGGTAGTTCTGGCCGTTAAAGGTATTGATTGTTTATCATTAGGTAACTACTTAATTGCATAGGTAGGTGCGCCTTCGAATGGGCAATTAATGAACAATAAGAACTAAAGAGATCTTTTATTCGCCATCAAATCTTAAATAATAATTATTGATGCGATCTTGAGATATGAGGAGTAGTTTTATCTATACATCTTATGTGGAGGGGGGTCAAGCCCAGCTGTTGTCTGTCGACATTACATTACATTTTTAAAAGGTTTATGTAATAACTTTGAACAGATTAATAGGTGTTTTATATGTATCATTTTATGCAGACGCGACGTTTTCATGGTCACGGGTAGGCTAAGGTGGCATTAGTCTTTAACGTAACAAAGAATGTTTAACTACCCCACCGAATACGTTTTGTCGAATTAGGGTTTCTGTACTTCCATTGTACTTAAAACACACTATAAAAAAATAAAATAAAAATGAATTTATTGACACGAATCATAACATTTTGATAATATAGGTTTACAAAATGACAGCAGTATGGCAAAAATTTACAACCCTACCTCCTAAATTAGGAATAGTCCTGTATCCTAAAAGACAGTGTTCGATAGTGTCGTCATAAAATGCCATTTAACCCATCTTGAGATCATCTTGAAGGTCTGAGGTCTGAGCAGCACTTGAACAGAAGAAATTACACACTACTCGTTCACACAGTTGCCTAACTTAATTAATCATCTCACTTATTAGAAGTAGGCACCGGCACCGGAGCAAATGAATCTAAAAAACTAGATAAGGCGCCAGACGATTTTATCTTTTGTTTGAACGCTCGTGTTATAAATGAGATGTGTCACGAAAAGGAAAGATAAAAATTGTGATAATTGTACCTACGCTCGCAACCTATTTTTCACACGTTCTAAGTTTGTGTTATTTCATATTAGTACCTAGGCATTACACCTGTGATTGAGCAGTGATTGCGCTAGAGTCAGTAGAGTGACAAGTTCTAATCCATTACGTCCTTTTGAATGAGATCGCGACGTCTAGATTGTGATCAAACTACGAGATTTATGATAACGAGCTTATCTACTTTTGAGTCGCATATGTCAAGTTTGAGTCGAGTTAAGTATGTCTCTTTTGTGAAAACAGTCTAGATTTGAACCTAAAAGCTTACCTACACATATCCCGGAAGTGCCGCGAGGGCCCGGGGTCCACCTTGACCATGATCAGGATTTAGCAGATCAGGAAATAACAGTGGAGCGACTACCATCAGACCTCCATGACCCTGCTACAAAGGGAACCTGACCAGATTGGATCATGGTTACACATTTAGCCGCCTGAATGTGCAGGTTTCATCACGATGTTTTTCGTCACCATAAGAGCATCGGTTAGTATTCAACGTATAGATGTACTTAAGTATGTCTCTCTTTTGTGAAACCAGTCTGATTTGAGCCTACAAGCGTACCTACAATACAGCTTCATAATAGCATTTTCTCCCGCCAAGCCAGTCTATTCACAACCAATCTATCCACTATTAAAACAGGTACTAGAACACAATGCGGCATGTAACCGTTACGACATCGCGCGTCATTCACCTGTGACCAGCGACCTGTTGGGTCATTCTATACTTATACGTCCCGTACTAGCAAAGTATCATTTAATTACCTGTCTAGTTTGAATCAAGAATGCGTTACCGTTGTATTTTCAATAGGTTAATAAATTTTAGGTAAAAACGGGTTACGAGTAAATTGTTTTAAGATTGAGTAGCGTTTGTGATGAGTTATGAGTATGTGTGTAATTAAAAGTAACTGTGTATCGATAGAAATTTATTTAATATGTCTTACTGGTTCTACTTTGTGGCAAGCAAGTGTACCTACCTGGTGGTAAGCAGCCTAGTTAAAGTAGCCTATGATAGACTACGATCATCATCATTGGCCTCAAACAACTATTGTAGCTGATTTAAACAGCGTCATCGTCATCAAGCGTAACATTGTTTCATTTGACATCGATTGGAAAAGCTGGGAGACCTGGGCTGTCGACCGCCTCGTTTGGCGGAAGACTATCACTGACGGTGTTGGTTTCAAGATCTAGCCGATAGACTACGATATGGATGGATATAATCCGCACGGAACCAGAATGGGGCAGAAACTTGTCTAAATAAATCGATATGTAGGTTGATTTACTTTCACAAGGTTCCATCATCCTGTTGCGAACGCTAACACGGGATGACTCATGCTACACCGTGCCGGGCCAGAGCCGAGTCTCGGCCGTAGCGCAGTAAACTAATATTCCATACCTATATTTTGTATGGCTCATGCTATACCGAGGGGCAACCGAGCGGCTGTCGAGCAATGACGACGCGATGTCCCCGCCGCATAGCATGAGCGTATCCATACAAAATATATGGGAAATTAATTGACCGAGCTACGGACCCGGCTCGGTGTAACGTGAGTAATCAAATAATTAGCCCGGGTGCTGTAAAAAATTCGATTATTTTAACAAGATTCTATCCCATTCCGAATGCACGCGGATTGTACCGTGGCCCACAAATATCTCTGTACCACGAGTGTTGCTATCCCCATAAAACGTTTTCATCCCTTGACAAACTATGCTGTACCGCTGTGCTGTCTAGTAAATTTCTCCAGAGAGCTTTTCACAAGCTAGGTTTTATTTATATGCAATGGCCGCCTTCCAGGTGCGTGTGCGCACGCACTGCACGCGTCACTCACCCATGACCGACAGCTGGCAGGTCACGGGCCTTACGGTTGCATGAAGTATGGGCAACAACGTACAGCTAACTCAGGGTGATAAATGCACATCGACGAATTTCTTCTAATTTACGAATTACTACGCGTGAAGCCGAACGCAGTAATTACAGACATCTGCAAATAAGATGTGTACAATACAGACAGTTTAAAAAATTAAATAATCTTGCCGTCAATATCCGTTGTGCTCTCGTGTGGAAGGGTTAGCCAGATCAGGTAATTACTAGAGCGACTGTCATCTGACCTCCGTGATCCTGTTAACTGGGGAGCACTGCAAAACTTAGGGCCACGAAAGGGGAAGTTATTGTCAAATCTCCACGCTCGGCAGGCGGGTTGGAGATCGCAGTGTTATAAATATAACAATGGAAAACGCTGCTGCCCATTTTCCGGTCTATAGAGACTCTAGATCTTATGCCTCGAAAACATTGGTCGCCTGTACGATACCCACGAGTGTAAGGGGTTGGTGCAATTCTACTCTGCCGGACACCACATATCTATGTATATTATCACAAAATTCAAGATCATGTCCACGGGACCATGCTACAATCGAAGTTCATGCGGGCGGAACTACAGACGGAAGCTATACCCTTATTACATTTGGCTAAATTCAGTCGTGTAAATTCAGAAGGAAAAAGCGTGACACAAACTAAAGTGAAATGTATTGCTTATAGAATAACGTCCATGTTTGTATCACTTATAGTATCTTATGCGTCGTTTCGCTTTCCAAAAGGTGTGATACAAAAATGTACCTTTTATAAGTAATACCTACATTCCACTTTGATTTGCTCTCATGCTTTTTGCTTCTGAATTTAGCCATATGTGATAAGCGCAAAACAATACGTAGTAGGACGTCGTTCTCTTGCTACAAAGTACACATACCCTATAACACACCAACCGCGGCATTCCTGGCAAGCAACCGGTACTGATCAAAGAACTTATCCGCGCCATAACATGTACATTCTAAGTACATAGCCGTAGTGCTAGAGTCAAGTAAACAAGTCATTCGGGTAATTAAACTCGAGCTTGCCTAGTGTGAACGGTTTACGTGACGGTTCGACTTTGCTGCCGAACATTCTTTTTAACTGTCGTTTGTAACGATAAGAAATCGAAGTTACGAGCGAAACAGACTTGCTAACAGAAATATTATAACTGCATTTCGTATAAGTGTAAGTAAACTAGCATAGGAGAAATACATACCATGCAATCAGACAACAGACATGTCAGGTCTGTCACGACACCTGAAAACTATGGTGGAAATAATTTTGTACCTAAATAAAAAAAAACTTCACCAATCGTCAAGACGGTTTTATGATCCTAGATAGCTTGCCAGTGACTAGCCATATACTCTGTTTTGGCGCCGTTGAGCTTTAAACCTAAGTTTGCTCACTAGTGTGATGTCATGAGCGTATTTCATGAGCCATGGTGGCATGTCCTGAATTTAAGCAATTTTAGCTGGGAGGACATCAAGCCCAACGCAAAAAAAGGCTTAGCAGCTCAGTCCTGCTGTGGACTGTTATGGGCTGTGATGATAAAGATGATGATGACTGAACCCTGGTGGACACCTACAGGAACCGGGAAGGGATTTGTATGGCCTACGATGGTTTTGACGACGACCTCAGCTAAAGCTGGCTAAGAACAAAGACTCGCTTTGATTTATTATTATTATTAATTAATTAACAGTTTATTGTTCACAAGATCGTTATGTTACAGAAGTATAAGACACAACAGGCACTGCTTCAATTTCGTAGTTGTTCTCCACAAGACCGTACAAGGAATAGGCAAAGTTGCATAGATTAAGCGGACTGACGCAACAATCTCTGAACCGGAACTATGCCGACAGAAAGAAACACTTGCTACTGGTATTGTTTCATTTACCGATCGTTTTGTTCCCTATTATCTGATTGATCCAAGGCCTCGAATGAAGAGAGGAATTTGTACTTACTTACCTAATTATCTACTATACTAGCCGTTCTCAGTGGCTTTCACCAGCGTGCAGTTTGGATCTCTGTAAACAATCAACTTTCCCGCGGGAGTCTATTATTTCCCCGGGATAAAAAGTATTCTATATTAGTCAGTGATAAAGTAGCATCCTATTAATGAAAGAAATTTTAAAATCGGTGCAGTAGTTTTTGAGTTTATTCATTACAATTTTTTTAAATAGAAGTAAAGATAACTCCTAATAAATTTCATTAATTGTTTATTGGTTGGTTGCAGTAAGATCTAAGTTTAACGAGATTGCAAATAAACGTAAGTTATGGAATAAAGTCAAAAAGGATTAAAGACAAAATAATCACATACAATGAAAATCAAAATATTGACATAGTCATCTATACATTCTTACAAAAGTACGATTACCTAACTAGTAATTAATATATTTGTTAGTGCTAAACAGGATAATAATTAAGATGACGTGAAAGCGAACTATTCAAACAGTGCAGTAACGTGAAACTTTTTTCTTTCGTTAGATATTTCCTTGGTATTCAGTAACTCATTTGTCGCACTGTACACCCAACAGAGCAGAAAAAAAATTCCATGAACGTCGCTAACTTTCCAATCTTTTTGGTGGGAACGTACCCACTGGGAACCTTACTAATAACCAATGGGTACGTTTCCAGTCCCATTGAATAACCGCATCCTAACTAACGGATAAAAAACCACAATCAATATTTCAACAGTCTTTACTGGCTACTAAACCTGGTGTACTTATTTAACTATCTACAACCTGCCATGTTATTACGTATATTATTACACATACAGTTTGTGAACATCGTAACAATTTTCTCAGCAGCAAATAGGAAGCGATAATATCTGAAATGACCAGCATTACGCTGGCGAGTGTCTGCTACTATCTCATTATTCAAACGTATAGTTTATCCTAAAATTGAATTGAATGGGTATACTCGTACGCTCACGCGAACAAATCACGTCAGCGTCAGTGCTCTGATGGGAGTATGATGAAATCAGTAAATATAGTAGCACAATAGATACTTGCAATACCTACACATTTGTTAATTGTAGAGATAAGCTGTAGATACTTATACGAATTTTGCAGTATTACCTAACACTTAAATATTTACCTAGTTCCTTAATAGCTTTATTGTTTTAAACATGACTTTTTAGATACTTAGGTACTCTATTGCGACTATTCAATAGTATCAAATTAATAGGTATTATTAAATGAGCCAATGAGAGAATGAACGCATAGATATACCAAGCGGTTGAAACAAATCCATCCTAATATCGTAAGTTATAGACAATTGCGTATCTATACATAGTATAAAACAAAGTCGCTTCTCACTGTCTGTCCCTTTGTACTCGTATGTATCTATGTACGCTTAGATCTTTTAAACTACACAACGGATTTTAATGCGGTTTTCAACAATAGATAGTGATTCAAAAGGAAGTTTTGTAAGCAAGAAACTGTAGGTAGGGGTATAGTAAACAACCAACAGTAGATAATACTAACATTAATAATTTATTATTGATTATTCACGCAAAGCAAGCGCGTGTGCGCAAGCGCATCTCGTCATGCAAGCTAGACCAACGTAGAGCCACCTGTCCTCGGAGCCCGTTACATAGCGGATCACAGAATCACCGGAGATTGTAAAGTAGTTATAGGGAACTGGACGAGTTCATAAATTAGAATTGGTATTTGGTATACCAAAGCGTTTGGTATAAGCGTTAAATAGTTATAGTTGTATTGATCTTGTAGATTATCATCTTCGATACGTAGATTATCATTCAATCAAAATTGATTTAACGTTTTTTTTTCGTAAAAAGTATATATGTATGTAATTTATCAGTTATCTAACACAAGCTTTGCTTACTTTAGGGCTAGATAGCGCTTTGTGAATTTGTATAAGCATATTTATTTGCTTTATATTTATTTTTATGCAGGTAAAACTATAATATCTAGATAGGTACGTTATTAGACTAATAGTTCCTTTTTAATTAATGTGGAGAAAACTTTTTCTTATTACTGCAGCTACCTACAGATTTAAGACACTTTGAACTAAATAAACAAATCTAGCGTTTTTGTGTTTAGCCCAATTGTTCTAAACTACGCAACAATTGTTCAGTGCTGGGATGATTAAATCAATCTTCATAGTTACTTGTGCAGAGCCGAAATACTTATAATCTGCCAAAAACTTCATCATCATCAACCTATCCAAACCAATACCGGTTTCCAATTCCAACAGCAAGCAATTCCACTTTCACACTCCATCTTCTCCAATTCGCTCTCAGTCTTCGGCCCTCGTGTCTAAACAACCCGGTCAAAAGCATTAAACCCTAACCTGAATCTATCTTGTTACCAACCACGCACGTCGAAGTGTCACATTTGAAGCAATTCTGGTCCTTCGAGCCACGCGTTTAGCGCAGCTAAAGACCGGCAAACTACCGCACGGCGACGCGGTGACCTGCGCATGCGCACACGTTCATTGTCGTCTCTGCGCGGATCTGTCGGCGCTAAACGCCTGGGCGTGACTCAACGATACTAGAGCCTTTTGTGCAGACGAGCGTTTGTCGTGTCCGATAGTGGTTGTTGCCTGTTTGCTTTCTTAATAATTTATAAACCCAAAATACCCTTAACTTTAACTATCTTCGAAGAGATAGATAACAGAGATAATTATACAATATAACATATCGCCTCTTCTCTTCAATAACGTGTTATCTCGAAAAATGCAATTTTAAAGGAGAGTATTTTTAAGATAATGTAAAAGTGTTCAATAGGTAAAACGCGTGAAATATTTATAGTTACAAATAAACATGAAAAAATAATTATATTGGCGTTAATACCCCGGCTATACCCTCGCGTACGAGAGCCCGGGGTCCGCCTTGACCATGATCTAGGATTTGGCAGATCAGGTAATTACAGTGGACCGACTGCCATTTGACTTCTATAACCCTGATATCAGCCTGTCTGTTCAATCTGTCGCTTGCATCGTAAGTGGATCTCAATAGCAGTTTGACACATATTCTGTTACTAAACAAGACCAATGACACAGGCATCCCGATCGTGTTACTAAACCGCAGCCACACGCCCGCGCGGTGACGCTGAGTGACGCAGCGCAGCCAAATCCACTGCGTGTACGCAGCCGCTCACGCATCGTAAGTGGCCAGCGGAACTAATGCGGCGGATGTCCTTTATCTGCTGGATATTCATCTGGTAAAGGCGTGCCGTGTTGTGAGCAATGGCCTTTAGACCAATATTTATAGTCAGTACCTACGTCTGCCGCTTACGTGACTATGATAATAGAAAACAGACCTCTAATCCGCTTTCTATGAGTATAATAGTCAATACAATAATTGTAGTGAGGAATGGCTTGAATGGTTTTTGAAATTGTATGGAGGTCTACGCATTTAATATAGTGATTTTTATATTTGTTTGATTTACCTAAATATAATTTACTTAATATACTGTAACAGAAAAGGAAGAAATACAGATTAGCTAACTAGTATTGATATGTAAGTAGTTACTTACTTAGTATTTTTCTAGATCAACACACATTCCATTTATTACCCAGTGATTGTGAAATCACGTCTCAGATCTACAAAATCGCAATTTCCTGTAGTACATACATATTTCAGTGAGATCTCCAATAGAACTAACATTAGCGTGTTATTTTAAGTGATCTTAATCTACATACACAACAAGTCTATGCCGAGTTCCTATGATTATTAATAAACCAAAACTATCCCCGACCCCGAGAATACTTTCGTGATCCTGACATTCCACACCTCTTTGTCAACAGGTGAAAAAAAAACAAACGAATGAGAACACATTTGTCTGCCGAATGTGGCTACAAACGTAATAAAGGTTATGAACCGAGCCATTGTCCACTATAAAATACTTCTCGCAATATATTTGGGTAGGTAATATAGTAAAAAATAACACAACATTTTCAAGCGAAAACGGTTTATTTTTTTATTCTCTAATCAAAACTAGGTTGACAGTCTTTAATAATTATAATGACAAACCTTCTGACATTCAGGTCTTGTTACGAAACTAAAGCTTAACATAATTAATAATTATATATTGTAACATTGTATTTATTTACCTATAAACAGTCTTTAAAATTAAAATTATGTAGATAACCTAGATCCTAGAAGAAAAAACTAGCAAAACGACAAAACCCAACCATTGGTTGTTAGGTTAGAAAGTTCACAATCAACATGTACCATAATAAAAACATACCGCACATGATTATGCTAAACAGTCCGATAAGCGCAGCACCTGCACCACAGTCGTGTTGGAATCCATACAAAACTGGCACGGGGATTCTTTCCATGCAAAAAGTGTGCGACCTCATCTGCCATTCACGAACACAATACCCTAATAAAACAGCCAACTGTAAAACAATAGCAGTCTTGCGAAATTGAGCTAACGCTCTGGCCTTCTCATCCTTATGGCTACTTACGGCAGCGCGATAAGGAGGTGACACACAGTAAACACACTGAAACTAAATCAGTAACAAGGCATTGCAGTGTATTACATAATGGATATTTACAAAAAATACCGTAGGTACCTACATTTTAGAAGAAAAACAATGACTAACAACAATACCTAAAAATATTACAAGTTGGTTTTACTACTTGCCTACTTCATACTTAATGATGATCTTAACCTTCGATATAATTATACCTAGGTATTTCTATATCTAGGTAGTGGAGGAGCGGGGAGTTATGAAAATATGTTTTACAAATTATATGGAAGGAATATGTTTTGAGGTTCTTTTGATAAAATTTACATGCTTAAGTTATTATAATAATTACTTTATCTTAAAAAAATGTGAATTATATTTTATTATATGGAAGTGAGTGATTCGAAATGGATATTAAAGAATTATTGATAATATTAACTATTTATCATCCAATGTTAATTATTCATATTACATACCTATTCGTAATTCCTGAAATTTGGGATTTTTTAAATTATTGTTAAATAATTTTTTATACATTAGCAATGAAATTAAGGTGATTCGAAGGTGAATGGTAAGGAGAAGGTCCTATAGCCTGATGCTCTTACGGTGAGGCAAAACGTCGTGATGAAACCTGTACATTCAGGCGACTGGATTTGTAACCATGATCCAATCTGGTCAGGTTCCCCTGGTAGCAGGGTCATGGAGGTCAGATGGCAGTCGCTCCACTGTAATTACCTGACCTGCCAACTGCCTAATCTGGATCATGGTCGAGGCGGACCCCGGGCCCTCGTACGCGAGCGCACAACTGGGACATTAACGCCAAGTTTAAAAAAAAAAATTAAATTAAGGTGATTTATGGATTCTACATTATTAAGGTTGACGTCAACAAGTGTATATATTTATACCTACGTTGAATAAATAATTTTGAATTGAATTAAATTGAATAAAAAATTTACTAAGCCGCAAAGACTGATATCGATGCTAAGCTCTTACCTGGAGAAACCAAAACTTGGCTTGATTTGAAAATATTTCTTCGGTTTTTAGAAAACAGGTGGCCGAATGGTTATGGTGAGAGGTATATTTTTAGAACCGGCTCGTGACGCCCTTTCATTTGATACCTAAACACGATAGGTTTCTGAAAAAGAAATTCGAATCCCAAACAAAAAATTTATGTCACGGGAATATTTTTAAGAACTACCGCTCAAAATGGTTGTTTTAACCTAAACTACCCGTGTACCAAACGGCTATCCTTTACATCGATTTGCATTTTTTTATCGTAGTCAGACCACACTAAGTTACACAGTAAAAGTTATAATCACAGCTGGCTGTCCATTATGCTAACGGACTCGTAAAAATGGCGACACTCTGCATCCGAAATTGATAAGAAAGTCCGCAATGCGCGCGCGCACGCTGTAACAAGGATGTCTCAATACGGAACTGAATCGTAACACCGGTAGAACTGGATGGATCTAGATCAGTTCAGATCTCAATTCTAGATTTCGAAATGCGGCATGTCAATTTGATTGATACTTATTCCTGGTCGTCGTGGAGATTAAATAACTCTTTTTATTAAGGATACGTTACGAAAGCATAACCAGAATTACAAATAAAATTCATTCATCATCACAGCCCATAACAGTTCAGTTTCTTGGTGTTTCAGTCGATAAAGATATGAGCTGGAGCACTCAATTATGAATGTATGCAACAAATTGAACTCCCATGCATATGCTCTATACATATATGCTCAATAAGGTTACAAACAAAAACACTTTGATCACTGCTTATCACGGATTAGTGGCATCAACACTCCGATACGGCATAATATTTTGGGGAAATGCTGTCGGCAGTGAAAAGGTATTAAAAATGCAAAAAATATGTGTCCGTGCTATATTCAGACTGAAACAGACTCCTGTAAGCCATATTTTAAAAGATTTAACCTCTTAACGGTCCCATCTTTATATATTTTTAAAATGAGTGTTTTTGTAAGAACTAACTTACATCTGTTTGAAAGATATGAGCGGGCACGACGAGCAGACCAGCTCCGCTTACATCCATGTCGAACTAAACTTCTTCACCAAGGTTTTCTCGGTATGGCACCAAACATTTTTAACAACATTCCAAAACATATTAGAGACACACAATCTTTACCAGAATTTAAAAAGAAACTGTACAAATTCTTGAGCGAAAACGCATATTACACAGTAGACGAATTATTGACGAAAAAAACTAATTAATAAACGAAGTGTGGGTACTGTGATAGTGACATTGTAAATTTTTTAAAGTAGAATGTTTATTATATTGTTGACATAATTGTTTATTTTATTTTGTTATTAAAATTATTTTAATGTTAATGAATTGTATTACTGAAATTTTATTATTTATAATTTGACATTTGTTTTACACGACATTTTAATTCTCTTATTTTTTATTTTTGCTATTTAGTATTATTGTTGTTTTTTATTTGTAATTTTGTAATTTTAATTAATTACATTTTTGTAATTTTGTTATTCGTACCTGCTACATTCATGTGCCAACCGGCGCAACATAGAGGACTTTGAATAATTTCATAACAGCTGTATGTATTACCTATGTTGATGAATAAATGAAATTGAAATTGAAATTGAAATTGAACAGTCCACTGCAGGACTTAGGGCCTCTCCCACGTATAGGGGAGGTTATTGCCATAATCTCCACGCATGGCAGGCGGGTTGGAGATCGCAGTGTTGTGAATGTAACAATGGAAAACGCTGCTGGTTCTACAGCTGCTGTCGATATTACGATTTTCGAAGCAATAGACATTTGCGAGTGACTTCATAGTAAAGCCACAGCCTCTGTGGGTAAAGCTTATGCAGAGGAGGCTCAGGTTTAATAGTGGATCACAGAGCAAATCGATGCAATGGATTCACAAGGTCGTTGATAAAGATTCCTACCTGATGGAACAAACCTAGCTTTAACACACTTATTGACCATTTAGATAGTGCAATTAGGTATTTGGTTTGGCATTTAGTTTTCTACTGTAGTTATGTCAGTTACTATTTATAAGTATTTCCTAACATTACGTTTTCTTTTGCAGATCGATCCGGTGACCACATGCCGGCATCATGGTGATCGTTACCAGAGTAAGTAATCAATTACCACTAAGTAGAAAGCGACAATATATCCACTACAAAGTCAACTTTGCTTATTCATGTGTAGTTTAAACGACAAAATACAAGACAAAATGTATATGTGTATCTTAAGAGGAAAGGCTGCGCCATATTTTACCGTAGTTCCCATTTTCCTTCTTAGATTTTGGACCGTACATATATACTTACTAAAATATAAAATACATACAGGTATTTTAGAACAGACAGTCACATAAGGAAACAGAATGTTCTTTTACACGCTTGTTAAAGTTGTAATCGACATACAATCGCGCACTTCGTGCGGAAGACAATTCCACAGTCTTGCGGTGAACAGAAAAGGAGTAGGAGTAGAAGTCGGAATGGTGGATGGGGGTACTTATAGGAAGTCTCATAACATAGATACTAAAATTCATTTCATACCATGCCATTGTACCCATACTTACTCGTACCTATTTGATGTGAAAATGATATCTACATTTTTAGTTATTAATTTTATTAATTAATATATTATTATCTAGGAATAGAATAGGGAAGAACCTATATGCGTAATTTAAGGACTAATGTTCCTAAAATAACGTACAGCAATGCTGAGTAGCTACATAAATTGCCAAAACAGATTATATTTCTTTGTCTAACTTTAGGATTGTGAGAGAGATGTACCTATAGTATAAGAACGTAGTAGAGGTGTGTAGGCTCGGTGTTAGTGTAGCGTGAAACCGCTAGCTGCGTCTGCGCAATGCATAATTTACCGTCAAGTTCAAGGCCTTGATTCTTTCGAACAATGCTATTGATGTTGATACTTGACTATTCTATTTTTTTAATATTTGAAAAGTTTTTTTTATTTTGGGACTACTTAGGTACAGGCTGTATATTTTGGTTTATTTTTTTGTAATTAATTGTGATTGTTATTTTTTCATGTCCAATACAAGAGCATAAGTGCACTAAAAATCCTTGGCAGCTACAGCCACATAGGTACAGGGTATTTGGTGCCTCGTTAACCAAATTGAATTTTCTGAAGGAAGGCGGCATTGTTCTATCTGTCTCTTCTGCTCCAATAGCAGGATTCTTTTTCATAAACCCAAACTACCCTGGACAATAAATCCTCAAGTTTTATTTTTAAATTGTTGCATAAAATTAAAATATAACCCACGGCTATCTAGCTGTAGCTAGCTGCGCTAGGTTGGCTACATAACGATGGAAACAACGAATCACTAAAACGAATACTTTTAGAGAACTGAATCTTTAAGGGGGCTAGGGGACCCTACCCATGATAAGGACAGGGAAAAGAAAAGCAATCCTATCTCAAATTGAGGAATTATTAACGTTCCCAAGAAAAAAATAGAAAGCATTCTCGAATTCCTAGCGAATATAAACTAGTAGAGTTAAAAGAAAACACCTCGAGAATGTTTATAATTACAGGAATACACAGTTTCGGATATCAAGCGAATGGTTGAACTTGATAATTACATTGGTAATGCAATTAGCTATTGCGGAAGTTAAAGGAGAATATTACATTCACTATTGAATAAATGATTTATGAACATAGGTAAGTAAGTAATTGTGAGAAAACATATGAGAAAATTAATGCTGAATGTAGGTAACGAACGAAAATTATGACTTTAAAGGAAATGTTTATTAACGTTAAATTACAGTTCTGTACATGATGTGCCTCTATCAAGATGATCCCGACAAAAACATTTCTTGTAAAATTTATTGGCCAAGCCTCGTAAGCTCTAACCGGTTTCACTGAGAAAAAGTTATCAGGTCTCATAAAGGATTGTCTAGATAAGAGGGTATGAAAATTTGACGAAACGCTTCGAGAAAACGTAGTGCCCCCTTCTTTTTGCTCGGGGGCAATCCCCATTTTGATTTTTATCAATAACACAGCAAAGATTATGCTTTAGCTAGTCTTAAGAAAAATATCTGGACAGCATTGCGGCCATTCGTTTTCATTATGGGCTGATATAAGGTAACGGTGAAATCGAGTTTGTTGATAAAAAGCGACTGTTTGTTGTATCAAGAAATCAATCTGCAGAATGAGAGCTCATCAATCAGTCCATGAAAAGGCAAAGATCTTATACTCGTATAAGTAATTCTCAATGGAAGGCGGCGATCAAACAAATAACTTTTTCGTTATACTCACTAGCTACCCTTATGTCTTGGATCTTCCAACTCACGCACAAACCGATTTAATTCGATGTACCTACTGTACCTACAATACGGCTAAGGAATGGAGTACATGGCCAGTGTGTACGCCAATTTACTCTAGAGTGAATATGCTTGTTTCACCATATCAGCCCAAAGACGACAACTACTGGGCATGGGCCTCCCTCAGAGATCTCCACAAAGGTCGGTCCTCTGTGCCTTCCGCATCTAGCTGGTACCTACGATCATTACCAGGTCGTCGGTCCACCTAGTGGGAGGCCTACCCAAGCTGCGACTTCCGATACGTGGTCACCACTCAAGGACTTTACTGCCCCATCGGCCATCTGTTCTTCGGGCTATGTGCCTTCAAGATTAACCTGGTAATCCATCGGGCTATGTCGGTGACCTTGGTTTGTTTGAGGATCTCCTTATATCTGATTCTATAGCGCAACGACACTCCGAGCATAGCCCTTTCCATTGCCTTTTGGGTGACAGTGAGCTTTCTAATAAGGCCCACAGTGAGCGCACGTCTCTGTCATTCTTGTTTAGTTCATAGAAAAAACATTCTTATTGTATTTCTTCTAGCTACATTTAAATTGGGCAAACAACACAATCTCCTATGCTCGTTCTTCTAAACGTCTTTATTTCCATTGCCTACGTATTATGTTGTTATCTATTACCAAATTGAGAGTGAGAGTGCAACAATAGATCGTAAAGCGATTTACGGGTGGGCGTGCGCCGGCGCCGGCGGCGGTCAGGCTTCGAAATATAGTTCGAACTAGATCCTATAAGGAGACTGTCGAGACAGACACGAGCGTTATGTCAGTTCTGTTGTCAGAATGGGAAATGTTAGTAAATGAGTCACTTGGCCGAGGTCGATTAGGTTTGTTTCGTTTTTCTTTTTGCGGCCCCCGCAACGGATAAAGGACACCCTCCGGGCTAAGGGGGGAGGGAGGAGGTGAACACTTATGTGTACCAGGATGACAAGCACAAGTGTGCTCTCGCGCGCGATAAACTAGAAAAGGCGCTACATATATAGTCCTATCTCTTTCATCTTAATAAGGAGAGAAGGAAACAAACGCTCTCTCGCGACGCGAGCTGTGTCGTGTGCACACTTATGCTAGGCGTGCAGCGCGGCCGCCCGGCTGGTTTTGCTGGAAGCGTTCACAAACATAAGCGTCTATCAGCTAAACACCACCTAGGGACTGCCTGTAGCCGGAAAGGCTTTTCAGGTTTCATCGGATGCGACACCTCATGTAATGGGGATGGGGGACGCATATTATAGTATAACTACTAAGCTTTCACTCGCGACTTCGTCCGCATAAAATTCGATAGAAAGTAGCTGTGTCCTTCCTAAGGTTGTTATCTATCTCCTTGTCCAATTTTATCCAAATCTATTCAGCAGTTTAAACTGCTTGTTACGTTTCCTTAAGACTGACAGATAGAGTTATTAGAGTCTGGGGCAGATGGAAGCCACTCCTCTTGACAACCCTAATCCGATGGTTATTTAACAGTATAAAAGAAAAAAACAAGTAAAATTAGCATTTTGATCAAAACATTTGTGAGTCTGACACACTTTCTTAGAGAATTATTATTCCTATGAGAGGTGTCACGTAGAATAGAAAGTTATGTATACCTGATTTTTATTCGATGAAGGCAACCAACACGGCCGGTACCTACGCCGAATTCAAAATGAATTCGGAAATACTAGTGGACAAGGCGCGACTTCGTTCGCGTACACCTACTTTTTTTCTTGCTTATAAACTCTTGAATTATTCTATCTATTGCTGAAAACTGCATTTAAATGCGTTGCGTAGCTTAAAAGATGCGTTGCGTAGCGTACGTGGATACATAAGGACAGACGGCGGCTTTGTTTTATACCATGTGTGTATGGATACCTAGATGGGCACTAGGACTTGGATACTAAACCAAACTGGTAACATTCGTCACCCCCTACCTGAATGAGCCTGATAAAAACAGATTTTATTTATTTTCCTTGATTCTCTTCTTGAAGAAGAGTTTTAATACTATTTTTGAAGTCGTTCACAATACCTTACACAACGGTGACCCGTCAAAAGATAACAAATTACGCTTCTCGTTTCTCCTATTAGGTAGATAGTGATTTCCCTGTCACAGAAACCGCAGGCGTGATAAAATACGAATTATTCAAAATAATAAATTACTGTCGTAAAAATCATCGGATGACCGATTAAATACCTATTTGGTTGGTCCTAATATCTTCTGGCATCGTTTACGCTTATCTGCATGCCATTCATTTGGCTTTTGTGAAGTGGGTACTGGTAATAGTGCTAACCAATTCATGCAATCGACGGACGACCTGTGGGGAGACGCGGTCAGCGATAAACTTATCTAACGTTATAATGAGTTACTTTCCATGCTCACAGCTGATCGGATTGCTGTGTTAGCTCCGTTATTTCTCTTCTTATTTATAAAAATTGTGAAGTTGTGGAACATGAGTTTTGAAGGCGTGTTTTGTGTGTGACGTTTGAAATGTGGCTGCGTATCGTCTCGAGTGGTTTGTAAATCATGGATGGAGTGCCGGATTCTGGTTCGGGACTAGTTTTTGAGGTAAGGAATGTTGTGTGCGGCCGAGAAAGGGTTTCGCGAGCAGTGTCAATGTCAATTTAAGCGTATGTACCTATACTAATGTACACGTTAATGCCGGAGTCTAATTTCAGAATGGGTAGGGTTTATCCATCGTTATGAAGGTTATATTGGCTCCCTTTTTATGTATCTACTTTCCGGTGGAATGTCGAAATGAATATAACTACACATATATGAAGATGTCACAATAACGTTTGATAAATAAGCATATTATGAAATTAACTATTCGTTGTATATCGAATGTTTTCTGTAAATTTAAATTGATGAAATATACGGGATTTGCGGAAACCACACGTAGCTACATAACCTCCTTACAAACAAACTTTTACGAACGCATTTTTCCAATGCCCGCATCATCATTGGGCTAAGTTATGATAAATATCGATTATATTGAACGCAGTCAAGTGGCAACCACAATTGATCACTCGCTGTAATACTAAACTAAAGAAAAAGACCATCTGCGCGCGCGCCACGCCTGTCTTTAAACATTAAATTGGACACCTACTCATTAGCACTTTCACAAACTTTTATACGACAGTATAATCTCTGACCGTCACCCGTGGTCAAACAAGGACGGGACTTTCTATCAAATTTGACCACCAATCTGCGTGTTGACTACAAAATCGAACTATCAATTATCATGCCATCATTCGACTATCGACCGTAAAATATAAACAATAGCGCTCATAATTAAAATCGTCTCTTTCTGATTGATCAGCGGGGAGGCACTGTGGACGATGATCGATGAATTCATGTCTCTTAGCGCTTTGGAATAGAGTTCACATGGTAGATTGTGTAGTGGCTGGTAGCACTCAGTATTGTATGTGGCGAATGAGTTCCGGTCCACTTATACTTTCGCACGTGTTGCGGTATGGGTACATAGCGATTGTTATGATAAATGCGTATGAGGTGGACGAACTGGTTCGGATGGGAAGGTCGGCTCTTCCATTGTGGTTTTAGATAAACGTTATGGTATTTTCATATTTAAGTACCTACTAACTATCTATCTATATGCCTATTTATAACAACTAACGATAGAAGGTGTAAGTAGTTCCCGGATTTAGGATGAGGACAAGATTTTAATATATAATTAAACTAATTCTCTAACGTACGTTTCAATAGAAAAAGACAAAAGTGGAGCACGACAACGGTAAGTAATATCCCGAAAAATTTAAAGAAAAATGTAAATTTACCTAAATAAGTCATTTTATTCAGATTATTTCACAATTTATTTAGAGAACTTATTCGTTATCGTGGTCTACTTTGTCTTTATCTACTGAAACGTACTGTAGAAGCCACATCAAGTTACCGCTACCGTTTGTTGGATGTGGTCCTCCACATTATTAGCCAACTAGCCATAATCTTCAGGCTTGGAAGGCAAGAAACCGAGGGTCTACTGAGGGTCCAAAAACCTACGTATCAATAGGCACCTTAGACTACATCCGTATAACTTAGAATGGTTTGGTCGGATTCTACTCTCCGACATCACACGAGCGAATCTCCTAAATCTATGTTTGACGGGATTTTTCTGGTCGGAAAGGCTTTCGAAAGAAGTGACTCTCTCTCTGAGGTGGCGCTCTTTTGGCTTCACTATACTAATCTGTATCATTCTCCCTTCCAGGGCGACTACATATGGATCGAGCCGGTGTCAGGGCGCGAGTTCGACGTGGCCATCGGCGCCAGGGTGCTGGCTGCGGAAGGCCGCCGCATCAGGGTGCGCGACGACGACGGACAGGAGCAATGGCTGCCGCCAGAACGCAGGATCAAGGCCATGCACGCCACCTCCGTGCACGGCGTCGAGGATATGATCTCGCTCGGTGACCTGCACGAGGCGGGCATCCTGAGGAACCTCCTCATTAGATACAATGAGAATCTCATTTATGTGAGTTGGTTTTGAGTACTACATTTTATAGAGTAGATATTATACTTAAACTAATGCTCATACGCAGCAGTGACCACTTTGCATCGCTTGCCTATTTGTCTACCAAATAATGGAACAACAATCTACTCATGCAAGTACAATTGATTATTCTTTAACTGTAATAAAATGATCACTTTTTAAAAGGCTTTTTAATATTTAAATTTGAAAGATCTACTGTTCTTTCAAAATTATAGATATCTACTTTTTAAATACCATCCCAATGCCATTTTCAATCCATCTCAAATTAATCGCCATCTGCCCCTGCTTGATCGACCCTGCCTCTCGATATTTGTCTGCACGACTTTCAACCAATCTATGTACCAAAAACTAATACGTAAAACTAAAATTTCCAGACATACACTGGCTCGATATTGGTGGCAGTGAATCCGTACCAGATTCTGCCGATCTACACGGCGGACCAGATCAAGTTATACAAGGAGAGGAAGATAGGCGAGTTGCCCCCGCACATATTCGCTATAGGCGACAATGGGTATGCGCACATGCGGCGTTACGGGCAGGACCAGTGCATCGTGATCAGCGGGGAGTCCGGAGCGGGCAAGACCGAGTCCACCAAGCTGATTTTGCAGTACTTAGCCGCTATAAGTGGGAAGCACTCTTGGATAGAGCAACAAGTATGTTTGATTTGTTTTGATTACTTTGAAGGAAAACCGACAAGGACCATTAGGTAGCAATTAATACGACATATTTTCTCGATTAGATTAGATACTAATCGATAAGAAATCGGTTTTAATATTGATAAAGAGTTATATTTTTAGAATTTATGGAAAAGATTAATCTACGGGTGTTGATAGAAAGTGAAGTATAGGATTTAAGAAGCACCGTCTTGTGAACAGGCAATTACAAAAACATTATGTTTGCAATTTCAGATCCTCGAAGCAAACCCCATATTAGAAGCGTTCGGAAATGCCAAGACAGTAAGAAACGATAACTCGTCTCGATTCGGCAAATACATAGACATTCACTTCAACAACTCAGGTGTGATAGAGGGCGCGAAAATCGAACAATATTTACTGGAAAAGTCAAGGATCGTGTCACAGGGCGCCGAGGAGCGGAACTACCACGTATTCTACTGTCTTTTAGCGGGATTGTCCAGGGAGGAGAAAAAGAAATTAGATTTGGGCGATCCCTCTGAGTACAGATACTTAAGTGGCGTAAGTAACTTGCTTTACAAATGATATCTGATGTAATGTTCAAGTATTCTAAAGCTGTTTATCATGTGTTCACAGGGTGGCAGTTTTACATGTGAAGGCAGAGACGATGCGGCGGAGTATGCCGACATACGGTCCGCGATGAAAGTGTTGCTGTTCAGTGAATCTGAAATATTTGAGATATTGAAGCTACTGGCCGCTATACTGCATTGTGGTAACATTAAGTATGAAGCAACCGTTGTCGACAATTTAGATGCCACGGAAATCATAGAGCAAGCGAACGTGAGGCGAGTTGCAACGCTGTTGGGAGTACCGATGCAGTCACTAATTGACGCGCTCACGAGGAAAACTCTGTTTGCTCACGGTGAGACAGTGGTATCCACGCTCAGTCGAGACCAGTCAGTGGATATCCGAGACGCATTCGTCAAAGGAATATACGGCCGCTTGTTCGTGACAATTGTCAGGAAAATAAACTCCGCCATATACAAGCCCAAGGCGACTACGCGGACCGCCATCGGCGTACTCGACATATTCGGATTCGAAAATTTTGATCACAACAGTTTTGAGCAGTTTTGCATAAATTTTGCCAACGAGAATTTACAACAGTTCTTCGTTAGACACATTTTCAAACTGGAACAGGAGGAGTATAATCATGAAGGTATAAACTGGCAACACATAGAGTTCGTTGACAACCAAGACGCGTTAGACTTGATTGCTCTTAAGCAGCTTAATATAATGGCTTTAATCGATGAAGAGTCGAAATTTCCCAAAGGTACGGACCAAACTATGTTAGCCAAGTTGCACAAGACTCATGGACTTCATAGAAACTACCTCAAACCTAAGTCAGATATCAATACGAGTTTCGGTCTAAATCATTTTGCAGGAATTGTATTTTATGATACTCGAGGATTCTTGGAGAAAAATCGAGATACTTTCAGTGCCGATTTGTTGCAATTGATTCACATCTCAACGAATAAATTCCTGCAACACATATTCCAGGATGATATTGCTATGGGATCAGAAACAAGAAAGAGAACTCCCACATTATCGACACAGTTTAAAAAGTCCTTGGATTTGTTGATGAGAACTCTGGGCACTTGCCAGCCATTCTTCATACGGTGTATAAAACCCAATGAATTTAAGAAGCCAATGTTATTTGACCGCGGTCTTTGCTGTCGGCAGCTAAGGTATTCTGGAATGATGGAGACCATTAGAATCCGACGAGCTGGGTATCCCATTAGACATAGTTTCAAAGAGTTTGTTGAGAGATACCGGTTTCTTATTTCTGGTGTACCTCCAGCTCATAAGACTGATTGTACCACTGCAACTGCGAAGATTTGTGCACAAGTTCTTGGAAAGTCTGATTACCAATTAGGCCATACCAAAGTATTCTTGAAGGATGCTCACGACTTATTCCTGGAGCAGGAACGAGACAGAGTGCTCACAAGGAAGATATTGATTCTCCAACGATCTATAAGAGGATGGGTGTACCGCAGAAGATTCTTGAAAATGAGATCTGCTGCGGTGTTAATTCAACGTCACTGGCGAGGCAAGTTGCAGAGGATTCGTTACACTAAGATGAGAGTGGGCTACGCCAGGCTGCAGGCTCTGATACGAGCTAGAGTTCTGGCACATCGGTTCAGACATCTGCGTGGGCATATCGTCTCTTTGCAGGTACGTGTCAAAATTCAGTTTTCCTGATTTACGAATTCATTCATCCTGTTTTAGACATAGATACAGTAACATAGTCGTAGCACACACAAGTTTTTCATTGTTGTGTGCACTAATTCGTACTTTGCATACTCCGAGTATATATTTACTTACAAGCAAAACCTCCTCAGGCGGCTGCTCGCGGCTACCTGGTGCGCCGGTCCTACGGCCACAAGATGTGGGCGATAGTCAAGATCCAGAGCCACGCACGGCGGCTGTTAGCCATGCGGCGCTACCGGCGCATGCGGCACGATGCGCTCGCGCACAACGAGGCCCTGAGGCTGCGCAGGCAAGAGGAGCAGCGGCTGCAGCACCAGGGCAACACGAGGGCCAAGGAGATCGCCGAGCAGAATTATAGGGTGAGTTTTACTAGGGCACCAGAACAAACAGGACGCTGAACGAGGACCAGGGGCCCGACCGCATTAGAAATCGAATGCTATCGCTTTTGCTATCTCTCACACATGCAAAAGGCGCCGCGAATGGAGCGAGCGAGATGAAGTCATAAAGCTTTGCTATACAATTAATCGCAAATGCCATCGTAAAGACTTCGGCGGTAGGGCTCCAGGACTAGATATAGGGAAAGTTCATAAATTAAAATGAATGTATCGTATTAAACTTACATCCTATGTTAAATTACCAAATCATATTCATTGGTTATCGATAACCTATTGAGTGATTCACAAATGAATCATCATCATCATCCATCACAATAATAAAAATACGAGACAGTCTGCTGTTGTAGAAAGGTTTAGGTAAGTAGTTATAAACCTATTGTTGAAAATGTTCGCCGTAAAGCATTTGTTTGTCATACTGTCAGCATTTGTCTACCTTTAAAGATATTAGAGACCTACGAAGATCTTTTCGCACGTGGCCGAAATCAGAACTAACGCCGCCACCTTGTAAAGCGTCACTTTTGACAGGCAGCTAGAGTTGATAAAAGACAACCACGCCCTCATCCAAGTGCCAAAATATCCTTGTAGATCTCTATATCTAGATAGATGACGCAATCACCTCGAACAATATAAAAACCAAGCAAAAAAGACAAATTTTTCGTATAGATATACTATGACGTTATCTGTAGTTATTTACTTTTGATTAAATGTAAACTGTACTTGATTGATGTCCTATTACCTAAATGTACCTAGGTATATAAAATAATCAATCATAGTCAATAATAGGTCTTTTGTAAAATCCTTAAGGCACATAAAATTCCAAACTAGGAGGCCAAATCTAATTAGATAAACATATTATTTTATCATGTAAAGATAACATATCCATTAAAATCTGATAAGTGCCACCTACCTGCTGATGTGGCATTTTACAAGTTCAATATAATGGCCGATCCATTATATTGAACTTGTAAAATGCCACATTCAGTCAATTAGAAATTATGAATTCTTTAATTACCTACCTATAGCAAAAAGCAAACGACTACCTACCTATTCCACGCAATGTAGGTATTTTAAAATTATTAATTTATCAAAAGCTCCGAAGCGGTAGATTAGGCCAAAGAGTTAGTTTGCGTCAATAAACCTCAAATCGATTATATTAGGTGACTAATATTCATCCTACGCGCATGTGCATGCGCTCCGGGCGGTGCATTGCTGACGTAGGTACTTACTAACCCGCAATGGATTAAGAGTTTGCTTATCTCTCTATCATTTATTCGGATTACATACAAGTCTATTTTAGTCTAAATATTTATTATCCGGATTAAACTTTAGGTCTAAAGTAGCATCCATTAGGGCGTGCATTGCGTTGAGCGTAACACGCGCGCGCACCACGTACCTACTAAACCCGCAATGGATTAAGGGTCTGCTTTCATTTTTGAAGGTATTTGAACACAGATTCTGAGCCAGCTGTTTGGTTTAGACACGTTTCCAGTACCTATGTGTTTCTTGGAATCCTCATCTAGTATTCATATAACCAAAAACGCGATTAGGTAATTGAATAATATTTATCTACAATCTTTTTCATATTAGGTACTTATCTATTTTAAAACTGCGATATCTTTTTTACGAGAGATTTTTACGCTTTTCTCCTAAACCGCTTAATGTAGGTATTTCAATTTTCAAGTACAGATGATATTCAACTTAATAGAAGCACGTGTAAAGGACAATCTCGCATGGCGCGTCATTCAAAAACAAATTACAGGCAACGGCATCCTCTTAAAATACCAACGCCCGGAGCATATGCAGGCGCGCGCGTGTTACGCTCAACGCAGTGCACGCCCTTGGAGTAGTCGTAGCTTTATATCGCGCGCGGTAATTAACTGATATTTTACGAATAAATGACTACTTGTGGAATACCTGGTAGACTACTTACGATTAGGAGAAAACATAGGTACCTACATAGTGTAGTTTAACAAGATCAAGATAAAGTTACGTAGGTATACCAAAAAAAACAACAGAGTTCTTTGCCCGCGGTAACCATAGGTAGGTAATGCTAAACTTTATTTATCAGCATTGATTTATTCGATAAACTAATTAAGAGTTCTTGATAAGAAATCGAAAATGCCGACAATATTGTCAGCCCTATCTTCGGAGATAATCAAACGTTAATGAAGTTTGTCAGTAGGTACATTATGCAGTAGCCAAGCAGACAATGCGGGCTGCTTTGATAATTTCATCAAGGAAAATAGCAATTTCTAGATCCGCTTAGTGTTATATTAATGGTAATTATATAAATTCGAAAATTATACAATTTGTGTATGTGGATTTGTGCCTGTAGTGTTTTTGAGGTGCATCTGAAGCCGATGACGTTGACAATAAAAAAAATCAAATTTAACAGAAATGCAGATTGTCCCTGGTATGTGATTTTAACAGTTTTTAAACGAAGCTCTCTATTGCGTATATTGATTGTAAGTACTTAGATGCAAAAAGAAACAGATAATAATTGCAACATATTTAACAAAATTACCAGTCAAATAAGCAATATCGACCATGCAGGTATGTTGAATCAAAATAGTTCACTGGCAAAAGAATTTGTTAATTGATAAATGGCTAATTAGTTGCACTATACTGTCAACAACGTTTTAAACAGCTACCGTGTCATTACTGAACATAATGTCATATAACAGCGATTACGAACTATTTATGGCAATACGCGTGTTTTTGCGACGGCAGAGCATGCGCGGCCAACCATGTAGGCTATTTCACAACCAACCAGGCACTTGTATAACTCGACCACGGCTAATCCAGTTGGACCATGCGTAGCGTAACTCGATATGTCCTGCTACTATACGAGGTTCAGTGATCTGGTCAGCACCGGAGACTATCAGTCGTGTCCTGCTAAACAAAATGAAGATCTGGTCCAGCTGTCTGGGGACTGCGGTGGTTAAAGGACTCCATTATGTTAGTACCTCCTGTTTTTCTGGCCCATAGTGCGGTTCACCACGGTTGATCAAATCTAACGTGAAATTAACAAGTGTCGATACAAATTAACAAGTGATAATCGTGCTGGATACCGAGTAAAAAGCAACTAAAAACAAAACACTTAAATGCAAATAATTGTCACAGTCATTAAGTCCAGTCTGACGAGAAATGGCATAGACATACCTCTAAATTTTCTTTACCGCAACACGAGTGCCAGTCGCGCGTGACTGCGATGTGGTCGAGACGGCGCTCTGCTGATTTCTGGGTGGAACGTTTCATCGAGAACAATGTACACGAGGTTTCTTGAATTCTTGGAATCTACTTCAGGATTGAGATTTGATTGTCCTTATGTTTTCAGGAGCGAATGTATGAGCTCGAGCGACGTGACGCTGAGCTGGCCCTCGAAGAGAAACGGCAGCTGGAGGCTCAGAAGACACTGCTGCAGGAAGCGGCGAGGAAGCAGGACGAGCCAGTGGATGATAGTAAACTAGTAGAAGCCATGTTCGATTTCCTCCCGGACTCGAGCAGCGAGGCGCCCGCGCCTAAAGACACCTCCATCTTCAGTGATTTGCCACAGCAGAGAGCAGATCAGCAAGAGGTGAGAGTTAAAATAGTCCAACCTAGAAATGTATTTATTATAAACATTTTTAGTTATAAACTTAAGTATTTGAAGGATAGCTGCTGTCTTAAAATTGTCCCAGATCAATTTGCAATGGATGTAAATAAACCACTTTTACATATCTCGTCAATCCGCCAAACAAAAGAACAGACGTGAATTCACACCATGTGACACTACTTTGCTTTCGTTTTGTAAGCAAATAACCACTTAAAACGCATCACTTATTAGTTAAATATTGAATTGAAATGCAGTGTTTGTTAACATACATGGCAAATTAATCCCATATCAAGATATACAAGCTCAAAGCATCGACTGTGGCTACTTATGGAATGGTTACTACAATAAGTGTATTAACTAATAAGTAAACTAAAAAGCTAAATTTTAAACTACAAGTAAATCTAGGGTCGAGCTTGCGCAGGCACTACTTCTTCCGATCCTGGACTATGCAGATATTTGTTACCTAGACCTTAATGAGGATCTCCTGAGTAAACTGCAGCGTCTGCAAAATCTCTGCGTACGTTTCATTTTCGGGCTGCGCAAGTTTGACCATGTATCCGGTTTCCGGGCACAGTTGGGGTGGCTTCCGGTCAGATTGCGAAGAGACGCCCACGCTGACCTATAATGTTTTAAATAACCCACTTGCACCTGGGTATTTGTCGGAGAAGTTCCTGTTTTTGGGCGCGGATCATGATCGTGGTCTCCGGTCGAAGTCTGATAACCTGCTTAGAGCTCCCTTTTCTCGATCAGGATATTACAGGGAATCTTTTACTGTTAAATCTGCCCACCTATGGGATGCATTGCCGAGAGAGATACGACACGGTACGTCATTACCTACTTTTAAAAAGAAAGTACACGAGTATTTCTTCTCAGAGTCGAATTGTTTGCAGTGAATACATTTTCTGTTTGTAATTTTGATAGTATAGTATTATAGAATTTTTTATGATTATCTTGTATTTATGTATAGTATCACATATATATTTTATTTATTTAGAAGCATCTAAGTTTATTTGTTAATTAATATGTTTTGCTACTACTATTTACTCTTGCACTACTTACTAGTTCATGTGAAACATTACCTCTTCCCAAAGGTTGTCTGGGAGAGATCGCTTACAGCGATAAGGCCGCCTTTGCGCGCATGTACATTATACTGATTCTTGTACAGGGTGTCCAGTGGCAGATTTCAAAGTTCGAAAAGTTATAAAAAAAAAACTACACCTCTAATACAAAGTATGTTTATTGTAATTTAAAAACAACAAATGCGGATTTCATTTTTTGAAAACCACGTTCTCCAAATGGCGGCCATCGAGCCTGACACACTCTTCGAGTCTAGCACGCATGTTTTCAAAAACGCGTTTACAGAGAGGCTGGGGGATCCTGCTGATTTCGGCTCGAATATTGTCTTTAAGTTGTGTCGCAGTGCTCGGATTTGTTTTGTAAACAACGGATTTTAAGTATCCCCATAAGAAAAAGTCACATGGGCTTAAATCTGGTGACCTAGGTGGCCACGGTATGGTGCCGTTTCGGGATATGTTTTTTTCTTGAAATAACTGCCGCACTGCATTCATAGACACATTAGCAGTATGAGCTGTGGCCCCGTCCTGCTGGAACCACGTGTTTCGGTTGAAGTATGGACTATTCTGTAGTTCCAGTCTAAAAAAGTCATTTATCATCTCGGTATATCTCTCCGAATTCACAGTTACAGTTTGGCCACGTTGGTTTTCAAAGAAATAAGGCCCTATGATGGCAGATGCAGACATTGCACACCAGACTGTAACTTTAGGTTTATGTAAAGGTTCTTGATGCATTTGTCTTGGGTTGCGGACATCCCAGTAACGGAAATTTTGCTTATTCACATATCCTCCGATGTGAAAGTGGGCTTCGTCACTAAAGAATATGTTACCCATCCGAGTAGCAGTACGAAATCTCAACAACATCTCCTCCGCGTAAGTTTTTCTTAATGCAAAGTCAGAATCGTGTAAATCTTGAACGATTTGAATTTTATACGGATGGAACTTGAGTTTTTTTCGCATTATAACCTGTAAACTTGATTTCGTAATTCCCAATATCGATGAACGTGCACGAAGTGATAAACGGTTATTTTCAGTGACAGAAACCATAACACGTTCAACATTTTCGTCCGTGGCTACCGTTGGTATAGGTCCTGGTCTGGGTCTATTTAATGTTGATCCTGTAGCTCTGAACTTTGCTACCCATGACTGAATGAGGTTGATCGATGGTCCATCACGCAATCGACGAATACCGTAATGATAATTAAATCGACGGCGTGCTTCAGACAGCGAAAAACCACTCGAAATGTACGCCTCGACAGCAAAAGCGCGGTGCTCTCCACTCCACTGTTCCATGGCTACTAAAAAATCCGCAGCGCTTGCGCTTTCAACGACGCCCCCCGCGCCCCTCTCACATGTTGCGTTCAGAAACTACGTTTGTTCAAACTTTGAAATCTGCCACTGGACACCCTGTATATTGTCTTTAAATATGTGTGCAATAAAGAGTTTTTACTTTTACTTACTTAAATCTAACAAAAGTAAGCAAATCTAACGTTAAATATATTGTACTTATCTCAGAATGGTTTGTTTCTTTATTAATCACGTTTACAGATGGTGACGCCTATGCAAACGACGTCTGAGGACGAAGAAGACCTCTCGGAGTACAAGTTCCAAAAATTTGCGGCTACGTATTTCCAAGGGAATGTCACTCATCAATATTCGAAGAAACCGTTGAAGCATCCCCTGCTACCGTTGCAGACGCAAGGCGATCAGTTGGTAAGTTTGGTTGTACATTTTTATTTTTAGCTTTTTAGGTTGCATTGCAACATTATCTAAAGGAAGATCAGCACTGCTGCAATAGTCACAAAATCAATTAGGATACAGGTTTGATAATCTTCACCGATTAGATAAAAGTATTTTTCTTCAGATTTAAGAACGATAAAAATACCCGTATAAATAGCTAAACAATTCAAAATGCATTTCTCTTTTATTTTTATTCATAATTTTACTTTACATTGACAGGCTGCACAAGCTTTGTGGATAACTATTCTGCGCTTCACTGGTGATTTACCAGAACCACGATACCACACCATGGACAGAGACAATACCTCTGTCATGTCCAAGGTCACAGCGACTCTTGGAAGGAACTTCATCAGGTCAAAGGAGTTTCAAGAAGCACAAATGATGGGTGTTGACTCTGATGCGTATCTCAATAAACAGAAACCGAGATCGATTAGACACAAATTGGTGTCTTTAACTCTGAAGAGAAAGAATAAACTTGGAGAGGATGTCAGAAGAAAATTACAGGTATTAAAAATAATTGTTAATATTGATTGTTAACCTTTGTCACAGGTTTATACACAAATAATTACTTACATCGATACTTCTCTATTCCAGGACGAGGAATATACAGCTGACAGTTATCAGTCATGGTTGGAGTCACGGCCAACATCAAATTTGGAGAAACTGCACTTCATCATAGGACACGGTATCCTTCGTGCAGAGTTAAGAGATGAAATTTATTGCCAAATATGCAAGCAGTTGACCAACAATCCGTCCAAATCATCCCACGCTAGAGGGTGGATTTTACTTTCATTATGTGTAGGATGCTTCGCCCCAAGCGAGAAATTTGTTAATTACCTGAGAGCTTTCATAAGAGAAGGCCCGCCAGGCTATGCTCCATACTGCGAAGACCGTCTGAAGAGAACTTTCAATAACGGGACAAGAAACCAACCGCCTTCTTGGCTCGAGCTTCAAGCTACGAAATCTAAAAAGCCAATAATGTTACCTATAACATTCATGGACGGCAACACCAAAACATTACTAGCAGATTCGGCCACAACTGCTCGAGAACTATGTAATCAGTTATCGGACAAAATTGGTTTACGTGACCAATTCGGCTTTTCGCTATACATAGCTTTATTTGATAAAGTTAGTTCCCTAGGCAGTGGAGGAGATCATGTTATGGATGCTATATCGCAATGTGAACAATATGCTAAAGAGCAAGGAGCACAGGAAAGAAATGCGCCATGGAGATTATTCTTCAGGAAGGAAATATTCGCACCTTGGCATGATCCCACAGAAGACCAGGTGGCGACAAATCTTATATACCAGCAAGTGGTAAGAGGTGTAAAATTTGGCGAATACAGATGTGATAAAGAAGAAGATTTAGCTATGATAGCTGCACAACAATATTATATTGAATACGGTCAAGATATGAATACCGAGAGGTTATACACTTTGTTACCCAATTATATACCTGATTACTGTCTTACCGGTGTAGAGAAAGCCGTCGACCGATGGGGTGCTCTTGTGGTGCAAGCATATAAAAAGAGTTACTACGTCAAAGAAAAAGTACCCACTTATAAAGTGAAGGAAGACGTGGTTAGCTATGCCAAATTCAAATGGCCTCTCCTATTTTCTAGGTTTTACGAGGCTTATAGAAATTCGGGTCCGAATTTACCTAAGAATGACGTTATTATTGCAGTAAACTGGACTGGAGTCTATGTAGTTGACGATCAAGAACAGGTGCTGCTGGAACTTTCGTTCCCAGAAATCACGACCGTGTCGAGTCAAAAAACCAACAAAGTTTTTACGCAGACTTTCAGCCTTTCTACAGTACGAGGAGAAGAATTCACATTCCAAAGCCCCAACGCGGAGGATATAAGAGACTTAGTTGTCTATTTCCTTGAAGGGCTGAAAAAGAGATCAAAATTCGTAATAGCGTTGCAAGATTATAAAGCACCTGGTGAAGGTTCAAGCTTTTTGACATTCTTGAAGGGAGATCTAATAATTTTAGAAGAAGATAGCACCGGCGAGTCAGTATTGAATAACGGCTGGTGCATCGGACGTTGTGAAAGATCCATGGAGCGAGGCGATTTCCCAGCCGAAACTGTTTACGTATTGCCTGCATTAACGAAACCCCCACCAGATATATTAACGTTATTTTGTCAAGAAGGAGCTCAACATGGTCGCAAAGTACCAACTAGCACGCTTAATGGTACAGAAACAAGAGACAAACCCCACACGTTGTTAGAATATGCTTTGGACCACTTTAGATTACCACCAAAGCGGACAGTATCGAAAACTCTAACATTGTCAACAGCAAAAAGAGGATCAGAAGAATTATGGCGACATTCTAGAGAGCCAATAAAACAACCTTTATTGAAAAAACTGCAAGCTAAGGAAGAACTGGCTGAAGAAGCATGTTTCGCATACACTGCCATTTTAAAATACATGGGCGATCTTCCATCGAAGCGGCCTCGCATCGGCAATGAGTATACAGATCATATATTCGACGGCCCATTGAAACATGAGATATTACGTGATGAAATATACTGCCAAGTAATGAAACAATTGACTGACAACAGGACGAGAATGTCTGAAGAAAGGGGCTGGGAGCTGATGTGGCTGGCGACCGGTTTGTTTGCCTGCAGTCAAGGTTTGCTCAGAGAATTAACCTTATTCTTACGTACTAGAAGATATCCAATTGCTCAAGATTCCCTTCAAAGACTTCAAAAAACATTGAGAAATGGTCAGAGGAAATATCCTCCGCACCAAGTTGAAGTAGAAGCTATTCAACATAAGACGACACAAATATTCCACAAGGTATATTTCCCGGATGATACAGATGAGGCATTCGAAGTTGATTCATCAACGAGAGCTAAAGACTTCTGCCAAAATATTGCGCAGAGACTGAATCTCAGATCTAGTGAGGGATTTAGCTTATTTGTTAAAATAGCTGATAAGGTGATATCAGTACCAGAAGGAGACTTCTTTTTCGATTTCGTCAGGCACTTAACAGACTGGATTAAAAAGGCGCGGCCCACTCGCGATGGAATAACTCCCCAATTTACTTATCAGGTAAGATCTGCCTCGATACGATCTAAGATTGCTTAATGGACTATCACGGCTGTGTTGTTTATTTTGTGTATCTACGTGTTATTAAATAGAGGTTCTTTGGAACATTCATTGATGTTTTACCATTTTTCTTTCAGGTATTCTTTATGAAAAAGTTATGGACGAACACGGTGCCTGGTAAAGATCGAGCAGCGGATGTGATATTCCATTTCCATCAAGAGCTTCCAAAATTGTTGCGAGGATATCATCGCTGCGGGAGGGAGGAAGCGGCAAGGCTTGCTGCGTTAGCTTACAGAGCTAGATTTGGGGACAATAAGCAGGAGTTACAAGCAATCCCGTGAGTTATCAACGCCATTTATGTATTCAAAATTAGTAAATCGTCCCTACTTATTTTTTACTTACTTATAACAACTCTCTATCCAGGCAAATTCTCCGCGAATTAGTACCAGCGGACCTCATCAAGATGCAGAGTTCTGCTGACTGGAAGCGGGCCATAGTCGCGTCGTATAACCAGGATTCAGGAATGACACCTGAAGATGCAAAAATAACATTTTTGAAGGTCATCTACCGGTGGCCAACCTTCGGTTCGGCCTTTTTCGAGGTCAAGCAGACAACTGAGCCAAATTATCCTGAACTCCTGCTGATAGCTATCAATAAACACGGCGTCAGTTTGATTCATCCACAAACTAAGGTAAGATAACATCAACATTAAAGTTCATGAGCTATTGCAATAAAAAGTAAACATACGAACTGTTCAATTTTAATAATACAAAATTATTTGAAGATGTTTAGGCTATACTTACTTTTAATGATTTCATTCTTCCAGGACATCCTCGTCACACATCCCTTCACGAGGATATCGAACTGGTCTTCAGGCAACACATACTTCCACATGACGATTGGCAACTTAGTTCGGGGCTCCAAACTCCTCTGCGAAACTTCGTTAGGGTACAAGATGGATGACCTGCTGACGTCATATATATCGCTCATGCTCACGAACATGAACAAACAGAGATCGATGCGAGTCAAATGATTCAGACATATAAGTCGCGTACCATTATTCTGCAGAATGGTTCAAAATTGCAGTCTTTTGGTAAAGGCTTTCAATGAGTTAATTGACTCACATATAATTTACATAGAGCTGCCAGAACTCTCAGTCATTGGATATTTAAGGTGTAACTTTTTATTATTATCGCTTTTATTAACATTTTATTTTCTCATGATAACAAGTATTATACCTTCTTACGGGCTGTTAAATTTATTTATGACTGAGGTAGTAAATAGAGTGTCGCCGTAATCCGAATGGAGTCATTTGGCTTTGATGATATTATATCAATTTAAGATTTTATAAGAATTAAATTAGTGTATCCGTCCATTACATTAACAAATACAATATAATATATGTAATAAACTTATGTAATTAAATAAACTCCTTTATAGCGTAGCTATAACAGTGTTTGAAATAATATTTATAATTGCAATATTTTTTTCATTTAAGTACAATTATAGCAATGTTAACATTATTTATCAATATTTCTTCAAGTTTATTTTGAACAATGAAATTGGTGAACAAATATTTAATTGAAATATCATGCTCTACAGTAGATATCGACGCTACTATATTGAACATAATATTTCATGTTACTTATCATGTGATTCGGAATTAGAAGCAAGATCTGTTTTATTGTATTTTTATAACGTATGGTTTATGTTATGATAAGATTTTATTATATACTTACTTTTATACAGTTTTTGGAAATATATAATCATAGGTTTTGCTAATTGTTGCCTTAATAAGTGCCTAATTGCTTAATTTAGAGTAATTTAATAGTCGAATTTCAGTAAGAAAGTTGTTTTAATTCTTTAGAGTGTTATGTACGAATATTACAAAGTGTAGTTGTACGTTGTACGGAGTTGTAAGGGGAGCATGTATTTGTAGATTTACCAATCAAGTTATGGTACTTTGTAGGTGTCTAAGTTTAAATGATTTGTAATCAATTATCTAACATGTAGCTTTACTTAGGTACTTTACTTTAATTAGGTAAGTACCTTCTTGTTTATCTCAAGATATTTATTTAGCGGCATTTGTCTCACCATAAAGCTCACAGGACTCACATTATATGCCTAATTATTACAACAAATGATTGTATCTAATAAAAACCTATATGTTTCAAAGAAATTGTCGCTTAGGTCTTTCTTATCTGGTTCTCTTGCATGGTAATGCGATGTATTTATTACGCTAGATATTCGAGGTAAGGGCTATAGCTAAGTTTGTAACGTGTGTAAAACTATCGATGTATGCCATGAGACGGTCATGATATGTTTAACTTGATTTATTTTGCTTTAAAGTCAAAATGTTGCATTTGTGAGTGGTTGTAAACATGAGTCACAATGATTGTTTTGAGTTTTATTTCAATACTGTTTCTTTTTATACTACCGCATATTAAAGCAAACATACCTAAGACCCGCCTTAACCTAATAATACTCTATTGGACGTTTGTAATATCAGGGTGATGCAAATGAGGAGATCCGCAAGCGAACCAAGGTCACCGACGTAGCCCTAAGGATTGCCAGGCTGAAGTGGCAGTAGGCAGGGCACATAGCTCGAAGAACAGATGGCCGATGGGGCAGTAAAGTTCTTAAGTGGCGACCACGTACCGTAATACGCAGCCTGGGTAGACCTCCCACAAGGTGGACCGACGATCGGTAAATATCGCAGGTACCAGCTGGATGCGGAAGGCACATGACCGGCCTTTGTGGAGATATCTGGGGAGGCCTATGCTCAGCTGTGGGTGTCTTTCGGCTGATATGATGATGATAAATAATACCAGGGTATATATCACTCTCGGTATTCAGGAAGTTCCTCACAATCATCATAGTCATTCAGACAGTGCAGTAAGATGTAGTTCTGTTTCAATATATTTCATTCGTTTCTTCTCCATCATGCTGGAGGGTCTTGTAGTATTATGATTAGCTAAGTAACTAGATACCTGCTGGACTTTATAGCAACAAGTGTCCTGTAGGCTAATTACGTAACGCTGTTACCAATAATTATCTGATTACAATGATTGAAATTGTCACTAGCGATTCCGTATCATCGATTTCTCGGGTTCCGTTGCTAACAAAGTTCCATTGCAAAAAACAGCAACTATTAAATCAATCATATAAAAATACAAAATACAAATAAGTTAATTGAAAAAATCAAATTGTTACATATTATGTTGTTACACGTCTCCAGTACATCAACTAGTGTTACAGATAAATGGAAAGGTCATTATGACCTACACACTATTAACTCCATACGGAATCGCAAAAGTAACAATTTCCATCATTGAAATCTGAGAATTGTTGGCAACAGAGGTAGGTACGCAATTAGCCTACTGGACACCTCGATTGGGCTTACAAATTCAAAAGCAATTCCATCCGAACGGTACCTAATCGTATCGTACCAAAAGAAATATCAGCGGCCTATGCGTGCGAATACGAGATATTTTTTAAATATTTTTGCGGTTTTACCTATTTAAATAATTTTTTTTATCGGAAATGAAATAAAGAATGAATTGAGTGTGTAATTTTATATTTGTATATTTTCACATAACTCATAGTTGTTTCGGGAAACGTTGTAAATGTTAGGTATGCTAGGTTAGGGGAAGGGAGGTCAATAGTGACATGTTTTTCTCGTCTACGGGGAAGGCCTACGTTGAACAGTAACGTGTAGGTAACACGTCATACGGCTGAGATGATACGGTGTCGTGATTGTTTGTAAATAACATTTTTATATTTAGCGACCTGTTTCCGAAATACATACTTATTTAGCTTTGAAGTGGTAGAAGCGATGTAGGTAAGTACCGAGTTCGACCCCCAGTGCCGCCATGTACCAATGATCTTTTTCTATGTTGTTGTTCATTAGTTTAACACTAACCGATGTTCTTACGGTAAGGGAAAACATCATGAGGAAACCTGCACATTCAGGCGACTGAATGTGATGGCGACCGTAATCCAGCCAGGGTCACGGAGGTCGGATGGCAGTCGGTCCACAGTAATTACCTGATTTGCCAAATCCTGGATAACAAATGTCGAGGCGGACCCTGGATCCTCGCGTGCGAAAACAACCGGGATTTGACACCAAGATGATTATTTAAAGAAATGGCCCCAATTTGGCAGACCCCTGTGGCAGCGTGTGATACCGATAACAAAAGTCAAGCAACGCACGCCGATACCGGAACCTGTACCTGGATGGGTGACCGTTTCGTGCTTTAAGGCTAATTGAATTTTAGCACTGCAACGAGCTTGCCACTCTTTAGATGTACCTCCTCCTAATACTGTTGGCGAAGCGTGATTCACAAAGGTCTACCACTGGGGACCCTGAGACTCGTTGAAAAGTCTTGGGAGTCGATTGTAGCCTACATTGGTGTAGTTTTTATTAAATGCAAGAGTCCCAACCCAGCTTAAGTGGATATACATGTGTAAACTTTTAAAGACAATGGTAAGTACCTGTTTACCATCATATACCTATTCTAACGAAGTTGATAGGAAAACCATCACAGCAAAGTAGATTGCCGACCATCTTACTTAAAAAAATTAGTTAGGAAAACATTTAATTACAAATTATACCTATAGAAAGAAGTTGGTATATGTGTAGAGGTACTTAATGACAGGCAACTTCGGAACCCTACGCTGCACGTGGCCCGACACGTCTTGTCAGGTTTTTTAAATTAAATACGTAGCCCTAAAGCGTACTCCACATGTTCGCCGAAACTTTTACCGGGACTTTGGTAGACCTTCTTCATTCTCGCCTATTAGGGATGTGGTAGGTGTCAAATGCGTCGATATTATATCGATTTATCGGTGTAATATCCCTAATCTAGTACCTTCTGCTGTAAACAGGGTCACAGAGGTGATGGCAGCTGCTCTACTGTCATTACCTGATATACTAGTATCTTGGATCATGGTCAAGTGTACCCCGAACCTGTTACGGGAAAAAGCGCTAAGAAGATAAATATAAAATCGATACATCTCTCCTTTGTCTATGAAATAGGCGAAACATGCCAAACATGCACGGGACTACACGAATGTAGGCGAATACTCCCTCTACATTCTCGTGATTCCGCGGAATGACGAACATGAGGAGTACGCTTAAGTTTAGACGTGAAGTCTTTAAAATATTAATAATAAATAGTGCAGTTCTCTGGCCGCAAAAGTATAAAAAAATTCGCCCCGCCATGACAGTGTAAACACTGCCGTGACCAGGATTCGAACCTGGGTTACTACGGCCACAACGTAGGGTCCTAACCACTAGACGATCACGGCTACCGGGGCTGGTGATAGTAAGTTAAAATTCGGCGGTCACCTGCCGAAATCGGATTGAGTTTTAACTTTCACGCCCGATATTCGCAGGTGGGGATGCCGTTACGCACGAGTGCGCTTTGGATGCACTTCGAATCTGGTTGGCTCTTACAGGAATTTCCACCTTGTAGGTAATTCATTTTAATCTAAAGTTTCAAAATGGTAGCCTTAGCTAGAAAACGAGTGTTCATGCACTTTGGCCCGGCCTGGTTTTGGCCCGCGGGCCGACTGATGCATTTAAATGAATATTTTTTGTCAGGCGTTTGGGCCCGCAGTTAACAATGTCCTTAGAAATGGTTTTAGGACAGTCGGGGGAAAAAACATTTTTTAAATAGAATTCATAACTGGGCCCAAAGGTTTAAAGAAAAATAATAATTTTAATTAATCAGGCGTTCCGACCCACGGGCCATAACCAGACCGGGCCGAATCGCCTGAACACTTCAGAAAATATGAAAATATCTGTGCTTAGTACCTATTTCTACATAGGTAGGTACGTAGCGTACCACTGTGCTTTCAGTCCAGCTAACAATAACTGAACAATGATCATGCTTAGGTACGTAATACCTACTTAAGATTTTGTATTATAAAACAGTGAAAAGTACTCAGGGATTCAGTTGATTTACGATTCAAGACACTTGGGAATTACTTCAGCTGTTGATAATTTAGGTTTCAGCAGTAGGTATTAACATGTGAGGCAGTTTGGGAATATTTACCTAAGGGTTTGGGTATGGGCAGGGTACATAGCTTGAAGAGAAGATGGCCCATGGGGCAGTAAAGTTCTCGAATGACAACCACGTACCGGAAGATGCAGCGTGGGTAGGTCTCCCACAAGGTGGATCGACGACCAGGTGAAGATCGCATGTACCAGCTGGATGCGGAAATCACAGGACCGGCCTTTGTGGAGATCTTTGCGGGAGGCCTATGCCCAGCAGTGGGCGTCCTTCGGCTGATATGATGACCGGAAGGTTATGGATGAGATTGGTCAGCTTGGTGCTACATTTCACTCCGATAAAGAGTTTCCACACTTCCACGCAAAATAAGCAATTCTTATTAAAGTCTACCAAGATACCTCTATACGATCAGAAATCAATCAAGCTTCTCGAGTTGCGTTTGAGACCACCTGATGGACGGACTAAGGCCGTAGGAAGCTGATCGATGCAGGCATGGCACTAAGTCGCCAAGTCGAATGGAATACATATACAGAGGATCCTCCTGACTCGTGGCACAAATGGTACTCCGTGTTGACTATATTCGACTGGAAGTAGGTACGACACGACGAAGTAAATTGTAGATGGAGATGTAAGTAAATATAGATCTATGCTTAACTACCAAACAGTGACAGAGCAAAATAGTGTAGGTAAATCCAGTCGAATTTGCATTTCATCGTCAATTGATTATTAGGATTTAGAGTGATGTGAACAAATTTATGAGTAAACGATAACACCATGACTTTGCAATTATTTTTCGGTAGACGATGCAGTATCCACCACACACGATTCAATATGCCTAGCGATTTGTATTTGCAACCTGTTTCAAGGCCACTAATTGCACTATGCATCGCTCACATCAGTGACGGACTACCGCCCAGCACCAATGCTTGCATTGTTGTGTTCCGGTTTGAAGGATAAGGTAGCTAGCGCAATTACAGGCATAACGCATTTCACTATAGTCCTCACAGTCAAAGTCAAAGTCAAAGTCAAAGGCATTTATTTGTGTCACAGGTAGGGATACAGATTCATCAAGATATTATAATGTTTGTGAGTATCTCTGTATTAACCCCAATTGTGGGCATACAAATATTATAATTATACAAATAAAATCATAGTGGCAAATTCCCATCAAATTTTGTTAAAAAAAATTCATTCATTTTAACATAACTAAGTGTTAAACGGTACCATATCTCTAAAATTCATGTATTCATTCATATCATAAAAGCAATACTTTAAAAGCCATTCTGTTAACTTATTATTAAACTCTTTTTCCGGTAAATTTTTAATTTCATTGGGTAAGTTATTAAATATAGTTATACACATATTATACACATTCTTTTTATATATGAAGGTTTTACACGGAGGTTTATGCAACATGTTTATATATTGCTCTCTTTGTGTCCTGCGGCTAACATTTGATACACTTTTAAAATATTCCGGATGAGATTTCGTAAATACACAGATATTTTTAATATACATACATGTCAATGGTAGGATTCGTAATTTATAGAATAATGGTCTACAGCTATCTGTGACCCATGACTTTGTAATTGCACGAACACATTTCTTTTGAAGCCTAAATATTCTTCCTACCTCTACAGAATTTCCCCACAACATAATTCCATAGTTAAGAACTGAGGAAACATGCCCATGGTAAGCAGTTAGGGCTGCATCCATAGATACCGTAGTTCTCAGTCTGCTCAGTGCGAAGACAAATCGATCCAACCGTTTGCAAATACATATAGTCGATATGATCCTTCCAATTCAAGTGTTTGTCAATAATTAAACCTAAAAATGTTGTGCTGCTAGTTTCTTGTAATGAACAGTCGTTATGCTTTATATTTAATTTATGTGAACTTGTATTGTATGATTGGAATTGTATAAAATTAGTTTTCGTCAAATTAATATTTAAATTATTATTTTTCATCCATGTTATAATATCATTCAATGTATTATTTAAATTATTTTCGTAATTAGATAAGTCTTCACCCTGTACTATCACCGTCGTGGCATCGGCGAATAAAATACATTTATGTGAGGTAGCTGTAGGTAAATCGTGATAACGCACCTGCGGTTCTGCATTAAATGTTGTGGGCGACAGTTACCGCTTACCATCAGGTGGGCTGTATGTCACTGCGTAGCATCTTTTTGAAAATTTGAAGCGTCGTGCGACAGAAATATACATTTAACGCTTTTCATTTCTCTCTTTTTTTCTTTTTTTGCCATCAAGTTGGCACGTTAGTGCTCGTTCACATAATATAATTTGCTATTGCAGTTGCGAAGGTCCACTCGCACTGGCAACCGCGACTGCAACGGATGCTGCTAAATAATTGCTAGTAAGAATGCATCGTATGTAGACTCTCCCTTTCTATAGTTCTGCATTATCGTTTAAGTTAACTATATAATTGGATGATATTAAACCTACACGATGTTTTAACTCCGGATTTATAAAACAACAAGCTACCTACATAGCGAAGAAACCATCGAAGGCTAGGGATTTTCTTTCACAATTATTGTTACATCCTTCCGACAAGCAACTCCCGACACTGTTCAGCAAGTCTGAGGGTTTCCAACGGAAGACCTTGGTAAACCTCGCCTCATCTTGGTACGAGGTACACCTAAAGAGTGTTGCGGTTCTGATATTCAGTTAGCCCCAAACCAAAGTACCTACGAAACGATCACCCATCCAATCATTTGTATCTGCGTGCGTAGCTTCCATTATCGGTCTCGAAAGCACACTGCTTGTGGCCTTTTCCTGTTCCTATTATTGCTTGTAAAATGGGCAGAATCACATAATTAGCTTCTTTAGTTCGCTTAATTACTAAATTAATTACAATGTAACTGATTGTGAGAGCAACCGTTACCCAGATGTCAATGTTTTCATTTAACAATCCTTATGAGAAACGAGCAGTCTACCTACTTGCTACCATCCAGAGAAGCTCCACATGCTTGACAGCGTCCTATCAACCATCATCAACTTAACACTGTACACTTCTGCTATTCACTTCGCTTAACTGGGATACTTACAAACAATATATACATTAACCTACTAATCTTACTAAATTATATATGCGAAAGTTTGTAAGGATGGATGGATGTTTGTCACTCCTTCATGAAAAACTACTGAATTCTGAACTTAACTTTGGTGAAATTTACCGCTATAACCTAAGTAATCCCGAATGTCAATGTGGTTCCCGTGGGAACATAACCGAATTTTACGTGGACGAAGTCGCAGGCAAAAGCTAGGAAACTAATATGCCGCAGTCACGCCAGTAACTAGCACACATAGAAACACTGTATACAGTACGAAGCCACAAATATTTTCGTCATCTATGTACTCAAGCCGATATTGTAGCCGTAGAGGCATAAGGTAACAAAGGGTATATGATTGTTCGCGTTGAACAAAGGCCTGTGTATATGGAGCTGGGTCCGCCCCGGCCCCGCCTCCCCGCGATTCGCGACTGCGCGGGCGCACGCGCCGCCCATAGCGCCCAGCGATGTTTCTCGAACGTAGTTTTGGTGAGTTGGTTAATTAATTTGTTGATGTTAAGTAAATCGGTAGTGTTAGTATTCTGTGCTAAGCTAATGCAGGGGGAGGTATTGTGTTAGTGAGGCAGTTTAATTACTTTTATAATTTTATAATGGCCGTGTTTAATAAACTTAAGAATCACCAAGTTCCGCCTTAACTAGTTTTTAGCCAATTAGCAACGTCCAAATTGAGATCAGAAAGAACATAGCCGATTCCTAAGTTTAGTGAAAATGGCAATCAATGTGTTAAAGTCAATGGGATTAGACATAAATTTCAATATTTATTTCATTTCTTAAACTACAACTAATTAACGCTCCGCATTCACATTCACAACCTAAAGTGATTGCAAGGGGTTTCTTACCATTATCCTCTGGGCTGAAATCAACGTCACCCGCACGTGGTCTGATCTCTGCTGATAGACGGAGGAGGCTTGGCAAATCGGCTTTTGCCTAACTGGTTGTGCGAGCCAGAAGGTAGTCGCCGCACTTAAAAAGCCAAAATACTATATTTTTAGGGTTGTACATGTTAAAGCGCTATCAGTAAACCTAAATGGACTTTCATACTAGAAGACCAGACCGTGCCAGAACCCGTTCGGATGACGTTATGGTCTCTTGCAGGCCAGTTAAAAATTTTGGGATTTTGTGTTGGTGCAAAAAATTGTGCACAATGGGTGCACTTAATAATTACCTCTGTAGTCTGAGCATATTAAAACTCATTCATAACCCTATAGATACCTACCAGGATACTCAAACTCGACAAAAAGCACACAAAGACCCCGCCCAAAACAATTTTTTTTGTTTCGGATTTCCCTATTGTCACTACTCGTTCGTTACGTTAACTGGACGGAGTTCTTAGCTCACTGCAATCCAACACTGCTCCGATATAACGTTAAACTCACGGCGGGTAATTTCTATAAAACATAAATTCCATCTAAAACACAATGCTCACAAAGAGCAGGCACGTAGATTATTATCGCGGATTACAATTTTTAAAGTATGTCGGTATGAAAATTACGAAAAATTACCAAAAAAGCGGCGCAAGCACTGCCGATTAAGGTAAAAGCGGGCTATTAGAAAAACTGTTAATTAGAACAAACAAAAAATTTATATCCGTAATAGAGTCGTGGGAGAGTCCCACGGTAGAGCCTATTCTTCGTCGCTGGAGGAATAATGATGCTCTATGCCGCTCTATTGTGGCAACTAGCAGGAAGTCATTTATCTAACATCAAGAATATGACTGTTTAGAGCAATTTCGTGTCTGATTTGGCGATTTCTCATACTAAAGTGTGCAATTTGGGGTGACGATGCGGGGTGAACGGCTGTCGCCGCGGCGGTGACCGAGCGATTCTGTCTATTTGGGTTATTGTTCTAGAAACTTTTGACGTTTTGCCGAAAATAATAAAAGGCAAAAGCAACCAATGACATTTTACGTGGCAAGTTGGAAGGTTTTTTGAAAAACACAAATAACTTTACAACGAGTGTTTCTCACGCTCCATACAAAGATTCCATACAAATTTAAATCGCGTGCAACTTTGAAACGATATATTTTAACGGAAATCGGACAAACCGCAAGCATAGATATTGGTTTCTGGATAATGTCTACAAAATTTCATTGGATTTGATAGAGTAATAATAAAAATATGTTCAAACTACGTTTGTATAGAATGAATGAATGAATGAAAATATTTATTTCGAGTATCAGGACTCATTTGTAGTTAGTAATATCTTAAAAATAGGTTAGTAACAACTATCTTATAAAATGTCTGAATCCAATTTAACAAAATGTCATAATAATTTAGTAAGTATCACATGTCATATTTCATATATCACGTTTTTCACATTAAATCATTTTTCCATCCACGTTTGGTGACGTGAACTAAACAACAATGGTCTATACACTGGCAGTCTAGCCTGTTCGCTAACATGGCCAGGATGCTGTTGGAGCTGGCCCTGATTCTTCGCACAAGTGAATCGGCCCGTTTGCGAATCGTCGCATAAAAGCAATTGACGCGCACCCCGCAAACATTTGAGATGCACTGCAAAAGCGGGGCAGCTCCAACAGCACCCTGAATGCGTTGTTAAATTGAACTCGTAGCGCGTACGACCTTTGAGTATAGCTTGCCCATAGGGAGCCCGTGTAAAAACTAGTACAAAAGGCGCTAAACAATGTGACTTTCACCTCTTTCGAGCAACGCGCAAACCAATACAACTTTGGCTTACAATACAACCAGGCTTGGGAAACACTAGCCTTACATTGAAAATTTAAAGCCTGGAAAGCGAATTGCGCGAATTAGGTACCAATGTATTAAATGTAATTTGATCACAATTTATTGTAGCTACTGTAACCGTAATACGCATCACTGGAGCAAAATAATAAAATTTTGTAGGAATCAAACTGATCCATAGTGTTAGTGAATTTTTTTCCCAATATGATCAAATAGACGGAGGATATAATAATGGGTTCGACGTGTTGCTTAGTGTATGTAGTGTAAATTGTGTAAATGATGAGTGCAAATGTATCGATATTTATATAGCATTCAAGGAGGCTGGTGGCGACACAATATAGGGCACACACAACGCATGTAGGTACTACGTGTGTGGAAATTACTGCCTACATTATGCTTTGTCGTTGAGGCTGTGATATCATCGCATCTACGATGTATAATACTATGTAGAGATAGATACTGTTTAAATACTATTTGCTGTTTAATACAAAGAAGCTTTATAAGGTTTACATCGATTTTCTTCGAATATGTAAAACTGTATTGAATTAGCCCTTAAGAGGACGACCCAAAAAACATTCACTGATTAGATCAGTATAGTTCTCAAAAACAGCTGGCGTCCGAAGTGGCAAGAATAAAAGGAGATGTATGAAAAGAGTTGTGGATATATGCGAGGCTAAGAAGTTGTGTCAGGACAGAGAAAATTGGCGGTCCATAGTCTCTGCCTACCCCACCTGTGGGGTCAACTTTATGTATATAAGTATGTATTGAATCGTACATACGTTTTGATTAAAAAATAGAAAACAAATTGAGCGTGACAATAGTAAAAAGGAACTAACTTGTCGCCAATAGAGAAACAATACCTACAGAAGATTCAAAAGACAACTGAGGCCTCGCGGTCATTATTATCTTCGTCGCGAACAATAGTTTTTTTTTTTTTGCTATTGAAACACACTATAGGTAGGTACTACGATCATTAATAGATAGAAAAGTTCAAGTTAGTAGGTAGACTTAGGAAGGTACTACAATCATTCATAGATAGGAAAGTGCAAGTTAGTAGGTAGACTAAGGTACGTACTACAATCATTCATAGATAGGACAGTGCAAGTTAGTAGGTAGACTTAGGTAGGTACTACAATAATTTAAAGATAGGAAAGTTCAATTTAGTAGATAGACTTAGGTAGGTACTACAATCATTCATAGATAGAAAAGATTAAGTTATTAGGTAGACTTAGGTAGGTACTACAATCATTCATAGATAGAAAAGTTCAAGTTATTAGGTAGACTTAGGAAGGTACTACAATCATTCATAGATAGGAAAGTGCAAGTTAGTAGGTAGACTAAGGTACGTACTACAATCATTCATAGATAGGAAAGTGCAAGTTAGTAGGTAGACTAAGGTACGTACTACAATCATTCATAGATAGGAAAGTGCAAGTTAGTAGGTAGACTAAGGTACGTACTACAATCATTCATAGATAGGACAGTGCAAGTTAGTAGGTAGACTTAGGTAGGTACTACAATAATTTAAAGATAGGAAAGTTCAATTTAGTAGATAGACTTAGGTAGGTACTACAATCATTCATAGATAGGAAAGTGCAAGTTAGTAGGTAGACTAAGGTACGTACTACAATCATTCATAGATAGGACAGTGCAAGTTAGTAGGTAGACTTAGGTAGGTACTACAATAATTTAAAGATAGGAAAGTTCAATTTAGTAGATAGACTTAGGTAGGTACTACAATCATTCATAGATAGAAAAGTTCAAGTTAGTAGGTAGACTTAGGTAGGTACTACAATCATTCATAGATAGAAAAGTTCAAGTTATTAGGTAGACTTAGGAAGGTACTACAATCATTCATAGATAGGAAAGTGCAAGTTAGTAGGTAGACTAAGGTACGTACTACAATCATTCATAGATAGGAAAGTGCAAGTTAGTAGGTAGACTAAGGTACGTACTACAATCATTCATAGATAGGAAAGTGCAAGTTAGTAGGTAGACTAAGGTACGTACTACAATCATTCATAGATAGGACAGTGCAAGTTAGTAGGTAGACTTAGGTAGGTACTACAATAATTTAAAGATAGGAAAGTTCAATTTAGTAGATAGACTTAGGTAGGTACTACAATCATTCATAGATAGGAAAGTGCAAGTTAGTAGGTAGACTAAGGTACGTACTACAATCATTCATAGATAGGACAGTGCAAGTTAGTAGGTAGACTTAGGTAGGTACTACAATAATTTAAAGATAGGAAAGTTCAATTTAGTAGATAGACTTAGGTAGGTACTACAATCATTCATAGATAGGAAAGTGCAAGTTAGTAGGTAGACTTAGGTAGGCACTACAATCATTAATTGATAGGAAAGTTCAAGTTAGTAGGTAGACTTAGGTAGGTACAGCAATCATTCATAGATAGGAAAGTTCAAGTTAGTAGGTAAGTAAGTAGTTCAGTTGTCTCTTGAGACAGATTCCAATTATGAGAAATTGAGTCGGCTATTATTAGCTGGCCTATTATTGCAACGATAAGAAGTGTGTTGTATTTGTAGGAGGAAATATTAGTTTTTACCACTGGCTTTTATGTTGTTTTTATTTTTAAACGATTGCATAAAAATAAATAATAATCTATAGTATCATAAAACTGTAAAAAAGCCAAGTCTGTACATTGAAGATAGTTCAGAAAAAATAGCCGGGGTAGTAACCATGACCAAAAAATATATTTGTACATTTTTGTCTGTTCGCGAATCATGCAAAAACTAATGTACGGATTTTGATTTGGTTTTGATAGTTTGGTAGCTTGGAGTTCAGGGTACAATCTAAGCCATGTTTAATCTAATTCGGGTAGGTAAAACCAGATATACAGCTTGACCCGTTGTACTAGCATTCATACAATACGAAGGTCAATAAGTAATAAAGAAGATATCTACTTATTGGCGCTCATTTGGGGAGGCCTATGTCGAGCAGTGGACTAGTCTAAGTGATTATGAATAAAATAACGCGAACATAAAAACAAAAGAAAACAGAAATCGTTAATAACATGTAATTATAAAATCATAATAGTACCTAACAAACAATAATACACTCTGTAACAATCAAAGTGTCATTATAGAAATTGTTTTCTAATAACACTTTGTAACTATTGGACCCGACGGTAGCAGAGGCTACGTAAGACCGGACAATTTTATCGTAAATAGCCGTAGATACGCTTCCGCGAGTAGAATTGCCGTATCATAATCAGAGCTGAGTAGTTATACTTATTATAATTACAGCCACCATGATTTCTCATTCATGGAGGAAGGCTTAATCACGCTTCAAGACGAGAAAATCGTACTAACCCATGATGTAACGTACGTATATATCCCTCGCTATTCAACAATGCAGTTCCTGCCTTGATAAGAGACGGTGTATTTTAATGTTTCCTACAGATGGACAGATCAAGCTTTATAGTGGTTTAATACAGTTAATGATTAATTTCATTTTAAATCACGGGTCGGGGTGAAGTAGATATGTATAAGTATATATAAAAAAAAGTATACAAGTAGTTGCTCAGTTATCTAACACCTATAATACAAGGTTAGCTTACTTTGGGGTTAGATGGCGCTGTGACTTTGGAAAAAAAAGTTTTCTATGAGTATGAGTAGTAACCGGATACATTAACTTACTAATTATACATTTGGGATCGATTTGAAGGATACGGATTACATACATGAGACATTTTATGTTAGTCCTCACAGTGATAACGCACCTGAGGTTCTGCATTTTTGTTAATGAAACCTAAGTGCATGCATCGTAGATGTTGAGCGACAGTTAGGTACCACATACCATAAAGTGGTATGTCTGCTCGATTGTCAATGAGTAATTAAAAAAAAACAACAATTACAGAAAGTTGCTGTGTGGAGTCCGAGAGTACAGCCCAACCTTGCCTAAACCACGGATAACCAGTGCCTGGATGCCATGGGCATAACCAGACGCGGCTTGGGGGAGGCCTATGACTAGCAATGAATCGTAGTTGGCTGATGATGATAATGAAGATAATTTCGGCTTAATCGGTGCGATACTTATAAAGATGACGATGACTCACCTATGTTACAAAAAATGACTTTGGATCTTGAAACAATCGGTTAGGTTGCACTAGCCGATAAAGATAAGATTTGATTCTAGAATGCATTGACGCGATGAACGGTTTGATCGCGTCGCGTAGGTACTAAAATAAAAATAAAAATTATTGTCTTTTGATATCTTACAGTTTAAAGGTCTACTAATGATTCAACAGAAATATAGGTAGGTAAGTGTATAGAGCAGGGGTTCCAATTCTGTTCAAGCCGCAACTCCTTTTACAATCTGTAGTTTTTTGCTAGAGAATCAGAGAAATAGCTTGCTTTCCAAAACAAAACTGCACAAATAAACGCATATATTTTTATAAATGAATTTGGGACATTTTGATCATTTCGCGATGTCGTGAGAACGGCGCCACGGCAACCTATGCCCCCAGTGTCTCGGCACACGGTCTGGAAACCCCCTAGTTCTGTACCTGGTATAGAGCATACCTGCTTTGAGCTAGGGCGGGTTACCAGTGAAACGGTAAAAATACCAAATCTGGCGATCTTTAGAAAAACGTTTACACGGTTCTTTAGAAAAGTAGTTCCGCTTCTGTCTGACCATTCGTTGCGAATACTCGCGAATTAAAAATGATAATTTTAATTGTTGATTCGGCGGCTGGCATCCGCTCCCACGCTCGGGATGACATGTCGGGCTACTGGCGGGTCGGGCTTGCCATTTCCCACACTATGCATATCGCAGCTCCATAGATCAAGAGTGTAAAAACAGAGACAATGACTCAATTGTGCACCGCTTTCTCACACTCCCCAGCCAGATGTAATCGTTGGTTAATTAGTGCAGGTAAATGACCAATAACGCCATCTGTTCCGGGTCTAACGGATGCCCCGCTCGCTGTTGTAGTTACAATTACCATCTCTCCACAATTCTCGCCCTCTTTCGCGATTTTCTCACGAACATTGTAACCTTGAATACTAAAATTTCACACAAACTCTCTGCTCACCTATAGGTTTCTGGCTGCTGCAACAAGTGTAGAAACGGGTAGGTATGTGCACACTGAAAATATATTAGATAACATGTCAAAATCTTTGATTAGATAACTTAAGCCGATAGTTGTAGGAAAGCCCCGACAAAATCTATTTTTCCCAATCTACGGAACAGATTTTATTGAAACAAATCAAAAAACCATCTCGATTAAACTGTTAATCACATAAATAAAGGAAGCCGCGTCGAAATCGGTCCATCCGTTCAGGATAAACGATGTCACAGACAGACCCATAGTTACATACGTGAAACTATTAACACCTACTTTAAAAAGTAGATGTGGGTTGAAAGTGGAATGGCGCAAAACTTGTTGGCAGGAATAGCACGCCTGAAAACAGAGGTGTGGATTCAATCATAGTTAAGAACTTGCATTCTTGACAAGCTCCGCAGAAATCTTCTCTAGCGCCATGCCATGACCTTCTTGTTAGGCCTACGATGAAGCATTATCTCTTATTCATGTAGGACGGACGAGCAATTTATTACGATTTGCAGACATCAAGCAACCCGCGTCCTTTGTCATCACTAACAGCCCGTGACGGCCACCCTGAGACTGTTCTCTTTGTTGTCCGTTTGTCCTTATAACATAGTTACAATTTCTGCATGTGCATGTGAATTCACTATTCCTGCTTTTATAATGAAGAATATCTTTAACAAATAGACGTCTACGTCATCACCTTGTTGACCATAATTTGCATGTCAAAACAGAAATCAACGCGTCAAGTGAACTGCTGTAGGTAAGTATTAGAACTATTATAAGTAATTAGTAGCCCTGATAGGTATATATCATATCATCACTGCTATAACGATGTAGGTAAGTCAAGGCGTGTTTTCCTTTCCCTCTATTACCAACCAGGATGCGCTAGATCCTCAAAGAGTTTTTGCATTTTTTGCCGTCACCAGTGATTGGTTACGTGCAAGTGGCGTCATTGCGCTCGCGCACGTCACGGTGAAAGAAAAGAACTAATGGTGGCGTGTCACGCAATGTGTCGCGCCGCTGTTATGTCACGGCTTAGTCCTGTTATGGGAATATGTAGAATCAAAATTCTAATAGGCACTCACAAGTAGTCTTTGTATAAGTATGTACTTCATTTCAAGTTTGTGGGAGCACAAAATATCTATTGGTGCGGGTTAAGGTTTTGTGCAATTGGTGTTTAGTATAGAAGACGATAATGTTTTTGTGTGTAAAATTAATAAGAGTAATTTAGAGATAATAAGAGAAATTAGTAATTAAATAATGTTTATATAGTAGAGTCTACGGATTTCGTAGAGCTGTCTACGACATTTAGATTAAGAAGTCTTGAAATTGTTGGAAATTAAAATTACATAAAACGTCCGCATAATAAAATTAATGAAATCGCATTTTTTTTAGGTGCAAATTAGGATGCTATTTTTGTTTACATGAAATTCTGTTACCAACTTCGGGCCAGCACACCTCAATTCCTTTTTCTTTGGCCCGTGTTCAACGATACCGAGTCTCACCGAGAATCTCACTCACCACAACAACCGTCCGGCATAGCGGACAGATTTTGCTTCCCTCTATCGCTTATGTATCACGGTTGTTCTGAAGAGTTACTTGGACTGGTGCCTGCTGCCGAGTTTCGGCCATACTTCTATAGGAAAGGTACGATAATGGTACCTTCAAGAAACTTTCCCTACATATTTCTCAAAGGCCGGCAACGTACTACCCCGCTGGTGTTCATGGGCGGCGGAAATCACTCACCATCAGGTCTGTGCTCTTTTGTTTTCCTACAATATAAAAAAAGAAGCACCCACTTAAGATTTTTGATATCGAAAGCACTCGGATGAATGGTGATCAAGTAATAGGTAGGTAGGTAGGCTTTTCAAAAAACATCCCTGCGTGTACGAATGATGGTCATCATCATCATCTTGGCGCTATGTCCCGGTTGCGCCCTCGCGCGGCACGCGAGGGCCAAGGGTCCGCCTTCCTGCTATTCCTGGCCCACCTCGCTCGGTCTTCGGCATCCTTGATGATGAGCTTATTGGCACGCATATCATTTTTGACGACGTTAAGCCATCGCTTCTTGGTACGAGTGATGGTGACAAACGGAATTATGTTCCTGCAGCCCTAATACTGAAGTTCAAATTCATGGGAGGAGCTAGTAAAATACATACATAACAGACAGTACGGTCACACGCTGTGGTGTGATAGACTGTGGTTGTGGTTAGGTATTTTATAAACAATAACGTTTTAATTTACAAACTAGAACACGACGTTTTCTATAGCCATAATAAATGGTCGGTCAATATGAATATTTTCTTTTGCTAACCATGTTGGCCGGAATGAGATTAGATTATTTGTGCTGTCTTTAATTTATTTCCATAATTTACTTATTAAAGTCTTCTTAAAGTATCTACTACTTACACACTTTAAAATGAAAAAGAAAACCTAAAAATAGTGCAATGGCCATGGTGTTGCCTTTATTTAAGAATATAATTTCATGCCATTTTTTATTTTAGGATTTTCACACGGAGTGGCAGTGGTCGGCAGCCTAGCGAAGGGCAATTTCGCTGTCATACAATTTGAGGCTTTATCTTTATTAGGGAAATACATAGAATTGATTGAAACATTCGGGTTACAGGGGCTCGTGGGATTGAGGGGTTCCTGCGTGTATATTTTTACAGGTACAAGGGCATGCATAGCACGATGTATTTATAGCACGCACAAGAATCGCCTCATTTTGGGAGCGTATTCATTGCTCGAACAACGAGATTCTCCGCACGATGGGTGAGTACATGGAGACCGCTATCTACCGTAGCTGGCTCTCTGCACACAGCAGTGCGAATCGAAAGTGACCAGTGATTGACGAACAATATAATGGCTATTAGTGAAGTTTTAATTGTGTTTTAGCTGTAGGATTGACAATTTATACTATTTTAATTGATATTTTATTTTTATTAGATTCTGAATTGTAATTATTTGTATTGTAAACTTATGGGTCTATTGCCTGAAATAAAGATTTATTATTATTATTATAGGTCAGCGTTTCCACTGCCCCGTAGACAGTTTACGCCACCCCCCGAAAATTACCACTTGACCCTTGTTGTCCCTGCTTCTGACCGGTTTGTCTTTAAAGCCTATAACTCCTAAACAAACCAAGGGAAGACTATGGGAGCGCAGGACAAAGGAAGACGGTAAGGACTTTCATCGCTCAAAGACCATTAGGTACCTCGTTTATTAGGGTTCGATGGATAATCGATCGTCGCAAATGAAATTACCTACAGCTTCTAGGCCACTCGGGTGTTCGGTTCCATTTTGCTCCGTACTAATTCCAACCTTACTGGATATCAGCAAGTGGATATAGTAAGCCTACTGCAGTCGCATTTCGCGTCTACTGGTTCGCGTAGTTCTCAAAATCCGCAATAATTGATATCAAGGTCTTCTTGAATGTCCTCTTCGTTGTTTCACAATGGTTGTCCACTTGTTCCACCTTAGTAGAGGGTTTAGCATTAGGCTGCAAGAACTGCTTACCATTATGCAGGCCGCAAGCTTGTTTGCCATCTTAGTGGTATAAAAAAATCTCCATCATAGTTATGAAAATACGCCCATTTTTTCTGGTCTATGCAGCCCTAGAGGTACAAGCTAGTTAGCCTCTTGTTGTCCGTAATGCTCAAGTTATATTGGTCAAGGACAGTGACGAGTGGCGAGTACAAATACAGTGGCAAGTGGCGATCGCTCAGGCTGACTGTTGACACTACAGAGACTGCAGTGCCATTGCTCTGTCGATATGCCCGAGCAACGTCTACAAATAATTCTAAGGCCGGACACTATTCACTGTACTAAATACTGTTGTTGATTCGCTTACCATCAAAAACAGAAAGGGATATATTTGAATCTACTTGCAAGGAAGCTTCATATTGTCTCGCTACTGTCCGATCGGTTTACACCACTGTACTTGTCAAAGTGTACTTGTCAAGTGCGCTAAATACTTGAGCAATGTAAATCCGGTTTAAGTCGAAGGGGGGGAACTCTACCGCACCCCACACGGCAACCTTCAGGCTTCGCTGTCTATTAGATAGCATAGTATCTACTTAGTAACCAATTGGCCACCACCATAATCAGCTCTGTGTCCAGTTCATGAGCAAGCCCAATAATTAGCGACCAAGTGACGCTTGCGCTTGCCACGTGCACGTTAGAAAAGCGCATCCGGCTCCCGCTCACGATTGCAATTCTCATTCACAATGCAAACGGAAGTTACCGTTCGGCCGGGGAAGCCCGATTGCAGGTGATTAGAGGTACAGCGATTATAGACCGCTTAGCTAATTATGGATTGTTGGATGCGTTTATTCAAACTGCAACAATGACAACCGTGTGCATGTTTCGATTGAAGCGTAAAAACATGACATAAAGGTCACGCTTCTGTCCCACATGTGGGTAGGCAGAGACTATGGATTGCAAGTCCATGGTGCGCATTTCGATTGATTTACACATAATGTATTTTTTATATATTAGACAAGACAGGCATTTGACCGCCATCTCACCAGTTGGTAAGTGACGATGCGGTCGAAGATGGAGCATGCCCGTCTTGGAACAGCCTATTCACTCTGGCCTTGAAGGCATCCAGACTATATTGATCAGGGAACACACTCGTTCCATTCTTTAGCCGTACGCATTATAAAAGTCAAGCAAAAGCGGCTCGCGCGGATAGCTGGAAGATCCACGACATAAGGCTGAAGCGCTCGCCCGGATCACGTCTCCCGATGGTGGAAAGGGGCCGCACTATGGGAAATGGTAGAACAAGAGCATATCATAAATTGTTTTTACGAATATCATAATCTGGGGATATTTTGATTTAAATTAATACTGAAATAGTCAAGTTATAATATTCAATAGGATTTTGTTACCTAATACGCAAAATAATATTTTTTTTCATAGTCAGAAGTACATTGAAGATAGAGGTGCCAAACTCAAATCTTTGGGTGTTCATGTTTCAAAACAATATTGTGAAAAAAATATTAAGCACAGATATGCAGTAATTTTATGTACTTTACGAAACAGCTTTTTAATTTTCATTTTATTTTGAGAAATTTGGAAAAGTACTTAAAAAGGAACATTACCAGATTTTTCACAAAAAAAATTTTCATTGAAAGTTATGACTTTTACCCACGTCTCCCGATCCGCTACTTTTTGTATTAGTTCATAGTCTAACTATTCATAAACAAGATACAAAAAAAACAGCTGCGGATATTTGCGGTTTTAGATGATATGAGAAAAAAAATATATAAAAGTCGGAGTAGGAAATTCGGTATCTTTTGCGGTTTACCACAGGGACTGTACGAACAGTATGGGCTTTATTGTTATTTTTTTTTAATTATTTCGTAATAACAAAGGGGTCTTATCAAATTTGCATCCGTTTCGCGTGAGAAAATAAGAGATAATAATTTTGTAGGTACCGATTCAATATTGCAAAATAGTATATAAAGGGAGGTAATTATTATTCCAGCCATTCAGTTCAGTGTAACTTCAAGTGAAGTAAAGTTCATTTACGGCTGTAATTACCGCAGATTGTGTATTACAGTTATACAATGTCTTCCTTCAACTGTACCAAACGAGATATTATACTTCCCTATATAGAGGGAGGTAGAACCGTGGAATAATTGTCCAAAGTTTTACTGGAAAAATTAAATGTTTCTGAAAACGACATACTTATGTTTTATAATAAGTGACATACAAAGGCACATTCTTTCAACGTTTAATAAGCGCTGGGCCCTGGCATCTCGGAAAAAGGAAACATTAAAAAAAAAGAATAATACTTGGTTGAACACAGGGTATTCGGTGAATTTACCGGACTTTGATCAATATTCTACACCATCAACTTCTGGCCAACGAGGAAGACCATGCGTGGCTTATTTAGACTCCTCAGAATCTACCAAGAAGAGGAAAAATACTCTTCTACTCGCAGAATATGGCTTTGAGCACATCAATAAAGCCTACGTGCAGGGCCTACGGGCTATAGGTGAAAACACAGAAGCACATCTTGTCGAATCATTAAAGAACGCCGACAGTCAAAAGAAATTGTACATTTCAAGTATCTGGAATGACTCAGACCAGTTAAAAATGCTTTCGACCCGGAAGCATTGAGTGCTTCTATTTATTTGGATTTAACTAAAGCACAATATATGTACCTAATGAACTTAACAAATGAACGAAAATTTTGTATATTCCCGCCTTACTACAAAATACAAGAACTAAAGAAATATATTCAAATAAATAATTTACCACTTTTTTCGTGCTTATCCCATTTTTTGTCTATTTACGCTATTTACATTTAAACATATAATGTGAAATCACTATAAATTCTTATAGTATAAATTATCTATAAATTATCATTTGAATCTACATACATTACTGCATATGTGTACTAAATTTCATCACGATATGATATAAAATCACGAAGTTATAGATTTTTGATCCGAGACTGACCTATATTTGCCACAGTGGGCCGGCGAAATGAGGTCGGTCAGCTGTTGTAGTGTAAATTCTAAGGCACTGTTAGTGTTCTTAACTTTAGATTACCGTACTAATCGATACTTTAGCAATAATGCTAGGCAATTTTTTTATAGGTTAAATTTTATTCAATAGGTAAGCTAAAATAGGTATCGCATTTTATTAATTTACGTTTTTGAATGGAAGAGTATCCAACATCCATATCCTTCCTTAAAAATTTTGCAATTACATTAGTAGGTACCTAGGATTCATTGCATTTGCTTCTATTCTATGATATTCATTGGGACAAATGACTGTATTGGATACATGCTGTTAAATACAGACTGTGTGCCGAGATGCAGGCCATCCAAAGTAAGTCTTAGATACTTCTTGAATGTAATCCAACAAGATAAAAATGTGTGAATGTAATAATAGCGATTATGTTGCCTTCAAATTGGTAAGTCGCTATTTATTCATCTATTAATTTGGTGCCATGGTGGAATGATCTCATCATCATCAACCGAGCGGTCTGTCACGGCTTCTGCCAGGATCCGCTTTTCGACAAATTCTCCTCTATTTCGCCCGGTCTTGGGCATCCTCGCGTTCGCTCGCCATTGGCTCTTGCATCCGGCTCGGCGATGTCAGTCCATCAATCCGCTTCTTGGGCCTTCCGCGGAACCTCTTTCCTGATACCGGAATGTTTAGGCATCTATTTCCCACGTATCCCTGGGGCTTACGCAACATATTATGTCTAACATAATTTCAGATGGAACTGATTTACTTTTATTTAGATTATATTTTACGTGATTGTAAGTTTACATTCTATTTATGAAAAAATAGTCAACGATTTGATTTCCACGATTTGAAGATAAATTATTTGATTTCTACCCGCTGGAGAGTATTATATACCTACACATCTTTGAACAATGATCTAAGCAAGAATAGATAACATGCATAATAGAGATGTTATGACTATTCTATTCGGCCACATTTACAGTCGTTGATTAGGCGGGCACGGGACAAAGTCGCTTTCCGCCGTCTATCCCTATGTATGTACCTATACGCTTAGATCTTTTAAACTACGCAACGGATTTTAATGATGCGGTTTTCAGCAGCAGCATGATTCAAGAGGAAAGGTAAGTAGGGGTAAAGTAGGTGTACGAACGAAGTCGCGTCGGGTCCACTAGTTACTTATATTTATTAAAGGTTCAGATCAAAATCACATTGACAACGAACCAGTATCATATTGTTGATGAATTTGGAAAAAGCGACAGACGTCAGGACTGTAGCAGATGGAACAATGTGATCTCTGCTTGCACCTACGGGATTTCCAATGCTATCCGAACGGCTTGGCCGACTAGTCGGCCTTTTTATAGTCGACCTGTCAGCCAGTCCACTAGTCGGTTAAAACCATTGTGGCCCATCTCAAATGCATAATAAGTAGAGTGGAGTGCTAAGGTAGCAAACTATGCGGAAAGGATGTCGGAAGCACGGTCATTTGCGGAGGATAAGGTAGGCAGGATGATCACACTCGCCTATAGTGTAATACGTGCATAGAGGATACTTCATACTAATATTTCATAATACTCCTACGACAATAATTGTACCCATATGTATAGGTACAGAAGGACCACATCGATCGATAAATCGATTCTATTCCTGTGCGCTGACGCCGGGCGACAATATATTATCAATTGAGTAAATTAGGTGCCGCTCTAGGCCCCAAGGCGTGCGCATTCAGCCGAATGTCATAAATAAATATTTAATCCTGTTTTTCCTGAATCTCGGCTCTAACAATGGCGGATTGCTATAAACTCGCGATAATTATCTGAGGTCGGTGCGGCGGCGCGGAACGCTATGTGGGGGAACACTCTTGTTATTATCATGTGAAGACTTTTTGAAGACGTTCCCACACGAGGCACTGATTTCTTGATTATCTCTTTATGCAGATAATTACACTTGACCCCTACAGTTTTTATTTTAATTAAACAATGTAGATTGGATGCGATGAGATTCGGCTGTGAGAACTGCCCAATTAGAAGATTATGTTGCCGCCTAGCCATAGCCAAACGCTTGCGACCTCCTTCAGGCTTCTTCTTACTAATCGATTATATATTTTACAAGATTGTTGGTATAGAAGAAGGCTTAAAGTGAATTATCAAGAAAACGGAGGATGGAAAATGGAGGCCAGAGGTAGAACGTACCGTGGAGGAGGCCAAGGCCCACAAAGGGCTGTAGTGCCGCTGTAGGAAGTAAGAAGTAAAGATACTTCACAATATCGAACTAAAGAAAGGTACACCTCGCAATAAAAAGAAATATGTGTTGAAAATTCACTTTTTATTATTAAAAATATTCTTATTTCAAAATCACTGCCCAATATTCCATCTCAATGATGTATAGTTTACAATATATTCGCTCAAATTGCGATTTTCCAACACGACTGTTTTATCCAAATGTAGAAATACGTATACCAAAAGTAAAACGTAAAAAATTCATGAGTAAACCTTTTAAAAGTTTCACTTTTGCCTATTTATTTACAAATTGACGACATGACCATTTATTTTAATTACGTGTATACCAGTTTAATACTATTTTCACCGTAATACTGTATCTTTTTTTACCAATTCCGTAAAATTATTTCGTAGTAATTCCGCTACAAAAATATTCAATATTTTTTGTACTTCTTATTACATTTTCCTGGTGGAATGTTCGAAATCACACATTTCATTTTAAAATACACACCAAATACAAAGTCATAATAATTTTTCCTAAACTATAATTCCGAATAAAATAAATAGGATTTCAGTTGCAAGATTTCTAAAATTAATAGAGTGTACTATTGTCTAAGCCTAACTAACTTAACTAGTTGTTCATTAAAATCTCGGTAAATATACAAACGTACAGACATACTACATGTCTCGACTCTCCATCCGAGTCGAGAGAGAGAGAATAAATTTGTGCATAAGATCGCAGTGGCGACTTCAGCCGCCACCAGCGCAGTCCGTGGTTAAGATTAAAATAATTTACATTTCAAAATGAAATTACGAATAGTAAAACGATGCGAGATACCGAGTCCCTGCGTAGGCTTATTTGGCTTTCGCTTATCGAAGTAATACAACTTCGAAATATGATCTACGCGCTAAGCTAATCCTTAAATAGAATACAAATATTTCACAAAACAAAGATGGAACAACACACGCTAAAACAATCTCAGTGGCAGCATCCAAAGATTCATCCCGTGGCTTCAACCTTACAATATTAATAATTAGATTGTAAAAACAATGACTTGTCATGGATATTACAGCTATTTGGCCCCGAAGAAACAAATCTACTAGAGACAGAGATCTATATTTGTGTTGGTGTGTCGGTAATAAAATAAATACAATAACACAACTACAAAATGCCAATTGGTAGTTAAATAAAATATACATTTGAAAATTACCAAGTCGAAAATTAACATGATTTGTGGTTATTTTATCATGTGTAAAATCTCACAGCGGAACATGATAATTAGAGGACCGTATATAAAACTTATTTACTTACGTTACGTCATGCACTGTACATGAACACATGACTATAGTGTATTGCTGTTAATACTTATATTTCTATATAATTTTGGTGTCAAAATCTCGAACGTAAATTACGATTTATAAATTATACATTATTTTCGTAATTTAGGCACACACATGTGGCGTTTTGTCTTAGTAACCGGATCGCTTCGCGAACACTACAGTTATAGAAGCAATTGACTCTTTCGGGTGGCACTTTTCATATAATAAAGCTTTATATTTTACTTACGATCCATTGCAGCGTGGTCCGCGGGCCCGCTGGGCTACGAACGCAAATGATTACTAACAATACCTACAATAAGTCGGCCGCAGAAACTGTTCACGATTGTTGTCGCACAATATACTATGAGAACTTTAAATTGAAATAAAACAAAGAAAAAGGTATTTAGTATCAGTAAAACTAGCTTTATGGCATTTATATTTGAATATGATTTCGTTGATGTGGCCGTTGTGTGTTCATTATCATTCAACAAACAGTGAGCTTCATGGCCGAGCAAAATTTTGTATGGGAAAAGAAATAAGCATCAACGAATAATTTCACGTTGGCTACCCAGATTATGTGATCTAACTCCATAATTTTTTTTGTTTCGCAGATATTAATTGCGTCAATTAACTTCTCTACACCGAGATGATCGACCAGAATGTTCAGTGAGTTATTAGCGAAATACGGCCGCATATGTTATATGAAGTGTATGAAAATAGGATAACCAGATTACGCCATACGCCATCTACACGCCAGTCAAGGCAGCCACATTTCCAAAATTATATTCAAACGTAAATGCCATAAAATTATATTTCCAAAGCTAGTTTCTCTGATACTAAATACTTTTATTTGTTTTATTTCAATTTAAAGTTCTCTGCCTCTAAAAAACACACTTTATCTGTGTATTGTGGTTGTCATATCTGATGCGGTGTGAGTCTGACGCGGTCCGTATGACCGCCGTTGGGACCCTGGTTGGAGTTGGGTATGATGACCTGGTTGGAGTTAGGTATCTGTTTTATCGAGTTTTAACGTTACGGCGAGGATTTCTTGATTTATAAAGTATCAAGTAATTCAACATGTCTAAAAGGCGAAGCGTAGGTAACACTCAGTAGTTCGTAGTTATTAAGGTCGTATGAGTAGACTCCGAATGACCGTGGAAGAAGCTATAATTACGTATAAAAATATCACCGAGATGAATAAAAAACGCTACTAACGATAAATAACAAGATAACGCGAGACCCAGAAACTAGTGTTTCGAGTTACCACTTTGAATGTGGTAATGCAATTACGCTCTTGTATCTATTGTACTTTCGAAACGTAATTTCGGCATAAAAATTAGACGTGATAGGAAAGTCCTGGGGTAACTTGGAAGAAATAACCACGTTAGAAAATCGTATCCAATAATATATAACCTATTACAAGTTACGACCATAACTCAGGGACGGACATTACATTTATACTCAGCTCATTTTTTTTTATGTTATAAGACATACAAACAGGCAAGCGGGCCACATGATGGAAAATGGTCACCGCCGCCTATGGAAATCAGCAACACCAGGGAAGTTACCAATGCGTTGCCCGCCTCTGAAGAGACCTCTAATATCATGGTCCAAAAAAACACTGTGGCTGGGAGCTCATTCCACATCCGAATCGTACTAGCGAGAAACGTTCATTCGTACCTTCGCGTGGTGACCAACAGAGGGTCTACGTAGTTAGAATGAGTACCCAGCCCACGGCGGGTGGTGCGATGGCGGAATTATGCTGTGGGCACCAGATCGAAAAGTTCCTAAGAACACTCCCCATTGTACAGCCGATAGAACACACTCAGGGAGCCAAAGTCCCTTTGGTTAGCCATTGGTTCTAACTTGCTTGTTTGTTAGTGATTGTCGACAATTCGTACGGCGCGTCTCTGTACGGAGTCCAGAGGATCAAGCAATTCGGAAGTTTCACCGGCCTTAAGTTGGGAACAATACTCCATATGTGACCGCAAGGCACACACGGCCTTGTACCAGGCGCTGCCCTGGGGTGAAGTATCGCTTGGGCCGGTTAAGCACTCCAAGCTTTTTCGAAGCTAGTTTGGCCTTACATTCCAGGTGACTCCGGAACCGCACGCTACCCGATATGTCGACACCAAGGACCCCGATACTTTTTGAGATGGAAAGAGGTGTTCCTTGCGGCACTATATCAAAAGGATCATCATCTCGATCACTTGGTTTGACGTAGCGTTTACAACAGACTCGACGGCTAAACTATTAGGTATCCACTTCTATTCACAACATGTTTCTACGTTTAAACAATAGGTAAGGTACCGAAAATCAATTAACACAAAAGCTAGTTTTCGAGAGCATCGGAGCGGCTATAGGCGAAATAGGCATTATGACTGATTTTTTATTACTTCGTTTTGATAGTTTTGCATAACGTTGTAAGTAAGTGTAAATTATTGAATATCCAGCAAAATTTGAAAGTTTGAAATTTCTATTCACACATAGACACGATTTTGTATCCTAACAGACAGAAAGAGATAGCCAGCAATCTGATATTATAAGTCCTCTGTTTTAATATATTTTATTTTTCTTTCAAATTGTTGTTATAAGTCTTAAGCCAATTTTCATATTGTGTTCATAAATGACATTTCATTCAACGCCATGATAATAGTATCGTACTCGTATTCTACTAGATTAAGGGACAACTGTCGTGCAACACAAATCGCTAGAGATGTAGGGCGAAGTCAGGCGACGTCGCTCAACATATCGTGATATGCGCAACTTTTTCCTAGTTGAACTATGCTACTAGAGTGTCGCTCTATGTCGCCTACCTCCGCCCGACATCTCTTGCTATACGTGTTTAAAAACGGTGCCCTAATGAATGATCGCATGAGGCTAAATGGCCGCTGCGCTCGCCAAACCTACGTCGTGTGTTAGACACGTCTAGCTCTTGCGCTCTTAAACAAGAGTCCCACCCGACCCTACAGCGGTGAACGTTTTCTGCAGCCGACAGCACAATAGCATCACCATCTCTGTTTCTTAAACAATAACAATCTCTTTCAAAATATGCACAGTGATTGTTTGCGTCGCAGCGCCCCGTGGGAAGCGCGCCCGGGGATCACACCACTATGAATGTGTATTAGGCACTATTCATCTAGTTACGAAATGTTATCAAATCACTCACCAACACGTCCACGTCCACTGTTCAACTTCACACACAAGCACTTTCCCAGGTTTGTGGTACGGTCCGTCCATGCACGGTGCGCACACACCGACACCGACACTCACCAGTGTGGGTCGCGTATCGACGGTGGTGCAGGCTGGACTGTAGGGTACGGGCGGTCACTGCAGGCAGTCATCGAGCCTGCAGTCCATGGGCTATTGCAGGGTGCTTTCTGGCAACCGGTGCGCGTGGTCGGGCCACGCGGGCGGCTGGTCGGGCCGCATCACGTCGTCCACGGGCGTGCAGCCCGGCCTCGGGCCAGGCTCGGGCGTGTAGGTGAACGTGAGGCCCGTCGCGTATATGATACCGTCGTTGCGCACCAGCGATACGGGAACCTGGAAACGTAACTTCTGTACCATACCCATGGGCAGGAAGAAATTGAACCAGGGCGTGGAGAAAACTAGCGGGGAGACCGCTCTCCACCGAACGTAAGCTATTTTTAGTATAAGCGAAGGATTTTTTTCTAATAGGAATCGTCATACGCAGCTTAGAGTTCTGCGTCAAAGTCACCAATAGCATTAAGGATAACTAATATTGCAAAGAGACTGCTCGCCTGAATAGAAACCGGATATGACCAAGATTTTAGACTTCCTATTCGCACACGTTATCGTAGAAGCGGGTTAAAGGATGACACCATGTCAAATGAGATCCCATATGGTTTGTATGGATATGGTCATGCTATACCGAGGGGCGCCCGAGCACTTCGGCTCGGTGTAGCGTGGGTTATTCTTTAACCCGCTTTTACGAGGTATCGTAATGTGCGAATAGGAAGTCAAAAATCTTGGTCATTTCCGTTTTCTCTTCTTCAGAGCTACCGCCTAATTCTTTGCGATAGCTTTATGACTTCACTTCATATCACTAGCTGCTTTCGCGGTGCATTTTGCGAGCGAGCGAGATAAAGCGAGTTAAGCGGTCCAAACTCAAATATAATTAAATAAACTAGTGGCAAGATTTTTGGGCAGACTGGAAGGAATAAAAATTAAATAAAAATCTTATGTCAAGGAAATCGCGGCCGCAAAGATAGAATTTAAATAAATATTCATTTAAGTTGTAGTTGTAGGTGCTGTTGTAGTATAAACATAATTTTGGTCAATATTTGGATGATCAGGGTCAACAGTAGATAAGCCAACAAAACAGTTCCCAATGATCCGAGCTACTATAATAATTTTAATTTTATTTCCATGACATAAGGTTTGCGTCGGTATAGACACAGTTTAGACAATTTTTCGAACTATAGTTAAATTTTTCGTCATTGGGAGAGAAATGTTGCTACCATAGGTAAATAACAGATGTTGAAAATTAAAAAGTACAATATAGCAGCATTATTTGTTTACAATACAAAACAGTGTACTATCAACAATATTGATAAATAATTTTCATACATTGGTTACTTATTAAAAAAATGTAATACCTAAACAATATAAAAGAAATGTTTTATGCCTTCTTTTAATTCAAATAAATAAAAGTGTTTACACCTACCTGTGTCGGTTGTCGGACCCACAGCCACTGTCCTCTGAACTGAGAGATGTCTGGCACTACACATAGCATTGATTCTGCACACCGATACATGGTTTCGGCCTCAACATCCCCAAACCAGACTTGTAAAGACGGTGTGAAGTTGTCTCCAGCCAGTTCAAGCATTGCGACATCGCCCCCACCATTCAAGTTTAATGAGTGGACAAGTGGTACCGGTGTCACTGGTGACCTGGTGGAAAATATTTATGATTGATTGAAACAATGTATGTTGAAATACATGTTGTAGGCCGATCATTGAATTGGGCCGATCGTGATTTGCCTGGGCATGTTGTTTTCCCGAGTCAGTTTTGCTCCTCGGCTTGGCACAACACAAACATAACCTGACCTAGCGCTTTGAGACAATACTAACTCTTCTTCTTCTTCTTATCATGTCAACGATGAAATAGGTTAGTTTAGTATTATTTCTATTTTTCCAGACCAAATCTGAGAGACTTAAAGGGCTCTGTCTGAGGCTTCAAATAGATCTTCGAGCAAACAGGAGTCTGGGCAGCCAAGGCAGACTAGCAAATTCTAACATAACTGAATTGAAACTTAGATATTAACCATCGGCCCAATTAGATGATTTGTCCACACACTATACGTATTTGATGCATATTATTATTATTATTCATGGATACTAATGCTGATATGTTCCCGGGCCCTCGTGCGCGAGAGCACAATCGGGACATTAACGCCAACTGCATTTTAAGTCATTATTGATAAAATGTGTCCAGTTAATTGTTATGCCATTCTTGCTATGTCTCACACTAGCACTTATTGCAGTGAATATACATTAGATAGATTATAATTAAAGTAACAGTTTTCACCATGTTATGAGGAAACATAAAAAATTATATAAAATATGCAAAAGGTCACACTTTTACCTGACAGGTCCCATTCCCTCATAGAATTGGTATTCTGCTTTATCTGTTGAAATTATAGTCCAGCATGCCCCATCATTTATCATCTCTTTATTGGGTTCCTTTGGACATGGTGTTGCTTGAAACTGTATTATGCGTTCTTGAGAAAGACACAGGTACATTCTCTCCGTATCCTTCATATAGAATGCACATTTGTGCAATTGTGACACAGGGTCATCTGCTTCTAGAAGTGCCATTTGTTTGTCCACCTACAAGAATTTTAATTTTAAACTATATGCAGGTTAAACGTTAATGTTAAATTAAATTGTTAATGAATTAAAACTCAATTTTGCTATCTATAAATAAATATTGAAACCTATTCACTTTATATTCACTTTAGGTAATTACTATTAGTTTGACTCTACCAAGCAATGCAAATTAAAAAATACTTCATGTGCACAAGCATTACATATAACTAATTTCAAAAGCAGTCTTTACCTTTCTTATTATGAGCCTCGGCAATGCCATTCCTGTCACTGAGCACACTAGTTTAACTGTGGACCCATAGTGCACATAGCCGTCTCTTACAGCAAACTCTTCAGACTCACTCTCATTGTCATCTAGAAGGTGAATTGTGAATGCACCCCATTGGGTGGAGGAGGCATGGAAGTTGCCGTTTTCAACATGAAGATACCTTGTTGACACTGTTTGTGACCTCAATCGATTGAATAATGCAACTTTAGTACCACTAGCAATACATAAATCAGCATTCTTTAACGACTGTTTCTTCTTCGATGGCTTAGAAATAACTTTTATTCTTTTACTATTGAATATTCCAATATCATGACCATTGCCATAGAACATTTTCACTGATAGCATAAAGTGTTTTCTTTTATCGCTATCAGATATGTACAAGGTTTTAGCTGCACAATATTGTTTGCCATTATTTAGATCCAACTGCTGCATATCCTGGTCAGAATTACCTATACCAATGAATGCACACAGTTGGGCAGCCTGTTCCGTTTCACCCTCCCTTAACATGCGTTCTCTTCTGAGTCTCCAGCCATCACCAAATAAATAAATGCATGGTGGTGGGCAAAAGAAACGTTTCTCATTGCCATATGATTTTTGGGCCACTTTAGCATGTAGGATGACGACTACCATATCTGAGCGATCCCTGAGGTAGCGCTCCATGGCCTCGCGTGTGAGGCGGCGTTCTTCTGGGCGGTAGGCGCCAGCCCCGGGGCCCGCGGCGTTGGCGTAGCGCGGGAAGAGCGCGCCGTGCTGCGGAGGCGGCGACGGCCCGCCCGCCGCCATGCCGCCCGCCGCGCTCCCAAACTGATGCGGCATGCTCGCCACGGCTCCTGCTCACCTGTCGCCTCCTCTCATATCCTACCGACCAGCCTGCGGAGCGCACCAGGCGCCAATGCCATGCCCCTATCTGGAGCCAGTCCTGCGACACATCAGTGCGCTTCACGTAAACAACGACACGACGAGCAACTTAGCGTCGCTTTATCACCCCACTATTGACTTGAGATAACGATTTGTGTTAAATAAAACCGACCGTGGAATTCTATTATCACTTCGATCGATACACTCGTATATTATTCACGCCACTATAAATTAATTACGATGGGAACTGCAACACACATTTCATTCAAAAACACCTGTTCGACGACAGAATTTTCAGACAGTCTGGCCAACATCCCACGCCGCGTTTGTTTACTATTTACACAATATCTTATCATGTGATAGGTTCTTAGTTAATGTCTGACATTTTTTGCCAAATAATATTGTTAATTTTCCTTTATTTGAGCATGAATTTAGTAACTCAATACCTAAATACGCCAACGCCAGATTAGCTGTCAAACGTTGACCAGACCACAGACTACACAAAAACGAAAAAAGTGCACACTTTGCGAACGCGTTGTCGTTGTGCGGACACTTCACGCGAACAAAATCGAGTGATGCGGAGCCGCTCGCCCCAGCGACTGACAGCCGGTCATAGGATGTGGGGTTACGCATGGGGCGTGAGAAAATAAAGTGTGGGAAAGAGTGGGCGTTCGCGGCGCAGCGTAGTAAAACATTTGATATGTTGTAGTGAACCGAACACATATTTATGAGCGCCGAGCCAGTAGCATTTGTGTGTCCTTGTGTGCGTGATAAATACATCGGGTATCGAGTTCATGAAGCGAAAAGGTTGATGTGTGAGGAAGACACCGACGTTTGACCGGAGATCTCGTGGGAAACGACCTTTGTTATGTACACTGATATACATTAGCTCAAACAAAAAAATCTGGAGTGGAATTTAATCGCACGCGATGGGAGTCACCGGGCTGTGGCGACTTGTTGAGCCGGCCGGCAAACCGGTGCCTGTTGAGACTTTGGAGAATAAGGTTTTAGCAGTCGGTAGGTACGAAATAATACTTTTTGTTTGCTGCATGCTTTCATGTGGTGCTTTCATTGTCTTAAAGTCAGAAAGAAGTAGTCGCTTTTAGCAACATTAATGAATAGGTAATAGCTTTATTGGTGCATATGAAGTAACATAGATTTTTTTACAATATTGTGCAATTACATAAAAGCCGAATAAGTCTTTTACTCAAAATATTTCAGATATTTCAATATGGTTGCATCAGATGGTGAAAGGGTACCAAGATGCAAGAGGTGCTCCGTTACCCAATGCTCATCTTATAGGTTTATTCCAGAGATTATGCAAGCTACTCTATTTCAGGATTAGACCAGTTTTTGTTTTTGATGGTGGATTCCCAGACTTGAAAAGAGAAACAATTGTGAGATCATTTTCTGTTATTGTAACATTGTCTATTCCCATGATTGCTTAGCCTAAATCATATGACTTCATGTATGTAATATCCTGTCCCAGGTTGACTGTGCCTTCATAATGCTTTTGATATATTTTATTTTACTATACAAACATTATCAATACTCGACTTACTTTGATAAGATAATCATTCATAATTAAATTTCAGGCTAAGCGACAAGATAACAAGAACAAATATCATTCAGAATCAGCGAGATTACAGAGAGAGCTTGCACTTTTGCTTAGTAAACAGACTGCTGTAAATAGTTTGCTTGGGAAACAAATATCACCAAAAAAGGGAAACAAAATCGATGTCAATGACGATGACCTATTTAAATTACCCGCCATACCACAGAGGGACGATTCTGAAGAATCAGAGTATGTGATAATTTACACTACCAAATATTTATAAAAAATTTAATTTTTTTTACAGTAATGGGATGATTCAGGCTGTATAGATATTAAAAAATAAATTTTTTTCACCTTACAAATTGCAGATCTGAAGACGAGACATCTAGTGGGTCCATAATAGATCTACACTCAGTAGATGTAGAATCTAATGATTTTAAGAATCTACCTGTCAAAGAGAAATATGATATGCTTGTGGAATTAAAAGAAACCAGAAAAATGAATTCTTGGGGCAGACTCCATGAACTTCCAAAGAAGAGTGAGAATTTTTCAGATTTTCAGGTTAGTAGTTATACTATATAACAATCAGAGAAACTGCCTAATTATACTAAGTAATCATTACTTCCAATTCAATAACTTTACCATTATTATGGTAATACTTTCCAGATGGAGAGATTACTGAAGCGCAGAAAAGTACAAGAATGTCTTCAAGAAACTGAGAAAGAAATGGGTGATGCTGGAATGTCCTTAAATGATCTAGAGTCTTTATTAAATGAAGAAGGAATTGATACCAAAATCGACAATTTGCCTACAAAGAGAATAGCTTCCAACAATACCACACGATATTTACTTATTAATGATGTTAAGCAAGCTTTGGCTGAAGCTAGAAAGAAGAAAGATGATGAAAGTGCACCCAGTACTAGCAATCTTGAACCAAATGTCGCTGAAGATGGCGAGAAGTTAATTAAAAAAGATGAATATGAAGAAGATTTGGAAATGGCAATTAAAATGTCTATGGAATGTGTTACTGAAGGTGATACAAGTGTAGGTACCTCAAAAACAGATGATTCCTGGACTTCATTTGTTTCAGAAACTGATTATTCAGACTCTGATGATGAAGTAGAAGTACCGGATCTGTCATCAGCGAAAGCTTACATTATGCAATATAGTGATTTAACCAATGCAGCTATAAACAACATTACGCACAAAGTAGCCAAACACAAGAGTAAAGCTAAATCTAAAAGACCTGATGTAAACCAAATAATAAATGAACTTAATAATGAAAAGATAATTATTGATGATTACATTAATTTGTCATCCAGTGATGAAGATGAGCCACATAGTTCTACTGGCGATGAATTTAAAAACAAGAGTTCATTAGAAATAAATTCAAGTAAAAATTGTAATGAAAATTTAGACAATGAAAGCACAGACATAACACAATCATCAATCATATGCTTGGGAAAAGTGGATCAAGAAACCATAACTGTAGACTCTAGTTTCGAAGGTATTACTCAACACGAAGACCCCAAAACACAAGCATCAAATGATTCTACTGATACAGATTCTGATGAAAATGATTTGGAAGAAGTACCCGAGGAATCTGATGCTGCCAAACCAGTTGTTCAGCTTGTATTAGATGATTGCAATGAAGTTCCAGAAGACGATATATTCGCAGATATTTTTGAAAGTACTCAAAACCCTCCAAGTAAAGTACCACCACCAAATACACTAAAGTCTGGCGAAATATATTTTAAAAACATGTCTGAAGAATCTGCTGCTGCCAAACCAGTTCAGCTTGTATTAAGAGATTGCAATGAAGCACCAGAAGACGATATTTTCGCAGATATTTTTGAAAATACCCAGAAATCGAGTAGTGAAGTAATACCACCAAATAAAGTAATGTCTCCCAAAGCCCAAAATATGCAAGATACTGATGTAAGAAAAACAGAAACAATTGAACATAGTACCATTTCATCCAGTAAATTCCAATGCCCGAAAGGTAAAAATATGACGGACATTGTCACACCTAAAACAAATATGGAATCAGTGAATGAAAGTACCATATTTAAACAAAAACAAAGCAAAGTTACAGAAAATATACAAAGCGTAGTAGATAACCCAGTGGTAACACGTGAAACAATAAGTAATGAGACATTACTAAACAAATCACTGGAAAATGATAACGATTCTATTAAGGCTACAAATTCGAAATCACCTGATCAAAGTAAAATCAAACAAGTAGAAAATAATAAACAATCAACTAATGAGACTATCAGACCAATTATGGCGCCAATTTCAGAGGAGCAATTGAACACCATGGCCGAAGAACTACAAGTTGAAGAACAAGACTTAATGCAACAAAAAGGTCGATTAGATCGTATTGGTCGAAATATTACGGACCAAATGACTAAGGAGGCTCAAGAATTGCTCCAAATATTTGGCATTCCATATATTGTAGCCCCAATGGAGGCTGAAGCTCAGTGTGCCTTCTTAGAAACCGTGAAACTAACAGACGGGACTATTACAGATGATAGTGATATTTGGCTTTTTGGAGGTAGAACTGTCTACAAAAACTTTTTCAATCAGAAAAAGCATGTTTTACAGTATTTGTCAGAAAGGATCGAAAGATCGTTTAGTAAGTATCTATTATTTATTCAGCGAAAGATGATAATTCCTTGTACAAACGTTATATTAAATACCTGTCAAGTGGGAGATTACGGCTCGTACGTTACGCAAAATTAATGTTGATTTATAATAATATTTTCCGGCATTCACACAGCGCCGGTTAGCTACATAAACAACAATATTGAATCGGTTCTGTAGGTAGTTTCACAAAATATAGATAATATCCTTCAGCGACCAGAAGGATGTGGTTTGTTTGTGAAATTTTCTCGTTGTTAGGTGTCGTAAGTTTAGGATAGGTGGAATGGTCCCCCCAAAATGGTCTGGTGCCCACCCCACGATGGGGTGCTCACTGGCTGTACATTGGCGATTGACTCGGTTTCATCGGCCACCTCAGGGGCCAGGCCCCCTAGAAAAAAGCCCTAGATACGCTAATGATCTAGGTATCCCTATAGAAAATATTCCATTGGCGACGCTACTTATGTCCAGTCCAGCTATTCGTTTCACGCGGCTGCTAAAGATAATGTTTGAGGTGAGTTATGTCGCTTCTTGCATGTCGTTTCTTGTCGAAACGTTCATTTTATTAGCACTTTATACAACAAACAAGTGGGCGTTTAGTTCATCGAATTGATAAGGACAACAAACATTGATAAAGCATGATTATAGGTATATCGCGAAATTATAGGTAGTTAAAACGTCTATTCCACGGTTTCATGTGACAATGGACGCCATGTCCGAAATTTCAAAGTGAAGTCTCTTTAACTTTAAGTTTCTTTAACTCGTTCGCTGCGGCCACCTCAACATTTGGGTCGTAATTGGACCATACAAAATTGATAAATCCATACAAAATTGGCGCTACGCGAGTGCGCGCGGACTCGTTTGGCCGTCCATACAAATATCGGACTCTAATCGTCGTAAGCGATTGAGTCCGACTATTGATTGAGACGCTGTCTGGAGATTCTCTTGGCTCGTAAAGTGGTTACGATACTTTCGTCTGTAAAGTTGCTAAATAATTGTAGGTAGGTTTGTGATGATCTTGTACGCAGCAATACACACACACGTTTGACTCTGAACAAACGTTCCATACAACTGAACGTTCTTCGGCGCTACCACCCGCTCTCCCCTCCTGTGCATTTTCGTTTCTAAGAACAAATTACGCCGTTTCGGATTTCTCTTCACTGATCCATTAGACCTATATTTCTTAGAATAATAGTGTAAAATATTTTAAGAGGAGCATGAGAACCATCTACTGATTCAATTTATGTAAAAAAGGTAGAAAAATGCGATCAAAATTTTTTTACTGCCACGACTTTCACCTGTTAGGCCGAAACTCAAAGTAGATAGGTCTACCGGGACCACAAATTTTTCGATCTCAAGACCTATCTTATTACAGATTTGTCCAGAGAGCAGCTCGTCTTACTCGCGTTGTTAGTCGGTAGTGACTACACGACCGGGGTTGCAGGCGTCGGGCCAGTAACGGCTTTGGAAATCCTCGCATCATTCCCATTCAACAAGAAGGAATATCAGAAAGAAAACACTAAGCAATCCCGTTACACTCAAGTTATAACCGGACTACAAGAATTCAAGAAGTGGACGCGGACAGGAAAAAGAACAGATAACACGACCCTCAAGAAGAAATTAAGAAACGTGAATGTGGGTGATGATTTTCCTAGTGTTAGAGTAAGTACAATACCCACGTAGTATTTGCCAGTATGGGAACCCTATAATTGTCTACGTTTTTTATGTACCATTTTTTTTTGTGTTAAATTTAAATTATCATGTCGTGGCCGTCCTTTGTAATAAATGTTTTCTTTCTTTCTTTCAATAATAACAAGGAAATATTGGTGGCATACCAGTCATGTTTCTAAACGCTTAACGTGTTTTTCAGGTTGTTCAAGCCTACCTAGATCCGAATGTAGAAAAAAGCGAAGAGAATTTCACATGGGGTGATTTGGATATAACAGTATTACGTGACTACACGAGGGCGAAATTCGGGTGGTCACAAAATAAATTAGACGAAATTATCAATCCAGTCCTGAAACGACTGAAAGATCGTAAAACCCAGAAAACAGTTGAGGATTACTTCAAGAAAAAGATAGATATACAAGCACTGCAAGATCAAATGAGTAAAAGAGTAAAGGCAGCTGTTAATAAGATGGAAACGGGCAGTGAATTACAACAAGAAGAAAAGCCCGCTAAAGGTGGACGAAAACGAAAGGCAGCCAATTATAAACTTAAAGAATCAGATAACGTAAAAGCTGGACCATCTAATGCGAAACAGATAAAGAATAATGATGAAGCAAATGTTCTTAAAGGTCTTGGTGTGAAAGTCGTATCACATATGCAAGATAATAAGTCAACCTTCCAAATTGATATTCCGAAATCGGACAGAGTTCAAGAAATTATACCTCAAAGGGAGAAAGACAAGCAATGTTTGCTACAAAATAAAATGAAGGCTATTGAATTGTTTAGAAAAACAAAGATAGACAAGAAGAAAAAGCCTACGAAACGAAGACCGAATCTACCAAAGGCAGAAGCAGAGCTATCAGAAAGTAGTGATAGCAATTGATTGCATTATTATTATTATTGTTACGGTTACTTAGTACTTAATGAAAAACCATTTTAAAATAATAAATTTATTGTTTATACAATTAACAGTTTCAAACAAGCAGTGAAACCCATGATATAGTTTTTGCCAGATTGCCAGGACAAACAAAATTAATAGAAATATTTCGACAGTTTATACTAAGCTTAGTCTTTAAAACATAATATACTTCTTGTAATATACACACATTTTCGTATCCTCGGTCAACATTATTAGAGTAATATTTTTAGTCAAACAAAAACTTCTTACATTTGTAGTGTAGCTAGTTTGTGAGGAAAAATAAAGAAGTAAATAGTGTAGCAACAACAGAAGTCAGATATTACAAGGGTAGGACAACAGAAAACTTATCTCGTTTGGCGGCTGCCGTAGGACACTTGTCACACCACTCGGTAGAGACTATCCCATTTGATGATTTGGAACATATTTCTATACCTAGAGACTTACGTTCACATTTCTATATCTCGCAATATTTACATATAGCTGTGTATTTTTTACCTTTTATTTATCTCCTAAGATGAATGACAGAAAATTATATTGGGGGATCTTGACAGCTAACATAGTTCACCAAGTGGATTGTCTCATTCACTGTTACTAAGAGATCACATCACATTATCCATAGAAATTAATCCACCACCTGTCCGTTTCGTCACCATCAATAGCTCCTAGCAGTGCTCCACACTACTGTTAGTAGCCTGACCATTAATATATGAGGTCTGTCAAGTGTCAAGGGGGCGAATCAAGTGTAACTCAGAGTTAGGTCCATCGACTCGATAAGAAGAAGGGGGAGCTACTGTTGCTGGTCAGGCTTCATTTTGTTTCAATAAAAATATTACTTTTCTAGCCGTTCTCAGCGGCTTTCACCCGCGCGCAGTTCGGATCTCTGTAAACGATCAACTTTCCCGCGGGAATTTAATCACCTATTATTTTCTCGATAAAAAGTTGCCTATGTTACTCGGTGATATTGTAGCATACTATTTTTGGTGAAAGAAAGAATTGAGTTTATTCGTTACAAACAAAAATACAAACTTTTTCTCTTTGTAATATTAGTTTAGATTTATTGACAAAACTGCTAAATTGACAGTATTTCTGTCAAACTCAATTTCATACACAAAAATCTTTCCATTGTCTAAGTACCCATCCTCTTGTAGTCTTGAGAATTGTGCAATGATATATAGTAGGAGCATTCATGCCGTCTGACCAAAATAAATACAATCCAAAATACAAAGACTAATCCATCCAAAAACTTATTTACAACTATAATCTGTTCATTGCACCAAGGCATCCAAGAAGTTTACAGATAGGGGACGTAAAATCGATACATTGCGTAATTTCTTTAGACAAAACATTAAGATTTATATCTGCCTTATTTCTAATTTAAAATCAGCCAGACTGACTTGTCCTATTTGGTAAACAAACAACACTCAATCAACAACACAAAATCACGACTTTCCGTATCAGTCATGCTACGAACACTGTGTATATAGATGTCTCAAATGATATAAGAAACACATAGAATGTGAATTTCAACCGATTTATATGGATAATTTGCAGCAGAATTACCGCAAGTTATCCATATAAATCCTCTTTTCACTAAAATTGAAATTTCTCCATGACTTACTGCCACAGATTAAAAAATACTTAGACATACTGATCTATTTTGTTTTTGATTTGTTCAGGCATACCCCAACCCCACAAATCGTCGTTAGTCGCTAGTATGCCATATCTCTTTACCAAATAATACAAGTCAGCCTGGTGGATATTACCTGTCCTGCATGCCTTGGTACAGTGAACAGTTAATAACGACTATTATAAAGCCCACTGAGATAACAATTTGATTGACACTCGCTCCATTTCTACAATGTATCTTATCTATTTCTACAGACAAAAAGCTTCCACTCAGAAAGATAATATCGTATTCCTAATTTTCATCGTTGTCTATCCACAAAATAGGAGATGAATCCATCAAATAAGTCATTTCAGAGCTGTTTTAATTTAAAAACATTTAAGAGTTTATCTAAATAAGAAAAAAAGAATAATGGACAACTTAGGGGTGCCCATTTGACTAAAAAATAGGGTAGCCATATTATATACTTTTATACATTAATCACATCACATTTCGTACAGCAGTCTCTCACGCTCTACAGTCATAAATCGTTTAATTCTATTTGTGGACTGAGTACATACATATGTATCTTCAGCCTCCAAGATATGTGACGGTGCAAAGGAACACAACCAATTCGAAATGCCCTCGAGGTTCTGAATAAACTGGTTTTAAAAACATACATGTCAGCGAGCCTATTTTAGGCGGATCTAACACTATCTGGCGCAAAGTTGCTTCGCGCGTGGTACGGTGCTCCCCCGGTGCGACTAGCGCCCCTTTGTAGGGTTACTAGTACGTACCGAATTATCCTTTTTCAAATAAAAATAAAATAAAATTGAAATCGTTTAAATTCCTCTATTATAAACAAATACAAACACTCGCGTGAGAGAAGAGAAATCACCACGTCGCGGCCCCACTGAAGCGCAAAACATTGTAAGATCCGCCTTAATTCAACCCCTATCCCTGAATTACCCGAGCCACTGTCAAACGAACTTCAGTGCATACTCTCCTATGAAAGCCTAAGCATTCACAATAACAATAAATGCATTCGTCAAATCTACGTTGGAAAATAACACTTTACTGGTAATCGTGATTTGAAACGTAAACAGAAATCAGCTTCGCTTTTTGAAACATGTATGTACCCTGCACAAACCAATAGTTTGCGTGTCGGCAATGGGGGCTAACGCGAATCATAATCAGTGTTACCAGCAGTAGTTTCCAAAAAAGTACGTCCGGGCTCCTAAAATAGTACGAAAATGGCTAAAAAGGTACGGTTTGCTTTATCTTCTATTTTATCGGACTTAGGGGCGGGGGGCGGGGGCGTTGTAGCCAATAAAACGGCGTTATTTTGACAAGACAACAAGACCTTATTTACTCGCCTGTGGTGCCAGTGGGCAAAAAAACTCGTCAAGATCAACCCTTCATTATTTTGCGGACAGGAAAGGCAAACTGACCACCCCCCTCAGCTAAATTTAGCATTTTGCAAAAACGTACTAAATAGTACGATGTGGAGCAAAGTACGCCAAAGGTACGTCAGTCAGCCAAATAGTACGTAAATCGTACCAAAAGGTACGATCTGGCAACGCTGATCATAATTCCACTAGATGGCGCTACTGGAGCGCGAGGTCTTGGCAAAATACGTCATGGTATTGGTCAGAATCAGACGCTCAAAGTTGAGTTGGATTTCAACCAATAAAACGACGCTATTTTGACAGCGACAAGACCTCAATCGCCGATGGCTCCCACTGGAGAGCATTATACGTCAGCCCCCATTGCGTGATACGGAAGTGTTGTCCTCGATACCTCTGCACCCGAGGAGTCTTAGAGGCGTCCTAGTCCACTTTAACCACGCTGTATATCTTCCTCACGAACCAGAAGCAGGCCATAAAACCTATAGAGCCAGTGAGAAGGAAGAAAAGGAATACCATGATGAACGTGTAGCCAAAGTAGAGAAAAGTGGAGGCGGCGTCTTCGATGTTCAGCTTCGTCCAGAAGTAATGGCAGCAGTAGACGAAGAGGTAGCCAGCAGTGGAGCCGGAGGAGAGGAAGGCGCGCCACCACCAGTGGTAGTCTTCGGCGCAGAGGTGGAAGTAGCAGAGCAGGATCGTGGTCTCCGAGCAGGTGATCACCAGGATCACGAACACGAGGAACAGGAAACCGAACATGTAGTACATCTGGAATGGTGGACGGGTTATTGTGGGACTCTGCGGTGTGGTCTTTAGAAGTGGTCAGAGACCAGAAAACCTTTCTTCAGATCGTGAAGCGCATTTACATGATGATCCACAATCACTTTAATCGGCGTCCGAGACGTTCAATCGCGATCGTCGACCAAGCGCCATGTAGAATTGTATGCTTGACAATGCGTCTGACAACAAAACATTAAAATCATGTCCCGCATTTCATCTTAGTCCTCACTTTGACAACGTACCTGCGGTTCTTCATTCTTTGCCTGCAACCTAAATGCATGAATCGTAGATGTTATGAGCGACAGTTACCGCTTACCATCAGGTGGGCTGTTTGCTCGTTTGTTACTGCGTAGCATAAAAAAACATCATGTCTCGGCGTTAAGAGCTTTATATCTCGCTTAGTTCAACACATGCTACGAGTGCAGGTAAGAATGCCAGCCCATTAGGTCTATCCAAGATTCCGATCGCTATTGCGACGGTCGATCGGGACTTGTTCGCTATATTCGGCCAGCGCTATGACCAGCGATTGGCTCGCTACGAATCTAGCCTTCTAGAAACTCCTACTCACCATATCAGACCATAGCGAGTTCAGTATGAAGAACAGCTGTATGAATATGCAGCCGAAGGGCAGCACGCCGCCCATAATGATCCCGGGGATCGGCTGCGTGTATAGCGACTGCTCTGGGATCTGCCGCGGGATCTGGTTCGTGCGTACCGGGTGCTCCAGGATCTGGGTTGAGTTGACGAGGGTTAGGTTTAGATGTGGTTCTGTCGACGGAACGGGGGTTCTATCACCCCTGGGGCCCTATTTTTAAATCACTCACATCTGTGCGACCGCTCACCTTCTAATGCCTCTCTTTTCTATCTCTAGCAACTTACCACGAATGTGTAAGAAACAGAAAATTAGGGACTCTGGTGTTGAGGGTGTCCATGGGCGACGGTGATCACGTAACATAAGGTGACGTGCTTGCTCGTTTGCCAGTCTTACATTTATAAATAAAAATGAATTGCAATTTGTGTGTTCGTTCCTTTTAAGAGGAACGTTTTCGTTCCTTTTATTGGAGGTGTAAAGACACTGAAGGTAGACGCCTACCAACGGCTACGGTAAAGGATTGGTAGGATTTTATCTTATTGAAATTACGTCTTTAGCAGACTATGAATTTAAATTGAAGTGGGATCATACGAGTTCAATGGAATTGCATAGGTTAAATCAGTGCTCTACCCCTACCTACCCTTTCTTCTTGCATACAAACCTTGTCCTGAAAATTACAAATGCAACAAAAAAAGAATTAGTCAAATAGGAGCAGCCGTTCAGAAGTTATGCGCGAACATAACACTCGGAAATCAATCTTTTTACATGAAATATACATGAAATCTCGTGTCCGCCATTTGCTATTGTATATTATTGATTTGTAGTAACAACTGGATCAAAAATATTCAGAACTCTCTGAGACGTACTCGCCGTAGTGTTAAACTAATAATTACGCAATTTTAATTTCAAGGCTTCATTATAATGAATCAATAGACATGTAACAATAATAATAATGACTCTCTTTTTGTTTTAAATGGAAATCTATTTTTGTTTTCAATATAGTTCGCCAAGGTCGATTCTTTCTTGATGATTATTTATGACTGTAGTTCAAAATAAGATCAAGATAATAGATGTCCTATGCGCGCGTGACTGTGTCGCCATGCAGATTGTTCGATAGCCATCTTTTGCCTTATGTATCTGAAACTATATGACACCTGAGTGTTACCGCGCAGTAGTACAGTTATGCCCAGTAGCGGCTAAGCGTTTTCGACAGTTTGACGCTCCACATGGCATTTCTATATAAGTATCTTCTTTTGATTTCTGTGTTGGTATAACCCACCCGCAGACCCCCAGACGCAGCGACGGTAGGCCCCCCGACGTAGGACAGGAAGGTAGGACCGATGACCTGGTAAATATCGCAGGTACCATCTGAATGTGGAAGGCACAAGACCGGCCTTTGTGGAGATCTCTGGGTTAGGCCTATGCCCAGCAGTCTTCAGGGCCCACTGCTCTTCCGCCCAGGGCGTCTTCTGGCTGGTATCATGATAACTCACCCGCTTCCTAAAGCCGAAGTATGCTCCGATGAAGGTGAGCGGCACGGAGACCCCGAACCAGAGCGCAAGCAGTGCCACCAGCGTGGAGAAAGGCACCGCCGCCGACGAGCCCTTGCCCCACAGCACCAGGTTCATTATGAAGAACAGCGAGAACACCACACTGTGGATAGATAGAGGTTTTTGTGTAGACCTGTAGACTCGATGGACAAAACAGATAAAATGTTGCGTTGCAAGGTCAAACTTTTGAGAGGACTTTTATTAAAAAGGGCGTATTCAATTGAATAGTGCCTTTCGATAATTTGTTATGAAATCGGTTCAGTAGAAGTAGAGTCAAGCGAATGGACCAAGAAAATGGCCCAGCAGCCTTTGGACATTAGCAACACCAGCAGAGCTAGCATTTGGATGGGCCCCTTTTCTAGCTTGTCGCTCTCGACAAATGTGTCAAATGTGTGTCTCGACAGAGGTGGGTAACCTCTGAAACCCTGGGACACATTGCTCTGGTTGCAAATAGGCAAATGCTACCTCCACTGCCAAAACCGGCATTTAAAATAGTATTGTTTAGCTGCGAAAGATGGAGGTAATTCCCCAGTAGGCTGCTGCTCACTTTGACTGCATTTAAACTAACTAAAAAGTATGTTGGCCACCCTATTACTCATGTCATAAGACAGTAGGTTGCTACGGTACGGAAGGTGCAGTGCGAGCCTTAAGACGGGCGCGCGAGAATGTGCTGGTACGTCATATTTTTCCCCGCACTGTTATACCGCTACTGCAGGAAAGGATTTTGTATTAAGGCATGCATATTGGATCACTCCTCGAAGCTACTCAGAAAACGTGGTCTTCCACATCAGGTCTTCAACGCCGCCACTTACCCAGGGCACACCATCGACGTCAGCAGTATGTTGGACTTCCAGCGTCGACCACCGAAGCTCTTGTAGACGCGAGCGCTGACGTAGCCGGCCGCGGCGCCGAGTAGCACCCAAACCACGAGGGAACACGTCATCAGGGCTCCACGGTTGGCAGGCGACAGGAACCCGAGACACGCGAAGATCAGCGTCACCAGTGTCATGCCGAACACCTGGGGAGGAAGATATACAGCGTTAAAGTGGACTAGGACCCGCCCAAAGCTTTCGTGCGGAGAGTTATTAATATTTCACAACAGTCTAGTTAATCTGTGTCATACAATGAGGGCTGACGCCTGACCCTTTTATTGTCTAAAATCCGACTATTACTTTGTGTTTGATTCTGACCAACGGCACGACCTATTTTGAGGGTTCGAAATTATTATGATAATTATTTTCTTTGATCTTGAGAGCACAGCGCGAGAGCACAACCGGGACATTAACGTCAAGTTGTTTTTTTTTTGTTTATTTAGATACATAATTATCAATGATAATTATCACTTCGAACCTCAGGCACCAATTTTAATTTACTTTATAGGCCCAAGACAGTAAGGATATTTTCTTACTATCTATGGTTTCCTATGGATAATGAAACTATGTCCATTCAATGACGATTCGCCTCAGACAAGGATGTATGAACAATAGAAGTTATGGGCAACACATGCCGCTTTCCTTCGGGTGGGTTATCCATTCGTTAGTTACTAAATTTCTATAAAAAAACATATCTTATCTACGTGAATATCGACATTAATCGTCAGCAACTGTATGAAGTATATCCCGACAGTTCACGTTTTGAACAACTATTGATACATTTGTAGGATTTAAAGGAACCGCCGAGAAATCGGACCCGTCACTGCTACTATTAAAATGTATGATTTTATAGTAGGTTCCAATTTCTACGCAAGGTTGATCAAGTTGTTCTATCATTTTAGACAAAACTTCCTAATGTTATTGCAAAATCAACCTTTGTGGCATGCAACATAACATTATTATTCTGTCTATGCGATCGTATGATCTTATTTTATAGCAATCCACATGTTCGGGCGACTGTACATGCAATAGTACCCATAAATGCAAGTACAGTTACTACACACGCTTTAATCGCCTCGTCAAGGCTCTTTACCGAGAAAATTTGGTTTTGCTAATCACCTAATTCAGCGCTATATCGCCACCGACACGATAACGGCTTAAAGTCTCGTACATGTTGGGTGGACGTAAAATCTCAAGGTCCTATCTGTAATTGTTAGATAACAAGTTGGGGAAGCCATGAGTCCAGAATTGCCGTTTCAGATTAGGTACCAGTAACAAGATAGAGCCCATATAGCTTTGCAGTTAAAGATAATTCACAGAAATTAATTTTATCTTGGCGTAGATAATGAATGAGCAACACCCAAAAGTTTCTTTTTTACCTATTTCTTGATAAATATGGTGGGAAGTTATTCCGGATCCAGGTAAAACTAAAATATAAACTATTAAATACTCAGAATCTCGTATTATTTTCCAGCTATTGCTGATAGAATCAGTTCACCGACAGAGAATTTATAATAATACAAAAGCTTTTGTTTTTGTTTCCAAAAGGATACATGCCACGTGTTATACGTGGGTTACCTAGTGTCGGTAAATACGCGGAGCGCTGAACTTCCGACAAACAGCGTGTATGGAATGTACTTACTACCTCAGGGATTTAGCGTAAACTTCGTTCTAGGTACTAAACAAGATTTAAAGTGCTTCGTATACCACAAAATTAACCAAAGACTAGTTGGTATGATAGGAGAGTGACGAGTTTTACTGGTTTTAGAGTACTAACTCTGTAAAGCCTGAGGAGTCCACCTAACTGGTTACCACTGCCTGATTCTATTTCCTTATGGAACACATTTTATTACACATTAATCTTAATTAAAGATTAATCCTCATAGTAAGAACACAACTGTTGTTCTGCATATGTACCATCGCTACCCATCAAGTGACGCACGGTTTCTCAATCACCGAGTTGTTTATAGAGGTTCTTGGAAAACCAATATTTCGTTTGCGTCTTACGAAACGCTTTAAGAGTTTTACACAGAAAATTAAGCTTACCTGCGCTCCAGAGCCAAGGAATACGGCGAGCAGCATCCCACGACGCGGCGGCCTGAACACGTCACCATGTACAAGCTTCCAGCCAAACTCCTCCTGGAACAACATTCACATGTACCACAACCCTATTAGCAAGCAAATTAGTTTCCTTTTGCAACGGCAGTCATTCATGGTGATAACAGGATTTACGAGAGACGAAAGCAATGCAGATTTGTACAATTGTATGAGTAAATTTATGTATGGCAATTTATTTTAAGCCTAAATGTAGGTAGGTACTTATGTAACATTTTTGGAAGCTCAGGTGCAAACCTGCATAATAAATTCACTGTTTCGTTCGTTTGTTTAAATATTATAATGCAAAACCATTTAGTCATCAGCCTGATATAAAATGTAATGTATAATACTTATTGTAATGTAATTTACTTAATTCATACCTGAGCATCTTCCCCACTCTCCATCTGGTTGTATCTCGCGATATCTTTGTGCAACGTCCTCAGCAATATCATGGCGACCATTCCACTAAGAAACAGGACAATGACCAAAGAGTTCAGAATGGAGAACCACTGTATGTTGGTCTGCGGTATCGACTCGAGTATGTAGTCCCATCTGGATGACCATTTGATGGTGTTGTTCTTCACAAACTTGATACTGTAAGTGTAGGTGATGGTGAAGGTGTCGCCGGTAAGCGTTGCTGGGATCTCGAGTGGGGTACGCAGGCTGCAGTCTCTGCCGGTACTGGGGTGATCGATACTGGCCGGAGTAACCTGTAACGTGTTTCCTGTATTATTATTTTAATTCAGTAGTAGAATAAACAACATAAGACTTTAGTCTCGATATGTATCAGCCTTATCTATTTCTGTTCTGGTTGTAAGATATCTACTTAACATAAGCACAGGCTTTAAGCATACCAGCTTAGTCACTACAGTGACAAGGAGCATGTGGTTCTGCAGGTTGGGTGACAGGACTTTCAACCAGGTGGGCTGTTCCCTCTTTTGCCAATGAGTGAATGTTTACATTTGTATCCATAGCTATTATGAAAGTAAGAAAGTGAACTGAGGACGCACAGGAGCATTAATCCTTTCCAGCTCAGGGGCCAAGGCAGTTCAGGGTATTTTTGAACCATTGTTTGATTTATATGTAAATTCTCTTTTACACTTGTCGCAACTTACAGCAAGTGTGAAAGAGATAGGTTGCTTATTTGCATATGAATCCAATTCAAAAGGTTAAAAAAGACTACACCTTGTTCTTGGTAGTTTCTTTCGTGCATGCTGGGTCAATAGGGACCAATATAGTCTAGGCAGATACTTGATACAGGTAGTTTGTCTTGACCAACAATGTCTCTACCGACAATATTGTCTACTAGAAGTGTAAGTTACCTTGGCAGAGATTATCCTGCCGCCATCATCACCAAATGCAGCACCCCACTCTTCTGAGCTGCCACTGTGGTACGTGATCTCCAGATCCACGTGGTTAAACAGGTAATAAGCTCCCACTTGGTTCGGGTTCACATGTGGCACAATGGGCGAGCATGTTTCCTGTATGGAAATAGATAAGAGAAAGCTACTATTAACAAAATCCTAACAATTTTAATGAATTTTAGACATGTTTATTTAGCTATGCATGCACACTTTCAAAGTTCTTATTGGAATTATTTATTTATTTAATTTGGTTTACATATTAGATTGGAATAGCAATCTGTGACATGAGAAAGATCTTATTGCAACATTACTAATACAGGCTTTTTATGAACCAACAATATAAATTAAAAGCCTGTACAATGTTATGTATTTGGTTAACATATTAGTTCCGAATAGCGATCTGTGATATCACTTGACACTGTGATATCAGATATCATATATCAGTAGAAATCTTTAAACCATAGATGAGGTTTATGTCCATGTCTGTTAGACACAATGGCATGTTGAATATGACCATGGTCTGCAGTGAAATATTTGTCTAAATCACACTTACCAAGTCTTTGCGCACTTGACAGCCCATTGGAAAGCCTGTGCTACAGTATGTCTTAGCACCGCCATCTACTAAGTAACACCATGTCACAGGCATGTTATCCAATATCCAATGGTGCTGGTAGTATAGAGCCATACCCATTTTCAGCAGATTGAGTTTCTTATTTGTCTCAGGATTTGAAGCTGGATAATGCTTTTTACATGCTTCAGCACAGTTTACATCTTGGAGGAACAATATTTTGTAAGGGCTTGGCCTTATCCGTTCTCCGAACACCACCTGGCCAAGATTTTCAACGGGTGATTGTGTCTCATCTGTCATACAGAAGTCAAAGTGGTGATATTCAAAGGGTATAACTGACTCATCTGTATTCAGTCTGTTGACGTAGAGTGGCACAACATTCTGAAAAAAAGAAAAATAAAGAATTTATTGAGTAGTCAGGCGCATACAACTCATGTCTTTTTACACATGCCTGCTAGTGATAATAATAAAGTGGGGATATTGCATTTGTAATTACTTTAAAATTGTAGATCAACTTAGTTCATAGGTACATATTGTATACATGCATTTTAACTCATTTTACACAAAATAAAGTTATCGCGATTTACACGGATTTTATGTTCAATTTAATTGGTAGGTAGTATATCAACGATAGCACACATTTGGAGTAACTACACATGGTTGTTACTATGTTGGACATGTCTTATAGGAAAAGCAATGGGGCGGAGACACGTCTACTATTAGAATTTTGCACTGACGAACCTTGCATGGCTTCGTAGAATCATCGTTTGTTTTGCAGTAATTCACAGGCGCCAAGCCGGGTAAATAAAATGCTCTAATCGGCGTCAGAAATAATAATGCGCAAGCCGCAAACATTGGCAATGCCATCGTGTGAAGCTTATCTAATTTTAACAGTTTATTCTTCACAAAACTATCATAAGTTGAAAAACTTAGCAAATGAAGTCCACATAATCAAATTCGAAAGCAAAAACCACACAAATTCCCAGAAGTTTATAAAAAATTATCAAGGAATTTTCAATAATCTTCTGTCGCATTGAGAAACGTCACCACACTTTTTTTTTCATTTGCTTTATTTAAGCAGACCACGGTTTCGAATCCATACAGCCTAGACTTTAGTTTGATATTTTGTCTATGGTTCTCTACAAATGTTTTTATAAAGCGTACTCCACATGTCCGCCGAAACTTTCGGCGAAACTTCGGCCGGGACTTTGGTCGACCCTCTACATTCTCGCCTATTAGGGATGTGGTGGGTGTCAAAACGCGTCGACATTATATCGATTCATCGGTGTAATATCGCTAATCTGCTGTAAACAGGGTCACAAATGTGATGGCAGCTGCTCTACTGTAATTACTTGATCTACTAATATCCTGGATCATGGTCAACTTATGCAACTTATGACAGGTTTTTTAAAAGTAATATCACAGTCATTCATAAAAGTCATAACAAACAATTTCATTTCTGTAGGATTGTTTATTTTCGTGAGTTATAAAAAATATTATTAAATAATGGGCAAAACAATTAAATGAAAGTAAGAGTGATAATTTTCAGCATGATTAATAATTTAGTCAAACTAAAAGTACAAGTTGAAGCCAAATATCTGAATGTTTATAAGAAGGACTGACAAGGACTGAGAAGGACAGATTATCCCCAGATTATTGCCATATCCACATTTTATAATTTCTATTACTGTCAATCGATTCGGACTTAGCGTAGTCCTATTATAGTACCGTACAAGCGAGTTACTTAAGCCCGCAAGAGTTCACTAAAATACTGTAGTCAGTGACTTATGCAATATATGACATTCTTCTCCATCATTATTATCTCAGCCGCATGACTTTCACGGTCCACTACACACTGACCTACTCTGTGCTTATTGCATCCATCGACTCTCTACAAACTTCACGATTTCGTTAGTTTCGTGCGTCCCACGCTACGATTGCCGGTAAAGCGTACTCCACATGTCCGCCGAAACTTTTGCCGAAGGGATGCGGTGGGTGTCAAAACGCGTCGACATTATATCGATGCATCGGTGTAATATCGCTAATCTGCTGTAAACAGGGTCACAGAGGTGATGGCAGCTGCTATACTGTAATTACTTGATTTACTAATATCCTGAATCATGGTCAAATGTACCCCGAACCTGTTAAGGGAAAAAGCGCTAGGAATATAAATATAAAATCGGTCGAATCGAGACGACAACAAAATATCTCTACTTAGTCTATGAAATAGGCGGAACATGCACGGGTCTACACGAATATAGGCGAATACTCCCTCTACATTCTCGTGTTCCCGCGGAACTGTCCACATGTGGAGTGCGCTTAAGAAAGAGCTTGAAAACGTCTTCTAAAACCAATGCAACGGTAAACAGTTCCGGGAAATGAAATCTTCCTATCTTACGTTTAGCCTCGCTGCAATTGGATTGATTCCATGCATTGTCATAGTCGCGGGTCGTAAAAGCTCTCACTAAACACTTCGACGTAGGTACCAACAGTCACTGTAAGTACCTACGTATTAATAACGCAGTCAACTTGTCTACCTCTAGAGAGACCAAAGCACGGCCCAGATCTCGACAGAAGGCTTTCTCATAGTCCATAAACGCTAAGCATATTAGTGTTTGATTTGGTTTTACTCCTCGGTCATCTGTTTAACCTGCCGAAGCTTGGTATGGGGTCTATGGTTGAAAACCCTTTTCCGAATCCAGATTGTTTATCATGGAAACAACTTATACTAAGATATGACTCCGAAGCTCAAAGGATTTGTAGTCTTCAATAGGGTGTTATAGTCTTTCTTGAGGTTATAAACGCGAAAGTTTGTAAGGATGTACGTTTGGATGTATTTTAATAAGTATTTTTAGGGACTCCGTAGAACAGAAATAGGGCAGTGCCGGCCGATTTCTGTTGGATATTTTCAACACTGTTGTCCACGGAATAATCTACTCTCTGAATAGAGCTGTTGTCAGATGACAGTCATTCGCACCAAGAGAGATATTCCGATGGCCGATTAAAAAGAAAAATGGTTCAAATAATTGTAATAGAAGGCATTTATTAGACACGATTATCTAAAATGATACAAAACTAGACCGTTAATTGTATGAAAAAGTAGAGTTTGATAGTAGCACTTTTTATCGTAAAGTGTACTAAAACTAAAGCAGTTCAAGAAATATCTTTTCGAATGTATATTAAACGATTGAGAATTCTGTTTAAGCAACGCCATCTAGCGAGGCTCGCTAAACTACACTTTATACTTTTTAAACTAGGTAGCTGTCAGAAAATCGCCCATTATTGATCTGCCAAAACACCTGGATCATGGTGAAGGCGAACCCTGGGACCCACGCGCGAGATCACTACTTGGATACTGACGCCAAGATGATTCATCATCGCAGCACGTAACAGTCCATCGCAGGGCTTAGGGCCTTTCCCACGAAAGGGGATTCCATAATCTCCACGTTTGGCAGGCGGGTTGGAGATCGCAGGGTTATAAATATAACTATGGAAAAAGCTTCGGTCCATTTTCCAGCCTACGGAGACTATATCTTTTGTCTCGAAAACATTACTCGCTTTGTACGACACCCACGAGTGTAGGGGTTGTTGCTATTCTACTCTGCCGGACACCACAAGGCCATGATGATTACTTTACACATAGTAGGTTGGTAGGTCTAGGTATATCTGTAGATAGGTAAGTATTTCGATCAAATAAAAAATTATCAAAAAAAGAACGCAAAACTTTAATCGCTTTGCTATTTCCACTTACAAAACTTAATTATCTTAGTACTTATTTATTTAAGACAATCCCTAAAATAAGGAGACCCATCAATGTTTGAGCGGCAGTTGCCGGCGTCGTGGCGCGTTTTTTTCCACGTCCACTAGAGCACCTGTGTCTTGGTCCAGTGGAATTCCTCGTGCGAACGCCGAGATGAGGCCCAGAGAGGCCGCTGGCTTGTCAGCTGGCACCATATGGCCGGCGCCCCTGATCATCACCTCTGTGAGCTTGCCGGCAGTTTTGTAGTACCTGGTTGATTAATGACAGTTGTAAACTTGTCTTTCAATTACAATTCAATCGAACCAATTAAATTTGCGTTCTCGAGGCCCAGATCAGGTAACCACCACCTTAGTGTCGCGACCGGTAGACATGGTACTTTTCTTTTTCTATTTTCTATTTTTGCAGGTAACAACGTGAGTGAGATCGAAATTGATATACGTGGTCAATGCGGATTCGTGCAGCTGTAAGACCTCTCGGTAGAGAGTATAGTGTTCTGTATGTAAGATCTGGCATGGTCGTTGTGTAGGTGTACGGGCGTCCCCCTTCCATTTCATGCCTCAACTCTTACCCCAATTGCCATGTCGACCTGTTGCGACGCGAATAGTATTACCACAATTGGTTTTTTAGTCGGCGAGCGTGCGTAATTACGTACAATAATTGTTATTGTATCATCAACATAAGGATTTAACCATCACACTACGAGGACTCTAAATACCACGATGGCCGGTCGCCGGTGGCACGTACCTATTGCTCTATAGTAGGTATATCATAATATTATCTTAACTCTAGACAAATACGAGTATTTAAATAGATATAAATCGCTTACCCCGCCACATTTCTGTCATGATACCAAGGCTGTCTCTTTGCTTCTTTGAACTCGGTTGTGCCAGAAAACATAAGCGAATTGTATGAATTTACAGATGGATGATAAGCGACGATGATATCCAGGTGGCCACTGAAATAGAATTGATGAATGTAAGTAAAGTCCTACAGGTTATGTAATAGTGGCTTAGGTAGGTACCTATAGGTAAAGTAGGTGTAGGGTTGGTGTATGGTAGGGTAAGAGTAGGTGTAGAGTAGGGTAGGGTAGAGGTAGAACAACAAGCGAACGAAGTCGCGCCGCCGCCGGGCCAACTATTTCAATAATATAAAAAAACGACCTAGTCTAAAAATTCAATACAAACTACAGACTAATTACAGTAAATTAGGTTTAAAATCACTTCTGATAGACCATAATAGTATCTAAGTGTGTCGGTGCTCAATATGAAAGCAATTTGCTGTCTCGTCTGATCTCCCTCGACTCATGGCAGAAATAAGCCACTTACTTGTACAACATCACCCTGTAATTCTCGAGCAGCTCCTCCAACCAATTCTTGGCGGTTCTCATGAAATCGGGTACGAGTTTCCTGTACACCACTCCAATGTTGGTGAAATTGGTGCCTCCAACGTGCAAAGCCTTCCTGACCTCGTCGCGCTGTATGTAGTCCATGTACGCGCCATCAAGACTGATGTCGTCGTCCAAATAGTTGTACAAGTTGGACAGGTGGGACTCCGTCAGGAACAGTTGCAGGAGGTAGTTGTAGTACTGGAATGTGAGGTGGTGGTGTCATCAACAGGTTTGATGCATGTAACATCCCTTACGCTATCCTATCTTCAAGACAAAATTAAGCTTTTCGGAACTATTTTTAAATGGTTGTCTAAATAGCACTCACATCGCCTAATTACTGTTGGACAACCTCTTCTACATTAGCAAACGGTTTTGCCATAATTTCATGCTTGGAGGCGGGTTAAAATAAAAGTACCCTTAACCCTTCTGCCCATTTTCTAATGTCTTCCGCTGTGAGTCCGGAGACTGGTCTCAGAGCCTCGGGAGTCGATTGGCACCCTCTGATGGAATTAACTCCACTCTTAATTATAATTTGCCTGTACTATTACTAGTCTAACTAAGGAGGTGGTGACCCGTAAACTTTTAAAGGTACTCTCCAGAGTAAGCATTTAGCATTTCAGTTATTCCCAGTTGTTTCCTTTAGCACTGTCCTCCGGGTTATAAAATTGAATTCCCAGGTGCCAACCCGGGTGGTGGTACAGTTGGGAAGCTGTCCACTTCAGCTTTGTGTTAAGGATGACTGGAAACATTTTCTTAGTTGTCATCCGGGTTGACGATTCGTTAGCAAAATCTAGGGGTAAGGAAGTGCCCCTACCAATCCGAAAAAAGAGGGTTGTAAGAAGGCTTATTCTTACAGCGTAGGCCTTCAGCATTTCCCCGTCGTTGATGAACTGCGTGACGGCTGCCTCGATGTGGTTCATATAGTCGGCCACCTTGTCGTCCACCAGCCCGGTTTCGCGGACGAAGTGGCTGTAGCGCTGGAGGGTCAGCGGGTCGGTGAATCCATTGCCGATGGCCAAACCCTGGAAACATTGAATATCGTAGGTAAGCCTATGCCAGGAAATGCTAGTGTTATGTTGTATCACGTCAGACTAAAATAAGAATGGCCGTACGTACACTAGTTATTTCTAGCTGCGCTAAGAAAACGCCATAGAGTAGGTATGTTTTTTGAAAACCAGTTTAAAAGGAAGATGGTACCTTTGTTTCATTAAAATTTGTTTAGAAATTTGGGAAGTAGGTATTTGAGTACTGTCGAATGTATGTAGGCTTTTGTTGTTTGGGTGTGGATTACGTTTTATAGCTATGATTTAGACGTTCGTAAAAAGGATACTTACGAGTTTAAAAGCTCGGTAAACTTATGGGTTGGGTTGGGTGGATGTAATAAGACCCGAAAACAAATGCGATCCCATGAAGACGTAGAGTTGCAAACATAACTACGGCTTCGTAGCGGTACGTACACAGCCGAAAGGACACGCCTCCGTCGCACGCGTGTGACTAACATGAAGCCGAAACTAGCCGATGATTTATTCACCGGCCACTTGTACGGCAGACGATCTCTCGAGCGCTCTAAATCTCCTTCTGGAGGCCGGTCGACTCGACGAAGCCCTCACAAACTGTTTCATCGCATCCGTATTCCAACCCACAGAGCGGGTCCTCCTTCTGGGGTCACGCTATAATTTCTCCAACGTATGCCCCAAGAGGAGTATGTGCACCCCATCCCTATAGGATCTCGCATTCGATGGAACCTGAAAAGCTTTCTCGGCTACAGGTACCTACTCCTTGCGAGCCCAGCATAACCAGCCGGCCGGCTGGTACACATGAGTGCTCTCTGCCTCCCTCCCTCGTTAGTTCGGAAGGTGCCATTATACCCCTTGCGGCATGTACGAAAACAAAAAACCCCACTTGTGCAGTAGCTCCACATACCTGAAGGTTAATAGGCTCATCCTCGGTCCTTTGCCAGAGTATCTGCACGCCGAGCGACGGTATGTGCTTCCCGGCGTACGACTCCCCGGCCACGGTAAGAGGGGCTTTGCGGAGCTCCGGGAATATGGTCAGGAACTGCTGCAGAGCGGCGTACAGGTTCTCGCCAATCTAGTAAAAACGATAATAATCTACTTAATTGTGTAAGTATTAAGTACGCAAAGTTGTAGGTCGGTTAGAAAACAAAATATACCTACCTAAATCAATAAAATGTAACGAGATGGAACGTCGTCGGTGCGGTGGCCTGGTAACGAGTTCGACCCCAAGTGCCATGACATTGAGGTACATTAGTTGAACACTAACCGATGCTCCAGTGAGGGAAAACATTCTAATGAAATCTGCACATTCAGTTTTCCAACCGGATACGAAACCAACGCCAAGAAACCCGGAGAATACTTTTAAAATCTCTAACAATGACTGCGATAAACATATAAAAACTACCTAGGTAGTATTTTGAGAAGAAAACTGTGTTTATTCCAACCCTAAAACATTGGCGAACAAGTACCTACAGTAATGTAAAGCATAAAGCATATATACACACGTGTGGTTATGCCTACAATACAAGAATGTACATATGTACTACAAATTAAAATCGATTCAATAATGGCCATGGACGTCGGGAGGTCCACCTGATGGAAAGCGGCCACCGTCGTTCAGGGCATTTACAACCTAAGGCATTTATAGTGTAGACAGGACAGCCTGCAGTGTTGATTATATGGTTAAGTTAAAAAGTAGGGTATACGGTACCGTGGTCTGGTTGGTGGCGTAGCCGCGGTCGTCGTCGGTGAAGCTGTACCCGGTGCCCACCGGGTTGTCGATGAACAGCAGCGAGTGGTTCTTGCCCCACGAGTATTTGATTTCTGGTAAATAACGGTTTTATTATTAATTTATTATGCGCACGCGTCGACGGTAGACTAGGCTAGACCGTAGAGCTTCGTCTCAGACGCATGGGTGTGAGTTGTGTCCGACCTATAAGAAATTTTGTTTGGGATTGGCTGTAAGCCACAAATGATTGAATGAAAAATTATTTTAAACTTTCAATATTGATGGTTTTATATTGGCTGTATATTACAGAAAGATGAAAAAAATATTTCCTTGCAATTTATTCCTCAAAGATTTGATCTTTTGAAATAATGTGAATTATAAATTTATTTATCAAATGATAACGTTTACACACACGCACACACACACACACGCACATACGGCAAATCTTTATAACATTAAAACCATTCATGGCTAAAAAAATCATACTTTTTAAATACTCAAAAGAGGGATTACTGTCTCCTATAGTACAGGGTAACCTAGTTTAGGAGGCAGAATGTCAATATGTGGCTAATACATTTTTAGTGCCTGGAATGTTTCATACACACATAGTAATTATGAAATTTGTTGCCATTTATTGTAAATGTTATGTTGTGTTTGTTGTTGTATAATTTGGCTAATAAATATTATCTATTTATTTTATTTACTAACAACCTTGGGCGAAACCTTCGCCAAAGGCCGGTTTTCGGCCGAAGCCAAATGTTTCGTCGAAGATGTTTTTTGGGCCGATGGTGACCGAAGCCGAAGCCGAAACTGAAGCTTCGGTCGGACACTAGATGTGAGAGTAAATACCTAGTCGAAACCAGCTGATGTGCGTTATTACTGTATACTGTATACTAGGTTACTGCATCACATTAGCCGCAGGATGTCCAATGCTGGACAAGCATTCCACTGTTCGGCTAGCTGTCTAGAGGGCGGACCTTCTTCGAAATGGCGTGGTACACGGGAGTGATTATTTAAAATGTTACCTTCTAAAGTGAAATCATCAGTGACAACGAAAGGCCCTATTTCGGTGAAGAGCCCGTACAGGGACGACGCGCCGGGCCCACCCTGCAGCCAAAGGATCCAAGGGGTCTCCTCCACTGGCTTGCCGGTCACTGGGAAATACCAGAACCAGAGGTTCGAATTGTATTTCTTGTTTACCTGTAAACGAATGTCATATTCTTACCTTTGTAAATAGTAGATGAATATGCTGAACTGAGTTCTAATTTGGCATGACACTACAATATTCACCATACATTTTAATTGAATGTACCCTAGTCTTAACATGTTATACCTATCATTGTTGATATTATTACAACTTGTCATATACATTTGTAGTTATTGCCAAATAAAAGCTATGTCTATGTCTATGTCTAATAAAGAAGAATCATGATAATTAGTAATCATTGTCGTATTGAAAACAAAAAATCGTCATGTAGGTTATCCTACGTCCCGTAGGATAATTCCACTTTGTGGTGATAGTAGACGTTTAGGAGATCCACAAAACGTTAGCCTGCCTGTGCACAGACTGGCACCATTTTTTTTTTTTCAAACTTTTTTTTACAAAAATGTTTGAGGAACCCTGGCTTTGAAAGTAAATAGGCCTCACATTTGCCTATTTACGTAATATAACAACGTGGCCCGAGGTTTTGGAGGCGGACAACGCATTTGTGATGCATTTGGTGTTGCTAAAGTCTATAGGCATCGGTAACCATTTCCCATCAAGTGACGCGCTTACCAGTATCGTAAAACGTATGTTTTCGTCTAAATTTATATTTAACTCTTTTTAGGGAGAGTTTTTTTATAACACTGAATGCCTATACCTTAATGACGACCATAATTGAACTTACCGTCAAGTATCCGGCATAGCTATCCATATCTGGCAATAAGTACTCCGGGTCCACGTAGGCCGCTTTCCTTGCCTCGCTCAGCTTGTTCTCCTCAATGTAAGGAGTGAGAAGAAGAGGAGGGCTGGTCTCCGAGGTGGTTCTCCTCAGGCCAGAGCGGTAAGTTTTCTCCATGAAGGTGAGGAGCGGTTCTGGTGACTCTAACAGAGGGAGCTCGGGCAGGGGTGAGCGCTCCGTCGATAAAGGCAGCGCTTGGTGCACGCATCTGTAATCGGGTTTGGCAAACGGTAATGATCAAAGAGTATGGAACAGGCACACATAGAATTTGCCATATTATTATAACTACAACAATAGCTCCATATAGTCAAAAGATTATAGTGAATTTTTGAGAAGCTGTTCTGGAAAACGGTTAATTGCCGCATTTTATTAAAACTGATGCAGATTCCTGCATTAATTGTTCCAGATGGATTCATTTCTGTTGATGGGTAATTATTGCTTTAAAAATAGCTCGTGTGAGCGCTCCGTAACACATTAGTCGCCTTTTACAGCACTCGTAATTTGAAGTAGGAAGTTGAAGGGATTGGTGCAATTGTACTCCACTGGATACTATCTATACGCCTAGAGCAAGAGAAATACAGTTTGGAATATTATTAAATATAAAAGATAAATTATTAGAGATAAAAGTGTCAGTTAAATAAATGATTAAAATTGATTTTATTTTAATTAATAACGAGTCGTCGCAGGAGCATCGATGGCTAAATGGTTAAGGGGTCCGATTCGTACCCCGAGGTACCGGGTTCAAACTTATGTGCCACCATGTACTCTCGTGTTACGAGTTAATACATGGGGACTGCCAAAAAGTATCGCTATAATTTTCAAGCTAAAGGAATGGTTTGGTGAGGATTCTCGCCACCTCTATGTACCTGCCTATCAAGCTCCATTTGATTTTTACAATGTTAAAAGTTGGCCGTCCATTGGCGTCCATAGATTTTACAAACTATAAAATAGTATTTTCAGACTTATAATTTAGGAACGGTGTTAGGAACACCTGTAGGTACACCTAATTGAACAATTTGGGTGCATGCAAGGAATTAACGTTTAGGTATTTAAATAAAACTTCTAAAAAGCTTACAATAGCACGCAAAGCCACCGCAGCATCTTCAGTCACAACAAAATGTCAGTATGTATAGTAAATGGGAGGTCCTTCTCCGAAGACCCTCGAACTTGAAATGAGGGTCTTGCACTACGAACAGGAACCTATAGCCGGGTTACGCGTATTGAACTTGGATTTATCTCATTCCCATATACAGGCTGATGCAGTACCATAATGGCTAACGAACAATAAATTTCTTCCCCTTTACGAATTCCCCTGGTTAACTGGTAGTAGATAAGTCTAGTTAGACAAAGATAATAAAATATAATTATTAACAAAAAAACCGTAATTCTAACTAAACTAAAGTTAAAAAATTTTACACAGGTCCCCCGAATTTGGAAAGGCCCCAGGTCCTTTTTTAGCTATAAGTTCGCTATTGTCTATCTACAACCTGTTAGCTGACCACGTTTAAAGTGTTACACGTTTATTGACAATTTTTAAAACAAGCTTTCTGTCATTAGCATAGAAACCAAAACAGTTTGAACATTAGTGACAAATCGTGCAGAAATCGTGTACATCGTATGAGGTCTTATAAAATGGCGGGTGAGACTTAAGATAATCAAAAAGTGCTCAGATGTTCTCTGGCTACCACAATTAATTTTGGGTACACGACTGAAACTTAGTTTGTTTAGAGCGTCCTGTAGATAAGGCCTGGTGAACAGGTCCTGGGTACCAATGTCCCAATGGCCTGTTTAGCATAACTACGCTCCCACGCTCGAGTCCGGTCGCGATAGATTCTTGCACGCTCACATATCTGCTCTATATTTAGGATGCTAGTGGATGAGCTAGGGTCCTGGGCTGCAGGGTCTCCGACCGGCCAGCGATATTATCTTGCGTTATAGTCTGTAGTCACATGAATAGTGAATGCCAATAGGCTAGTGTCGGCAGGTAGCGCTGTTTGATGTTGGAAAATCTAATTGTTGTTAATTATATCAGATTAACCTGAAATTCTATCTGATATTATATTAAGAACAATTACCTACTTTACTATAGCAAGGCAAAAGCGTTCGTTTGTTTAAATAGTTCCATCTTTGATATCATTTAAGGTAATCCTCATAAGTACAAAAATTTAAAAAAAGTTTTACTGAGTCAACTCTACCAGTTTCAATGGAGACGCCAATTATATTTACTTCGTTTATGATTATCGTTTTTTTAATGTAGTTGTTTAGTTTCTTGGAATGCATGCAGAATTTATTAAAACCTTTAGGCACTCAAATCTCAGTCTCCAACTGATGCAGTGATACGGGCTGTATGTTTGTGTTCGTAAAAATATTTGTATATATTTTTGTGTGCGTGATTTGCGTTTTAATTGTTTTTTTTTCAAACATAAACGCTATTGATTAAAAATCCACCTTAATACGTCCCTGGCGGCCTTTGTAAATAAAGAATCTTCGATATTCGCGGGTGGACTACATGGTGCGTGCGCAGAATAGCCCAGCGGCGCCCGGGCGTGATTCAACTCGGCGATTAGCACAATTTCCCACGCCTGCCGAGTCTTGTCGCAGAGTCACCCGCCTTACTTATGTATGGGGGACCCTTTGCCACAAACTTATCCGAGTCGGTGGCTAGGAACTAAGTGTCACCATTTTGAAATGTCATGTAAATTCCAACAACAGCGACGCTATCACCGGGTCAGATAATTTTGTTGCTCTATAAGTTATTGTAGCAAACAGGCCCAATGGTGAACAACAACCCTTCGAAATTTTTTTAGAAAGTGATACACAAAAGTAAGGGGAATCTTCAGGTCAAGTTCGGGAAGATCCACCATTATCATCATCTGCTGACCATTGGCCCCCCGCAATTAAAGCACCCTTGCTTAGCGCTTTAAGGCTTCACACTCTCACTGGGCTGGGAGGCACTACACTCTTCACTAGTAGTAGTCCAGGTATCATATCACATCAACAACCTACAACAATCCACACACAGCTGGGCATGAGCCACCTCCACATCAGTGGAGGGCTTGCCATAGTCTCCGCATTGTTTGAAACATACATCAGTAAACGCTGTGCTGCCCATTTTCTGGTCAAAGACATTAGTACACTTACTCGTAGTTGGAGAGGTTTTTGTATAATTCTACTTAAACACGACATTTGATAGGTAGTTGGTACATGTAAATAAGTAGAATTCAACCAAGGAAAAATTTATTCAAATAGGTTCATCTACTCCTTTCAGTGAATATCCGGGAGCCGCCGTCTAAACTCGATGGGTTTATGAGAGGTCGAAGATCCCATCAAACTGTTATTGTTGGCTCCTATACACAGTTATTACTCGGATTAGAATCCTAATTTCATTTGGCATGATTGGATACATGTAAATGAGGTGGATGCCTAATAAATTTGACGTTCGATTTCTATTTGATGAGAGTTTGTGTGAAAGAACCTGATTATCTGTAGAGTTGGAGATGCCTCGGTACTTGATGCTTTGCATAATTATAACTAGTAACAGACGTTCTGTTTTGGCTGGAGCCGACAAACCGTCAGTTGCAGTTGATACTAATCCTTACACGGTATAAAATGAAGTCGCTTTTGGGTGAGGGGGGACGTGGTCAGGCGTCCGACCAAGGTCGGCACGCTCGCGCATCCGAATTAATCCAAAAGCGAGTTTATTTTGTACTTCGTAAGGATTAGTATCAACTGCAACTGACGGTTGGTCGGCTCCAGCCAAATCGGAGCGTCTGTTACTAGTTTTAGGCTAAAGACCCTATGACACGTGTTTGTTGCACATGTAAAAGGGTCTACAGAGACCAAAGAACAATGCAAATGTCATCAAATACAAGGATCATTGGACTGACTCCATTTACACCACGCCAATATTGGATTGGCTTCTATTGTCCCGGCTATTGGCCTCGGAAGGGTCTGTATCCACTGTCGTCCATTCCGCCTTTTCCACGGGCCGTGTCATTGACGGGATGGGATAGTCATGTCACAGTGGCTCCGGACCGGGAATTTTTAGGATAAAGTTAATTGCTGTTTCAACCAAACTCTACGGGTTTGTGGCAAAAAAGCACAGCAAAAGCAGTAATTAATATAAAATGAAATTATATGTAAATTACTTAAATAGGTATCTATTAAGTCCAACATGCTAATTTTGCTAACTACACCTTATGTATATAGTGTATATGTATCACTAGTTAACCCGGCGCGACTTCGTTCGCATACACCTTCTTTACCCCTACCTACCCTTTTTATCTCCTAACCTTCCGCTTGAATCACTCTATCTATTGTTGATAACCGCATCAAAATCCGTTGAGTAGTTTAAAAGATCTAAGTGTACAAGGTTGTCTGGAAGAGATCACATTAGTGATAAGACCGCCCTTTGTACTACCTAGCATATTTTTTTGTATCTGTACTTGTGTCCTCTGGTGTGCAATAAAGAGTTTTGTATTGTATTGTATTGTATTGTATTGTATAGTTACATACATAGATACATAGGGACAGACGGCGGGAAGCAACTGTTTTATACTATGTAAAGATGTTCCAAGGGGCTGAAGCATGTCTTAAGTCATCGTTCTGAGGGTATCGAAAAACCTATTTGTAGATTCAAGCCTCCCATGACTAAGATTTATCCCAGAGAGATTATCCCTACTCTAATTTTGACACTGTTTGTGAGACAATCAAAAAAGCAAATAACGTGTTTGATGCAACAAAGTGGAGTCAAATTAGTATAGCTTCACGATATTTTTGTGTTTGTGTGTGTGTGGAAAAAAGGAAAAGTAGGTGCGATCTTCGAATAGGTAGGTTATTGTTGCTTTCACACCAATTTTAACATTCCAAATTCACATCAACGTAGTACATTACCTCCTTGCGGGTAAAATGAATTGAGAGACCAGTGAAACATAATAAAAATGTAAATAATCCAAAGCCTAGGGTTCCGCCTTAACGGTTAACCAGAATTTGGCAGATTAGGTAATTACAGTTGAACGATTGCTGTCTGACCTCCATGACCATGTTAACTGGGGAACCTGGCCGGATTGGATCATGGTTACACATTCAGTCGCCTGAAGGTTTCATCACGATGTTGTGATGGAACCTTACGAGCATCGGTTAGTGATCTACTAACGTACATAACTCAGGAAAGAGTCATTGGTACATGGCGTCGTTAAGCCACCGACACCGGTGTAAAACCGTTAGTGTTGAAAAATTGATTTTATCTAACGCAATTCGTCACTGGGCCAAGTTAACGAAGTTGAGATTTCAGCATCATTATCATTTTAACGAGGACGTCAAGGTAAATTAAAGTATTTTGTTTTAGTTTTTCAAATATTTGTATTTTACAATTTCCATGCAAAATATGACAAAACACAGTAAATACATAATCAGTAAATAAATGAAACAAGCGATTAAGGAAGTCATATCAAACGAGGCGATTTTCGGAGTTTCGAGGGCACGATGATTTCTCCACTTTACTTTCATTTCCTCCATCATTTTGTCAAATATTCCGACTGCAAAAACGTTGTCTATCGCAATTTTAAACTCATCCGCAGCGGGCCAGCCGGGCCTCATATGTATTCCAACTTGTAACGATATCGGCTTGTCATCCAAAATCTGGAACTTCCCCAGACTGTTCAACACCATAAACGTATCAGTAAAAAGCAGATGTTGCTTTCCTTTACCAATCTTATTCATAAGATTTTCAGCTTCAGTAAGTGAAGTTTCCTGATATTTTCCATGCAGAACATCAGCAAAAAGGTCCCTAAAAAACTCTGGCCCACTGAAATGGTCTATAACGGTTGCAGCCTCTTTTAATGTACCCAGGGGGGGCTCCATTATCTTATTCTCTAGTACTCCAGTTAGATTTCCTAAGTAACCAATTCGGATTATAACACATACCCATATCCATAGGATGAATAAAAAATTTATTTTCCAGCATCTAGTTTCAAATTTCACTTCGTGACCCAAAAACATTGTAAACGATTGAAAAAATATTCCCCGTCTTCTATCGGGGCAAGAAAACGAATACTGTCGCACGATTCTCAGAGAAATTACAAATATTACCATTGTTGCGATAAAGCATGGCGTTGCCGTTGTGGCGAATGGTAACAATATCTTGACCCACGAATATATCTCACGCTGCGGCGGACCAACCCAGCACACTGAAGTTTCGATAAAGAAAGTCCGTGCTTGTGACAAGAAGTATCGTTTTGGGCTCATCAAATAAGAGGGAAAAGCTAAATCAGCACGCCGAAGCACAATATCGTGTAAAACGCTATCAATGCAAAAGTTACCGCAGTTGAGAATCACTGCTTCTATGGTAGCATTTAGTTGCTGGATAACATTCCATAATATTGAACCTTCGTATCCTACCATAGAAACAACAGTGTTATTTTTCAACTCGATATTAATAATGTTGCCAACAAACGAGTCTTCTAAAAAGCTAACTTTGAGCTTGCATTGGTGAAAGTTATTGAACTTCCTGGGGAACAACGTCCCGTCTGCGATATTCAGCGTCACAGGAGAATAATTTCCACATTGCCCGTCGCTATATGGTATGTAAGTGGACAGTATTACACGTTGATCATCATAACTTAGGATGATAATATCACCAATATCATTCTCCCAAGCAATCTTAGTTGCTTGGGATAATATAGAAGCATTAACATTTCTTTGATTTAAAACAAGTATTAAGCGAAACGGTGTATTCATTATGTCTCTCAACATAGCTAAATATGAATCGATGTCGCTTGTTTCATTAGCAAAAAAGACTACTTGCTTGTATTTAAGAGCAAGGTATAAATGACGAATATCTGCAGTTTCTGTAATTAAATTGATAAACGATCCATGGAACCGGGAAGAAAAATGCGAAACACTGTCAGTATCGTTGCGAGAACATATTACTACTGTGACATGCTCATGGCGAAATTCCTTGTTAGATACATGTGCAGCGACATGGGCGATGTTTGCTGCTTCAAAGTTTACTATGTCTGTTATGCTTTGAAAAATTAAAAATATGTTTGCACTGTAATTCATTTTTTTTAAATTTGTTTTACCAACGGTCTTCCCAGTTTAGTTTCTCTATTTATTGGAAAACATTATTATTTATAGAAATCAATGCACATGGTTTCACACTACGCAGCAATAGATAAAAATACAGCACAACAAAGTAAAACATCATCTTTATATAATACTCAGCTTTGACGATATAAATAAAATATGAAAAACTGTCAATTAGTGAACCGCTTGTTATGCTATCTTATTATTATTGGGGCGCACTTCGTATAATTTGGAACAAAAACATTTCGTAGCTGTATAGGTAGGGCATAGATAGATATATAAATGTCAATATTTTCTTTTGACAAATTATTTTTCATTGTCTGGTGTCATACGGCCGTCATTACGAGGTTATCGGTGATGATTGATGAGGGGCCGATTGATTGTGGTCCGCTCTACATTCATGCGTTTGCGGGGTTCACGTAGATGTCACGGGTTATAACGAGACCTTAGCTGTGTGAGAAGTATGGAGAAATTGTCTCCGCATCACATTTTAAATGACGTTATCCGCTGAGCTTTAGTTACTGCTAAAGGAGGTACCTTGCCCTCTGGAACCACCAGAAGCCGCTACGATGTCAAGACGCCAGACGGCTTGACTTTGATCCCCTAGCAAAGAAGTCTACGTCCAGAGGCCACGAGTGCAGAGGCCAACGTGTTTATTATGTCGCCGTCGGGGAGAGAGATTTCGCTGGTTATACAGCTGATACAGCGTGGCAATGCTACCAGTGTAGGTACCTAATGGGCATTTATGAAACTATTTATGAATAGGGGTTTTATTAGGTATTACCATTTTATCATGTTACGTTTCTGTTAATTTTATTTCTGTTTTTGTTTGTTTTGTAAATGGTATGTATGAAGGTGGTATAAATGTTTGTGTGGTACCTAAATATTTTTCACAATTTTGACTTTTGCTAATGGTGTGGATATGCATGTATGGTCTTAGGGTCTGTTCACATCGGGGCTGAATTACAGTAACTAGGTAATCAATTGTTGATGGGGTCGGAGATCGCAGTGTTTTATTAAAACGAACCAGAATACTCTATATTATAGAGTGCGTCCAAATCTCATGAACGCGCCGCGAATTCGCCCTTGCTGCAACTGCTCGCGCGAGCGGCTCGCATGCACGTCTTCTATGGTGAAACAGAATGCGCCTCGCGCGCAGCGAACCTTTGCTGCAACATCGCATTCGTGGCGCGTACGCTCTGTTAAACAGTTCCCTGTAACAAAACATACGAAATGTACAACACCTATAACACCTGCCGGACACCACACGGCTTATAAATCTATCTACCTAGCAGAAACCCATCATAATACCCACCTACTTCGTAAATTTATCATTTGCCCCATAAGAATGTCACGCCAATTTAGCCTTACTCCCGTCACACACACCACGGCAAATTGTTACCACCTTTACATAAACAAAGTTGGATTTGGATTTTAGTAACGCATCAAGTACTATATGATTCATTTTAAAATGTTTCTAGACGTAGTTACAATTACAACGGACTTCAAATAAAATGGCACTTACTTACCTTAGGTACTTCTGCAAATTAAACATTACCAAGTGAGATGGTGTTTATAATGCTCAAATAATTAATTTCAGATGACAAGACCGTGATCAAATATGACTAACCTTAACTTGAACAAGTGTTTATTAAACTATAACATTTTGTAATGAAGTACCATCTGTATTTTATACTTACTTCAGTAAGGACGATTTGTAAGCCGGCCTTAACTTTGAAATATTTTAATCAGAAATTAAGATACAGTTACCTAAACGTCGTCTAATACTCTTATCGTCATTTGATTGCACTTAATAAAAACAATTAAGTTATGGTGTGAGATTCATTGTTCAACATCGCTGGCGCACTACATAGTTTCATTTTTAATTAAATAAAACGGTAGTACCTAGTACGTATTTACAAGCTGGATAAATACTGCTCTACATCTTTTGCCACAATGGTGCTCAGATATTTTCCTATTATTTTAAGGTAAGTTTTTGTTTAATTCGTATTTTATATAGTTACTGAAATTAGTGAAAATGTGAGTTGACAGTGCCATACATCGTTAGACATAATGGTGCTCAGATATTTTATGGTAAGTGTTTGTTTTATTAATATTTTATATAGTTCTTACAAGGATTTTGAGCCGAAGGACAAAATAATAAGAGAAAAAGTTACGTTGCATCTAACTCGCTTCTTGATTTCAAGACTCAAATATCGTAAATACCCCGCTATCTGCGCCCGCTCATTCATTAGTTTCTGTTTTATTATTATGGTCGCCCCAGCTCTTTTGAACCAAATTTTAAAAACCCGAAAAAAACACGGATTTTAAGAGCCAAAACATAAATAAGTCGGAGCTCGCTCATTTATTGGTTTATATTGAATACTTTTATTATTTTCATCCTGGATATTTTGGTAAAAATCTAAAAAGTTTTCAGATCACAATTTTTTTTATCAATCTAACCGCCCGTGGCAAATCTTAAGTGTCAAAATACAAAAAATTCCAAGCTCGCCCATTTATTAGTTTATTAAATTATCTACTTTTATCAATCAGTATTTTAAAAGGCAAAATGCCATGAAATCTGAACTTGGTTACTTTCCTATGTTCGCTGGTTTTCTGTCTCTTAAAACCAGAATTCGAAAAATTTCTAACCATACACAGCGCCCGCGCTGCGTAATCCATCCGGCTGCGTAATATACCAAGAACACCCAGACGAGTTCGCTGCGCTCGCTCAGTCATTGGTTTATGCTACTTTACATATTCCCGCTCCTTTCAGTTGAAATTCGAAAAGTTTCGAGCTCGCTGCGCTCGTTAATTATTTAATCGTTTATACCGACCGCGCCGCTTAATCTATCCGAATTTAAAAATCCAATAGGTATACCAAAAACACAGACCAGCTCGCGGCAATCCCTGTCATTCGTTAAGCTATGTTTATCATGTTCAGCCCAGCTCTTTTTAGCCAAAATTCGAAAAATTTTACTAATTGGGTTTTTTATTACGAACATTTAGGTTTTATGGGATGAAAATGAGGCCCACAGCTTGTAGGGGAGGTTAGGCGGGGTTCTATCTTAAAAGGCCGCGTAGGTCTTTGTCGGGTTTTTTTAATATTAGACAAGAGAGGCATTTGGCCGCCATCTCACCTGTTGGTAAACTGTAATTTTCGTACAAGCATATTTATCGATTTCTTGAAAATGGGAAATCCGATTACAATGAAACTTTTTAGGTATAATCAGAGAACATTAAGCTAACTGGTGCATATAATTTTATTGTTATAACTACTCTGTTCATAAAAATATACCTTATTAAATAGACAAAGTTGACGACAATTGAAAAGGAGTATTTTCAAAAACTTATAAAAACTTTAAAAATAATATTTTGTTTCATTTTAGAGACTTATGGCTATCTAAATATATTCTATTTTCGGAATCAATTATTAATTTTAAAATGTTATGTACAATTGAAAATATATGAGCAAATAAATATATTCTTGCGAAGTAACCCCCGACTATCACATCACTCGAGTCCGATACGTCCCAGTCCTGTGGAATTAATATGCCTAATATAGAAGTGTTCTGTCCGTCGTAGCCGTGGGTAAAAATCAGGTGGCAGATGCACTCGCGTCAGTATGTTATCTACTGCTCACTTTCGGACACCAAACAATTTACACTTAAGTTCGCGTTGTGTAAAACACTTCGAATAAAACTAAAAATTACTCATAATTATTGCAACGTCAAAAATAAAAATAAAAATACCGCGGATAGTTACAGAATCGTTCGCCTTGTGTAAAAAACGTTGAGTTGATAACGAAAATTACTCACAGTACCTAAGTATTTGCGACGTCAAAATAACAAAAAAAATTACCGCGGCAATTTCAAATATTTTCATTTTCTGGGAATTCGAATGGAAACCCGTCCAAATATCAGCGAAAGCTTTAATATTATAGTCGCAGAAAAACATTTTATATCAACTATTTCATTTCAAAGTACCTATGCGTTAATAAACCCAAAAAATACTTATGGGTAGGTTGTGTCATAGCAGTTAAATGTGTTTCATGTATTTGACTCTATGCTTTGAGAAATTTGTAAACACTTAAATTGTATTCATCTATTCTACAGCTTGCAGTCGTATCACATATTTGTAGGAGCTATAGATAATTAGTATCCACTTAATGCACTTTCGACTCTAGGTTAAGGACTTTAATAGATATGACGCAATAGTTTCTATTAGAAGGTTCTCGCCTGGAGATTATAATGATAGATAATGAAGCTTCATTTTTAGCATTATTTGTCTACAATCCTGCGGCTTTGTTGCGGCAGCTGGTAACTGCAAAGGTTGCCTCCTCCTGACGCCCTACATCAACGAAGGCAAAAACGGCACACAGCTAGCCAGGCAGCTGTCCAAGGTCGATCCAACACCATTCTTTGGACTGAAAAGCCACGCTGGCTTCATAACTGTCAAGCCCAATTACAATAGCAACCTGTTCTTCTGGTTCTTCCCGGCTGAGGATATGGGGAAAAAGCCCTGGTTCATCTGGCTGAATGGTGGGCCTGGTTATTCTTCCTTGTGCGGCGTTTTCATGTCGACGGGACCCTTCTATTATGAGAATGGAACAAGTAAGTTACTGTTTACAATTATTTATCTTGATTACGAGATGCTATTACAAAGACTGCTAATTTTCATTAGTTAATCCGAGATCACTGGAATCGAAATAAACTTGCCACTTCCACAGAATACGAAACTATTTAACTCACTATACCACCCTGAACAAAGCGGTTCGGTGGTTACGGGTTACCTGAGGTCCAAGTATGCTAATTAACTAATTACAATTTGCAATGTATTCAATTAGGATTATGCAAAAACTTTTTGTCAATAGCTTGGTAGTAGAGTTGTAATTTAGTTATTGATGTTAACTTCTAAATTCTACCAAGAACTGCCGTTTGAATCTACATCGACGTAATTTAATTACGTAGATTTTGGACATCCATTCGGGAGATACAATCCCACAGACAGACACACAGAGCATGGCCACACATAGAAGACCCCTCTTTTTTCTTTGGTGGTTATTAAACGGGATCTTACGGTGGCAGTGCATCTCCGCAAAACGACGTGGCTGAGCGACTACTCGGGATTGTACCTTGACAACCCGGTGGGCGCGGGGTTCAGCTTCACCGGCAACAGCAAGGGGTACACCACCAACATAGCCGATGTGAGTGACAGTCACTTTTTAGCGCTTTATGTATCTTTGAAACCATCATCACAGCCCATAACAATCCACTGCAGCACTTAGGGCGTCTCCCATGAGGGGAGGTTATTGCCATAATCTCCACGCTTGGCAAGCGGGTTGGAAATCGCAGTATTATAAATATAACAATGCTGCTCATTTTCCAGCCTATGGCGACTCTAAATATTTTGCCTCAAAAACATTGGTCGCCTTGTACGACACCCGCGAGTGTAAGGGGTTGGTATTATAGTTGGTACAGTGGACGTTCTGATACAGTGAACGTTCACAGTAAACATTTATCAAAATGTCAACATTATAGCAACATTGGAATAAAGGCGTATTTTGCGGCGCGAGTTAGTAATGGACGCGAAAATAAGGTTGGATGAAGGTAAATTTTTTTTACGTGGTAAATACCTCTGCACTCTCTAGATCTTTCAGTTTTCGCTATCAGTGGTGAATGCCGAGATAATGTCGTGACGATGTTCGGAAAATTCGAGAGAGTATTGCCTGGTATTTTCTTAGGTACATGAACTTAGCCATAAAGAGAGCAGCAGTGATACCGCCTATCTACAATCGGAGATCGCCGTCATTAATATGTCAATTACATCCAATCGCAGCAAGACAGCTCTGACTCTGGCTTGCTGGGATTGGTCCACACTCAATTGCATCAAAATGGAGCGTGCTATCGAAGATCATCGGCACGGGTTGCAGGTAGCAAAGAAACTTCGAAGCTTCAATATTGCAGGTAATATAATGAGCTCCTAATTGCACGCATTACAACCCGATATTATTTTCCCTACACAAAATGTAAGGTTGGCTGAAAGGGACATCTTGTTTCATTATGTGTCTTGTGTAATAAAGTGTATGATGGTGATTCATTATAAATGGACCAACGCAGGTCAGCGACCAGATGTACGAGTTCCTCCAGCAGTTCCTGGCCATGTTTCCGGAGCTGCGCGCCGCGCCACTCTTCATCGCCGGGGAGTCCTACGCCGGGAAGTACGTCCCGGGGCTCGCCATGGAGGTGCACCTGAGGCCGCAGTCGCACATCAACTTGAAGGTAGGCGAAGGCGGTTGTATCTCCAGCCGGAGATAGCAGGGACGATGTGCCTGGAGATACTTTTCCTATAGTTTGTGCCAAATGGATTGCCAGTAGCGTGCCTTGTTCTCTCGGCCAACTTATGGCATAATTTCATGAAAACTGTTATAAACTTTTCTATTTCGTTAAATTGTAAATTTTATGAGTATTCAAGCGCATCGCTTTGACCGCTTACAAATTAGTTCTCCCGTGAGATTAATGTCCGCTGTCGCCAATTCGTTTGGCACAAACTATACCTCTGTGATAGTGAGTCTTGCGAAGAGAATTTCACCAATTTCAAAACTGAAATTGCAGAGGACTGATTATTTTTGCCGTATACTAGAACCAATGGCCGTTGGGTTGGGATATACGTGTTCTGGAGTGGGAAAACATGATGTGGACGTCCTGCAGCTATACGGAGCGACAATCTGCGCAAAACTGCAAATCGGTTACCTATGTCCGGTTAGCTAATGATTCTTGTGTTGCTGATTCCAGGGTATATCGATAGGAAACGGTCTCATCGACGCAGCGAGCATAATGCACTATAGTGACCTCTGCCGCGTCATCGGTATCTTGGGAGAAGGAGAGCTGAAAGTTCTGGAAAAATTAGAGAGGTCGGTCGTCGATCTTATAAGACAGAACAAAATGCTGGAAGCATCACTTGTAAGTCTTTCATTCTCCATAGTGGTTACATTGAGGTACCTAAACATTTTTTAAGTAGTCTTTGGCCATATTGTAGTACGATTGCCTTCAGTGCAACGAAGTAAAATTGAGATTTCTCGCAGTTTAATAATCAGAGACACATCTTTCTTCTCAAAACAATTACTATAGATAAGTACGTCTGTAAACTCTTTATTGCAACAACATAGTAATACATAGTACAACACTGTAATAGTGTTTCCTATTGAAATGGGAAACACTACGTACTACTGGGTACGTTATCACGATCATTAACTGTTGTATTGTTATCAAGTACAAATTTATTCTATTACACTTTTTCTTATCCAACAATCCACAAATAATGAAAATTATGCACTTCCTAAATTAATTTTACTTTTAGTTTCAGTCCTTTTACAATCACCTCACTTAAGTCACATCACACATCAACACTTTAACCTTCTCCACATTCGTGGAGGGTTTTTCCATAATCTCCATGCTTGGCAGGCGGGTTGGAGACCGCAGTGTCCAAAACACACATCGGAAAATGGAGCTGCCCATTTTCTGGTCTAAAAACATTAGTTGCCTTTTACGACACCCAGTCGAAGGATTGGTGTAATTCTACTCTGCCGGACACCACACGGCCAAGTACTTTGAGGACCTACTACACTTAATAACTAACATTTAAAACATTCAAAGAACTCACAATTGTCAAGAATCATACCTGTTATTGTTTTCTTTAATTTAAGAAATATTTATCGTTTGGGCGTTAACATTTTTTTTTTCTCATGTTTCCAATATTTATAATTTACATTTATAGCATACCTATCTACCTAAGTAACAGTTGTATTTCAAATCTTTCAGAGATTCAACGACACGGTAGAATTTATTAAGCGGCATAGCGGCGTCAGTGTCTGGGACTACAGGGAATCTGCCAGCCACATGGCCGATTTCGAAAATTTGTTCCACAACAATTCTATTAGGAAGGCTCTGCATGTGGGGAATGCCACTTACAACTTGAACAACCAGGTGGTATACGAGTACATGTTACCAGACATAGCAGCCGGTGTGCAGCCGTGGTTCGAAACATTGCTCGACCATTACGGGGTCCTGTGCTATAGGTAAGGTTCAAAGTCTTTGAAAGAAATTCTTATTGCTCGATTGCACACAACTTACCCGACACTTAATTATAATTTAATATTTGTTTAAGGCAATTACATGTAAACTAGGTAATAACACAAATACTAAGTATACAAAGCCCATATTATATTGTAAGTTAAGATACCTTAAGATATTCCTAAGCGACGTTACAAAATCAATGTCATAAAGTTAAGAGATACCTAACGTGTTTAGGATTTCACCTAAGGATGGTGTTGGTGCTGTGTATTATCTTATTAGAAACATCTTCAACTTAAGCGTCGCCTAAGTTGAGTCCATAACGCCTATACTACTTATATGTATAAGACTCAGCAGTGTCTATTTATTTTGTTTTAATTCCTTATTGTTTCTTAGTGAAATAAAACGTTTCTAATATCCACAGCGGTCAAATGGACATCGTGTTATCCTACAGCCTTTCGAAGCATTTCTACAAAGTGCTGGAATGGTCGGGAAGAGACGCCTATCGCGCGGCGCCTCGCACCAGCATAAGACTGGAGCCTCACGGCGACGTAGTTGGGTACGCGACGAAATTTCATAGATGTCTATCCTAAATTTCTAAGGCGGGGTTAGTAAGTAGTGCGCGCGACGGATGGCCTGAAAACCCAGCAATGGTTAGCAACAGACTAATTGTTCAACAAATGTTAATACTCATCGAAACAAACCTGTCACGCGACTGCTTGCGCTGGTCTCTAAGAATGATTGAATATGGAAGAGGGGTCAGTCAGGAATGGTCTTGACCAAAAATATCGCTAGAGTGGCAAATTTTCTTTCTGCTCTGTGGTCTCGATGTACAATATGCGCGCAATCTGGGGCGCAACCTTGTCAAAGTAAATCTAGTGACAGAGTGATAAATGAAATAGACGGCTTTATAGCTTTCAATTTAGATTTATTTCTTTTAGAGATAAGTAGTGCCTGTTGTGTCGTAACTAATCTGTACTTTCTGTATTTGTTATCTTGTGTACAATAAACTGTTAAATAAAATAAATAAATAAATCTCAAGTCCAGCAGTGGACTGTTAAGAGCTTATTATAATGATATTATAAATTTTAATATTTTTAAGAATGTATTTGTTTTTAAATTGTACAAAAGTTCTTATTTGTTTTTATATTTCAGGTATTCGAAGTCAGGCGGCAATTTCACTGAAGTATTGATCCGGAACGCAGGGCATTTGGTACCCCAGGACCAGCCCGAAGTACTTAAGACTGTTATCGATAAATTTATACAAAGATATAAGTAAAAAAATTTAAAATCTCCATTTTATTTTAATAATAGTTTGTAATTACCTAACTATTAACTGAGCTATGTGTCAGGACAGTCGGTGGCATACTAGCGGGTCGGTCTCGTAAGCGAGATATTGGCTTTTTCTGAGTTAGTTGATGTGTCGTCTGCGCAATTACTGTAATTACCTGGCCTACCCAATCCTGAATCATGGTCAAGTGTATTCCGAATATTTTTTTTTATATAATTAGACTGGCCAAGCATTTGACCACCATCTCACTTGCTGGTAAGCGACGATGCGGCCGATGTTGGAGCATGCCTGTCTAGGAACAGCCTATTCACTCTAGCCTTGATGGCGTCTTTTCGTCTGAAGAAGAAGGCATTTAATGAAGTTGCCTTACAATGTAAAGTATCCCAGGGCTTCAGACTGGGATTTCTAAAATAAACCTGATTATAATATGCAGGCATCTCTACATTAACAGAAATAGATAAAGAAAATAAAACATATTTTGTACTAAGTATACATTTACTGAAAAATAAAATAGTTAAGTAAAAATTGCTAACGTTTACTGGGTTGCTTCAGACACTAGCCACTTCCTTCCGGCTAGCTTGACTTGCTTCAATTCTATAAATACTCGACAAGCAATGTGAACAGAAACTGCCTAGATCTGAGAGGCTACTACTGTACTATAGGTAGCTGGCGAGTTTGGAATCCGACGAATAAGGAATCATTCGTACAAAATTTGATGAACGCGGAGGGAGCCATTCTTGCTTTCAATTTCACTTCAAAGTGATGAATTCGTAGCGCAACAGGCTGACAGCGCTCCGCGTTCGTAGTAACCCGCGTTAGTACACGGCGCGCGCGTCGCGGTCGGTTGGCCTGAAACGCCAGCAATGGATTAGAAACGCCACCAATTCTCTGATTTCAATGATTGAAATTGTTAGTTTTGCAATTACGTATGATCGATTTAATAGGTTCACTTTGTTACAATGGGACTTTGTTAGCAAATGAACCCATAAAATCGGTGATACGTAATCCTAAAAGTAGATAACAATTTCAATCATTGAAATCTGAGAATTGTTAGCAACGGCGTTACGTAATTAGCCTACAGTTGTAGACAAAATGCTCGTTTTGTACATAGCACGACTACAAGCATAGCTATCAATCTACCTCTATTCTATGCAAGTAAAACAAATATTAGAAAAGCGGTGGCATATTTCTCGAACCTCGTTAACAGGGACGACTCACAGCACAGGCTGGCACTTCCAAGTTGACCTAGGTCTTCCGCTGGGGATCCTGATACTGGTTGAACAGTCTCGGGGGTCAATTGGCACCCCGTGTTTTTATTATTTATTTCGACTTGACATGAGATGATAGAGTTTATTATTATCATTAAGAACAGTAGTATTGATTTTGATTATTCGTATGTCCTAACTCAGAAAGAGGTATCAAACTACATATAACCTGCTCTCACTCTTCCTGCCTTTAGTTCAGCCACTACCTTCGCCTTCTACCCATTTTGGAAACCCTATAAGTAATGTACAGCGCTGTTGTTCCTGATGAACTCCTGCACGTACGAGCCTTCTAAGTAGCCGAAGCGCTGGCTGAGGGGCTGCGAGCGCACCCATCTCGCGACCAGGTGCTGCGTGGGCGCCGGCGCGTCCAGCGGGGCCATGTGACCTGCCCCGCGGATCACCACCTCGGTTAAGTGGCCCCCGGTCTTGTGGTACCTGGCGACAAGGTGATTTGTGAACTTGACATTCGAAGAATGGACGTAGGAGGCAAATGAAAGACATTAAAGAAAATGACATTGGTCCTTTTTGGGTTTCACTCGTTTGAACTAAAGTGTGTCTTAAAATTAAGTTTCATTTTTAAAATAAATCTGTCGTCGAATGGTATCTTTGAATAGTAAAGTATATGCAGCCTAGTATAATAACCTGTAAATAAAAATAACCTGAGACCTCTGAGGAATTCAAAGATGAAATTGCATACAAATTTCGTAAATACAATGCATACTGTGTATTTTACTCCGAAATTATGTAGATAATAAAGAAACGGTAGCTAATTAACAATAATTTTGTATTATGATTAAGCCTCAATCCTTCCTCAGCAGATATCAAGAAAAAAAAACCGGCCGAAACGTGTCGGGCCACGTGCAGTGTAGGATTCCTTAGTTGCCTGTCAATATATATACATGCTTAAAAGAGGGCTTTAAATCTATAAACACATTAAAATTTCTAAAATGGAATCAAAAACTTTTTAAATTGCCTGCGATCAAAAAAAAAGTCGTCAGAAAAAGCTTACCCAGATAATCTGTCGCTGAAGATGTAAGGGAAGCGCGTCGCCTCCAAGAACTCGCTGGAAGCATTCCATTTCCATGTTCGGTAGTTTTCTGAAGTCAGCACGCACGACAACATCTGGTCTAGTTGGCCGCTAAAAGAAGTCAATAATTGTAACAGTTCTGAACTGATTTAGATAAAACGCCACTCTTCGGAAATTATCCTTCAAAGCAAATTATTCAAGTCAAGTAAGCCATAAAACAGAGAACGTGATTAATAAGGAAGAGTCACGGTATTGGCTCTTTACAGCGTAGTTTACAAGATTTTCTATTTCTGTAATTATTCATAGGTCTGAAGGTATTTTTTATGCTACGCAGTGACAACCCAACAGACAGCCCACCAAATTAAATGATCACTTTAAAAAGTAAACGTCAGTGGCAGTAGCTAGCTTAGCGGGCATTCAATTGGACAAATGTGTGAAACTTGCTTAATCGACTACACATAACACACTTACCAATAAGTGAGAACCCTGTATTCGGCCAAAAGTTCTTCGTACAAAGGTTTTGCACTGGTCAAGAAGTCCGCATTGAGCCTGGAATTCACTGTCATATTGATGAAACTGAATTTTATGCTTCCAACATGCAGTGCTTTCTTGACATCAGGGCGTTTGAGGAATGGCGCGTACTTTCCAATAGCTAGATCGTCGCGAAGGAAGTTGTATGCGTGCTTCTGATGTGTCAGAAGTAGTAATATAGATATCAGCTGGTTCCATTTCTGAAACATAATATCTCCGAGTTAGTGGAGTGGAAACCCTGGCTGATGGTACATGGGGTAACCCTGGTAAATGGGGCTTCATTAACTAGGCACAGCAGCGATGCGACTATGAAGCCCCATCTTCCAGCTCCCAGGCGATAGACAACGCAATTACCGTGTCTGTGATAGGTACTGGGCGAATGGGGTCTAGATTTCTTAAGCATCGATTCGAAAAAAGAGACGTGGGGTCATACTGACATTAGTATAATGATTACACTATTTGAATATATCAAATATTTGGTCAGAGCCATGATGGGTTTATTAACTTTAGTACTGCAGTTATTAACTTTACTAATACGCGTTTTTGGCGTCCTTTGTAACAAATGTTTTCTTTCTTTCTTTCTTTAATACCAAATGGGTAGGTGTTTAAGTTTTTTGGTACTACATTCACGTACGGTCTTAGCCTCGACGCTCCTGTTAGCTGCGATGTCCTCCTGGAACGCTGTCAGCAGAGGCTTCACGATCTTCATCTGTTCGGCCTCCAGTAGCCCGAAGTAGTAGAACGGATTCGCCAGATTGGAAATCATGCCGGGGTCCACGTACGCGTTGCCGATTATCATGCCCTGTGAGTAAAAATTTGAGTAACTATTATTACTCACCTGAATCATTAAGTATCTACGAATGAGGAATTCCATTCTTTGTTTGTACCGCATCGACGTTTTTATATTTTGGTTTAGGTATCTAATTACTATATGCATGCTTCTTTTTCTTCCACAAACTTAACACCAGGTGAGGCGGTAAACAGATACTAGGCTAGGATAAAGTAAAAAGTCTGTCGCCACCGACCGGGCTAGTCATGGCGGCATGGCATGCGATGCCCAAGCGTCACCCAAAAAAGACGCCTAGTTTTGACTATAGGTTTTGGTTGCCTCCATCTACATATTCATAGGTACTAGATACTTACTACCACAGAACACAACTTTCATTGATTTCTATGATTGCTACTAAGCTTTTACAAAAGTGTGACTAGAAAGAAGTAAAAGAACCTGCAAGTTGATGTTACCCCCGGGCAGGCCGCGGCGGCTGTGCACGCGATGCGCAAGCGCCGGCACGTACTTCCCGCCGTAGGACTCGCCGGCGACGAATAGTGGTGCATTGCGAAGCTCTGGGAATACCTGCACCAGCTGCCATACAGTCGAATACAGGTGGTCCCCGTACTGGATTTTGTAGGAAAGAAAGATAAAATTATGTTGTTACTATATTGTTTTACACAGAACTATATTACGTTGTAACACATATTTGGCTGGGCGCTACAAAGACTCTCTGGCTAAGTGGGGCTTCATTGACCAGACCCAGCATCGACGCGACTGTGGAGCTCCATCTCAAACCTCTTAGTCCTGCTACCTGCACTAGGGAGGAACTATTCCTGGCGATTGATAATGCCGTTGCTGTGGCCGACTACTTTGCAAGCCAGATCTAATTTCGAAAATTGACTCGACTAATAATATTTCATAAAAAATAACCATATTCGGAAACTGAGGCACCAGTAGTATTGCATCGCAGCTAGAAGTCATTCGTTCATAATTGTGTAAGGCATCATCGGTACATTTACTTGTACATTGTTTTTGTTTCAATAAAAATATTATTTATTTATTTACTAGCTTTTGCCCGCGACTTGGTTATATCTTGCAACAGTCCACCTCTATATATAAAAAAAAAACAATAAGTAGGTACACCCTATCCAATAAATAGGTACCTAAATTAATTTTATACTCCAAATATTTTTTTAAACTTTGCTGGGTCGCTCCTGAGTGTAAGATAAGTGTTGACAGTTGTGATAACAAAATACTTACACAACTTTTATACAAGTACTACAACCTTCTTATCATACGCGTTCATTCATCCATCTGTCTTAATATTATGTGCATACTTATATTACCCAAAGAAAGAATAGAGGTGTTACCATATCCATACTTGTAGTGAAGCCATCCGGACTGTTAGTGAAGCTGAAGCCTGAGCCGACCGGGTTGTCAATGAAAACCATGGAGTGGTCTCGCAGCCAGGAGTAGTGGTTCGCTATTATTATAAAGAGACGATATAATAGAATTATAAAGCTGTACCCAAATCTGGTATAAAATATATTTTGATGTCACTAAAACCCAATAGAAACCTATGCGATACAAACCCAGTGAATTGTCTAAATAATAATAGAACCTAACTGAGATCGTAAAGCTGTTTGATATTACGCTGATGTTTTTCGTGAGCAGTATTTACGTATTTAATTTGCTATTTCTAAGAACGAATTCGCGTGATAAGGAAATATGTCATAGGTTGCAGGTCTACTATTTAGTAAGAAAATAATAATTAAGAAAGTTTTCTGCCTACCTAGACAAAGGTACCTACGCGCCAAAATATCGGTCTACGCAAGTTGGCGGTAAAAACAATGGTTTATCGATGAAACCAAAAACTGTTGTAGATGTGCATTATATAATATTGTGTTTAACTAGGAGCATAAACTTACGTATTAAAGTGCCATTGAAAAGAGCATGGAACGGGCCGATTTCATCGAATAATCCTGTCATGCTTGATGCCCCAGGGCCTCCCTGCAGCCAAATGATCCATGGTGTTTCATTTACTGGCTTATTCGATACGGGGAAGTACCAGAAGAATATATTCGAATCGTGTGTCTCATTCACAGTAAAGAAGCCAGAATAACTCTCAAATCCAAGAAAGGAATCCGGGTCAACCCTGCTTTCCTGCCGTGCTGCTTCTAGTCTCCCTTCTTTTATGAAAGGTGTGAGTATCAAAGCGGTTCCAACATCAATGACTTCAGGCGTACAAGGCTTTCTGTCAGGTTCTAACTTTGAGTCAACAGTATTGTCTGAGACATTTGTGCCAGTGTTATTTGTACATGTTTTAGGTTCTGCTGTTGTAGTAATCACTTTAGCATCATCGTTTGTACCATTATTGTCAATTTCAGTAACGCTCGTCGGCGTCACTGTCGTGATAGTTATTGCTTCATTAGGATTAGATGTTTCTGGTGTTGTAGGCAAATCAATATATATTTTTTCATGTGGTTTGTCGCCTAGTATTAGGTCGTTCGATATGTCTGGTAGGCTTTCGTTGATCGCTATCCTACAGTGAGCACTAAAAATAACGTTTTGATTAATATCTGGCATCACAATTATAATCATAAACTTACCTATTACCTATAAGGTCGGTATGTTATCAAAAGTACGTTTTAATTTATATGTGGCAATTCAATAGAAAAAGCCAAACGACAACTCATGACCGTTGTGGGGCGTCAGTACCTACGAATCTTTTCTTCAGTAGTTTTCCTATTGTATATATATTCTTTTTTGAACACACAACAATGTTACGAAGTTAAAATCTTAAGATAGTTTAGGTACAAAGGCGAGCCCATCTCTGCGTGTATGGTATTATTATTGGCGGCATATTGGATCCTTTGAATGCCACCTCGCTTTCGCGCTCAATTGTTTTGACTTTTTCTATTTAAATACACATTAGGTACATGTCCATTTGTAATACTCGTAGGTACTGTATGTACCTAGATACCTAACTGAGAATTGCGTCCATACAATAATAAGTAAGATGCACTGATGCTTCACCATTTTTAAGGTTGCAAATTGAACCCCATTGATTAGTAGGCCTCTGCATGTCCGTATATGGCTGTATCTTTAGACATTCTTTAGAAATTCTTGAATATTTTATACAATATTTATCAAAAAATAGTAAAAGTGCATCAAGTGTGTTTCGAAATGGTAACGATATCACAAACATTAAATATATAAAATAAATAATCGTGGACAAATTCACAAAGCGTCACTTAGCTCCAAACTAAGCAAAGCTTGTACTATGGGTGCTAGCTAACTGATATACACTACTTATGTACTTTTAAAGAAGAATCTTAATTTATTTAAGTATGTAAATAAAATGTTAACAATTATTAAAATTAAAAAGAATCTTACTCTAACCCTAACTAAAGATAAAAAATTTGGTCCAGGTTCCCCGAATTTGGAAAAGTCCCCAGAACTTTACTTACTTTTACTTTATACTTTTAAATACATACTTATTATACATACAACACCCAGACCCGGAACAGAAATTAAATACATCATTTAAATTTCTGCCCAGCCGGGAATCGAACCCGGGACCTCTTGCGTGGCTGACTGGCAAGCATTGCCCCTGGGTCGCAGAAATAGATAGCTGTGATACTCATCCAGGTGGTGTCCTCAGGCTTGACAGTCCCGTCCGTAGATATGTAAGCGATTGAACTAAACTTTAGATCACTCGCGATCAGTGGAAAGGTACTCGGTGCTTTTACTTTCTTTCAGTTAATTACTTATCTAAATATAACATCCACTATGAATGAAAAACACAACAACCAACCTGAATACGCACGAAAGTAATAATAAATATATCACAGGATTTATCATTTTGGATTGTGTAACCACATAAAACACTGTAAGAAACTTTATTAATGAATTATTGTCTCCACACACATTATGATACACTATGCATAGAATTTAAAACGATCTAGTGGCGAGTTTATTGTTAAATTAAAAGCATTTATCTGTTTGTTAGTTTATCAGTTTGAACTTTTTGATCCCGCACATAAAGGCGTGTTTATAATTTTAGGTCAGATAGTTCTGGATATACTTATTTTGGTAGAAGTATTTTAAAAATGTTTGATTGAAAATTGCCATCGGTAGAACATCAAGATAAACTGATATCCGGCTGTTAAAAGTAATTTAAAATAATGAAGGTTATTAAAATTTGTCTGTGTTAGTTTATTCATAAGTACCTACTTGCCATGTGTGGTGTTCGGCAGAGTAGCATGGCACCAACCCATTCGAGTCCACCTAAGTAGTGTGATGATGATGATGATGATGTCGTTATCTTAAATAGACTCTAATGGAGTCTAGAAGATGTTTGCGTTGCCAGTATATTGATTAATGTAGGTAGATTGTAGTTGGTACCAAGTATGTACTTACCTACGATATTAACGTATAAACGGTATTTGGCTATGGCCACGTGGAATTTAAAATTAAGAAGTACAAGCAAATGTATTGAAAAAATAAAAAATATTTATTTTCTTACACTGCAGATTTGTTTTAGGTAAATAAGTTAATTGTTTATGCTTTTTTAATGTTGTCGTTCAAGTTATGTTAAAATATAGTAGGCTGCTATCCCCCTTAATTAGTTGGCAGATTAGGTATTTTTTGAAAGGTCAGATTTCCCTGGGAGCAAGGTCACGGAGGTCAGATTACAGTCCCTCCATTGTAATTATCTGATCTGCCAAATCCTGGATCATGGTCAAGGCGGACCCGGGGCCGTCGCGCGCCGGAACATTAACGCAAAGATGATTATTTTATCGTACTGACATAGCTAGCAAGTAACGACCCGAGCCGACATCTTGCCTAAATATTATGACCATGATTTATTTGATAGTAGAGGCCACACATTGAGTTTCCACAATGTTATTTTTCATAAGTACGAGTAAAATACTGATAACAATGAGTACAAACCCTCTTAAATAATGTTCACATGGTCGGTGTTTTATTGTTATACCTATTTATTAATTAGTTACATTGAGTTTACGGAATTAAAGTCGTATGCATAAGGTTACGACGTCTGTCCTGGAATTTACGATACCTACTTATTTCCGGAGGTGGAATGAGCTCACAGTGTTTCCTTTGGACTATGACATGAAATCGTTCAAGAGGTATATTAGGTCTCTTCAGAGGCGGGCAACGAATTTGTAACCCTCCTGGGTGTTGCTGATGTCCATAGGCGGCGATGACCATAATCCTTCGGGTGGCCCGATTGCCTGTTTGTCTGCTCTATAAAAAAAAAAAACTTCCAACACAGCACACAGATATTAATTCGTTCATTGATGATTAACCAACTTTTAAGTTAACGCTCGATAGCTTTCTTAAATGTAACTTTCTACCTAGGTACCGTTTCTCTTCTACCGAAATCTGTTACAAAACCAGAAGGTTTCTTCAACCGTAAGCAGTTACCCACATATGAGACTCAGTTACCTATGCGGCCGGGTGTTACATCATTTGGTTGCTGTCAGCGCTGCTGTCACCGAGCGCTACATTTAACTCAGGTTGAAGATCAAGATACCCTGAGCCTCTACCTGTGACTCTACTCAACAGATTAAATCTTACCTAGTTACTGACAATCCTCTTATTCATTCATTAATTGGTACACAAGTACTATATGTATAAGCAGCATATTAAGCAGGTGTTACAATAAAGATCGAATCTGGACGACCGGCCAACAAATTAACAATATTAGGTATTTCATAATATAAATTAATCACTTTACTGGGCGAACAAAGTGTAAGGGGAGTTAAGTCCATCGACTCGATAAGAAGATCAGTATACGTAGTACCAACAATAAAAACTGATAATGAAAATTCCTATTCATGCATGACATACTATTGTACCAGTTTTACATCAGAAATTAAAAACATAGGTACCTACTTATTTAAATTCAATTCTGATGTAAGTCATCATCATCTCGGCGCTATGTCCCGGTTGCGCTCTTGCGCGGCACGCGATAACCCGGGGTCCGCCTTCCTACTCTTCCTGGCCCACTTCGCTCGGTCTTCGGCATCCTTGGTGGTGAGCTTGTTCGCACGCATGTCATTCTTAAGGACGTCGAGCCATCGCTTCTTGGGCCGACCTCTCCTACCCTTGCCTGGCGGGGGTGGCATGGCCACACATTTGTTCCCCACGTATTTTGGCGTCTGCGCAAGACGTGGCCATACCATCAAAGGCGGCACTCTTGCAGCTTATCTGCGATGTCACGGATGCCTCGAATGTGGGCGTTTCGAACGCGATCCTTTCGTGAAACTCCACACATCCACCACAGAATCTTAATTTCCGTGACGCGCAGCTCCATCTTGTGTCGCTCTAGTAGGGGCCAAGTCTTGCTGCCGCATATGAGAGCAGGTCAAATGATGGTCTTATAGACCTGCCCTTCAGCTTTATCGTCATTTTAGGGTCACAAATAACACCTGTCACCTCCCGCCATTTGGCCCAAGCTGCGGATTTTCGGGCTTTGACGTCGCTGTCGATGTGGGTGGCTAGCAGGCGACATCCTATCCTTACACTATGCCTACCCTACTATACCCCAAATCTAGCCTAATCTATACCTATACCTATATCCTAGCCTAGCTCGACCCTACCCCGACTCGACCCTAAGTCGCTGTTCTAATTCGCAATGGTCGTGCGACAACGCCCGACCAATAGGAGACCTCAAAACCGCCCGTCACACGACCATGGTCGTACGACCGTTGCCAATTAGAAGAGTGCCTAAGGTAGCCAGCGCAATTACAGGCGTGAAGCATTTAATGTTAGTCCTCATAGTGACAGCGCACCTGCCGTCCTGTCCTGTCCTCCGGCAATAGTAGAGGTCATGGACGACTTTCACCGGTTTACAGTAGTAGGACTGTCTGCTCGATAGTCACGGAGTAGTAGAAAAAACGTAAGCTTGGTGTTGGCCTACTTCGATGCAAACCAAAGAGCTAGCTAGAGTTTATCACTCTCTCGAGCACGACAAAGCTCTTCATGCTATGGCCGCTGATAGTCATCCTGGTAGTAGCAGTTCTTGAAAATAAATCATGTCGTTTGGTAGGTAATTATTAATTAATGCATTTTTGTCAGATGGGTCTTATTTTTATTGGGAACAATACACTAGCAGCTGTGTAGTTAGTTGCACATAAATACACATTTTAAAAATCCTAATTTACACAGCTAAGTTAGAAATAGTACAAAATATAATAAAACTAGCAGTTGCGCTAGTAATTAGAATCAAATCTCTTTTTTAAATAATATCTTCCTTAAAATAATAACCATGACACTTTGAAATAATCAGTAAACAATACGCTAGCAGCTGCGTTAGTAGTTGCAAATAGAATCACATTTTTAAAATTCTACTGTCATACTGTAAGGTTCAATTTAAGTTATTCTATGGTCTCTAAATTCATTCTTTGTCGAATTATGTGTGTGTGAGTGAGATAAATTAAAATATAAAATAAGACAATAAGTTAATACATTGATACCGAAAATGAATGAATTTAGAGTAGAAATGTCGAGGCGGGGAAAATTGGGAGGCAGTCTTTCGTAGACGTTGAGAGCGAGCACTTGTGCAATACCTCTGTGACCTAATTCTATTCTATACCGAAATAATATTTGTAAAAAGCCATAAGTTGGTTTAATTAGAGATATACGTCAAATTGTTCAATCGGCGTATTAATTTACCCTACTGAGATAACTTACAATACATAAAATAGTTAACATGACACTTTGGAGGAATCAGTAGCTAAACAAATTACATAACAACTTAATTCATATTCACTCTGTTCATGTTGTCATGTAGAGAATCTTTAAGAAGTAACATTGCATCTGTAAGCCTGGTCATGTTTGTAGCTATAGATTTCATAAATTCCGCCATGCTTCGGGAGAATTCTAGTCTCCGCTTCTCCATCCTTATAAATTCTTCCACATTAACATCATCATCTGAAATAAGTAAAATAAATATAATACTAGTAAGCCATTGATTGAATAAGAGATTTTTCGATAGCCCATTAAAAAGAAGAAATAGTTCAAATAATTGTAACAGATGGCGTTGATTAGACACGATTCTCAAAAATAAATCAAAACGAGACCGTTAGATGTGTAAAAATGTAGAAAATTCGCGTTTTCTTCTCAGAAAAGGAATACACCTTTCCGAGTAACTTCGAAGAATCCTGTCTAAGCAGCGCTATCTAGTGAGGCACGCCGAACTACACTTTTTACTTTTTAAAGTAGCTGTCTGAAAATCATCAATCATTTGTGAGTCATGCTTACATAGAATTAGCATTGAAGTCGTATTGTTCAAGTAGCTAGTGGGTGGTAAGTACTGTATTTTTTGATTGACATCGCCAAATGGGATGCAAGAGCCAATGGCTTACGGCGCGAAGATGCCCAAGGCCGGGCGAAATGGAGTAGAATGAGTCGGAATGCAGACCCCGGGCGAACTACTAACGCTCGGAAGATGATGATAACTCTCCTCCACCCTGGGCCCTATCAACCTCTCGGTCATACGGACCGCGTCAGACCTAATGCTGGGTGATGCGCAAGCATAGTGCTTACTTGCCGGTCGCTGGCTCTTTGCGCGTGCGCACTTCTTGACACCTACAAAACCAGTTGTCCATAGGCACGGAAGCTCAGAAGATGATGATAATAAATACCTACTGTATTTTATTTTTAGCTGGTGTTGTAAAAAGAGAAGTGTTATAACTTATATGTTTGATTGAAGTGTGTGTCTATGTGTCTGTCTGTCGCATCGCAGCTTTTGAACAGATGGACAAATTTCGATGCGGCAATTACATTTGAAATATAGTTTATTAGTTTCATTAAAATTGGTTTAGCAGTTAGAAAGTTTCTCAGTACATGGTAAACTTCGCTATCAACAAAGACTTTCAAGACCCAACTGATAATGGATGTATTTGTCAAGACATCCATTATAGTATAGCATTATAGTTTACCTGATTCAATGTCTGCACCACGCGTGCATGGGCAGCTGGGCCCAGCAACATCATCTTCAGATATTTCTCTAGCAGAGTTGCGTCGCTTGCGGCTCCTCGTTGCTCTTGAAGATGGTCGAGCTATAGGTAAAAGTGCCATTGTTGCAATGTATATAACAATAATAGAATATATAGACAAATATTTTTTCATGCTGTAAGATATTTCTTATGAAATAAGCTGTACCTGTTGTGTTGTTTTTCTTTATGTCAATATTGTATACTTGTTATTGTGCACAATAAACTGTTAAATAAATAAAATAAATAATCTTTAACTAAAAAAAAAAGGTAGAGTATATGAATGAATTTATAAACTTAATTTCCATGAAATAAAGTGCGTTTCGGTAGGGTCATATTTCAAGTCAAATGTCATGTTTAAAAAATAATACGTAGAGTATGAATGAGAACAAACACTAAGACTTAATATAAAGTGCATTTCGGTAGTTGTGTCAGCTCATTCTGAATACCAATAGTCTATTGGTGTTCATTGTGATGCAGACTGTACTTTGACAGTGATTTTTGTCAATCTACTTTTGATTATTCAATACTTACCACCAGAACACTGAGGAACTGCCCCACTGGCACCATTGCCATCATTACTCGTATTTTCAACACCATCATCATTTTCCAGACTCTGAAAAAGGAATGGCAGAAAATTAAAATATACACTTATACAGAAGTCAGATTTTGTGATCAGATAATGGTTTTGTAACGGGTTTTGTAAATTAGTACCACAAATATTTATTCTCCTTTGGTTAGCAATTGCAAATATATTGTAAAGGCAAGTCAAGCTTCAGTTTCCTATATGTGAAAAAATCTAAATGGTCTATACTCGTATGTAAAATTAATAATCTAGTGATTAAGCACTGTTTGTTTTTCTGTAAAATAAAAAAAAATGATTGTCTTATCTTTGCGTGAATAATTAATTGTATTGTGTTCCTGCCAGTGAGTAAGGAGACCTTACTTCTACCTTGAGTGCTCCACGGGGAACCATGTAGGGGCTTAACATTTGCTAATTTGGTGGCAGATCAAATGTCCTACCAGGGGTTTAAGGATAACACATTGATGATGTTTATTGATGGTGTTACAAATGTCCAGATGTGATGACCATTTCACCATATCATCAAAAGTGTCACTTATTGGAGCCTCACATTATTGACACTTTTCAGTTTTAAGAGTTATCTTATATTTTAACTCAGGGGTTCCCAAACCGTGCTGTATTGTAGCGCCATCATTGCAAGATAATCAAAATATCCCAAATTGATTTAGAAACAGATATGAGATAGCATGAAAATTTCATTTGAGAAGTTTTGCTTAGAAAAGCAAGGTAATGTTCTCTTCAATGGGGTTAATGTCTATTAGAGACCAATGCAGGGATCTTTTTTCAAAAAGGTATAAAAAAAAATACTAAACTACTTGTAAACGGAGTCACGGTTTGAAAGAGATTGGGACCCCTGTTATAAATATTTTATTGTAACTATTTACTTTATATTAATAAAATATTTATTTAATACTTATATAAACACATACATCCACATTCACACTATCTGCTCAAGAACTACTTGACCTATAATTCACAAGCATTGACAAGTTGTTACCTCCATTAGTGTCTACATTTTAACTCTGATATGTCTTAAATATTTAAAATTGAATTAATACTTAAAGTGCTGTTTTAGTACGTAATTGTATTGTATCTGTCAAGTATTTAAATAATTTCTGCTGAGAACACAATATTTAGTGGTGAGTTGACAACCTACCTCTATACTCTTGATTACGACTCCATCTATTGCACTTTCTCCAATCAACTCTACAATTATTTTATCCATATCAGAGAGGGGCACAAAACCATCAGGTAGGGGACGGTTGTTTTCCTTAGCCACTTTGATGGCCAATGCCTTTCTGCGCACACGGTACTTCCAGTCACACCAGTACTATAATCAATTTAATAAATTCAGTTTAAAATGGTAAGTAAATTATTTAATGAGATTTAGACTTACAGTGCTTGAATCTAACTTTACATTAATATTGAAACCTATAAGAAAATGTGTTCTTTTACCATTACAGCCATATTCCCAATAAAGATTATTTTAATTTTGGAACAAATTTTTTTATATGAGTTCTGACAATAAACTTTTTTAAAACAAAATTAAATAGGAAACTTTTTCAAGTCAACCAACCTTAGACCACCCTTTAGCAGTCTTACTGGCTCCATCCTCAATTTGATTGAGTTTCTTTGAACACTGGTTCCAAAGTTTGAGAGAGTGTATTTTCCCACGCTGGCCACGAGCTAAGCCTTTTGCTAGATTCGGATATTCCTGAAGGAACTCCAGAAGCTCCTTCATTTGGTCGTAGCTCACTTGTTTACGAAAAGTACCTAAATAGTATTTATCCATTACAATGTATTTTTAACGTAAACGTATCGTAAATCTAAACAAAGGAGTGACGTTGAAAAAATTTAAAATTCGTATAAAATTATTTAAAAGAAGTATGTATCTGACTTATATCTCGACAAACGTTATAGTAATGTTATAAAACAAGTAGCGTACCGTCGTCCATTTTCAGCTTCCTTGATAAGTATTTCGTGACAGTAAATGCTTAAAGCAACCGTTTCACCTTCCGATGCTTATTTCTGTGCCTAACAAAATAAATACAATAAATCAAGATAAATAATTTGATTGATACTGTTTGTTCATTATCGATTTATCGTAGTCGAAACGTCTCGTCGCAAACAAAACCTAGCAGATTTTTGACAGTGACAGTTAACAAAGAGTGTAGCCACCTTGCAAAAAATTTAATCACTATTTAGTTTTTGTCTCGTATCTCAGCAGATTTTGAGATTTTTATTAAATATGTATGGAAAGATGATGGTAAGAAAGATGATATTAGGCACAAAACCTGTCAACAACAACAACAACTAAATTTTGACGTCAAAATGCCACTATAAAAGGTTGGCAAAAGTTTTGTGCTTGTAGAGCTCGGACGTACTGAGGAAGGTAGTCATTAAACTACAAATATTGACTGTAATTATTTTAAACAATTTTAAATCCCTCCACAAAGTATTAGTGGTATTTATTAAATTATCGATACTGTACTTATCTGTTCACTCACACAAATTTAACTCTACATTGGAATTTCGAACGTTACAGAGAGAGACGGGCGGTGAGCTTTTTCGCATGCGTATCATGCGTCTGTTTCGATGTCAGATTTACCACCGGTAACAATATTTAACAGTGCAGCTGACATGGATGCTCTACATTGAACCGAACCTATTGATTTTAGTAGTTCTGAATTTGTCCGTATATTAGTAGCTAACCTACCTGAGTGTGACGGATATCTATGTCTTATCAATAATGATATCGGCGAAGGTTTTGTTGTCATATTTCATTCATTTGCCTTTAAAGCAATGAAAATGAAAGCTCTCTGTATTGATTAACATGGTGTGGGGTCGGCTTCAATTAACCAGGAAGGTAAGATAATCAATTAAACTACAATAAGTACTTATTATAAATATTACAATACCTTGGTTAGGTACATGCAGGGGCTAGATAATACGGTTCTAAAAGTCATCTACGTATGTACTAAGTAGGTACTTACGAGTACTTCGGCACTAAGGACTTAGAACGAGTATTCTCTACCTTATAGACAGCCCAACAAACTGTTATGACGACTAAAACGACCTTGACTGCTATTGTCACCCGATGTCAAGGCCATCAGTCACTAGGTGCGATGGCATAGGTATATGTACCTACCATGTTTTATTTTGCTCCATGATACTTACCTGCTTAAATAAAACTTTAACAGGTCCAATTATGAACATTGAAGATATTTTGAAATTATTTTATGGCGGATACTCTATAAACTATACTGAAGCCAAAACAATTTTTTTTCACTTTTGTCTCTTTCTGCTTGGTTGCGTATCACTCCGAAAATACTAAATGAATTCCAATGAAATTGGGTATGATGTGAGTTCATACTACGAGGTAGAACATTGGAGACTTTTTATCCCGTAATTCATCACGGTTCCCTTGAGAGAGGGGATGGAAGTCAAATGTGAAGGTACTTAGTTTTTGTTAGAAAGAAGGTACTTTAAAGATTGTCCTGTAAATATTTTAAGGACATCAATGTTTAAGTTCAGAAATTATACCTTGACCATGATCCAGGATGGCAGATCAGATAATTACAATAAAGCGACTGCCATCTGACCTCCGTGACCCTGCTACCAGGGGAACTGACCAGATTAGTTCATGGTTACACATTCAGTCGCGTGAAAGGGAGGGTTTTAATATGATATTTTGCTCACCGTAAGAACATCGGTTACCATTCAACTAGTGTACATAACTCAGAAAAGAGCCATTGGTAGGTATATGGCGGCAGTGGGATTCGAACCCTGTACCTCTCGCTTACGAGTCGGATACCTTAACCACTCGTAAGAACTTTTTTACATTTTGGCTGTCTAAAAATACTGCATATGATTGTAATAAAAGTAGGTAAGTAGGTAACATAAATACCACGCGAAATAAACGTGCACTCATGACTAGGGCCGTCGAGCTAGGTTTTACCTGTGGGTCTACTGAAACGCGAAGTACCTATCGCTGCGCACGAGTAGGTAATCTGTTACTACTATAATTGCATTCGCGCACTGCGGCCTCAATGACTTCGGCGTAGGTAGAAGAGCACGAGCAGATAAAGTGCGAATAGCCATATTGATAGCCAACCTCCGGTAAAAGATGGCACGTGAATGAGAAGTACATAGATTATCTACTCGCCTCAACAACAGGTCGACTAGACTAGATAGACAAGACGACTCGCCAACTAAAGCTATAGAAATAGCTAACCGCACTTGAGACTCTTATCTGCTGTAGGTAGGTTCTTAATTTATATGACTTACCTATGACTAGTTGCATTCATAATAACAGTCTACGTAGGTTGAACAGAATTTATTATTGGTTTTCATTTATATTTTCAAAACCGCTGCCAGCCAGAGCAGAGGCGATCTTACAAACCTTCCAAAGCTCATGGTTATCTTGGCGTTAATGTCTCGGTTGGGCTCTTGCGCGCAAATGCCCTGGTTTCGCCTTAACCATGATCCAAGATTTGCCAGATTAGGTAATTACAATAAAGCGACTGCTCTCAGACCTCCGTGACCCTGCTAACAGGGGAACCTGACCAGATTAGAACATGCTTAACATTCAGTCGTCTGAATGTTCCGATTTCATCACGATGTTTTCCCTCGCCGTAAGCTCCTCACCTTCCAAGGCTCATGTTAGAACAAATTACTTATGTAGATACCTACTTAGTTAATTAGTTGTCATAACATGAATGTATCATAGACTCACAAAAAATATTTTACATTAAATATAAGATGTGCAAACAACAATGTAAAATATTATTTTGAATATGGTTTACAAAAACATTCCCCATACCAACTTAACTCTTAACTACATACTTACTGTCTCCGTTGTTGAATACCTACCTACCTAGTCTATATTCTTATTTGAACTGGCAAATAGTCCAATCCAACAGATGCGCCCTAGTTTATTGGGTTTTTAATTGAAACGAACATCCAGCCAATGCAGCCGGGGATCTAATAGGTTTTTCTTCAAAGCAATAACTAGTGATAATACTTAGAATCTTGATATTAATAACTGTGGGGTTCTACATTGGGTTTTAGATTCTGCAATCCATGTTAGTACTTACTAACTAAATTGGTTATGACATGATAGTACCTACGTAATCAAGTGTACTGTCCATACTTATGTGTAAAAAGTACCGATAGTTCACAAGTAACAAATTGTTACCCATCGTAAGTGAAGTCCAATATTTGCTAGTCCACCACCGGCCAAGCCGTAGTTTTTTATTAGGCAATGGCATTGGGGTTTAGTCTGCGTCGCTTCAGTGATCGAATGGTATACAGTCGCTTTGGACGCGCGCATTGGAAAATTCCTGGCCGGTTTTGTTAGCTCGAACGGCGACGAAAAATAAAAAAGCATTTTTGCATTTTTACGCGCCTTTTTTGATGAACCGGGTTTCGGGAGTTATATAATTTATCGAAAAAATAACAATGAATGAAACAAAAATGGAGATAAAAGCCGAAGTGGTGAGTTAATGAAAGCGCAGTTTTAGTAATTATTTGTTAATTGGCTATCTGAAATTGTAGTTACGATAGGAATACATTTTAAGTATAATTTATCTGTATGAATTATTATCAACACTCTTTTCAGTAAATTTATCGAAAGTCACTTACGTAAGTAAAACTTACAAGTGTAATGTCAGCCTAATTAATTGTGTACCTGTACCTGTAACTATTTCGGTACTTCTGAAAATGATCAGATGGCGTGTCGTCTGCTTAATTTATTTTTAAATGCCTTCTTAGAGTTCCACTCAGGCAAATAGAAGGCGATATTGTAGACATTATTACTTAAATAGCCTTATATTAACATATCTATAAATCAACAAACTAGTATAAACGAAGTAGGTGCGTACTTATAACTTTAAAATTAGATTTCCTTAACTTAAAAAAGACTATTAAACATGCAAAGATGTTAGGTACCAGCACAGAATACCTACAGATACTGGTACTAGGTTTGATTCCCGGGTAGTTGTCGTTGTAGATGTCGAGGGCCAATCGACGAACAGGGTTGATCATGATAATATATCCAGACATTGTTCGGTACAGAGGTTTGAATTTGAATGTTACTGTTTGCCAAAGCGCGGAAGAGGCTCCGTCAACTCGAGAAAGTGGCATTCAAAACTGTATGCCTCAGGGATCTCGACCACCCCAATTCGATGATCGGCCTACGTACGACATAGACAATGTTGCTGTTTATGAAACTGAAACATATCAAAAGTGGAATAGACGACACTGCTACTTGTGTTGCTTGGCTGTAGGTATATTTGACCTAACTGCTGATTTTATAGTTTTGTATGGATAAGTCTTACTTAGTCTACTTATTCATAATTGTAACACAAAATACATGTTTTTGTACGATAGAATATTTTTAAATTGTTATAAAACTGGTTAACTTTTGTTTGAAAAATTATAGAGCTAACTAATTTGCCCCGCCCCGCAATTACTTAGGCACACTAAGGTTAGTCACGGCAAATTCCTACATTAATCAAAAACAGATGACAGATAGAACACTTATTAGGTTACTTAGTCATAATTTCCGTAATTACGAGTAAGTAAATAGAATGACGCAAATTCTTCTGCGTGCATTTCATCTTAGTCTTTACAATGACATCACACCTGTGGTTCTGCATTTTCGTTATGAAACATAATTATGTCAGTGCATGAATATTTGTTTATTTCTCTTAGTAGTACAAAAAAAAACTATTTTTAATGCGGCTAATAGCGAATAATCTTGTTTATGTTTGTTTACATTGTAGAAATAGACAAAAAATAATATGTTGTTTATGTCTATAAATTGGATTATTTTGACTTGTTGGCTATAGTGTCAATTGTAAATAAAAAATAAATAAAAATAATATTGATTGTCTAAAAATTTGGCTCCAGTTAGGCCATTTCTTAAAGAGCCATTCTAGGTATTATTAATTAGGATAATTCGTTATGTCGTCAAATAGGTTCTCAATCTCAAATCTCAGCTTTAATTCTAAGTATGAAGAAGTGTTGAAATTCAAGTCCATAATTCTGATCATTTTAAGAGATGAGATCAACTATAGATAAAAATGGTTAGGTACCTATTGAAAAGATTCAGCTTTTCCCTCATTACTAAAATCTTTGAGATTTTGCTCTTAATTTCTCCAAAGCGAACCCTCAGGGCGTTCAGTTCAAAGCAATGAGAATACTGTTTAAAATAAAACGACATGCTCCGATGATGCAAGGCCAGCCATTAGCCTCCACCTGCCAGTGTGATCTGAATATTAACTGCGACGCTTTCCTACGGTAGTAAACAAGTGGCTGTTAAGCAGAAGTAGGTAGGTAGGTAGGTAGGTAGTAAACTAAAGGTATGACAGTCTTAAACGCGTTAATTGTGCCGGTGTCAAGCTGGCAATTTTGAAGTGCATTGTGAAGTTGGATTTTGTTTCACTACGTTTCAAAACGTAAATTTTGTTACAATTTCAGTTACCTAGTTACTTAGGTACAGACCTAATGTACGAAATTTGAATTTCCTCGTATGGATCGTATCGAATCATAAAAGTATTATAATTGGATGGGAATAGTCTTTCTGAACTGCAACTCTGGACACAGGCACTGTAGAAGTATACTCATCCAACACATTAGGTGACCACCTGACCATAATGTCTAGGATATGGACTAACTAAGTGGCCTGCTAATTTGTTGTATGACTGAATCATAGCATCTTGGTCTGCAGTGCATTGCCAGTAGATGACAAATGTAATTTATGGATGATATAATTATTTCAACTAATTGCTTAGGATCTACCTAGCGACTGTAATGTAACTCATTAAGCTGTGTAAACTGTCTACAAACTATCGCAACTACAATAATCCAAATTCAATCAGGTTTTTTAAGTCTATGGAACTTTACAGAACAATATCTTAAAATTCAACAAATTTTAAAACCTTACTTATAAAAAAACCATTTATTAACTAAAATTTTACCCAGGTCCCAGGTTTACCCTGCCCGCAGGCAGGCCGCGTTGCCCCGTTGGATAGCGAGGCTTATACGTTGACCCAAGAAGGGTCAACCTTCTGGTCATTCGTATTTTCGGCCACGCGTTTAGATAATCCTTTTATAACGAATCCCCACGGCCCAATAGTTTCTACATCAAATGGCGCAAATATGTAATCTCCACCGAGACTAGCATATTTGCGTCGCTTGACGTTCTCAGCTGTTTTTTAAGTTGACTTATTGTGTACACCAAAAACTTACTAACTAACAAAATACCCTTTCATATATGTACCCAGTTCTACACTATTCTAACATCACACCCCTATAACTTCTTTAAAGCTATGTAAACCTGATATTGCTTACTAAACCGACCTGAATGTGGGTTTAACAATATGATATCTACCAAGAAGTGGACATCGTTTTGTGTTTATGATTTCAATAAAATAGACATATACGGCCTCGCTGTTTCGGGAAATTACTTAGGACTGCAATAACGTCTTTTTGTGATATCATAACTAAAGTAATCGCTCAGTATTAAACTTGAGTAAGTTATTAAACGATGGATCTATAGTACGGGTAGTAAATAATTACAACATAAGTGCATTGTGGACTACTTCAAGGCTAGAGTGAATAGGCTGTTTCTAGACATGCTCCATCGTCACGTGGTGAGATGGCAGTCAAATGCCTGGCTTCGTAGTACCTATGTATTAAAAAACCGCTTTTCACCCACTATTTGAAGAGTTGATTTTAATAGCAGCGGATCCCCTTGGGCGGATCCCCTTGGGCGTCTCCGATGAATGAATGAGCCATAAAAATACGCCGACATAGCCTATCCCCTCCGGCCGCCAATGCCACCAACTTTCACTGATAGTTGCGATGAAAGGATTACTGTGCTTTATAGGTCACGATTAAAGGCTGATAAATAGGGAAAATGTGGATGTATGCTTCTGTGTACATATCGTTGGCCAGTGTTGTCATTCCTCTCACGTCCGTCACGATCAATAGCAAATAGGCTGTTATAGATCGAACAGACGTAACATACGTTCTAAGTGCATTATCAGAAATCTTATTTCATCATCTTTCCACAAAATTGCTTACGTCAAGCGAAATGCTTCAAAAAAGCGCTATCCACCGCGTAGTGTCCGCGTAGCATCCGCATTGCCACCGCGTGGCATCCGCGTAGCCACCACGTAGCATCCGCATAGAATCCGGATAACCACCGCAAAGCCACGCATAGTGTCCACGTAGCCACTGCGTCGCGCCCGCCTCGCTATGAAACTCTGATTTCGATGTACAATGTCAGTTATAGTGTGGCTCAGTGTTCCATGTTCGGCCGCTATGCATCTGTGCCTTGAGCCTACATGTCCATGTGTCCACAATTATCTTACAAGGCTACTTGTTATACCTACACCAGAACATCGGCAATACCGTTGTCACCTACCAACTCCAACAATGCGATCACCTGCCAGGCTCCAGACCAATGCCAAATGCAGACCGATGATCTCTTATACATCTTCGGATGTCCCATGACGAGCTGTGTGACACACGAGAGACCGATATGAACCTTACTCTTTCTATTTGCGTTCAAGAAACGAGAGACAAAGTTAGATTTATCAGACAGAAAGCGTCCACACGTTCGAATACAACTCGGGTCTCGTACAATAGGGAACACTTGAACACGTTAATGCTTTTTGTCTGAGGGATCCCTAATATCTCCCACGCCAGAGCCTGTCGTGCTAATAATGCTGCTCTGGGTTATGACCATCACTACTAGCGCAATCACAGGCATGAGGTTCATATTAGTCCTCACAGTGACAAAGCACCTGCTATTCTGCATTTTAAATCATAGATGTTACTTCCCATCAGGCTGTCTACTCTTGTCACTGCCTAGAATTAAAAGAAAATAAAAAGTCACTGCATTTTCCCAGCATGTCGTGCACCCATCGCCACCGAGTCCCCCGCGCGTCAATCCGGCAGCCAGCGGCCCGTACGGGTCCTGGTGTACGCCGGAGATCTCGCCAGTGCATCCACCGTGAGTACTGAACTACTTTGATATTAGATGCTATCACAAGGCCATTTCGGCTTCTAGTGATATTTATAAAGCGGTCAGAGCACCATTAAAGCGTAAAATAATAAATGTCATGGACCTGTACCTAACCTAACAAGCGATCTACCTTTGCGATTTATTTGTCTCGACGTTTTGATAGGGTTATATCCACCGTGGTCATGAGAATTTAGTTTACAATAAAAATAGACCTGTACCTAATTAAATGATCATCATTTAATTATCATCATTTAAATCATTATCATCTTGGAGTTAATGTCCCGGTTGTGCTCTCGCGAACGAGGGCCCGGGGCCGCCTTGACCATGATCCAGGAGTTGGCAGATCAGGAAATAACAGTGGAGCGACTGGTATCAGGGGAACATGTAAAATAGCTCATAAAATAGTGTAAGGAAACACTAGAAAAGGCAATATCTACGACGCAAGTGTAGCTGAAATGTTAATATGTATTTTTACCTATGACCTATAAGAGTACCCCTAAGTGTGCCTAAGTGTACCCAACTCACTCTACTCGCAGCTATAAAACAAATTGAATTCACTCACTAGAGATTGCTAGTATTGAAAGACTGAAGCTATTTATTGATTGTGAAATGTTGAAATACATTTTGTGAAATGAAAAAACGACAATGTTTATTTTAAACGTGTTTTATTAAACTTAGAAGTAGGTACATATAATGCAAGATTGTCAGTTTCGTTCGATTTGATGAAACATCGTAAAGTCGCTGTCTCGCTATAGCTCAGACGTCTGTATCAAACTTCTTATGAGTAGAGTCGTATTTTATGTGATGTTTATCAATGTTTTAATGATGCCATCGTGATATAATGACAGTAAATTAATAACAGTTCTATTATATTTCAGATTAACGCAAACCACTTCAAATATTGAGACGAAAACACGACTTCATGATGACTCGCGGCTGCCCAAATATACTGGGTACGTAAATAAAATGAGATATCCTATGTTATTTATTTATTTATTTAACATTTATAAAATCAGAAATACTAATTTATACCTAATGTAGAAGACCTATCTACATTATGTAGGGAAAAAATATAAATAGACGACGTTTATAATTGCAGAAAATTATTACAAAAAATCCGTATCTTCGCTGGAAGCCCAACGCCGAAATGCAGTGTAACTAAAATCGAAGTAATCGAACCGCCTACTGAACTAGAAGATCTCAAGAAACCAACAGATATCGATGAAGATATTATTGAGTACGTATCTATTTTTTTAATAAACGTAGGCACCTAAACAGAAGTATGTTATGCAGTTCGTATCCCATTAATTTCCTTTTCGAAAGTTCTACTATTTATTACGTTCAAACTACGAAACTGTTATACATAGAGATTACGAAATCAACCTTTTCAATATTAATTTTTTACTGCTTTACGACAATTCGCCTAAAACTAGACTGGATAAAATCACATTGTACCTCAAATCAAAAGGAATTTTCACTTTCACACATTTTCAAAAATATATTGAATCTTAAACCAAACGTTAATTTCAGAGAAACTGCTCAAAACGAACCTTCGTCACCTCAACCAAAAACTGAGACACCACAGAGTCCGGTGCCAACGTCCCCGGTCAGAGACACCAAGCGGTGGCGAGGCCCAACCTTCTGCAACCCCTTCGTGCCAATTGACCCTCAGGGTTAGTGAAAAAGGTTTTCTCACCCCTAAGTAGTCATGAAGAGTGGCGATTGCCCCACCAACAAGAGTTATACTCTTAAATATGTGATGATTATGTTGAAGTAATCATAATCAGTAGCCTAGTGGTTAAAGTGTCCGACTCGTAAGCGAGAGTTACCAGGTTCGATCGTACCCCAGCGACCATATACCAAATACTCCTTTCTGAGTTATGATCCTTAGTTGAACTCTAACCGTTTCATCAATACGTTTTCGACAAGAGTATTCTTACGGTGAGGGAAAACGTCGTGATAAAACCTGCACATGCAGGCGACTGAATGTGAAGCCACGATCCTGTCTGGTCAGGTTCCCCTGTTAATAGGGTCAAGGAAAGCCTGCCAAATTCTGGATCATGACCGAGGCGGACGCCGTGCCCTTTTTTGTGGACACCACGACCGGGACATTATCGACAAGATGTTTTTTTTTAATTATAATGACCATCAAAGGATAAACCTTTGATATTTTAACTACATCAAATTTTTCGGGCGAAAAATTAACCATGCTCTGCAGGTTGCAACCAATCTGCCAAGTTGTCTTTTTTAACTGGGACAGTATGCAAAACAAAATCCGAATTTATAGAAGATAGAGGGAAGATGTAATAAAAATAAAAAATTACATATGCAAGCAACATAAGACAAATTGACAAACATTAATTCTATTCTATTTATCAGATTTATTTTTTCTTACAATCCGAGTCGATCTTTCGTCGAAATTTCAAACCATCGACAACTCACGCTTGCCTAAAAATATGTCAAATTTATTTTCACACACATAAAGCAAATGCTAATATAGTTTGCTTCTATATTCTACAGACTCAGATTTTCCCATACTGTCCCTTTATTAAACTGTCCCTTTAACTGGGAACTTTAAAAAGCCCTGTTTATGTTAATTCGATAAGTATAGTCCCCTTACATAAGGAGCCATAACTTCAAGATAGGTATTGAGATATTGATTCACCGATTAACGAGACAAATTAACCCGCTGTAGGGTGCCAAGTGCCAATCAACCGTTTTAACAAGATACCTACCCATTTATTAGTAGAAGATATTGTTGCCATCCAAAGAAACACAACATATTAGATTCAAAGTAGACTCAAGACTTCAAAGACTTCAAAGACTCGTAGACTTCAAAGATACTCAAAGTATGTACAGCCTTAGATCATTGTTATTTATGCTAAGCACTTAACATAAACGAAAAGAATAGATTCAGTCTGCACAGAGTGATGTGACTAACAGCATAGCTAACAGGAACGAATATCTCTGAAAGTTTTAATTTTGGAATGTCATTTCGGATACCTACTTTCGTGTAAGTACCGTTTCGTGTTACCATAGATTACAATCATTATCATCCTGGCGGTCAACCTTGGCTCCGCCACTGGCTACTCTTTACTTATGACTTCTTAATCCTCCGTAGGACCCTCTTTCCCTGATATAGGTAAGCCGCGAGCGATCAGAACGGTATGGGACTATGTCGAAGTAAACTATATAACAGTTCTCGGGCGAATTACCGTTCAGAATAGGACGAATTGAACTTTGTCGTAGTAAATAGAAATGACAGGACATGATTTCGTGTCTCGTTCGATTTGATTGCGCGCGGATTATTTAAGTCACATATTTCCCACGTATTCTCTATGGTAGGTACCATATCCTTATATCGATATCGATACCTGAGCTGCAGGCAGCTTATACAGATCGAGTATCGAGATTCTAACACCCAACCAATCTCCACCCATTGGTTCAGGTCGCGGCTACGTCAGCTGGCTATTCCTGGTGACTTTCTGCTACAGCTACAATTCGTGGTGCATAGTGTTGAGAGCCACGTTCCCCTACCAGACGCCTGGGAACACGCCAATATGGATGACCATGGACTACTGCTGCGATCTGGTGTATGTGCTGGACGTGGCTATGGTGAAACCGAGACTGATGTTCTTGCATGAAGGGTTCTGGGTGGACGACCCGGGGGAGACGCGGAAGAATTACAGGAAGAAGTTGCAGTATAAGGTTAGTCATAATTACTACCTACTTTATATATGTTTTCCCTGTAATCATCCTTATACATAATAAGTGTACATAATTCGTTCGATTACTCCTACTTTAACTTTCTTGCTTATAAACCTTCCTTTCGAATCACTCCATTTATTATTGAAAACCGCATTAAAATCCGTTGCGTAGTTTATATAAAATATCTAAGTGTACAGAGTTTCGTTCTAGTTCGACGTGATATCCCTCCTCCCGCTGGACCTGCTGTACATCTGGCTGGGCCCGCAGGCGGTGATCGTGCGGTTCCCGAGACTCCTCAAGCTGCAGACCTTCTGGGAGTTCCATCAGGCCGTCGACAGGATGCTGTCGTCGCCTTATGTTGTGAGTTCGAGCTTTCTTTTGTAAAATGCCAGATGTATGAAGGGGATAAGTCTAGAGTACCTTTTTAAGTTACAGTAACAAATAAGCAGACCACCCAGCTGATGAAAAGCAGTAACTGTCTTTTAATTGCCTAAGGCACTGTCCTTTAATTGCCTAAGTGGCAACGGTTGTGCGACCATGGTCGTACGACGGACGACGTCCGACACATAGGAGACCATCGAGGAGGCCAATTATGATAGCGCCTAAGGAGCCTAAAGCGACCACCGTTAACCAGGACATTCGCAACCTAAGGGCAGTGAAAGCGGTGTCGGCCTTTGAAATACCTGCAGACATGCCTATAAACTGTCGCCCATAACTACTACCAATTCATCTACTTTAGTTTCATGTAACGAAAGTGCAAAACCGCAGGTCACCGTGAGGACTAAGATGACATGGCTCATGCCTGTAATTGCGCTGGGAACCTACTTCAATCGGTGGAAGTAGAGGCCTATGAGCATATTAATGAGTTGAAATAATATTAAAAATTGTCCTTATAATGTAAACTTGCCGAGATATTGAAGCTCAAATATTATGTACCTATCCGGAATCAATGTCACTTTTTCTCCCGGTCTCAATGTCACTTTTTCTTTCCAAAGGTGCGTATCGGAAAGATGCTGTTCTACATTTTCTACCTCATCCATCTGAATGCCTGTGCCTACTACGCGATGAGTGATTACATCGGCATCGGCAGCAACGAATGGGTCTACAACAACGAGGGCAATGCCTACATCCGGTGCTTTTACTTCGCCACCAAGACTGCTACTTCTATCGGTATGAATTTCACTAGCTGGAAATTGTTTGAGAAATTTTGAAATCAGAAGCATTATTAGCAAGCAGTATCATAGTGCAGCTTTGTTGTGTTAGCTTTTAAAGGCGCTCCACTTGAAGTATTAGACATGCCTTGACATGTACTGTAGTGTCTTTACGGACGCCGCGATAACTTCCAAGTGTTTGCGGGCGTAAGTTTACGATATTGCCAAGGCCTTCTCGTGAATTCCTGATTCTGCTTGCGATCGCACTATGAATTATAGAGGTTGGCTGGAAGAGATAAAGTCTCTTTTATACATACACTACATTATTAATCTGGGTCAATGTATATTTTGTGCAGTAAAAGAATTAATAAAATATTTTTTTCCCCCCTCTGATAATATATTTGGCGCCCACCAAGGGACTGCCGAAAATATTAGTATTTAATTTCAGGTTGTTGGTCTTCTCTACACTTGTGTATTAATAAAGAGCAATGTAGTGAACTCGCCGGTGGTCCCTCCATTGGATCCTATAGGCCCTAGTTGGGAGGCAGTTTTTGATAAATTTTATACTTTTAGATCAATCATGGATATCGTGTTCATGTTATACTATACTAAGCCTGTTTATTACCATTATTTCACGAAACTCGGCTCCTTCTAGGTAAGAATCCCAAGCCCGAGAAGACTGAGGAGTACCTGTTCATGACGGCCGCCTGGTTGATGGGAGTGTTCGTGTTCGCGTTGCTCATTGGACAGATCAGAGACATCATCGCTACTGCCACAAGGGCAAGGGTAAGCAGAATTCATACATAATTGGTTTCTCTTACAAGTTTTATATTAAAGGTTTTATCGACAAAATTCAACGTTAAGTTGCGTACAGTACACGAGCATAAGTACATTACTACTTCAAGAAAAAAATTATTTGCCGCTACAGCAACTTTCACGGTTTCTGGTGCATCTTGAGCAAAATCAGTTTGCTAAAGAAGGGAGCATTAGCTGTCTCTTATGCCCAAAGGACTCGTCCTTTACACCCAGGTAAATAAAAAGGGTTTATCATAGTTTATTTGATAAATAAACATTTAATTCATTAATGTTATAAAAACCGTTTAACAACTGCATAGTAATGCATAGGAATACTTGAAGTGGTCATGTATTTATGCTCTTGCATTGTGCCAATTACTCGTTTCTGAGTATCTACATAAGTTGCACACTAACCGACGCTTTTACGGTGAAGGAAAGCATCGTGATGAAACCTGCACATTCAGACGACTGAATGTGTAACCATGATCCCAATTATCAGGTTCCCCTTGTAGCAGGGTCACGGAGGTCAGATGGCAGTCGCCCCACTGTAATTACCTGATCTGCCAAATCATGTTATGCATATTGGTCATGTACTATTATACATTTGCATTGTACCTTGCCCACCTCAACATGATGCTGAGGATCCATTTACGCTGGATGCACACGAACAATGCCACTGGGAACCCTATAATTGTCTCCGTGTTTTATGTACCGTTTTTGTGTAAAATGTAATTTGCGTCCTTTGCAATAAATGTTTTCTTTCTTTATTTCTTTCATTGGCCTGTTGTCCGTCAGGCGGAGTACCGCCAGCAGGTGGATGGGTGCGCGCAGTACCTGCGGCGGCTCAACCTGCCCGCCCCTCTGCAGCGCCGCGTCGCTGACTGGTTCTGCTACACCTGGAGCCAGCAGCGGTGCTTTGGTAAATAACACTGTGTATTCAATTATGCATTACCTATATATACCCGTTTTCTTAACTCATTATCTCTTCGTTGACTGGTAGATAAGGCTATTTTAGATTTAGGTCCGCAATTGTACCATTTTGTACATAAAGTTTTAATAATAAATAAATATATAGCCGTAACAAAGTCGCTATTCGATAGGTGTGCCTCCTAATATCGTTGGCGAAGCGGGCTAAATAAATCTGAATAATGATATATAAATACTGAAAATATTAAAATCTGAGACTGGTTGAACAGTTTCGGATGCTGATTGGCATTCCGTGGCAGTATATGCGGTATATTATTATTATTATGCAAGGTGTAAGTAGGTACTATAGATAGCATTGGCAGAATAATAATAATTTCACTGACAATCGATGTAACGTCGCTTTACATGAGTCCTCAAGTATTCTTTTTATATATTCTTTCAAGCCGAAGATATAGACAGATAACATGATTAATAATTTACTAACAAACAACTAAATTACGTTTTCGACCGTTTTCGATCTTTTTTTTTTTCACGGTTGACTGGTAGATAAGGCTACTTTAGCTTTAAGTCCGCCAATGTACCTTTAGTGCATAAAGTTTTAATAAATAAATAAATAAATAAATTACAGTCGATGATAAATTGTAACGACTATAGATGGATGCGCGACTGACACATTCACTTGCCTACTCTCGTACCTACATATCGTATCAGATAGACCTACATACCGTATCGTAACAGATATCGTATCTACTTAATTAAAAGTTATTGATTTCCCGTGAATTTATTGACGTATCTATTATTAATATACATTTAAAAATATATAAATATTGTTTCAGATGAATCGAAAATACTGAACTCGCTTCCATATAACATGAAACGAGACGTGGCGTTGGCGGTGCATATGTCAACACTTTCCAAGGTATGTCAAAGTATGTATTGCTCATTGGAAATTGTATGTGACAACAATATAATATTATTCTATTACTAATTTCTTTTAATGTACGTAGCTTACCGTCATACAAGCCACGATTATGCGTTGTAGAACTTTTATAGTTCTTTGAGAAATTTGGTATTTCTAAAGCTTTCTTACATCTTACTAGCTTTTGCCCGCGACTTTGTCCGAATTTCCTCCTCTTATTTTTATACAATAAATGATGCAATACGGGATTCGATTCAATGTTTCAATGTACCTTTTAATATTAATAGTCTGTAAGTGCAGCTTCAAGTAACTTTGTAACGATTTTTCATTTTCTGTAATTGAACCCGCTGGTAGTAGATCACCCATCCCATTTAACGTAAATTAGGAACACTTTCTTTGGCACCAATTCTGTCAAGCGTTGTCCGTTTCATAGTCTTTGTCATTTTTATATCATACGGAAGGCAAAAGTGGTCACAGCTGTCTATCGTCATTTTTTTTAATTATCAAAGGTTTGATTAGATTTTAACAAATCTTTTCGCTATCGATTATGATCTCATCATCCTTCGGCGCTGTCCTAATTGGCAACGGTTGTACAACCATGGTCGGGCGCCGTCCGTCGTACGACTATGGTCACCGTTGCCATTTTTATTTTTATTTCACACAGCGCCGTCTGTCCCCAAACTAAACATAGCTTGTACTATGGGTGCTAGATAACTGGTATATACTACTACCTTACTTTGTGCATAGGACATACTTATTATACGTATATAAGGAGTTTATCATTTATCTAACACCCATAATACAAGCTTTGCTTACTTTGGGACTAGATGGCGCTGTGTGAATATAAAAAAAATACAATTAGGACAAGGCCTTACACCTGGTCCCCAGGTGCAACTGTTTCGCGACTGCTCGGCGTCTCTCCTCCGCGACTTAGTACTACAGCTGCGCGCACTGTCGTGCTTACCGGGGGACCTGGTCGTGCGCCGCGGGGACGTCGGACATCAAATGTACATCATCAAGTCCGGCGAGTGCTGCGTGAGTGGGCGACATTAATTTTTTATATGATTATATTTTAAAAAAATTCATTTAAAAAAACAAAACTGGTGAAAAATATTCAGTGCCTCAAAACCCTGATAATAGGTTTATCCGAGTACTGTGGTTATTTGAGAGTTATATAGGAGCACATAAGAATACAACACAGTTACAGTAAGACTGGCCCTTGTTGGGCGGTCCCTTGTTGAGCGCCAAGTTTCCCGTACAAAATTATTCTGTGGTTTTCAATAGAAAATTGTTGTGTTGTGTGGAATTTTCATTGCCTATTATTAAATAACGAAAATTCACTTAGCAAACATATTATTTTTGTTAAATTCAGTGCTTTGCCTACTTGAAAACAACACATAGTGTCTTTACTTTTAAAATTGTATTTGCAAATTCATCCAACAGGTAATGTCACATAATGAAACTGAAGTACTGGCGACACTGAAGGAAGGTTCGGTATTTGGAGAGATCAGCCTTCTTGGCATCGAAGGCCTTAGGCGGCGCACAGCTACCGTCAGGTATTGCATACAATTATTTTAATGTCCATTTTCCATTTTCCTTTTGATAATTAAAATAGTTTTTATTCAGTTTTATCTTTGAAGCGGCCAATTTTTTTTCTTTACATTGCCTTATCCGCAAGTACAAAAATCCCACCATAATATTCATTCTAATAATAAGACATTTCCTGATATTTAATGTTATTTATTTATTTATTTATTTAATATTATCATTACTATATCTTATTTATTACTTAATGACAAGATGTATAGGAATGAGGCATGTCAGCTTAGTTCTCAATGTGATAGATTTTGTATATGTAACAAAATCTAAAACCAGAGAATAGAGTAAATATTACCGGAAACAGCTGAATTTATTTAGTAGGATTGTATCGTTATAAAATATTTTTTCACCAGATCACGAGGATACGCGAACCTTTTTGCATTGTCAAGGAACGACCTGGATTCCGCCTTGAGGCACCACAAAGAGGCTGCCCAGATTCTCAGGCTACGAGCTGACCAGATCATCAGGGAAAACGCAGCTCGGCAAACCAAACAACGAATAGCCCAAATGGAAGCCAGGAAGTCAGTCAGTATCCATGAGGAGACGGCATCAGTGATGAGGAATAGGAGGCGGTCTAGTGCTTCCAGCGTTGACAGCAGTCTGGCTGTAGAGGGCAGGAGGCACAGGTCTGCAAGTGCACATTCTAAGGCGTCAAGAAGAAGGTTGTCAGCCGTTTCAGAGATTAAGGTATGGTGTCGTTGTTTTTTATATACGTGTATGGACACTTGTTCGCACTTTTAGCAACTGAGCCGTCATCTGAGCATCTCACTTGTACCTTAATAAAACGAAGCTCAATGCATTTTCTTCTCTATGTAAAATTTCGTACAAATCCAATATATATAATATCTGAGACTGACATACTTACGTTTTTTATACAGTTAAACATTGTTATTAGACTTAGCTTACTTCACTTCACAAATCCACATGTTTGAAAATCGCTGTGTTTCAAGTTCACAATTTCTGCTCTACGGAGTCAACCTCTAAGACGTGTTCGTTAACAACACCCTTAAATGGAGGGATCAGTGATATTTACTTTACCGTACTGGTGTACGGTAAAGTAAATATCACTGATCCCTCCATTTAAGGGTACAATGCTAAGTATTCCATTTTTGTTCAAGACACAAGACCAAGAAGACAAGCAGCTTGCACCTTCAGAAACAGTCTACAGCGGTGTAAGGACGCCCGTACCTACTATCATACTATCCAGCGATTGAAGGGAATATTGAACCAGCTATTTAGAGCTTCGACAGGAAACTATTTATCTTTCGTCAGGAAATTATATGTCGACAGAAAAGCGTAGTTCGAATCAATTTAGCGATAATTGATGTTTGTATTGCATATGTTGCAATTCACCTTGACATGAAGCTGAGTTTACAATTACAATGTATGTCGCCCATCGCGATTAAGAATAAGATTACTTAAATATTTGGCGCCCAGCAAGGGACGCTGGTTCCTTGTACAGCGCTAAAGTATTCGGTGAAATACCTACTCGTATATAACCTGAGGAGCCCGTCCAGATGGTTACCATCACTTTAATCTGACGAGTAGATTACACAGTCTTTTAACTGATGGTTAAATCTTATACTCTATTAGGGTGGCTATGAACATATAAAGACTCTAACTAGGTTACTTATAAGGTATACCTTAAAATTTTGATATCACCTACTTACACACGACGTTGTTTAACTTAATTATTTATGAAAGGCGAATCTACCGGGGAAGCTAGATGTAAATTAATAGGCTCAATTATTTTTATAAAGCTTTCTTATAAAATGCCGGAATTTAATGAATTCATGGAGAATGTATAAGTGCTTATTTTTGCTGTAAAATGTAGGATTGTGACTATAATAATGTATACCATGTGTTTAAGTAACTGTATAGTGTTTTGAGTACCTAAATATAAAAGTCGTCAGTATTTGCAACCTTAATGTAATTTAGATAAGTAAATAAAGCCTATATAAGTTAATAAGAAAGAGACAAATAATGTTTATTACCTAATTTAATAAAGCATAGAAAAGAATGGAGAAACCATAGAAATACTAATATATCCAATTTAAAATAGCAGTTCATGTAGTTTTATTATCGTAGTTGTGATACTCTGAAGGTCAAGTTTCTACCTAAGCACGTAAGCATTGAAACTAGTTAAAAGTTCCAAGTGTTCTTGAACTCTGTATAGGCAGTAAGTACGAGTAGAGGCATGATAAGACCTAGTAGATACCTAGTAGTACTAGGTACTAGATAGCTGTAATTAATAAATTATTTTTAAATTTCGTCAATGACGAACAAAGTAATTTTGTAAATAGTACCTAATCGAAAAACGTAACTAAATTACCACCAAACAAACTTCGTCAAAGCAAAACATAATAAAGCAAAGTCAACCAGTAATTTCTTTTAAAACTGCACCGTTTGACATAACATTTTCCATTAGGTTGTCTCTGGGCAAACTTTTGTTATCGTGCAACATGAAGCTTCAGTCGACACAGTAAGGTTTATAATCGCGTGTGGCGGTGTAATAGTGGTGTTGTGTAACTTTGTCTCCAATATCGGTGCACGCAAGTTCGGCATAACAATAATTAATGTATTTGGTAGTAAAAGGAACGTTCCTTAATGATTTGCTTACGGCCGCGGGTAGACTGAAATATGACAGGCGCTTCGCCCGTCAAATGAGTCATTGCTTCTTTATGCAAATACTAAGGCAGCTAGCTATTTAGTAGTCATAGTTCAAATACTATGGGTCTTACAAACGCATTTAAAATAGTTTAAGTAGTTTGTATATCGTTGCCAAGAAGCGTATTAATTTATGAACGGACTGTTTCTAAAGTATAGAGGGAGAGTGAGAGAGATTAATATACAAATGATAAAATAAATGCGTGTTACGGATCCCGGCAAACATCTTGGCACAATTTGGGCGTAGTGGAGGAACGGCAAACCGTAACAATAATAAGAATAAAAATTAAGGCACAGGCAAAGGCAAAAAAAAACAGGTAAGGATCAAATGGGATCTTTCAAAAGCATTGGTGATACCCCTGATATGACTGATTGGCCAACTCACATCAAAATTATTCCCATTTAAACTCAGTAGTAATCATGCAAAGCAGTCTGTCACGGCAACTTTTGTATCACACAGGTCAGTTAAATACCTTACAAAGATGAAATAAACCCCATAATCTTAACCACGACATTCACTAACAAAATAATGCCTTGCTAGCTTAGCTGCTGGCTTCCGTGTAACCCTTTCATTAGTTATGCCGAGGTAAGTCGAGACTGCTTCCACCAGTTGCTCAGTCTAAGACGTGCCTTCAAACTAAGAACATGGAACTTTGCACTCTTATAATTGAAGTAAATTACGTATAAGTTTAAGAAGTGGTAAAAGTGAAGTAAATTACGTAGGCGTTTAATAAAATACACAAGTAGAAATATCTAGACCATAAATTATGCAGAACTAGGAAAATAGTGATTTGGTGTTTGTCTCCTGGATGAAAAAGTTGGGTAAGTGATAGATAGATATTTGATCGTAAAGATTATGAAATGAATTACCCTTTTTTACATTAGTTTATTATAACAATTTTAATTAATTGCAACTGGTATCGAATTATTAGTGTTCAAGCAATTGCCAAGGTAATAAAGTGGTACAAAAGCATTTAATTCATAATATAATAGAGTGACATCACGAAGTCACAACACAAAGTGTTAACCATGATCGTAACTACTCTTATTTTTAACTATTACTGCAGTTTTTTAAAGATAAAAAGCTTTTATAGACTTTGTAACTTATACTTACATTATCCATTACATACCTATTTTACCCAATCGTTTCCAATACGTTATGTATCCGGTGACCTGATGAGTGTTCAGGCGTTTCAGCCCGATCTGGTTATGGCTTGCGGGCCGAAAGGCCTGATAAATTAAAATTATTATTTTGAAAAATGATTTTTCGTCGACTGTTCTAAAAACCTTTTTAAGGACATTTTTAACTGCGGGCCCAAACGTCTGACGAAAAATATTAATTTTAATGCATTAGTCATTTCGGCCCGCGGGACAAAATCAGACCAGACCGAAACGCCTGGACACTCGACCATAGTGTACAAGTAGGTATAATTAATCATAGGTATCAGCTGCGCAATAGTTGGTACGGAACTATCAAAGATAAGTCAAGAACTTAAATTACGTTTCAATAGAAAAAGACAAAAGTAGAGCGTCATGCAACGGTAAGTATTATCCACAGAAATCGAAATAAGTTCACTTAAAATAAGGTAATTTACTCATAAATATTTTTACTGCAATGTGTGACTGCAATATCGGCAATAATATCAGGCCATGAAACATTTTCAAGAATCGATGCACTATCCCACAATATAGTGTAGCTGACACAACAATAGAAAAAATGATTGGAAATGGTTGCCGGCAATGGCGGCCATTGTTTTTCAGCCACTTATTGCAGCAAAAATATTGCCCGTTTAGAAGCCCATATACCATTAACCATGTTCCTCACATGACAATCAAATAAATCAAATAGATATAACGAAAATAAAAAAATTCTTTGATATTTCACTATATTTGTAATGGATTTGGCATCAAAAGTCCGTATTACCTAAATATAATTCGATTTCTAGTTACTACTTACCTACCATAAATCAATATTCTTACTAGAATTTGAAAACGTTACCGTATCGTATGATAAAGATCGGTTAGTGACACGCGATCCATGGGACTCGACAAACCGCCGTTATAATAATGAAATTACGATTGTATCACGAGATATTTAGATATTTCCTATACCTACCTTATTATAGCTTCATCATACCGAGATATAGATGCACTGGTGGACTAAGAAATGTTTGTTGCCCGACTTTTAACAATAACTCAATCTAGGTAGCAAATTATGTTGTGTGAAATATGACCTATCATTTGAATAGCTACGCTTGTGGACTAAAAATGCTATTTGCCAACTTTTAATTATAACTCAAAGTTTATCATGTGAAATATAGTTATTATTTGATAGACCTAAATGTCCTACTTTCCGTGCATGACTTTTTAACAACCTAGCCGACAGAAAATGACGGAAGACCCCCGACCAAGTGTAATACCTACGTATAATCTAATATTTCCAAAACTGCAGAATCGATTTTAATAAAACAAAGCTAAGAATCATATCGATTAAACGGCTTCAAACAAAGAAAACAGCATCGAAATTGGTCTATCCGTTGCCAGGAGCTACGATAACACAGACAGATCCTCAGATACACAGATACACACGTCAAACTTATAACACCCCTCTTCTTTCAGTGGGGGTTAAATACAAAATACAATACAGGCTAAAAAGGATTCGTTTTCAAAACTCAGGCAACAAACCTTGTCTTGTTTTAGTCCACCACTATATTTATTTACGTAGATATAATGCATGCAGTTAACTGAGGGCTATAATTACTTTGGAGATCTGTGCCTAGAAAAAATGTCGATTTCGCGAAATGTCAATTGCGTCGAACATCGCTAGTACCTCTGTGAGGTTCGTTTGTAGTAGGTACGTTGGTAGCGCTTTGGCGTTGTGGCGGCCACAAGTGGTCACCACCACCTGCCATCGGTCACCTCCGGCTAGCATCGAACTGACCATAGAACCAAGGTGGCCTAGCGATATTTATTAACCCTAGTGATTCAAACGGAATGTTACAGTACTAGCTAATAGGTAGATTATAGAAAGTGTTTTATATTCCAATCTGAAAAATGTCTCCTTTATAAACAAATTTTTAAACGGAAAATCTTACTACTGGTAAGAATTGTTATGTATTTTTTACTTGCTTTTCTCTGCATTAGCCCATAAACCTTGGATATGCTAGCCAAGTTATCTTTCAGCCATGAATATTTTCCAACTTTAATGAGATCTTACGAATACGAAGCTATGGCAACTACCCGCCCCGTCCCTCGATGTCCTTGCCATAAAGTTTTGTGGAATTTCAGTCTTGAAACTTAAATCAACAATTTCCATAATACCTATAACTTATAGAGGTAATTTTAAACTCGAAACTCGAATTTAAAGTTACCTCTATAGCACTTTGTATTTTAAAGTTATTTCTATTATTGTTGTTGTAAAACATAAAATTGTGATTTGTTAAACTTATATTATGTCTCGCAATATGTGCGACACGATGGAATATTATCAGGTAGTAGGATTCCGGCATAAAACCATAAAACATACATTAATTGTAGATGTTATGGGTAACAGCTACTGCTCGCCATCAGGTCTGCTCGTTTGTCACTACATAGAATAAAAAAACCTAGGTATATTTGGATTTAAATTTTTTTGATTTTAATACACAGGTAAACTGTTTTATTCACACATTATATCAACTAACATAAGAATAAATATGTACAATAAAAAGAAAAATAAATGAACTAACTTAAAATATGTAAAATATTGGGCTGTGTGGAAGCGTACCCAAGATGCTGGTAGCATTACCTCTCTGAATAGCAATGCTTATACATGTGCATAATCCAAATGCTATACAGCATAGCACGCTGAATAGCATTTGGATTATATTATTTTCAAAAAACTTTAGATAAAAATTATAATGTAGAATACAACTTAGTGAATTACCTATTTCTTACATTTTAATAACAAAAATCTGTAGTGTCTTACACACCGAAATAATTCGGACTCTCTCCTACGTAACTACAAACACAGTCCCGCCAGCCTTTCCCAGTCAAATATCGATTAGTAAATTACGCGAGGGTAATAAACAATGCCCATGACACGGATACGTACGAGATCTGACGATAGCACAGATACCCACATAATAGTACCTACGATAGCCGCTATTGCTCCCAATCACGGAACCATCGACTCCATTAATACGGAAATGGAGGTCAGGATTGGGGATTTATCACCGCTGTAGTTTTTACCCTTCTTTTCTAACCTCTTGTGTAGTAGTCGTAATGGAAGAAATATGAACTTTTTGTAGTACTTTTGGGATGATGTAGTTTTTATTAACCCTTCTTATCAAGCCCGTTACCCATGGATAAAGTAAACGGAATAGTTATGAGAACTTTTGAGCTAAATTACCTGGACAATGGTGGGTTTGTAAATCTTCTGATTGCAATGCACAGATAGGATATATTTATCATGAAATTGAAAGTAGTAGCGAAGCGAGCGGAGTCCTAGATGTTTAGAATATTTGTTTGTTCATATTTAGAGATCAATAATATTGTCAGAGGGTAGAGTAGCGGTAGTTACGGTACCCCACCACCATTTCGGGGACCCAAATCAACCTCACCGGCTCGCGGTCTCCCTGCTGACAAACAGACGGACGAGCCTCTGGCTGATTCGCTTTTCACTAACGGCGTTAGTATACATATTCTGTGCTAACAGCCTGTCGAACGGTAACAGTGGGTCGGACAACAGTCGCCGCACGTGAAAAGCTAAAACGACAAATTTTAATTAAGAATTCTGGTATAGGGAAACGCTTTTAGCAAACCTGAAAGAGCTTTCCCAGTAGAAGAGCGAACCCAGGCTGTCTAATTTGTCGCTAAGAGCGGAAACCGAGATTTACCGCTCGCTGATGTGAGCGATTAGAGAGTAAGGTTGATGGAGAAAGGTAAGATTTAAACCTAATTTTTAAGTAGCTACTGAAAATAACCTACACAGTGTGTGACCCAGAACCGGGGATAATATTGAAAATAAAGACTCTCTAGAGTATTGGTATTTTTTTTGAAAATATTCTAGTTTACTAAAACTCATGAATAACACATAATTAGAAATTAAAGTGATGATTCATAATCAGTGATTATTGTAAAACTATATTATCGCTAACATTGTGAATGTCGTGGGTCGTGGTACAGGGCATTTTAAAATGTCAACGAGACATTCCGAATAGCTCCGACTAAGTACGACGCAGAATGAACTCGATCGAGTTGAGCGGAACTATTGTTTACATTACATTGCATTTTCGATTAAGATTGTTAGAAAAAAAAACAAAAAGTTAAGTTTTGATTTTAATTAGTTGGAACCATAATGATTCAATTACTGGCGACCTATCGAGTCTCCGTTTTTAACATTAGCCCCGGTTCTAGGCCACACACGGTAGGTATACGAGTACATATATCGGAAAGGTATCTATGCCTATAGGTAGGTACCTAGTAAACTGATCCGTGTGATGGTAAGTATAGGTAGGTATGTACTGGCTTCCGGCAGTTTAGATGGATTACTAACGAGTTGAAGGCAATCGGTGATTGAGGTCTATGAGACCTTGGAAAAATAGGTTTCATGTAGTCTTGTGCTAGACGTGAAGTAACACTAAACAGGAAATAAATTTTGAATTAAAGAGGTATTTTTAATTTGCCTTCTAATACCAACATAAATATGACGGTCTATAGAATCTACGAACTCTTACGAACTTAGATCGATGGAGGCAGTTTTCGTATTAATTTCTCAAAGACTCACAGTTTTAAAATACTTATTTCTAAGAAAATACAATCAATCATGTTTTGGTTGTACGAATATGTACCTACTAGATAAGGATTCCAAGAAACACATACTATAATTTCACATGTCTACATTATACTGCTTAGAGTCTGTGTTCAAAAAAGCTAAAAGCTCTGTCCTAATTGGCAACGGTCGTGCGACCATTGTCGTACGATGGACGTTGCGCGACCAATAGAACACCTCAAAAACGCACGTTGCACGACCATGGTCGCACGAAAGTTGCCAATTAGGACAGCGCCTTACTCTGAATTCGGTAAGAGAGGACGGAGGAAGCTCAAGTATAAGAGTGGATGTTAGGGTAGGGGCTGCTTACGATGCTGTTAATGACAGACAAACATAAATTTTAAAACCTAACTTTCCTCTTAACAAACATGTGTCAAACTTGAGATTAAACTCGTCATCATAACAAACGTGGGTAAGTATTGAAAATCGTTATCAAAGAACTCTGAACGCGATGATGTTCATCGCTTAATCTTTCCGTAACGTGCTTCGTATCAATGCTTCAATGTCGGAAATGTAGTCGGGCTTATAGCCTTCACGGTTGGCAGCCAATTTATCACAAAGATATTTACGAGTCCAGCCTATCCATAACGGCCCGACCAAACATGTTTCTATTAATATAAGGCCTATAACCTTCCTGCAACCCCCTAAAAAAGCGTTTCTCAAACTCCCAAACCGACAGTAAAAGTAGGCTAACCCCCGACAAATTTTCTGAACTACAGCACGAATTTTAATTTAACAAATTCTATTAAACTGGCTATCAAATACAGTAAACCGCATCCAAATCGGTTGAGCTGTTCGGGAGCTACGATGTCACAGACAGATACACCAATACACAGATAAACACGTCAAACTTATAACACCCTCCTTTTTTCGTCAGGAGTTATGCATGTTCAAAGTGAGCGTCGGTGGCCGAACGGTTACTGTATCCGACTCGTAAGCCAGAGTCCCGCTCCGGCCATGTACCAATAACTGTTTTCTGAGTTATGTACATTAGTTGAATACTAACCGATGCTCTTACGGTGAGGGAAAACATCGTGATGAAACCTGCACATTCAGGCGACTGGATGTGTAACCGTGATCCAATCTGGTCAGGTTCCCCTGGTAGCAGGGTCATGGAGGTCAGATGGCAGTCGTTCCTCTGTAATTACCTGCCTGCCAAATCCTGGATGGTCAAGACGGACCTGCCAAATCCCGGGCCCTCGTTCTCCAGAGCACAACCGGGACATTAACGCCAAGATTTTTTTTTTATGCATTTTCAAAGTTATATAAAATATGCATACACACACACACACACACATTAAAGCTCAAATCTTTGTCCTAGGTACTGCTCTACTACTAATACTACTTTGCTGTCCTGATACAGTTGTATAGAGTTCCATTGCAAGTAGCCTATTTCATTTAAAATAATAATAATCATCTTGGCATTAATGTCCCGGTTGTGCTCTCGCGCACGAGGGCTTGACCATGATTCAGGATTTGTCAGTTCAGGTAATTACAGTGTAGCGACTGCCATCTGACCTCGTTACCCTGTACTAGGGGAACCCGACCCACTTTGAGAAACTCTGCCCTAAAGAAATATTTGCGGACCGCACCTCCGCACTATCGTAAATATCTTTCAATATTGGCATGCAAATAAAAGGGCGAAGTTGGACACAAATTTATTGTTTCATTGTATTGAAAGTAATCTCGATATTTCTATTTATATTCATATTTGTAAATAACCACGATTAGTATGCACGGTATACCCTTTCATAATTTAATTGTTATACTCTGAATGTCAAAAGAACTGTTAAATTCCGAAATTAAATTTAGATAAAATTCAAATTATTAATGGCCATCTGATGAGTGTATGCCTATCCCCAGGAAGCTACCTACTGACAAGCGTTACAAAAAATTAACCAACAACTAAAACCTACCAAGCTAAAAGTAAAAGCTACTAAAAAGGGAACTAAAACTGGGCGTAGCTAAAAAGTAAAGGCTACTAAAAACTAAACTAAAATTATCCGTGACTCCGCAGCGCAATGGGCCGCAACAAGGAGCCGGAGCTGCCGTTCACGGATCCCGTGGAGGCGAAGAAGTACCGCGACGAAGCCTCCGGACACCTCAAGAACTACAATTACCAGTTGGCGCTGAACACGCTCAATAAGGTACGTAATAGTCAACAAGACATAGCAAATCAACCTACCCAAAACCTACCATTACCAGTATAAGAAGAGCTAGCGTCTCTATAGACGCGCTAAGCAATGTTAGCTCATTTTATACTGGTTATTTAAGTAGATTTGCTGTCTTGATACCAGATGAGATTGCGGTCAAACGCCTGGCTAGTCTAATAAAAAAAATATTCTGCAGTTATTTAGAGGTAGTAAGTACTTTTAAATAGTGCACATCGGCTAATTTCGGGTATGGGCGGCTGGTATTTACCTCTAATTTATCTACACCTTCAGAAACGTTACTATGAGTTCCAACTGACAATAGATATAAGTGGCGATTGGCACTATGCGTCTGTCAAAATGAACAAAATTACCCAATCATGGAGCCGTATAGAGCGCAGTGTGATAACTTAGCAGATAGATTATTTTCTCTCTCACAAAACTGAGCTTGATGTTAATACGGGCCTAGCATGATGCCCATAGGCGGCGGTGACCACTTTCCATCAGGTGGCCCGCATGCCTGTTTGTCTGCCGGATAACATAAAAAGAAAAAAAAAAAAATAGCAGATAAGCTAGGACCTCCAAGTTCAGAAAATGGAAAAACAACGTTTTCTGTTGTAAACTTGTCCAATTAGGTGCTGCAACGCGGTCGCGGTTTGAAACTCAGCAAACATATAGTTGGGTAGTAGGATACTTCACTTCCCTACTGTCACACTTTCACTACTTATTCTAAAACAAAGTCCCACTCCGCGTCTGTCTGTCTGTTCGCGATAAACACAAAACTACTGAACGGATTTTCATGCGGTTTTTACTAATGGACTGTTGAGTGATTCACGAAGAAGGTTTGTACTTATAGGGTAGGACACGAACAAAACGGCGGGCCAGCTAGTAATATTACAAATGCGAAAGTAACTCTATCTATCTGCAATGTCTGTTATGCTTTTACTATTACACAGATATTGATGAAATTCGGTACCTATGGAGATAGTTTAGAAAATGAGGGTGACCATAGGCTACTTTTTATGCCCCTTCACTCGAACGCTCGCATGATTTAGTTACACCTAGTTCAGTCCACGCATGCAGAGTCGCGGGCGGAAAGCTAGTTAATATTGTTATTTTAAGTATGCAGAAACTGTATACAGATATATAATTTTGGTACCTAGCTTGTTGTTACTCCGACGCTTAAAGACGGGTGTTATGATTTTGACATGTGTGTGTGTGTGTATCTGCGTATCTGCTGTAGCATCGTAGCTTCCGTAAGGATGTACCAATTTCGATGCGGGTTTCTTTATTTGAAAACCAGTTTTGTCAATGCCTTGTTTCATTAAATTCGGTTTAGTAATGTGGGAAATGTTTGAGTACCTATAAGTAGACTTTGTCGTGAGTTTTTCCGACTTACGTCGTTAGCTAGGAAGCAAATAAAAAAATGCCTAACATAAAAAATATGTAACACAAACATGCTCTCCACCTGAATGTCGATTCACCACTAAGGCGAGGGTGGCAAGTGGGTGCGAAAACACATGCTGTCTCCATGACTACGACGGCTGGGGCGTCAATAGCGATGCGTTCCCGAACACCTGCATAAGTTACGTAACATTCCCTCGGCATACCAGTGTCGAAGTATTTTCCACACCTCCAACCATGGAAGGCGGCGATACAGCTAAAATCCAGGCGCTGTCAATCCTCGGCCCGAACAAGGATGCGGAGTTCATGCAGAGTTTTGTGCGAGTCGGAGTCGGCGAGGAGGAAGAAGAGGCCCCCGCGCCCAAAGCCACCATCAGCAAACGCGCACCTCCTCAATCAGCCACAGCCAAGAGCAATGATAACTTCCCAGATGAAAGAGACAGCGCCGCCGATGCGAAGGTCGCAGCTAAACCGCGAAAGAAGAGTGCGAAGCGTAAACAGAAGCGCGAGAGACGGCGTCGAGAAGAAGAGTTGTATACGGACAAAGACCGCGCCGCAGCCGTGGTGATGGGCTCCAAAGATATCAAGCAGTCACTCAGCATAAAGGACAAGGCGGAGAGGAGCAGTGCTCTGAAGATCCCGGAAGAAGCAGACGCCGGTACGCTGCTTGCCTTAGCGCGGGCAGAAATGATGCGAGAGCGGAACCGGACAGCCCTATCATTCGTCGACAAGGTACTGATACTGGCGTTAGTAATACCAAAACAACATTCAAAGGCCGACACCGCATCCGCTACCCTTATGTGCTCCGCTCCGCTTTCTATCACGTGGACCGAAAGTCCCTAGTCTATAATAAAAAAATATATACACCGTGTTACATGCCGTGGCCTGCCACTTCTTTTAAGCCAGAATAGGCAGCAGCGACCCAGAGAGCCACATACTTTTTCTTTCCTTTTTAAGCCTTACCCAGACATTTCAAATAAACACTTTAAACGGATTAATTGCGGTTTCGTATTATATCAGTAGTTCGTAGTATATCATTTTAATTTCGACTTGATCACATTACAGGCAGCCCCAAAGTTTATCACACTACTGGCTAGAAACTGTGCATGGTTGTGCAACTTTTTAACAAGAGCGTCATAATCTTTCAGGCGATCGAGCTAGCGCCGGACGAGAAAGCCGCGTACGTGGCTCGGAGCCAGTGTCATCTGCTGCTGGGTGAGCCTCAGGCCGCGCTTGCCGACGCCGAGACGGCTCTGAAGTTGGATCCCAAGCTGGCGAAGGCGTTACTGCGGAAGGCTGAGGCGCTGTACTACTGTGGAGAGTTCGAACTGAGCCTGGTCCACTTCCACCGGGGACTGCGGCAGCGGCCCGACCTGTACGAGTTCAGGCTTGGCGTACAGAAAGCGCAGGTACGATGTAGGACTCAACGGATAAGACCAGATCAGATCATACCTGGAGTTGATGAATTAAAGGCAGTCGGCGGCGAGTAGACTGCGCCGTGTATCTTCACCGGTTATTATTATTAGGTCAGCAAGTGAATCTGAATAGTTCAAGAATTATATATGAATTATTCAATGTGGAAACACTACCTACTAGCTGAACTAAGGCGCTGTCCTAATGAGCAACGGTCGGTCGCACGATGGCACAGTCGGTCGTTTGCCGGATGGCAAAGTAGAATAGCACCAACCTCTTACACTTATGTTTTCGATTTAAAAGATCTAGTCTACGTAGGCTGGAAAATGGGCAACAGCGTTTCCATTATTATATTTATAAGACTGCGATCTCCAATCCGCCTGCTAAGTGTGGAGATTATGGCAATAACCTCCCCTTTTGTGGGAGAGGTTCTAAGTCCTGCAGTGGACGTGCGACTATGTTCGTACGACGGAAGTAGAGACCTTAAAACCGCCCGTCATATGACCATGGTCGCACGAAAGTTGCCATTTAGGACAGCGCCTAAGACCCTCAATATTTGAACTTCCAGGAGGCGATAGAGAACACCATCGGTTCTGTGAAGCCAGCGAAGGTCACAACCAAAAAAGCCAAGTCCAAACCCTCTCGCCCTGTCCTCGGTCAGCTGAAGTCTGACAAACTGTATTTGGAGAACCTATTGAAGAACCCCGACCTGGCCATAGCTGATAAGAAGAACGACGTCGTGATGCGACAAGCCGAGGAGGCGATCAAGTTTCTGGAGAACCGGGAAGAGTTCTGGAGGCAACAGCAGACTGCTGGTCACTGAGAGATAGTCTTTTACTAGCACAAAAATTGCTCAGAGTTTAGGAGGCTTGTGGAGTTAAAGCGTCCATGCATACTATATTTTGTGTATTGACCTTTTTATCGTGCGGGTTCTTACAGCAGCACAAGCCACCCGCGGCCATGTTGCTCTAAGTGCGGATTTGATATGAGCGTGTTTGTTACGCACCGTGTTGCGCACTGAAATAGCCTACGCACTAGACATTCGAATTCTGTCTATCAAGTACAAGTAGTCGCGTGGCTAGATAAGGAACTAATTTTCATATTGTCCCGTATGTATGTGACTACGCCATTGGAATGCCAAACATAAACACGACGGATTATAGAACTGTTTTTTTACGTAAGTAAGGTACTTGCAGCGGATGCAGTGTGTATACCTAAGCGCTTTTAGAGAAACTTCTTTGAATAAATCCTCATTCCATATTGTAAAAGTCGTATCGCATTTTCAGTGGAGACAGTTTATGAGATTTTACAGCAATATTCCTATGCGTACGAATTCCTTTTAAGTTCTTTTTAAGTGTCTCTACAGACCTTGCACTGTACTTTTCCCAAATTGGATTATAATTAAGTACTTATTATGTAATATTATTTAAAAACAGAGAATTTTAATAAATTCAGTTACCTACACCTCATCAGTACGGAAATTTATTTTATTGTAGTTACTGACCTACTATTCCACTGCTGAACGCAAAGGGCTCCCCTTATGAAAGCCAAGTAGCCTGCCCTCGGCTTGCCGCGTCCTGAATCCATCTGCAGTATTTAGAAAATCGGCACTCAACCTGACCGGCGGCCTAGTAAGTTACTTATAAGTACTTATAGGACCTATAGTATAGGTACTCTTCGAGGTCACGTACAATCATAGAACTATAAAACCGCTGTATCTACTAATAATACGTTTGTAATACCATATTTAAGCGTAAAATGGACTGCAATCTGATGCAAGGTCGTTTCATAAGCGCCTAGCAATTTATTCTATGTAAATAATATACAAATGTGGTCTTTGCCTACCCCTACGGGAAAAGGGCGTGACGGTATGCACGTAAATAATAAAAGTAATAAAATTTAAGTAATAAAAGCAGGTATATATTTCGAAAACAATAATATACGTATCCACACTTCCGTTTATTACGTGAAGGTATAAAGGCCGCAGCTTGTCCTGACGCTTGTGAATAGGGTAACAGTTCGCTAACAGAGAGTTGATCAATTTATATACTTTAAATAGTACCTAATTAAATCAGGTATAGTGGAACAACAGCTGCAAGATGGCGTACCTCACGCGTTTTGTGTTCGTAATAGTTGTAACAACAAATGTGAGTAAAACATTTTAGTTTTTGCTTCAATTCTTCGGATTTCATGTCTACCCTGGCAGTGTTGCAAAAAGCTGGAGTTCGGGAGTCTATATTTTTTTAGGAATCTTATCATCATCATCAATCATCTTGGCGTTAAATCCCGGTTGCGCTCCCCCGGGGACCGGGATTCCGTCTTCCTGCTTTTTTTAATCCACTTTGCTCGGTCTTCGGCATCCTTAGTGGTGAGTTAGTTCCCGTACCTGGCGGGGGTGACATGGCCAGACATTTTAGACTATTCCCCACATAATCTGCCTACGGCTACGGCGGATGTGGGCGTTCCGCATGCGATCTTTGCGGGAAATCCCACACATCCTCCAATATTTTTTTAAGAGTCTAGACTGTTATAATCATGCATTAGGCTTGTAGCACTCGAGACACTTCGCTTCGCACGCTTCGAGTCCAGTTTTCGAACTTGATTTTGTAGGAAACTCGACTAAAAAACTCGAGACTAAGTCGAAGTCCTCATCCTTCCTCTCATATTGACTTTCAAAAGTTATTTTCAACAAACAAGTTTTGGAGAGATATAATATGTTGAAGAATAAGTCAAGCCTTCGCTAGTTCAGGGGTCTACTTTAAAATTCATAGCACCGTCGCCTTAGAAATATCATATTGCGCCCTTATAATAATCTACCTACCTATTAGTGCTTTCCTCGCAAGTTGAAAAATGTCATGGGACACTCGTGTGCATTGGTAAGTCGGACATATATAATAATGTATTGTCACGGCCTCAAGAACGTTCGCGCGCGCCGTAAGTTGCACCGTCGTAGTAAGTGCACAGCAAGCCAGATTGAACCTTATGTTCTTATACTTTACACATGGCCGTCTGTAATATGCCCGTATTGCTGCGGCTAGTAAGGACTAGAACATTCCAGTATCGGGGCCGGGGTAGCAATCGGCGTGGAGCGAGACAGTTCAGTTTTGAGTATATTATAAATTCCACCATCCCTTAGACACGGTGTATCCCAACAAATTTTTAAACTTCACACCAAGAGAGCTTTATTAATTAGGCAAAAAGAAAGTAACTTTTCATTTAGATAAATAAAATAAAAGTATAAAACTTTATTTAGATAGCTATAGGTACCTACATATTTATTTATTTATTTATACAATTTCTTAGTTAATAAGACTAAACCTAATTATTATGGGAATCTTGTGACATTGTTTTTTTTCTCGTTTTGTAATATCTACATTTTTTGTTTTTTAGATTACAGGTTTTAGGTGTAATACATAGCATGTTTTTGTTTGCTTGTTTAACAGCTCTAATGACCTACGCAAAATATGGACAAGGCCAAAAAGATCAGGGGCAATCTGAAAAACAGTGCTGCAGGGCTTCAGCCCTCAGCTTACACTGAGATTGTGCCTTTCCACACTTACGTAACTATTTTGATTAGTAATAAGTTATGGAATTAAGTACATTTTTGTTGTTTATAAAATTATGTTCGTATGTCTCCTAATATGTTTGTGTGGAATAAATTAATTTGAATTTGACTACCGGAGAGATAACTTTGGAGCGGATACTTCGGCGATACCTATGGACCGCGAGAGACCAGCGATTGTGGAAGATCAGCTTGTTGTGGAAGAGAATAAACTAGAGATGAAACGGATATCCGGTTACTATCCGGTATTCGGCCTATCCGGCGTTAATTTACTATCCGGCTGGATACCGGATTGTGCGTCAATATCCGACCGGATACCGGATAGCAAAAATGTATGCAAAGGACATAAAAGTTATTTTATTCATAGGAAAAAAATAATCCTAAAAGCTATAAATATTCCTTTACCAAAACACTGTTGATTAGGTACCAACCCGTTGTGCCTTTAGTAGGTAGGCTAGAAAAAAATATTTTTTGAAAGTTTATCTAAGGTAAATAAAGATAGATTATTATAAATTGGGTAAAGATACGAATTGCTCCTACATTGAGAGGTTAGCATGCAGTTTCGTTTGTCTTCTTATGCGAGCTTAAGAAAATCTTTCACTCTCTCACTCTGGTCCACGATGCTGGGGCTAATTACCTGTATTTCGAATCGAATGTGCGGTACACCGCCCGAGGTCGAAAGAATTTTTCATTATAAAGTTCAAATTATTTGTATTGAACGAAGACTTGAAATCACATAATCACATGCAGTGGTCTAATTGTCTAATTTACCACCCACGCTCATAGCTTGCACAGACTTGTTCAGAGACTATGTCCTGCAAAATATCCGGCCGCCGGATATCCGGCTATCCGGCTTATGGGGTGGCCGGATGTCCGGTATCCGGCATCCTTCCAAACAGCTATCCGTTTCATCTCTAGAATAAACCTTTGAAATCTGTCACAAGTGTATCAGTCTAAACAATGATTTTTTGTCGTAATTATCATCATCATCTTGGCATTAGATCCCGGTTGTGCTCTCGCGTGGCATGCGAGGGCCCAGGATCCTCTTATTATATAATAGGTACCTAATACCTACAGTCACTCGACCAATTACCTAGGTGACAATCGGACTATACGATAATATGAATTAATTGTAGTTAGCTAATTACATACCTGATTTTTTTAACAAAATAAAATTCTGCTGTTGTTTAAGGTTTTGGTTATTTCTCAAGAAATAAATCCTGCGTGCGAAGAATTGTTTCAAGAAGGGGTAAGTATTTATTTTCTGTTCTCAATTTAGAGCGACGAGACGAGTAACCGCCAATAGTAGTGAAACTCACCTCCCAATAGATGTAAATTGAGGATATTACAGTACCACAAACTTATCTGACCCGGGGGTCTAAACTGGAACTATGACTTCATTTTAAAATGTATTTGAAATGGCATGTCAATGCCAAGAACAGACTCACCAGTAACCGGGTCAGATAAATTTGTGGCACTGTAGACATAGGAAACTTTTCAATACTCGTAGCTAAATATAGTTAACCTACTTAAACTTGTAAGTATGATAGATATTGGACCTCTGTTACCACCTATACCTAAAGCCACTGACGTTCATGAAAGTATGAAAAGGTTAATGAATGTGGAAGAAGCGAGAGAGAGAGATCTGTCAGCCCAAGGTTCAGGCGTGAGGTTATGTATGTATATGTATGTATTGATGTACACTGTCATCCAAATATTTAAGACACCTACTGCGATCACAACTTTATCTCTTCTCCTTCATCATCAGCATTTCTCCGTCCAACTTTGGACATATGCCTCCCCCAGCTTCTTCCACAAATTTCTCTAGGCAAAGAACTGTATTAAAACGTCACTAAAATGCAATAGACATTTCAATGTCATTATTAATAGAGATATGTGTCTAGAAAATACGTCGAATTCCTGATGTCACGGCGCGAGAATTAGGCCCTTGATCGACAGGAAGTCTCCCTCATCCCTACACAATGTTATACAAGTACCTAAATTATTTATTCCAGATACCGGTGGCTTTAAAGACGTGTTGCGATGTTCGGGTGGACTTCGGAGTAGAACAATGCAAAGAGGAAGTTGGCGAAGATAATGAGGTATCATTAAACTAGTTTACACTTTGTCTCAAACCAATTTTCTATCGATGTAAACGAACCACTAAACGCACAATATACATAAAAATTATATTTTACTTCCGAGGAAAAAATAGGGGTGTTATAAGTTTAACATGTGTATCTGTGGCTCTGTCTATCTGTGTGTCTGTTTGTGGCTTCGTAGCTTCCGCGCGAATGGACCGATTTGGTTGCGGTTTTCTCAATTTGAAATGCAGTTCAAACCAGATTTCGAGATGGATCTTAGCTTTGTTTCAATTAAATCGGGGCTGTAGTTTAGAAAATATTTGAATTTAAGTAGACTTGGTCTGGGGTTATCCACTTTGCCTGTCGTTATAACAAGTTATGAGCAATGATGCGTAGAACAGAGATATCATGATCTAACTAAGATCAAGATCTTTATGACCATTGCCCGTGAAGGAAAGAGACAGACAGCAAAATACCTGTATGTCAATGTTTTTTAGGTCATACAGGCCCATATGCTCTCGCTTGTTTTTGGGCAGAGCATAGATTACTGCTGCAACAATGAGGCTAAGGTCACATGGCGACATCATCATCATTTTTATGCCACCGACAAAATTAGCTGGCCAGGCCCAGTAATTTCACGAAAGTATGCAATTTCTTCTTTGAGTTCCTCAGTGGTCTCGCGGGGTCTGCATAGACTTTACTATTAAAAAATACAAATTCGATAAAAAAAAGAACTCGATAAATAAATTGCACGCCCAATTCGTGATATCCAGCAACATTTAGGTACCTACCGCAAATTGTATTGCGATATTTCGTCAGAAGTGTACATTCTTTCATAATACAACGGAAAATGTTGTGTCATGTTTAAATTTATATTCTTCCTCAGTAGATATCTAGACAAAATGCAAATAAGACATAAAATGATCACTCTTCCTTACATTTTAAAAATTCTTGTTCTAATTTGGACACAGTCAGCTGCAGAGAGAACTGACTCACTACCGTACATTTATGGTATGCTAGGGATCTCGCTTCACGCTGCAGCTGACTGTACTATCGAACCTCAATCAGTGGGCCAAGCTTGTCATACAATTTCCTAAGAAAAGGGTATTTTGTTAACCGCCAAAACTGAGATTGCGTTGCTCGTGAATGGTTAGGAATTCGAAAAAGCACGTTTTGCTAAATTTATAGGGAATTTTAGAGGGTTTCATTTAGTTCAGTTTCATATTCTTTTAGGACGCACTGTTTTCGAGATAATTACGAGAAACCAAAACAAGAAAGGTGTCGATTTTCAATATGTTGATTACCTACAATTTGCCGCAATCATCATTTCTCTTACAATTAGTTCCACCTCTAAAACTATTTTTACTGCACTAATACAGTTGAATTGCATACCGCGATAGATAGTAATTCATAATTTATATTATTTGTACCATACATTTCAGGATGAGTTTACAAAATGTCTATTAAAAGTATGCAACTCTTGGGACGAGGAAAAAGGTGATGTGAACGAAAGGACTGCTGAAGCAGTTGTACGTGAATATGCTAAACTCGACCCTCGCTTAATACCTATAGCAGAAGCTATAATCAAGAATTGCCATGAGAAAAGGTACAAGGACATACAACTCACAGCAAACCCAAGCACAAATCTTTCTAATTCCAGTAAATACATTCATTGCGTGGCGTATTACTCCGTTTTGGTAAGTATTTTAGTCTATGTAGTAACGCGGGCTATCGACATCATTTTATTATGCCTGCTTCGTCATAGGTGCATTATCATCATCATGATCACAGCCCATAACCGTCCACTGTAAGACTTATAACCTCTCGAAAGGGAGGTTATTGCCGTAATCTCCACGCTTGACAGGCGGGTTGAAGATCGCAGTGTTATATATTTAACAATGGAGACGCTGCTGCCCATTTTCCACTCTACGGAGACTCTAGAACTTGCCTTAAAAACATTAGTCGCCTTGTACAATGCCCACGAGTGTAAGTGGTTGGTGCAATTCTACTCTGCTGGTCACAACACGGCCAGGTGCATAACTTGTTGATATTTTTTGTTGTAGATTAAATTCGCAAGAAGTTCATTTTAGTAATTTATTTTTCTTAATCAGCTACGAAAGACGAATTATTTTTAGCTGTTTAATTAGACAAAACATTTAACTTATTTGCCGTTTTGGTAATTTCGTTTTTATTTCCCTTCGTAGTTTTTTTATGAGATCTAGCCTTTTTCCTTCCTGTCGTTATTACGGTAGAGAAATAATAAACTCTTAAAAGGTTAAATAAGTATGTTTCTTGTAGGTTTCAACTTTTTTTTTATTCTACTTAGTGACAAACGAGCCCCCTGATGATATTTTAGTAACCCCCTTAATTTTCAATATTTTTTATTTTGTATTCTCTTTTTGCAATTGTTGTTATACCGGCCATAGAAACGCATATTCTGTTAACATTATATGTAGGCATCTGGTTTTTACGGTTCGGAGTTGAGTACGAAACTCGATTACTAAAACTGTAAATAAATTCTTGTTTGTGAATCTTTCGGAAATTACAAAAATGGGCCTAAAATGTTTGTATCTCGTTGTTTGCTTTTGACCGAGGACATACCTACCTAAAATAAAATATTTATAGTTCCCGCGGGAAAAATTAAAGGGTTCGAAAAACGCGGAATCCCACGGAAAATATAGTGAATAACACTTTGAAACAGTTGGTAATTTCTATTTCATTTTCAGACCTGCCCCAAGCATGGACCTTGGAAAGACTCGATCGAATGCAATCTGAAAAGAGACGCCGCACAAGTATGTAGCGAGCTTATTTTGGCGGGAAGGACTGTTAATAAGTTGATGGGAGAGTTATTAAAAACATGAATTAAACCTAACTATTCTACCTACCAATGACCCAAGATATGTTATTTGACTCAGATATTAGAGAATTATACTAGGTACCTAATTAAATAAGTTGCATCTTTACAGCTGTTTTCGTTCACACATTAACTGATACAATGCCGCTAAAGTAAGTTATTATTAGGCTTACTTTATAGGTAAGTACGTTGTTATCAGATATATATTATAATGTAAACAACGCCAATAGTTTCCTAAAAAATCAAATTAGTCCGTCAGATTCATTTAAAAAAAATATTGGACACGTATTTTTTATTTAGTTAAATATAGAAAGGAATAAAAAAAGACGTCACAAAGTTACAAGAGAGTGTGACGTCATCAGGGCCTACTCCCAAACATTGACTCGCTATATCTAAGTTAATTTTTGTCTTCAATATATCTAAATAAAAAAATACGTGTCTAACAGTAATCTAGCCTATTCAAGTCCTAATGCATATTGCAATGTAACCGTACAATGTGAAACACGGTAATACCAACACAGGTAGCGTGCTCGCTACATTTCAACCCGGAAACAGAAAAGAAACGGCCAGTGTAGGAGTTTAATGCAAAGGATAACTGAAGTAGAACCTAAATGCATCTCTCTACATTACCTCTACCACATTACAGGCATGAGGCATTTCATCATAGTCCTCACAGTGACAACGCACCTATGGTTCTACATTTGTGTGCAGGTATGCAACCTAAATGTATGAATTGTAGATGTTATGGGCGACAGTTACCACTTACCATCAGATGGGCTGTCTGCTTGTTTGTCATTGAGCAGCAGCATAAAAATGAATTCTAATGTGGTAATGTAGCAAGTATTATGAAAAACTATAACTATAAATAAAATATATGGGATAATAGCGTGTCATCATCAGAGTAAATGGGCTCTTCGCACACAGCACACCAGGGGCAGGAAGTGCCTTTTGTTGCATTTCTATATAAAAATGCAGAGCATAACTTTTTATATCATTAGTTAGATCGTTACAGGGCGTTCTGCAACACGATGTTTAGCTACGTGAAAGTGTTGACTGTCGTCGCGATGTTGTCCTGCGTAAGTATTATACTTGGGTTTTTATCTCGATGTACGACCTTGTTTTTGACGAACTGAGCGGTTCAGTTAGTTAACATGCCTTGAAAACGGCTCATTACGCATAAGCATATCATCTTTGTTAGTCTTCACTCAGACCGGCGGTAACTGAGTTAATTGTAGATATGCAACCTATAGTTTTAAAATTGCAGGCTTATTCCGCATAGTACCAAAACGCACTTTACAGCTCTGCCTCTACATTTTGTCGTGTAATGTACCTACCTACCGCCAACGCCATCTCAACAGGTGGATAAAATTGTGAAATTGGCAACTCATTCAATTTCTAAACAGATTATTTATTTGTTTGCAATTGTTCCACCGACAAGAGTCTCTTAATTAAATGATGATAATTTATTTGTTTAGTCCTTTCAATAACAGATACGTAAACAATCATTTTAATACCTATGCTCATTATGCTTAAATTAGCATAATCAGCCTACCCACCACAAATTAAAATGTAAGTAAAAAGAGTAATTAGATACTTTAACTTACTACCCCTTAAAGCCATCTTCACTTCACGATTATAGGTTGCTGCTGGCGATGATGAAAAAAGCGGGGCGTGCAAGAAAATGTTGGATCGAAAAGTAAGTAAATAGAACATAATCATATTTGCGTTAATGTCCCGGTTATGCTATCGAGCACGAGGGCCCGGTGTCCGTCTTGACCATGATCCAGAATTTGGCTATCAGGTAATTACAGCGGAGCGACTGCCATCTGACCTCCGTGACCAGGGGAACCTGACCAGATTGGATCATCAGGTTTCATCACGATGTTTTCCCTCACCGTAAGAGCACCGGTTAGAATTCAACTAATGTACATAACTCAAAAAAGAGACATTAGTACATGGCCGCAGCGGGATTCAAACGGTACCTCTCGCTTACGAGTCGGATACTCAACCGCCCGGCCACCGACGCTCCGGACCGAAAAGTTAGTATATATGTATTAAGTATCTAAGAGTTATATCAAATATAAAATGAGTGGTACCTACGTAAAAGTAAAATTTCAACATGAAAAAGTACTACACTCTACAGTGTCAAAACTTTCAAAAAGTAATAGTTAGTTATTAGTTGTACGCAGTATTTTTTTTCTCTAGGTACCTACCTAGAGAAAAAAACTTAGTTATAATTTTAGTTTCACTTTTTAAGAACTATAATAAACTCTGTGATATTTTACTATACCAATTCTACCAACAAAACTATAACAATTCACACAGATTAACTTACGTACTTATAATTGTAGAGTAGGTAGGTACATTATAAGCACGTAAAAAGGTAAATGAAAATTTTCATTAGTTCTGGAAATGTTACAGAATATGGAAGAGATGTGCTGCGAAGTGATGGCCGAGATGATTGTGGACCGCAAGAGCGAGTGCAACCTGGATTTCGAAAATATGACGGTGAGTACCTAGGTACAAAAGTGTGACTGTGAGGGCGCCGTAGGTCGCTACGTCATCGAGTACAAGAAAAAATACACTTTATAACGATAGTGGACGTTTAGGAAACACCACAAAATATTGGCCTGCCCGTGCTCAACCTAACACAAAAACATTTTTTTAGTGACCCTATCCTTGACTTTTCGCAACGATAGTACATACATATCCACTAGTATGGGTACTATAAGTAAAAAAAGCCGGTCAACCTCACATTCTCTTGCCAGTTTCGCTTTTAAGCCAAATTAAAGCCACTTTTCTTTTGGTGACTGTGATTCATGATCAAGGTTTATAGATAGGACAATACGCGAACGAAGTCGCAGCGATTATGTTACGTTGCTTAATTTCTGGCTGGCATTGATATTGCAATAACTATCGGTTTCAAACGCGGCTTGTACTTCTTTAATCAATTTTAATATTTCAGTGCGACGACGCCAAATGTTCGTTGAAAGAGGCTGGTGTCTGGGATAAGGACAAGGATGAAGTAAATGATGAAAAGTGTGATGAAAGAATGCAGGAAGACGAGAAGGAATTTGAGGGAATAAAGCCCATGACTGACTCTATCAGGAAATACTGTCTCGGAGAGAAGTATAAAAACTTGCCGATTGACACCTGCGACTCTAAAAAGTACATCATGTGCAGTATCATCAGCTTTTATATGGTTAGTTGTAATTAAATATATCTCGTTTTACTACGTCAACATAATATCAGGTTTGTCAGGTGGTTAGCACTCTATCGAGCCTGAGGAGTCCGCCTGGGTGAGTACCACCGCCTTATCCAAGCTAAGCAACAATGCTTGCATTGTTATGTACTGATTTGAAGGATAAGGTGAATGAAGCATTTCATCTTGGTCCTCACAGTAACAGTGTACCTGCGGTTCTGCATTTTTGTTGCCTTCAATCTAAATGCATGAATCGTATATGTTATGGTTATTACAGTTACCCGCTTTCCAACAGGTTGGCTGTCTGCTCGTTCGCCACTGAGTAGAATTAAAAAAGAAATCTAAACTTCTCTCTTTTTCTTCTCTCCTACACTCAGTAATTGCTTTAATCTTTGCTTTAAACTTTGTTTTATTAAAAACGGTTTACGTTTTAACTTTTATTATTTATATTATTTATTAAAATTATCTCAATTAACTAAAAAAGCTACACCATTTCCGGAGCAACGATGCCTCAGACATCTCCTGTATAGACCTGGTAATAGAGTATACAGATATGCCGATACCCATTTCAATCTTAAAGCACCCTTCTATTCGCGTCGGATTGTAAAAAAGGATATATGATTTACAGTTCTGAGGTAACACGATTTAGTCTTGGAGAAAAGAAAGTATTGACATCTCGATTTACGGACTTTAGCGCCATAAACTATGTGTCGTACCTAGACTTTCCTAATCATCCGAGTTCATCCGAGTGGTCAATCCCGGCCTCCGCCAAGGTCCGCTTCCAACCAGTTCATCCTCTTTCTGCTCCACTTTTACCGATCTTCGGCATTCTCACGTCGTAAGCCGTTGACTCTCGTATCCTATCTGGCAATATCAACCCATTGCTACTTGGTTCACCGGCGGGACATCTTTCTAGGCGTTCTTTAGGCTAGTATAGATATTCTGTACTCCGACCTTGAACGAACGTTAAGTCGCTGTAAATTACTATTGAGAAATTAGATGTTCTTAATACAAATCATGTTGTTTTATTATTTAAAGTAATGGTGTTATGGCTTTACTTTCAGATGTGCCCTGAAAGCAATAGATGGAAAGACTCGGACAAATGCAAGGAAATAGCGGAGTACGCGCGAAAGTGCCGCGGCCACCTCGACAACTGATGTTTGGCTTCTGTAAATAACAATTGTAAAAAGCAAAATGGTGTAGGTCTTCCATTTCAATAAAATATTTTGGGTTATTGACTTGTTTAAGTGATACAGTACGTACCAAGGTATATCCGAGGAATTGCCTAAACTCCATTCCAGTATGAAACAGGTCTAGACCCTCCATGTTAATGAAATTTCTTCTAAACGGTTATAAAGTTAGCTACCATATTATGATTCGAATGTCGGTTCCATTCTCTCACAATACTTATACATATAAAATCTAGGTGCAATACAAGACCATTATTCTAAAACTAAGTGGATATCTCTCGATCCCTGGCAGTGGATGGAGTTGGTGCCACTGCTATAAATGGCTCGTCGTGGTGACTAATTTGCATACGAATCCAAGCTCGACATGGCGGGAACAATTCAAATTATTCGATAGTCTACCTGACACTCACAGCAAGTTTCGTCAAAATTTATTCCAAAACTTAGATTCGTATTCGATAAGGAAAGGCTCACTCTCAACAAGTACAATTGAAACACTATTGAACCATGTTACCTTACCATACTTATCGGTGTAAGATTTTTATTTGTAAATAACTTCTCGTTATCACATACCTACAGGTTCGCTAAGATGTAGGGTTCCGTTGCATTCCAATTTTTATATACTTATACAAACGAATCAAATTGTGAAAGAGGATACCACGGCGATAACTGTCTGTATTCATACTTTGATAGACATCATCAAAAACATCATCTATTTATTCAACGATTGAGATATTTATCAACCTCTGGTATCGGTGTTTCAAGCCGCCCAAGACGCGGCTTATGACGACTTCTATTAATTGATAGAAACCTTCTTAACAGCAAAATAGAAATAGCACAGACAGTGTTATAGGTAAGTAACTGTCACAATGCTCCATTGCATATAACAATGCATTGCAACACTGAATCCTGAGCATACTCGTAGAGAACCTATGACACAGAAATCAAAATCATTAAGCTTTGTTGGACTTTAGTTTCTCTGGCCGAATGATGATCTCATTCTATCAATGACGAAAGAAACTCCTTATTCCGTAAGGAGCGTGAGCGTGCCGATTCGCCATATTGTGTTATAGACTTTGAGGGCGCCGTAGGTTACCGTACTTTATCGAGTATAAGAAAAATTTCACTTTGTAGCAATAGATGAGGTGTAAGAGACACATAATGTTGGTCTGCCCGTGCACAACCTGACATAAAATATTTTTTTTTACCCAAGCTTGTACTTTTTGTAGCCATAGTACTTACTTATCCTCTTGTGGGGGTTCTAGAAGTAGAAACCCGGGGTGCTTACATCCTCTTAGTAATTTCGTTAGTCAGCAACATTAAATTCACCAAAAAGAAAAGATTTTAGTGTGTCTGACTAGCGAAACTGCCAAGAGGATATAAGGCACCCCGATATTTTTACCAACGTTTTGTGGGTCTCCTAAGCATCTTCTATAGCTACTAAGTGGAATACTTTACAAGAAATTTTCTTGTGCTTGATGACGTAGGATAACCTACCCTCATAGTCTATAAGATGTTGAGCGTCGGTGAGGTGAGGGAAAACATCATGATGAAACCTGATGATCCAATCTGGTCAGGTTCCCCTGGTAGCAGGGTAATGGAGGTCAGATGGCAGTCGCTCCACTGTAATTACCTGACCTGCCAAATCCTGGATTGGTCTGGTCAAGGCGGACCCTGGGCCCTCGTTCTCGAGAGCACAACCAGGACATTAACGCCAAGATTATTATTTTATTTTATTTTATAGTCTATAAGATGTTGCTAAGGAATTTTAGTTCTTAAGGTATTTCTCTTAGAATGAGTACTAGAACAAATTTTTGTTATTGTGTTCTTTATTATTTTTTTAAATTCATTATGTTTGTGTATGTATATATAATAGGCCATTGATGCCTGAAATAAATCAATAACAAAAAATAATAATAATCGATGAAAAAATATAAACTGCGGGAAAACTAGGAACTTAGATTCGCGGAACCCGAGTAAAGTCCAATACAGCACATGACGTGTGATAGGTGCGCGTGCGCCTCGATAGGTTATACTTATTGTAATTTTGACACGCCATGCATTCGCCATGGTGCTGCATATTATGAGTACCGCAATAATTATGATTATTATCGCACATTATCAGGTGAGTAATTTGTGGATATTTTTTTCCGTTTAAGAGAGATAGGCCGTGTTCAAACCAAACTGACTGTAAGCCACCGAAAGTGAGCGAACGTTACGCAGTTTATTGTATTTCCATACATATTCACTTTTTCGTTCACATATAACCGACAATACGTTATTACGCTATGCGTAGACGCTGACATTCGGCGGCTGATTAATATAGCACGTCACTACGCTCCGCGGACGCTGATTGGCTACGTAGCTAAACGTCAGCGTATTGGATCCAGCTCGGCCGGCGGACTCCAGTAAAAAAGTAGTACGTATTAATGACAATAATTTGTCAAAAGATTTTACAGACATGCGATAATGTTTTTTGAATTTATCAGGGTAACATCTGTATTCCAAATATAAACGATGAAACTGACCAAGATAACATCTCTTTAAATTTAAAGGATGTACCCAAATTCTCTTATTCCTTTCTTCATCTTCCTCAAGAGCTTCGTGAATGGCCAATATCTTAACGAACATTATTTAGTTAGCACCCCAGTCACCAGTCTAGAAACACGAACTGAGATATACTGCTTAAATTTCAAATCACTTAGCTCTTTTATGTGAAAAATAATCGGACGCTCAGCGTATGCATGCGGTGTGAACGTATACAAGCCGCCTGGTTTGTTCACACCATTGACGTATTGTAAGCTATGAGCGTATTGTCAGCATACTGTGAACGAAAAATGTCGTTTATTTTCACGTTTACACTGGGGCTCATAGTAAGCCTGCTCACATTCGGCGGCTTACAGTCAGTTTGGTTTGAACATGGCCATAGGGCGTAGCGTAGGTACTTAGCGGGATATGCAGTTCGACTGGGGAAGTACCCCTACCTTACAGAATACCGCAACCAAACAATACTACCCATTTTTAACCCCCGACGAAAAACGAGAGGAGTTATAAGTTTGACGTATGTATCTGTGGCTTTGTGGTTTTGTGTATCTGTGTGTCTGTCTGTGGCACCGTAGCTCCCGAACTGTTGGACCGATTTGGATGCGGTTTTCTCTTTTTGTAAGCCAGTTTAATCTAGATAGTTCTTACTTTGTTTCATTAAAATCGGTTTAGTGTTTTAAAAAATATTTGAACCGTGGCTTTGGCAGTGGAGGAGCCAACAGTTTGCCTATTTGTCGCCCCAGGGTTGTAGATGTGGGAAACATGTTGCTTGTCCAGCAACGGTGACCCTTAATGCAAGGTTGTGCTTATATGTTACTGTAATATTTTTAATTATCTAAAACTTATAGAGACGTTGCCTTGACAGGTGGTCAAAACTTACAGATAATGCTTATGCTTGTTGTGTTCTAAAATTGTAAAATGTTTTGCTGGTTCGGGCTGTGTAAGTGCGTGTAAGTTCGGGGTTACATGCTTTCGTAATTTATAAGTCTAGAAATGTTATTTCCCGCAATGTTGCTGTTACTTCTACTTACTTAGTGGGCGGGCTAGGCACACCACTCATCCTCACGGCTGCAGCCAATGTTAGCTAGGATTATATCGGCAAGTGGCGACCCAAATGAGTTAAACACGTACTAAGTTTTGGCACCCAGGATCGCCCGAGAACAATCTAGTACTGTCCGGGGACCCGGAACGAATTTAATTAAGAAAGAAAAAGTAGGTGTAGGAAACAACTCTGTTTCAGACTTCCCCCAAAAAACAGCAGAGACAGTGCACAATAGGAAATCCTTTTCGTCAGTCGAGGAATGTCTACGTTGATGTAAACAGCGCTTGAAAATTATAAATCTGTATTTTCAGGTATTATCAGAATCTGTGCACATTACGACTCAAATGGACAAATACATTGCGTCTTGCGTGGAAATGTTCAACCCAGAGGTATGCTAAGTCTGACAAGTTTCAAATTATCGTTTCTCCTTTTTAGATAGTCATTCAAGGAATTAGCTGACCACTTAGTTCTTAAGTTATCCCAAGTATTTTTAGTTCATTACAATTGTAACGCATCTGCGATACCTACTGAATGGATTTTTGTGACACGTAACAAAACCTAAATAGCGCGATGATATGGGCGTTAGTATCATGCGTACACTTTCGACACAGAATTTGTTGTCAACTTATTATGGTTTTTTTCTATTCACACCTAACCTACGGGATAGACCTCTGGGGAATGGCAGCTGACAGGGACCGGCCATTCAAAATACAGAAGAAGGTGGTTCGTATGATGTGCCGTGTTCCACCTGACGAGCCCGCGCGCGAGTTATTCTTCCGACTGGGAATCCTGACTGATCCCTCACTTTTCATACTCGAAATCGCCAAATATGTATGGAAGAATCCTACCGAGTTCCCGGTCGCTGAGCGGTTCTCTACGTGACCATACCAGCTCCAAAGTTTTAAATGTAGTTGCAGAAGTGTGACAACTCCCTTTTAGCTATGGGTCCACGAATTTTTCATGAAATTACTGATGACATCAAGCAATCGGAGTCATTAGGTGGATTTCAGCGCAAGCTTGATGAACGCTAGGTACTGAGTTTTATACAATTTTAAGTATTGACTATTATTATTATTTTGACACTGAAATTAGTTAATTTAGTACAATTTTAACAATAATAGTAATTTAACAATAGTTATTGTTAATGATATTTATTAATTTGAAATGAACTAACATTTTCGAATGAATTTTGCATTATGGATATTTTATTATTTTGAGACATTATTATCAAAAATTAATTAATTTATAATTCTATTGTATTTCCAATATTGTAATAAAGTAGTTAAGTTTATTTAATTTATTAATTAGTGAAATGAAATGACGATGTATATTTGATACTATGAATAAATTAATATGAATATCGCTTTTTGTCAGATATTGTTTTAAGTATAAACTTTTAAAGATCTAATCTAATTAAATACCTTACTGTATTTATAACGTTAAAGCTATTCTTTTGACAGAATGAAAATCTCAGGAATTAGGTACGAGTAGTACCAAGTCTGTTCTCACTACATCAATTATTTAATTATTGTATTGTTTTTACTTTATCCTGAATTCACAATTTTAAACCCTCGACAGGTGGTGAAACATGGCTGCTGTCAGTTTATGGATATGGTCGCAGAGAAAATGTCGAAATGCTCAAAATCGCTTGACAAGTATTGGTCTGTAAGTAAACTATAGCTATAGTCAAGTAGGTAGGTGCCGTTTTTAAATTAACTGTAAAATATTTGATCGACGAGACACTCAACGTAATTCCGTTGGTACCTAAATAAAAAATGTTTAGCTGTGGATCGTAATATCCTATTACCTGGTTGCATTCTAACGTTTAGTTTCTTGGATACCTATGTGGGTGACCCCGTCTTACCATGCGACCCCGTCGTGCCCCCTTCTTCGTAAGTATAGAGGAAAACTTTGTAAATTTGAATGTAGAAAGAAATCTCCGAAACTACATGACCGATTTCGAAAATACTAATTAAGTATTAGAATAAGTATCTAACATAAGAACACATTGTGTTAACCAAAACGCAAAATAGCGATTTATAGAGTTAACAAGCATGACATTTTTTTTATACCACTAAGGCAAACAAGCTTACGGCCTGCCTGATGGTAAGCAGTCACCGCAGCCTATGGACGTTTGCAATACCAGGGGCAACATCGGCGCGTTGCCGACCCCGTAAAAACCTTTTAACCCCTTTCTTGAAGAACTCCATATCATGTAGGTACCTAAATAATCTTACACAATCTTCCAGTGCGAGAACTCCAAATGTCTCCTCCGGCTGTACGGTCTGATGGACAATCGCAACGATATGGTCAACGAGACCCTGGTGGAAAAGAACCTGGTCTCCATGGAAGACCTGTTCAAAGACCGCACCGGCTTCATCCGGAGGACCCGCAAGATCTGCCTCGGCGGGAAGTATGAAAAATATCAGCCAGCAGAAAAGTGCAAACCATTAAAATATCAAGTGTGCGTTTACTCTGTCGCGCTGGCGGTAAGTTTTTTTTTATAACTAGGCAAGCATTTGGCCGCCATTTTACGTGATGGTAATTGCCGATGCGGCTGAGCAAGGAATATGCTTGATGGTCTTTAAGGAGTCCAGATTTATCAGATTGCAATAGTGGACTCCTGGTCATTCATCCGCTTATGATATTCCTTGATCACTGGAGCCTACTAGGGTAGGTATGGTATAGTAACATCAGCAAAGCGTTGCGCGGTTTTTGATATATTACAATACAATGGAATACATAAGTAGCATTTTGGCAAGTGTGCTAAGGAATTGTACGATCTCGGCACTATTTCTGCTCGACCCTTTCCGCCTTCGGGGCACAAGTAGCAAACCTGTTCCAGCCTAAGGTCGAAGATAGGCATAAAAGCTACCCCAACAAAGCCCTTAGATAGATCCAGCACCTTTCTTAAACGTACGGCTAAGGAACAGAACGCCTTGCCGCCTAATGTGTTCCCCGAATAGTATAGTCTGACTGCTTTAAAGCCAGCCAGAGTAAACAGGCTGCTTTTAACATCCTCACTTACACGTTGAGATGGCGGTCAAATGCCTTCCTAGTATAAAGTAAAAAAAACACCACTATCAATGTCACTGAGTTGTATTAAAAACTTCACAGCTAGAGAAGACTTGGAAGCAATCGGAGTACTGCGTCACGATCCGGAAGGCCGCCGACCAGTGCGGGCAGGTGCTCGACTTCCTCTACGCCGGCGGTGACATCCGTCAGCCTGTCAAAACAAAACCATGGCCTGTCAAAATAAAACCAGGGCCTGTCACAATAAAACCACGGCCTGTCACAATAAAACCACGGCTTGTCACAATACAAGCACAGCCTCTTGAAACAAAACCACGGTCTGTCAAAATAAAACCACGGCCTGTCGAAATAAAATCAAAGCCTGTCAAAATAAAACCACGGCCTATCGAAATAAAACCACGTACACATTTTTGTGATTATTCAATTCAATACCTACCTACACCCTTCCCATAGGTAAACTCGACCAGGAAATTGCTTTATCACCCTAAGGTAGCAATAGGTAGCAACAAGAGATAGACTTTCCGTAGCAATGATATTCTGACACTTAACAGTCTCGACTTTGGCGATATTTTGGTTACACGGGAAATATTGTCAAAACTGATAAACCATTATAATGGCCTGACTGTACCTACCTCATCATCATCTCGGCTACAAAATGCCCACTGCCGGACATTACCCTCCCCCACGTCTTCCACATTAGTGGACGGTGTACACAGCAAATATTGTCAGAAAATCGCAAAACGATGTACAGCATAGCCGTTTGGTACACAGGTACTGTAGGTTAAAACAATAATTTATAGCGGTATTTCTTAAAAATATTCCAATAGAGCAGTGATGACGTCATCATGTTTGATATTAAATAAAAGGGCTTCACACGCCGGATCTACAAATATACTGCACCATAAACTTTGGGCCACCTGTTTTCTAGAAATCCAAGAAATATTTTCAAAACGTTCTAAGTTTGGGCTCCTCCAGGTAGAAGACGGCTTAGTAAATTTTTGTAAAACATACATCAAATGTCACTTTATATACTCATATCCAACGTCAAAAAGGCGATTTAAAAAATATTAATAATAATCATTAAATGCGGAGTGAATGACGATTTGTTGCGAAAACCCACGCTAGACGTCTTTTAGATCGCGCTAACGAAGCAGGCACTCAGTTCGAGTGTTCGAGTTCGAGATCGATTAAAAAAAAAGTAAGCCGTGTATCGAAAAAATGTTTATTGAATATTAAAATACACAATTTGAGAATTTATTTCTTAAAAATAATATCGTCCAAATGAAGACCCTCGCGTTCGCGACACTCATTTAATCGAACAGTAAAATTACTTATGACGGCTCGGCAGGTGGACTCAGTGGTGGCTGCCATTTCGTGACGGATATTTTCTTTCAAACGCGCCAGGGAAGTCGGTTTATTGGCGTAAACCTTAGATTTAAGATAACCCCATAGGAAAAAGTCCATACTGGTCAAATCAGGACTGCGTGGACGCCAATTTATGTCACCTCTCCTGGAGATCAATTTGCCCGAGAAAATTTCACGAACTCGTGGCAGAGATGTATTGGACGTGTGTGAAGTTGGTCCGTCCTGCTGGAACCATGTTCTTTGGGTATAGCCAGGAAAGTTTTGCAGTTCAGGCACCAAGAAGTCGTCTAACATCTCCACGTAACGCTCTGAATTTACTGTAATTGCACGCCCCCCTTTCGTCTTTAAAAAAGTAAGGGCCGATAATTTCTCGAGCCGACATCGCTGCCCATGCGGTCACTTTAGGCGAATGAAGGGGTTTCTGATGCTTGCGTTTCGGATTCGTTGCACTCCAGTAGCGGCAAATCTGCTTATTGACGTGTCCATAAAGATAAAAATGAGCTTCATTCGAAAACAAAATGTTGGTAAACGTTGAAAACGCTCAATTGCCTGATTTACGAAGTCAAGCCTCTGACTATCATCTTGAGGCTTTAATTCTTGCACCAATTGAATTTTGTAGGGGTGCAGCTTTAGATCTTTGTGTAAAATGCGGTGTAATGATGATCTATGCACATTTAAAGCACTTGCGCGCTTCCGAATTGATAGGTTCGGGTCATCACGAATAGACTGATTAACACTCTCCACGTTTCTACCGTTCTTGATGACCTTGGTCGCCCGGATTTTGGTTTTTCCAGCGTTGTACCGGTCTCTTCAAACTTTTTGACCCATTTTCGAATAAGAGGAATGCTTGGCGCATCATTTGAGTGGCGAAAACCTCGAATACTGCAGAATCTCCTACGCGCTACAGTCGCCGAATCACCGTTTTTGTAAAACTCTCGCACGCACAACACGCGGTCTGCTCCTGAGAAACGCTCTATAGCGACTGAATTCCCAAGAGCCAGGCTACCGATTGACATAACCCCCGCGCCCCTCGGCTTCGTTGCGTTCACACAGTAAACTAAATAAATATAAACTTTCTTTTGAGACACCTTGTATAAGGCGGATACAATTTCAGGGTTCATTGTCTCTGTACACGGTTCCACCGGAAGTATGTAATTATATTTGTGATAATTCAGGTAAACGGGTTCCAGTTTTTTAAAGTGGTTTCATTAAGCGACCCGGACCCTTTACGAGATTTCTACATGGTCCTTCGCTAACAGATTTCGGACCGGACCAGATCGGATCGGCGGCTCCAGCTGTGGATCGCTGGCCGCAGCGGACCTCCAGGACTGAACACCCTGGATCAGCTGGTGATCTACACTGCAGCAGACACTGAGGTGGTGCTTGACGGAGCTGGTGCGGAGACCACGAGGATTAGGACGGGGCGGAGTCCTACATCCAAAAGGAGGTGTCTTCAGGTTTGATAAGACACCAAAAACTGTAAGTGAATTTGAACTTTAATCGCAACAGTGAAAAAAAAACTTAGAAAATGTCGAGGTAGTTTTGGAGTATTTGGACTTAGAATAATCGGCGAAATTTTGGACATACGGGGAATCCATGCCCGATTTTTTAAAGTTATATTGTCAAACGCTTGTATTTTTTTATTAATTTTGTTATCAAACACTTAGAATTTATTTTAATTATTTGGACTTGCGAAATTTCAACTAAAATTGTAAATTTTTCGGAAATAGAATTCAACTTTATCTTGTTAATTTGATTCAAGGCTTTTTTAAATCAACATGCAGGCAATAATTAACTTCCAAAGCGAACTTTACCAACGCATCGCAATAGGTTGGATTAATTTGAAGAAATTTCCAAAAGAACGAAAGACTAGTGCATATGCAGAAACCAGGCTAGAGAATTTAGAGGAATGGTGAAAGAAGTTTAATTCCACGCAGGAGGAGCTAATACGAAATTCTGAAGTTGCCGCATTTAATGATTCGGAATATTTGAAAGGATATCTATATGCGGCCACTGAAGAATTATATGTTGAACTGAAAACAGAATTAAAAACTTATTTATCCAAAACAACTGAACCGAATTTCACTAGGGAAACTGGTAATTACCAGCAGGGTATACATTAAGTTACCTGATATTAAATTTCCGACTTTTACGGGAAGATATATCGAATGGACCACCTTCAGAGACTTATTTACCTCATTGGTTCACGATAATGAGACATTAACGGATGCTCAAAAGTTGCACTATTTAAAAGGCTACCTAAGTGGAGAGACAGAGCAACTGCTATGCCATATTCCGATCTCCAATGTTAATTATACCCGGTGCTGGGAGACTCTGGAAGGTCGATATAACAATAAAAAGTTATTGTCACATCACATATTGAAACGGTTGCTAAGTCAACGAAATGCAACTATTGAGTCGGCCACTTTCTTGAAAGATTAAAATGGATACATCATCCGATTGTCTAAGTGCATTGAAAAACTTTGGGGTTGATGTAGCTAATTGGGATATTTTGGTAATTCACTTGTTAACTTTAAAATCAGATAATGAGAGTAGGAAACAATGGGGACTGCACCTTTCCATGAACACAAAGTTGGACGAGTTACCAACGTTCGCGCAGGTTAAGGATTTCCTTAACAATCGGCACTAGAGTTTTTGGACACACGGCCTACTACTAGCAAAACTCAGCATGTCCGAGGAGGACAAGCGAGTAAGGCAAAAGTTTTACGTGTCACTCAATCTAAGAGTGTAGTTTGTGGTGAAGACCCCACGCTGTACCACTGTAAGTTTGCTGCACTGGATGTTGATAGTCGACGTAGTGTTGTAAAAAAATTCCAACTATGCTTTAGGTGCTTGGGCAGTAATCATTCTGCGAAATTTTGTCAAAGTTTGATGTGTCCACTTTGCAACCGTAATCATCATTCTCTGTTGCATCCAAAAGGTGCTCAGGTTTCGCCATCAGGAAATGCTTGGTAGGGCGCAACGGCGTACGGTACTGAACAGACGGGGTTCGGTGATAAAAAAGAAGCAAGTAACGATGATCATACTGTGGCGTCACATTTTGCTTCTACACATGGTCACGTATTGCTAGCGACGGCGCTAGTCAAGGCTATGTCGAAGTCTGGGGAAAGTCAAGTTATCATGGCGTTGCTTGACCAAGGATCGCAAGCATCCTTTGTTACGGAAGCAACAGCTCAGTACTTGGGATTACGTAAAATCCCAGTAAGGGGACTTATCTCTGGGTTAGAAAGGAACACGAGTACTACATGCAAATCCATGGTCTCGTTCAAAATATATTCAATGGCTGATGCAGCTACATTCATAGATGTTCAGGCTTATGTATTAAAAGCTATCACAAATATATTACCTGGGAATCGGATAAATATACCGGACTGGAGTTAGGAGCTGTTGATGTGGTAATGTTATAGAATACCATATAGCAGTACCATAATACCATAAGAACACGAGTTACATAATCCTAAAGACTATCAACTTGCCTTTTGACCTCTCAATGTACGTTTTTATTGGCTGCGAGCGCGCAAACGTAAAGCGCAATGTGTATAATATCCATCACCTAATTATTTTAGTCCAATATCTGATTTACTCACGTCAACACAAAAATAGGCATCAGTAGCAACTTATTATTTTTATCACAAAATGGTGACATACAAATATTCTATGATACTACTTTTTGTGATTGGGACTATTGGGAGCTACGTAAGTAAACTATTTGTTATTAATTATTTTAATGTTAGACACAATCATTGATAACATTTCAATGTTATGTACGTATAGTTTGGCAAGAATGTCGTGAAAATAATGTTTTGGGAACTACTGCTCTCGCCTAAATTGGCCACACTATAGTAGTTTATGCAACTGTCATATAAAAGGGGGTATTAAAACATGAGTGTCTGTTTATCATACAAGGCGTAGCCGAGTAGCCGAGAAAAAACATTCACAAACACGTATTACAACAATTAGAAAAAATATTCTGTTTAGCGGGAAAATAATTCCAAATGTACACAATCACAACCACAGACTATTAAATATAAACAGAAAATTTTGAATTTGTTAAAGACATTTAGGTATTCAGCCTACATTTAGCCGTGTCCCGGCGCCCGACAAAAATTTTAAAAAGAAAAGTGTTGCATAATGGTTAAAAAGTTGTTTTTCGATACAGCTGTAATGAAAATAGTATGGAAAATGCTGTATCGAAGAGTTATTTTTTCAAATTTTATAGACTGGCGTGAAAAAAGTGTATCCTTAAACAACTGATTTCGAATATGTAATTGGAACATTACGCTATGAGTGTAGATAAAATTACTTTCAAACTCAAATATTCTATACCTTTCTGTGGTCAAATTGACTTCAGCTGTCACGTTATCTAGACTGTCGTTGTTTTGTTGTTGTTATGTTTAACTTTTTATGTGAAAAATATAAACAACACTATTTCTATCCATTTCTTTTTAGTATGTCATTTATGGGAACTCAATAGACACCTCTTTTTATTAATTTTTTTACTGGCTATATTTTTTATGACGTGTTGATGTCAGTTCAGTAGTATTTGGCAAAATCGCTACATAGCGGAAGCCACAACCTAAAACAAAGAAAGAAAGAACTTTTTATGTGTATATTGCTAGATATTTACTGTGTGGGACATTTATTTTCGCAACAAATGCGAAAACGTATAAAAGCGGCACGAGAAAAGCAATATTTAGTTGAGTTTAGAGCACATAGGTTTCTGTGCGATTTTTAAGATGTTATCGGCCGAATAGCAAAATTATCGATACCTAAAATGTATCTCAATATTGAAAATAATGTGATCTTTTGGCAATCATATGAAGTAAAATTAATGTGTTTTGTAGAATTCTTTACATGTATTTGAGGTTACAAAATAAACCGTCAAATTATAGTGTACTGTTACAGTTTTGATCTTTTTGTATTTTTTTCGTAAATATAATATTCATTAATATTTTTGAGTTCAGGTGTAACTAAAACAGGCGGCGCTTGTGAACTTGTGAACGAAGGTTTTGAAGCACAAAGCTATATTATCTAGGCACAGTAGGCAATGTACGACTATTCGAGGCGGGTAAAATAAAATAAAATAAAATCAACAGAATAATATAAGATTATAATGGAAGCTAGTCGAACAGAGAGAGAAACAGAAGATATTCATATTCATATTTCTTTATTAGTTTTGTTCGTACATTGTCCAAAATTCAGTATCTAGGTATACATTATGTCCTTACTAACAATGCATATATATTGAGTATTTACATCAATATTTAAAAAATATCACAGTCAATAGAATTAATAACAGTTTGACATTACGTCGTTACGTGCATCAGTGTTGCTGTTAATAAATTTATAAGAGTAAATATATACCAGGCTCTTATTTCAATTTTCAATACTTCCCCTTATTCTTAATCTTCCACCATCATGTGACAGCTGATGTGGGTACTCAGTTTAACAGTAGGTAGGTAACTTACTATTGCAAGAGCAGTAGTTCCCAAAATGCAAAAACTATACGACTTCATATTAACTACTCTTCATCATGATACTCTAAATTACAAGAGCAGATTCAAAGGCTTTGTAACGAGAACCGTTGGCATTTACATATTGTTTAGATTCTTATTAAAATAGTCATGTAATGAACTTGGGGGCTTACCATGAGCTCTTATAGCAGGACTAGAACAGAACTGCCCTGCTTAGAATGTGACAAGCTTACGTGACACGTATAGCGCTGTCTCGTTCTAAGCAAGGCAATTCTGTTTAGGTCCTGCTATAAGAGCTCATGGTGAGCCCCCTGGCCTTATGTTAATCTTGATTTCCCTATATATTACCTATCCCTTTGTCTATTCTTACTAAACCGGCTGATGCGGTTTAAGTCCAGCAGTGGACTCTCACGCGCTGTAGTCGTGCGATATGATATAAAATATTAACAAGTATCAAATTTTTTGGTCGATGTATACGAGGCACAAACACAAAGAAATTGTACATAGAGGCAAAGCACAGACATGAAGATAGTATTTTTTAATATTTTAAGTTCACAGACTTTACAGTACAATGATACCATGTTAACGATAGTGGCACCCTCAATTTTTGTCACGGCTTTCTTGCCAGATTATACATTATGTAAGTACGTTTTGTGAATACTACATTTTCCGATTCTGATTCTTCGCTCATGTTGCAACATTTATAGATTTTTTTACGTTGGGCATACTAGGAGGGCATTTGACCGTAATCTGCAGCGTTGCCAGTTGGTACGATTTACGTACTATTTGGCCGACTGCCGTACCTTTGGCGTACTTTGCTCCACATCGTACAATTTAGTACGTTTTTACAAAATGCTAAATTTTGCTGAGGAGGGTGGTCACTTTGCCTTTCCTGTCCGCAAAATAGATACCGTAAAATAATGGAAGGAAGGGTTGATTTTGACGTGTTTTTGCTCACTGGCACCTCCGGCGAGGTGGTGGTGGTAAATAAGGTCTTGTAATGTCAAAATAATAGAAGAGAAGATAAACCGTACCTTTTTAGCTATTTTCGTACTATTTTAGGAGCCCGGACGTACTTTTTTGGAAACTACTGCTGGCAACACTGGTAATCTGTGCATTTGACCGCCATCTGACCTGATGGCAAGCGATGATTTAAAATTATTCTGTTCGGGGAACACATTAGCATTAGAAAGGTCTAGCCAAAGCAGTTCGTGCGGATAGCTTCCCTCATGTAGCTTTCCTGTTAGCTTTTATACCAGGATATCGGATTTTCTGACTGGACGGTCAATCCGCGTAGTTATCGATTGCTGGCTGCCACAGAAATCAAAATAAGAAAACTTTGATGTCTGTGCTGGTTACACATCCAATCTTACAGCTACCGACGTAGGAGTTCCTCAGCAGTTGATCCGCGACTGTCTTTTTGCTACATATTAACAACGTGCTCGTATCTGGTACCTGTTGGGTAAGCAGATGAGAACACAGTATCAGACAGATACCTGTTAGATACAAAAGCCAACAGGCACGACATTCAATATTGTCGGGAGGTCATGATTGAGCGGTCTCCGACTGTGATGTCTCGCCCCAACTTTCCGTGAGTTCAAGTAAATAAAAATGAGAATTTTCAGGTATTAGCAGCCCCGGAAAATTTGTACAATGAGTATGCTGCAACGTGCGCACAGCTTATGACTCCAAGGGTGAGCACTTTATTTTATATTGGTACTCAGTTCATCTATTTTACTAACGAATAGTGATAATATTGCTTTTATTTGTATTTTACTTCTTTTTTATTTCAGATAGTAAATCGTCGCTGCAACCATTATTTTGATATTATTGCTACATTGATGGAGCCGTGCAAAAATAACTCAAGCGAGTCTTGGTCGGTCTGTAATAATATAAATAATTACCTACTCAAGTCGTATAGGTTTAAAAAAAATTCTTCGTCTAATAGGAAACTACGTTGCGTAAAGCGCACTCCACATGTGGACAGTTCCGCGGGAACACGAGAGTGTAGAGGAAGTATTCGCCTATATTCGTGTAGTCCCGTGCATGTTCGACATGTCTCGCCTATTTCATAGACTAAGTAGAGATAGTTTGTTGTCGTCTCGATTCGATCGATTTTATATTTATATTCCTAGCGCTTTTTCCCGTAACAGGTTCGGGGTACACTTGACCATGATCCAGGATATTAGTAGATAAAGTAATTACAGTAGAGCAGCTGCCATCACCTCTGTGACCCTGTTACAGCAGATTAGCAATATTACACCGATGAATCGATATAATGTCGACGTGTTTTGACACCCACCACATCCCTAATAGGCGAGAATGTAGAGGGTCGACCAAAGTCCCGGCAAAAGTTTCGCCGAAAGTTTCTGCGGACATGTGGAGTACGCTTAATGATATACTTATGTAATTTACCAAGTTATGAATACCTACGCATTGTCCCTTTGTAGCCGCTTTAGATAGCCGGAATTAAGACAGTGGAAGCGAGGAGAAAGCCGGCACGATGAGCAAAGATCCTCACGTAGAAAACGAAACGTTCAGTCGAAGTAGATTATCAAAAACAGTATTTTGCACTTTTCTCTTCGTTGTCGATCGCTAGTGCAGTCTCGTACATTTTTATCTTTACTACTTATGTTTACGCGTAACGAACGGAGGGCTTAGTGTGAATCTCGCTTCGATTTTACTTTTCAATCGCGTTTGCGTTTTCGTCGAAATTAGTATGAAGAAAAAAGCTTCATTTACGTACCACTAGACGGCGCTATATGTACATTTCTTTATACTAATTTTCTCGTAAACGTAAACGCGATAGTAAAGTAAAATCGAAGCGAAACTCACACTAAGCCCTATGTACCTTGTCTAGGCCTGCTTGTTTGTTGAGATTACAACACGTTTTATAATTAAGTTCATAACTCTGTAGATACATTTTGTCGAAGCCTAACCACCAACTCGCATCTTTCAGTGTCAAAACTCAATCTGCATGCTCAAAAACCAAAACCTAATCTCAGACGGAGAAGTGAGCGAAAAGACAGTCATCGAACACATAGATGCGCACATTCAGAACCACCCCGAGGCGACACCGTTGACCACAGAAATACGCGACTTTTGCCTCAACAAAAAATATGAACAGTACCATCCCAGTGAGACTTGTTCGCCACTTAAATATCAAATCTGCGTCAACGCCATTTTTTACTTGGTGAGTCTTGTAGTTGGTAAGATTATAAAAAGCGGCCAAGACCAGTGCCATGTGCTATGTAGGGTTCCGTAGTCGCGGGCCTAATATGTGTGCAGAAGAGGGCTTTCTTGATACTATAGACACATTACAAATGCACCTAGTCAAATTGATTGTGTATGACTTCACTATACAGGGTGTCCTTACGCTCTGGACAAAGCCGAACACTACTAGTGGAATAGGGTATTTAAAACAAATCTGCAAAGTATCGTAACAATCAGTCCAGTATTTACTAAATAATCAACGATTTTAAATTTATCAATCAGGAGCAGCCTGTATGTAGTTGCATGGTCTGGGAAGTACCCTAAAATTTGCAAACTCTTGCATTAGAACTCCCCGCCAGATGACAGACTAAATAAAATAAAATAAATTGTATTCTAATTTGACAATAATATTAATTTATTCTTGTTGTTGTGATACAGTATGTTGTAATTGTTGCCAATTAAGTTACAATTTAATTTGTTAGAAAAAATTGTTTTGTTTTTTTGTCTTATTAAAGAAATACCTATTTCATTATGCTGCTGAGTAGCGGTCTTACACAGGGTTTCATTATTTGTCCAGATTCTAAGGTCAACCTGTATATTATATATTCTTTAACACGTACCCAAATATTACGGTTTAGCAGTTGGGGGAACGTGTTTCTAACAAAAAGTACCACTATAAAGTTACCTAAATATAATGGAAAACTTAATCCTTAATGTGCCGACACTGTTCCGTGATACGGAAGCAGCTGCTCCGATTGTTTACGGCCCTAGGCTGATATCCGTATCCGATATAACCCGTAATAGTTTAATTAATATATTTCATAGGACATGGAATTTACGAATCATTCTTGTCCATAGACCTCAAGTTATAATTATTAGTAATTCTAACCGTGCTCGCTCTAAATTTCTTTGGTCAAGTCACAGAAGTTTAAATAATTTTTAATATCTTATTTTAATTTCTGTGGGTCTAATCAAGTAATAGGGAACACACTCACACTTCTACATCTTTTTTAATAAAAGAAAAACAATTTTTTCCAGGACTATCTCACCGAGGAGAACTGGAGGGACTCTTCAACCGATTGCATTGAAGTACTAGAGATCGGTTTATATTGTCAAACAGTTGTCAGCAAACTAAAACGTAATACGCAATGAAGTATTAGTAATTCATTTGATAAACGTACGTACTTACCTCATATTCTGCCCTTTCGACACCAATACTACTCGAGCTGCTTGGCCTGCAGTAGACAGCACCGTAGATTTATGCTCTTATGTATAACACCTGTCAGTCTGCTGAATACCTATGTACGTTCTAAAACACAAATGAAAATAAAGTTTACTTTATAGGGGCATTGAAGTAAATACCTAGTGTGCTATTGAACCATCATTACTTACTTATTATTTTATACAATGAGGCCTCATAGGCTGGATGCAGAGGCGGGTTGAAGGTAGCGGATGCATATGTACCTACTGCCTAGGATGGATGGCGCTCTTTGGGCTAGGCCTGTATTGAGTCAAGGCGGATTAAATCATTTTTAAAAAGCTGATTAAGATGGACATCAATAAATACACAAGACTTCTTTTTCTAGTCCCAACATAAGCGTGGTAAACGGGCTCGGATGTTGATTGGACAACGAAATGAGTATACGGGCTTTGTCGCACGAGGCTTAATTTTGTGTCTCGCTTACTTCAATCCAAATCGAAAGAGCTAGCTAGATATCTCGCCCTGTCGCGCGTGACAAAGCCCGTCATGCTACGGATGCGTAATATTCTAGTCTGAACATTATACATAAATATTTTTCTTGTATGGATATCGAACCTATGACCTTCAAATCAGCTAGCAGGGTCACTGCCATCGTAGCTATCTGGTTTGGCCAGATAACCGAATAACTAAATGTGTAGATTGACGCATGTAATCAAACTGGTACAGATAAGTTCTCATTCACTACACTAATTTAGCAGTAAACTTGTGTTACGCCAACTAAATAATAAAATGTCTTTAATATCTAAACATTATCGACGTTACCGCTGTCATTGAAGTTTATCATTATTTCCTTTACTTTATATAAATGTATCCGATATACGAAGAAAATAAAACAATGTAGTATTAAAGAAATAACGTTTTATTTTGTTCCGACGGCTTCGATCTCTCGCCAGCTCATTTATGAGTAAGCTTGCTCAGTACCTACGCTCCGCTCGCTCTACACATGACCCAGTAGAAATGAACTTAGTCACGCCAACCTCGCGATGGCTTTTAAAACACACGCACTATTTACAATATTTACAAAGGATCATCATTTCCAATCATGCACAGTCAAGATCGATGGCTCACTACGCCAAATCATACAATTTCAGTATTTATCATCTAATCAAATCATAATTATGCAAGACTATTAAATTTAGAGAATACATTTTAAAATCGTGATTCCAATATCCGAAAGGCAGAAACGAATTCCAAAAATACAAACATCTTTGTGAATAATATATAAATACTTGATCATACTAATTATGTCCTTCACTACTTTCACTTAATACTGTACTTATGAATTCTCAATCAAATTCATATTCGAGTTGAAATTAAGCTGTAATAAAACATTTAAACTTCTCTTATATAAATCGCAAAAGATCTAGAGATCATACGATAAAATTAAATACCTTAGCTTGCATTATTTCCTTCCTTAAGGATATCATCTACATAAAAGTTTCGTTATGAAAAAAAATCTTTTTATACACAATAATAAAAAATGAGATAAGCCCTAATCAAAAAATACAAAATAAAATTGTCTCTTAACTAATATTTACAATTATTGAGACTTAATTTGCTTATTGATCGTTTAATTTATACTTTCACATGTTGTCATATATTGTAGAGCATTTCAAAATAAAGATAACCTTATTATCGTTCGGGTCTAGTACATCAACAGTTAATATAAATCAACTTTCAATATGAACTAAGCAGTAAGCGATCGTTTTAAGCAGACTATAAATACAAAGAATCCATGTTCTCAGCGATAAAATATATTTTTATCAATTGACAGCAGAAATAACATTGAACTTGATAATCATAGGTTTACAATAATCATTATAGTTAATTTCTTGTATTCAACACACAGTTTAATCAATTAATTGTTTAAAAATATCTATGTTAAGTAGGAAATCACAGGGGCCACTACAAGCTGTAATAAACTGTTGTGAAAAGATGCTTGCTACATTTGGAACATAGCTTTCACTTTGTTATAACTACTAGAGAGTGTCACTTATCGTTTGAACAGAATGAATACATTGTCTCGAAGCGCACTGTTGCATTTACGGGTACGCAGTCTTGCTTCCATCGGGGCATTAATACTTTTTTATTTTGTTAACAAAACTCCCTCTTCAGACCGTTACTGACACTTCGAACACACAGGTCAAATAAGGAGAATCAATGTCATTGTGGCTAAACTTGGCGGTCTCTTGCCCCACAGTCTTTCTGGTTTCAGTGTCAAACATTCGTCTAAGGCAATGACCGTTGTGTACGCAAATGGTTGCAATTTCCCAACCATCAAAGGAGCACACCCAAGTGTTTTAATGACAAACAGACCGCGAGGCCCATGGCATATTGATACGAAGATGAAATGACAAACAGACCCACCGGTTTCTGTATAACATCCATGTTTCACGCGTATGTTTCGGGTAACCAAAATGCAGAACCGCCTCTACATTTTCATTACCACTGAGCTTATTTGCCAACTTTTTCACTCCCTACACCAATCACAGTAAACACTTGACACTGTCACACTGTCACTATCACTGGCCAGCCGGGCCCGCGGCGGCCCGCCGTCAGTCGGCCTCCTCCGCGGGCCGCCGGTACACGGGCCCGAACTTGGCCATGTACTTCTTGACGAACATCTTGGCCTTGGAGCGCACGGAGTCGGTCACCACCAGCTCCTCGACGCCGCGGCAGTGCTTCAACTCTTTCAGCATCACGAAGTGAGTCAGCTGTGGAGGGAGACGGGTTAGGTTAGGTAGGGTAGGTGACAGATTATGGTGCAGTGGTGAATATACCTTGATAATTCTTGAAAATAATAAAATGTCGGTTTACGGAAACTCCATAGAAAAATGAAAGGAAGAACAATTGTTTGGACTGGCTTCGATCGAGTGCATTTCCACAAAAACACCATTTGCGGGGGAGATGCCCGAAAGTTATAAGTAATTATGTATGTTCAATATCCGATATTTATCAAGATAATTATAAAACAATGAATTTTCATGATAATTTCTAACCCTGGTTCACTGTATGGTTACTGGTTAAATGTATTTACTGCTATATGTGGCTTCAACTACAACACTGTAACAGGTCTAGCCGGCAATTAAAGCCGTTTGAACCGCACTCCAATGCTGTGGCATAGTGCGTTCTTTTCTATTGTAATCGACATGAAGTTTACCGTAAGTGACGAAGTGACAATATTGCAGGCATACATATATTGCTCATTAAGAAGTCTCAAAAGAGGATACTTAAGATATATTTAGATAATGAATAAGGAATGGAATACGTTGCCTGCGATAGCGTCCCCTGATCACTACAATCTGGACGCCTTCAAGGCTAGAGTGAATAGGCTGTTTCTAGGCAATCATGCTTCATCTTCGGCCGCATCGTCACTTACCACCAGGTGAGACGGCGGTCAAATGCCTGGCTAGTCGTAATTAAAAAAGAAAGATATTAGCCAAGAAAACGGCAGCAGCCTATGAAAACCCACCTTCCTAGCCAAATGTTTGAAATCCGCCGTGTTGGTGATCCGGCCGGCCTTCGCGTCCGAATGCCGGTACGGGTTCAGGTGCTGCACCATGACCCGCGCCATGCTGCTCCGGAACTGTTCCTTGATCCGTCGCGCCGTGTCCTCCACGTCTTGGTGCGGGGCTGGCTCGGGTGCCTGTGGTTTTTTATTTAGATATTGAGTAAAAAGATACAACAATTGTAACATGTCAGTCTGACAAAACTGGTGGGCAGGTTTGATACTCTATAGAATAATCTATTAGTAAACTATATGTATCACTATTTCTACAAACTGTCAAGTTCATAAAATTAGAAGAGACGGAAGCGTCAATGTTTCAAAATCTCGGAAGTGCGAAAGTAACTGTCAGTATCTATTGTCAATCATCAATTAAAAGTTGAGGTGAGTTATGGACAGAAACGGAAAGAGTTTTAATCGATGATTTACATTGACAAGCGTTTCAGAAACTGGGCGTGACTCTGTCCGTCTGTCTACTACGTTTTCACTGCTAAATCACTGTACCGATTTTGATGAAATTCGGTATGGAGATCGTTAGCACCTGAGGATATATATAGGCTGTTTTTATTGGCCAGGCCAAAAATCAAGAGTCTCCGTAGTCTGGAAATTGGGCAGCAGCATTTTCCATTATTATATTTAAACACTTCGATCTCCAACCCGCCTGCCAAGCGCTTAAGCTTGGAGATTATGGCAATAACCTCCCCTTTCGTGGGAGAGGCCCAAAGTCCTGCAGTGGACTATTACGGGCTGTGATGATGATGATGATATCTACATAATATATAGAAAATAGGACCTAATATATAGGCCCGGCCTTTGCGGAGATTTCTGGGCGAGGCCTATGCCCGCAGTGGGCGTCTTTCGGCTGATATGATGATGATGATGACATAGAAAATTTGAGTATGATACGTCTTAGAGCAACACCCTCTCACTACAAGTATGTATGTAAACTCTTTATTGCGTATAACTACATAAAGAACATTAACAAAAGAAAGTAAACATACATAGCAAAGGCGGGCTTATCCCACAATGGGATTTCTTCCAGCTAACCTTAAATTGGATAGTCCGAAATGAGCTATTTAAATATTGAGTACTGTGCAACTTTTAAGTAACCTTAACTACAAGGGTAAGCATATTCGCATATGTTCCTTACCGGCGCTGGCGCGGGTTCCTCGCGCACCGCCTCGGGCTCCGGCGCGGGCTCGGCGGCGGCGGGCGGCGACACCGACGGCGCTTCCGAGTCGTCAGAGTCAGACTCGGAGTCTATTAGGTCCACCTAAGGGTAACACGGTGAAGGATTGGATTAGTTTTATTGAGTGATTATCATGCAATCAGTCCATTGACTACGAGCAGATGTTATAAAATAATATACATATATAAAAAAAGGTATATACCACAACCGCAACCGTGCACAGTAACGATGTGTTTGACAACACTGCGATTTGGAACACGGCTGTGAAATGCGGAGGTCTTATCTCCTGCACTTAAGTGCCGAGGTTCAAAGTCAGCCGAGGACTGTTACTGTAAAGTTACAATCAAATGCAACCCTGTACGATGATAGGCAGCTGCGTGGGGCACTAGGGGAGATTTTCAATATTGAAAACTTCAAAAATACCACAACAGCCAACGCTTTCGCAACTCTTCGAGTGTTGCCTACAGTCTACGGGCGGTGGTAATCAGTTTCCGATAACCCGCTTGCTTCTTTGCCTTGCTATCGGAACTTGATACTACAGAACCGATTATAATGGAACAAAGCTAAGAACCGTCTCGAATAAACTGGCCATTCGTTCTAGAGCTACGATGCCACACGTCCATCTTATAACAACCCTTTTTTCGTCGGGGCTCCTCTGTGGCAGGCTACACATTTGAGTCGTAATCGGTGCTACGCGTGTGCGCACGACTCGTCTGGCCGGTGAATACAATACGCGCGCTACACTAGTCAGCACTGCTATACACTCTCTTATATTAGGATTGTCAGGGGAAGTACCAACCTTGACATCCGGCAAGTGCTTGGCAGTGGCTCGCTTGGCGGCGGCCAGCTGTCGCACCTTGTGCAATAGTCTCTCCCGCCGCCGCCGCAGCTTCTCCTTAGTCTGGCGGTAACGCTTCACTTCGAGCCGGCCTGCCGCCTTGTCCTCTTCCGTGCGGGGCTGGGGAAAGGGAATCGGTCAATGGACAATAGTAATAACGGATCAATTCGTCTGATTCGCGAAATTAATTTATTAATATGAATGTGCTTGAACAATTAACACAGCCCAAAGTAATCAAAGCTTGTGTTGTGGGTGATAGATAACTATTAAACTACTTATATACTTTTAAATACATACTTATTATCCATATCCAGTAACAGAAATTAAATTTATCATTTCAATTTCCTCTGCGTGGCATGTTACCCACTCAGGTCTCTACAACACACTGGAAACTGTATGTAGAATAATGCCCCTGATGGACGAGGCTCGAGGGTCATAACGGGTTGTACGGTTCAGATGGCAGCACGGTAAAAGCCACTTTCAGTAAATCTGAAAGCGCTTTCCTAGTACAAGAGCGGACCCTCACAGGCAAATTTACCGCTAGCCCTAAGCCGGGATATACTGCTTAGATGAGAGAGAATAGGTACAAAAATATAAATCCATGGGTAAAATAGTTTCTTCTTTCTTTTCTTTGGGACGCTGCGTCATCAAAGGGCGAAGGGCGTAGTGACCTCATGAAAGGCTTTGTATAGTGATGTGATCCTTACTCTGATCGGCCTCATAGGGCATAGAAAAAGCAAGTGCGTGTGGCCCCATAAAAGGGTCGGCATAGTGATATGATACTTACACTGATCGGCCTCTCGGAGACGAGTCCCGGCCGCCGCTTCCGCGCCACAGACACCAGCGCGTGGTCCGGAATGAGGCCGGCGCGATCCTTTATCACTGCGGGGAGACACGGTACCACATCAATATTGGTAGACATCATGAAATAATAATAATAAAAAGCATTTATTATACTAAATAACATGGCACAGCAGGTACAGTTTTAGAAAAAAGGATATGAACTACAATGACACCAGTGACATAGCAGTAATATATAGAAGTGTTGTTACCCGAGCCAGATTGGGATTTTGCCATGTTTACGTATTGACCATCGAACCGTCGGGATAAAACGATAAATATAATACTGGGATTTATCCGTTGAAGGTGTTTCTAAGAGCGTACATTTTAAATTGGTAAGTATACAGGTCACTTCCACGAGGAGTTAAATGTCCATCTAGAACCAGTACTAAGTGTACTGGGACCAGTCGAGGTTATTTCGGAAAGATAAAAGAAAGGCAAAGCACTGGAGCATACAAAGACTGGTCCACGCAGTCAGTTTCGGACAAAAGCTATCTAAGCACTTCCTTGTTAACCAAAAACCACCACTAAAACAAGTTCTCAAATGAAAACTATTTTTTCATAGCAAGCTTTTACCGCGCGTTCTCTTTAATCAGTCAAGAGTACTTGTCAAGTCTAATCAAATGAATCCAAACTCGATGGGTTTATCATGCGTACTTTAGGAGTTCCGATGGCCACCTTCCGTCCACATCATCAGTCCAGCCCGATGGTATCATAACATTGCATTGTCACCGAACTTAACATAAGTATGCAACATTTCTGCTCAATTGGAAACCGGAAAAAAGGTCAAATTTTTTATTACGTACATGAGGACATGTGAAGCTTGTAATAATGGTGCACCAACCTTCGTAAATGCCGTTGACTCCCTCCACGAACTTGCCCTTCGGCCGCGCCGGCACGTCCAGCGCGCTCACGGCCTCCTCCTCCTCTTCGGACGAACTCTCCTCTGCTAAATGGAAAAGTATATTGAAATAATGAAAATGAAGCTATTGGCATTTTGGCTACACCCGCACGCGGTACAATGGGCGGGTAAGGAGAACGAGGGTCATGCTAAAGGTCTAAGACCCGGCCAGAGTAACATCTTTTCTCATAAAATAATTTTCATTTATTTATTTTATGAACGTTCCGATTATTTCGTTCAGACCAAGTTTTGACGTTCGATATGGTATCCTTCAATTGGATACCATATCGAACGTCAAAACTACTCACATCGTCAGGTTATCGACATATAACTCGATTAAATAACTGATCAGGGCAAATTATCTCCACGGCAACCTAGACCAGGGGTATAAAGTAACCAACCTATATTTTATCTTATTTGAGTCATACTTCCCTATAACGCATGTTTTTTCTGTTTTTTACAGATATGTGCACGAGCCGCTTCTATTCAACCTTTATAATGCTTATGGCTAAGTTATGGCGTTGCCTGCGAGTGTGTTCCATGACCATTATAATCTAGACGCCAAGGCATGCTCCATCAACCACCAGATGAGATGGCGCTCAGAAGCCTGATGTTTTTTAGTTGTCATCGGTGTCCTACTGCAGGGTAAAGCCCTCTCCCATTTTTCCACGTAGATCTATTTGTCGGACAACATGGTCAGCCCAGTCCCATTTTAGGAAGGCAGTCTTTTAGGCCACGTCAGTAATTTTTGTGTGTCCGTATCGTCGGTTCCGAACATGATCTGTGAACTTCACCCCGAGTACGCTACGTTCCATTCTCTGAGACCCTCTGGTTAATTTAACTGCAAAAAAAAACAGAGGCAAGATATTGCTGTAGTCGAATCTCCTACCATGCGTAGTATCACATACCGTCATTAGCAGCGGGCGTGTCGGGCGGCTGCCACTGCGGCTGCCGCAGTTTCACGTGGTAGTAGTAGGTGCGGCCGCGCACGTCCACCGCCGAGCGCCACAGCGACGGCAGCACGGACCCGGGGGATGGGGCTTCTGAAGGCTGGGGGGGTGGGGATAGATTATTTATTTATTTATTTAAAACTTCATGCACTGTTACGTACAAAGGCGGACTTAAAGCTTCATAGCTTTCTCTACCAGTCAACCGGAAAGTTGATAGTATGAGAAATTACAGGGCGGTGTAACATGTATGACACAAATATTGGAGAACACATTAAATCTAAGTACTTATGTTTAAGCAAATTTGACATACATTCACAAACCATGACTGACAGATGACCAGATGACCAGATGACCGTGACCAGATTATTCAAATGATTAAAAAGCCACCTTCGGCCAAAAAACCAGACTCGGCAAAACCGTCAGCAAAGCCAGAGTTTGCGCCGAAGGTGGTTTTTTAATCATTTTTGACAAATAAATTGCAAGTTAATTTTTTAATGATCTCTAGATAAAAAAAAAGCCTTCTAGATATTACTAAAATTATCTTTCTTTATTATACAGTCAAAATATATTAAAGTCTTAAAATCGTTTATATTATTAAATGTAGATTAAAACCAATCTTGAACAAAATTTCTTAGAGCTTTTACCCCTTCTGCTTCGGCCAGAAATTGACCATCGGTCAAATACTGACTGTGAGGGCGCCGTAAGTTATCTTACATCATCGGGTACAAAATATTCCTAAGTAACCAAAAAAAAGTGACTCTAATGTGGAACTTCAACCTTAGGGTGATAAAGCAATGTCCTAGTCGAATTTTCACTAGCCGACAGTAATTAACGCACATCAGTTAGTTTCGGCCCATGTATTGACTTATACGCGCGCGACAAAAAGCCGCTATCTAGCCGATGTGCATAATTTACCGCCGATATCTTTTATCATAGTTACCGGCATCGGCTGGTCGGACTGCAGCTGCGGCTGAGTCGGCGGCGCGGGCGCGAACCCGCCCGGGAACATGAACCCACCCATGTTGTAGCCGCCCATGCCGCCCACGGCGCCCATGCCGCCCATGCCCATCATGCCCATGCTGTGGAACGGGTTAAGGTTTTTATTAAGGTACACAAAACGACTTTTAACACGCTAAGAGCGGTGGCTCAGTGGTGGGACGGTATTTGTAGAAGAAGAAGAATGCATCTTAGACCGGACGCTAGCATTCGTTTTCCTGATCAGTAGGCTAATTACGTAACTCTGTTGCGTACAATTATCTGATTTCAATAATTGAAATTGTTACTTTTGCGATTGTGTATGATCGATTTAATAGTTTCAGTTTATGTTGTAGTAGTTTATGTTGCTGGATATTTGTTAGCAACTGAACCCGTGAAATACACTAATACGTAAAACGTAACAATTTTAATCATTGAAAGCAGATTATTGTTGGCATTACGTAATCTCGATTTCCGAATTTCGAATTTGACAAATCAGAAACGGTTCACGCAGGCTTTTGATTGGTCGAATTCGAAATTCGAATACCTGATTAGGTAATATACATTCGGCCGGCCTAAAGGAATGACTACAAAGTAGACCTCAAGAGCAAGGCTATCAATGTCGTGGAGGCAGATTTTCTTTCTGTTGTGTGTTTTCAAAACACTAGGATTGTGAATACGACAATCCGTCATCGATCATGACATCGATTCACACAAGTTCGAAAAAACTCCGTCACTATAGAGGTTATGGGGGCGCACTATGGGAAATGGTAGAACAAGAGCATATCATAAATGGTTTTTACGAATATCATCTGGGTGATATTTTGATTTAAATTGATACTCAAATAGTCAAGTTATAATATTCAATTGGATTTTGTTACCTAATACGCAAAATAATATTATTTTTCATAGAAGTACATTGAAGATAGAGGTGCCAAACTCAAGTCTTTGGGTGTTCATGTTTCAAAACAATATTGTGAAAAATATATTAAGCACAGATATGCAGTGTATTATATTTTTAGGAAGGTAATTTTTTATACTTTACGAGACAGCTTTTTAATTTTCATTTTATTTTGAGAAATTTGGGAAAGTACTTAAAAAGGAACATTACCAAATTTTTCACAAAAAAAAATTTCATTGAAAGTTGTGACTGTTACCCACGTCTCCCCATCCGCTACTTTTTGTATTAGTTCATAGTCTAACTATTCATAAACAAGATACAAAAAAAATTAGCTGCAGATATTTGCGGTTTTAGAAGATATGAGTAAAAAATTGATGAAAGTCGGAGTAGGAAATTCGGTATCTTTGCGGTTTACCACAGGGATTTTTTCGTAATAACAAAGGGGTCTAATCAAATTTGCACCTGTTTCGCGTGAGAAAATAAGAGATAATAATTTTGTAGGTACCGATTTTATATTGCAAAATAGTATATAAAGGGAGGTAATTATTATTCCAGCCATTCAGTTCAGTGTAACTTCAAGTGAAGTAAAGTTCATTTACGGCTGTAATTACCGCAGATTGTGTATTATATGTAGTTATACAATGTCTTCCTTCAACTGTACCAAACGAGATATCATACTTCCCTATATCGAGGGAGGTAGAACCGTGGAATGTCCAAAGTTTCACTGGAAAAATTAAATGTTTCTGAAAACGACATATGTTTTATAATAAGTGACATACAAAGGCACATTCTTCCAACGTTTAATAAGCGCTAGGCCCTGGCGTCTCGGAAAAAATAAATATTTTTAGAGAAGAATAATACTTGGTTGGACACAGGGTATTCGGTGAATTTACCGGATTCTGATCAATATTCTAAACCATCAACTTCTGGCTTACGAGGAAAACCATGCGTGGCTTATTTAGACTCCTCAGAATCTACCAAGAAGAGGAAAAATACTCTTCTACTCGCAGAATATGGCTTTGAGCACATCAATAAAGCCTACGTGCAGGGACTACGGGCTATAGGTGAAAACACAGAAGCACATGTTGTCGAATCATTAAGGAACGCCGACAATCAAAATAAATTGGCGGAAGCATTGAGTGCTTCTATTGATTTGGATTTAACTAAAGCACAATATATGTACTTAAGGAACTTAACAAATGAACGAAAATGTTGTATATTCCCGCCTTACTATAAAATACAAGAACTAAAGAAATCTTGCTATCCACCATCTTCTACAATTGAGATCACCAATACTTCTGCTAAAGTAATTAATGTCCAAGATTTATTGGACCACACTGTTGCTAGAATTTTGAAAACCGATTCAGTTTACCAAAAACAATATAAAACGGCAATCCTCTACAGCAAATTTGGATGTGATGGTGTATCTGGCTAAAGCCAATATAAGCAAATACTTCCAGAGGAGTCGGAAACAATTTCAGATGCCAATTTGTTCATCACTTCCATGGTACCCATCAGATTAATTGATGAGCAGTCAGGTTTTATTATTTGGAAAAATCCGGTACCTTCATCTGTACGTTTTTGTAGACCCATTTCAATAGAGTTTTGTAAGGAAACTCCAGAGAAAATCAAGGCTGTTGTAGATGAAATTAGTAGGCAAATTGAAGCTTTACAACCATCATTGATTAATGAAGATAATGTTGGTATTCAAGTGAAACATGAACTCTTTCTAACAATTTTAGATGGAAAGGCGGCTCAAGTGCTAACAGATACTCCTTCTGGTTCCACGTGCACGATATGAGGGGCTACTCCGCGACTAATGAATAAAAAAAAATATAATCATCTTGGCGTTAATGTCCCGGTAGTGCTCTCGAGAACGAGGGCCCGGGGTCCGTCTTGACCATGATCCAGGATTTGGCAGGTCAGGAAATTACAGTGGAGCGACTGCCATCTGACCTCCATGACCCTGCTGCCAGGGGAACCTGACCAGATTGGATCATGGTTACACATCCAGTCGCCTGAATGTGCAGGTTTCATCACTATGTTTTCCCTCACCGTAAGAGCGTCGGTTAGTATTCAACTAATGAATGATTTGTCGAAAGTTAGTGCCAGACCAGAAGACGAAAGTGCCTACCAGTACGTGCTCTCCACTTTACACGCCTGAAATGTTATTACACATTTCCTATAATCTTGAGTTTGAAACTTGGTCTGCTACAAGTGAAGAAAAAAAGATATTGAAGAAGGAAAAGAAAGAACTTGTTCAAAATCGTTTCAGGGAGGAGTTAGGATTGATAGTAGATAAACCTCGGCAAAGTAGTGGGAATACTAACGATGGGAATACCGCAAGAAGATTTTTCTATAACAGCACATGCTCTGCCGAAATTACAGGTGTAGATGAAACCTTAATTAAACGCCTCTAGATCATTTTACAAGTTTTATCTTCAGGAATGATGATCGATCCCGAAAAATTTGACGAATATGCGATGGAAACTGCAAGAGTCTACGTGAGCAAATACAATTGGTATTACATGCCATCATCTATACACAAAATACTTATACATGGAGAAAGTATTATCAAACATTTCGCAGTGCTTCCTATTGGACAGCTATCGGAAGACGCACAAGAGTCGCGCAACAAAGACTACCGAAACATGCGACTATATCATGCCAGAAAATGTAGCCGAAAAGCTACAAATGAGGATGTTTTTAAAACTCTATTGTACACGTCCGATCCGTATATAACAAGGTTAAGTAAACCATACGCAAAGAATGTAAAAGATCTTGAGGAAGAAGCACTAAGTCTTCTAAAAGTGGCACCGCTTGCAACTGAAACGTGTATAGATCCTAAGTAGATAAGGATTTTATGAGTTAAGTGAAAAATGACCCTTATTATACAGGTCCCGTAAGTCGACGTCAAGCCGGAATCGGGTGATAGTCCAAATCATAATAGTTACTAGAAAAATAAAAAATAAAATCTAAGTCTTGAATTTTTTAAATTATAGGCATTTCTTTTTTTTTCGAGAAAATGTACACCCTGTGATGGTTTTTTAAGTCCTGTTGCTACAAGTCCTGTTGCTGTTTGTACAATGAATAGACAATTAATATTTCGTGGAGAGTAGACGGTGCACATTTGTAAAAACTCGGTGATCTGGATAACGATCAGCATTTGGGTACCTCTCGCGATACAGTCTAGCCGCAGCACTAGCCTTCCCTCTGCATTCGCCATAAATAAAGTGCATGTTGGTTTATTATTATTTTTTATTGACATGACTTGTTCTTTATGGTTAATGTTAGTTTTTTATAATAATTATTACTTTGTATTTCACTTTAAATATATAATTTACCACTTTTTTCGTGCTTATCCCATTTTTTGTCTCTTTACGCTATTTACATTTAAACAAATAATGAGAAATCACTATAAATTCTATATCATTTGAATCTACATACATTACTGCAAATGTGTACCAAATTTCATCACGATATGATAAAAAATCACGAAGTTATAGATTTTTTATCCGAAACTGACCTATATTTTCCATAATGGGGCGGTACGATAATAACATAAAAATAACTTTATAGTCACAGTAAAATAAAATATCCTTGGACACATCACACTGCGCCATCTAGCCCCAAAGTAAGCAAAGCTTATGTTATGGGTGGTGCTAGACAATTGATAAAACTACTTATTATACATATAACACCCAGAAACATATCAGAAATTTAAATTCATCATTTCAATTTCTGTTCGACCGGGCATCAAGCCCCGGACCTACGTGGCAGACGGCATGTTAGCCACTGAAGTCGTCAGTCGTCGTCACACACAGACAGTGATACAGATTTCCATCCCATATGACATTAACTAATATCTCTATAATCTCTCATTAACTATAACATAAATCTTAATAATTACATAGGTACTTCCATTATGAACTATTAACTGTTCGCTGCGGTTTTCGCGTTAAGTTTTTACATAGAGTCACTAGCTTTTGCCCGCTACTTCGTCCGCTAAATTCGGTTATGCCCTGCTCCCGCGAGAACTACCTTATCCTTCAAATCGGAACACAACAATGCAATCCTTCCTTCTAATACTTCCCTTCCAACATTTTCCGTTTTAATAAATTTAATCATGAATTCCTTTAGATGTGTATTTGGGCCAAATAAAGATTTATCTATGTCTAAATCTTTGTCAACAATACTCGCAGCAACACGTGTCCACTCACTTGGGCACGCAGAACGGCTGCGGCGGGTAGAAGGACTGGAAGTCGGGCCGCCACTCGGGCAGCACCACGTTCCCGCCCGGCGCCACCACGCCGCCGGGGAACATGGCCCATCCGTTCATTTGCTCGGCGGTCTGCAGACATCAGGCATAGTTGGTCAATATTGGTTTGTTAGATTTAATTTATCGTGTAATTGAGAATGGAAGTTTTAGAGAACATGTTTGGTAGTTCGTTTAATGCGTTGTGGAGAATTCGATAGGTACTAAAATATTAGAAGTTGCAATCGAAAATATTATAAGTTTCTAGGAGTGACGGATTTTTTATAGATAAAATTAGTGCCAGAAAAGTGTATCTAATCCGAAGCGCATCTTTCCATTTCTCAGAGGGTCTCTAGCTAAGATGCCAATTGCTTCGTAGCGATTCTATTGCGTATGACGATCGGAACTTGTCGGCTACATTCGTCGTAGCGTTTTTTTGCAGTACGACTCTGATCTACGATCGCTGACCGAACGTAGACAAGTCCAGATTACCAATCGCAATATAATCGGTAAAAAGTGGATGGTATATTAGCTAGACCCACTGAGTTAAGAGAGGGAGCGAGGGATACTACGAACTAGCGACCTACCCCGATTAAGTGCTGGGTCTTTTATTACAATAAAAAGAGAAACGTGCAAGAAAGTGACCTGATGGTAAGTAATCATTGGCGGCCACGGATACTCGTACCGCCCGGGGATCGCGTTTGTCTGTATGTATGTATATATTACATGTATGTATGAAGGTGGCCGGAGCGTGTCTGTCTGTCGCACGTACCTGCGGGTAGTTCTCCGGCCAGTGGTAGCGCTCGTCCTGGCGCTCCTGGCGCGCGCGGTCGGCGGCGGCGGCGGCGGCGGCGAACGCGCGCCGGCGCTCCTCCTTGCCCACCGGCGGTACTGCTGCTAGGACGCGCTCCGAGAGACTGCGGTGGGAGAGTTTCTAAGTTAACGTCGGTACAGGGAAGTTACCATATATAGCTCCGGCCAAACAGACACGACTAAAGCGACTGCAAAACGGGAGCATCAGTTGCGCGGCGGACGCTGCCTATGTTATCAAATGGCGCCTTCTAAACCTCCGCGACCTGTCTTCGTGGTTCCTGAAGCAGTCTCGTAGGTATGCAAGTTATTTCGCGTTGTAGATGACGCGTCGCTGACGCGCTGGTTTGGCCTGACCTTAACTCTTTGCAACAAGCGCGGATCCCGGAGAGGGCTTCGCTGAGCCCCGACTCTGACTTACAATCGCCCACGCTTTTACGTGCCAAAAGGCCCGAAATTCCAATTATTAATTTTATTAAACACTAGCTTTTTAGACCACAAATTTAAAAAATTTCGAGCTCGCTTCGCTCGCTCATTCGTCAGTTTAAATTTTTTCGTACTATTCCCCAATCATTCAAGACCTGAATCTTTTGATTTTTCTCTTTGAATTTTGGTTCTTAAACCCAGAAGTGCGGAAAAATAAAAAATTTCGAGCTTGCTCATTCAACCATTCATTGATCACCCCAGGTTTTAAGACACACAATATCAAAAATTTCGAACTCGCCTCGCTCGCTCATTAATAGATTTCAGTTACATTTCTTACCATTCACCTAGCTCTTTGCGGTCGCTTATTCATTGATTTCTTTAAGTTACTATTGTCAGGATCACCCTTTACTGTTAAGTGTTAAAACCCAAAATGTCCAAAATTACGATGATATATTCAATGAGCATCGCACCCCACTAAAAAGGCCAAATTGGTTTTAGCTTGGGCGCTCGCTCACTGATTTTCACTTTTGCCCCCCCGCGCCTGCTTTGCGATAGGTTTAGGCTACAGCTGTACGGGAGACATGTACGAGTACACGCCCGCAGTGCTCTGAAACGAGTGAAGTAGTACGATACGCGGGGTGGCGTTATACGGGAAGAGTATAAGCGAATTGTAACTGGATTAAAAGGAGAGAATTGGAATTGTGTCCTGCCTCACGCCCCTCCATGGAAAAGCACACTTGTAAAACTAGAACAAAACATTGACCATGTTCTCAAAACACTCACCGTATACTGCGCCTGCCTTCAGGACTGCTTCTGCGTTTCCTGCGGTCGCGGTCATCCCTCTCCCTGTCGCGTTCTCTCTCCCTGTCCCGATCCCTTTCCCTGTATCTGTCCCTTTCCCTGTCGCGCTCGCGGTCCCGCTCGCGGTCGCGGTCTCTGTCACGGTCACGGTCTCGGTCGCGGTCACGGTCGCGCTCCCGGTCGCGCTCTCGGTCACGGTCGCGGTCGCGGTCACGGTCGCGCGCGCCGCTAGAGTCCGCGGCCCGCCGTTCCACGTTGGCCTGGCGCTCGTGTTCCTTCATCTGTTGGATGCGCTCCTTCTTGGGTATCTTGAACACCTCCTGAGGATTCAAAAAGGTAGTGGAAGTTAGGACTTTGATACAGAACTTGTGGAATAGTGGAGATTTTGTTATCTACTTTCACTCAAGCAACCAATCATTGGTGTAGCTCGAGTTAATTGAAAGGTAAGAGACATTGCTGTGGAATTAGAAAGTGACATGATTGGCCTGAACTGAAAAGGTAAGGTAATGAACTGATTAGTAACATTATCTAACATGACAGAATCAGAATCAGAATAAAGCAAATGGACTCATCATCTTGGCATTAATGACCCGGTTGTGTTCTCGTGCACGAGAGCCCGGGGTCCGCCTTAACCATGATCCAGAATTTGGCAGTTCAGGTAATTACAGTGGAGCGACTGCCATCTGACTTCCGTGACACTGCTACTAAGGGAACCTGACCAGATTGGATCATGGTTACACATTCAGTCGCCCGAATGTGCAGGTTCATCACAATGTTTTCCCTCACCGTAAGGTATAAAACAAATGGACTACAAACATCAAAAATAACATGAATTTTAATATGTACGCGGTACCGCCGCTGGTGTGGTAGCAATTAGCAATGGTTGTGTCTGGCAGCAGCCCCTTCGACTAGATGTCGTAAAAGGCGACTAATATCTTAGACCAGAAAGTGGGCAGCGTTGTTTTCTGTTGTGTTTTATAAACACAGCGATCCCCAACTCGCCTGCCAAGCGTGGGGATTGCGGATGCCATCCATAGATATGGAGGAGGCCCAAGAGCGCTTGCATTCTATTGCTTGTCTTTTCTATCTCCAGCAACTTACGAATGAGTGTAAAAGAGATAGGAATCGCAGGCGAGCGCTCTCGCGGATGCGAGCAGTTTCAAAAATAGAGCCCCAGGTGTTCAACGAATCTGATCACGCAATCCGTTTCCACAACTAACAAAAACTTTAAAACTGTCCACTCTGACAGTGAACTCTTATGGGCTGTTGATGTAATTGTCAATCCAATCCAACACAAAATAGCATCTTGTTTCGATTTCTCCTGAACCTTCTAGAAGCTTACCTTCAAGCTGGACCATCTCTCGAGCAGCTGTTTGGAGAGCTCCTTGACTTTGGCCAGCATGGCCGCCTCTGCAGCGGCGGAGGGCTCCGGCGACGGCCCGGGGGGCTCTACGGGCAGCCCTGTGGACAACGAATGATGGTTTGAACATTTGAATAGACGGTGTTGAAACGGGTATGTTTGTGGAATGTGTTGTAGACTGTTAGTGTAGTAAGTAAATTAAGATGTTTTCAACTTTTTCTTTATTTAATTTTGTAACGTACACAATGAGAAAAAGATATTACGCATCGTATATAACCAAGTGAAACAATAATAAAAACAAAAATACAAAACCGCCAGTGCGTTGTCTACTATTCGGGATCCTTCCAACGAGCTTGGCTCCGTCCATACGAACGATCCTAGCCCTCCACTCATCCTTATATCTTTGATAACAAGTCTCACCGTCACCTTGGTGTAATAAATGTAGAAGATTCATCATCGTCTTAGCGCTTATCCCGGCCTCTGCCAAGGTCCGCTTTCCTACTCATTCTTCTCTACTTCGCCCGGTCTTCGGCATCCTCTCGTCGTAAGCCGTCGGCTCTCGCATTCGACTCAGCGATGTCAATCCATCGCTTCTTGGGTCGCCGACGGGGCCTCTTTTCTGATACCGGCAGGTTCAGGCACCTATTTCCCACGTATCCCTGAGGCTTACGCAACACGTGACCAAACCAGCGCAGACGAGCCTCCTCGATCTTATCTGCGATATCCCTTACGCCAAGGCTGCCATGGATGTACTCGTTACGTATTCGATCGAGTCGCGGAACTCCGCAAATCCACCGCAGCATTTTCATTTCGTTGGCGTGGAGTTCGCGAACGTGTTTCGTCAGCGCTGGCCATGTCTCACAGCCATAGAGCATTATCGGTCTAACTATACTCTTGTATATAAGCCCTTTGAGCTTTAAAGGGATTTTAGGGTCACAGGTGACTGCCGTGACATCCCGCCATTTGGTCCAAGCTGCAGAGATTTGAGACTTGACATCGGGGCCGATATCGCCGGACTCGTGCGCACGGATCCGAGGTATTTGGATTCCTGTCCTATTTACAGCTTCGTTACCTACACGGATGGTTTCGGGATCTGCGCTGCAGCTGGCAGCTGCTATTCTCCGTTTTGGCGACACTCAACATCAAACCACCGTTTTCTAGCACATCCTTCCACGTGTTTACTCTGGTCTAAAGATTTTGCGAAAGCTTGCTTGCCAGTACAATGTCGTCAGCGTACTTCATAAGCCAAGGAGGAATGTCCTGAATCTCCACTGAGAGGGCATCGAGCACAATGCAAAACAAGTAAGGGCTCAGCACTAAAACCTGTACGGCCTACGATGGTTTTGACGACAGCTCCAGTATTGGCATACATATCCTGTATTATACAAATGTACGCTACGGGCACAGACTTTGACCTCAGAGCCCAAAAGATTATCTCCAGAGGGACACTGTCGAAAGCCCTCTGCAGGTCGAGAAACGCATAATGCAGGGGTTAATTCTTACTGCAGTGAGACTCCTGGAGGACTCTAAGGGCAAAGATTGGATCCATGGTGCTGCAGCCCGGCCTGAAGCCGTATTGGCATTCCGACAAGGAACATTCCTGGCGAAGTCTCTAGTCCATAATACGTTCAAGTAGCTTTATTGTGTAGCTCATTAGTTTAATACCTCGATAGTCGCACTCCTGCACACTGTCCTTTTCTTTATTGATTGGCGTAATAATATTTACGCGCCACGCGTCAGGTGTAAGCCAAGTGGCTACGATCCTATTGAATCGTTCAGTGAGCAAGAGTACGCCTCGGGTCCCATGGCCCTGTCATGGTCATGGCCAATAGCTTTCCCGGTCTTCATATGGGCCAGAGACCTCTCCACCTCGATCGGGCTTATTAACCCAAGGTTTGCAGGAAGCTGTGGTGATGGCACGTGGCTGTAAGCCTCGTAAGACAATTCCTTGAAATGACAGCACCAACGGTCTTTGATAGAGTTTGCACTTGTGAGCAACACGCCGTCTACACCTTTGATGGCAACACACTTTGTCACATCTAAACTAGCTTGACTCCGCGACTTTGCCAGCTTGCAGACGAGCTTGTGCCCCTCCACAGAATCCAGCGCGTCGTAGAGCGGAGCCAGCTTTTGCCACCATCGATTTAGGTCGCCTCTTCGCCCCCAAGTACACCTCTTTACCCGCAGGTGAGTTACTGTGCTGCCATTTCTTGAAACATGCCTTTTTGTCCCTAACTGCTTCCTGCACCTCACTATTCCACCATCTCGTGTCCTTGTCAATTCTTCGGCCGCCTTTCGACGTACCAAGTACTGTTCGCCCCAGTTTGAGGATGGACTTTTGCAAATGGCCCCAGAGCTCATTAGTGGTGTCGCCCTTCGTGCTCCAATCGAGACGTTCGGCTGCCTCTGTGAACTCCTGGCTGTTGCTTTTTAGAGTCCACCACTGAATGACGGCTTGCAACGTTCTGCAGTAGGCCGTCTACTACTTATTCGGACATCCATAACAAGGATCGGTGCTGTGCAGAGTGATTCCCCCTGGATGATCTTGCTTTGGGATACATGGCCGATGTCACGTCTTCGGAGCAGCAGGTAATCGATCTGAGATTGGTGCGGGCCACTTTTATAGGTGATGAGGTGTTCGGGTCTCTTCTGGAAGAAGGTATTAACCACAGCTAAGTCGGCGGCCAGTGAGGTTCGGAGAATATCTTCTCCCTCACTGTTGCGCTGGGCGTAGCCAAAGCACTCCTCACGTGGCCGTTGAGGTCCGCACCAACCACAACCTGCTCGGAGGATGGTATACGTCGCAAGGTGGGGAGCACAGAGGAGCATGTAGTGCGTGTAGAAAGAATACATGTAGAAGATGTTATTGTTATGTTAGCGACCCGCCCCGGCTTCGCACGCGGACCTACGACACACAGGCGCGGCGCGGAACTTCCTTTGATAATATGCAGTGACTAACCGGTATCCTCATGAACAGCCACAGGCGCGGGTGCGGCGACGGCGGGCTCGGGCTTGGCGGCTGCGGCGTTGGCGTTGGCGTTGGCCAGCCAGCGCTCCACGACCGTGAAGAATCGGCTTTCTTGCACCATCGTCTTGTTCGGGATCGGCAGACGGTCCACTGTCAGCAGCATCTCCAGCCTGCAAGCGACGGAAACAATGAGCATACAGGAGTGGAGGAGGAGCATAATGGAGGCAAAGCATAGTAGGTAATACCTACGAAGCTACACCTCGCGTCAATCGTTATGGCGACTCGGAAGTTCCAAAAATATTGCATGATAGGTTAGTATTCATAATTTTGCTTGCTTTGCTTTTTTAAACTAATTTTTTATTGGTAAAAAGCACCACAATTGGATTATTCCTGCAAATATTTGCACTCACAGCTAACTTCCGAACCACCATAAAGATTGACGTGAGGTATATGACTATCCTATCCTGTATATTAGAGAAACAATTTTTAAGCAATCGACAACAACAATCGTAGTTTATCGCATTCAGACAGACAGATATATGCAGCAGGGGGACTTTGTATTACAATTTTTATAGATATTCTATGACTGAAAGGGTTGCGGCTGTATTCCACAAACCGGCAAACTTAGCCCATACGAGTAGCGCAACTCATTCAAGTATTTAAAAATATGGTATGAATGTGGAAGAAACGAAGGTGTGTCAGGATCGTAGCATGTGACACTCTCTAGTCTCTGCACATTCTGTGGAAAATAGGCGGAGCCCGATTTTTGAAACAGTGTAAGTAAACCGTCTCAAAGAAAAATGCTTGCCGTCAAGCTACAATAAAAGCAATCCTCCACACCGACCTGAAATCGAGCGGCGCATCGTTGCACCAAGGCGCCAGCAGCCTCAGTCCCCTGTAATCCAGGAACAGTCTCCTGCAGGGTAGGTCAGCATCGCGCAGCAAGCGAAGCAGCGCTGTCTGTGCGCGTCGCGTGCGAGCCCGCACCACTACGCGGGAGACGCGCAATGTGTGACTCTGGTTCTTGACGCCGCTGCGACTGAGGACTTCTAGTTCTTCTTCGATCTGTGAGGAGTGATATCGATGATATAGATTTAATGGTGGGTGGGAATAAACCCCATTAAAATGTGCGATGAAAGGATATTAATGATATTGTTGATTTAGCAGTTTTGGGTCTAAGGTCTTGAGCTAAGATTCGGCGATTAAAGTCATTATCCTCTTGGGAATGACATGCACCTCCCGTAAATCCTCCCGAAATGGTAACCTTGGGACAAAAGAACAATCCCACCAAAAACATTTCATCTAAAATTGGTTGGCCACGCCTCTTAAGCTGTTAAAGGTTTCACTGAGAAAAAGTTACGAGATCTCTAGAACTGTATATGAACGGACGCAGGAACGCTAGCGACCACCTTCCATTTCTGCGTTTTTATCGCAATGGTAAGTAAGTACGCATGCGTTCTGATACAAAATATATGTAAGTACATCAAACAGAAAATTAAAAATTGTCACTGTGTAAGACTATTTCTCTATCATGAACAAATAAAAAAGCCCTTAACATTCCTCGAGCTACTCACATCAGCATCCTGTATCAGGTTCCCCTTGGGCTTGTACTTGCGGTCGCGCTTGGGCCTGCGCGGGCGCGGGCGCGGGCCCTCGGCCGCCGCCGCGGGCTGCTCCGACGGCGACGCCGATGCCGACTTCGTCGTGGACACGTCTTCCTCCTCCTGTTGGGAAAATTGTGGTGTTTGATTGTTGTATGGTACACTAGACATGGGTGAATAGACTGTTTCTTATGTACAAATGAATCCGTATTTCGCTTCGGCTTGACTTGACTTGAGAACGGCTTGACTGATGTGATTTTTTTTTGTTCTATTGGCTATAATATAGGGGTGGTTTGTATACAATAAAAATATGGGTAGGGTACGGTAGGGGTAGAGTAGGGTACGGTAGAGGAGAGTAGGGTAGGGGAGAGTAGGGATAGAGTAGAGTAAAGTAGGGTAGGCTAGTACACTACGTATATGAAGTCGCGCCTGGTCTACCGGTATTATTTAAAAAATTATGCTGATAGTTACAATCGTAACTATAAGTATTCACATCCTTGCATATCCCCAAGAGGCCTCACATTGAGTCAAGCTTGGGAGACTGTCGCAGTTAAGGCAAGTAAAAGCAGGTAGGCCTGAAGTAAGTAGAGCCTTAGCCTTGAATCGTATTCGAGATAATTCTTATACGCTTCCCGTATCGAAAAATCAATGTCCGTCAATTGTGACAAGTTAAATAATTGCTTATGATTATTTGTAATGCTACACCTAAACTACACTTGCAAATTTACTACACAAGCCTATAAATAAGATTTATCTTGTTTCTACATTCGTTATATAATGTTATTTAAATCAATATAACAGTATAGCTCACTGTAACTAATAAGTATGTCGAATCCTAGCGCGTATTTCCACGGAGTGAAAAAGTTATCATCATATATTTACACTGTAAACGCCTGCAAAGCGGTTACTTCTATTTGTCTACTACGTTTACCATTAATAAGCCATCAATGGCTTTAGCAGTAACATATCTTCTATACCACTGAGGGGTTAATTTACCGGTTCTCTAAAAACTCTAATATATATCGCAAACTTTACTACAGTCCTCCTTAAACCGATTTTCCATTGATGTAAAGAAATAGAAAAACTAAAATAATAATTACTGTTGTTCATTTATAGATTATTTTGTTGTTATTTGCTTAAAAAACTGAATTCACATCTGTTCTTTCGTTTTCGCCGGTATATTTCTCTGTGCGATTAGTGGTTTCAAATAAAGTATAAATAAGTTCGCATCATACCTCCTCTTCTTCATCCTCGGAATCGGGCTCGGCGCCGATCCAGCCGCGACACGCGTCCGCGCCACAGTAGCAACGCTGCGCCACTTTGCTGCAAAGGAATGCCACCATACTATTTATTCAACTATGCCTATGAATTCCGTAGTTTATTCTATACGCCAGATAGACAGGCCAGCAGTCCAGCAGTGGGTCAGCGACACAGGGTTCCACCAATGTGTTGCCTACCTGTGATGAGACCGCGAAATACCTCTTCAAAGATTCCATGTCATAGTCCAGAGAAAACACTGGCTGGGAGCCCTTAATAATATCTGAAGCATGTGTTATCTGGTAGATTAGAATAGCATTTCTTTTACACTCAGTAAAAGGCCTTTAGGGCTCCACTCTTGGAGGTAGATCTTGCTCTGATGTAGGTAAAGATACAAAGTAGAGCTTAACAGTGCCAAAATGAAATGAAATGCATAACAAAACATAAGCAACTTACCCAAACCGTTGAAACTGGTAATCAAAGGTGATCTCTTCTCCAGCCGGAATGTCTCTTTTACTGAAGAAGCCAATCCTCAATTCCCCATTGACGGTCCATTTCTGTGTCTCAGCATTTGGTTCGCACGAGTGGTTGATGAACCGTGAGATATTCCCTTTGAGTGTTGCATCAATTACCGTGTCCCCTTTCAGGGACATGAAATAGTGATGCATGTTGTTCTCGTCAGAGTAAGCTTGAGCACGCTTGTAGAATTGATCGTAGTCCAACACTTCGCCAACATATTCCATTAGGAATTCGCCTCTGCAAATAGAAATAATAATTGATTGAGTAAATCGGTAGCTCGTCGGTAGTCGGGCGGTTAGTGTCGGTAGCCGGGCGGTCAAGTATCCAACTCGCAAGCGAGAGGTACCGGGTTCCAATCCCGCTGAGGCCATGTACCAATGACTCTTTTCTGAGTTATGTACATTAGTTGAATACTAACCGATGCTCTAACGGTGAGGGAAAACATCGTGATGAAACCTGCAAATTCAGGCAACTGAATTTGTAACCATGATCCAATCTGGTCAGGTTCCCCTGGTAGCAGGGTCACGGAGGTCAGATGGTAGTCGCTCCACTGTAATTACCTGATTGCCAAATCCTGGATCATGGTCAAGGCGGACCCCGGGCCCTCGTTGTCGAGAGCATAACCGGAACATTAAAGCCAAGAAGTTTTTTTTTTAACTGATTGAGTAAATCTTTTCAAACTTTTTTGTATAAAACAAGAAGAAAAGCAAACGCAAAACAAAGGAAGGTTGGCATGGAGTTTGGGGACGGGGACTCACACAGAAGCTGGACCTCGGGCAATACAAACCGAGACGTGACAACGTGACCCGATGTCTCGCTGCGTTTCGTGACTTCACGCAATACGGCTACTCAGCTTTGCACTACCACCGTACTGAGCGAGGTTACTCGACATACATACACCCGTAAACCTCGTCATAGCACCCCTATTTTTGCGTCGGTGGTTGAAAATTGTACGCCGCGTTGTATCTTATCACGTCTCAGAGTGACATTACTTTAATGGGCAAACTGCGGCCCGCAAATGGTTGAAAGCTGGCCGCGACCATCAAAATTCTGTGTGTCGAGTTTAAAAGGACCATTTTCATTACAAAACAATTTTAATTTTATTAGTCCTACCATTTGCGAAAACAAAAATTTTCTATTGAAATTAGAAAAAATTATCATCGCGATAGGCTTTTGGGTGACCACCTAAATCACGAAATTATGCAGAAACAACAGTTCCATACTTATGTCACATCTAATGACATCCCTGCTCTAAGTCATAGGTCTATTATCGCTCTACGTTACTAAAGTCGCGGGCAAACACTAATAATGAATAAGCCTGCTGTAATATTTAACATAGGCTAGGTACTTCAATAATGGTGCCATTTTAAACACCATTAACTACAGCATATTTGACTAGATATTTATAACCCTTCGCCATTTGTGTCCAAAACACGGAAAATAGGAGTCCCCAACAACGACTAAACTACTAAACCTATCTCTTCGCAGCGCAAAAACTACAAAGTATTTGTAAACTAAAAAAATTCATAAAATTGATTGATAAAATTACAACAGTTACAGAACATGTCATTAATTCGCTATGCCATTTCTATACATACATAAAGTTTATCAGAGTACAATTTATCACTATGGCTAATGACAATACTTCTTTGAACATTTGATACAATGGTCTATTATTTATCGAACAGCATGAATTACTCACACACAGACATTACTTACATTGGTATATCCAGAGCAGCTTCCACACCACAACCTTTTTTATCTGCATAGAAAACTTTCAAGAGGGCATTCTCATTTTTCTGAAATCTTCTATTTGTACAGCGTTCTCCCACAGGACATCTTGAATTACTGAAAGTTTAAAATTTTTTATAAAAATAAAGTACTGAAAATGGTGTTTGAACAGTTTGTTCCTTTAGTTACTTAACTCACCATTCAATCATAAGCAGTCTATTTAAGCAGTCCTCCCCACATGCCATCTCCCCACGTTCTAGTTCTTCTTTGGTTAAAAAGCAGTCACAAATCATTTTCTTTGTCTCTTTACTAATCATTCTTTCACACATGTATTCATTTTCTTCCAAGTGTTGATATTGAGACATTCTTTCCTCAATTATTTTATCATAAGCTTCTTTAGTTAATGGTATGACTGTATGTTCATCTTCAGGAAGAGTTTGAACTTCATTAATTGGTTTTAACCGTTGTGGTAAATTAGGGCTGGCTAATGGCGAACTTACAGGAGAACTTGCTCCCATCTCCAGTTCACTGGATCTTCTCCATCGTGATTTCACTTTGACAGGCATGTCTGAAGGCACAGGAAAGGATGGAGAGTTTGGTGCATTACACGGCATCATATCCATCAGCTTTTCTTGACTATCCGAACCAAGTTCTTCAAGTTTTAGTTTAGTTTGGGTAATTAAAGCTTTCTTGAGAGGAGTTTTAACCAGCCCATATCCTTTCGTCTTTTGTTTCATATTACTAATAGTTTTAATGCGACTAGACCTTCTTACCCCTGTTGGGGAAGATTCTGCCGAATCATTAGAATTATTCGGATTTTGCTCCGTAATCCTGGAGGAATTGCTGTCATCAGACAGTGTAGAACTAGGTGTTATACTAGGGTCAGGTCTTGTTAAAACATCCAAATTTTCTTTATTAAACATATCCGGTGTATTACAAGGTGGAGTAACAGCATCAGAGCATTCCATAGAGGAGCTTCTTTCAGTCTCATTTCTAGATGAAAGATTAAGCTTTTCAAAATGCTCCTGAAATTGAGTGTCATAGTGTTTATTTTCTGCTTCTCCATTTAATTGTTCTGGATCAGTTGACTCTTTCCTAGGACTTCCTATCTTTATATTGTAATACACATCAGGATTATCATCTTCTACAATCTGCACAATAGTGATCATTTCATCATCATCTCCAGCTTCATAATCTATTGTTTCTGCCTCAGTTGGTGGTAACGGAATGTTTTCATGCAAAATATTTTCCTGTGGGAAGGGAAGTTCCTTCACCTCTTCCACTTCAGTTTTCTCATCTTCTATTTTCTCCTTTTTATATTTTTCACATTCCTTATCTTCCACAGGCTCAAATGTAGGCGGCAATGGAACTAATTCTAATTTTACTTCACCAATATGAGCAATGTCATTATTACCGATTGGTAGAGGTATTTCACTAGTAGGTGGGAGTTCAGTCATTTCAATAGGAACTGGTGATGTGTGATGAGAATTATTTAACCCAGACACAGGTCCATTCATAGGACTTGGACAAGCACCACTATTTGTGTCAGACTGTGTATCCATTGCTGCATTGGAATCAGACTCTGAGCTCGCACCCGGATCCACAACTCTTATTTCTATACTACTATTTGTCTCACTATCACTTCCAATATCATATTTCCTAGAGAATTGCTCATCATTGTTAAACAAACAGCGGTACTTGCCAAATTTTTTGTGTAATGCTACTGTCGGAACTGCATTGGGATTAGGAGTCAGTGCGTCTGAAGCCTCTGTTGTAGATGGGTCAGATGTAGTTGGTTGTTCAATAGGAGCTGTGGATGGTTCAGTTGGCGGAGTGATTTGGCTAATTGAGAAATCTGGAGCGGAATCGGCGGGAGCGGAATCGGCGGGAACGGAATCCGCAGGGGCGGGAATGGCGGCAGCAGGCTCGGCTGACGTGTACTGCTCAGCAGTGGTTGAAGACTCGCCTTCAGTGGCCGCTGACGGCTCGCCCTCTGCCGCTGCGGCCGCCGCGTTCTTCCCGCGCCGCGGCATCCGCCGAGTCGCGACCTTGGCTGCTGATTTCCTTTTCTTCGCCATTGCTGAATTATGTCACACAGGTGACAAACAACCTGCAAACACATTGACGCCCATTATTACAGAAACATGTTAGTGACCTCTTTCAGGCGTTATTCCCAAATCGACTGTCAACTCCACATGCTGCGCTGCCTTCAGTAATTCTGTTAGACAAATTATATGATTTCAATCATTCCTATTATGCTAATAAGACGAAGATGCTTCCCTTGAAACCTGTGCTAACAGTTTTTCTAAATAATGCTTTAGAAGATTTCAGCGTAACCACCCGGTTGAGTAGACAATCAAAAACATTTTTGTAAAACAAAAAGACTATATACAAATAACATACCATTACTTTTAGAATTCCTAATTGTTTTTCATATTTATAGCATTGTTTTGAGAACTAAATGGGAACTAAAATAAGTTCTACAAATAAATTATTCCAAATTCATTTCACATCACACCAATTCACACAGGTTCACCAATTTTTTTTTTATGAAACGAGCAAGCGAGAAAGCAAAAGAAAAGAAGCAAGCAAGCAAAGTAGCCAGCCTAATAAAGGACCCTTTACATATACGATTTGCGACGCTAGCTAGCCAAATTGCCACTAGCGAGCGTCACGTCGGTCGCAAAAGTGTAAGGGATCGATTACACACAGACTAATTCTGCATCCTACAGGACAAAATTGCTGGATGTTGTTTGAGGTAATCACATGTAGAGCTTATGTGGAGTGTGTATACCTAGGTAGGTGCCTGAGTTAAGGTGTGTGTAATAAAAATGACAAAAAATAAAGTAAAAATTTCCTTTTTGAGTAGGACATTTCATATCTTTTTCAATCGTCAAAGAAGAGGGGGTAGGAAAGTAGAAAGGAAATAAACAGTGACATGTTGGCCGCCCCATGGCCACAGCACACCCACCCCCCGCCGACAACGGTGCCGGTCCGCGCCCGAAATAATATATAAGAACCTATAATCATAGAGAATTTTTTTTATATACATTTCGAGTTTAAATACGAGACAAAATGTCACACATCTCTATAACACACACACTAACGCAAATGCAGAGACGGAACAAGGCAGCTCATCTGCAGATAAGTTATATTTTGACTTTCTACTCTATTTCTTCTAGACTTTCTACTCATAACGAACACAAACAAATCTGACTTGTATTTCGCTCCAGATTACGCAATTTTTTTAAATTTGTCCTTAATATTTAATATTGTCATTATAATAAACACGCCCTGATACCCACCACCGTCTTTTCGACCGTGAATCGGCAGTGCTTGCTTTTGCAAAAAGGAGGGTTATGATTTTGAGCGGTATTCATGTTAATTTGTTGCCTCATTACTTCTAAACTAAGTAGGTACCTGCTTACTTATCGTTAGAGGCGTCTTCATTGTCCACAGGTGTGACTACATAATAAATTGAATATGGTGTCCTCTAGAGGACATAGTCATGAAAAAAAGAATAATAATGAAAAGGATAGGTACATTAATATATTAAACAGGCAGCACAGTCTTTACTTTCAGTAAAAATACAAATAATGCTGGTGCACCAGGACAGAAGGGACTTGCATCTAATTATTATCTTGTTCTTCAAAATGTTTACAACGCAGCACTTCCAATTTGCAACCATCACCCAGAAGAGACATCACCATGTATGGTCTTTAGTAAACCTAGAAAAACAAATATTTATGTAAATAAACGTTGATACGCGATTAATCCGTTGTTTCATAAAACTGTCTCAAAAAGTCTGAACATTTAAAATGTCATCTAGGTATATGTTTGGTATGAAACCCTAATACATATAAAATTGTGGACCGCTATTCACAAGATTTGAGTATTAAAATTCTATATAATAAATACTAAGTCCGACCCTGTTAGCATCAAAATATTTTCGTACATATTTAGACACCGAAATATTGCTCAATTTGACAATAATCTTAAATTTATCTCTAATGGCATGTTGTTTTAAGGTAAAGCATTTCAATTATTGCAAATTCACACTATTACGATGCATATTTTTGTCACAGTTTCTATAATTGATTCCCGATCGCCGCGACCACGAATGTTTACTAACCGGTGCAAGGTTAATCCAGGTGTATTTCCATACTTTGCGCTTTCATATAAATGTGCACTAAATAACACACAAAATTACAATCTTTTAAATGGTTTGATTTAAATTTTATTAGGAAATTATACAATTTACACCGATGTTTCAAAAGAAACGTCAGGTCGTTAGGCCCTCGAGCAATATGTCGAACGTTTAAAACATTGCGCACGTCATTTTCCGTGAACTTATTCCAATGGATGAAAAAACGGGATAGCAAGATTTATAATCATTGTAGAGCGAGCGAACAGGGAATATTTGTGATTTGTGTTTAGTCTTATGTCTGTGCCTATAGTATAGGTTACTTAGAAAAACCACCTAAAACTATAGCAAGAGTAAGCCAGTCCACCAAGGCAGCACCCGTTCACGAGAATAACGCAAGGTCCAGTTACCGTCCATTTCAACCATATTTGAGGGAAAAGGGCGACCCGATCCCCACGCCATTGCCAGACAGACCTTTAAGCGAGCATTCATCACAAATGCTGCATGTGATAGGTGTGCTCCCACGCTACCCTTACCCTTTCCGTAGCCTACCCCTACCCACCCCTACCCTTACACCTACGCTACCCCGGCCTATCCCTACCCTATGCCTACCCTACCCCTACGGCATTCCAAACGCCAAACGCTAATCGCGGCTTTAGCACCAGTGAGAGCCCAACCGCCTACATGCTACATGTAGTGCAGTATACTCATATGTAGAGAGATAGGACGCCTACATAGAGCGCAGGTGTCGCCCATTTAGCATATTTAATGCTGGATATGGCATATTTTCATATTGTTTAGCATTTCTTGTGGTTTAGCATAATATAGCTTATGACCAAATTTATTAACGATATAATCTTAAAATTCTAACTGTAGAACAGTTGAAAAAATAGGGTCACATTTTTCTACATTACTTAATTGAGCTTTTTTATTTAGATGACGCGCGGTCATACTTGCCTGCATTGGCGTCCATTTCATAGAAGCGAATGATAACCTCTATAGTTCCTCTCAACAAGTAGGTTAGTAATGCAAGAGCATAAAGTCGACAGTCTACCTGCTAGGGTTGCCCGTTTGGGGTAATCCTACCGTAACCCCATACGCACGTCTCGAAATCGTCATTGTGCAAGGGTTTTTAATGACGTATTAGTAAATTAATAATTTTAAAATAAATTGTTTATTTTGCATAATACATACAGCATAACCATGCAACTATCGATTCCAAGTTATATAAGAATGATAATCGATAATCGAATAAATTCATTAACGATTTTACACTACCCCATCCCTACTGCGAGCTGTCAAAATTATCATGCTATATCATATTAGACCAAGTATATTGCAGTGCTAGGATCAAGAATCAAATGGATAAGCGAAGCGCGTATACCCGAAAAGGACAAACTTAAGTACCAGTGTCGCAACCTCTAGGTACCAAAATTTAACCCCAAAATATTAAAAAAATCCCCTATCTTTTAATAGGCTAGATATGAGACAGTACGTATCAAAGGTACATCTTGCAAATAAATTTACTAGAGTGCGCGTCATAACGAATAAATCAATGACAAAAGAAGCTTCTTACTTTAAATTTAGTTCCATTTTTAGCCGCAGTTATCTTCGCACACTCTATACTTTGGTTTTTAATTAAAACAAAGACATTTGTAAAAAGCGTTTAGTCACGTACGATGACAATGTTTAATACAGAGAACAAATAATATCATTCGTTTTGAACCAAAAATTCGAAAGTGCCGGCCAGCAATAACTATTGTAATTTTCAGATAGAGTACATATACAATTCCTAACATTTTATACTATCCGTCAAACCTGTAGGTACGTCCACCAAGACCACTAGTATTACTAGGCTTACAGCACTAGACAAATTTAGGGTCCATATAAAAAATAAATAGCCCACATCTAAGGTAAATTATCAGTACCACGGCTGGTATCAATAAAAAACTTATAACCCTTACAATTAACAAGTATCATAAAATGCCTTTCCTTTGCTTTCATTTCTTTCAATAACAATTTGAACTCATTCCCAATTTGGTCGAATAGCGATTGTTAGTCGCAATGAAGATTGCGACCAACAAACAAAATTGATATTCTGACAAGGACAAAGAGAAATCAAAACAAAGAGAAGTCTTTGTCCTTTTTATTCAAAGCAGATTTTGTTTGTTGTGATCGTATTATTATTTGCTTGCCATCTCTATAAAATTCTTCCTCTACGAGTGTAGTGTAATTAGAACAAATGCACATGTACACATACACGTCGGGTGGTGTAATCGACGCTTATCTAGTGTACTAGGTAGCGTAAGCGGCGCTTATTATGGCTGTATGGAACCCGTGTGATTTTGTACGAAACCAAAAAAAATTTACTGTCTATGACTGGTGACGTAAAGTCAAAACGTCAATAAAACGTCAAATCTCAAACAAATGTCAAATCAAATAGAAAAAAAATTGTGAAGAAAACGAAGTGGATAAGTTATTTTCTAAAAAATAAATTGGTAAACGATCTGTTTCCTAAATAAAACCTATTCTAATAATGACGGAAACAACCGAGGTAACTTTTATTCTCGCATTTTGTTACATTTGTACCTAAAAATTGGAAATTGTTTGGGACACGTCACTGTTACTCATGGATTACAAATTACAGTTTAATATATTAGCGAATAACTCTGGTTTAACACGTATATGCAAATAGTAATTTATTCAGATCTATCTTCCTTGTAAAAAGACCTATCTTTATGTGAAAACTTGAATCTAAATTGTTTGATAGTCTAGATTTATCCCTATTTCACTCACAGTAGGATGCGGCGGGGTCGAAAGATGGGAAGTTACTTTGTTTTGTAAAACATCTTGTGGTACGTGCCACCCGGTTATTCAATGGTACAATACAAATTAATCTATAGAAGCCCCATCTGTTGTAATTCACACAGTCTACTGGAATTAAACTTCTAGGCCATCTGTTCTTCAGCTTATATGCTCTGCCCACTGCCACTTTAGCAATCCTTGGAACCTAGATGTAAAGTAATAATGTTTGCAAAATCCAATTTTAAAATATAAATTATTTATGTTTCAGCCTGTTAAAATAAACAAATGGGACGGAGCTGCTGCGAAAAATGCCATTGATGATGCTATTAGAGAGGTAAATAGTGGTTCAATTTAATAACTTAATATGTGGAGTATCTTGAAAAAGTAATAAAATACAAAATTTATTTAGGTACTGACTAGAGATCTGAAATGCAAAGAGAGCTTTGCCCTTATTGATGGGAGGCTGTTCCTGTGTGCTCTGGCTGTTGGTGTGGCACTCTATGCACTTCTGTGGGACTACCTTTATCCATTTCCACAGTCCAGGTAAGTGAAACATAAAAATACCATTCTTGTTTACACAATTATTTTATGGGCAAGGTTCAAATTGTCATTATTTTCTCTGGTTAATATTGGATAATTATTGGACAAAATTGGATTATTATCCACTGTTTAATGTTGTATGTATGTATGTATGTAAACTCTTTATTGCACTAAAAATAAATACAGTAATGTGAATAATATAATTTTACAAAGCAAAAGCGTGCTTATCCCACAATGGGATAAGCCCAAATTGTCATGCACTCAAAGCCCAAACAGGGTATTTATCTTCAGCAGTTCTTTCTACACAATCATCCTGACAGTTCTTTAAAAGTTTAACACTTAATGTAAGCACAGAAATGGCAAATCACTTACGAATATACATTAAGTGAAGTTTTATTATTACCAAATCATACAATAATAATTATTAAAAGCCCTACATTTTGTACGATTTTAAAGTAATAGATATGTTGCCTTGTTTGTGTGTAAATAATTCAAGAAGAAAGTCGAATCCTTTGGTAGGCTCAGACTAGACTATTTTGTCTCTAGGAACCACTTGCCTTTAATGCATGGTTTTAGGGAAAACATCTTAACATGCAATATGGATAACAATATACTCTACAAGTATTCTTAATTTTACAAGTATGTATTTTAATTTTAAATTGTTATTTTTCAGGATGGTGCTCATCATCTGTGTATCTTCATACTTTGTCTTGATGGGTATCCTAACTCTCTACACTACTTTTAAAGAAAAGGGCATATTTGTTGTTGCGAAGGAAAAAGTTGGAAACAATACCAGGGTATGGGAAGCCAGTTCCTATGTCAAAAAGTAAGTATGAATATTGTTATAATATTTAAGTTCAGCAATACTTAATACATACAATTACAACAATGCAGTTACTGTCACTTTTATCACTTATGGGGTCATGGTGCCATTACAAGGGCGTTGTGAGGTGATTATAATTTAGAGGCGATCACAATGTCTCAAATCCATTTAGATAAAGATATATTAAGACATATACATATAGATAGCAAGTTCAAGTTTTACTTTATAAAGAATTAATGTCTGTTTAAAGCAATACGCATAGATCAATTACACAGCACTGGCGATCTTTTAGAAGATTATAAATAAAATTACATGTGAAGGGAATTGCGGTTTCAAAAAGATTGGACACCCCTGACTTCCTCTGTAAATTTTAGTGTTGCTAGAGCACACAAGATATTAACAGTCAACTGCTGGCCTTGAGCATGCTTTACATTTATACATGGAGGGATTCACCATAATCTCCACAGTCCACACTTGGCAGGCAGGTTGGAGATATCAGGATTTAAGATTCATATTCCACAGAAAACGCTGCTGCTATTTACCTATTTTCTGGTTTATTTATGGACATAAACTTGATGGTTTCCCTCTATGTTATTAGTCGCCATCTATGACATCTGACAATGGAAGGATTTGGCACTAGATCTATCCCTATCAGACCCAAGTTCCATATTGTTAGATATTGATTGTGCTTGGATCGGTGCCCTACGACCTTTAGAAGATCCAGACCTAATCACGGGAGATGTACGCGTTTATTTGCTCCTGTATGAACTGTAAACCAATGTTAAGTATTTAACTTTGACTTCTTTTCCAGACATGACGACAAATACAACTTGGTGGTGGTCATGCGTGATACCAACGGCAAAACACGGGAGGCTTCTATCAACAAGTCGTTTGCTAACTACATCGACACCAATGGCAACATTGCCCAGCCCCTGGTCATCACTGAGGTGACCAAACTCTACAACTCGCTTTCGGCAGAGAAGAAAGAGAAGTGATCGGAGACTGGCTCATAAGCACATTAGTTGTAAGGCGTGATTGTATCTTTGTTTTAATAAAAGTATGTCCACTTTACTAATTTGTTTGCTGGAGAATATGGTCCTTCTCGTCTTTCCTTTGCACTATAACTTGGGGTTCTTCAAACGGCATGCTTACAGGTACCTCAAAGGCCGCTTCCGCTCTCTTTAGGTTGCAGGCGTTTTGGACGACGGGCCCCAGATGAATCGTTCGAACGTATGCGTCCCTAGACAATAAGGAAGGAGGCTTCCGAAACTTGGAGTCTCCTAATTAAATGTCATCTTAAAATAGACCGGTAAGTCGCCTTCCTCTCTTCCTTTGGGTTCCTGTTGGCCGCCGGTAAGGTGTCCATATGCTCTAAGGGGTGGGGATTTTGGAACCGTGGCTGTTGTAGTGAAGGAGACGCAAGAGAGCAACGCACATTTTATAAAGGTGAGCCAACGCACTGACTATACCCCTGGTGTTGCTAATGCCTATATGCAGCGGTGACCACTTTCTATCAGGCGGCCCGCTTGCCTGTTTGTCTACCGTATCACATAAAAAACATAGAAGGTACTTCAGAAATTCGCCTTGAAATTATATTAGCACCAATCCCAAATTAGAGAACACTGTAACATCAGTTTGGTTTTCGAGCCAAATATTCTTCTATTTTTTATTTTAGTTGCATGAAAGATTGACAAGTTATAGAAATAAATAATCTAACCGACAGATACCTGAAAACGTTCAACCAAGTCCAACATACTCAATTTTGCTCATTTCCCAAACTATTTTTACAGCATAGATTTTAAAGAACCATCTCCATTAAACTAGTTTTAAAATAAGGAAAACTGCATCGAAATCGCATCCGTTCAGGAACTACGCTGCCTGTCTGTGACATCATAATAAACAAGTCATTATAACACGTGTTTTTGCGTCGGGTTTTAAAAAAGAGTTGCTCTGCACCAGGCTTTTGACTGTATGTGGCTGTGCAAGGGAGTTTTTATAAACTTAAATCCAAATTTCTCAACTCATTACAAACTAAACAATACAAAGAGGACAGAAAGTTTCAAGTATGTATGTACAATTAGAAAGAAGTATATCGACATATCGAGAAATCTACGCTGGAGTACCCCAAGGATCAGTTCTCGGCCCGGTACTGTACAGGGTGACTTCAAATTCATAATGCCAACGCATACCGTATGCATGTGCTCGTGATAACAAACAAATACAATGGCACCAACTCCAAAATGGCAAAATAAATCAGGTGTTTCATTAATTTTAAATTTAGTATGAAACAGCAGATTTTTTTCGCTATTCCAGACGCTTTTGGTAACCCTTGGCATCATGATCTTGAAGTCACATATATACAGTGACGGCAGGCGCGTATTCAATATCTAAAGATGCACTAGGATCGCAAGGTGAATCGCCGAATTGGAAATACCATTTAAAAGCAAAGCGTGATCAAGTAAATTTCAAAATGAGCTGAACATTACATGAACTGATTTACAGGAAGGCACTCGATTATGAGCGTGGAGAACAGCTACTATCTAATGTTGAGATACTATCTTTAATGCTCCATGGTAGATAAGAAACTGAGAAGTACATACATGAGTAGAGCTCGTCTAAGCTGAAATGACGCGCCCCACTATCGCATTAACGCACACAAGCAAATTCAAAATATGGACGAAATACATACACAAATGCCGTTGTAATTGGTCATTCAGTTGCCGGTGAGACTCAAACGTAGGAGCACGCGTCGTTCGATTGAGCAGTCGACGCTGCCACACAGATGAAGTGTCGTTATTAATATTTACACTCACACATCGAAATCAACTAATTAAGTAGTGGGGCGCGTCATTTCAGCTTAGACAAGCTCTACCGGAATGTTCCATCAAAGTAAAGTCCATCCAAACAGTAAAGGACTGGATTGAGAAGGTAGGCGGTAAAGGTAAAACACTAGATTGGAGAAACATGTGAATATTCTGGCCACGAATGTACAGCAACGCTATGCACCGCCTGAAGACAGAGGCCAAGGTTAAGTTCATTGACTAGGACATTGGCCACGTATTTGGATGAGCGCCTTTCAAGACCAAGACCTGCAATTGCCCTGTAACCAATATAATATAGCTAATAGGCTACTATCAGATGAAACAAGCGGAAAAAAATGAATGAAATTAATAAAATAACATTTTGGGAATAGATACAGGACGAGAATTAGTGACATCTATGTAGTGGGTGACAAAGCGTGACATGTACAGTAGCACAGTACTTTCTACACCATCTAGTTTAGCTGTTCGTCGCTAGATAGCGCTGCTCTACATTCCGCAAGGGTCGCCCGATGTATGAGTCATGCGACGACTCATTCTACAATGCGTTAGTCGTATTCTTTCTGAGACCGACAGAGGGTTCCAAACAACCATGATTCGGATGTCCTTGTCTAATCTACTAAGGAAAGTAAAGACGACTGTATGTCTGATGATACGAAGGGTTGCAAATCTCGCTATCTTTGCCATGTGCGAGTCGACAACGCTTTTTTGTGTCCAAATGAGGGCGCCACTTGTTAATGTTTATGGCGGTAATATACGAGCACATAACGTTGTAGGTGTGGTGCTGCGTTTCGCTCCCGGCAAACGTCGCTTTGCACTACAAGTACAAGCTCAAGATCGAACGCTAGGCTACGCCACGGCCAGTCAGTAGGTCGGCCGGTCTATACCGGGCTTGTAACGCCCGGTCGCGGATGAATGTCAATCACGATTAGCTAACATGAACCAGTCGAGTTAAGAGACCTAGAGTTAGTGTTTAAATTACATAATAAAATAGTGATGTGAATAATAGTATTAGTTAATTTTAGCGGCATTATTTTATTTTGCATCCACTCGGGAATAAAATAATTGATACTTGCAACGCATGTAAATCGCGGCGCTCATTGAAAAATTGTTTTGTTATAGCGAAAATAGGTGTATGAATTATTTATAGCTGTGCTACATTGTGTCTAGTCCATACAGGTAAGACCATTTACTGTATACGCAAACATATGACCATAAGCTTGGCGACCTTGTATTAGAACATTAGTCAATGTTTTTGTTAACAATAGTTTATTTTTAACTCTTTGCTCCAATTTGCATTTATTACAGCGAATTTAATCGTGTTTTAAAGTGTATTGTTTTCAAGTACAAACGAGTTTTACTTCAGATCAAGGGAATATGGTTAAATAGGTCATTTAATAACTTAATAATATTATACTGCCACGGGGTGCCAATCAGCGCCCTATACTCTTAACAATAAAATTATTTCTATAATTAGACACTCAACTAATTTGAGCATTGATATTTCCTTAATTAAAAAATACTTTAAACAGCTAACACGCCTCGCACCATTAGTATGACATCATCGTCCAGTTCATTGCAAGGACACAGATAGGCCGGTTTAACTTGCCTGCCTATAGCACGTACCGGTCTACAGGTTGTCTAGACCAACACCACGGCAGTTCACATGCCAGCCTTGATAAAAGCCTTATCAACGTCACTGACATGATAAATGATGCCAAATTTTCCCGGTATAATATTCAACGTTAACTAGATATATCTCACAAAAGGTAAATGAAAACGTACGTAGAGTACATAGAGATTAAGTAACAGAGATTTAGCGTCGTTATCGGCTAAATTGGCTTATCATCTGACTTGGCTCCATTCTCACATGCCGTTTAGTGAACCATTATTTCCCAAGCTCCCGTTTATTTTCGTACTAGAGCATGCGAGGCGCGAATGCACACGATAAGTACGTGTATATACATTCGGCTCTGTTCTATCTAACGAACAATATAAATATAATCGCAGCATTGCTCGGAGTCACGAGTAGTTATCCACGCTCTCTCTGGCTGTCTCCAATAAAATTGGAACCGATTCGAAGACTGTCGAACCCTTGCCAACAATCTTCCCGCGGTAGTACGCAACGGGCACTGGCTTCTGTGATATAACCGCTTTCTGTACTGTTGAACGTATTTCTATTTAATGCTGAGGTCTAACCGTAGGTTGCTTCGATACATCAGTATCCGTAACTTCGTCCTTTTTTATAATAAGGTAGAATTTTCTTATTTGTGGGCTTAGTGCCCTTCATCAGACGACGATTTGACAATTTATGTATCTACTCTTAAGTATATAGCCATTATCAAGAATAACGCAGTATACCTAATCACCGCCAATGAAAGTCAATCCTGTAATTTTTTTGTTCTATCTAATGAAAAGTAACTGCCAACCACCTCGTTCATAGGATTGTTATCTAATTTAATGGCCAGCAACATCAATCACAGTATAGGTAATCTAGAAATATTCGTGATCTAAATTAAATTCTACAAAATTTCCTCACTCTCAGTCTCTTGGGTGAATGGTCTACATCAACAGCCCATAACAGCCCCCTGCTAGACTTGAGCCTCGTCCGTCACATCATTGATAATCTCCTCGTAAATGACATGTTAGATTGATTTGGTTTGAGATTATGAAAGTAAACCAAATCCGTCTTACTATGTTGAAACATGGGGAATCTGGATCCAAAATTGTAATTATTTGGCTCTACATTCTGTAGAGTTGTTTATTTCTGGGAGGTAATTTTATGTTACTGAACGATTTGAAATTTTATGTAGGTACGTACTTTAAATCTTAAAAAGTGTTGCTGATGTCCATAGGCGGCGGATACCACTTTCCATCTGCACTTACCTGTTTTTCTGCCGTATAACATCAAAAAAACGTATCCATACGCAAAAGCTCAAACAAAATATTAAAGTCTCAAAAACGGGAAAACATGTGTTAATATTTCCTTTCGTTAGTATTTCTAATCTGTTAGAGAACGTGTTGCATGTTTTTGTATACCAATGTCCAAGGAATTGTTACAGAGTTGTCAAGTTTCGTTACGCTGTCCGTGTAACGACGATGAGCACATTACGTATTATATTAATCATGTAGATATTATAAGTAAATAGGTTTTCTATTGTGTGTCGTGTCGTGAGAACAGCGGAGCAGCATGCTTCCGTTGTGTTTTGGTTTGAAGGCTATGGTAGCCAGATTCATTAGATGGTATCTAAATAATTGCTGTTAGTGCTCATAGTGAGCAATCTGCATTTTTGCAAAAGCTAAATATACCTTATCAGTCAACTGACGGCTTTTAATCTCCTGATTACACGTATTACATTAACTGTACTATGTAACACTTCACTGCTATACTTGAGCCTCCTCTACATTAGTAGAGGGTTAGCTATAATATCCTCGCCTGGCTCGCAAGTTGGCGATCGCAGTGATGATAAAACATTTTGAGATTGTTACTTCAAGAAATTCGCTGTTGTCGTTGGAGCAATCGCTATTTCGTTCGTTCTATCGTTCTACTTATAGTCCGCTTTTAATTTAATTTCTTGGTACGACACGACTACCAAAAACGAAAATATGACCGCGCCCATTTTCTAGTCCACGAAGATTCTGGCTTATGTGCCCCTCGGCGTTTAAGAAATGATCACAATGATGACACATATTCGGTTCTGCTCCAGTTTAACCGTCCTAGTAATTTATGGACGTTTACGCACTGGCGTATTAGATACGTGAATGAATTCTCACTTCGAGACGTTTTTTGGTTTACGGATCAAAACCGAGTCGAAGTAGTCACTATGCAAATGGTGCAAATTATTAGCCGACAGCACGCGGCAGAATGAACAGGAAGACGTGAGACGCGAAACTCAGAACGAAGATTTATGGATGTAGAGTTAATACGTAGGCACTTCAAGGAGAGTTAAATCTCGAATTCAAATCGAGCACGGATAAGTCAGTAAAGGCTAGGACGTGAATTTTCCGTCCGTATTTTTTCACATATCGAATACGAACCGAATACTTCCTAGGTATGAATTCAAATTCAAATTTTTCCAATTCAATTGAAATCTGATATAATATTAATCCATGTCATTGAAATAAATAAAAAATAACTTCATAACAATAATTCATAATCATCACAATAATAATGTCAATATAATAATAATAGTTGTAATAAATAATGTCAGAATTTATCGTCATTATAATAATATACATATGCCACATCATAATAATAACAATGTAAAAACTAATAATAATAATAAATAATTATGAATTATTTCATAGCCATGGATTTTTTGTGTCAGTGCGCTCCAAGATAATAGTTGCATTTTAAGATACCCGTGGTTAGAAGAGCTTGTATTTGTTTCAAACTAAATTCGCGTTCTTTAAACACATTATTATTTTAGACGTGACTTACACGCGACGTAGGTAGGTAGGACCTTTTCGATTTGTTTCGATATCGAAAAGGTACGTCGCGTATAAGTCTCGTCTTATATAATAACAGAAGAGCTTGGTTGTGATGTAAGGCTAATGACTAATGTAACATCTCATAGAGTTTAAATATTGCGGTGCAGATATTTTGTTACGCGCTATCGACCCCGCGCGCGAATTTTTTTATGCGACTACTGATTATTCGTTTCCTTCAGTCCTTTTTCCTTAAAGTTAGTCTATCTTTCCTTATAGACTTTTCATATTTATATTATTAGTAACAGATTATGCAACAGGTAAGATTTTCCATGGTAGAGCGAGACACATGAATGTCGTTATTCATTATAGTGGTTAATTAAGTTTATAGGTTCCTACCTACTTCATTCTACCAACAAAATATCACGAGCTCTTAAAAATACTTTGAACACCAATTAATTTATAATGATATTCGTAGATTTAATTACTACTGTAACAAATCACACCTATTACCTACTGCAATCCAACCGAGTGATATACAATACCGAGGTATACAATGTCATTTCGTCGATCCAACAAGCTTGACTTTCGTGGATAGGTACCTATCCATGAAGGTGACGATAGTTCATGTGGATATATCATGGAGTGAATAGCTGGAAAATGCTGTTGATGAGGATCACTTATTTTCGTGAATTATTCATTATCTAACAGTTTGACATTCAATTAATTCAATTTATTTGGTAACAAATATTCATTTGTGTTTGAAATTATACATAAATAAAATTGTATACATAATACAATTAAATTGATTTAACTGGCTCAACGCCTACCCATCCCCCAACACCGGCACTTTCATCGACCCGACCACTCTCCGTCTCGCCATCGGTCTCCGGCTGGGAGCCGAGGTTTGTATCGACCATAGTTGTGCTTCCTGTGGAGCGAGTGTTGACCGCCTCGGTCACCATGGGCTTGCCTGTTCTTCGAGCGTTGGCCGCCTCTCCCGTCACGCCGCGATCAATGACATCCTGCGACGGTCTCTCGTCAGCGCCAACGTCCCTGCAATCCTGGAACCTCAACACATTGCACGGGACGATGGCAAGAGACCTGACGGGATGTCTATGATACCGTGGAGGATGGGTCGCCCGCTGGTGTGGGACGCCACGTGCGCCGACACACTAGCTGCGACGTATCTTCCGGCAACCGCCAAACTGCAACAGTGAGCGCTCGAAGATGGGCAAGTACAGCTGTCTCGGCGCCCAATACGACTTTGTCGCATTTGGTGTCGAGACACTGGGTCCGTGGGGTCCGGGCGCACACTCGCTCTTCAGGAAGCTTAGTAAGCGGCTCAGGGAAGCGACGGGTGACCCACGTGCCGGCGGCTTTCTCGCGCAGCGGATAAGTATCTCCATCCAGCGCGGGAATGCCGCCGCCATGATGGGCACCCTACCGCGGGGCCCTGGTTTTTTACATCTTTTTTAATTTAGTTAGGTCATCAAATATTTATAACTATAAGGTTTTAGTTTAGTAAATTTTATATGTATTTTACTAGTGTATATATTTGGTATTTTAGATGTAGGTATTAGTCTATTTTTTTATTATAACTGTAAATAATTTATGTGTTCCTTAATAAATTTTATATTAAATTGATTAAATATATCAATGTCAATAATTAAAAATAGCTAAATTAATTTATTTAATTCGCATGCCAAACTTTAAAAAAAAACATTCAATCATTAATAGTGTCCGACCGAAGGTCAATTACAGGTCGAAGCCGATTTATCGACTAGCGCCACAACCTCCGGCCGAAGCCGAAGCCGTAAAAGTTCTAAGAAATATTTGTCAAGATTGGCTACGAGCTACAATAAATAATTTATTTAACGCTAATACTAAAATATTATACTCGTAAATATTAAAAAATTCATCCACACCGTTGCCCCGCGGAATGGTGCCCAGAAAGCTAAATGAGTTGCCTCGTTGGATAGCAATGTTTATTCTCTGTCCTACAGTTAATAAAATAAATTATTTTAAAACTTTAAATTTGAACGTTTATTGGCTTATATTGACTGTATAATATAGAAAAGTAATTTAAATAATCTGTCGAAGTTGATCTGGTTGAGAGATGATAAAAAATACCTTGCAATTTATTTGTCAAATATAATCAAACCCACCTTCGGCCGAAGCCGAAAGTTTCGCCGAAGGTGGCTTTTTTGGCTGAAGGTGGCCGAAGCCGAAGCCGAAGCTTGGTCGGACACTATTAATGAATGAGATCTGTCAATAGGTACTCACGACTCACGTGTTAACAAAGGGAAGTTTCTACGAATAGCTACCTCTACTATAGAAAATATATGGAAATAAGCCAAAATTCCTAATTACAATGTCTGTTTGCAACAATTGATTTCGTCTTAATTGGCACCTACCGCATCTTATTTACTGTACGCGCTACTAATTAGTTTTAGTAACTATACATTAAGAACTTGCTACACATATATGCACGTGTGACCTTGCCGTTATCACTGACGTTGAAGACGAGCATGAGACATAATAATTGACATATACGAGGGTGGTCCGATAAGTACTTAGCCTACAAATGAAAAACGAAAATTTTGGAAAAGTGGCGATTTATTTCTCAACATAGTCTCCTTTCAACTCTATACACTTGACCCAGCGATGCTCCAACTTTTTTAACCCATCTGAAAAATACGTTTTCTGGAGGTCTGCAAAGTAGGCCTCCGTAGCGGCGATAACCTCCTCATTCGACTCAAATTTCTGCCCGGCGAGTGACTTTTTCAAGTTTGGAAACAAAAAGAAGTCACACGGGGCCAAATCTGGAGAATACGGTGGATGGGGCAGCTGTTCGTAGCCTAATGCGACCAATTTGGCCGCGACGACGGCGGAGGTGTGAGCCAGTGCGTTGTCGTGGTGGAACAGCACTTTTTTCTTCGCCAAATGGGGCCGTTTTTTCTGCAATTCGGCGTCGAATCGGCCCAATAGTTCGGCATAGTAGAGCCCTGTGACCGTTTTGCCCTTCTCCAGGTAGTCGATGTGGATCACACCTTGTGAATCCCAGAAAACGGTGCCCATCGCCTTTCCGGCCGATGGGACAGTCTTCGCCTTCTTCGGAGCACATTCGCCGGGTAAAGTCCACTGTTTCGACTGTTCCTTGGTCTCTGGTGTGTACCAGTGAATCCATGTTTCGTCGACGGTCACGAAACGACGCAGAAACTCCTTCGGATTGCGCTTAAACAGTGTCAAACACTGCTCTGAAGTGGTCTCACGGATGCGCTTGCTGTCCGGAGTGAGCAAACGCGGCACCCATCGAGCCGACAGCTTTCTCATGCCCAATATTTCATGCAGGATATGACCCACGCGGTCTTTTGAGATGCCTACTGTCTCAGCTATCTCGCGCACCTTCAATCGGCGGTCTGCCAATACGAGATCGTGGACTTTTGTCACGTTATCCTCCGTGGTAGCCGTTTTTGGGGCACCTGGACGTGGCTCATCAAAAACTGACGTGCGATCGCGTTGAAACTCGTTAAACCAATTTTTGACGGTCGCCATTGAAGGAGAAGAGTCACCGTACACAGCATCCAAGCGCTCTTTGATTTCGCTGCGCGATTTCCCTTCCAAAAACAAGATTCGAATCACCGACCGATATTGCTCTTTTTCCATTTTTCTAAAATCCGCGGACACGACTGCTTCCACACGCAGTTAAAACAAAACCACAAATCCAATATGGCTGAAATTTTGCCAGTAGCCGTCTACGAGGATGTACTACACGATAGTAATTTTTTCTTACGATAGTGGTGCCGTCGGGCGGTAGGGCTAAGTACTTATCGGACTGCCCTCGTATGTGTTCGATACGCGTTATTGATAAGATAACTTCCTTTCCTTATAGTAAGAAATAATGTTATCTATCATGCTTTGTCGCTGCTGTGAACAATATTGATACTGCGGGTAAATTGTAGAGACCGCCATATTGACAAATACCAAATACGTACTTATATTTATTTATTTAATTGGGAAAACCTTACAAGAAAGTTGTTACCGTAAAAACGTTATATTATTCATATGTCCGGAGTATTCTAGAATTTTGAGTTTGGAAGTGTAATGTTGTGTCGTGTACCTGCAATGGCCTCTTTCTGCTCGACTAGTTATTGTAAAACTTGCTTAATTTTATATTGAACTGTAGGTCTGTTTTTGAATTGAATTTGCATGTAATATTTGTAAAAGACTGTTTGTTTCCTGAAGAAATAAATAAAATAAATATAAATAATTAATTAATATACCAGCAGAGTAGGAACACATATAAAAGTTACAATATAGTTAGACAAGGTACAAGACTTATATGCACCCTAATTATAGTATATACAACATTCACTTCAACCTAGTATTTACTCAAAATAACAATGTATAAGGAAATTATTTTACATTAAAAAAATTACAAAAAGCTTAGTTAAATCATAATTTTAAATTGGCTATACCTTTATAAAAAGTCAAATTAAAAATAGCATAGAAAACGTGCGCCTGTCAGGTAGGTAGGTCAGGTATATAGCACCTATATATAGTTCATCTACCTAATTTAAGTATATATTGGTGTAATGTTATCCTAATTGCCAACGGTGGAGTTTTGGCTAAACCGTAGGGTCCAAGATTGGTGTGTTATATCCAATTTCTACCATGGTATAAAGAAAATACAGTAAAAATAATTTATTTCTTAACAATATTCTATAGGTACGTAGGTAGTTATTATTTTTACATTCAATTGCTGTCTGTCGATATGTCTAGAGGTCATGTCTTTCAATCTATTACAAAACTCTTCTATGTCTACGCTTACTTAGTTAACCTTTAATTTGTCGTCATCGTTCGACCGGCTAATAACAGTCCACTGCTGAACTTGAGTCTCACCATAATAAGAGTTATACCATAATCTTAACACTTAGCATGCGGGTTGGAGCTTGGAGTGTGGTTTCCGAAAATAAAAACAATCCGCATCGGAATTGGTCCATCCGTTAGGGAGCTTCGATGCCAGATACATAGATACAATGATTGAATGAGACACAGAAAAGTTATAATTGTTTCACACACTCATACATACTTCGAACAGCCCTCTGTTTTGCGTCGGGGGTTAAAATGAACAGAAACGCTGCTACTATTCTAGTCGCCTGGTACGTTTCACCTCCCGTAGTCTCTGCTATGTTCTGCTCTGCCGGATACACTACCACACTCGAATAAGAGGAAATTGTACGAGAGCTGATCCCTATGCTCCACGCCTGAACCACTTCTAATGAAGCTACATAAATTATTTTTTCTTATTGGAATAGGGATTAACCTGCATATATCCTTCGTCTATAACGTAGAACGTTCCGAAAACAAATACTCTGTATATATTACAGAGGATGTACTCGTATTTTAAAACTTTCTACGAGGATTGTAGTTTGTCTGCGACATCGATAACAGTATCTACTAACGTTTCCTCACGCAGCAGGAACAAATATCAGCTGTAACATAGATGATTAAATACTTTAAGATACACGAGTTTATCGATGATAATGGAAATTTTCACACAATGCTTTGTCTGTTAGTCAGCTGGTTATTGAAACTAGGGGCTTTTTCCTTGATTGGTAGGCAGAAAGTTGGTATAAGTTATACGTAGTATATTAGGTATAGATATTGAAGACGGCCACACGGCAGTAGAACAGACTACACCATCTAAATCGATTCGAAAACTTCCAATAAGTAGGACAAATATTTTCCCACGCGAATGCAGTGGATGGGAGGAGGTTCTAATTTTATCATATTTTGCATTGGATTTGCCAGTGGTTGCTTCCATTTTTACATTTATGAATTACCACTTACAACATAATAGTTAACTTTACTTTTAATGAAGTAGTACCGAATTAATCAGTTAAGCAAAACGAGACGAGACGGTTAACATGTAATTTTTTCCTCCTACAGTTAAATAAGTATTGTGTCTATCAACGCTATCACTCATAAAAGTTTTATCATTTCAATCACGTCCATATTTTACGTAATAATGGAGGTATTACAATAATTAGACGGAAGTGTGCACGTTTGCGATAGGGTATCTCTTGTCAGTCTGCTATAAAGATTATAGGCAAACATTATAGGCTGGCATGATTCAGGCGTGATCGGCACCATGACAGAGCGCATATAAATCTTGACAGGCTTCCAACGGCTATTAAAAACGTCGATTCATAAACTTATCGATTCATTCATAAGGGTGTTTTAAACCTACGTGTGTTGGATACTTTTTGAAACCTACGTGAGTGGATACTTGTTAACGGCTTAGGTTGGGCCGTTTTGTACCCATGTGTTAACTTGGAACAGTTCATATTTATCACATTGCGTGAGTACCCATGCTTACTTTCGTAATATGAGGAAGTCTAATTCAATTACAAGTCACATTATTATGCGTTATAGTTCCGTTGTTCCGGTCTATTAGAAGTGTTAATATTTTAAGAGTAGAATTGCGCTATTGTTTCGACTGGATAGGCGATTGATGTCTTAGATCAGAGAAGGCAGCTGTGTTTTTTGTTGTGTATTTTAAACTGTACTATCTTCAACCCGCCTGCTAAGCGTGGAGATTACGGCAAAGCCCTCCACGGATGTGGGGAAGGCTCCAGTCTAGCAGTGGACTGTTATGGACTGTTCATAATGAAGAATGTATACAAACATATAATAAGACGGTAAAAAAGTGTCTCTATACATTGAATATATTTACAAAAAAATAATTTAGGAAAAAAAGAAAAAGTAATAGAACAATAAATTTTAAAATTTTTGTCTGTCTGTTTATCTGTTTGTACTGGCTAATCTCCGGAACTACTAGACGAATTTGAATGAAACTTGTAGTGTAGCTATTAAGACTGGGCAACATATAGGGTATATCTAATTGATTTTGAAAACTGTATCTCCTGAGGTAGAACCATAATAAGAAATATGGAAATGGCGCCGAATGGATTTTGATTTGGTTTTTACAGTTTGGTAGTTTAGGGTCCAACTTAAAATCTAGGCCATGTTTTATCTAACTCGGTTGGGTAAAACTAGAGATACAGGTTGACCTCTGCCTAGTACTAGCTTTCATACATTAAGGGGATAATTTAAAATGGTGACTCGGGAAAAAGATAAACTGCCCTAAAAACAATTTCCATGGGGACGAAGTCGCGAGCAAAACGTAGTTAAGAATAAATAGTATGTATGTATGTAAACTCTTTATTGCTTAATAAATACATGAGTAACAAAAATATTTTTTACAAAGCAAAGGCGGGCTTATCCCACAATGTTCGTTCCGGTCTAAATGCCGTTCATAAAGTGCACTTTTCGCCCGTCTGCAAGAAATGCAAACGCATCTATTGCAAATAGAAAACAATACCCAAATAGAATAAGACGATAACGATAAGTATTATCCACGGAAATCTAAATAAATTGACGTATTTGAATAAATATAGATTCTTCTTTAGATTTAAGTGGATTAGCATTAGCATTTTACTTAGATTTCCGTATAGATAATATCAATGTCGTGCTCTGCTTGTGTTTCTTTTTATTGAAACGTACTTTACGAGCAGCACGCAGCACGTGACTTTATTTATATGACTTAGGTAGGTATTTACGTACTACTTACTTACCATATTTAATTACGGCTTTATTTATCTGACGGTATCGCATTTCATATTTAAATAACTTCCTCATAAATCAGTCTGTCTATTGGCGAAAACAGCATGAAAATCCGTTCAGTAGATAGTGTTTGGGTTTATCGCGAACAGACAAACAGACACGGCGTAAGATTTCGTTTTATAATATGTAGTGATAATCTCTACATACGTACCCTCTGTCCCTACGTACGTACGCTTAGATCATTTTAACTACGCAACGGATTTAAATGCGGTTTTCAATAATAGATAGAGTGATTCAAGAGAAATGTTTATAAGTAGGTAAAAATTTAGGTAGGGGTAAAGTAGGTGTATGTAGGACTAGAACGCCACGCGAACGAAGTCGCGCCGGGTGCACTAGTATCATATTTATATGTAGATAGTGATTTGCACAGCGAATTGCTATGACCTTAGTATGTATTGTGCGTGTGAAATGAAAACAACAGTTTCTTGGCGACTTGGCAGTGAACGTGGGTAATCAAAATTAATTCGAATCTCGTACCCATTCTGTGACATTCAACAGCTACTTCTGTGAACATCAAAATAACTAGGAATTGTATGCTTATTCGCAAATAACTACAATCCAGTGTAATTAGTTTCAGTTTATCTGAATTGAATTGATAGAAGATATAAGTATATATGGCCGTGTGGTGTCCGGCAGAGTAGATAGCACCAACCCCTTACACTCGTGGATGTCGTACAAGCGACTAATGTTTTCGACGCAAATGATCTAGAGTCTCCGTAGGCTGGAAAATGGGCAGCAGCATTTTCCATTGTTATATTTATAACACTGCGATCTCCAACCCGCCTGACAAGCGTGGAGATTTTGGCAATAACCTCTCCTTTCGTGGGAGAGGCCCTAAGTCCTGCAGTGGACTGTTATGGGCTTTGATGATGATAAGTACCTATATATCTTATCAGACTTCGTATTGCCCGCGACTACGTCCGCATAATATTCGGTCACTACGTTCGGGACCCGTTCCTGAAGGACCCGCATTGAATTTGGGGAAAAACTATAGCCTGATAAATTAACCTGAAACTCAAACTTTTTATAAGTGAAAGAATTTTTTAAATCGATTAAGTAGTTTTGAGTTTAACCATTACAAACAAACAAAGAAACAAATCTTTTCTCTCTAAAACATTAGTATAGTTAAAGATAGGTAGGAGAGACATAGATACGTAGTGTCGTAGACTTTATAGTTACATCTTACTTCAGTCACCATTTATGATGAATGGGTGACAAGTAGGCTTAAAGGTACACCGCTGTTTATCAGCATGAGGGCTGTCTGCTCGCCTGTCGCTAGGGAAGGCTGGCTGTGTAATAAATAGAATCAGCGAATGACTTCTTTATTCAGCCAATACAATTATAACGATATACGAAATAACCACATAAGAAATAATAATACACAGAATAGATACATAAGTATTAAACGATACTTATGTTGCTTTAGCTGCAGAGGAAAATTTGATGGTAGTGGACTTACGATCTTGTTCAATCTAATGCTAGTAACAGACGCTCTGATTTGGCTGGAACCGACCAACCGTCAGTTGCAGTCGACCAACCGTCAGTTACATTAGTGTCGACTGCAACTGAGTCCTTACGAAGTACAAAATAAAATAGCTTTTTCTATTGCGCGGGCGAGCCAACTTTGATCGGACGTCCGACCACGTCCCGCAACCAAAAGCGACTTTATTTTATGCTGCTTAAGAGTTGGTAACAATTGCAACTGACGGTTGGTTGGCTCCAGCCAAAAAGGAACGTGTGTTACTAGTTTAAGAATAAACGCTTGTGTATCGTTCTAGGGCTCTATTGTTGAATCGCTCGCTTCGAGTCGAACGTTTTTCAAGTTTGATTTTCGCCATGAAAAATTAAATATTTTAAAATCACGTTGGCAATATCGAAAGGGTATGGTTTAAAAATAGAAAAAATGCTGATTAGTTTATCATGCATCATAATATCGAAATTTTTATGCCGAAAATCAATATTGAAAATCGTTTGAATCGAGGCGAGCAATTCAAAAATAAGGCCCATCGTATGGTTATCGTAACGGACTAACTAACAAAACACATTTTCTTTCCAGACCATGTCTCGTAGAAGGCTGTTGGTGGGCGGCGCGGCCGGGGTCGCGGGCGCAGCCCTGGCGGCCTGGGCGCTCGCCGCCGACGACACACCCGCGGTACGTAGGTACTGAGGAGACCATTGAAATACAGGGACCCTAACCACTCAGGGTTAGGTTAGATTAGATAGATTAAATAAAAAGATAAATAATAATAATGAATTTGCTTGGACAAATTCACACAGCGCCATCTAGCCCCAAAGTAAGCAAAGCTTGTGTTATGGGTGTTAGATGACTGATATAGTAATGACTTAGGTACTTTTTTTTAATCCATACTTATTAAACATACAACACCCAGACACCGTAACAGAAATTAAAATTCATCATTCGAATTTTTGCTTGGCCGGGAATCGAACCCGGGACCCATGCGTGGTAGAACGGCATATTAACCAGCTGAACCACTCAGGTCGTCGATTGCTTGCTTGTACTGTACGGTCGCAAAAACTGAATCAAGACATTCTTTGACACTGAACAACTTTGTCACAATAAAACTTCACCCATTGACCACCACGATTTTATTATGATTTACTGTGTCAAGGTTGTTCAAGGCGTCGAGGTGCGTCATGATTTAATGTCCATAACTATACACTGCCAGCTACTGGCATTCAACCAACCACTTAGGAAATATAATTAATTGCCCTCTACGTGGCTGTTGGTATAACTCGTTGGTATAACTATGATAGAGATACTAGGACAATGCTACCGACATATAGTCTATGAAGGAGGGGCAATCGATTTTGTAATTTGTACCTAATCGTACTAAAAGGTAGGCTCTATATCGATTACCGTGTCCGAGTGGATCCTTTTCGAGGTAGACCACAGGAAATAATAATGGGTGTCTACAAAATAATCAGACTTCTTTTTAATAGCATTATTTAAAAATCTAAATTGCATTTGAAATTACTAAGTCAGCTACTATCAATGCGTGTCTGAAAAATGCTATCTTAGCCACTAGTTATCTTTTATGTAAGCCACTCTAAATATAAGTCATTATGGTGGTTATTTTGTAGCATCGAAATTTGTAACATGCATTCCAGCAATACATTTCTAAAATATTAATATATGGCACCAAAATAGTAATTCTATTAGCTTCTAATTTTATAACTCAGTACGTTTAAAATATAACTCATCTTACATTAATTAATCGTCAATTTTATCTAAAATTATCATCAAACAGTATATTAAAGCCACTAATATTTCCTAGGAACTATTAAGGGCAGACAAAATAAAAATCTTTATTTAAAAAAATCAATTGTGTATAATTAAAATACTATCAGATTTTTGGTAATTAGAAGAAGAGAAAAAAAAATTATTGGATTATTAATGCTGCTCGCGCTTTCGTTGGCCTACCACGGTTTCTTTTTTATCCAAGCGGTTGCACCTTTGCCTCTAATGGTGGCGTCACGTATTTGAGTCTGATTGCAAGGCCTATCACATGCTTGCAGATGTACATGCGATTTTATTTCGTTGCAAATACCAAAGTCGTAGTTGCTCTTAATAGAATCGTGATTATGCTCGCAATCTGTGCGATAAAGTAACACTGCCTCTGTCATCATCACCTTGGCGTTAATGTCCCGGTTGTGCTCTCGCGCACGAGGGCCCGGGGTCCGCCTTGAACATGATTCTGGATTTGGCAGGTCAGATAATTACAGTGGAGCGAGTGCCATCTGACCTCCATGACCCTGCTACCAGGGGAACCTGACCAGAGTGGATCATGGTTACACATCCAGTCGCCTGAATGTGCAGATTTCATCATGATGTTTTCCCTTACCGTAAGAGCATCGGTTAGTATTCAACTAATGCACATAACTCAGAAAACAGTCAGTCTCTGATTGGTGCAAATGGCCGATCGCTGTCATCTCGCGCACTTGCGCCAAATCGTGTAGAGGCTATTTTCACGATAAAAGAATATGATGTATTATTTTGCATACTAAGTTATAATATTAAATGTTGCCTATTGAAGCTTTAATCATATTTTTATGAGAAGCTTGTGTCGATGCTGTAGAACGTAAAATGGTGATTAGTTGTAAAATCTGTGGCTGAGTTAGTTGTTTTACGTGGTATTAATCAGAGGGACAAGAAAAAATAATTGTTGATATTTACTTGCCGCTTTCTTTAAAATATTAAGTTGGCGTCGTAAAAAAGACGAATTAGTTTATTAGATTCTAACATATTTTCCCGTTGCTTGGTTATAAAAAGAGAAGTTTAATCACGTGGCCAAGTAAAAATTCTGTGGCTGGACTTATAATTTCTCAATATTAATTAGCACATTATGTAAGAAACCATGAAATAATTAAGTAAATGTATCTGCTATGTTGATTATACCTAATTACTACTATACTACCTCGTCCTAGAAACAGATCAGATGATGAGGGTAGTTATTAAACCTTCGCATATCACTTTATTTAATAGTGTCTTAAAATAGCCGCCGACTTTAGCCGATTTATAGTATTTGCAGGTGTAAATACTGACTATTATATTAGATTATTACATATTCTTTTATTTAAGAAGGGCCGAACGATGACCTCTGGCTACTATGTAAGGATTTTCAAGTCGAAAGCAGTCCTACTTAGTGACCATTGCTGCTCTATTGCGATTTGCAATAACCTGAAGCACGGGGTACGGAAGGCTAAAGCGCTGTCCTAATTGGCAGCGGTCGTGCGACGGGCTCGCTCAACCAATAGGATACCTCAAAAGCGCCCGTCGCACGACCACTACCATTATCTCGTTAGTCCGTCTTAACAAGGCCCTACTCCCACAGTTCTGGTACAACACGACGGTGTCAGCGAAGACTGAGCGCAAGAAGCGGCCGTTGCCGTCCCGTACGGACCAAGTGACCAGTCTGCAGGCCGGGCATGTGTACGACGTGCTCATAGTCGGCGGCGGCGCCACTGGGGCCGGCTGCGCGCTCGATGCCACCACCAGAGGTAGGTACCATTGGTACAAAAGCCCTAAGGATTAAGGTAAAGGCTGTGGTATCCTCGTATATGCAGTGTGGGAAGGTGGGGGCGTGAACCGACAACCTGGGGGTTTAAAAATACCACATTAGCGTTTCATTTTATGATTCATATTAGAGTGCAACATACTTATCTGATCAGGTGGTCAATACTGGAATTAAGTGACGCCATTTTGATTATCATGTCAATGTCAACAGCGACGCTGCATATAAGTTTGTGAGAAGAGTTGTAAAGATCGCAGGTGCCCTTATGCGGAACGCACAGGACTGGCCTTTATGGAGATATCTAGGGGAGGCCTATGCCCAGCTTTGGGCGTCTTCCGGCTGATATGATGATGTATCAGCTGTTCGCAACCAGAGCAGAGACACAATATAGACGAACCTACAATGACTTGACGGCGGTCTTAACCGCATACGGATCAAAATAAATTTGTATTGATCAGTTAAGTAGTCCAGTTTTGCAATGTTTTGTGGTCTCTGTAGCTGACTCTACAGTACAGACGCAAGTAGCTAAGCTAAGTGACCTTCCGTTGCAGGTCTGCGCACGGCGCTGGTGGAAGCCGACGACTTCGCCAGCGGCACCTCCAGCCGCAGCACCAAACTCATACACGGCGGTGTGCGATACCTGCAGAAGGTAATTTCATGTAAAATACACCTTACAGGCCTTGCACTATGCCTGATCTCTCGAGCAAACACAATGGGCTATTTTCCACTATGAAAAAGGTATTATTACCAAGGGGTTAATAATATAAGAAAAATAATTAATATATATTGTTACACGGCGCTAATAGGTACTATTCTTCAACAATATCCGAATCAACTTTTAATAGGCTGCCTTGGCGACTATAAGCTTCAATTTATCTTTCCCGTGGGGTTTATGGAATTTCTTGACCGAAATATGCATGTAAATTTTATATTTGTATATTGGCATGGAGGCAGACCATCTTTTACCGAAGGAATGCGCTTATTGCATTTGGCAAAATTCAGTCGTCTAAATTCAGAAAAACGTAGCAACGCGTAACATAATGCAACTGATAAAAAATTTAACTTATTCTATGAGCAATACCTACTTATTTTTGTTTCTGAATTTATACGACTGAATTTTTTGGCAAAAAATGGGCGGCAACTTTTTCTGTTGAGTAATTTCCAAACTTAAATCCAACCACCGCCACTCCACAGCGACCTGTTGGCCAAGCGTTGATATTATGCCCTACAAGTATCAACTAATGTGGAGACCTTTAAAGTCAATATTACTGCTGCCAACTTCTAGGAACTATCAGTCAGTAAAACTAAGTTATAAATAAATAAATATTCGCGGACAAATTCACACAGCACCATATAGCCCCAAACTAAGCAAAGCTTGTGCTATTGGTGCTAGATAACTGATAAACTAGTTGAATAGTTGACACAATATAGCTTTTTTATGCAATTTAGTGCTGACACACACATCGTGTTTGTCACCAAAGAACCTGATGTGTGCGACAAAATGTAAGTCAGTTGTCACGCCCTATGCTGGCGTCATTGCATGATAAGGCTGTGCCCTGGGGCCTGGATTCTCACCGTCTATCTCAACGTTGCAGGCCATACTGCAACTAGACTACGAGCAGTACAAGATGGTGAAGGAAGCGCTGCACGAGCGCGCCAACATGCTGGAGGTGGCGCCCCATCTCACCAGACCACTGCCCATACTGCTGCCTGTTTATCAGTGAGTGACACTTTATAACCCCCACGAAAGTTGTTGTAAGTGTTGCTTTTGTGTGCACTACCAGTCTGCTGTCATAATCCTGTGCTTCTCTCCATATCAAGGTTGTCTTTAAGAGATCACATTAGTAATAAGACCGCCCTTTGTACTACCTAGCATATTTTTGTATCTGTACTTGTGTCCTCTGGTGTGCAATAAAGAGTTTTGTATTGTATTGTATTGTAAATAAATTTGACTTGTGTCTGTGTATCTGTGGACAGATAGACCGATTTCGATGCGGTTTAATCGAGATGGTTCATAGCTTTGTTTCATTAAAATCGATTTAGTAGTTAAGAAATTATTTAAGTTTAAATAAACTTGGTCGGAAGTTGTCCGACTTTCTCTGTCGAGGTTATTCCCTTTGCAATATGTGAATCCGGTAGGCTAATTACGTAACTCTGTTGCTAACAATTCTCTTATTTCTTTGATTGAAATGGTTACTTTTTCGATTCGGTATCATCGATTTCATGGGGTCAGTTACTAACAAAGTTCCATTGCAATAAACTGAAACTATTAAGTAGATAATAATCGCAAAAGTTACAATTTCAATCATTGAAATCAGAGAGTTGTTGGCAACAGAGTTACATAATTAGCCTACAGGGCAGTTCGTAGGTAGAGTAGGATTTTTGCCCGAACTGCAACAGACAGACAGACAGACGTGAGTGTGATCTCTTCTTATGTAGCTTTCTCCATGTTTTGTGGTTGGCACATTTCTATTTCACTTCTAGGTACCGTAAAGAATGTGTCTACTCATTCGCAGGTGGTGGCAAGTCCCCTACTACTGGTTCGGCATCAAGATGTACGATTTGGTCGCCGGCGACAGGAACGTGAAGAGCTCCTACTACTTGTCCAAGAAGAACACCCTCGAACTGTTCCCCATGTTGAAGTCTGACAACTTGTGCGGCGGCATAGTGTACTACGATGGTGAGTATATAGATTTGTGGTGTGGGTACTCGTATTCAAAAGTCCATTATCAGCAGTTCAGACAGTCCAATTTTCGGATTGACCCTCCTCCACATTAGTGAAGGGTTTTCACGGCATTTTGCCTGTAAAATAGACTAGTCCAGTGGACCTGATGGCATTCCGGCTATCGTTCTTAAAAAGTGTGCTCCCGAGTTGTCTCCCGTGTTAATGCGCCTATTTAAGCTTTCCTACACCTCAGGAACGGTGCCGTCTTCGTGGAAGTTAGCCCATGTGCACCCGATACCCAAGAAGGGTGACAATTCAGACCCATCAAATTACAGGCCTATAGCGGTAACCTCCTCCAGCTCCTTGGATACCTCGAGGATCACCAGCTGATCAGTGACCGTCAATATGGCTTCCGTCATGGTCGCTCAGCTGGTGACCTTCTTGTGTACCTAACATACCGGTGGGCTGAGGCTGTCGAGAGCAAGGGGGAGGCTCTGGCTGTCAGTCTTGATATAGCCAAGGCATTTGATGGAGTCTGGCACAGGGCACTGCTAACAAAGCTCCCGAAGTACGGTATCCCCGAGGGAATCTGCAATTGGGTATCCAGCTTTCTGTCTGGGCGGAGCATCCAAGTCGTTGTCGATGGATGCTGCTCCGATACCAAGAGTATTAATGCTGAAGTACCCCAAGGTTCAGTGCTGTCTCTGTCGCTGTTTCTTCTGCATATCAATGATATGCTGAATATTCCCAGTATTCATTGCTATGCAGATGACAGTACTGCAAAAGCTCGTTATACTGGCCGTGCGAATATCCCTCGTTCCGTGGTGTCGGAAAGCCGAATAAGACTTGTGTCAGAGATTGAACACTCCTTGGAGCAAGTTGCTCACTGGGGCAGATTGAACCTGGTGGAATTCAACCCCTCTAAGACGCAGGTCTGCGCATTTTCCGCCAAAAAGGATCCTTTTGTCATGGTGCCGCAGTTCCAAGGAACATCCCTCTCCATCTCAGAAAGTATCGGGATCCTTGGTGTCGACATATCAGACGACGTACGGTTCCGAAGTCACCTGGAGTGTAAGGCTAAACTAGCTTCGAAAAAACTTGATGTGCTTAACCGGTCTAAGCGATACTTCACCCCAGAACAGCGCCTGTTGCTGTATAAGGCACAGGTGCGGCCACATATGGAGTATTGTTCCCATCTTTGGGCCGGGAAAACCGCCGACCTGCTTAATCACTTGGATTCCATACAGAGGCGCGCCGTACGAATTGTCGACGATACCATACTGACAGGCAAGTTAGAACCACTGGCTGATCGAAGGGACTTTGGCTCCCTGTGTGTGTTCTACCGGCTGTACAATGGGAAGTGTTCTGAGGAATTATTTGATCTGGTGCCCACAGCACAATTCCGCCATCGTACCACCCGCCGTGGGCTGGGTACTCATCCCAATTACGTGGACCCTCTAGTGGTGTCCACGCGAAGATTCGAAAGAACGTTTCTCGCTCGTACGATTCGGATGTGGAATGAACTCCCAGCCACGGTGTTTCCTTTGGTCTATGACATGGGATCGTTCAAGAGGTATATTAGAGGTCTCCTTAGAGGCGGGCATCGCATTGGTAGCACCCCTGGTGATGCTGATGTCCATAGGCGGCGGTGACCACTTTCCATCAGGTGGCCCGCATGCCTGTTTGTCGCCCGCGTGCCGGATAACATAAAAAAAAAAAAAAAAAAAAGACTTCCCCTTAAACGCTTCAGTTGCTTGGCAAGTCACAACAGTGAATGCTGCACTGAGTACACATTTTATAGTCTGCGGAGGCTCTGTTGGTTCTTCTACGTCTGACGCCTATAATTCGACTACTCTGTGGCTAATCTCAAAAACTACTCGCTGGCTACCTGCTAAGTGCTAGATTCATATTAATTGTGCCTAGCAGTTAACTACTGGCAATGAAAACGAAACGCGAAACTGCTTACCATCAGGCAGGCAGACCGTAAGCTTGTTTGTCACCAAAGTGATATAAAAAACTGAGACCCGATCTAAGTGTCAAGTTTCTTGGCAGTGGTAGAGCTTGTCTAAGCTGAAATTACGCGCCCCCTACTTAATTAGTTGATTTCGATGTGTGAGTGCAAATATTAATAACGACACTTCATCTGTGTGGGAGCGTCGACTGCTCAATCGAACGACGCGTGCTCCTACGTTTGAGTCTCACCGGCAATGACCACTTACAACCGCATTTGTATATGTATTGCGTCCATCTTTTAAATTTGCTTGTGTGCGTTAATGCAATAATGGGGCGCGTCATTTCAGCTTAGACGAGCTCTACTCAGGATTATATTGAATTAGCAACTTGCACCGGCTTCGTATGGTTGTTTTCTGAATACCTCTATTATAATATGCACGTATTATACAAATAAATCTTCCGAAAGAAATTCTCTGATAGTGAAAACCACATTAAAATCCGTTGCGTGATTTAGGAGGAGTAGCAGAAATACATAAATACAAGCGCGGCAAGCGATTTTATTTAAGAATAAATATAGAAGTCCAGCGCATTACTATGTAAATATATAGAACTCTGTCGTGCCGAGTCGATAAGGGGTTGAAGAGGTCACCATGACCGAAATCGGTTGAAAGATAATAATATGATAATTATAATATCTAGATATAGAAGTAATCCTATAACACCTAAGGTCAGCAAGACGACGCGCGCATGAACCTGGCGATCGCGCTGACGGCGGCGCGGCACGGCGCCACCATCGCCAACCACGTCAGCGTCACCAAGCTGCACAAGACCAACGGGAAGCTCAGCGGGGCTTCGCTTAGGGTGAGTAGCTTTATATACGGTCGAACCACAGAACAATGATCGGGCCACACCGCCCGCGCGTGGGCGACACAAAGCTTTATCAGTCGAACACATTGGTACATTACAAATATTTGGTAGATTAAAAAAAAAAAAAACAGTTTGAAACATCAGGTAATACATGTTATGATCGAGATATCACTTTTTTTTTTTTACAATACAGGTACTGGTTGTAATCAAATTAAAGTGCTTGGATTTAATTGATTTGTTTTATTTATTGTAATGTGTAATTTAAAAAAATGAAAAAACAAATAAAAGGCTACACAGGAGCTGTAGCAGAACGCGTCATTTTGCTTTGATTGCTGTGTAGCCTTTTCTTTGTTCGACTGTATAATACAAGAGCATGAGTGCATTACCAATTTACCACCTTAAGAATCATATTCCTTAGTATTCAAGCAAGGAATGATCATTTATTAGATTTTCATTTGTTCATTTATTAAAAAAAAAACATCCTGAGGGTAAAGGATGAACTTTTGGGGCCAAAGATAGCCATTGGCCCTTTGTTTCAGCCAAAACAATTCGGCTAACGATACACCAATTACTCTGTACATTGCTGTAACTGCAAAGGACGTTTTGTTGGACTGGTAATGCACCCATGCTCTTGGATTATACGCCAAGACAATATTGTGCCACTAGACGCAGCGTGGGCTGGACACCTACAAGATGGACCGATGACTTGATAAAGATCGCAGGTACCAGCTGGATGCGGAAGTCACAGGACCAGCCTTTTCCCAGCAATGGGCGTCTTTAGGCTGATATGATGATGATGAATTTCGTGCTACATTGTGGCTTTGGCTTTACTTGGAGGAGGCTAAGAGTGGAAGTTTTTGGCGAAAGACCGATCTGTGTGGCGTGACAGAAGTATTACACCGTTAGGGAGTTTTAATTGACATACAGCGACATCTATCGTAATAGTCATATATCGTCATCAAAAATTGACACTTGAGTAAAATTACAGGTCTTGTCCAATATCAATCCCTTTACGCTCTTGTCAAGCCACAGAACAAGGAAAAGCTTTCAGTATTTTGATGGAGACTATTAAGTTTTACTTTGCGCTGTATTATGACTGGAGCGAGGATAGACTCTTACATTTCAGTTAGAGAAAAGTAATTTTTTATGTTAAAATTCATCATAATCATTTACTACAGTTATCATACCTTGGCGTCAATATTCCGGTTGTCCTCTCGTGCGGAGGTTTCGGGTCCGCCTTAACCATGACCTAGGGTGGTCATATTTATTTATGGAAACCTCTAAACCAATGGAAATAGCACATAATCACTTACTCTAATGCTTACACGGTCGGTAGTAAATCAATGTACTTATCCATAAAACGCCCTTCCATCCCAGGACGAGATGACCGGCAAGGAGTGGGACATAAAGTGCCGCAGCGTGATAAACGCGACCGGGCCCTTCACCGACAGCATCCGCAAGATGGACGACCCCGCCGCGCCCTCCATCTGCTGCCCCTCGTCGGGGGTGCACATCGTGCTGCCGGGGTATTATAGGTTAGTAGGGAATTAAGAAGGCGCGTTTTGTCTATATTGTTGGACCTCTTTAATGGACCGTCCTGGAGAACATTTTATTTTATCAAAAAATTTACTAGTCCATTTTAATCTCTTAAATCATAACGATTTTAGCAAGCAAAATCGTTGTCAAGTATTGTAGGCATAAAAATGGTAAGCGATGACTGCCCACCTGATGGTACGCGCTTACTGTCGCTTATAACATTTATAATTTTTCGCCTATAACATATATGATTCATGCACTTAGGTATCATGTAACAAAAATGCAGAACCGTATCAGGCGTTGTCACTGTTGGGACTAAGATGAAATGCCTCATGCCTGTAACTTCGCTGGCTACATTATCCTTCAAACTGGAACACAACAATGCAATTGTTGCTTGGCGGCAGAAATAGATAAGGCAGTGGTACTAACCCAGGCGGACTCCTCAGGCTTGACAGAGTCCTGTCATATTATAAAAGTAATACTTCATTAAAGTAAATATGCATAGTTGCACTTGCTCTCTAAAGGAGCTCGTAATTCTTAAATGTTGAATGTAGCTCTTATTTTACCGTTCCACCATAAAATAACACTCCCACTCTTCCCCAAACAGTCCAGAACACATGGGTCTCTTGGACCCGGCCACATCTGACGGGAGAGTCATCTTCTTCCTGCCCTGGCTGAAGGGCACCATTGCCGGTACCACCGACCTGCCTTGCAAGGTCACGCACAATCCCAAACCAACTGAAGACGAGATCCAGTTCATCCTCACCGAAGTCAAGAACTACCTTAATCCTGATGTTGAAGGTATGTTTTAAATTGTTATAACTTTGACTACGGTATCGATTTTCTATACCACTGAGGTGGCAAACAAGCTTACGGCCTGCTTGATGGTAAGCATTCACCGCAGCCTATGGAGCCTTTTTTAAAAAGAAGATGACATCTGGTCGTCCTGATCAACATCACCATCCACTTCTGCATATGGGTGTCTTTTTAACCATCACACTATTATTGGGGTGTATTATAATAATCTCCATGGTTGACACAACTAGCTTTACAACTATTTGCCTGTTGTAAAGCTGATTGTGGCAAAAGGAAGGAGTTTCTTTTGCTATCTAATTTAAGTTGCGGATTCTAAGATTTATGCCGAATGTTGTTCATGGTTTTAAGTAACTTTTTCTAAACAGTGGTAAGGCCTTAGTTTTTAATCAGTTTTAGGGATTCTACTGTATTTTTTTCCAATATCATTATATTTGATTTGCCATCTCTATCAACAAGTGTTACATGACAATTAGTCTACGATAATGTCGTTATCCATTTTATTGGTAACGACATTATCGTAAATCGTGATACCGATGTCATGTCGTGACATTGACATTGGCATCATTTACTTTACATAAAAAAAACTCCTTCCCCCCAGTCCGTCGCGGCGACGTGCTCTCCGCCTGGTCGGGCATCCGGCCCCTGGTCTCGGACCCCAACAAGGGCGACACGCAGTCGCTGGCCAGGAACCACATCGTGCACGTCTCGGCTTCCGGGCTGGTCACCATCGCCGGCGGGAAGTGGACCACGTACCGTGCCATGGCTATGGAGGCTATTGATGCTGCTATCGAGAGTGAGTAGCCGTACACTTCTTCTTCTTTGCGTGTAGACTAGTGGCGGGTCAAATTTGCGAGGACCAGTACTCCGCCACTGATACAGCGTTGTTCGTGACTGCGTACAAATCCTCGCGCGTGCTGGTGGTAGGGCACGCTGGACAAATCAATAGGTGTGCCATTGTCTGGGGGGAGACACTGCGTACACTGAGTGCTGAAGAGACTTATACCCGATTGCGCTAAGCTTTAGGCGACGCCTATGTTGATTTCAGATATTCTTATCAACTACCAGCAAACTTACGTGAAAACGAAACACGGTCTCTTACATTATGACACCGATTTTGTCACGCTTAAATGCTTAGAAATATTTATTATTTATCCAAATGCTTCCAGACTATATCTTATAAATATCTTTAGTAATTTACTTAAGAGTCGCCTAAGTTTAGTACAATCGGGCATAAGTAGCTTAAGCCATAATTTCGTGGCATTGCTCGTGTCGTGGCCTACAGTAGCTACATTGGACCCCACTTAGTATAATGTTGTGGCTGCTTGATAGTAGCTTGATAGTACATGATGGATAGAGCCAAATCACATCGTGCGTGTCATCGTAGAGAGTGAGTAGTCTAGCGGGACTTACTTTATTATTATTCGAATGCTTTTGAAAAAGCACCAATGCTACAAATATGTGCAAGTGAGATGATAGATAAACCCATTCTCAATTAATTTGAGTGATTAGATGTTTTAAATACAAATCATTTTACAGTTAGCTCCATCAATAATGTAGAGTTCTGAAATGTCGAACATAGTTGCTCTAAAAATATTTGTAAATCCCAATAACTCGGAGGATCAATTTGGATGGTATTTTTCTGCTGAAGTCGTTTTTGTTGCTTCAATACAGCCTCTTGTTTCCAGGCGCGGATCTGAAGCCCTTATACAAGGAGTGTCAAACCGACGGCTTCTTAATAGAGGGCGCCCACGGCTGGACACCGACAATGTACATTAGATTAGTGCAGGACTTTGGACTGGAGATGGAGGTAAGTTTTTGTCATTTTTTAACGGAAATTCGGCCTTCAAGAAATAAGCCTTATTTGCATCCCCATCAACTTTACTTAGCTAGATCCTCCTTTCAAAACGTCACTTCTCTCCTCGATATGGATACAAGGATCTGACAAACATAAAGTGATAAAAAAATTATAATGACAAATCATAATCGAGGTCATCTGAGCTTACAGCTCGTTTAGCCCGCGGGCTCAGATGATTATTTTGTGTACGATTGTGCGACCATGGTCGTATGATGGACGTCGCCCGACCAATAGGCGACCTCAAAACCGCCCGTCGCAAGACTATGGTTGTACAACCATTGCCAGTTAGGACACCGCATAAGAGTCTATTTAGCCCGCGGGCTCAGTCGACTATTTTCTATACCTCACTTTCTATGTTGACCGGATATTTCTTTATCTCCAGGTAGCACAACACTTAGCGAAATCGTACGGTGACCGCGCCTTCGCCGTGGCCAAAATGGCGGCCATGACCGGCAAAAGATGGCCGATCATCGGCAAGAAAATGCACCCAGAGTTCCCTTACATCGATGCTGAGATCAGGTCAGTGACTTGGTTTCTGTTGATAGAGTATCATTCACCATCATAGTTCTGAGTTAGATTTACTGAGTAACCGAGTTTTAATTGGTACGAGTGTTTTTTTTTATTATAATGTGATTATCATCACAGCTGTCAATGATTATGTCTCTGGTTTAAGAGATATTGTGAAAAATCTTCACAGTTATGCATGTGGTTATCATAATTAAGCTACTGAAAAAGTGACTTAGCAAAAATTGGGAGACGTTCCGAGCGACGAGCTCATTCCGACCTCTGCTAGAGTCTTAGTCTGCCAGCTCTTTTAGTAGGAAAGCGCTTGCAGTTGTACTACTAATATGCTTTTGCATACTAGAACCGTTCCATAAAAAAAATATTATGAAAAGCCTATTCGCTAGAGCCTCGCCCGCTGTTAGCAGAGGGTCCATGTCCAGATGAGGTTCGCTTGGGCCCAGGGGACGATAGAGCCTCACAATCCCCCAATTTTATCACACTCTCAACCGAATAACTAGATCCCACAACCAATTGCTTCCTCCTTCACATCGATCCTCGGTTCAACAGGTACGGGTGTCGCGAGTACGCGTGCACGGCCATCGACATGATCGCGCGGCGGCTGCGGCTGGCCTTCCTCAACGTGCAGGCGGCGGCCGAGGCGCTGCCCGCCATCGCGGATATCATGCAGGAGGAGCTCAAGTGGTCCGATGCGGAGAAGAAGGTACGTACAAGGTCCCAGAACCCCCGTGGTCAGTGGGACGAACGTCCCACCGTAGTCAGTGGAATTCTAGTGGGACTACAATCGTTAGCTAGACACAGAGGTAGACGTAGAATCTTCCTAAAGAGAACAGTGAGTCTTTTGAAAAGACTTCTTACTAGGAACGAACTCTGACCGTCGGCCGCGTATACTGATATCGGAAAGGAGTTATGAGGAGGCGGCGTGGCCGGTGTCGCGAAAATATGCCCAAAAATATTCTTTATTTGGCTCAAAAACATATCCAACACTTCCGAAGGCCTGCTGTTGTGCCATTTATTACTTTGTCATATCGTGTATCTGTGTATTTCCTGTGCACAATAAACTGTTATATAGCAATAATTTCGTTCCCTTGCAATCATATTCTGTTTTATGATATTTTGGTTATAAACACGGAAAGTTAATGTGTGAAGGTTTTCGTAACCAACAAAAGCTTCATAGATCTTAACCCTTCTCTCCAATCCATCCACAGAAACAAATCCAGAAGGCGAGCGAGTTCCTCGCAAACGAAATGGGCCAGATGGTGAACCGGGCTTCGCGCGACAAGATACCCATCAACCTTAACAAGGATGAGATCCAGACGTACATCAAGAGGTTCCAGATCATTGACAAGGATAGGAAGGGCTTCGTCTCGATTAACGACATCAGGAGGAGTCTCAAGGTGATGTTGGGTTTGGTGACGGATGTGTATGACAGAGGAGAGAAAGAGAGAGAGACAGAGAGAGAGAGGACAATATATTATCTATTTCCTTCACTCTAGCTTGTTTAGAGGGTCGAGTACCCTCACTCAGCGTAAACATTTATGAGGCATGAATGTCAGGTATGTCAGGATCGTGGCTTGTGGCACTCAATAGGTAGTCTGCCTAGTGTGCCGTGTGTGTGTTTATGTATGGATGTTTATTCCACTTGTATGGTTGTTCTTGACCACCACAAGCGGATAATGGGAAACAACTGCCCTAACCTCTTCCGCTGGCTAATGCAGAGGAATTGGTTTGTCCAGTAGTAGCGAAAATAGAGATAATTAAGAATGTCTCATTCTATGCCTACTTAATTGGTACATAAATATTTAATGTTCTACCATTTTCCTCGAGAACGTTTTCAATTTCATTTGTCGTATGTCTCTTAGTATTAGCTCGCCTTGGGGAACTGTCTGGGTGTCAAAAAGGCCCTTTCGATCGCCGCTGTAGATCCTGGCTAAACAGGAGTTGCAGCGGTGGGAATGAGTTGTGTGGTAAAGTCCTTTAAGATCTCGCGTACGTCAGGACAACCTTTCTCGCTTTCTACTACAAATATTTATTTATAATCTCCAAATGTTATAGAGTATGGGCCTGAAACCCTCTGATGACGAAATCAGCGCAATACTCTCAGAGATCGATGTCACATACAACGGACAGATGGAAATACAAGATTATCTCCAGGTGACAGGATGATGTTGAGTTATGGGGGGAAGGACCAGTGTCGCCAATCGCCATGTTGCTTGTCTTCGTGTCATTTAGTTGTGGGAGTAGTTTTGGGGCCAAGAGTTTATGACTAATACTGATTTGGACTTCTTAGGAATACCTAAAAACTGGACTAGTTTATAGTAATAAAAGATTGATTTTCTTTTGCATGTGTCAAAAATTAAAATTAAATGTTGAGGTCTTAAAATTTGAGTTTGTAGGTCGGTATTAGTCATAATAATATGGAGTGTTTTGTTAACATCACCAGATGGAGCGATTGGGACGTTGTATCGCAAATAGTTGCCGTAGAAATCTACATTACCTTTTTGGATAGTCAGAAAGAATCGAAAATATTTTGTCGATTCCACTGTTCCCCTACGGCTCTAGTTTCTACACCTCCTTCCTGCTTCCTTCAATTAGCCAAATGATTAGTTTTTCTTTCAGTGGTGGAAAGAAATCATGACATCTCAATAAACTAGAATATCCCGCCCCTTACCCTTAAATCTTAAGATAAAGTAATTTGAGTACTCCCGCGTGGACCGAGTTCATGGTCTTATCTCATCCCAATCGCCCCACCGGTTCGTCTCGTCACACCACGTCACACCGCGTCACACCATGTCATACCACGTCATTGTGAAAGCGAGCCTGTGTTCGCAGAACTACGGCGAGGAGATCACCGGTGAAGAGTTGCACGAAATATTGCGAGAGATCGACACTAACATGAACGGGCAGGTCGAGCTCGACGAGTATCTGCAGGTGCATATCGCTGCCTGCCCTTTAGACCTAGGGCCCTTTGCCATTTGGGCCATTAGGGCTTATAAGCTACCATGGTGGCGCCACCAGGATCCGTAGCACGACGGACTTTTCGCGCGGGAGAGCTACATAACTCTAGCTTTGTCTTTCCATTTGCGTTGAAGTTAGCGAAAGGGAAATTAAAATATCTACCACGGCAAAGCCCGTTGTGCTACGTAGGCAGTTGTCAAATTGAAAACGGACGTTCCATAAAGATCATGGAGCAATTTAGGCAGTGGAGAGCGAATAGTGCGTTTTTGTTGTGAACAACTATTTGCGTGGGCCGAATAACATTGGCTGACGCAGAGGTATAAGCTGCGTAGGAGACTTTAATGAGGCTGTTGAGAAGTAAGGTCCGTTATCAATATACTGCTGTACTATTGAACAGAAGCAACTGTTATAAAGTAACGCATCTATTTTAACCAACGACAGGGCTTTATATTTACATCAGGTCACGTCTCAGTAGCGCCTTCTGGAATCGCAAGAATCCTCATTGGCTTAAAAATACTTCGCAGATACTAAAAAATAGACTAAATACGGCGAGTGCGGTCCCCCGCTAGCTTTTTCCAGTGGCTAAATTACTCCATGATAGAGATGCATACGCGTTGTTGGTGACGCGGCTGGTTGCGCCGCTTCTGGTGTAGTTGATAATGCACTTGGCTACGTTTGCGCACTTGTTTTTGGTTTTTGCACTCACAGAACCGGTTGATAGTGGTTTGGGTTTTGGCTCCCGAGACTAAAGAGTATAACAATGTGTTAAGGTTAAATTGGAACAGAGGTGGTGTTGTTTGAATCGTCTTGGTCGCGCGAATGACACTTTTTTAAATATCAGTTGGGATTTTCGAGTTATTGAACTACTTCCTTGTTACTAAAAATATAGGTGATACCTAACCAGACCATTTTAAAGTGGCCGGTTCTGTGAATCTTAGTTTAGAAATGCACAATTACCTAATTGATAATTAATTTACATATTAGACATAATTCTCCAATTAATTTAGTGGTTCGCTGAGTTATCTTGTTTCAACGTTGCATGTATCGCACGTATAACCATGAAATATATGTATTCTAACTTTGTAGCACCATATTATTTTTGTGCATGTCTTATGCTGCTTTGCCTAATAGTTATATGCATGTCCACTTAATGTTACATTTTATATACTAATTTTTACAGTTTTATAATGCTTGCCCGTTCGTGATCCCTATAACCCCTACTACTAGTGTCCGACCGAAGCTTTGACTTGGGCCACCTTCGGCCAAAAAAAACACATTTGTCCAAAATAAACCCGACCAAAACCGAAGGTATCGCTGAAGGTGTTTTTGTTATTTTTGACGATTAAAATGAAAGGTAATTTTTTATCATCTCTAGATCAACTTCTAGTGTTGATTGAAATTACTTTTCTATATTATACAGTGAATATAAGCCTGCAATATTAAAGTTTTAAAAGCATTAATATTAATTGTAACTTGTAGCCCTTGAACAAATTTTCTTAGAGCTTTTAAGCATTCGGCTTCGGTCAAAAATTTACCTTCGGCCGGACACTACCTACAACTAACCTATTCTACCTGTTAAACACAGTAACAGTTAGATGGGTGTTTTTTTTCTGGTGGCTGTTTGTGTTATTTTAAACTAAATTCTTTTATATTTCTTGCTTTTGTTAATGTCAAGCCAGCCTTTGCACGCAGTAAATACTATTTAATATCTAATTTTAAAAAATACTAACATACTTTATATATGTATAGGTAAGTAATAATAGATCTCATATTTTATTTTGTTTTCGATTTTGAGGATACATGGGGGCGCCACTGTGTAACAAATGATATTGTAAAGAATGTCAAATTGCAAGCGGAGGAAATTTTTGTCTTGTATCGAACAGATGGTAGGTACACTTTGGCCAAAAAGATAAGAAACAGCAACGAATGTTTGCCTTTTATCCATTAAATTCATTGTATACGGTTTGGGAGGAAAGTGGCGCCTTCATTTACTTTTATAAAGTTTTTTAATTGTATAGTCAGCTGCAGAGAAATCTGATAGCGAGCGGTCAATCCCATCTTTTGCCGGGATACCTACATTCCTACTTTTCCTTCTCCTCTAAGCTCGATCCTCATCATCCTCTCGTCGTTTGCCTTTAGCTCTAGCATCCGACTTAGCGATGTCAATCCATCGCTTCTTAGGCCTTCCGCTTCCGGACCTCTTTCTTGATACTGGCGCAGGTGACCAAACGTGATGTCATAGCTAAAAGCGTCAGATTTCTTTGCCAACGTCTGTGTATTTGACAATTGAATTTTTTTAGTTATATTGTCGTCCCACTACGTGGCAATAGCCTCCAGCTAATGTTTTCATTTCTATTGTCCCGACCGATATTTAGTAACAATTGAAAAGCAACTTAATCTGCTTCTGTATACGCCTTAAATTGCCATAACGAAACCGCAGGTAAAAACCATTGTTCCATTCTTACGCAAACCCCGTTGTCCAGATGATGTCTGCGATCAAGTCCGGACATGTCGCGTACTCGCGGTTCGCTCGAATGGCAGAGATGGAGGAGGAGCATCACGAGCAAGAGGTCCTGAAGAAGAAGATCACAGTCGAGAGGAGTGGCGGTGGATTGTAAATGGAGATAATGGTATGGCCAGGTTACACAATAACAGCTCATAACAAAAATTACTTGAGTTTCCTCCATTTATGTTTCAATCAGGTAAAATATCAGTGGAAGGAATTGCCTACTCCACGCTTGGCAGGCGGGTTGGAGAACGCAGGGAATTTCCGAATTTAGGGGTACTTCTCTAGCTGGGGCCTTACCGCCTAACTCTTTACAATGTTGCGATAGCTTTATGACTTCATCTTGCTCGCTCAATTCGCGGCATCTTTAGCGATCGAGCGAGATGTCAAGTCATAAGCGGTAGCATTGGAGTTAGGCGGTCGGGCCCTTGGTCTGACTCTATGGCTTTGTGCTATAATCTACAATACCACAAAATCTGACCCGTAGGCTAATTACGTAACTGTCTTGCCAACTCAGTTGTTAACAAAGTTCTATTGCAATCGATCATAAGTATAGTAAATCTTAAAACTTTACTAAGGGTTAGTTCACTTTAATATAATTTTCATAATATCCCTTTTTTGTGGTTACAGTAATAGCCCGTTGTAATAAACCAATTAAAATTTTATTTATTTTTGTTCCAGATCAAATTAGGAACCAACGTATCAAGTTTAGCTGTAAGCGCAACATTAACTTAAGTATTAAAAAATTCTCATCTTTAGAGTACAATCGAAACTTTAGTTATTTTAGTTAACTTTTTCGTTAAATTATTACATCGTTGATTCGTCCATTTAGTTAGATCATAATTAAGTTCATAGAACATTAGGTTTTTAAAGATGCAAGACGGACCACTTGAAGTTAAAAGGAATGAAATATGTTGGATTTTTGAGATTTTTCAGCACAAAAACAGTAACAGTGATTACTATAGGTAGCAGTTTGACTCGTGTAAAAAAAATTTTTTTTTGTATAGGGTCACAAACTGAAAGCAACTCTTTTTATAGATTTTATGGATTTTTTTTTTGTAATATCAACGTGATATTCCCTCGAACACGAAACACGACATCGCCGATTTAAAGACGCAGTTTTACAGTAGATTTTAGTATTTTTTGAACGATTTAAGTTATTGTTATACATCTTTATTGTGTAAGAGACAAATTGGGTATGAATATTATACGAAATTCTTCAACAAAATGTATTTATTGTGCAATTAATTAAATCGATATTGTATCTAAGTGTGGTCTAATTATTTAAAACTGTACCTATATTAGCGAATGTACCCTGGTACTTTCCGGTAACCTCGGCCTTTTTAACCCCCGACGAGAAAGTGGGCCATTATAAGATTGACGTGTGTATCTGTGGTTCTGTGTATCTGTGTGTCTGTCTATGGCATCGTAGCTTCCGAATGGATGGACCGAATTGGATTTCTGTATTTGAAGCCAGTTTAATTGAGATGGTTATTAGTTTTGTTTCATTATATTTCATTATAGGTTCAGTAATTTAGCAAATATTTGAGTCATCATCATCGTATCAGCCAGAAGACGCCCACTGCTGGGCACAGGCCTCCCCCAGAGATCTCCACAAAGGCCGGTCCTGTGCTTTCCGCATCCAGCTGGTACCTGTGATCTTTATGAATATTAAGGTACCTATATGTAAACTTAAATTATTCAATCTTATTTTTTAACGGACGCTACTACCGACGCGGTGCGGATGGCGTCACTCAATACAAAATAAAAGCAATGCGACTACGGCACGACCCGGGTATTCAACGCCCTTAACAAGCAACTGCTGCGCTTCAGGTGCGTGTTCACCTTTGATCATCATCAGCTGATAGACACCCGCTGCTGGGCATAGGCCTCCCCAGAGAACTCCACAAAGGTCGGTCCTTTGACTTCCGATTCCGTGGCGCCCAGCTGCACTCGCTTGCAATGTAAGTTAAAGTAAGTCATCAAATACCTACGTTATGTGTTAAGACTCACTAGATTGCAAGCGAATACATCGCCGCCAGAGCAGACACCAAAAGTATTGGAAAGTTTTTAAGAAAGTTGCAATTTTTTTTGCTCTGTCGCAGGCACCGTCTGCTACGACCATGAACCGTTCATGGCTACGACACCTATCAATTTTGGTGCTGCTACTTTGACGGACACCACACGGCTAAAATGGAGTTCAGAAGGCGGCACAACACAGCACCCTACTAAAAACCAGTATAAAAGGAGCTGATACTGCTATGCGCGTCTATAGAGATGCTGGTTCATCTTATACTGGTTTATTTTGATTGCAATATTTTTCTGCTCTGTGGCAGGCGCCGTCTGCTACGACCATGAACCGTTCATGGCTACGACACCCATCAGTTTTGGTGCTGCTACTTTGGAGGAGACCACACGGTTAAAATGGTGTTCAGAAGGCAGCACAGCACAGCACCCTACCAAAGACCAGTATAAAAGGAGCTAATATTGCTATACGCCTCCATAGATATGCTAGCTTATCTTATACTGGTTAATGTGGTTGCAATTTTTTTTGCTCTGTGGCAGGCAGCGTCTGCTACGACCATGAACCGTTCATGGCTACGACACCCATAAATTTTAGTGCTGCTACTTTGACGGACACCACACGGCTAAAATAGTGTTCAGAAGGCAACACAGCAACCTACCCAAATCCAGTATAAAAGGAGCTAACATTGCTATGCGCGTCCATAGAGACACTAGCTCATATTATACTGGTTTTTGTAGGTTTATGTGCTGCTTCTGTACCAATCTACCGGCACTGAATATTAGAACAATCTTTAGAGTTTTCCGAAATGAAAATGCTGCGGTGGATATGCGGTGCAAGTACTTCCGTGGCAGTCTTGGCGTGAGAGACATTACTGATAAGACTATGGAGGCTCGCATGCGCTCCTTTGGTGACGTGCTGTGTAAGCCCTATGCTACGTGGGAAACAAATATCTAAACCTGTCGTTATCGGGATAGAGATCCGCAGGAGGTTTGCCGAGTCGGATGTGAGAGAACTGCTTTGGTCTGAGAAAGAAAATTCCAGCTTATTTTTGAAAAAGCAAGTTCACACACATTACCTAATGTACCCATGTAACATTTCTAAGAATACAGGTGGGACTGAACACCTCGTTCCGTTACGGGTCTCTAGTTTCCTATTCATGTAGTCAAAGAGTTTGGTTGGTATACTATAGGTACCTATAGTAAGTTTTTGCATGTATTTGGAACCCTGGCGCCATCTATGGCAGTCTAGCAATACTTCTAAGTGACCTAGGCATAAGATCGCACCGCACAAAGCGATCAATAGCTACGCCTCCAGTTTAGTTGCCTATTGAAATGGCCACTATTTTTTTATTTTTTTTTTATGTTATCCGGCAGGCAAACAGGCATGCGGGCCACCTGATGGAAAGTGGTCACCGCCGCCTATGGACATCAGCATCACCAGGGGTGCTACCAATACGTTGCCAGCCTCCAAGGAAACCTCTAATATACCTCTTGAACGATCCCATGTCATAGACCAAAGGAAACTAGGAGACTAGGTGGCTATGGATAGAATAAATTCGATATTTTTATATGGAAAGAACGAAAGAACACAATTAAAAGCAATCAGGGGTCGACTTTTCCAACTCATCCACTTCCTGAATCAATTTTTCTCAGCCGTCAACTTACAATTTTATTCCTATAACAGTGGTTGGTTACATTGTCATACCGTTGGGGTAGACGAGTCTACATCTACAGATCATCGTCAGATGTAGGTGGTTATGGGTAGAAGTGTTTTGGAGAGGAGGCCACGTTTGGGAAAACGTATAGGTAGTGCAACAAATCTAATTAAATAGCGCGCCTTTGGGGAGGTCTATGCCAACAGTGGGCTAAGATGGGCTAAGGAATCTGAAAATGTAGATCGAGTAGCAAAAAATCGGGCCTGTTCTCTATATCGGTTCAGTCTGTAGCACTTTGTAGTTTACCTACTAAACGCCTGATAGAATTTTATAGCAAATATAATTGGCCGTGTGGTGTCCTTCAAAGTTGAATAGCACCAACCCCTTATACTCGTGGGTAGATATCGTACAAGGCGACTTATATTTTCGAGGCAAAACTTATTTGCACTTGTCAAGCCAACAAGATGTCCATGGGGCCACCTAAAGATCATCAGCTACATTGAAATCATCAAATCAGGAAACATTAATAGCAGCTCAAAGTAGGCATGTAGGTAAAAGGGTCATTAAAAACGAGAATTTGGTCTGGGGAATACAGTTAAGTATTATTATAAATAACACAGTCGCATTTTCCCAATTTTCCTACCCTTGGCAATAAAATATGATTCCCACTGAGAATGGAAGGAAAGTAACAAAAAAACAATTTATGAATTATTATTGTTAGATAATAATAAGCTCATGCGAATTATCTAGTGGCGACAGCGTTTCCTTTCCGATATAGACAGTTTCATCTATAAAATCTGGTGATTATAAGCGGAACTACAAACATTAGTTAAGTAATGTGACTAGTCTTGAGATAACACCAGAGCCAATACCGCCTCTCTTCATAGTTACTAAATGTTGAAACAGAAGAATGTAATTATTAACTTTGGCAGACAACATTTCCGCTGGTTTTTCTTTTTCCATGAATAAAACAGAATAAGTGGAATTTTTTTTCTGAGCTTAAAAACTTTAAATAAAAAAAAAAGGAATTTTGCATGCAATGCTCACTCGCATTTCCGGTCATAGACAAAAATGAATTTTGAATGACGAAGAAAAAATGTATATGAACGAATCGATCAATTAACCCCTTGAATGCCATACGTCCATTATCCTGTCCTTATGTTTCTGTCCTTACAAATAAAAATTTGGTTATTTTTAAAATATTATAACAGGAGAATTAAACATTTACCAAATGATTGTGACTGATTTCTAAAATCGAACCAAAAGGTACAAGCATTGTTCAACTATTACAACTTAGTTGCTTGGTCATTCGGTTTGGCGGGAAAAAGTTGCAACATTACGTGGGCCCGGGCGCGGCGTAGCATAGGGCGGCGGTTACGCCCCCGCGGCCGTTTGTCGCGGGCGGGCGGTGGGAGGGAGCGGTCTCTTCCGTGTCCTTATGAATTGGTTAATATGTATGAGAACTGACCCAAGATCCAGTTGAGCTTATCGAAAAACCGATGAAAAATTATGTTACGTTAGCTGTTATGCGACTTACTTAATACAGTTCTAGAAAAAGTAAAAAATAACAACCCACTTTAACGAAACACATATTTGGCTTCACACCTGTTGTTAAGTTTACTTAGATATAGCGAACATTGGAGCACACCTGTCTATTAAGTAAGTATAAGGGGTGTGGCAGTTAGGTAACGGCTTATATACAAGAGTATAATTAGACCGGCGATGCCCTATGGCTGCGAAACATAGCCAGCGCTGACGAAACACGTTCGAGAACTCCGCGCCAACGAAATGAAAATGCTGCGGTGAATGTGCGGCATTACGCGACTCGATTAAGTACGTAACAAGTGGACATCGCAGATAAGATCGAAGATTCTCGCTTGCGCTGGTTTGGTCATGTGGTGCGTAAGCCTAAGGGATACATGGGAAATAGGTGCCTGAACCTGTCGGCATTAGGAAAGAGGCCCCGCGGGTGACCTAAGAAGCGATGGATTAACATTGCTGAATCGGATGTGCGAGCCAACGGTTTACGACGTGAGGATGCCGAAGACCGGGCGAAATGGATAAGAATGAGTAGGAAAGCGGACCGTGACTCAGGCCGGGATAAGCACTAAGGCGAAGGAGGAGGAAAAAGGAGTATGGCAGTTGGATAAGGTCCTGGAACATTTTCTTTTCACACAAAATTTAAAATAAGAACAAACATTATTAAGGTATTATTTTTGATTTACCTACTGATCTCATAAGAAAATGTTAAAAAAAAGTTATGGACAAAAATACCTAATTACAAATTAAATTAAATTTGTAAATTGTCTTTACAGTTTATCTAGAAGATAATAGATAACTACATTCTTCCAACTGTCGGTAATGCTCCAGCATAGTAATGTCGGTTAAGTATTACAATCGAAATTATTATTATTATAGTTGGGTATTTGTTGTGTTGCGTTGTAACATATGAGGTACACATACAGTAAACGTAATAAGTTTTTTTCGTACTTACTTCTAAGAATATTGTTATTAGCACATTTTGCCCAGATGATAAATGATGAAAGAAGCAATGATAATCTAATTTCAATATTTTTATACTATCCGTAGTCTCTGTCTAACCCTCCGGTGAAACAAAGGCGTCAGCTTTAAAATCACCCTCTTGGCGTCAGTTCCCGCTGGGCTTTCGAGCGCGAGCGAATGGCGTCCGCCTAAGGCGTGAGCTTTATTTAAGTACGTATGAATAACAGCTGTTATAGGAAACAGTTAGGTCAATTAGGTATGATGTAATAAATTTAAGGCTACACAGGGGTTGCGTTTGAAATCACAGTCTTTGTTATTGTTAGAGTTTTTGTCACTGTAGTTACTCGTTTTTGTTAGACTGTACCATTTTCTATCAGAGAATAAGTTCTAAACCAATAGGTAAAAACAAAACCCTTACAGCATTACTTTGTTATTCCTCCGTCGGTCTGTGTTATGTGTCGGCGCTCAATATGCTTTTTCTCATTGGGAAGTTAAAGTTAATATCAAATACATAGTTCAGTGACCTCATTGAGTGGTGAAAAAATCATCCTATAAGTCGAAATAAAGCCATTTGCTACTAAACTCATTCATCGAAATATATAGCGTACCTATCTACTTCCCAAAGATCTGATTCTCATTATGAAATAGAGAATGCAATATCTAAGGAAAACTTGATTTTATTTAGGACTAGCTTTTGCTCGCGGTTTCGTCCGCGTAAAGTTCGGTTATAACGTTCCAGACCCCTTCCCACGGGAACCACATTGAATTTAGGTAAAATTATAGCCTATGTGGTATTCTGTACTATAAGATATATTGCTGTCAAATTGAAACAAAAACTGTTTAGTATTGTTTTCGTGAACACCCAAACATTCATCTATCCTTACAAACTTTCGTATATCTATATACCTAATATTAGTAGGATAGTAGGGTAGGATTTAAGCGCTTAAACAGATTTAGAAAACAAAAATGGTTGATTATTCGGTATACTCAAAACCGAGTCCTTAAATGACAAAGAACGCGTCACTTACGTATTATATTTTGTAAGGGAATAGAGGATTATAGAAATATAATATCACTACACAAGCTATAACGTCACTTTTATCAAGTGTCGAAGTGTTAATTGCCTATGGTTTTGTTTCCCTGCATAACACTTATCATTGGCATATTCTATATTCGACTATGATTTTGTTAATTGAATTAGTTTAGATGCAACATTTTTACGACACCAAGGGCGTGTCTGCAAGGGGGTGGTTGACTCGGCGTTTCGGCCCGCCCACAGTAACTTCCGGTTCCGTTAGCCTGTGAAATGTCTTACATAGCGCAATATCACCAAGCTGATGGAGTATTTCAAAAATGCAATGAAGGACCAACTCAATCCCTTATTAAATAGTAATGTATTTCTTTCATTAATGTATCTATACTATAGCCCTGTCCTGGTTGTGATTATTGGCCAACTTGTAACTCGTATTTTTGTAGCTATACCTACTAATGTAGGTATTAGGATTATGGATATAATAGGTGCTATTTACATGTTCTGTCCATATTTACATTTTATGAACTTTTAGGCTTTCAATATAGATAACTTAAAATATAATCAACCCAGGGAAAGGTGTGATAAATATTTTTAGGAAATACTTTGCGTGGGTTGAAATTTTTATAGAATGATGCGACATTCAGGTAATTTGTTAAGATTAGGTTGTATTCAATATCTATTATTTGCATTTATTAGGATAGATTTTACAATAGAACTTGCCCAATTTTATTTTGTCTTTTATTACTTTCTTGTACTACAAGAGATTTGACTTTTTATAGGCATTGCGTTAGGTACTTTACAATTTATTAGGTTGATAAAATAATTAAGTAAGTGGGTACATCTCTATTTTCCTATTAATATTATAATTGCGAAACTAACTAACACTGTCAGTCTATCTCTCTGTTACGCGTTCATGGCTAAACGACTTGACTAATTTTGACCAAATTCGGTATAGAGAAAGTTTAACACCTGAGAATTGACAAAGGCTATGTAGGTACCTTTTAATCCTCTCCACTCTCGTATTATAACTCTTAGTCTACACGAGCGGAGTCGCGGGTGGAAGGCTAGTATACTCATGTTAAACTCAAGAATTGATATCATATCACTCTTAGAATATAAAGTCATAGATCTCTTAAGTAAACCTACATTTTAAGTATTTTTCAGTGTATCTAATTCAAATAAGATGATTATGTTATCTCAATAATCTACTGCTAATTGTCACACAATTCGCAAATAAGCGCATGTCATAATAAAATTTTATTCAACAGTTGCATGCCGCGCCTTGCTTTTGAGGTACACCCATAATAGACTCAGACATTATTAGAATGCGATATCTTCTTAAACACGTAAATATAAATAACAACTTTATGCCCATACCATAAGTATCAAAGTACATTGTCAGAGTTTACGCTATTCTATTTGCTTGGAAATGCCCGACCAAACAACTATGAAAAAATACTACTCTGATCTAAACCATATTACCGGGTACAATTAAGACGAAAGTCGTCTGGGAAACTCAATAGATAATTAAGTCGGGGACACACGTTCTCTTGGGGCGGTTGCTCATTTGTGCATAATGGACTCGAGGCGACGCGGCTGACGCTTGACAAAACGTGGCGTGGTTTTACTTTCACTTTCATTCCGAACCAGTTTAAACCTCACTACCAACAATAATATGTTCATTGATGCATAATAGGATATTTTGCAGATATTTATTAATAATGGAATATTAAAAACATCCTTACCTAGAGATGTAGTTTGTAATAAAAACTTTATTTATATCTAGCATTAGTTTTTGAGCATTGATAATTTATATTTCGTCGTATTTAATTGCATGAGGTTATAATTAATAGCTCAAAATAACAACAACAGGATTTTTTTAACAAGTTTAACGAATGATAGGTCACCATCAGCCGCAACCACATGTGCATTTTTTGCCCGCCCAAGGAGGCCGCGGGCGCGAGGTTATACACCCATTATTGCGTCCTTCCTACTTTCAATTATTATTATCGGGCGGCGGCACAGCACCAGCGTCGGGGAGGAGAGAGGCGCAGCTGCTGCCTACCAATAATCAAGACCAGTTCCCGCTAGAGTGAGATAGAGCTAGTCATAGATGCCAGTAAAAAGAAAATTTGCAAAGATAGGATCTCGTTTTATAAACAGCAATTTGTCAAAAGGCGTACTAAATAAATTATACTAGCTGTAGAAAATATGATTGCATTACAACTCTTTAAAATAAATCTTTAAGCTTAGTAAAAGCAACATTATTTTGAACGCGATAGGAGGCGGATCTACGAACATTGCCGAGCGTGTTCGTATTGTCTCGCCAGTCTGCTCGCCGCAGTTTGGCGGCCGGTCGTGAGGATGGTGCGTTCCGTACGTGAACAAAGAAAAAATATTATTTGTGAATGTGCAGTAGATAATGTCGTCTGAGCCCCCCAAAGTGGAAGAGGAATATATTAAAGAAGAGAAAAGTACCAAGGTATAGTGTAAAGTGAAACTATGCAGTGTTTGTTGTGCAATAGATTAGACGCTAGCGGGCAGCGGTCTCGTGTCGGCGCAGGGGGAGGGCGGGGCGAGTGCGGCCCCGGCCGTGTGGGGCCCGCCAGGCCACACGCAGGAGGTTGTGACCGCGTCACAAGCTACTCCCTTGTCGCAACAGCATCACTGTCCATTGACAATTTAGAGCTGTAATTAACGAGTGCTATACAAACATAATTATGAAATTAGCGCCATCGATGTGAAGAATGTTCTTTTGCAATGTACCTAGAAAATGTCCATGATAATTAAGCTAAGAATTATTCAAAGACGTGATAATAATCACTATTACAAAACTGGCATACAACAGAGTAATGTTTATGAATCGACATGAAATAGTGTGTGTTCACTTGTAATTAGCGTGGCCAATATGTTTCATATTACTTGTACCCTGTTGGTAACTGCATAAAAATCACAGTCACGCGATTGAGGTGGGTGGATCAAAGGGCGGTGGCGACCTTGAGTGTGACGACTCCCGGCACTTGTTAGGAAAAGGCGTGTCGACTCCCAACTTCTTCGTGGTTATTAGTGTAACACTTTTTGTTTTTGAAATGTTTTATAAGAACTAGAACTAGAACCGCGATTAGTATTGGGTGTTTTTAGGTCACAGTATTGGGAGGGTTAAATTGTATGCAACTTTTTATTATCTATGCAATTTTTGAAAACCATTCGTTCACTATCTCTCATTTCCGGGTCCTTTGTTTCCGGGGGTATGTCTGTTGTCAAACAAACTGTCAAAAAGCTTTTATTCTTTACCGGTTGCCGCCTAAATAAACAAAAATAAACAAAGTGATTTTATTATAAAAATGTATTGAATTTAATTTTTGTTGGGTTGTTATGTTTTTAGAAGTTTTAATGCAAGAAATTATAAATGTAAGTCATGGGAAACCTTTACTTTCTTTCCATACAGTTTTTTCTAGATACTTGACTCTTTTAGGTTTTCTGTAGAAATGATTAATTATCTTTATAGGTTCGGGATAGAGAGCTATGCTGAATACAGCACGGTTAACAAATCGTTCCCCAAATTCGAAGGGATATATTTTTTTTTATTTGTACTCTGTACACCACACAAATTACCACAATCGATATAGTAGGTAGGTACCTGTGGTATTTCCATTCCATTGTCCTCATCGTTCAAAGAAGTGTAAAATGCCTTGTGCAGGTACCTATGTTTTGTATATCATGCCTGCCAAGTGTATAACCCTTATTATTGCTGCCACCTGCCAAGCGTGGTGATTACTACTGCCTCCTCTTATTGGAGGAGGCTCACCGGCATTAGACTGGAATGTATTTATCAGTTGCAGAATATTATTAGTTACTAAACAATTTTACCATATTTCAATATATTAGCATTTGGAATTAATTCTGGATACATTCATCCTGGAATCCTGGCTTTCCAGCTATCAAAGGACGCCAGAGCCCTATATAAACTGGTCAGGACGGCTTTTAAGCAGAGGTAACTTTGCTCTAACCCATCTCCACAAAACTAACAGTATGGAACAACATAGTTGCTTCAATGTGACCAAGCTCCTTAAATAAAGATTTAAAAGGAACACACTAAGTACATGCTTTCATTGATATTATGATATTATATTGCAAGTATGAATTTGCATTCGGACAAGCTTTGTGACAACCCAACACAATGTATGTTGTGAATAACTTTGCCAGCTACATGATACTGCACTGTATGTAGTTATGGACATACAGTTAGTCGTAACACTCATTTTGGTGTCTCCATTGTCAAATTTTTTAATTACTTCTACTGAATGAACATGTAAGTTAGTCATTAGCTACATATTCAGCTAAATCAATATAGATTTGAAGTTATTAATCAATAAAATCACAAGAAACTGATACTAATTGCAAGCTTGATGAAGTTTTGTGGAAGGCTCCTCATTAATAGAATAGCAAGGGTGAAGAATAAGAAATGTTTTTATTTTAGTAGCTATTCTATTTATGCTAATAATTCCCTTGTATTTCAACAAACACTAGATAAGAGCTATTCTTATTGAGTTTTTAATTTTATGCAGAATTTGTTATGTGATTTCTTGATCATTGAGACTTCTAGATCGTAGATTTCTTCAAATTTGTGTATTCAACATTCTTACAATATTTTGCCTCAAGCGAGTTGTTAGTAGTTCATATAAATTTCCATATGAATATGTTGGATTGTTGTGCTACAAAAGTACATTCAAGTGTTTTTGCAAACAAATGTTACACATGTGATTACATTACCTTTAACTGTGTTTGATAGATCTGTATAAATAAGAAACTAAAAGCCATCCAACTTATTAGTTTCAATTAAAATCAATTTGATGGGTCACCATTGAAATGACAGCATAGTTAAAATTAAGATGCTGATGACATGATAATTACAGTTAAACAAGTTCTCAAATGAAAAATCATTATTTTGTAACAAGCTTTAATCGCATTCTATTTAAGACACTGATAGTTTGTGTACTAGGACTATACAAAGAATCATAAACTAAATGGTTTCCCACAGCCACTTTCTGTTTCAAACGGGAAACCATGAAGTGGGTTCAATTTTACAAAATTGCATTACAAACACTGGGACATGTAAAATTAGCTTCTAAATTAATCACTTTTATAAGTTTGTAGGTAATAACAGTGTTCCTACAAACCGAAACCCAACTATGCAAGCATTGTTGCTTGGCGGTAATACACTCTGCAGGGCACTACTTGAGTTTGTGATGTGTTTATTTTATATATTTACTTTAATTGTTGACTGCAGGAGAGCAGTGGTTCCGATTCGCCGTTGGCGCTGCTTGCAGCTACTTGCAGCCGCCTTGGCGCCGCCACCATGGGTCCCGAACAGCAGCAAGAGATCGACCAGAAGCAGCATTTCAGTCAGTAACTTTTTTTATGTCAATCACACAGACCTTAAAAAATATGGACGCCATTCTACACTGAGTAAAACATGCAAGGCATGACAATTTGTTGACAATTTATACTGTTGTACATGACCTACACACTCACACAGATACTCCAGGTTTGACAATTTGCCACCATTATGTTTGATTTTGTACTGCACTGTCAAGCCAGTGACAGTGTCAAAGCTCGCACACATAAATGTACGGTCTTTTTTATGCTTTACTCATAATTTTAGAGAGTATCCATCTGTATTTTTTTCAGGTTCATGGTTAATCAGTAGGCAAACAGGCAAGTGGGCCACCTAATAGAAAGTAGTCATCACAACCATTGGTCTATTGTTTTTTTATAGAGTGAGATTCACAGAAGAAACTTAAAATTACATCTGATTTGGTCCTTTTCTATATATTTATTACAAAAGTATGGGTAGCTTGAAAGTTAAAAAGTGCAGCCTCAGCATTCTAATAATGATACCCCGAATAAAGAACATCATAAACACTTTAAATTCCAGGTCCACAACAACAACAACACCAACACCAACAACAACAACAACAACAACAACAACAACAACAACAACAACAACAACAGCAGCAGCAGCAGCAACAACAACAGGTAGCTCAACAGCAAGCCCAGCAGCAAGCTCAGCAGCAAGCTCAGCAGCAAGCTCAACAGCAAGCTCAACAGCAGGCACAACAACAGGCTCAACAACAGGCTCAACAACAAGCACAACAGCAAGCGCAACAGGTTCAGCAGGCGCAGTTGATACAACAACAGGTAATATGATAGAATGTCTTTTGAGTTTGAAAATCTCCACCGCTGATTGACTGTACTGGCATATTCAAACTAATTTTCATAGTTAAATCAAAGGCTAGTTCTTAGCTACACACATACATGCATAAAGCTCACGCCTCTGTCCCAGGTGGGGTAGGTAGAGACTATGGACCGTTACTTTGCTCTGTCCTGACACAATACCCTAACCTCGGATATATTCACAATTCTTTTTATTCTTATTTTCTTCATCACCTTTTATTCTTGCCACTTCGTAACCTAGGCTTTTTTTAGAACATTACTGATCTGATTAGAGATTGATTTTCTGGGTCATACTCTTAACGTCCGGTTTATCAAATTCGCGGATCGTGGTCCCAGTATTCCCCTCGGCTGTTACTGGGATTACAAAAAGGGGATATTGAGAAAATTAGAGCATAGTTTACTAACCTATAGATTAAGATTTACTGACAACTTATAATAAATACACCTCCTTCGTCAATTTTCTTTCATTCATCGGCTCTACTACATGCCCGAACCGGCCTCGAACCAAACTCGTTTACCCCAGCGGTGGGCGGTTCTTCGAGAGGCCACTTCTGCTCACTAATTCTGTGCTGTAAAAATAATTTAAGAAGTCCTCCTTCCAGGTGAACGGCGACGCATTAGCTGCCCTGCAGCAGCAGTACTTATCGCAGCAGCAGCCGCAGCTGCGCGTCATCAGCTCTGCTGTCGTACAGCAACTCAGGGCGCAGGGACTCTCGGTATGTATTCATGGACATAGACATTGACGTATCTTTATTTGGTCCAATAACACAGTAAAAACAGACACATGCCATATATACATTTGCCATTATTGTGTACAATAAACTATTAAATAAACAAATAAAAAACTTTAACTCACGGAATAAATACGTAATAAGGAAGCAGGGCGATGCGTCGTCAGACCAAATTCGACTAGCCTTCGAATAATGCTGTGAATGGCAGCATCCCATCACAGCTGGTTTTCAGTCTGACCAATAATAGAGCTCGATATGTGGGAGACAAAGACCGTTTTTTCACGTATTGCAAGTCCTGTCACGTGAAAAGAACGCTATTAATATGAGAAAGTGATTAAGTAGTTAGTGGTATGAAGGGGGCGGATACTGTCCCCACACTGTCGTTTTGCGTTCTTTTTACGTCACGGATTATTCTGATAGAAATAAATACAGAATTAGTTATATAGTAATTTGTGATCCCGTTGGACTTGGTCAATTGCGACGGGGATGACGGGATCTGTATTAGGCAGGCGTCTGACCGCCATGTCAGTTGATGGGAAGTGATCAAATGACGATGCGGTCGAAGGTGGTCTAAGGTGGACCGTAATTGTCTAGACATTTTGACAATTACCTAATAGTTTCAACATTAGCGATATTTTGGTTACATGGGATGTTTTATAAAAACTGACAAAGTTTATGACATTCAGTACAGGTGAATCATATTTCGGCAATACATATACATAATAATGACTGTATCTATTCTTATCTTGCAGGGCAATGAACTGTCGGCAGCTATCGTCAATGCGGCGAACACTGTCCCAAATGGCATACAAGTGCAACAACCACAGGTGAAAGACCTTTACGTTTGCCCATACTTTATTATGATAATGGGTTTCTTCTTGAATTTCTTCGAATTCTAAGATAAAATCGATGAAAGGAGCGAGCTAATCCAGCTGTATCCTATTCATTCGAGTTTTAAATGATCGGAAATACAGACGCAGACAAGGAAGCCTATTTTTTGAGAGAACGCATTGTAAATGTTAATACTAAGCGATTTTTTCGAATGTGTAGAATACAGATTTGGTATACCTAATGACGGGGACACGAAAACTGTTACAAGTTCAAGGTGGTGTGTGGATGATTGAGTTTCGGTGAGCGAGCATCTCAAATCCATCAGTTTGAGGTTCCTAAGAGGAGTCTTCCCTGAGCGCGCTCCATACAAACGTACTTTGATCATATTTTCAATATTACGCTATCAAAGCCATGAAATTTTGTAGACATGATCCAGAAACCAATACCTATGCTTGTGGTTTTTAAGATTTTCGTTAAAATATATGGTTTCAAAGTTACACGGGATTTAGGAAAGCAGTCTCGGCAGCTTATGGACGTTTGCAATATCAGGGGCATCACTCACGCGTTGGTGATCCTCGAAATTCACCGTGTTGTACTCTTGTATGTTGTGCTGTAATTTGTATGGAACACGCCGAACTGGGGTAAAAGTAGCCTTAATGATCGTTATCCATGGTGTGACTTTGCAGGTGATATCGATGCAGCAGCTACAATCGCTGCTGGGAGGAGGCGGGGCTGAGGGGGGAGTCAGTAGCGTGGGCTACCAGACCGCCCCACACCAACTGTTGCAGATACACCCCCAGCTGTTACAGGTATGTGCTCACAGTTTTTTTATACACACTAAGATAGCAAACAAGCTTACGGCCTGCCTGATGGTAAGCAGTCACCGTAGCCTATGGACATTAGCAGGGGCAACACCCAGGTGTTGATGAGCCCGTAAAAATGTTTTCACCCCTTTCTTAAAGAACTCCATGTTGTACTCCAGGGAAAACCACTACTCTCTTACTATCAGTTACTTCTCTTGTGCCGGTGGTAAAGATAGTTTAATTAAGTTTTTCTTTATAAAGGTATGGTTTGTAAAAGGGTACAGCCCATTTGATGGTAATCAATCAATTAATCAATTCATTTTATTCATCATTGGTATCAAAAATACACTTAATGAAAAAAAAAAAAAATAGAAAATGTCAAATTGATATATGTCTTACAAACAATGAATAAAATATAATTTATATAAATAAATTAAATGTCAAGAATCACTTACAATGTCAAAACATTTGCCACATTACAATTATTTAATTTAATTTACCCGAATGTCATTGAAAGCATTTTTATCTGTAACATAGTCACGCTTTATTTACGCTGTAATATGCTTTTTTACATAAAGTTGTCTTTACAACAGACTTAAATTTATTTATAGTAAGCCGATATCGTACCCGCGACGTTTGCGACTTTGTTGCCAACCTTGTTGAAAACATTTAACTCTTTTCTTGCAGAACTCCTTGTTGTACTCACTTAGCAAAACCCGAGAAGGGTTCATCACTGCCATTGCTGCTACTATTCTTGTTTACGTGGTAGAGGCAATTTAATTGTGGCGTCATCCACATTTTTATGGAACCCATATTGCTGTATGACTATCATGCTATTCTGCTACTCCTGAGTTATTCTTGTCTGCTTTAGTTGAATCTTTTTTTTTATGACTGACTAAATTAAGAATTTCATGCATCATACCTGTTACAACGGCCATTCAAACGAAGTTTCCGAATAGTATAACATCATCACCCACCTGTCCTTATCCCACTAGGTTGAGTCTGCACAATGTGTTTTTTTAGGTTGGCCTCTACTGAAGTATCTAGCCACATTTATATTTCCTTGTCACATGACTTTCGCCCCTCCGCATAACATGGGCATACTACAATCTAATAATAACAGTTCCAGCGACGGTCCTGACGAATCTCTAACTTCTTCAACATTCGTTAACCTTTAACATGAACATCGATTTAGGGTACCTGACCTTTCTTTAAAATATAATCGATTAGTGCGCGATACGTACGTCTCGGTCTTCCCTTTCGGACCATTCCATTCACTCCTGCCACATGTAGCAAGTGCAACGATGTGGTATCTGCCTACCTCTACGGGAAAAAGGGTTGACGTTATATATTGCTAAACTGTTACATACGCGCATGGCAACGTAATTTACTGTCGACCCCAATACTGCGCGCCATTGTCCGCATCAATGCTTATGTACCCATAATTTTAATTGTAACGAAATGGTGTTGGCTTACAGTGTTGTTAAAAAAAATAATGTATGGATCATCATGATCATCATCATATCAGCTGAAAGACGCCCACTGCTGGGCATAGTCCTCTCCCAGAGATCTCCACAAAGACCGGTCCTCTGCCTTCCGCATCCAGCTGGTACCTGCAATCTTTACCAGCTCGTCGGTCCTATGGGATGCCTACCCACGCTGCGTCTTCCGGTACGTGGTTGCCACTCGAGAACTTTACTGCCCCATCGGCCATCCGTTCGTCGAGCTATGTGCCCTGCCCACTGCCACTTCAGTCTGGGAATGTATCAGCTGTATCGGTGACCTTGGTTCGCTTGTATGTATGTATGTAAATAAATAAACGTATGTGTTATAGCAACAAGGCGGCGGCGTGTACGGCGGGTGCCTGGTGGGCGGCGTGGGCGGCGTGGGCGCGTCCGTGCAGCCCGTCACTGTGGACGGACAGGAGGCCTTGTACATTCCTGCGCAACACGCACAGGTGAGCAACGGAAACCACACAAAACCCACAGAAAACATAGAAAACCCATAGAAAATCCACAGAAAACACACAGAAAACCAGCGCTGTGAGCTTCACGGTTCACAGCACAAACTGAGTGGGATCCTTTGCACTGGCCGCCGTGACATTGACAGTACCATGGGAATCAATGCCAGAGTGCATACGCTGTTTCTAAGGGACTTCCATCCCCGACCGCATCGCAATGAGATTGCGGTCAAATGCTAGTTTAACGTAAAAAATGTGATTCAGGGTTATAAAATTTACTGCTCCGTGAAAACCTCTTCACACATCACGTCAACGGCACAATCGTAACAGGACAATGCTGGATTTACTCTCCTGCCTGGATGGAATGGGGACAGGTTGGCTGATGGAAAGAAAGCGGTCATCGTCATCCAGGACATCTGCAACCTAACAGGAACGGATGTAATACGGCCGTAACTACATTTTTCCATACAACTAGTGGATCCTACCCTACCCTACCCTATCTACTCTACACTTACCATACACCTACTTTACCCCTATCTACCCTTTTTTTTAGCTTTAGGGTGACCGTCATACTTTGAGCGTAATCGAACGTCAGCACCGCAACAAGCACACGAACACACACACAAACACACGCACACACACCCATACACACACACATACAGATAGATAATCTTATATTATATTTTAGAGAGAGAAGTGTACTGCAAACGTGTACAACATAATATGTATAACTTGATTTTTTCAATAAACTTATTTGTATTTGTATTTGTATTTTAATTTTGAAAGTAGTTTTTTTTTCTATTAGTGTTTTATATGGTGTTTACTGGCTATATTAATTACCAAAATTATAAATTGCAGTTTTGTAATTGGCATCACAACTTAATAATGTAACATTTTTGAATAATATTTTATATGCTGTAAAACTGTGAAATAAATAAATAAATAAGCTTAACCTTCCTATTGAATCACCCTATCCGCTAAATCCGTTGCGTAGTTTAGAAGATCTAAGCGTAAGATACATACATAGAGACAGACGGCGGGAAGCGACTTTGTTCTACTATGTATAAATTTATAATTCAATAATAATTTTTCCCTTCTCCAGAACTTCTCCGGCATGGGCCAAGTGAGCCTGGTGAACGGGCAGCTGGTGCGGGCGCCCGTGCTGCCCGCCGGCTTCCTGCAGAACGTCATGCATCTGCCCACCGGTAAGTACCACTCCGTATTACTTTGGTGTATCCCGGCCTGTATCCCGCCTAGTAAAATGCAAAAAGAAATCCGGGGAGTAGAACGTATGACTGGCAGCGATCTTTTTCCATTCAATGGATTTGAACATGCGGAACAAGCGGGTTGATTAAAAATATATTAACGTTAACTTAGGTTATTTTTATCGTTAGAAGTCGATTTTGTTTTATAGTCAGTTTGGTTTATAGATAAATGAAATGTATGGCAGGGGGCAGTTCTCTTTGCAGCTGACTGTACCAAACACTTATCTGACCCGATGGTCAAAACCGGAATTTTGAAATGTCATATTATTTCAACAACAGCGACGCCATAACCGGAGCAGATAAGTTTTAAATTGCAGAGGTTGAACTTCAAACGTCAAAAATAACCTTAGGCGCTGTCCTAATTGATTAATTAGGACAGCGCCTTATGTTACTGTCTAGTCTACCGGTAGACAAAATAGGACGTGCTATTGGTCAGAATCTAAGTCTCGAAAGTTGACAGTCAGCCAATATGACGACGTTATTTTAAGACAAGATCTTTCTCGCCTGTGGCATTACTGGTAGGAACAACATCAACCCCATTTAATGACTACAACGCATAGTGTTTTAGAGCCTGTATTACAAGGTGTCTCAAAAGAAAGTTAATATTTAGTGGATCGATTAAAAAAAAAGTAAACCGTGTATCGAAAAAATGTTTATTTATTATTAAAATACACAATTTGGGAATTTATTTCTTAAAAAAAATATCGTCCAAATATAGACCCTCGCGTTCACGGCACTCATTTAATCGAACAGTAAAATTACTTATGACGGCTCGGCAGGTGGACTCAGTGATGGCTGCCATTTCGTGACGGATATTTTCTTTCGCTAAACGCGCCAGGGAAATCGGTTTATTGGCGTAAACTTTAGATTTAAGATAACCCCGTAGGAAAAAGTCCATACGGGTTAAATCAGGACTGCGTGGAGGCCAATTTATGTCACCTCTCCTGGAGATCAATTTGCCCGAGAAAATTTCACGAACTCGTGGCAGAGATGTATTGGACGTGTGTGACGTTGCTCCGTCCTGCTGGAACCATGTTTTTTGGTTATAGCCAGGAAAGTTTTGCAGTTCAGGCACCAAGAAGTCGTCTAACATCTCCACATAACGCTCTGAATTCACTGTAATTGCACGCCCCCTTTCGTCTTCAAAAAAGTAAGGACCGATAATTCCTCGCGCCGACATCGCTGCCCATACGGTCACTTTAGGCGAATGAAGGGGTTTCTGATGATTGCGTTTCGGATTCGTTGCACTCCAGTAGCGGCAACTCTGCTTATATACGTGTCCATTAAGATGAAAATGAGCTTCATCAGAAAACAAAATGTTGGTAAAAGTTAAAAAACGCTCAATTGCCTGATTTACGAAGTCAAGCCTCTGACTGGCATCTTGGAGCTTTAATTCTTGCACCAATTGAATTTTGTAGGGGTGCAGCTTTAGGTCTTTGTGCAAAATGCGGTGTAATGATGATCTATGCACATTTAAAGCACTTGCGCGCTTCCGAATTGAAAGGTTCGGGTCATCACGAACATACTGATTTAACACTCCCCACGTTTTCTACCGTTCTTGATGAAGGTCGCCCGGATTTTGGTTTTTCCAGCGTTGTACCGGTCTCTTCAAATTTTTTGACCCATTTTTGAATAAGAGGAATGCTTGGCGCATCATTTGAGTGGCGAAAACCTCGAATACTGCAGAATCTCCTACACGCTACAGTCGCCGAATCACCGTTTTTGTAAAACTCTCGCACGCACAACGCGCGGTCTGCTCCTGAGAAACGCTCCATAGCGACTGAATTCCCAAGAGCCAGGCTACCGATTGAGATAACTCCCGCGCCCCTCGGATTCGTTGCTTTCACGCAGTAAACTAAATAAATATAAACTTTCTTTTGAGACACCTTGTATATTTTGAGCGTGGTTATTTCTGATGAGTTATACTTCTGATGATAATATTTGTAACTCGATTTGGAGGGGGAAGGCCTGTGTCTTTTTCTGTTTAATTCTGCGTAAAATACTTGAAAACTGAAAGAAAATGGTAGAGAAAATTGTCAATAAATGAGTTAAGAGTTGCGTACAAGAGTATGTTTTAAATTGTTAGTATTTTAAATCTTATGGCGCTTCAAAACGTTCAAGCTGTAGAAGTTGAAAAGTATAGGATAGTAAACATTGTTATACATTTGGATAGTCTTTAGATAAAGGTTTTTTTATAAGATAGGTAGACAAATGCTGTAGTGTACTTAACCTGTTCACAACTCCATCACAAATGCTTGGGTGTACTAATTTCAACCTAATTTCTTACGTAATAAAACCTTATTTCATGGTTTCGGTAAATCTGTGGCTTACCTGCCTTCCAGATTCAATTACAGTTCACTAATGATGGCAACACATTTCATTTTATCTGTTTTTCATTTGTGTTTCCAAGCATGATTGTTGAATGTCAAACATACATACATCAAGTTTGGCCTAAATTCGAAAACACCGTCAACCACATGGTTGAAGCTTGGTTTTGACAAGTAGCACTTTAGCAGCAAACGAAACTAAATTCAGAAGCAAAAAGCGTGAGAGCAAATCAAAGTAGAATGTATTGCTCATTAAATAAGGTCCATTTTTGTATCACGGCTTTTGAAAAGCAAAGCGACACGTAACACAATATACGTTATACAAAAATTGACCTTATTCTATGAGCAATACTTTTTTCTTCTGTATTTAGTCAAATGTAATCAGCATATCTTTGCTTTCTCTAACTGGGCGTCAATAGATATATTATTTTCTACATATTTATTGCTCAACCACAAACCAGCTGCAACACTAACACAATACCAAGCGCAACCACGTGCTAGCCGGCCGCATGCCCTGTCGCTTCTAATATCACTCTTACTACTAATTCCGCGCGCGCCCTCCCACCTAACAGAGCAGCAAACGACGGTGTCCATACCCGGCACTAACTTGACTATCCCGCTGAGCGCGCTGGGCAACCAGATGATAATACCCAGCTCGAATATATCGATACCCGGGCTGCAAATACCGACCAGTCAGCCGATGTCGATACCCAGCTCAACCGGGGTACAGATGCCGGTCTCCGTCGCCGAGAAGCCTAAGGAAGTTAAGAACGAAGCCGCGGCGCAAGGTGCGTATAGCAGCTGGGGACGCCGGGGACGGCTGATGGATGGATTGGTTCCTCTTTTAGATAGGAATGTTATAATTGCCAAGCGCCATCTCTTAAGTACTCGTAAATACGTATTTTGTGTTACAGACAGACACGATTGCGTGATGCTGATATTGTATTTCTTAATATTTCTGAAAATGAGCCCATTTCATTCAGCGAATATTGTAGATTACTTTCAGTGAATTTTGTTTATTCAGTATAGATTTCGACGATTGTTCTGTTAACATTCGACTATCCGGCACTTTCCGGGACATAATATTCCAAATTGGTTCAGCAATTTCGGAGATAACTTCAAACCAACAAATACATCCATCACTTTCTGCCGTTTGTTCCCCTCTAGAATGGAGAGAACTTTAGCGTATTTTTTTTTATATCAAACACATTTGCACTGCTTTAGTAGCTTTTTAACTCATTTTATGTGCCTCATAATCACGAAGTTCTCTTTATTTTCTCATTATCAACCTTAACGCTTACTCGTTGTACTTATCTTGCAACCCGATCCTTGCTTGGTGGAATCTCTCATACAATATCACTTCACCCATCATCCTCATGTTGCGTTTTTTTTCTCACAGCACACTATTTTTTTTTATATTCCTTTGATAAAGACCGCATTTGCATTGGGTTTTTTCAATGCAATAAGTTTAGCAAAATATTTTTGATATTAAGTCAAATAGATATCTGTTTAAGGGTAAGGGCAGATAGTTGAGCAATTAGTATTCGATTAGTTTTGGTATTGTTCGCTTTACTTTAGATTATGTTTCGTTGTAGGTGTCATTACAAGCGACACAAGAATCTAGTATAAAGATCATATAAGTCTGTACGGTGGTTTATATTCGTACTCGTAAGTCGTAAGTCTATAAGTGTAACATAAATTGATGTTGGGAGCCCAAACGTTTTATGTTCATCATTCTGGGCCCTTCACCGCTGGAATACAGTTGAAAAAATAAATTAATCAAATAAAAATCAGCTGTAATAGAAATTGATTTGTTTTAATAATGTATCGTAACGAAATGGGCTTTTTATGTAATTACAGGGGATAAAGTATGTATGACTCATTTGCCAATTCGCGATTGGAGACAATTTTGCACCAAAACCAGCAATAATTTAGTTGGACAGAATGATGTTTTAAACGAAAATATTTTGGCTTGCACAATCTTGCATACTCGGTCCAACTCTAATGTGAGGTTATTTTGACTTCACTGAGTCAAAACACAAAGCAAATCAGCGTTTGTGTGGGATTGTCGATTGGTTATTGTGGGATATAAACTCAAAATTCGTTGAGTAGTTTGGCCGCAAAGGCCGAATCGCGAAATGGACCAATCACGAGTTGGATCAGTCGCTAAATGGACCAATTGCGCACAAACAAAATAACCGATAAGAGACAAAACTTCAAACAACTATGATGTTATAGGTACAACGTTCAAGCAAGTGGTACGAGTGTGCGTGGCCTTTCAACTGGATCTATGAAACGAATTTGCATTTCAAACGGATAGGAAAAAGATATTGCCAATGATAAAATCATAATAATGAAAATCTATGAATAAATGAAGCAGATAGTAAGTCTTCCTTCTCTCTATGTGCCAAAACAAGTTATTGTACGGAAATCGTACGGGCGTCAAATGACGTCACACACAAGCAATACTCGTACATCGCAAGTCCATGTTGCATTTTATAATTTTACAAGCCCCACAATCTTTTAAAAATTATCTACTGGCCTCTCGTCGCGTATGTTCCTTTGCAAACCGGTTTAAACTGACTCGGCCAGTTTATAAGCGTTGGCCTCCTGTGGTCAGTTGGTAGAATGGAGTACCTACTCACTATCATTCAGGTTTGGTAAAATAAACAAATAATAAAATAAAGAAATATTCTTGGACAAATTCTCACAGCGTCATGTAGCCCCAAAGTAAGCAAAGCTTGTGTTATGGGTGTTAGGTAACTGATAAAATACTTAAATATGTTTTAAATACAAACTTATATACACCCAGACCCATAACAGAAATTAAAATTCATAATTTCGATTTCTGCTCTGCGTGGAAGATCGGCATGTAACTGAACCACTCAGGTGGTTAGTTGGTCCTAAGGACATCCTCAGTAGTGTGCCTATCACATCCTGGTTGTTTGACGCTATATCTCTAGTAGTTTACCTATGCGACTCATAGAATAAAACACAAGTGTTTACCGCAGGCGGCGGCGTCTCGGTCCGGAACGCGGTGGGCGGCGTGGCGGGCGTGGGCGGCGTGGGCGGCATGGGCATGGTGGGTGTACAGGTGCCCGTCAGCGTGGCTGGGGGCACCGTGTACCACACGTTACACGTGCCTGTGCACGCGCCGCACCATTTGCTGATACCGCATTTGCATCAGGTTAGTGGATGGTGGAGGGGCGGTATCTGGATTATTAAAAGAAAAAATGTGTGTAAAGCTCTGAATATAATATCCAGAGGTTTATGGGGAACCGTGGCTGGTTTTGGCAGTGGTGGGGCATAGTTTCCCAGCTGCAGAGCAATGTGTCTCAGGTTTTTGGAGGTGAGCAATGCATTGGTGACATACCTGCGGCCCTACCGCCTAACTCTAACGATAGCAGTTTTGTGATAGCTTTATGACTTCATCTCGCTCGCTCCATTCACTACGACTTTCGCGAGCGAGCGAGATGGCAAGTCATAAGCAATAGCATTTAAGTTAGTCCGCCGGGCCTCTGGTGTTACTAATGTCCAGTCCACGTCCATAGACAGCGATGACCACTTTCCATCGCCATAAAACTTTGACATAAAAAATAATAATTCAAGATTAAGAGAATTGTCGTAAATATTTATATAATGAAAATTGATTAAAACCATATTTTCATCCTGTTGAATATATAGTATTCAATACTGCCATCTCCAACTCGCCTGCCAAGCGCGGAGATTATGGCAATGCTCTCCACAAACGTGAAGGAGACTGAACTCCAGCAGTAAACGGGATGTCATTTCACCATTTCAGATGCAAGCACAACCCCAGGTGGCCAACGTGTTAACACCTTCCGGGCAAATACAGCAGATTCAGATAGCTTCCTTGGCTAACGTTCAGGTAAATTTATATTGATTTAGTATTGTAACGATCGGCCTAGGTTTCGCACGGGTGTTCTCGGAGTTTGTCTATTATAATGTGCATATTAAGATTTAAACAAGTAAATCTTTCGAAAAAATTCTCGTAATGATAGTGAAATACGCAATAATGATCTTGGCGTTAATGTTCGCCTTGACCATGATCCAGGATTTGGCAGATCAGATAATTGCAGTGGAGCGACTGCCATCTGACCTTTGTGGTCCTGCTATCAGGGGAACCTGACCAGATCATGGTTCCACATTCAATCGCCTGAATATGCAGGTTTCATCACGATGTTTTCCCTCACCGTGAAAACCGCATATCCGCAAATCTGTTGCGAGATTTAGGAGGGGTTAGCGGAAATACAGACAAATATATTTATACTATGTAAAGAAGATAACATAATGAAGCATCATCAACATGTCAGCGTCTACGACAGAAGTATGTGCTCGTCGTAGGTATTAATGAAGGCTTTGTGTTATAGCAAAATGGCGGTCAACAAGCAGCAGTTTCCGCGTCATCGACGCCAGCCACAATTACATTGCAGGTGAGTCATTAGTTTAGCAGATAGATCAACGATGTTTCCGACACACTGGCGGTTCATCACAATGAAATTTATGAATAACCGAAAGATGATGGTTTCCTTCCTTTTTATTATTTCGCTTCTATTTGCGTTCGCTTTATATTTTGTTTTTATTGCATGACTTTTAGTATATCGTTTGAATTTGCATGTTTTATTTTGGGTTACAATATTTTCTTCGGCACCTTTTGTTTTTATGCCATTCTATTTTTATTTTATTTTTTCTAAGATTAGATCTTTTCGTTTATGGGTTTGTATCTTAGAATAGGTTATTGTGTAACATTGTGTACGAGATTGAACGTCTCGGTTGTTGATAGACATACGAATCATGTGTCTATGGTATACAGTCTGTCAAAAAGTCGTGATGAGGGTGTCACCATCCTAAGATGTGACAGTTGAAGTAATCATTTGCGAGAGTAGTAAACCCATGGCTATTTAAGTTTGCTGACAGGTTATGGCGTTCCTATCATTGTTTATGCTGTTAGTTGTTCTTGTTAACTGTCTGTCAAATTTAGTACCTTGGTCATCCGCGAGCAATACTAAATGGCCCCGGTACTAGTTCCTTTTCACGACTTTTTTGATAAACTGTATAACGGATCGTACACTGAATGACGTGATTGTCAATCATTTATGAAATGATTGACCATCTAGTCAATTAGTGTACGAGCCGTTCAATCGGGATTGTCAAGCACATAGAGTTCTACGTTCCTGACTACAAGCTTGAGGATCGCGTTTGACTGTCACGGTGGTCTTAATGTGTCTCGATTGAGTGGCCACGTATCGTTCATTGCAGCGTAGGACGTCCCCCCGCGAGGTTGACGGAGGACCTTATAAAAGTTGTAGGGAGTCGATGAATGCAAGAGTTGCAGTCGATCGGCGTGGAATACTTGGGGGAGTCCTATGTTCCGCGGAGACCGGCCTGCTGCTGAGATAATGATAATAATGGAACGTGTAATACGATGTCCAACTTGGGTACGAAACGTGGAGTGTATAGTTAAAACCTTAAGGATTGAGGGGAAGTCCATCTGGATTGTTATGGGTAGGTGATGTGTGTGTGTGTGTGTGTGTGTGTGTGTCGTCCATCGTTCAAAATAACGTTTTCTCCATCGCACTATTCGGATGTGCGAGCTCCCAGCCACAGCGTTTCGGATTACGACATGGGATCGTTCGAGATGTTATGTACGTATGTTGAGGCGGGCAACGCATCGGTGGCGTCCCTGTAGGCTAATTACGTAACTGTTTTAGTTTTTTGCAATGGAACTTTGTTAGCAACTGAACCTATGAAATCGATGATACTTAATCGCAAAAGTAACAATTTCAATCATAATTATTAGCAACAGAGTTACGTAATAAGTCTACTGGTCTTGCTGATGTCCTTCGGCGATGGTCTCCACTTATCCACACGTTGCCCGCTTGCTGGTTCACCTCCGTCCCTCTATTCACTGAGCATCGTTAGGCAAATATCCTTGCAATATAACGCTATACGCTAGCTAAAGTAGTAACGTATGTATGCGCGAAGGCGGTCCCCGGGCCCATGCCCGAGGCGGTGCCGACGCAGCAGATCATCACGTCCGGCGGACAGCAGCTCGTCATGGCGCCGGCCGGGCAGACCGTCAGGGCCGCCAACGTTGTGCAGGTACTAGCCCGCGAAGGCCTATGGCCATAGGCTACCCATGAGTGTACATTCAAGATGTAAGGGCCGCCAACGTTGTACAGGTGCCCGATATCCTAGTAGCCTATAAGACTAGCTGTGAGTGTACACTCGAGATGTGTAGACTAATTATAAGTGTATTGTTTGTACTGTGTATGTGTAATTGTGTAATTCTCTAATGTCTCCATTTCGGACGTGGAGCAATTTAACCAATGGGGAGCGAATCAGACTACGTTTTTGTTCCAAACTTTTATCATCGATTTGCGGCGGGGGAGGGGTCAAAAAAGTTGAGCGACGCACGGCGTCGTTGCATGCAATGGCCGACGCACAGCGTTGCTGAATGAATGGGCCGACGCACGGCGTCGCTAAAGACTATTGGCTGACTCGCAATTGACGCAGAAATCTAAGCTATAAAGGATTACTCCGATTGGCGAAAATAAATTCTTCGTATATACTTAAAATAGCGGTCCCACCGCTAGCTTACTACAGTGGTTAAATTGCTCTATGATTCACATGACAATGGCACACATTGTGCGTTTGCCTGTAACGCCACTTACTCCCCTGTACTACTATCCACTTGGCCACTTCCCTGTAACGTTAAACCCATCTTGTGACGTAACTCACCACCTTATAACATAACACGCACCACTTTAAAGTTGATCCTCTTCCTAGAATAGTTACTAACGTAATTGTTGTACATTGTAGTTTCACCCTGTACTATCCTACACTAGACTGTAACATTATGTGTCTGTAACGTCCTGTAGATGACCTTGTATCTTTTGGTATACTATCTGTAACATTCTGTGCTACATTTAAGTTTTAATTGAATAATTTAAGGCACTAGCCTGCCTGGTACTTATTATAAATTCACTGCACTGCCTGTAAAATGCTTGAAACAAGACTGCATTTGAACTAATCCCATTTTATGGATTGTTTGATATACTGTAAACAAAGAGAAGGCTGACATAGCAGGGCGTCATTTGATTTGAAATTTTCTCAGCAGTGAGTAGTGGGAGAGGCCCGAAGTCCCGCAGTGGACTGTTATGGGTTGTGATGATGATGAGCATTATGCGTGTGTTTCGCTTAGTGAAAGATACCTGTCAAATTCTTAAAAGCCTTTTGATTTAAAGAAAAATTACCTACTGGTTTGGTGCGGCCTGTGTGTATCCTTCAGTTTAACTGTACATTAGTGTGCAGTGTAAAGACAGTCAGTCTGTTTAGTTAGACATCTGATCTCGACAAAGGTCCGCGTAATCAGATAAATCTAGCTGTTATAGACAGGGCTCTTGTTACATCTTATGCTAAAATAACCCTGGTGTGTTATTTTCTGCTAATGTGTATTAAATTTTGTACCTAATCCTAAAATAAACAATATGTAACCTATTAGAATTAGAATTTGAAATGTATTGTAAATTTTACAATATAATGTGTGGTGTTGGTATTTATTTATCATAATAATTAAGATTATATATTAAATGCTATAGAATATGTCTGCTCATAAATTGTGGCTGCTATATTTCCAAGCATTTTATGAATCTAGAATTATTTAATGCATGAAAATTAGTACTTATAAGATAGTGCATGTTATAATATATTGTATGCAGTGTAGAAACGCTTTGACCTTATTTCTATTAGGTACAGTTAGGTTACCTCGCAATCTTAATTGATTCCAACTATCATAGTAAAAACTGAAACCATGCTCTGATTAATACTAATTAAAATTAAAACAGTTTTGAGTAATAACCCATAGTAATAACTCAAAACAGACTCCAATTATTAATGTAATTGCAGTGAAATTGCAACCAATTTATTGAAATAAATCCTTTCAAATGTAGTAAATATTTTCGTTTCCGCTAAAACTGTAAGATAGAACTATAAAAACTTAAAACCAATCGACATTTATCAAACATGGTGTCTATTTTCGCGCTACGACATCTCGAATACAGTATTATCTAGTATTATGCTGTCCCAGATGCCACAAGACTGACATATTTAACGTAGCTTTGTGGCTACAGAGACCGCGAGAACAGATTCCATGTTTGATAATATATCATGCCGTTAAATACATACAAGCTTCCTCTATAGCTAGCTTACCCAATGTAACCGCATACAGCATCTGGCAGCATATTCCTCTCATAGCCAGCTTACCCAATATAACCCTCCCCCATGATGCACCCAGATGCCGGGCCTGGGCGTGGGCGGCATGGGCGTGGGCGGCGCGGTGCAGCTGGTGCCGGCGCTGGGGCTGGGCGGCGTGCAGCTCACCCAGCTTGCTCAAGCGTCGCCGCAGCAGGCGCATCCTGTTATAGGTAACCTTACATTCTTTTTTTCACATTGTGTTGTAATCTGGAGAGGGACTAACAGCTCGAGACGTTGGAATGTCTTACAGCTTGAACAATGAAAAAGGTAGATAGCTACACTCTTTATTGCATGCAAAATTACAAAAAAAGAAAATTTAACAAGTCGTGAGACTAATGTCTTGAGAATTAAATGAGGATGATGGTCATTGGACCGTTACTCGTGAATAAGATTATTTTCATAGAACACATTTTATGAAGACTTAGTCGAGGGTAGATTTATTGGAACAAAAAAAACATACTAGGCAAGGATGCCTCGGCTTGAACGAAGTGGATCAGGAGGAGGAGGACCATGATCAAGGATTTAACAGATCAGGTAATTACAGCGGAGCTGATCCTTGTTACTGTTAACAGGGTAACCTAATCAGATTCACACAGGGTCACATTCAGCCGCCTGAATGTGCAGGTATTCTCGAGACGTTTTCCCACATCGTAAGAGCGTTGGTCAGTAATCAAGTGACTAACATAACTCAAAACAAGTTATTGGTACATCTCGGCCCTGGGTATCTAACTCGGTACGGTACCTCTCGCTTACGAGTCGGACACACAAGACGCTTTGCAAATAACGAGTGATTCCATGGCATCGCAGGTCAGCAGATCCAGCAAGACCCCAACGAGCCGGGGAAGTGGCAAGTCGTGTCGGTGGGCACGCCGCCTGCGCCGAGTACTGGCACCGGTAGTAACAGGTAAAAGTAACTTCCTTTTTTATAATAGAGTAATAGACAATAGAGGGAGGCATACGAGCATACAGATCATTTGAAGGAAAGTGGTCAACGCTGCCTATGGCGCCAACGCCAGGGTATTACCAAACCAATGACCGCTGAAATCCCAAGATATGTTGCTCTGGTAGCAAATATGCTAATGTTAGGTTCCTCCACTGCTAAAGCTACGTTTCCCTATGGGGCACTCGATACTTTAGTTACCGACAGGAACACAACACCATTTACAATAATATTGTTTGACTGTGATATTCTGTAGTCCTATGCTTAATTACTTACTTCCTTTTCTCATGTTGAAAGCGTCCATAGTGTTGGCATAACGACGCATTCGGTAGCAAATTCGAGGCGAACAAACTATTCAAGAGAGTCGCCTGCAGTCCTTTACACATATTTACGTTCCAGTGGTAATGTGGGTCTATACCATCATTTAGGCCCAAGCCAACCGCCCAACGGTACCGGCTTCACTCTAACGGGTTGTGCGGGTCGGACGGTAGTTGCCGCACTTAAAAAGTAAAACACCACATATTAGTGAGGATTCTGCGGGTCTAGCCAAGATGCACAACGCTCTTCACTGCGCCTGAAGCTGAAGCGATTTCACTGCGACTGATGATCGAAGCCCGTCGGCTACTGAGCCGATTTACGGGCGTCACCCGAACGTAGCCGACTTTAGTCGCAGTGGAGCCGCTACGGAGCGATTTGCATCTTAAATAGGTTTTAAGACTTTCCTGGTTATTCAAAACATTTTTATCATAAAATACATATAATGTATAGCTTTCAGTAAATCCGAGAGCTCCTGTAAAAGAGCGGACCCTGTGTTGTCGGTATTTCCCCGCTTGGATGATGATTGACGATTGATGATGATTTCGTCCTCCAGTGGCGGCGACGCGTCAGGCAGCGAGTGCGAAGCCAGCAAGCTGCGCGCGAGCGCGGGCAGCCCCACCACGGGCAAGCGGCTGCTCAAGCGGGTGGCCTGCACCTGCCCCAACTGCGACCAGGGGGAGAAGTGAGTAACTGCTTATTAAATATGAGGGTACATTGTTTTTTTTGGGTGGCTTGCACTTGCCCTAACTGCGACCAGGGGGAGAAGTGAGTAGACGGCCTTTCTTTTAAATACGACGGTACATTGTATTTTTTATGTTATAAGGCCACCGGCAAGAAGCGAGCGCATCACCTGTGATTAGATCTGACACGGTCCGTATGACAGAGAGGTCGATAGGGCCCTGGTGGGTTATCTTGTACGGCAGAAAAACGGGCAAGAAAATTGTTTGAGCATTTGAAAATAAAAGGTCGGTGGAACACGTTGGACCGATGAGGGTATTCGCGATTCCAAAATTCTCGAGATGGTGCTACTGCGACGTGAGGTCTGATGTCAAAATAAAGCTCTGTTGGCTGGAAATTGTCTGGAATAAATTGGTAATTTTACAGCAGTGTTTCTGTCCAATAGAATGAAATCGGGAAAGCCCTCATTGGAACTATCAACGGTATCGTGTTCTTGCCGAATTCGAAAATTAGTGTTGGTGAATTGTGGTCTATCGATAGCCCTCCACGACATATAAGTAGACCTAATGTATGTGACAGTATTACGCATGTTAAGACGATGACGTTGAGCAATACTGGCGCCGAATACGGGACTGACGATGTACCATGTTGGACGCCAAAACTGCTTTTATACAGCCTTATCAGGAATATATCGAGGTACTACCATATTGCGGAATTTAACAGCAAGAAATGGCACGTAATAGTGATGCTCTTGATATTCCTGGCCAGGCTTTACGAAAGCGGTTTTGGCGCTCAACACGGGACCTCACTAGTCCCGTATTGGGCGCCAGCATTTCCCATCATCATCATCTTCAAGAGCCCGAGCCTGACTTTACAGGTTAATGCGCAGAAGTCAAAATAAGGTGTCGTGGAACGCCCGAATGCATCGCGATTCGTGAGTAGGCGCTGATTGGCTCCCCGCGAGCACTTCGTCTCCCGTCCCGATACAACGCCCCGCGGACTTCTGGTGTACAGTCGCGTTTATAATTGTTACCGATCGATTGTTTATCCTTTCAAATAAATTCTTTGAATGTTTACATTGCGTGTGATTAGTGTGATCCCATGATTAACGATGCCAATCCAACAGAAAACAAAATGTATTATTCTCGCGATCCGATACCGAGTAACGGGTACGTGAATATAATAATTGCGTGCGCGACTGTACACATTCGCAGCTATATCAGCCACGTTTCGTTCACAGCTCGACTTACGTGCCGTGGTCTGTAACAAAAGCGATTTTGGCGCCCTACATGGGACATCGTGAGTCCCATTTTGGGCGCTAGTATTTGCTGTAATCTACATCAACAGCCTAAAACAGTCCACACTTGGACTTACACCACATTAGTAGAGGTGCCATAATCTCCATACCTGGCACGCGAGTGCCAGTTCTCCAACTCTAGCCTCTTAAGACATTAGGCCACCTTCTACAACACCCGTCAGTGTTTAATTGGGCTATTTATACACTTCCCACCACCACACAGCGCTTATGTATACCCAGCGGGGTCTTTACTCATGCGGCTTATAAACCTAGGACAACGCCAGTCAACGTAGGCATTTATACGCGCTGGTAGGTCTGCGTGTCTACCGCTCTGTAGCGACTCAATTGCGATTATTGATCAGAACTTGTCCGCTGCATTCGGCCATCGCTCGTAGATTGGCGCAGTGCTGCGATCGCTCCAAAGCTAGTCGAACGTAGAACTTGCGATCGTTAATCGCGATAGAATCGCTTAACTTTCCCTGTGCTTTCCTTTAGGTTTTTACTTTTGTAATTCATAGAATATATTTTGTTCATTTAATTTTTGTCGTCTAATAAAAAAAAAAATGACCTACCTCCGCAGCCGCCTAGTGGACCGCAAGAAGCAGCACGTGTGCCACATAGCCGGCTGCAACAAGGTGTACGGCAAGACCTCGCATCTGCGGGCGCATTTGCGCTGGCACTCCGGCGAGCGCCCCTTCCTTTGCAATTGGCTGTTCTGCGGGAAGAGGTGAGTCCAACTGGCATTTTATCTTTTTTTGTAACATTGGAAAGGAAACCAGCAAGCGGGTCGCCTGCTGGTATCGGTACAAAGCGATTAGCATCGTAGCTAGGATGCTAATCGCTTTGTAGCGATTCTGTTGCGATTGACGATCGGAATTTTAAATTATGTTCTATGCCATGCCAGCGTTGCAGCGATCGAGCGCTGGCCGAACGTAGACAACTAGTTACGATCTATACATGAAACTCGCAATAGAATAGCTACAAAGCGATTGGTATCTCGGCTAGACCCGCTATTCTCATGCTATCGTGCGACGAAAATTACACCAGATGGCAACACTGGCGAGTAAGGTCCGTTGTCAAATTATGCAGCATAGTGCTGCATAATTTGACAGTGCTGCAACTGCTGGTCAGTATCAAACGCTAATAATTGACATCCAGTCACCATCATTACAACCCGTAACAGTCCACTGTATGTACATAATCTCCACGCTTTCAGTCAATGGAACGGCGTTATTTTGACAGTGACAAGACCTTACTCGGCAGTGCCCTCAACCGGTCAGTACAAAAACGATAGTCCTAATTGTTTCATCGTGATCTCCGAATTGCCTTATTTAAGTAGGCTTAAAATTTAGATTTAGAATAGTAAATTATTCAATGTAGGTATTACGAGTATTGTGATGTCAAAGTAAATAATGTCTATCTCTAAGTAACGCCTAAGTAATAAGTAGCGCCTGTCGTGCCATTTATTACTTTGTTACTGTACATAAGTTAAATAAATTAGTTTACCAACTTCAACTGCAAAGTAAAATAACGACCTGATTTGATTTGACGACCTGAGTGGCTCAGTGGTCAACATGCCGGTCTGCCACGCAAGAGGTCCCAGGTTCGATTCCCGGCCGGGCAGAAATTGAAAGATGAATTTTAATTTCTGTTACGGGTCTGGGTGTTCTATGTATAATAAGTATGTATTTAAAAGTATTTAAGTAGTATATCAGTAATCTAGCACCCATATCACAAGCTTTGCTTAGTTTGGGGCTAGATGGCGCTGTGTGAATTTGTCCTCGATTATTTATTTATTTATTTAACCCTTACCTCCCTCACCCCAAGGTTCACGCGTTCCGACGAGCTGCAGCGGCACCGGCGCACGCACACGGGCGAGAAGCGCTTCGAGTGTCCCGAGTGCAGCAAGCGGTTCATGCGATCCGACCACCTGGCCAAGCACGTGCGGATACACACCAAGAACGCGTGTATTACCAAGTACGAGTCTACGGTGAGTGTCCTCACATTCATACATACTTATTTATTTATTTATGGAGTACCAACAGCCATTTTAGAACCAACAAGCCAATTACATATTTACATTTACATTCACGCACGTATGCCGCAGGGGTAGGTTGGTAGGTGAAGAGTAAGTTGCATTCCTGACAAATATCCTTACATAGAATAAAAGTTTCCTGATACCGGCGAAATGTATAAATAAAATAATCATCTTTGTTAATAACCTGGTTGTGCTCTCGCGAACGAGGGCCCGGGGTCCGCCGACCGGCGAAATGCATATGTAGGCCAAATATCAGCAATAAATGAGTTGGTATTATAATTCTACAATATCTACAAACAAAAACACACAAAGTAAAAAAAATATCATTACAAAACACCCAATTCATAAAAAGCTTCGTTCAAAATGAGGGTAGATATTTCAACTTACGTCAAAGATGAGGATGAAAAAAAGTGTAAAAGAAAGTCATTTACCGCGTCTGCCTAGCAGTCTGAACACCTCACACAAGGGGTTTTATTTGCTTTCATTATAATTTAGATTAAATTTAGATAATTTTTTCTGCAAAGTTTATATGTTTAGTATTGGAACCTTACCAATAAAGTTGTTTTTTTCGCAGGTATTCATTTGCTCAGATATTTTTTAACTGTACATAAACTAAAAGTTTTCGATTTCTAAAATAGAGTATGTTAGCGCCAGTAAGTCCCGTAAAAAGTATATTTTCATTTGTTTAAGGGTAGAAATACCCTTTTCATTTGTCGTCAGTTTTGCTTCTTTAACCATATGTAATTTCATGAAGCTCGTAGTTATCAAAATAAAATTATATGGACCAGTTAGCTTTATTGTCTCATTATACCTATAAAGAAGCCGGGGCAGTTGGCTAGTAATATGTATAAAATGATAATTTTTCGTTTCCTCGTTTCAAAACACAAATATAGATACAATGCACATGTGAGAATATCACATATACTCCCTATAACATATCCACCAAACAAAACATTGACGCCTTGCAATCCCAACAGGAGGTGACGACATCCACGCAGTCGATGTACGCGGACTCGGGCGACGACAGCGGCGACGAGAAGATGATGCTCACCATAGAGACCATACACGCCGAGGGAGAAGAGGATAAGGTGAGGGGTTGTGTGACTATCACATAGATTTACTGTCTTATTTATAAAAAGATATGGGAGATTTGTAAGCTTGCTGAAATATGGTTATTGAAAAACATTATTCATAAACGGTTAATGGAGCTAAAACGCTCGTTGACGGCTTCATAACTTAAAGAAGGTTGATCCTTTTATAAACCTCTGATAAACCTATATTAGTGGCAAACATGGCCGCCGTCACACGAACAGCTGATTTTATTCGCTTGTGATTTATTGTGATTCACTCGTGAAGTATGAAGTGTGTCTATAACCCGATCATGAAAACATGCTCGGTCGGTAATAGTGACAAAATATGGCAGTCTTTTGTATTTTCTCTTATAGGAATCGCATTAAGACTATCTTTCTCTATAAAAGCTTGCCAGGTCCTTGGACCATCATCACTTTTTGGCGGTCCAGTGGGAAGGTAGCCGCTAATGTTGGCGAGCGAAGATGTGAAGGTGGAAAAGAGCCTGGCCGAGTGCTGTGCCAAGGGACCGAGGGTCCGACAGTTGATCGTCGGAAGTAGTATTTATATCGCGGAAGTTGGCACATATAAAACTACATCTCTAACGCGGTGTAGGTTTATATTCAAAGTGTGAATTTGTATGGAAGAGGCTGGCCAGCGCCATCTATGTGCGATGCTTTGCCAACTTGTGTTCGTGAACTCATAAAGTGAGAATTGTTGAGTTCCATATTGGATTCGCTCCATTATGGTTACACATTCAGTGGCTTGTTTGAGAACAAATTTACTTACCGTCATAAAAATGACGACGACAGCTGTTACATAGATCTCGGCATATTTGACTGACCAACCATCTCTCCCTCCCAAGGTGGTGATGATCCGCCCAGCGGGCAAGATGGAGCCCGGGCTGGACAGCTACGCGGGCAAGATGGAGCCCGACCTCGACAGCTAGGACGAGGACAGCGACGACTAGGAGTCGCTCGCTGATATCCGGGAACAGATGAGGAGGCTGAGCGAACGCTGAACACGCATATATACACGTTCGTATCCCACAACACTATTGGAAGGAAGAAATATGTTTGCCCGTATCCCACAGTGGTAGGCAGAGACTATAGGAAGGAAAGAAGATGTTTGCCCGTATCCCACAGTGGTAGGCAGAGACTATCGGAAGGAAGAAATATGCTAATACAGCCGTCTTTCAGGCGGAATGGTAGAGAGGTATGATGGGAGTCAGGTGTGGAATCAGCCGAATTGTGAAGGGGGTAAGGTTTGAAGTCATTAACGAAGCGAGCTAAAAGAAGTTAAATATAAAGGAAATTAGAGATAGAAAATTATTCACGTTAACAGATTATTCTCTAAATTGAGTTTAGACAAGGCGCTGGCGCCTTTTTAATATAGATTATTTTGGATTCGTGTCGTTGAAATGGCGTTGTTAATATGAAGAACGATAAAGGCTTTTTACTCACCTGCCTCTTCATGGTTTGACAATCGTAAAACAAGGGGACGATTCTCGCGCTTTCGACATTAGAATTCGACATTTTCTCTTCAAATGTCTATTAAAAAGTCACTGAATCTCAATTGCAAGCAAAAAACTGATTCTCAACGATTTTGCTAATTCTTTATTGTCGAAGATCGTTTTAAATTACATTTTAATAGAGATATTTTTCTAGAAAAATGGTCCAATTCGAGATGTCACAGCGCGAGAATTATACCCTAAGTCTCTTCAGTTTAATCCAATGTGGGATACCCTATTTACTAGGAAGTGGACGTGATAAATATATCGGTCAGTGCTCTCTCCCGTCTTTCAATACGCGTTTAACAAAGAATGATATTTATCTCGTTAATATAACTAATCTGGTACACAGACGATAATTATATGTGCATATGGACACTCATATAACTTGTAAAAGTGGATAAGTACTAAGGTTAGATTTTACACGGCATAACAGGGAGATATATAGCATATTTAGACGGATAGTCTCGTATACTGGATGAACTATGACTGAATTTCGTATTAATTTTTCAACGAAATGGTGATTGAAATGTCTTTGCAACCTAACACGCACAAGTTTTCCATTTCGCTAGTAATTGAATATGAATTATAGGTAAAAAGAAATGGAAAGTAAAATAAGTCTACGCCGCAACCATGTCGAGATAATAATTAAAGTTTGTACATAATTAAAGTCGTAAGTGTATAGATAACTGGATAATGTTAATACCTATATCTAGGAAATATACAGGTACTTTGTAATTGGGCGCCTAAGTTACGAAGTCTTTTTTCAATAAAATATTTTACCAGTGATTGCTTTGTACATTATTTTACCATCATGATTTCTATTGTGAATTTTGTCTGTAAATATCTCTTTAAGCTATTCTATAATTTAGGAAATTAGGTAATAAGCATTATGTGTCATAATAACTACGTCCTTGATCTGTGATCAAAATTATTTCTTATACAATATTTAGTGCTTTTATTGTTTTTAATTGGCAGAAAGTAAACGTAGTAATGGTAACGTATTTTATGTTTTTAATCTATTTATTCGTCCGAATTGAGACGTAATTCTTCATGTTTTAGTTTAAAATTGTTCGTCGAGTTTTGTAGAAGGTTTTCTTCAAATGGTATGTAGCTAAAGTTATATGTATAGTAACACTAATTTCCACTGTAGTTAATACGTATAATTAACGCGTGATGTTAGTGTACCATAATTTGTACTACAATATCTCAAAGTTAAGTTGTAACATACTTTTATAACTAAATATATATGAGTGTGTCGATGGTAAACTTAGCAAGATAAATAACTTTTTGTAATAATTACTTTTCAGTGATTACATACCGAATAGCGGTAATGCACGTAGAACTCAAATGCACAATCATATCTCCATGTCCTTAAGCCTGTACTGAGGCGTACGTCTCTCGATGTTAAAGTAATAAAATCATTCACTGCCAATGAATCCGTCAAGTATGTGAGTATTCTGTATTTTTACATCAAATCAAAGTATAAACAAGTCATCATTTTTTTTTACCAATAGTACCGAGCTCACAGCGCTCGCTCATTCCCTTTCTTACCTTAATCACTTCGCCGCAGCTCTCTTTGTCCAAAATTCGAAAAATATTGACCTCTACGCTCACAAATATAAAATCCTTGCACATTAATCTTGAACCTCCCCAAAACCCCAACCCCGCTACGCCTGTACTAAACACCTACTAAAATATGGCAATGTCTTAAGAGAATTATAACTTGAAAAATACTAGAAAAGCGCGCTCACGATGACGGCTGTCAGAATCAAATTTTCACAATCATGGTGCTGTTTTGGCCTGACCTAGGTACTACAATTCGTTTGAAAGTTTGCGTGATTCTGAACAATTGTCAGGTTTATGTTAAGAGTTACAAGTTGTACCTACACGTCTTTTTTAGAAATTATAATAATAAATATTGAATATAGAGTATTGAAAAACGTCCTCTACCTACTTGTAATTTTTCTAACTACTAAATAGTAGTGAATCGTAGTCTTACTTTCAAAAACTTTTTTCCTTTAATGGAAATAAGTCGTTTATTTTTCATGTCGAGTATTCGGTGCACGGTCGTTCGTTAGTGTTGTATGGCTATTCTACACTATTTATTGTACTAAAGCATTCGTGTTTGCTATTTACCTACCTTGGCTAACTACCGCTAAAGCCGTACACCTAATGTAAACATGATAAATGAAAGACTGTCCCGAAATTGATAGATGATCCAAAACTTAGAAAGGGTCTATAAGGTCTTGTTTAAATAATTATTCTTGGAACATCGTTTCACTATGTGTATCGATGTACCATGACCATAGAAATCTATACTCGGAGATTAAATTCAAGATCAAAAGTGGAAACAAATTGCTACTTTAAAAAGAAACCCAAGGGGTGGATTATTTTAAATCATTGAAATATTGATAAAAATTATCGCATTCAAAATGAAATGAAATCGTATGAATAGTGGCAATTTGTTTGCACTTTTGATCTTAAATTTTATTTCCGAGTCTACGTACTTTTTGTTAAATGTTTTGTACCAAAATATATCGAATAAAATTGGAATTTAAAACATACTGTGGTCCAAAATCCAATTCTTAAATTAAGGAATTTTATGTTCTTATTTGTAAATGTGTACAGTTGAATGTATGTAAATAAATTCTTGTTGTTGATTCAGTTAATTAATAATAAAATATTTTTTTAACTGTGTTGGTTTCATTTCTAAGTATTTTCTGTGTATTATTTTTATTGGTTATTTTCTTACTTTGTAATTTTAGTTTTATGGTCCATGTCATGAGTAATACAGAAATAGGGAAAGGAGTAGGGCCATTACGTCGCAATATAGGTTTAACTGTGGACAGCTCATTTGATAGCGCTACTAAGGCTTATGATAGCGCAATTCACAGATTTTATGACCCACCTCAACTTGTATGCCGCTGTAATGAGATTTGTGATATTGCCTGCGTCAGGGTACAGTGCAACAGTATGAAACGTGAGGTTCAATTAGTTTTATTGAACGTAAAGGAAGGTCCGTTTTCTATCAATAAAATCTCGATTCAAAAATTAATAGAAAAAAGACAGAACGAAAGGTATTTTCTGCATTTTCTGCGAGTACTAATAGTTAAATTGTAAAAATACTTATGTAACCTATTTATTAACTGAGTCAAATGCTTCTAAAATAAAAATATTGGTTTCGCCTTTCTATTGTAGGCTTTCAGCTACAATGTAGGTACTTACAGATTTTGGTGTTAATTGGGTAACGAATTTATGTAATATTGTTTGTATCATTAGTACGTAACCATAGGAGATTTCCCATTCAACTGCCATAACGATGTTAACTACGTATTAGAAAACGCCCCTGAGGCGTCGGCGTCGGCAGAAGACGCGGCGGAGGCAGATAATCAAAGAAACCTGAAATAAACCTTTTAGTTATGTCGTATAGCCTCGTAATTATAAGGTTTATTTTAAGTTTGTTTGATTATCCGCCTCTGCCGCGTCTCTTCTGTTTAAACAGCAGCTAAGACCTGTCACTAACGTTAAACAATAAAATTGCTGATACATGTACAAAAGTTACAAAATTACAGTCGCCACTAAGATATAAAATCTTATTTTACTTTCTTTATACATAGTTGGCATTACGGCGAAACGCACAAACTTAGTACCTTTGGCGACGCCGGCGTCTATTGTTCCAATTTGTCATAATAGTATAGCCGTTCTCGACCAATTTCAGACCATAATACACAAGTACCTACCTGGGTTTAACTGATAGTAGACTAAAATGGTTTTGTCATCATCTATACCTAGGAGCCTACATTTGGCACGCACGAAAGTTTAGTCGCACAAACATAGGCTAGAGAACACTGGTCATTTTGCATACAGACAATTTGTAGCCTGTAAGTATAACTATGAATAGCACCGCATCCAGCTTCCGCTTCTCTTATGTGCAAATGTCCTGGACGACACCAGTTTGACGTGTGCTTCAAACAATAAACTCCGTAACTAGTATGGAGGTTAGAGGCAGTCTATCTCAAGCTCTAAGCTAGCTAAATTGCTGCGAATAATAACAAGTTTGGCTCCAGCACAACACCAGTCCAGTTCAGTACACACAGCAGTCAGCATTCTACTTAACATAAGTTAAGAATCTGAGCTGAGTGCACCTCTATCGCGATGCGAGTGGCGCGCTTTATCTTTCCAATGGTCGCCGCTGACTTTCGAGATCAATTTTGAGGGAGAATGTAGAAACCGGGCATGCTCTGCTGCTTGGCCACCGACCGTTGAAAATTGAGATAAATGCGGCAGGTACAGTATTGCTGGATGTTTTGATAAATGATAAAAGTGGGTACCTATGCGGATGTAGGTATACGAATCGAATAATTTGTTAATGTAGCTACCTACTTAGGTATTAAGTTTTTGTCAGGTACAAAGTCTATCTATTTCCAAAGCCTACTTACCAAAACAATTCTTGTCAAGTCTTTTTACACAGTAGACATTTTGATGTACCTAGTGGAGTATTAGACCTAAAGGCCGATGAAGAAATTAAACATTCCTATCTACCTACCGAGTACCTAAGTTTACCTAAGTTTAAGAGTACAAATTACCTCATAAGAACGTTACAACGTCACAACGAGTAGGTGTTATTATTTAGGGTATGCAGGAACATCATCTGACAGCATGAATGTACATAAATTGTGGACCCAATAATACGAAAGGCTTTTAGCTTTTCTAGCGATTTGCGGTTCGCTAATAGATAGATAACTTATCTGCTCCTATCCCCTAACAGGCTTATTAGCCAGATAAAGTAAACATAGCAATATGGTGTCGAGATGCCATCAATGGCGGCAAGAAAGTGCGGCGGTTGGGTGCCCGCGCCTCGTACAGATGCGCGATAAATTATAATTACTTAGCTACTTACATCTGGTTAATTGTAACCCGTCGAGGTCAGTGGCAATGAATGCATCATGACGGTTGTACAAGGTGTGTTTAAGATTTTTTAAAGTCATAACTTTCATGAAAATTGTTCACCTACAATATCAATTGTATCATCAACGCGTTCTTCAAGTCAGTGTTCGAAAACTTTAGATCTGGCTTGCCTAGTAGTCGGCAATGGCGTTACCAGTCGCCAGGAAGAGCACCTCCCTAGTGCAGGTAGCAGATAACAAGAGAGCAGATGCGCCTTGGTTTGGCTTGGATATCTAAAGTGAAAATACCGTTTCAATTATGGAAAACCTCCTTATGCCCGCGAATTCGTAACTTAAAATTCACTATGCCCTGCCCCTTGTCCTGTGCCCTTAGCCCATTACCTAGAAGTATGTGTTTTCATGCTATGAAACAGTTGTAGCTTCATGTTCAATGACGGACCGCCTACCTGACGCCAACCCTTGAGATCGCAGTGTCTAGAATAGGTACACTTCAGAAAACGATGCTGCCCCTTTTCTGATCTGCAGAGCTTAGGAGTTAGCCTTAGACAGCCATAGTCGAAGGGGCTGGTGCAAGTCTACTCTGCCGGACACCAGACGGCAAGTTCGTAACTAAGTAAAAATTGCTCGTAAAACTGAGTTGTGTTGAATACTAAAGTTGATATTTGTGAGGAGCGTCGGTGACCGAGTGGTTAAGGTGGATACCTTAACCACTCGGTCGGTCGGTCGTGATGAAACCTGCACATTCAGGCGACTGAGTGTGCCGGTTTCATCACGATGTTTTTCATAAAAACGAAATAAATTAATCAATCAATCAATTCAAGCAACTTAATGTCTAGCAATGATCCAATCTTGTCTAGTCCCCCTGGTAGAAGGGTCACGGAGATCAGATGGCAGTCGCTCCACTGTAATTATTTGATCTGCCAAATCCCTGATCATGTTTAACGACAAGATGACTAAAGTAGTAGCTTTCTTATGAAACCCCCATGTCATCGCCTTCAATAGGCTAGGATACGGAACGCCGCCGCGATCAAAGAAGCAGGTACTGTAGCCATGCCAGCTAATACCCAGTTATTAACTCCAGTCACCGACGGCCAAGCGTGACTCCTGCAGAGAAGTAGTCCGTCATAATTCATTGACCAGTTATGCACAATTTGATCGCACATTAAGTGGCCCCCTCATGGCAAAACGAAAATACTGCTTCGCTAATTGGTGATTAAATTGTGCGGTCAGGTGTTTAGTTGTTTTCTTCGTGGCTCGTGTGGATACCTTGGTGTTGGGGAAAGGGCCGGATTGGACGGATATCTACCTAAAAAATGGTTACCTAAATTTAGAGTTTAGGCATTAGTCAAGTCAAGACAAATAGTTTTGTACAAGTTGGGTTTTACATAAAATACTAATGAGACAACGTAAAAAATGCTTTGCGCCACGGCATCGTCGAGACGGCAATAGTTTGCTTGGCCCGTTGATATTGTGGTCAGAGGATAAGCAGGTACAGATAGATAGATAAACAGTTTATTCCTCATAAAACATAACAGCATAAAGCAATTACAATCGTAAGAAACACATATGAAGGAAAGGCGGCCTCGATGTAAGCACTCGATGATATATATTAACTTTTTTCTAACAAGCGAATATCATCTCCTTGTAATATACGAGTAGGTAGGTAAAGCCTAATACTAAATATCTCAGTTAAGAGTGTCAAGGGGGAGCTACTATTGCTGTTACTTACTGTTGCCAGTGTAAGAAAGAGCTCTAGAAATTCCGCAATATGGCGGCACCACATATATTCCTGGGGTGAGACTATCTAACTTGAGTTTATCATTGATAGGATCACATTAGGCAAAGCAATCTCTAGTTCTCTACCAAACGCAGCGGAGGTGCCTAGCTGCGGTCGGTAGAGGTGGTCTTGACACACTTAGATCATAAAAATGATTTTCAAAAAAGTTTGTATTTTTATTTTAGGTGATCCTAAAGAACACTATCAATCAATACATATTTTTAAAAAACGTGTGAAAGAATACTATCTTTCCCAGTGTGCCTAGATGTAATTCAGTATTCTCAATGTTTTTATGTTATATTGTATTAGTTATTATGGTATATGTTTATTTTATTTATATAGTATATTAATATAGTAAGTATAGAATTTTATGTATGTATTTAGTTATAGTAAAATTATAGACATTGTGCACGTCTTATCTGCGTTTAATTATCACATATTTCTTATTGTAGGCCTACTGGAAGAGATTTCTTTTAGAGATAAGTAGTGCCTGTTGTGTCGTAACTAATCTTTCTGTATTTGTTATCTTGTGTACAATAAACTGTTAAATCAATAAATAAATAAACACTTTCACAATCCGGCCCTGGCAGCGGCGGTGATAATTGCTAATTACTAAGCTATTTTTATGGGTTTTTACAGTAGAGGCGGGTAATTTTAGGAATTTTGTACAGATAGGCACGTACTGAACTAAAATTGAGTTTAGTGAACTAACAGATATTGCGCTCGTACCTTAATTCAAACATAATATTATAATAATACAAAAGTGACTCTGAGTGTCTGGAAGAAATGACGTTGTTGAAAAGAGCGCCCATATTGTAGGTCATATTGTGTCTTGAATGTATGTCTTCTTTGGTGTGCAATGAAATGTCTTATTGTAGGTGTTATACATAGTGTAGTCTGTGTTACTTTTTCACGCCTAAACCATTGAACAGATTAAGAACTGAAAAAATTGGCAAGGAGATAAGCCATTTTTTATCTTCTACAAGCTAGTACCTAATTTAAGTAACTTTCCGTATATTGCCGTAATATCTATATCTTTAGATAATGTTAGTAGATATGTGTAGGTGTAGGTTATATTGGGAATTAAGCTCTACCATACAAGAACCGCGGAACATATATATTAAATCCTAAGCTTTAAATTTGTGATAGCCTGTCGAAGTTTGGCGAGCGTGTGGACAGTGGACCCGGCAAAAATATCAACCCAATCCTGCCCAACGACGATTCAACTTGATAGTAGTGAAGTTGTGATTGCGTAAGCCGCTGGAACTGCCCTGTAATCTCTCCTAATTCGTGACTAGGCGTAACAGGCAATAACGTTTCCCTTGTCGGCGTTTGTTCCATTTCCATAATATCCTTTCTTGATTGACGCTTGAGATGCTGTAAATACGTCTAAGTGCATTTACATACCCATACTCACTAACATCAATAGAAGTTTAGGTGTTCTTTAAGTACTCTAGGGGCGTCCCATGTTGCAGGCGCGGTGGTTGCAGTCGGTGCGGAGACCATGAAACGCCGTAATACGCAAATATCGCTGATAATCGTGTACTTATTTGCGGCGTAAGTATCTATACTGTGGAATCTTTAGGACCGTGGGGCCTTGAAGCTAAAAAACTAAAAATACAATGAATACAATCCACTGGTGACCACAGGGGTGGCTCATACCTTGGCCAACGCATAGCAATGCAATAGATATCCAACGGGGAATGCAGCCAGCTTTATGGGCACCGTCCCCTTCAGTGTCGATTTTTAGTTTAAGCTAAACCCTATTTATTTTTAGTTTATTTAGTTTTAGTTAGAGTTTTCGCTATTGTTTAGTTTGTTTTATGATGTTGTAAAGTTAAATCTCTTACAATAAACTTGTTAAATCAATTTAGATTTAACTTCCGGCTTGATATTGATACATACAAACCTTCCGTAAGATATTTTCTAAATTATAGTGAAAAAGGTACCACAATCCGTTGCGTGGTTTAGAGGAGTTAGCGGATATACTTACATACTTATGTACAGACAGACAGATAGCCACGGACTGCCACTTTATTTTATACTATGTAAGCACTGAAGATTTTTTGTTCTGTATAGTGCCACAAAATTATCTAAACCGATGACGGCGTCGCTGTTGTTGACAGCAAAGTAACATTTCAAAATGGCTACACTTAGCTCCAGTTTCGACCACCGGGTCAGATAAGTTTGTGGTACTATAAGGTTAAGGATAAGTAAGAGAACTGACTTATAATGTCAAGAAGTAGCTTCATTATTATTATAAAGAAAATCCCACCAAAAACATAGGCAAGCCTCGTAAGCTCTTAACGGTTTTACAGAGAAAAAGTTATCAAATTTCAAGAAAAGCCATGCTCTAACTCTACAATCCTTACATTTAGTTAGAAAGTTTGGATTGGCTATTTCATCGAATTATTGCATGACACAGGCTGGATTCAGTGCTTGACCGACGCGGCGGTAAGGGCTGATGTCATTGGTCGGACCAAGATAGCATCCCAAAACTTAATCGCAGCAATTTCCGGTCTTCAGAGGATCTAACCGGTTTCCCTCTTCGATTTCTGGGTATCTGCTACAACACCGCTATGCATGCAAACTGGACATAAATAGCCTGGGCTCGTATCGCCCTAGCAGTATTGAGCTGAGTTGACCCGCTTCCAGTGGCGTGTGTTAAAACTTAGCGCCAATATTGTAGTTACACGTTTTCATTATAAAACGGCGAAATTTATAATATAACGCCGCTGGGGGTTCGCGGAGTAGCGAAATACGCTACTACCATTTCGGTTTACGTTACCTCGATGACTTTTTTTGCAAATTATTTACTTTGTTTGTTTGTATTCAATACTAGCCGTTCTCAGCGGCTTCCACCCGCGCGCTGTTCGGATCGCTGTAAATAATCAACTTTCCAGCTAGATTCTATTATTTTCCCGGGATAAAAAGTAACAAACTTTATACAGTGATAATGTAGCATTCTATCAGTAAAAGATTTTTTAAAATCGGTCCAGTAGTTTTTAGGTTATTTATCACAAACAAAAATCCAAAAATTAAAGAATGCAAAAGCACAAATCTTTTCTCTTTGTAATACATTAGTATACTTATTCCTACGAGTTAATCTTCGAAGTAATAGAAAAATTTACTTAATTAACAAGGATTAAATGTTAAAATTGATTGAATAAGCTACCGTCTACCTACGTCTAAAAGTGGCAGGTCTGCGGCCCCCAGTACATTTTCCACGGTGGGTGCGCGCGCGGCGGCGCGTGGCCGGTCGACGCCTCCTGCGCCTGCGCATAAGAATTTATCTCCGTCTTGTTACACCGTTTTATGTTCACAATAAAAATTATACTCCAACGGTAAGGTGCTTCTATTATAATTAAGGGCGGCAAAGTGAACACGGAATGCGTTTTAATGTTTAATTAGTTTAAGCTTGCACTTGGGACCACCTCCGGGCTTCGTCACATTAATAACTGCAGTAATATATTTATTTCTTCTTATCGTTTCAATTATCAATAAGTTAAGTATAACATTATTTGTTTATTATCAGGTTTACTTATATTTTCCCAGACCTACCTACTGAAGTAACGACACGTTTTAAGCAAACAGGATATTCTAATACTCCTATTGGGCAGTCCATGCAGCTCATGAACTCTCTTCAACCATGTAGGTATTGCATATGGTTTACCTGCATTTCTTAAGGTGAAGTGGAAACGAAAGACAAGAAATGATACACAATTTTTTTTGCTCCTACTCCTCCAATGTAATTAGAACAATAAAGCATGCAACACCTTTGCATTTTATAATTACCTACTAGATACTTAAATATTTTTAAAAACTATTACCTGGGAAATGCTATTTATTAGTTTAGTGATGTGGTGATCCTTGTGTAGGTCCTAGACAGAATGTTCTGAAAAAATCTTCCTTTTAGCTATCAAACAATCAAGACAATTCCTCTATCAAGACTTGTCTAATAATCCTTTTGTAGATCCAAATCGTAGTTTGCCTGCTTATCAATTAGAATATCAGGAGGGACAACCACTTTGCGTGTTCACGTTAATTTTGTATCAGTTATAGTTTATTTTCGAAGTAAATGTTTTGGGCGAAATAAAATCAGTTAGACTGTGTTGGATTAGCCTGATAGAAAGAAAGGTGGAGGATTTTTTTTGAGAATGCCCCGAAAGGAGAGCTAATAATGTGGGTCGACGGCGGACAACCCAGACGTGCTGAAAGCCTGCAACTGCAAGCACTAAATTCCTGACTGGCAGGAGATGGCGCAGTTGTCGGAGGCCTAGATCCACGTTAGGCCTCTGAGCCCGAGTAATAACCATCTAAGTTTATCGTTATAGGTATCGCTACTAACAACGCAAAAACATTTGGTTTTACAAATAAAAATATTAGGTTCTTACCAATGAAATTAGCCTTTAGTATGGCGAAAATGACGTACATACAAGTAAAGTTTAATTTTTTTTTGGAAATAGCCAATCCGAGTACGATGAAACCTTGTAGGTATAATTTATTTATTTACTTTAATCAGACAACATTAAGCTTACTGGTGCATACCATTTCATTTTGATAGTTATCTTTTTATAAAATTACATTTTGTTAAAGGGACAAGACTGACCAAATGGTCATACCCTTACAAAGATTTGAAAAAATATGTTTTGTTAAATTTTATAAACTTACTGACGTCTAAACATTATCTTTTTTCGAAATCAAGTATTAAGTATGTTATGTACAATTAAAAATATTTTAGCCAATATTAGATAATTGCGAAAATAACGCTAATTTCACAGATAAGGATAATAAATGATTAATCACACAATCTTACAAAACATACAGTTTACTCCCGCAGTTACATTAGGTACATGCCAATACGAGCATTCACGTGTCGTAAAGCCATTACACTCGAATGGGAATAGACAATAACTGTTGCTTAAGCGCACGGCCACCCCTGCTCAGGCGCATGGCATTTAGCTGCGATGGCGCTTTTTGCAAATGTCGACGCGAGCCAGTGACACGGCGGAGGGTGTTCGCGGTTGCCTCAAATGCCACGGCAACCGTTGCTTACCGGACGCGGTATATTATTCTGATGTTCTAGAAGTGTAGTGGAGAATATCGTACGAACACCGCTGGTAGGTGACCAGTTACAAACTTCGTAAAATCGAGAATGGACAGTAATTTTTCAACTTAATCACGTATTCGAGGGTGGGAATACTAGTGTGTAAATGACCAACAGTAGATGACGTTTGTTTAGAAATAGCAACCAACAGTTCCTGCTCGTTTTTGGGTACCGTAGGTAGGAGCGTACCTATCAAATGTTCACTCAAAGGTTACTTGACCTCAATACGCGAATCTACGTTTAATATACGCGTTAGCGACAGATTGTAAGCTTTACTTGTTTTCTAGCTATTGGTCGCTAATTTGTCAAAAATTAAATCATTTTTTGTTTTGGGATAAAGTCTAATTTTCGCGCTATGCAATCTCGAATTTGAAATTTTTTCTAGCAACAAATCTACGGTAATAATAATGTAATTGAAATGTCTATTGGAGCCAAAAAATATTTTCTCAAATTTCTTCGACAATCGTATATTGTCGAAGATCAATTCCAGTTACGTTTTAATACAGTTTTTTGGCTAGAGAAAATGAAGAATTTGATTTGTCACACTGCGAGAATCCAAGTCTCGATTCTATAGGTACAGTAATAAGTGGAGTACGACCAAAGTTATCTACACTTTTGTACCCATTTTATGTATCTACCTATCCTCTCGCAACTAAAACCAACTACATGAATGGCAGGTGTACAGTAATAGTTACAGCGATACCGAAGCCTGCGCGCGCGCAGCGGCCCGTGACTGCGCGGTTGATGACCGAATTCAGCCGCAGCCCGCACCGGGTCTAGCTGTGGCTCTGATCCCTTTTGTATTTGGTTACACGTAGCATTAGTGTATTCAGAATATCTACATAATAAACTTGATTAATGATCTCAGTGACTCATTTGTTTTATTTATGCTCACTTCTTTCTAGAATAGAAATCAAAAAAGTGTATAGGACCGTATCATACCATCATCGGCTTATCTATTTCTTCCACCAATCCACGACATTTGCGTTGTCGTGTTGGTAGGTAGATGGTGTAACTAAAAGCTGGAGGAATATCTTTAAAACCCCACCCTAAAACCTAATCACCACAGTGAAAACCCACTCTACATTTGTGTTACGTGAAACCTAAATCTATAAACCCGTTACCTCTTTCTATGTGCTATATAAAAAAAATGGTTAACGGTATGAACTGAACAGTTCAACCTTAAATCCGAGCTACTTTCCAACCGCAGTTCCTTGCCATTGTGCAACCGTTATTGTCGCAAAGCCGCCATGACAAACAGAAAAGAATGATGAGAGGAAAGTTTTTAAGTAGCGGCACACTTTCCGCCGCAATTATTCCTCAAATTGCACCTTTAGTATGAGCCCTTTGTCAGAAAAAACTACCATTGGCATTACGTACAAATTTCTATGCGTTTAGCTGTCACTTGATGGAGGCAATTTATTCGGAGCTGCGGGCCGCCTGTCATCACCACGCCGCCTTTGCCAGCCAAAGAAACGCCCGCCACAACTATTTTCCGTCAATAAGGCCCACATTCGTTTGCGCTAGCAACTTCTAGGCCGTACAAGACGTTGTTTTCTAAAGTAATTTTGCCGACACGAGTTTTCGTGATTTGGTAAGCGGTAGCTTTTTATCCATTTTGACTTTTTCTCCGGTGGGTAGTCAAAAAAAGTGTCGTCGACCGAGGTGGATGGCCGAGCCGCGAGCCGTGACGGCGCTGCTCCTGCGCGGCGCGCTCCCAGAGTTTTCAACTAGCAAAGGAAATATCTTGTGTATTCCACACTCTAATGGCGATTCCAAGAACTCTATTACTATATTACGGAGTGAATTATGCTAGTGTTTTAGTAAAATACTCTTCATAAAGTGACAAAAAACGCTTAGGAAATATCTGACTAATGATATTGGAGAACGTGGAAAGTTAAACTACGTCTAACTAATCTAAAGCTCCCTCTAATTGATGCACTTATAAGTTGTAAATTTTCTGACACTTAAACTCGTACTAGCTAACTTTCAAAACATTACTGCACGCTCTAAAAATAATTTCCGAGTGGATAACGGTTCGACCTAACTGTAACTTTTGTTTTGAGCGTACAAATTAACATAGAAACATTAAAATACCGCCTCGTTGCCTTTAACCTTTATATTATCAAAACGTGAGTATCTCAAACGGCAAATTACATAATATACCTAGTGGTATATTATAGGTTTATTGTTTCGTGATCAACATAGTCGTTTGGTGGACCACCATTTAGAATGGCGGAGCTTGTCTGCAGATATTATGACAGTCAGAATGGTTTTACTTACGACGAGTATCCCCCGAGCGCGCTCCATAGCAACGTAGTTTGATAATATTTTTAATATTACGCTATCAAAGCCAATAGAATCTTGTAGACGTGATCCAGAAAACAATATCTGTGCTTGAAGATTGTCAGAATTTCGTTAAAATATCTCGTTTCAAAGTTGCACGAGATCTAAAATTTGTATAAAAACTTAACGGTCAAGAAAGACAAACTACAAGCATAGCAATTGATTTCTGGATTGCGTCTACAAAATTTCATTGGCTTTGATAGCGTAATATTGGAAATATGATCAAACTACATTTGTATGAAGCGCGCTCGGGGGACACTAGCGTTGAGAAGCAGTTGATCATTAAAATGTCATGAAGCCATCCCCATCCAGGCGGACTTCTCAGCCTTTACAGAGTTATGTCACCTGTAAAAGATGTATTTAATTTTTACATAGGCAGAAAATGTTTAATTCATACAAATTAGACTCTTTTGAAACTACATAAAACGCATCCCGTCGTTGGTATGTAGAAAATGCGTCAAGCCCAAGATTTCAAAGAAATTGTAATTGAAAACTGTTCCTCTATAAAGCGTTTACGATGAAATATTATATTGAAATGAGGTATTTTGCCCATAAAGTTTCGCCTACTGAATTTTGTTTTATAGCACGGTCTATAAATACTTTTAGGTACATGCCCACGGTATTTGACGAGCTTGTTGGCGTAATGTCATACCCAATGGGACCTTGACCTGAATTACCTAGATAGGTACAGGTTGGTACTTCCATGTACCTAAGGAACGTAGGTACAGAACACCAAATCTTCAAGAAGAGAGTGGAAAGTGTTTATAGCACAGGGATTTGTCCCTGTCCCTGTACCTGTCCCTGTACCTGTCCCTGTACGATATACCTATATATTGTTTCAAATCTGTCATCTACCACTCTTGACTCTGGGTGAGTTTAAAACCAGCTCATGCTGTGCCCATACCAATTCCACCAATGTGCAGTTGTTAAAATATGTACTAAAATAGAGATCCTGCCTGGTAGAGATCACTTGCAGCGATAAGGCCGCCTTCGCCCACAACTAGTTATGGTTTTTGTCGGAACTCTTAATGTAGTGTTTCTTGTTCGAGCAATAAAGAATTTATCTATCTATCTAAAATATGTACCACCTAAAAACTTTCTCTCATGCTACATTTTGTGTGGAATTAATGCCTTTTTATTTTTATTTGTATACTTATCCCTGGTCACAGAGAAAAAAAATACTACGTACAACCCTGGTATTGGGAACGACTATAGACTTGGTATGGCTATTTTACCTACTTATTATTGTTATAATCAGCGAACTGAACTTATGTTTGCCACTTTGAAAATGAGAATTATGTGGGGTAAGCTGTCCAGCATTGAACCAGGCAAATTTCAAAGCTCATAGCGTAGTAGGATATGATTAACTTTTGTTTGCCACTTTTAAAATGAGAATTATGTAGGTACAAGGTAATTAGCTACACATTGCACCATGGAGGAGGTTAAAGCCCAAGTGAACTGTTATGAGCTGTTGATGTGTGAAACACGTACTTCGCAATGAAATACTTCGTTACATCGAAAGTAATTTACTTCAATCATATATTTCCTTTCAAATAATGGTCTGAACAAGGTATACCAACAACACGTTGTAAATATATCTCATGTTTAAATACAAAACGCGATCGCGCGTGTCGATTATTTACTAGCAAAAAATATATAACTTGTCTCTCTGTGTAAACTCTCGATTACACAAGGTGTAAATTGCAGAGCAGGTGGGGACTGCTACTAGCTGCGTCGATAGATATAGACTCAACGTTTGCCTCAATGTACCTTTACATTAGAGATGTCAAAAGTCGATTAAAAGAATTGGCGATGGAATAATTTCTGATCGAGTTCATTAAGTAGGTGTCTACTTCTTTATTCACCTGCCTTCGTCTCACTCTGTCAAGATGTCATTACTTATTTTTTAATATTTCTTCAGATTATTAATACAATTTTCTAGCTTACAACGTACGTCAATAATAGATAAGTATCAATTGCGATTGCTGACATTTAAACGCTACAATCCAAATAATCACTTAACAAATACTTACCAGAAATTCTAAACTATAGTAATTGGTGTGTAAGTTGCTCTTTTCAAATAGACAAGGCGATTTACATTTGAAATTTATAAAATAGAAATGAAAATCGCCTTGTACCTACATACCACACCTGCAGGTATTCACACGCTTATAGCATAGAGAAAAAGAAATAGGAGTTACCTAATAATTTGTCGCATAAACCATTAAATGCTTTAAACACATATATAATTTATCAGTGTCATCTTATCACGCAAGACTAATAAAGAAGCTATTAAATGTCACATAGATTTCTCGTTAAATTCATCGACACTTACCGTCACTAGCAGTCCAGCGTTCACACTTGATTGTCACCGTGGACGGTTACCATCAGCGGTTACCAGCCATCGGAAGGCCGATTAGTCACGCAGCTGTCAAATTGTTAGGCGTCGCGCTTCATCTGCCTTGGATTCCGAGCGGTGAGACAATTGGGGCCGTACCAGCTATACGTGACCTCAGCATGGCTTTGGCTCTGATTTTGGAAAGCTGTTTCATGAAGGTTGGCTGGAAGAAACCCCATTGTGCTATGTATTTGCTATGTAAAATTATAACTCTGTAAAATTATACTAACTTTGTAACTCCTGTATTTATTTATTATGTAATAAAGAGTTTACATACATTTGCAGGAAGGCGGACCCTGGGCCCTCGCGTGCCGCGCGGAGGCGCAGCCGGGACATAACGCCAAGATGATGATGATCAGATGATGATGAAAGAGTTAACATACATACACGAGTTCAGCGTTCGTAAGACATGGAGGTAGGTATACTTACCTACATCAAATGTGTTGTTTGTATTATTAATAACCAGTGGACCTGCCGTGACTTCGTTCGCGTGTCGTCCTACCCCTACCTACCTCTCTTTCTTGATTATAAACCTTCCTCTTGAATCACTCTATCTATTGTTGAAAACCGCATTAAAATCCGTTTCGGAGTTTAAAAGATCTAAGCGTACACATATATAAAGGGGCAGACGGGGGGAAGCAACTTTGTTTTATAATACATATTATATATTCTTATATATTTTACATAGATTTATTTACTACAGGTTTACTCCCAATCTGCACGAAATTATATTGTTACACTTACATAAACTAGATAAAGGTTAAAATGGCGGGATCACTTCATAGTTTAACCATTAGTAGGGTCGTATGTTTGTTTATTAAAAAAATGAAAAGGAAAAAGTATGTATTTTACATTTTTCTTTTGTATTTTACAAAAGAATTGTAGGTACCTCCTTAGCTTAGACAATAATCAATTATCCTGATGACGATTCGGTTACATACATACCTACATTTAATAACGTCAAGCTTTTTTCCCGCAGGGGTAGACAGATACCACATCGTTCCACATGCTACATTCCTGATTAATCTCTCTCACTTCTTCCACATTCACTAATTACCCTTTTATATATTTAAGTAAGTGGATATTAAGCCGATAGCCATAAAAATAGACACATCGTAGATATCTGATGTACAAAACATACACCACAGAAAAATTTTAGAACCACAGGAAAACTACCTAAATAAATACCACAGTCCACAACCACTCACAGACAAACTTCTATTTATTTATTTAATAATTTACGTAACTAATCTGTACTTTCTGTTAAGTTCTCTTATTGTATACAAGGGCCACACATTACAGAGTACAGATTAGTTACGACACAATTAACCATAATCTAATTAATGTAATTACGTAAAAATGGTAAAGAATTTACGAAAGCACGTGTCTAATGGCAGAGTTCTCTTAAAAATGGTTCACAAACGAAGATTACGTCGAGTAGTCATTATCACTCGGAATTCGAGGTTGTTAGTAGGTAACAGTTTTGATTTTCTATTCTTTTACCAACACCTTGAGCCTTACAAAGCAGTTTCCATTTCCGACTTTCCACTTTAGTCGCGAGCTATTTATCTGCTCCGAGCAAAAATTATATTATAAATAGGTACAATTGCTTGTAAATACGCTTCTATATTTAACCGATTTGTAGCTTAAACCTTTGCTCATCGGTGTCACTGATTTTAATTGTATCTACTGTATTATGTTTTGTATGAGCAATAGAGTATTCATCTTTCATCTTAAACTTTCGACCCGCCCGGACTTCGCACGGGTAGTAGACCTTAACAAATTATAGACCTAAACCTTAAACTCTGTCTATTGGTGAAAACCGCAGGAAAATCCGTTCAGCAGTTTTTGAGTTTATCGCGTACAGACAGAGAGACGCGGCGTGGGATTTTGTTTTAAATAATATATAGTGATAATTTAGATTTTAGCATATTAAACACACGTGTTTTTTATTTACATTACCGTACAAGGCTTTAGTGTTTCCTCCAGATTAAGCTCTGGTGGGTGTGACTGACTCGCTTGTTGCCGAATCCAGACAGACTACAATTTTCTAACGCCGGTCCCCTTTTTATCACAATTTTCAATAACTCTCTATTTAATTCTAGCCACAGACGACGTGGGCGAATTGTAATTGTAAATTCTTTTATATGTTCCATTAACAGACGACTTAAACGTAGTCATTTCGATTATCGGACATTTTTCGTTGAAGAATCAATTTCGCTGTATTTATTTTCAGGCTTTGGTTACAATATTTCAAAAACGGGGAGCGACATCAGTTAGAACTTTGTAAAAGCATAATAGGCGGCACCTTCCCGTCGGGAAAAGTTCAAGTTCCTACAGATATTCTATATCGAAACCTTGATAACTGACAAAACCACACTGAGCGCAATACTAAAAAGTTGGCGCTGAACACATTCGCGTTCTGAACTATTCTAACTATTCTTTCAACAATTTCCTTGACGACCTGTCATTTGGTTAACATGCCAAGCAGAGTTCGATTCCTGGCCAGGCTGAAATTGGAATAAATTTTAATATTTGTTACGGGTCTGTGTGTTGTACGTATTGTAAGTATGTATTTAAAAAATAGATGAGTATAGTTTATCAGTTATCTAGCACCCATAACACAAGCATTCCTTACTTTGGGGCTAGATGGCGCTGTGTGAATCGTCCAAGCATATTTATTTATAGTTCCTGAACTCCGACGCCGCACTATCCGAGTGAAATCGCATGCGCCGCTTCCATCGGCACTTATTCCACTTGTCAATGGACACGTGACCACGTAAACAACTCTCGAAATTAGGGCTACACCGAATCGTGTAGAGCAAGCCATTAGCGGATCTAACCCAAGTGCGGCTGGCATTTAAGCCGTTCGTTGGGCGTGAAGCCCTACATCTCATGCACCGATATGATAATTGACTTTACAGAGCATAACTACCAGCTTCACTTGACCCGTGATTTGTAGTGGGACGAGTAAAAATTGAAGGTCACCGTTTCTGGTTGGAGGCACAACGCTTTCGTAATTTAGATATGATCTGCGTATTATCTGGTAGATGGGTGCGCGTCACGCTTGGCGCGGCGCGTCTTCGCCGCACGCGCACATACGGTGTAATGTAAGACAAAATGCATTGACCTTTCGTGGTACTAGCATTAGCAAAGTTGCCGGTAGAAAACGCCTTCCTCGTGTATGTGGTTACAATGCTATTTGGCATTTGTCTGCCAAATGTAATCAATGATTTTGATGGACAATATTGACGAATACAGTTGGGAGGTACCTATTTCATTATTGAGGATGTAGGTATAATCGTTTAATTTTATCGTGTTTGTGGTAATAATGAAAGTAGGTAGGTACGTACTTCCCGAAATCAATAAGTGATAAGTAGTAAGTTTAACTTATCTCTAGTTATCTGTATTAATTTCATCGTGATTGTGGTAATAATGAAAGTAGGTAGGTACCTATTTTCCGAAGTCAATAAATGATAAGTAAGTGAGTGTAACTTACCTCTAGACATCTGTAAATATAATCTGAGATATTGCTTGCCACTTTTAACTACAGATTTTACTTTTAGCTTTAATGAAAAGGCGAAATAAAAATGTAATACGATAGCAATAAATAGAATATTAACAGCACCTATTCACACATTCGATGGCTATATCAATATTTAATAAAATTCCACTGGCAATTAAAGAACAGCCTATAAACAAATTTAAAAAGTACTTGTATAAATGGCTATTGGAGCACTCCTTTTATTCTGTCAAGGATTTTTTAGAGTTTAAGGTAGCCTAAGGTGCATGTTCATTAACACTGAACAAGTTTGCATGCCTGTTAATACTGGCTGAACATGTGAGAGCCACTATGTGATGATTATCTTAAGACCTATCATTGTAACCATGTTTTAAGCAAATAAATATTCTATATTCCTAAAGTAAAAAATAAAGCACCAATCAAGAAAACATTTAGTGCAAAGTTTTTATGAAACTTTTATATGTAAGTATGTACATTTAAAAGTTTTTATATACATATAAGAGTAGGTAGCTATTCTAAGCTACTTATTCTAAATGTCGATCTCGTGATACCATTTTCTGTTTTACTGGTTGTAGCATCGTTGTTTTCTGTTCGCAAAATTTTTTACTTGCAAGAGGATTAAAATGTATTTTATTCCATGCAGATCGGTTGCATTGTCAAAGCCGAAAGAAAACTGACGCCGGCTCAAAATGGACATTTGTCGCGAGAGATGTTACCATTTTTAGAGGGGAGGTGGTTATTTTTTTATGTTCATGTAGGCGACGAAGTAACCTACACGTTGGTACTATCGGCATCGACGTGGGCATGTGTAAGGCGCATGGGGCCCGTCGAAGTACACACATTTTCGTGTCACCGTTTTTCTGCTGTGACCCTCGTACCTCGGAGTAAGACGTTCATCGAATTGCTTTTGTTCACGTCTTTTTTTTGTTTATTTATACGGCAGCCAAACACGCAACCACCTGATGAGAAATGTTCACCGCCGCTTATGGGCATCAGCAACACCGGGGAAGTTATCAAGGCGTTGCCGGCCTCTGAAGCGTACTCTAATATACCTCTTGAACGATCCAGTGTCATAGTTCAAAGGAAACACTGTGGCCGGGAGCTCATTCCACATCCGAATCGTACGAACGAAAAATGTCAAAACCTTCGCGTGGTGACCGTACAGAGGGTCCACGTAGAGGGGACTAATACCAGCCTACGACGAGTAGGGCGATCGCGGAATTGTGATGTAGGCACCAGATCAAACAGTTCCTCAGAACTCTTCTCATTTCATTAAACCGGAATTGAACCCGTCAAACCAATAGGTAGCAGAAAATTAGTAAGCAGGTAAGTGCAGTTGTAATGCTAACGAGTGGTTGTGTACTAAATGTTTCACATTTACACTTTAGTATTATATATGACGGTAAAATTTAACCTTCATTGAGTCTTTTACGGTATGCTGCTGATGTTATTGTGGTTGGCGAGATATATCTCATAATATCTACTTATTACTGGTGTCTGTCACTGTTCACACTTTTTCTAAACTACAACACAAGCATCGGTTTTTAATAGAGTTTTTCCAATGGATGGAGTCATTAACGAGGTATGTTTATGTATTTATGTTTAAATAACATTATCATCATTCTAACGGTAAACAGGTTAGGTTTAGGTTTATCTAAGTATTTAAGTTTATAATTTATATGAAGGTAATTTGCCTTCTATCACTATCTATCATCGCACTGCAATGCGATATGCTTTATTTCTTTTCATCAACTTAATTATATAAATGTTATATAGCGCCCAGAAAAAAGTAACATAATTCCGAAGATGTTAGTTAATAGTCCAAGATTTAAAGATATAGGCTGATAGCCTATCCTATGTAAGGCCAATATCCTAAGATATCGACCTTACATACGTACTTGAACTGGGTTTTACTAACCCCTAATCACAATATTTATTATTGTAGTGTCAACGAGTTATTAAATGTTTCTTTCTTTCAAGAAAACGAGTCCCAGTGATCCCAGTCCACCTTACAAACGATCGGATCGGATGCCAATTCTTTCAAAAAGCCTCAATCTCAAAGCTCTTAAACCGAGGTGGCTCAACATTGGAGCTATTGCACTGTGCACAAAAAACCTAGGCGTTACCGAGGGCAGTGACCGCCTGTCGGCTGACGGCGAATAACAGTGACGCTGTTCTTCACTCCACGACGACGCCGCGAATATGTCTTTATGCAGCTTCGTCTGGCGGATTGTATATTTGTTGGCAACTGAAGTTCGAATTTACAACACATAAACTAATGCTCCATTTTGAAGGCAGGAAATAAAACTTATAACATACAATTCTTGTATAAAATATGCTGGATGCAGAAGGTACAGGATCGGCCTTCGTGGAGATCTCTGGGCGAGGCCTATGCCCAGCAGTGAGCTTTCGGATGATATGATGATGATGTTGTCGGCTCATCGTCACGGCCCGTAGGGCCTGTCTCACGAAAGGGGAGGTTGTTGCCGTAATCTCTACGCTTGTCAGGCGGGTTGGTGATCGCAGTGATCGAAAACATTAGTCGCCTTCAACGACACCCACGAACCGGCCGCGGAAATCCTAGGTCGCCCACGGAATCGCCGGTAAACCTCACCTTCGCCCAATAATTTTCTCTCATGAAGACACATGTCTTTAATGCGAACCAATACCACGAACAATTTAAATTAGAGGTTATGGCGTGATTCCATACTGACTTGGACATGCGGATGTGTCCCACCACGTCCTACGCCGCCGTCACCGTGTATTGAAGATGGGACAGGTAGACCGCCGTCATCGGTGTTGTAGCATCCGGAAGTTGGGTTACTTTAGTGCGGTGCCGCAATGAACATGTCATCTATTCTTCTGTACTGTGATGAGCCCGATAGCGCAGATTCCATTAAAGTTGAATCTTCACGCGACGAGGTTGGCGCGGACGGGAGCTGCGGTTTAATTCCAAGTGAGTCCAGCTACTGCTGTGGGATTGGGTTGGATGAGGCAGGAACAATCGGTGGACAAAAAGGCAAACGTATCACGTCATGTAAAGTGGTCACCGACCGCTGCCTTTGGACAATTCCAACACCAGTGGCTCTATTTGAATTGCTCGCCTCGATTCGAACGGTTTTCAAATTTGAATTTCAGCATAAAAAAATTCAATATTTTTTAAATTACATTGGCTACATCGAAAGAGTACGTTTTAAAAATAGGAAAAATCAGCATAATGCATCAAAATATCGATTTTTTCATGCCGAAAATGAAAAATGAAATCCGTTAGAACCGAGGCGAGCGGTTTAAAAGAAAGGGCGCCAGGAGTATACCCTATGCGTTACCTACCTCTAACATCCCGGGACACGTGCTATGTCGGCAACTAGAGAAATGCTAGGCCCCTCCACTGCCAAGCCAGGGTTCCCTTTGAAGCTCTTAAGACTTTAATCACCTAGGAGAACATAGTAATAGATCTTTAAAACTATGTAGTGTTCTTCGGGTGTTAGGATTAATAAAATTAGCCCAAACGTAACGCCCGACACCCATCACCTTCCGTCTTAGAGCCCATAGAGACGTAGGTACGCGATTTCTCCCAAATGTTTATGCAATTTTAGTTTCTACACTAATGACAGAAAGCTTATTTATAACCGACTTCAAAAACAAAAGAAGGAGGAGCTTCTGTTTTCAATCATCATAATTTTTTGTGTATGTCCACCGATTTCTTGCCAATTGTGAACCGATTTTGAAATATCTTTTTTGTTTAAAAGAGTGTAATTTTTGAGGTGGTCCGATTTTCATCAGGTCAGGATCCAATCTACCAAATCCTGGATCATAATCGAGGCGGACCTCGGGCCCTCGCGCGCGGAGCACAACCGGGACATTACCGCCAAGATGACCACCAAGATGTACAAGATGATGTCTGAACTTCCTATCCGCCAAGCCGTTACCGCTGATTTCGTCTGTCGCATCATCCGATGCTTGTTCAGCACATAACTCCATTCAGTGATTCAGCGCGACTGTTTTTTCTATACGGTCGCGTGCACCGCTGACTGATGAGGGACTGACCGCTTCCTGTGGAATGCGATGGCTTGCGGAGCCTGCTACAATGGTAGGGGTGGCAGTTGCACGAAGACTTCATAGGTTTGCTAAGGGATTATGAGGTGGCCGAATGATATAAGACAGACTCTAGGTGTGAAAAAATTAGATTTCTGGCGATTTTCGGAGGGTGCTTTGATGTTATTCAAAGGTATACATACCGTGTTATAGTTGTTGTTACATATGACTTGAAGAAGATGGACTGATGGACTTTCATCACTTTTGCCGAGTCGTCAGTGGCCTAACGGTTAAGGGGTTCGACTCATACACCATGTAACCGTGTTCGAACCCCAGTGCCGCCATGTACCAATGAGTATTTTCTGAGTTATATGCATTAGTTGAACACTAACGGGATGCTCTTACGGTGAGGGCAAACATCGTGATGAAACCTGACATTCAAGCGACTGAATGCCTAACAATGATCCTATTTGGTCAGGTTCCCCTGTTAACAAGGTCACGGATGTCAGATGGCAGTCGCTTCACTGTAATTACCCAATTTACCAAAATCCGGGATCATGGTCAAGGCGGACCATGGGCCTTCGTGCGTAAGATGACCGCTATGATATATATTCTTTCACTGTACCTAAATACGGCAAGATTGTGGAATTCTACGGGACAACTCTTCTATTCCCATTTTCATGTAGCGTGTTACGAGTATCTTTATCTACCTATTGGTATGTCTCACATAGGAACTTTAACCTATGCGAGTTCTTGTTAGAAATATATCTTGGTGTATTATTGGATGACCTTAGAAAAACAATGTGGATATTTAAGAAGGTAAGACATGTTGCGGACTTTAAATTGCTTCGAACAGCTTATTACGCTTAGTTCAGTCTATACTGGGGTATTGTATCGTGGTGTGGGGTGGTGCATGTAAGACTTTTATGATAAATTTAGAGAGAGCACAACGATCACTTCTGAAGGTACTTTACGAAAAAGTTGGTGTAATGACTGTCAGACAGTTATACATTCTACTACTAGTCTGCAGGCAGCATACTCTAACCACGTTAGATAAAAACAGTTATGCTAAGAAGAGAACTATAAGAGATGCCTGTTTTTACATTTCTTGTAGAACCGCTTCAGCTGGACGCCAACATGGCCCCAAGGGTGTATCTGTGTACAATAAAATAAATAGGTCCCTAAATATCTATCCGCTTATACTTTGCGAGTTAAAGGGTAAAATGAAGAAATGGTTACTCTCTAAAGATTATACCCAGACTGAAACATTGTTGCATTAGTTTTTTATTTAGACTGGACACGGATTCATGTTATGTTATGTAAGTATACCGAGTATAAACATGCACAACACACTCACACACACACACGCGCGCGCACACACACACACACACGCGCGCGGGCGCGCGCATATTCACACATACACTCTCTCAACTGCAAGGGTTTGGGTTATAATATTGCAGATTTATATTATTGCAGATGATTAATATGCTTAGTTAATTTTTAATATTTATTATAATAGCAATTTAAGGGAAGATGCAAGTGTTTCTCGTAACACAGGTATGTATGTACTTAGCTCTGGAAGCAGTGTATAAAATGTAAGCAACCATTATGGTAATAAAAACTATTTTAATTTCATTTATTAAAAAAAAAAAAATACATTAAATTTACACAACTCAAATATTTCAGTGAAACTAGGGTAAAAAAATTGTGTTACCTTATTTATAATCAAGAATATACACAACCCTACAGTTCTTCGCGAAGTGACGATGATCCGCACATTATTGATCGCTATAAATCGATCTATCGCTCGAATAGGCTGACATGCGCACGAGTTGCGGCCGGAACACTGCGGTGGCGACAAATTGATCAATTCGTGTCTCGATGCTCTAAGCTGCTGTTGCAGTTTATAGTGCTACAAAGTATTACTAATCTGCCCATTGAAGCCTATGCGCAGCTGTGGCGAGGGATTTCCTGTGGTTGAAATGGAGATACCAGTTTGAATGTCTGTCTGTGTCTTGCGTGAACTACCTACAGTCAGTGAAGACAGTTTTGTAAATCTTAAGTGTAAGTGCTTTCGGAATTGTATTAAAACATTCGTGTACCGAAATGTGAATGGGCAAGATTTGAAGTAGGGAGCGAAAAATCACCTCAATACATTGATGCACAACCCCAAGGAATCGTGAACCGAACATACGCATGCTATGAAGTAGGTACTACAAACTTGATTAAAAGTGTGACAACAGCGCCACTCTTTAAAAGTACTAAATGTTAAACTGGATTTAGTCTACATAGATACGATTATCTTTAAATTTACGATTATTTCGATGTTTCCACGATGTTTGTCAAATTAAGTACGAAGTTTCGGATACTGACAAACCACAGTCGGAATAACATAGATGTCCTGGACCAAGCACATTCATTACAGACTCATAAAGTGTATGTACTTATGTTATATAATATAAGTATACATTTGACATGCAATTAATATTTTTTTTTTAACAATAAACGAATTGTATTGAATTTAATTGTGATAATAATAATAATATGTTTATGACATCTGAATTTGCAATTAACTCGATTGGACAAAATACGTTATTCGGTGTACTGACCTTATGACATTAAGATTGTGATTTTTTTTTCTGTTGTAACATTATTTTAAGAATAATGACTACTAAGAAATTTAATAACATTTGACGTGTAAATTTATGTTTATCAAAATAAATGAATTGAATTGAATTGAATTGAGACTGTGAGGGCCCCGTAGGTTATTCTACGTCATCGAGTACAAGAACAATTCCACTTTGTAGGGATAGTAGACCATATAGTGTAGGGACCACTGCGACAGTTCGTCGAACGCATGTTTTCCACAAAATGGAAACCGTGTGAAAACAGCTCGCAGCAGCGTCGCCCCAGAACCTGCAATATCATCGTAATATCGGTGGCCAGTCACCAAATGGGATTCCGTGATTGACTTACGTGCGTCGCTGTACAGACTCTCTGCCTGCTAATACGCGATTTGTGGGAAAATCGGTTTGCTTTCTAGAAAGATTTCAAAATAGGCACAGTGTGGTGTTTTCACGCAGGTGCGGCTGCAGCAGTGCCGAGTATGCGATCTATTTAATTGCAATCTTGAATGTGTAATTAATAATCGATATAAGAATAGATACCGTTACAGCATTCTTATACTGTGGTAAAGTAAGTGAAGTGGAATAATATATTTATAATTATACAGCCGGTACAATTATAAATACATTATTATAATTTTTTGGCCGCCGTTGAGTAATCTTTTGAGTGGCGTGATGCTACATATTATTATATGACACAGAATAAAAGTATCTATACATATACTATTCTTCCTATTCCTACTTCAGTGTCGGCTTTCCAAGGACAAACATTAGCTATTACTTGGCAAAACATTTAAATATTGAACACAAGTAGGTGTCCACCTACCATCAATGACCAGCAAATAGCTTTTATTTCCTGACATTTAAGTAGCTAGCTTGTTATACCATTAACGACGTGTTACCAGCACCTGCTGCAGGCTACCAGCATAACGTTGACAACAGTTATTGTCATTTCCCGGGACAATTGTGCGATGTCATCGATGATAGAGGCGACGACACATTCCTTCAGAAATGGACTAGTGATAGGGTTGTCAGTGATACAGACGACGCGTATCTTATAAATTTATTCTCAGCTAAAAAATGTACGGCTTTTTATAAATAGGTAATCTTTTCTTTACAGATAAAGGCCGTGATAGGTAACGAGTGGGCTCGTGGGCTCGACAAATCCCACTTGGAGCTTCTAGTTTTTGCATCAAGCATATTTGCTCAAGTTTATTTTTTATTACAATGTATTATTGTTCTGGTCTATGTAAAGATTTTAGATTGTGAAATGATTATCTGTTATTTGCGTGAGGAAACCGGCTCAAATGTGAGTGAGACAAATTTGCTAACTCATATTAAGACAGCGTGGTGGATTGTAGACTAATTCTTAGCAATTATCAACAAGATTTGCAAGATGGGAATGGAAACTTATATGTTGGTAACGATGATCATAATTATACAGTACTATTTACAACAGAAAACTATAAACATAATAACTATCTCTCTCCACAACTAACCCTTCAACGAAATAAAACCACCCAGCGGCAGCCCTAACCGAATCGGAGATGCCAGCACCCAGCTTGCGTAAATGACATTCCTCAGGTGTTTTTTGGTGGCGATGCCCGCCGGCCGGCGGAACTAACTGCGGTATTCCCATCTAGAGCGCCTCGCCAGAAAGCCCTCGATAAAGAACCTAATCAACTGTGGCCTGGAGTGAATGGGGAATCTGAAACTGTTCATGCTCGTTAACCCTTCCGGTGGGAGGCTCGGATTCATTTTGTGGACAGGAATTTTAGGTGTGCAGGCGTTAGTATCGGAGCTATGTTATCTGGCGATCGAAAAGATTTGTCTGTATAACGAGATGGAAAGGTAATTTGTTATTGCATAGCTTAAAAGAGCATCCAAGTGCTACATCTACAGCAATTAGCTTTGGGGTTTTGAATAAAAAAAAATTAGTGGCAACAGCTGCTGTGTAGGTTTAACTTATCGGTTTGTTTAGAAAGATTAATTAAATTTTATTAATTTGTAAGTGGTACTATTGTTCGTATATTTATCCAGAAATAACGGAAAAAATTAAAAGAACACAGGAGTGAATTTGTAATGTGAAACTGCACTGATTTGCACCCAGCCTGACAGATCTAAAAATAAAAAGTTGTCAGTTTTGATAAGTACACAGAAAATTAGATACCTATTTGGTATGTGGTATTCAAACTTTTGTATCGCAAACAACTACAAAATTTTCTAATCATAATATCAAGTATATGAAGTCGGACCATTAACAGAAAAATACAAACAAATTGTTTTTGCATCGGGGGTGAAAAAAGAAAACACATTCTCAAAAGCTGTGTCGAATATCCATCGCAAACGTTTGCAGTTGCAGGGGCCCTCAGCAGTGGCTTTTAGCTCCTAATTTAGATTAATGACTAACCTGCCTTGACAAATGAGGTGTTTGCATTTGAATTCGAGCAGCCGACAGAGTGTGGGAAAATGCACAATATTTTAGCCGTGTTTAAAGTTTTGCTTTCAAAAGGGTTGGGTTTGCGGAAGCCGAAATGAGGTTTGAAGGTACTTAGGATGATTAATACCTGTGAAAACAGTTTTTAATGTGCTTGTAACACTACGAAAAAGTAAAGATTTAGAAGAAACAGGTGTGACACAGTTGATCAGAAAATTTATTATTGTGGAGATCGTGTCTCTTGCGTGATTGCAACCACTGGATACCTACTAATTAAAAAATACTTTAACAAGATTTTCAGTTGGAATAATCGCAATGTACCTGGTGTTAACCGCATAAAATTCAGAATATATCTAAGTTAACTAAGTATATAATAATTGTATAATAAAACTCCGACATCTACTTGCGCTTGCGCTTTTGCGAGGTAAGATAAAATAAATACCATTTGTTCAAATATTGTTTGCAATTAAGCATGTCACAGTTCGCTGATCAGTATAAAAGCAAAAAATCACGTTTTCAGCTAAACCAACCGAGTTTTTGGTTATTTTGATAAACATCAATCACTTTGGCTCGACTGTCGGTTCTTTGACCTCTCGTTGTTTTTTTTATCGTTTACGCCACATTTTGACGGTTAAAGAGTTTCGGCACGGATTCGAATTTCGAAATTCAATCCGATCTCGGTCGATTCGTGACGCCGTTTTCATGGTCGCTGCGCCCGGTACAGTTTCGGGTTCGTGCGCTCGGTTTGATGACACTTGCATAGGCCTGATTGCTCAATGGTACGCAGTACGCAGACTAGCATAGGCTAGTGTCTAACCATGGGTGCGTACACTTTAGTGTATGTAGTTAGTGTGTTAGTGCATTTTAATGCACATCGGCTGGTTTTATTTTTATATTAGACTAGCCGGGCTTTTGACCGCCATCTCACCTGGTGGTAAATGACGATGCGGCCGAAGTTGGAGCATGCCTATTTAGGAACAGCCTATTCACTCTAGCCTTGAATGTCAGGGAACACATGCGCAGGCAACGTGTTCCATTCCTTAGCCGTACGCATTAAAAAGGTTCGGCTTCGTAGAGAGTCGTCTTTATCGCATGTGACTGAAAATACCACCAACCTCTTACCCTTGTCTGTGCTTCATGCAAGGCTCCTAAAGAACACAATTTAGCACTTCTGTAGGCTAGAAAATCAGCACCAGTTGTCACACTGCCACCTTGCAACACGTTGCCAATCAGGATAAACCCCTCAATTAATGTGGTGAAGACTCAAGTGGACTGTATGATGATGAATTTAAAAATCACAGCGAACAAAAGTAGTGAACATTGCAGTTTAATATGTCGCTCAAATGCAACGCAAGGTGAATGACTCAGTGTTCCTACATCGCATTATTATGATGATGAAGTCACGAGCGTTGCCAAAAACGTACATTTAGCAAATTAACGAACCTTGACAAGCATAACACGTGCATATTACTAGTGAACTTTGTACCTAAATATGTATTTTAAGAAATGAAGACTTTTATTACAGATTTTCACAGAAATGGAGATAATCTCTTTTTTAGGTTATTATTTTATGGGTTTATCGCATTAGTAATTCCGGCTTATGGCAGGGTCCACTTTCCTACATCTTCCTCTTTCAATTCGCCCGGTCTTCGTCATACTCGAGCCGTAAAGTTGGCTCTCGCGACCGACTCGACAATGTCAATCCATCCCTGCCTGGGTCTCCCGCGGGTCCTCTTTCCTGATATTGGCAGGTAGGCACTGGCTATATATCAAAATTGTAAAATGCAGTTTTGTCATTGGTATTTCAACCACAATCTACTCATATTTTATATGTATTTACTTCTGTGAAACTGTAAAATGAACTAATAAATATAGAAATAATTTCCACGTATCCAGGAGGCTGAGATGGATACCTAGAATACCTACCTTATAAAATAACACTAAGCGAAAGTTCGGCTTGACAGTGTGAAGATTATAATGCAAGGAATAAATCCTACCAGCTTAATTAATTAACAACGCATCAGTGGTCCAGTAATTTTGTTCCACATGTTGCTATTTAACACCACAGTTGTTCAATATAGGCTCACGTCACGGTTTAATATGGGTACCTACTGTTAGTGGCCAAGTTCATGAACAGGCAACCACGGGAAGGAAAGGATAACTTTGCGAAGCGAAAACTATACAACCGCTTATCGACAAACGAAGCCTCGTGGGTAAAACAAATTGACGTAGAGAAGACGTCATTCAAGCACCAATGTAGTTGTTTAAAAATTTTAGAAGCTGTACTTATATTTAATTAATGACATTGAAATACAGGCTTTGCGGGTTTCATCAGATGTTTACGTCATCTCGAGTTCATTCACACTCATTGTTTGAACATCGAACGTTGGCGATTTTTGTCATCATGGGGACCAGTCAGCGATTTCCCAGCAAGGAGGTAAGCAGGTAATAAAATAACGTTCGACCTCTTTGGTAACATTTGAATCATCAGCGTATTTAGTACCTACAACGGTAGATTCTGGTAGAGAATATTGATATTTATAAAATGAGAGTGACAGGACTTGTGTTAACGGAGGCAGAGCATTCAGTTATTCTGTCATTGTTTTTTCTTATATCATAACTAGCGACTCGACCCGGCTTCGCACGGGTTTGCTCGTCTTTTCTTTATTATAATAATATGCATGTATATCTTCACATACGATTTCGATAGAAATTCTCTAACTGACTGTCAAAAAAATCCGTCACGTGGTTTAGGAAGTGTTAGCGGATTTACAGGTAGACATGCATGAATCGTAGGTGTTATGGGCGCCAGTTACCACTTACCATCAGGAGGGCTGTCTGTTCGTTTATCACTGCTTAGTATTGTAAAAACCTCTTCACTTTTTTTTAATCATTAGCGATCACTCTGTTATTATCTCTTCTATCTCTGCTAAAATATATATATGGTGTAAAGCCTTAGGTAGTACAAACAATTATTGTAAGTAGAGGTGTTGGAGGAAGCAGACATTGTCTAGGCTACCAAATGTCGTCGCATATATACACAATGCATAATAAACCGGCGTAACTTACACGCGTACCTACTCAAATTCGTTGGACCATTTCACATCTTCTAAGACTTCGACCCAGACCACTTATCCCACGTAATATCTCCGCTAAACGCTCCCCGGCCGCACATTATAATATGGAAAGTGGGTCCCGGGCATTATAATTCGTTTGACCAAAATGAGTGCGCCGGCGCACGGTCCATGAAGTTTTAGGTAAATGTGGAGAGATCACTCTTTGTAACTACTCTAAGCAATTACATTTGTATCGCTCTCTCGGTACTTTGTTCCATCCAGCTAGATAATCAAATTTTGAAAAAAAGGCGTGTGCGATTCCCCTTAATAACTAGCTACTTGGACGGATTAAGTCCTTGCCTCCCTTTCTATGATATTTTTCTTATCATCATCATCAGCCTGTACTAGTCCACTGCTGGACATAGGCGGAGGCCTATGTCAGGCAGTGGCACTCATTGGGGGAGCAATGAGTGCCAATGCACCCTGTCCTCGGCTTCCACTCTTTCACAAATCGTCATTTTATCTAGGCGGAGTGCATTCTTCATTACGCTGGCCGAGTTGCGGTCTCTACTCAATAACTCGTTTACCCCATCGGTTATCGGATATTCGCCAGACATGGCCAGTCACATATGTATGAATGAAAGCTCAGAACAGTAAGATAGAAACATAAAACTATGTAGGACACAAGCTTTTGTTAGAAGTGTTCCCTCCACCTTTGTCTATACCTTCACGGCGAAGCCGCGGCTGTGGGAACCGCGCTGCGGCCGCCGGTCACGTGGCGCGGGCTGCGTGCGCGCACTGATCTGATTTACTTACATTGGAGTTTCTGAAACCGAATGGCAAAGTATTCTCTTAAAACATAACGTTTTAAATAATAGCGGTTTTTATCACACATTTTAAAGGTATGTTCCGGGTTTCCTATATACCTTTCTTACCATGACCATGCTGTATGCAACTGCGACAAAATATCGGGCTACTCGCACACAAAGGTACGCTGTTGGAAACCCGAAACATACCTTTAAAATAAATACCTTGTCTACCGGTGAACAATCTGACCGCCGAGAGTGAACAAAATACCTATATCGATTGTTCCCGCCGGCGGTAACCGAGCTATATAAATCATGCTTCCCAGTTACCACCCTTAAAGCACGTCCAAAGACGTCCGGTGACAACTGAGAAACAAGTTTCCTAATCGTTGTTTCTAATTTGAATCAGAAGTCAACAGGTTTGTCACCCGAGTGAGAACTGTCAAGAAGATTTCCCTTTATCACCCCGGAGGACATTCTATGATTATATTTATCACTTTTGGTACATATTTTATATTCGGTTATTTGATACTTACCTTCTGTATCTGTTTTAGTGTTGCCGTGTACTACACGTACACATTGCTCCATAGTATTTTGGCAGAGTACCATAGTATATTGCTCTTCCAGGCAACACTATGCTGAACCGAGACATTGTTGTGCTACTTACCTACGACTTACCTATAGTATTTGTATTGATAAGTTTCTTCTTGACAGTTTGATTTATAGTTCATGAATTTTTTGTAATTTGGTTATGTACCGGATTAAATTGTTTGTATGTGCATGAAACATCAAATAAAGAGTTATTATATTCTAATATCTACAGGGGATATGGGATAAGAATGACAAATATTAAACCGCGATTAATTCGTTAGAGCTGTTTTATTTGGAATGAATGGCGAGCGGGCACCGATGGGATTATATTACACACCTAATAAGTATAGAGACTATTTTATTCTATACTTATAGTTTACTATATTATTGAGGGCAAAATCTTTTAAGGTACTTCACCGAATTCGTATATTCTTTCAGCAACTTCCATAAGTTATAGACTGACTCTGCTGCAGTCCTTCCAAGTGTAAATTAACATTAGACCATGGAACTACAACATTTAAATTCTGCAGAACGGCTCTCGCGGGGACCATACTGTATTTCGGAATAAATTATATCCTATGTGATATTCTGGGCTATAATCTACGTATATTACTATCAAATTTCATCATAATCCACTAAACACTTTTTGCGTAAAGGCCTAGAAATCAAAATAGGTTGACTTATTTATTTTGATTTCTGTACGTGAGGGAGTTACAAACATCCATCGAACCGCACATAACCTTCGCATTTATAATATTATAAGAGACGTAATAGAAAAAACCAATTCTTCAGGTTTATTTAGTACTTGTACGGTGGTAGTATTTTTTGCTTTGAGCTTATAGCTACCAAGAACAACGGTTCATCCGAAATATTTAGGTTTTACCTGCTTTTACAGTTTGAGACCCGATTGCCAGGTCGAAACTTAGGCTAGGCACACGTTTTATTTAATGTTCACGTGTGTTTTAGCTACTGTAACTTCTACAATTACTAATTTGAATTTCTTTCAAAATACGACGGTTGTAGACAATTTCTAACAAAAAAGATAATCATCCTACAATTACCGTTGTACTTATTAAACCCAAAATATCTCCATAACAATTAAATATTCCATGGAATTAATTATAACGGCAACCAGTTGTTTATCTCAAAAAGGTTGCTATTACCACCTAATTTCTGTTTTCCATACGTTGCGTCCGTAATTGCAGCCGAATGAGCATCTTCTTGCCTGTTTGCTTAAAGCATAAAAAAAAACCTCACACTGAGTTTTCTAATTAGTGGACGCACAATACCGTCTTGATTTAGTTTAATTAATTCGGAGTGGTGATATTAATCACTCGCCGTCGGTACAGTACAATGATAAAAAAGGCTTGATTCATGTTTGTAGAGGAAGAAAAGTTTTAGGGACCGCCGTGCGGGGTTTTAGAGAAAGATACAGCGTAGAATGGGAATAAACTTTTCTGATATTTTGTTGTTGTAAAACCTATTTAACTTACGCACATATTTTTTATTAAGTACGATCATCAGGACGCAAATTAATTGTCATCTATTCTTCAGTTTATATTTTCCCGGCCCTTGTTATCCGCTTAGTTAACCATCTTCCATATTTTTTTTAAAGCGGAAATGGACACCTATCACGGGCTCTATTTTTGAACCACGCGAACGGCTCAAAAATAGGACAAATCAGCATCATACTTAAAAAATTGAACTTTCCATGCCCAAAATCTAAAGTGAAAATCATTGGGATCAAAACGGTTTGTGCGGTTCAAAAATATAACCCCAGGTGAGCCACCTCAACTGTATAGTGTAATATAAAAATCCTCCAACAAGTGTCTACAGAACCGTCCCCAAGTCCTCACCCCCCCAGCAACGCAGTCATAGCGCACGTCGCGGCCGCCTGCGCGCGCGCCGCGGTAATTAAGGCTGCGCAGTGCCCGTGAAGCTTCGAGCATTCACCCCAACAGCGATCGTTAGACGCTACGGCCATCTAATAAAACCTACGTACAGTGTGATGAGAAAATGTTGGCGTAATAATGTTGCTGGATGCTTTGGACGTCGTTCTGTTTGTTGTTTGATAGTTTTTTGATAATTATTCTTGATTGGTGTTTTTTGAAAATATTTTTGGTGGTGGAAACAATCGTATCTGTAGGGTTTTTGTATTTAATTCATCTCAAGTAATATTCTATTCAAGTAAAACTGATTGGATCTTTATTTTGATCCGAGCGCCTGCAGTTGCCACCCGGGTTTAATCTGTCAGTTTGCTAACTTAAACTATTGCAAATAATTATTTATTGAAATATCAAACGTCAAAAAACTACGTAAAAACCAAAGGCTTATTTAACGAGCTTTCCAGGTAAGGGGTTTGGTTTAGGTTAAGGGCTCCCGTTTTCCGTATTTGGACTGAAAGTCGGTCCTTTGTAAAGGTCCTAAGATAGGGAGTGACACAAGTAGAAATAAAGACAGAAATTTTAGTATTTAATTATAACAATAACCAACAACATAAACAACAGCTTTGAGACCGTTCAACAAATTTCTGACTCGATATAGTTTCGAGTCAGAAATGAGCCTATTATATGAGATATATATAATGAGAATATTTGACATGGTTGCTGAGGGATTACTGATGACAAAGCCATTTATGCTGTTTTGTGACAACGGCATCTGATATAATTTGTTCAAATTCGCTTACCCATGGAAATAATACCTAATCGTGTTCCGCTGACCGCAATCTTGCAATTCCTCACAACTAAAGTTCTCAAGTCGACGATGGTATTTTTATTATTCAGCACAAATCTCCATTCCAACAATGTAGCACAAATAATTATCTTCTAGGCTAGAAACACTTACGTGAGCGGTAGCAACGGGACTGCCTACGAAGACACAAATGACTATAACAAATAAAGTACATGGAGATACTTCACTTCCCTTCTCGATAGTCTAAGTATTAAACCACCAACGCATTGGTTCTCAGGAAATGGTATCATAAAACAGCAGTGTCTCCTAACAAATAAGTAGTTTTGACGGTCAAATCCCGATTACACTTAGCTTTTGACGATTCTTAAGTTGATTTAAGATATTCTTAACAAGAAAGCATTGCACCAACACCAATTTAGCCTTAAGTGCCATTGCGCTTCCAGCCGCGGGCTGGGTACGCATCCCCTTTACGTAGATCCATAACGTGGACTCCAGGTAAAGGGTCGAAAGAACATTTCTCCCTTGTACGATTCGGATGTGGAATAAACTCTCAGCCACAGAGTTTGCTATGGACTAGGACATGGAATCCTTCAAGAGGTACATTAGAGGTCTCTTTAGAGGCGGGCAACGCATTGGTAGCGCCTCTGGGTTTCTGATGTCCATAGGCGGCGGTGACCACTTTCCATCAGGTGGAACACTAGCTTGTTTATCTGCCGTAACTCACTCTTAACTTTATGACTCCGTTTTTGTGACGCCTAAATGCTTATGAAAATCTTAAGGCGCCAACTTAAGCGCCGCCTAAGTTTACTGCAATGGGAATAGTGTTCCTCAGCCTGTATAAAAAGCAGTGAACTAAGATTTTACGGTCTAAATGACCAGCGAGGTTTATGACCACGCCCGTCTTGGGTCTTCGTGGTCAGTATAAAGAAAGATCTAGATCAAAACACAATTACCGAGCGTGAATATTAGAAACTCCGCTCTTAATATTAAAATGCTACTCCTACATCATTACGGATTCGATTTGGTTTACTTACAGATTTAATTAAACACGTAACGGTTGCGATGGTAAATATTATTTTCAATAACATTTTTATGCTAAAGTCTTATTCTTATCTAATTACATACAGAACCTAACAGCATATTGCAGTTTCTTTCAATTGTAAACACTTTACTTATTTTAATCGTTACGCTGATTAGGTATAATATTAAGATAACTTTAAACATTCTTACTTGTTTATTTAAAGTTATCCTAAATGTTTTATTTAGGAGTACAAAAGTCATTAGGACAAATAACAAATAGAGGTAAATTGCATTTATGGTCGACTTTGTTACTATTTATAACTTTTATCAGGTGGTAGGACTCTGTCAAGCCTGAGGAGTCCGCCTGGTAGAGTGCCACCGCCTTATCTATTTCTGCCGCCAAACAATAATGCTTCCATTGTTGATTTCGGATTTTCGGTTTGAAGGATAAGGTAGCCAGCGAAATTACAGGCATGGGGCATTTCAGTTTAGTCCTTACAGTGCCAACGCACTAGCGGTTCTGAATTTGTGTTACTTGCAACCTAAATGTATAAATATGTATGAATAGTAGATGTTATGGGCGAAAGTTACCTCTTACCATCAGGTGGGCTATCTGCTCGTTTGTCACCGAATAGCATTAAAAAAATATATCATCTATTTTTTTAGCATTATTGGTAAAGTTGATGACAGAGTTATCATATCAGCTGAGTTAAGACATGGGCGTTTTCTGTAACTTCTTTGACCCTCCTCTTGGTATTTTACGTAAAGTTTTGCTTATATCATCTTATGAACTCGCATTATATTAGAAGTCCCATAAATTATTTTTCAAATCACCTTCTCGACATAGTCCAATTATATGTTACTTACACAGACCTAAGCTAAATTAAGTAATTATGCTTCAGCCAGATAATAATATTTAATTATTCCCTCTGGGGTATTTTAACTTAATATTTTATTCCCTTGCACGCGACCAAAGCCGCAGGCAAACTTAATGAAACTTAGTGAAAACTTTTACATTTTAGATGCTAAAGCATAAAACCAACATTGATTTCAATCTGTGTCTTTGGATGTGTAGCTTAGTATTATATTGTTGTACAGTCGAACTCAAAATTTCTTTAGATTAGGACATTAAATATATATTTCAATAGTAAAAACGAAAATAGGAAGGAATCGCCGTGACGTTGGCCCCAGGGCCAATTCCTAGGGGCCGAGGGCCGCGGCCAAGTCAGGGTACCATAAGCGTTAAGCACGAATCCTATCATTCCTAATAGTACCAAAAATTGCTGTTTAAATATAGGTAAAATGCAAGAGCATATATGCATGACCATCTTAAGAATCATATTTCTTTGCACTACTGTGCAATTGTTAAACGGTTTGTATAGAATTCATAAATTAAATTTGTATTTATTTCATAAAATATACCCTGGGGGTAAAGAATTAGTTTTTTGGGCATAAGGGCCAGCTAATCCTCTCCTCTTTAGTAAACTGATTTTGGCTAAAGATGCATTAACCGCCGTGAATGCTGCTGTAGCGGTAAATTAAAATGTTCTCAAAGTGGTAATGCACTTATGCTTGCACTGTATATTTTCGGCCCGCACAGAAAATAATGAATCAGAATGCAGTCACACATAATCGCGTGCGTCGCTCGAATCGGATGCGAGTGAAAACATCGCGTAAAGTAAATAAGTTTGCGACTGCAATCGGAAGGCGCTATCCGGTCGTCGGTGCTCAATTGAATCATTATTATAGTTTATTTATACATCCGTTTTCGCGGCGGCCGCTGTTAAGGTGTTGCTCACCGTTTTTTTTGTGGTGTTTTCGTATTTTTTTTATACACAAACGTACAGACTGTCCACCTGATGGAAAGCGGTAATTGCCGCGCATTCCACAATTCATACAATTAGATTTCATGTAACAAATATGCAGAACCGCAGGTGATCACTGTGAGAACTAGATGATCTCTTGCCTGTTTGTGCTGGCTAACTTATTCTTCAAATCGGAACACAACAATGCAAGCAATGTTGCTCGGCTGGAGAAGTAGACGTCTCAAACAATTTTAAATATTAGGTACTACCTATGAAATTAGCGTCTTGTATGGCAAAAATTACGGAAACTGGAATTTTCATACAAGCAAATTTTTCTATTTCTTGAAAATGGCTAACTTATAAAAACTAGAATCATATTTTTATAAAATTTTAGGGTTCTGGCATGTCAATATCAAGTAATTAATTTTTATATGTTGTTTACAATTAAAAATATTTGAGAAAATGTGTAATTGTGAAAAATCTGTAATAATATCTGCCGATATCAATTTTATATTTTGTTGTGAAGACCCCACCCAGTGGTATTAGGAAAGGGTAAGATAAAAACAATTTATTTGAGACAGAATGTATTTTTGAGGTCTTCAATTGGTATAGTTATTCTACAAATTAGCTGAACAAAGTTCATATTAATTTAATTGTCAGGTGGTCAGCTAATTTGTTTAATGACTGCATACAGTAGCGATTTTTATGAGCGTGGCTGTTTATATTTCTTTTTGGAATTTGAACGAACGGTTTTTAATTTTGGTTTTTGGAATGAAAAATTCATTATTTTGATGCATGATGCTTGATGGTGATTTTCTCTTTATCGTTAGGTATGTTATTAAACTTTTTTAAAACAGGTAAATACATAATTCATGACACATTTTGAAATGTACAGTAGCGAAAATATACAAATAAATAGGTACCAGCAATCGGTCCAATATCTATAACCATCAGAAACATTCCTATTCTTGGAACAAGCCACCTCAAAAATACTTTCGTCGCATTAAAAAGTCACGCTCAGCTTCACATTATGATCGCAGAGAATAACATTGTGCTCATGGTTATAATGAACAGACCTGCTACTGCGCTCCCCATGTGAAAGAGCCCTAAAGTAATTACCTTAATATGGCAATTATACCGACCAATTAGGACATACGGCGGATACTAGATATATGACTCTTCGGTTTAGATGTATAGCAGCAATTATGTTACCCTGTGATACGCAATATGTGGTGTCCGGTTAGCAGTGTGAGGACAGACTAGGATTTAGCACCAACGCTATCCAATGTTGGATCTTACTAACTCCACCCTCAGAAGGTAGTTTAGTTTGAAAATTTGGAGAAAAACAATAATAATAATCCGTTAAGCTGACCCTTGTCTATTTGATCTCCTCTGTCGAGGGGTATCCCCCCTTAATAACCAAATAATAATAATATACTACTAACACGGGGTGCCAATTGGCTTACAGATGTGGCTGTGGAGCTGTGGATGGTACATGGCCATGACACAAGCAATACCTAACACTGGAACAATGCTATAGGTACCTAATATGTTTTTATACTTTTTTGTTTTATTTTTATTTAACACTAAGTTTATCAAAATAGGGATGACAAGGAATGATAACCTCGGGTGATGTCCCTGGTTTTGCAAACGTCCATAAGGCGGGCCGTAAGCTTCTTTGCCACCTAAGTGGTATAAAAAATTGTGTTTAGAGTTATATTTTTGTTGTTCTTGTACTGAACCTACTATCTCGTGTCATGTTTCTTTCCTTCTAATCCAGTGCGTAATTTTTCTTTGATTTAAAAGTATTAAAGTTTACCAGTACTTTGGAATCAAAGGAAAATGACTTCTGTGAAAAGGGTTGGTACTATTTTCGGTCTCGTACACTTATCGCTAGGAGGCTGGAATACCTTTGTAGGGATAAGAAAAAATTCTACACCACACGGCACTCGCTACCTTAGAGCTATAAAAAGCTCATCGTTTCCATTGCAGCAGCCAGCCAGTCCGGCATGGTAATAAGGGTTGCGGGATAGCGGCGCGTGCGCCGACAGCTGTGCGCGCAGATGCGCCCGCGCAGCCCTGGATGTCTGTGGAGGCTATATCGCGCCACTTTTATTAAAAGTAAAGCGATAGTTCCCTGGCGACCGGAATGAAGTAGTACTATAGAATGACACAACTATTTTGGTTTCTAGTATTGAAATTAAAAGTACGTATTATATTGAACCGGTAGATAAGAAGGCGCAAGACTTTTTTTCTTACAACAGACTTTTTTCAGACAACTTCGCCAAAAGGATAACTTTAAACATTTAAGTCTTAAATTGTCCACTTTATACAATTACAACAAATGCTTTGTTGTTTTCCAATCGAACAACTAATAAACCGAAATTGATAATTCTTCTCTATTTGCTTATTTTTTTGTATTTCCCCAAACTCTTTATCACTGACTCAGCTGACAGAACGACGTTACATTACAGATCTGAAAACAGGAAATTGACGGTGGCCACATTGCGTCAGGTGGAGCATTTATCTGTGTATCACCCTCGGCAATACATTTTATTTATTTCCATACAGTTTTACAGCAACGAAATTTAGTTATAACTGTTTTTTTAACAATTTAAAGTTCATAAAACAAGAACAGAATTGTTGCTTAAATATTTTCGCCAATGACAACGACTTCGACTTTGAACTAGGAGCTCTCTATAGTCTTCATTCTTACTCTAAATACATATTCTTACCACCACATACAAGTAGTCTTGCAAGCTAAATTGTACAAGTAGAAACGGCAGATGCGCCATCGCATTCTTCCGCAAAGGACGGTCCCCGACCCTCGGCAACCCCTCGCAAGGTGTCTGCACGACCTTTTTATTCCTTTAGCAAGACCTTTTTTATTCCTTTTCACTGTGTGTAATTTTAGCGATCCGTTACGCAATGTGCAGAAACTGACGGCGCCAGCTTGCGTGTTTACCCCTTGGGGTAGCGACCTTAGGCGCTTGGGTGTGTGTACTTACTTAAATAGTATTATTTACAAGTCTATGTTGGTTAGGCTAGGAGACTGATCTTTTATTATACTACACAATGACAAACGTTTAGAGAACCCACCTGATGGAAAGCGGTGACTGTTGCTGGCACCTATGTAGGTACTTCATGCGCTTAGGTGTAGAGCAACAGGACGTCACTTACCGCCAGGTGAGATGGTCTAAATACCCGCCTTATTAAACGGTACAACGTAAGTGAGTTTGATCTGGATGGTCACCTTGTGAAAAAATACACTTAACACGTGGTGCACTCAAACTTTTCACGTATTCTTGACAGACTGTACGTTGAAATTTGCGTGTTTAGTTCGATTGCATGCCCTTAAAACAGCATACTGTGAAAGGAGCGAAGTTTATTCACTTAGCTTACGTAAATAATGGATAATTATCAAATGACAAATATCGATTTTCTATTTATCAAACCTTCGTCTCTCACTACAGAACAAACACATACTTAAATCATTAGCTTATACTATCCACTGCTGGACTTAGGCCTCCCCCAACGCGCGTCAATGCTCCCTGCCACCAGCATCCACCTGCAGCCTTTCCCATAAACATACCTCTCTAATCACTAATGCAATTATTGGATTCCGTGGGCACATAAGTTTACTCCGAACTATTAGTTTACTGTGATTTACAAGCCTTATTCCTGATATACTGTCCGTAATTTATGACTCCAGCACTAACAAATGAAATCTAAACAGAAACAGATACAGATTTCCGTTTGGCGCAAGAATAATTTACTGCATAGCGTAGGGTGGCCAATTATTCTGTATTTATAGGACGTCTCGTATTTTAGATACCATTTATGTCGTGTCCTGTATTTTATTAAAAAAATACATGAGCATAAATAGTTCCGTATCTTTAAATTGACCGCAGGTATGACTCAATACTCGTTTTAGGTACAGCGCTACCAGACGTTGCAATAAAATTACAGCAGTTTTTATAGTACATTTTTAATTTTTTTGTTTAATAAGCAAATTTTTTTTAGTGTCGCCCCGCGGTTTCCCGTACTGTTTCCTTAAGTTCCAGTTTAGATCACATGTCCTGTAAAACGAGCACTCAGGGTTGGTTACCCTAACGTTGCACCTTACTGTCGTGAGAATTCATTACTTGCACATTACAGTGCACCAACTTGTTTGTTCAGTGGACAAAATCGGTACTAAAGTATTGTTTGTTGTACTAAAATGTCAGTTTGTACCCCTACTCTTTCATCTCTAACGACTATCTGGTCGCTCTGTAGAGCGGTCAAAACTAGAACTAAGTGTCGAAATTTCGAAATGTTGCTTTGTTGTCAACAACAGCGACATTTGTGGCACTTCGTCCTTAGTGCACGTTAGAAACATCCGTCGGGTTTGTTCCAATAAATAATTGCAAAAATGCAGTCTGCCACTTTTATTGGTAAACACGGTTGCATTTTGGCGTTGCAGGTCATTTTAATGGCGTATGGGCGTAGGGTGGGTTATTACTTGTCAGTCAGGACAGCTTTTGCTATTAGAGCAACTGCTATGAGTAAAAGTCACCTGTTGATCTATACCTACTAATCTTGTAAAGAGAAAAAGTTTGTTTGTATGTTGGAGGTGGAGTTTAGCCCTGTACCGATTTTTAAAATTCTTTTAGTTATTATACTAGCTAGGCGTTTGACCGCCATCTCATTTGGCTGTAAGTGACGATGCGGCCGAAGATGGAGAATGCCTGTATAGGAACAGCCTATTCACTTTAGCTTCTAGTTTTCCACTACGAAGCTACATTATTCCCGAGTATCATAGGGTTAGGTACTTTGACCTCGGAAAAATGATAGAATCCCGCCGGATAGTTGAATGTTTACAGAGATCGGGTGAAAATCGTGTGTAGTTTAGAATAAAGGAAAGCTTTTGTTTGAAATCTACGTTCTTGTTCCGAAGTTGGGCCTATAAATCCATTGTCTATGTTTAATCCTACTTATTTTAAAAATGCGAATTTTTGTGTATTTATATTTGTCACCTCTTCACGAATAAACGGATTTCGATGAAATTTGGTAGGTAGGTAGATTAGGGTCTAAAATAACACATAGGCTACTTATTATCCCCCTCCCTTCCCCCACTTACGTGTAGTCCCCCAGACTTCGCTTTGGCGCCAACCGTTCTCATATTGTTTCCTAGTTCACGGCGACACAAGCGGTGTTTATTGTCAGTCGGATTCCCACGAGGCTGGAGATTGTGGACTGTTTATGTTCGAGCTACGCAGACAAGTAGTTGCGACGCGCGGTACAGACGCGGGGAATAGTGTTGCTTTTATATGCAATTAGCAGTTCCCCGCGATTTTCTATTACTTGGGAATAATGTAATTATCTATTAGTGTTTCTTATTTTTAAAATAGGATCCGTAATTTCGGAGATCATCCCTCACGTACACACAGACTTTACAAACTTTTCCTCAAGTATAGATTAAGGTGGTAAGTAAGCGTGCGATTCGCCTACTGGTAAAAGTTTGTTAGTTATTGAAATTCTTCACTCGCGTGAGATGATTATTTTTTTCTTGCGTATAAACCTTCCTTTTGTATCACTATTTTGGTGTTTCACCCTTTTTTCGATCATACCTCCTACTATATACATATCATATACCTTATATCTCATACCATATATCTCATATCTCTTTTCGATTCTGACATTTTTCTTTTACCCTTTCGACAATCTTATGTCATTTGATATAGGTATGAGATGAGAAGTGGAAATAGGTGTGTCAGGATCGTAGCTGCACTTGATAGTCTTCTGCCTAATCTTGTAGGTTGCAAGCGCTAGAGTGCATGTAGATGGTGTTTACTATTTATGAGGTCAAGGATAACATATAACACTACTATAGTAATTACTTGTACCTCATGTAAGAAATCCTATATAGTTTAATGTAACGACAGTCATTACCTGTGCGCTAAGACATGTGTTTTTATAGGTAAGAAGATGAGCCACGAAGTCGTTTCTGAAGAAATCAGTTTCAATAGTCAATGTTTGAAAGCATATTGACCTGGATTTGCATGAGTTGGTTGATTTGGTTGCATAACACGAATCATTACTACATTTATTATTGCATGCTCTAAGTTATGGTAAAAATGGGCGGCACAATAAAGCTCGTCTGCAAACCCCTGTCTCTCACAAGTAGATCTACATTGTCTCCGGAGCTGTTGGAAAACAGAAAATGCCAAGATAAAAACGGCATTTTCAATATTTTTCCATCGCGTTAGCAGCGGTGACAAACGCGGTCGGCGTTTATGATTCATTTCTAGCCATTTCTATATCAGGCAAGGTATTTCGTACAAACAGAACTACATTCTTATTTGTATTAAAATGTAGTTTATCAACAGATAATGTTGGAATATCTTATCGATTACGTGAGAAGTTACATTTCAATTCATTTTCTTCCTTATATGGAGTTGCAATTTTTTATCACATCGTAAGACTAATATTAAATGAGCTACTTAATATTTAACAATCTTGCAATTTAATATTGGAAATCTTGCATGACTGAGTTGTTAGTGAATTTTTGTGATAAGCCATTGGGTTTCCCTTAATATTATATGTATCTAAAAGCAAAGATTCTATTATATCTAAGTTAATAATAACCATAGGTATATCTTGTTGGTATAGGTACCAACAGGCCGTGTGGTGTCCGGCAGAGTAGAATAGCATCAATCTCTTACACTCGTCGGTGTCATACAAAGCGACTAATGTTTTCGAGGCAAAACTTTTAGTCTCCGCAGGCTGATAAATGGGCAGCAGCGTTTTCCAATGTTATATTTATAACACTGCAAGCGATCTCCAATCCGCCTGCCAAGCGTGGATATTATAACACTAACCTCCTCTTTTGTGGGAGAGGCCCTAAGTCCTGCAGTGGACTGTTATGGGCTATGGTAATTACTGTTATGGTACAACTGTACCAGCTCTATTAAAGGAGAGGTAGAGGATCGTGATCCTCTACTGATCCCGTTCGAAGCCACCCGACTAGGGAAGTACCTCCACCTTAAAGAATAACGCAGGTGCCGGTGAGTAAGGTCTCCAATGCTCAATGAGGAACAGTGGTTTTGGCAGTGGAAGAGCTTAGCATTTGCCGATTTGGTACCAGAACAACGTGTTTTATTTAGAAGCGAGCAACAAATAGTGTCCCTAGTATCCTTGTTGCGGTAACCACTATCTACTGATTTAGATATAAAAATGACTGGGCACTTTTGTATGTGAAGTGATACTTATATGAAGCTCATACAAGTGTGCCTTCAGTCCCATCCATGTGCAAGAGTGCATCAAAATCTGACTTAAGTAATAGTTTTGAGCATAACATAAATCATCATCATCATCTCAGCCGCAGGACATCCACTGCTGGCCATATGCTGCTGCCACCCTCCACATCTTCCACACCAATCGACTCTGTGCATAACATGTACGCCTATCAAATTCATTTTTGTTACGCTTAATATTCATAACCGCAGGTGCATTGTCACTGCGAAAGTTGACATGCCTCATGAGTGTAATACACGTGCTATCCTTCAAACCGGATTACAAGTTGATGGATTGGAGTTCTTCAAAAAGGCATATCTGGTAACTGCTTCTATCTTTTATTGCTAATACTTCTTAGACGTAGAGTAGTAAGTTGTCCTAAGGCTGCCTGAGTGTCTCAGTGCTGTTGGGGTCACTACTTTTTAACAAATGTAATACGGCAGACAGACAGGGAAACGAGCCACCTGATGGAAAGTGGTCACTGCCGCCTATGGACATCAGGAACAACAAGAGCGCTACCAATGCGTTTCCCGCCTCTAAGGAGACCTCTAATATACCTCTCGAACGATCCCATGTCATAGTCCAAAGGAAACACTGGCTGGGAGCTCATTCCACATCCGAATCATACGAGCACGAACGAAACGTTATTTTGAATCTTTGCGCGTACACCACACACTACGGGTCTACGTAGTGGGGATGAGTACCCAGCCCGCGGCGGGTGGTTACTACTACTGGTGTTACTAAAGGTGTTGCATTTATGGCTTTGACTTGGTATACCTTCTTTCTACTCTTGTTCACAGACAGTAAAACAAAATCCGTATGATAGTTATACAATAATTACGCCATAAAGTAATCTTCGTAATGGTTGCGATGCGCAAGCGCAACCGTGTTCCCATAGAGTGCGTTATCCTATACTTAATTAGCGACGTGTCGTGTCTGTCTTCATAATTTTTATTTGTATAATTTTCTTGGTGTATTTTAATTAGGTATTAAATTTTTAATGGCATAATTATGGTAGGCCAAAAGGCGATGCGGGCCACCTGATGGAAAGTGGTCACCGCTGCCTTTAGACATGCCTCCACTAATGTGGAGGAGGCTCTAATCCAGCAGTGAAGTATTATGAGTGTGTATGTAATATAAATAAGGCCTTGCGCCTTAAAATGGCTTTTTTCCTCTACAAATAGGGCCACCGCCAGTAAGTTGACTTTTTTTACTTGGTAAGCATTTGACCGAAATATCACTAATTGACTTAACAAAATAAAAATAGGCAAGTACTTTACAATTTCCAAATCAGAAACCAAGTAATAAACACACTCAACTACAACATTTTTCTCACATAGAGACGAAATTGTAACGTCATAGCGGAGATAGAGCTGTGGTAGAGCGGAGGTAGAGTTAGGTTTTTGTCGCCAGTCCCGGATGCGTCAGAGCATCCGGCGCGGGAATAAGCCTTCCCGACTCTTGGAAATGTGATATTTTATAAGACGCCATACGGTACTATTAGTTCTGTGTAGTAGATTGAACTTGAAGTGTTTCAAATGAAATAGTTTTAACTGATAAATTGCGGTTGTTTTATTTAGCGAGATTCGATCTTTGAAGTATTTTGTCGTGCATACTACACCAAATAACAGTCTTTGTTGCGCTCCTCATGGATCATTGTAAAAGCATGACTAATGACTGAAAATCAAATAAGTCGAATCTTGAATTAATCCCAGAAACTTCTTGAACGAGTTCGACAATCATCATCCAAGTACTTTGTGGATTTGGTACCTCTGCCCTTCCTGAAGATTATCTAGTATAAAATACATTTAATCAGCTATAGTCCGTTCATCAAGGTCTTCGGCAGTGTCCGTGTATTCGCTACATGTATAGCTTTGATTTCATATTAGTTACTTTTGCATTCTCCACAACTCGATTTTACGTGAACGACCGACTCGCTATCTTTCAGGTGGTCAGTCCATCGTGCTACAGCGTATATAAAATACACTGGTGTTTAATTTCATCATATAATCTAGTAGTAGGTCAATAGCTGTAAAGGAAAGCCATCAAATTTCCAGTTGCATAGACCGTTATCGGCCGCGTGCGAACCTCGGGAGCCTCTATCGGAACAGGTGCCACACAAATGAAGGTTTCATATAACATAATATAACATTGTTAGAGATTGAATGACATACGTCGTGTACATCGAGAAGTCAGCAGATGACGATGAAATATAAAGCTATACATTGATTTTCCGAACCTGACTTATTGCCTTTTGATAAAATCAACCTGAGAGTTTTCAAGTTCAAAGTAAAAAGCTCCTTTTTCGGTAGGAGTGCTTCATCAGACCGCAGTGCTTAGGTATTATTAGACATACCAAACACTCTGTAGTCCACGCGAATGAAGTCGCCGGCACAGATAGTCTACAATAAAATTAAAGGAGAGGTTTTGTTGTAGTAGTTGCATTGTCTACTTCATCTTCTTATCGAGTTGATAGAATTCGGTGACACATACAGCATTTGGGCTGTTCGGAAGAAGTCCTCCATTGTGCAAGTTTTATGCCATGCAATCATGAATTGTTAATGTATATATATTAACGTTACTCTACAATATTGTTAAAGAGGAGAAAAAGTGATGATTCGGTAACAATTCTCTTCTTTTCTCAATATAATAATTATTACGTGTTCGTACCGCAAAAGAATACGTTTAGTGAAGAGAGACTATCAACCTTTCTAACTGAATCCAAAATTCCATGATTCAACGGTTCGATATCGATTGCCCTCGTTACTAATTCCAAGAACATTTCGATTTCGGCGATATGTGGCTTTGAACATACAGAGCTATAACTGATATGTCAGTGTTGTGTGAAATGTGTTAGGAACATTGAACGTGTTAGCGTTTTGGTTGTACAAAAATAACTTCAATTGCCTCTTAATTAGATGCACAACCTACTTTTTGCCGGAGGGCAAACGTGTTAATGGAAGTGTTTTCTGCTGCTTAAAGATAAGATAAAGAATGTTAATTTGTGTAAAATGGTTGCGGCGGCAAATTGTTGTTGTGACACCGTTAGATGAAGCAATATAGCAATAATCTGCAGTCAAAATCACGCATAGGTAATAGTGCCAATTATATCTGTATTGGTCGCCGCGATAAGGTATCGCGACGCGGCTTGGCGATAGCGATAGCTGGCCGCCGCGTCCGCCGTTGACAAATAACACAGGAACAGATTTGTAAATAATCAAACAATTCCAATACGTGTGTTGTGAAAAACGCGCTCCCAAAGCGGCTCGGGCGTCCCGGCCGCCGCGGGCCGGCGTGTCACCGCGCTCGGCGTGCGGCAACCGGCAGTCGCGCACTCAGCATGCCGCGGCGCCGCAACACCCGCGTCAACATTTCCTTTGTGCTCCATTTCGCTTACGGCACACACATTGTGCACGGCTTTCATCATCGATACGTGCATTATCGCGTTCGGCGGAATCGGGCCGCCTCCGTATTGTTATCGGTTCCCCGTAAATCATCCAGGGCGCAAGGATTCGGCGCGAGTCAGGTGTCGCGACCCTCGCGGCCGGCCGGCGCGAACATTCGCGGCACGTCCTTTGTTGGCCGTTTTGTTTTGGAGCACCATCCGGTTCCTGGTGGAGGGGCGGGGGCAGGTGGGCGCAGGTAGCGCGCGCGCCGGCCGCCAGTCCGCCTCGTCGCGCCGGCCTGCGCGCGCGCCTCGCTCGTTTAAATACACTCAAAATGGAAATGGCAACTCAGTCCGCGACAGGTGCGCGCCGCGTTCGTGCACGTGTGCTGTTAGTGAGTGCACCGCTGCAGCCGCCTCCTGCCCGCCGGTAAGTCTGGACTCCTAGTTCTCGGTGAAACGTTTCGAGACTTTCGAGCTCTGGAACTGGCCGCCGTTTTTGTCGATCGTGTGGTAACGGCGTCGGTCGCGCACGCATCTGCCGTTCCGTTCGGGTGCAGCTGCTGCCCGATGAATAGCTAGGCCGCCTTTTATACGTCGAGTTTCTTGTCTTGTATCGTTTGATTGAGGCCGAGGAGCGGCGCGGTTCACACGCGCGGCCGCGTGTTGCTGTTACCTGGGTAAATACTGCGGCGATAACGGCCGGCTCCGCAGTGCGTGCGTGTACTCCCGCTGTTATCGATTCCACACATGCGTCACATTCGATAGTTATCTTTGGCGGATCTGGGTCATTGTTCTTTTGTGTTTCGTCTCTGGCACCTCGATAACGTTATCCTGGAGCACTATCAGCACTTTTCTTAGAATGCTTTTTAAAATTTCCAAAGTTGTTAATACCTAACGCTTTGTGACCGTAGCCCTTAGCCACACCGATCTGCTATCGAAATTAGAATTTATTTTCGATTTAAACGGCCCCTCATCCAAACCGGCGTACCTAAATCGCTACAAGACAAAACCAACAAAAACTTGGATCGCGGCAAATAGACGCTGGCTCTATTATGTGATGTAATGTAACGAGCGAGCAACCGGTAATCGCGCCGCGCGGCTATCAACTTAAATTGTATGGACATTTACTTGCCGGTACAAAACTGTGCGCACCTATCCATTAAATCCATCAAAATCAAGGTTTAGTTCTTGTTTTATGCTAACAATCGGAATTTACTAGTCATCCGAAGGAAAACGGATACAGCGAACGAGAATTACTTCTAAATCGTATCAAATCGATTAAATTGTATGTAG